>OX387242.1:84661389-86108889 GCA_947561735.1 Cenchrus americanus
GGGTTTCATTTCCTCCCTCCTCTTTCTCATTTTCGTAGCTATTTTTCTTCCATTTTCTCTAGGCTAGCATGAGATCTTCATGAGAGATTTGTTGAGAGGGTTGGATGCTAGGGCGGCATGCTAGACCTTGTGAATCTTTCCTGGTTTGTATAGAAGATTCGGGGTTGTGTTTTCGTGGCCTTTTTGTGCTTGTTTTCGTGCCTTTGTTCCCGGTTCGATTCCGCGGATTTGAGTGGGTTTCTCCCGAGATTTCTTAGAGGGATACATAGATAGATGTCTCATGCATCTTTGTGATTGATCTTGTGCCCTCAAACGCCGGGAAACCACTTGGATTCGAAGTTTTTCGTTCGGTGCTCTAGTTTTTGATGGTGCTCAAAGGATTCGCGATTCCCGGTGATTTAGGGCGTTAGGAGGCAAGATTTTTGGGCTATAGCATCCTTGTGTGACGCTTTTCAAGTCCCCAAACCTTTGTCTCCACAGGCTTCAACCGTTTGGGAAATCCGATGATATTTGGGGGAGTTGACCTTCGAGGTCGAGCGTTTTCTCGCTCTCGTCCGTGCGGCGCGGACGGTCCGCGGGGTGGTCGCGGACGGTCCGCGGGTGGCGAGTTCGTCGCGTGTTCGTCGTGTTCTTGCGCGTCTTTTCTTTCGATCCGGTTTGGCTTTTGGTTTTGGTTGCAGCCAGTTTGCGGACGGTCCGAGCTCGAGTAGCGGACGGTCCGTGGGTGGCGCGGACGGTCCGCCCGGCCTTGGCGGACGGTCCGTTTTTCTCGGGTCGCTTCTGGTGGTTCTGTGTGCTTTAACGGACGGTCCGCGGCGTAGGGCCGGACGGTCCGCGGGGCTCGCGCGGACGGTCCGCGGCTTCAGGTCGGACAGTCCGCGAGGCCTGCGCGGACGGTCCGCCCCTCCCGGCCGACGGTCCGCCAGAGCCTGTGCGCTTTGCTTCTTGGTTCGATTCTTCCCTTCCCTTTCTAGTGCTTCGCGTGTGCTTCAAGGAATCGTTCCTAGGACTAGAGGTTGATCCATAACCTCGTGGTCTTGGCGATTGGTGTGTGATTCGATCCATCGCTCGTGTGTGACCGGGGTTTGACTAGGGTATAGGCCGGGTTCTTTTGAAAGAATTTTTACCGGCTCCTATTCACTCCCACCCTCTCTAGTCGCCATCCGATCCTTCGCTTTCAATATCTAGCGAGTGCCAGTGCAGGTGCAGCTTTACTCTGTGCTTTGCATTGTTGCCGTTTTACTTTAAGAAAATAATAGAGAGAATACGTATGGAATACATTTGAAAAAAGATTTCCTTACCTGTGTGAACAATTGATATAAGGATAGCTTAAGTCTCATTTTAGTCCAAAGTGATAAAATAGAGCTGAATCAACTATTTGTCACGGAAGTTCTGTCATTTTTTTTGTTATTTTACAATTAGTCAACTATTGAGCTGATTGCTGGTTGAATTGGTTTTTTGGATGCAGGGAAGCTAAATCTAGATACAGGCTCTCTTTGTGTCAAGACCCCTAATGGAATTAACCAATCCTTGATGCTAAGCCAAGTAAGTCATTTTTCCTTGGCGCTCTATACTTGGCGGGCTTTGCTTGGCGGCCTACTGCCAAGAATCATTACCTTGGCGGTAAACCTATATTTCTTGGCGGTTTTCAGCCGCCAAGGCAATTCGCGATTCTGGTAGTGCTTGTATTTTTATTGCCCAGTAGAGCAATTGACTGTTGTATGCATAGTGATGAACTTGCTATGTGTTATTGCCATGGAAAAACTTGTCAACCTGTAAACCGATATTGTAGTATATTGCTTTCTAAATTGCATTTTAGGATGGATTTTTATCTGAAGGTTGCAGTTTTTTTATTTCAGGAAATAGCTTAATCATTGCTATTTGGAGACATACAGTGTTGTGATTTTTTTATGCTATACTGCTGATGCCATGTAATGCTTTTTGAAATTGCACTTGCATATTGCAGAAAATTGTCGCGACCGGCCATGACTGCGCAGGATCCTACGGGGGAAGGGCAGGATCTGCAAGGGAAAAGAGAAGGGCGACAAAAGAACTAGCAGGCCCAAGATTTTTGTGATTCACTCCTTAACACAGGTCCACCTCGATCTATCTCATGCTTAAATGTTTGACCCGGTTGAGTCATTAGCTTTATTAATCTGATATCTGAAGTGAGAAATAAAATTCGGTGCTTAGGATTTTGTTCTTGGATGTTCCATCCTGTTAATGGCCAGCAATTGCAAGCTTGTGCTCTCTGTTAGGAAACTTTTAAGTAAAATTTTAGGATAGGGATATTAGAGGCTCAAAGTTTCGGCACATCCATGCTCAACCAATTTGATTTCTCTCTCACAAGGTTCTTGGTTAGGGCGCCTGTAATTAACAGGATTACCATAGTAAAAGTGTTCTGCCGATAATTCATAACTTTTCTGGACATGTGAATTTAGTATCATTAGTAGTACACTTGTTTGTGAATGCTAGGATGCTTGGCTGCTATTTTCTATCCTTGTTTCTGCGTAGTCGGTTCTGCATCTTATTAAGTTGGTTTGGTGTGATATAGAATCTACTTATTCAGTGGGATTTAGCTTTGTCAGATATTTCCTTTGACAAGGTCATGCCTTTTTCACACTTCTCTTATTCTGATGTATATTTTTCATACCTATACAATGAGTTAGTGGGGTGTATAAATGAGTTAGTAAGATTGACCACATTTCATTTGCTGATCTGTATAATTTGAAGCATGTCCTGTATAATCTCATACACTAATAGCTTATGCTTTGAATTAAATGGTGTTACATCTTTTCTATGTATTGCTTGCGATATCTGGAGTGGGGATAGAGGGGAAACATGAGATGCTTTGCAATTGTGCTAACTTCCATTAGCTTGCTCTTTGGCTTCATGCATTTTGACAATAGTTGCTTTCAAATTGTCCTAAAAATTTTTTGGGCAAAGGAAAATAGGCTTTCCATCAAATATTCTACTTTTTCCCGGGTACTCGGGTACTGATTTATTTATCTCTAACAAGCTAACTCTGCTTGCTTGGTTTATTCTACTCTGCAGGTGAGAATCATTGGTCTAGCAGCATGCTGCTCTTGGTCCGGGTAAAGTAGGCCAAAGCTCGTCGGCTCACATCTGCTGGCCAGAACTTCTAGAACACAAACAACAACACTGCAATTTGTAGCTTCTTATTGCAACAGAACCAAGCTAAGAACTCAGGTAAATGGTGGATGTAGTGATGCTGTTTGTGGTGATCTTCTGGTGATATGGTGTTTTGATGTCATGCTGGATATAAACATGATTCATGGATGTAATTTTTTCTCCAGAATTTTTGTGTTTTCTGGGAAATACTTGTTTTGAATCAGTTGAGACAAATCTGTTGGGCTGGAATTTATGGTTGGGGCTGAAATTTATGTGTTCTGAAATTTGTATGGGCTGTGTTTTTCACATTATTTGAAAAAGTGAAATGACAGCCCAAGTTTAGGCCCATTTTGAATTCGGCCATTTTAACAAATGAGGTGTGCCGACGTCATCAACACCACGTTAGCTGCCATTTGGCTGCCACCTCGTCTGCCACGTCATTTTTTGCCACATCATCTGCCACGTACGCATCCATGTCAATAGCCAACTCATTGTCCATGTCATCTACGAGTGATGTGAAGTTAATCCATGACAGTCAGTTTCGTCACAAAATTTGGACTTCGAGCTGGGTTTGATGGGCTTTAGACAAATCTATGACGGCTTGAGAACATCATGGAAGGGATCCGTGACGCTCAATACATGACGTTCTCAAATTTCATCATAAATGTCGTTTTATGACGAAATTTTGATGATCCGTGACGAAAATCGACCGTCATGGACCACAAGATTGTTTGTAGTGATATATATATATATATATATGGACGATTTTTTTCTACTCTCAGGAGTAACTACTCCCATATTGGTATCTCACAAACTATAGGATATCTTTTCATACTTGAGGTTTCTAAAATAAGTATGTACACATACTTGATTTTCAAAAGTGGTACGTGGACATACCAATTTTTTATATATGATGAAATACATAGTTCCTGAACATACTCCTGTTTCTATATAGGAAATAACATATATCACAAAGTGAAAAAATTACGAGTTGCACTAAAAATCTTATTTTAGGTATGTTTACATATTCCAATTGATAAATGGGTATTTATACATACGCAAAGTGGTATTTTTAACGTGGGAGTAGTTACACCCGGGAGTGTGTGTCTATATATATATATATATATATCTATATATATATATATATATACATATACATATATATATATATATATATATATATATATATTGCTTTTACTAGCACATTATCTCTCATTAATTTTCCTCGGAGCTTGGCAAAAATTCATTGCAGAGAAAGAAGGTGAATTTAACACAACAATTACATTCTATACTGATTATCTGGTACGTAATCCAAATAACAACTTCATATTTGAGAAATTTAAATTTATCACACTTATATTTCATAACATTTTCTCCTATCCACTTTAGTGTTTGAGAGAGGAACAAGGAAATAATTTATGTGGATACTATGTCTGTGAGCACATACGATGTTTGGCAAGTGCAAAGTCCAAAATTATGATGTAAGTTAATTAAATAAACCTATTAATAATACATCATTTCCTAACCGCTTCTATATTTAATTGTTGGGTGTAATATATTAACATATTTGCACATTATACAGATAGATATGGTTTCAAGAAAGTCTCTTGGGATTCATCCATGAGGAGGTGGTTATGCCAACAGGAAAACATCATTATGATGCATCCAAAAAATCCAATAGAGACTAGAAATTTGAAGTGAACAATATTTTGATGTATAAATACTATCTATTTTGATGCGTATATTTCTAAGTTTATGTAAGTTTATATGTAAGTCTAACTTCAAAAAATTTATATATAAGTCTAACTGCGTATATGGTATATATAGATAGGTATATACTTATATACATGTTCAAATTAATACGTGCATATACCGGTTAGACAACAATTAGAATATATTCTCAAATCGAAAACCAACAAAAAGAGAAACGAGACCCTTTAGTCTCGGTTGGTATTACCAACCGAGACTAAAGGGGGTGGGCGCAGGTGCTGGCGTGCCCCCCTCCAGTCTCGGTTCGTAATACCACCCCGGACTAAAGGAACCTTTAGTCCCGGTTGGTTCAACCGGGACTAGGGGGCTTTTGTCTCTGAAGTGTAGTCCCGGTTAGACTTGAGAGACCTATACCCCTCTCCAACCGGGACTAAAGCCTCTCTCCCTACCAGTGCCTATACCACCTATGTATACTAACCTATACCACATGTGCAAATTGTGGTGGTATACAATTAATCTCGACCCTCAGATCCTTTCATATTGGTTCCTTGAAACAGTGGTATAGAGTGGTATGGTCCACCGTAAATGAGCTCTAACAAATTAAAAGGGGTTTCACATGGGGTGCTTTCTCTTTATTTGCTCACGCTGCGGCAACATATAGTAACTAGGTGATTCCTCACACATTGCCGTGGCATTTAAGAGAAGTTTTCGATAAACTATGAACCACTACCCCTTCTGATTAACAAAAAAAAACATCCAAAAATAAATTTGATGTTGTGACAACTCGGGAGGACGGCGGTGACAAAAATAACCTTTCATTTTGTCTAGTACTAGAAGTTTATGTAATGATCTTTTAGTTGGTGGCCTGGTGGGAGATGACGTGGTTTAATTTTGGTAGAGCTTTATCCGAAACAAACTATTGAAAACATAAAAGTATTTAAATTAGTAGAAAAACGTCGCTCTAACGGGTTCACTAAAGAAAGGTATTAATGTGTACCGAACCAACCGCCAACTTCCAACCTAAACCAATAAACATTTATATTTTCTGAAAGTAAATACTACAATAATATGTGTTTCCACAAATAGTATTTGAAGAATTATAGCACGTTTTATCATTCAAAGAATTAGAGGTGGATGCCTGCTTCCCTGTCCCGATCGAAGAACATAAACTAATCTATAAATTTAGACGTCCTGACTTGTATCACGTCCACGCAGAAATATACTCGATCGCCACTTCGCCAGCACACAGGCAATGTTGATATTGCAAGCAATGGCGTTGCCATCCTTGCCACCAGAACTAGTCATGCCAACACTCGTTGCTCTATCATTGTACTTGTACATCAAGTTCTGGAGGTTGAGGAACCCGTTGTACCCGATGGATTGGCCGGTTCTCGGCATGCTCCCGTCCCTGGTGAGCAGGCTTCACAACATCCACGACGAAATCACCGTCGTCCTTGCCTCCTCGGGGCGTAACTTCAAGGCGCGAGGGCCACTAGCAAGCGGCATGCGGTTCTTCGTCACCGCTGACCCGGCAAACGTCCGGCACGTCTTCACCTCCAACCATGCAAACTACCCCAAGGGGGAGGAGTTTGCTGAGATCTTCGACATCTTCAGCGGCAGCATCTTCACCGTCGACGGTGAAGCCTGCCGCCAGCAGCGAGCGATGTACCAGAGCATCCTCAGCAACCCACGGGTACTTGCCGTGATGGCAAGTTGCTGCCGTGACAAGGTGGTGAATGGCCTCCTCCCATTCTTGACCCGCATGGCGAGCACCGGGGCCCCGTTCGACATGCGGGATTTGATCACAAGGTTGGTGTTGGACCTCACTGCAACGCCGATCTTCGGCGTGGACCCGGGCTGCCTGACCGTCAGCATGCCCCCTACGCATGTTGCGACCGCCCTGGACACTGTCATGGAGGTCGGCTTATTCCGGCACACAATTCCGGTTTCTTTCTGGAAGGTGATGAGACGGCTAAACCTTGGTCCCGAGAGGAAGCTGGCCGTGGCGCACACAGTGCTACATGGCTTCGTCGGCGAGATGACTGAGAAGTGGAAAACCAAGTGCGCAGATCTTGACAACAACGTGGCGGTCATGGACCTTCTTTCTGCTTACCCAGAGTACACAGACGACGACTTCCTACGGAGTAAGATACTCCTCAACTTCATGATCGCAGGGCGGGACACGATTGGCACTGCGCTACCGTGGGTAGTCTACAACCTCGCGAAGAACCCCCGTGTCGTCTCTTGCATCCGCAAGGAAATGGCACCTGTCGCTTCACTAAAGGCCACCGATGGCACGAGTGACATGGTGTTCTTTGAGCCGGAGGAGACTAAAGAACTGGTCTACCTTCAGGCCGCCTTGTTCGAGTCGCTCAGGCTGTATCCACCGGGCCCTATCGAGCGCAAAGTGGCATTGGCCGACGACGTGCTACCGAGCGGTCACCAGCTGCGCTCCGGCGAAACCATCCTCGTCTCCATCTACGCCATGGGAAGAATGGAATCCCTGTGGTCCGGGGACTGCCATGAGTACCGCCCAGAGAGGTGGCTCTCTGAAGACGGTGCGAAACTGCGCTATGTGCCATCTCACAAATTCATGACATTTAACTCGGGCCCAAGGATGTGCATGGGCAAGGACATAGCAATTGCGCAGATGAAGACCATCGTTGCCGCGGTCGTGTGGAACTTTGACATGGAGGTGTTGGAAGGGCAGACCATCAAGCCAAAGCTGTCGTCCATTCTGCAAATGAAGAACGGGCTGATGATGATGGTTAAGCGGAGAGGAACATAATGTAACTCGGGAATAAAGCATCCGCTTTCCGCTACCTCTTTGTTTTCAATACTACTCCATTTGTATTTTACTCACTTGGTCTAAATAATCGATGCTTTCTGATTATCTTATGGTATCTAGCTACTAGAAAAACTGGTGCGACGTTGTCGCGTCATCTGTGATTATTGGTAGAAAGGTTGAGGGTATTATGTAGGAATTTAGGCTGTGGATTAATTTCCTAAAATTTTAGGGTATTTTTAGTTAAACTGCAGGGATCTGGGTGATTTTTCACAAAATTTCACACTGTGGGTAGATTTGTAGAAAGATTAGTCTTTTCCGTAAAAGTTTGTCGATTGTGTGTCAATTCAAGTTTTTGAGAGATGCATGGATCGTGGGTTGTTTTTTTATAAAATTGCCTGAGAGGTAGCTCGATTGATGGAGATGTTGTTAAATTGACTGAAAGGTGCCTTAAATAAATGGTAGTTATGTAAAATTTGAGAGGACTTCGTTAAATTTTAGAATAAGTGGTTGGACTACAGTTTAGTTTTTGATTAAGTTTGAGAGGATAATCTAAAACATACTATTCGCAGTCCACACCTTGCGGACTCGGATCTAAGCCCAACGTTGATTGAGGGAGGTGGGGTGTTTGGACACCGTCGCCATTAGCTAGGGCCACCTCCCAATGTCGCATCCACCATTGTATGTATGTGGAACTAAGTTGAAAGAATCGAGAACTAGAATCGAGAAACTCAATTCCTATTTCGTAGGAACCGAAATTACTCAAGTTAATTTGGTTTTGTTCCCGATTAATCGAGAGAACCGAAACTAATTAACATTTAGCCTATCAACTCGTTAAACCCATGGAGCACCAGCCAAACTGGCCAAAGGCCCAAGAACAAACCTTAAGTGGCTCCCCAACCTCCTGGCCACTAGTCTCATATCCGCTCCGTAAAGCCGCCTCATCTGTTATAACAGTTTTTAACTCTCTGCTGAGGTTGTACATCTTTACCCACGAGTCGCGTAAAAGTTCTGAAGAACTTTAAATCCAACCATGTTGTGCTAGCTAGGCACGTTCACACTTCCTTAGGTGTGATAGTATGGAGACGCTACGAGGTCTTCACATAGGTTCACCAGCGACACAGTAACCCAACTCAGGGTTCGGGTACCCACTCCACAATGGTTCATGAAGAATCCCGTAGTCTGAATTCATTTCAACGCCACGCAAACGAAAGGTACACTTCAACTCTGTTTTACTTCCAGTAAAACTCTTACTGTCTAATTTAAAAAAGAAAGAAAGCACGCAAATATATATAACACGCGAAGCAACCATTTTGACGAGAAACAAAATATTTTTTTTCTTTTTCTTAACAAACGGATACAAAGGTGTGCCTATTTCATTATTATGGAAGATAAGTACTGTGTGTATTTACACTCGTGCGGTAAGGGTCATCAGCGCTGATGCTTCGTTCTTCATCTTAGCCATCACGGTCTCGGTAGAGATGACTCATGGCGATTTAAAGACTTTGTCGTTCCTCTCAATCCATATATGTATCGGAGACCAAAAGTATTATACATTTCGGGAAATGTATAGTGCTGTGGTGATGTTCGTCCAAAAATATATCTTTTATGTCGTGTGCAATGGAACATGCGTGATGAGCAGCTCACCTAAAAGACCATCTACTTCTCTTTCATAACTCCGTATCATGTGGGAACGAAGTGACATTATATTTTGTATTTCTTATGCTCCTGTAGTTTCGGGAAGAAATCCACCATGTTCCAGTGTATCATATGATTATTGATCGCCCACGTGGAAATCGGTGGTCCGGTTCAAGTAGCGCATCAACATGTCCACAAAGTGGTTGAACTGAAGTAAACATGATTAATTATTCGATCAAAAAAATTCCTCCGATAACAACAAGTATCAAGTCCATCAGATAGAGACTTGCTATCAAATTATGATACTTGGAATGTTGTATCTAAAATATATTATCCTACAAATGGAAAGAATTATATACCTGAAAGCACTGGTGATTTTTTTAATTAGACAATATTCAAATTAAATATAGCAAACTTTCATATAACCTCGTAAGCTATGTTTTGATTCAATTTAACCCGGCCCTCAACTATGTTAGTTGTTATTTCAACTTACTTCATAATGCAATTTGTCTTTTTTTCTCCATTCACAAATTCAATTTTAATTTAAGTGGTAATGGACATCACAATATATGTTTAAAAAATAGTTCATATATTTCATTATAATTTTTTGTACAGTTTTGTATCTTAAGGGTAAATTTATTGATAGTGTCAATCTACTGTAGATGTTGATAGTCATATAGTTTTGAAAGATTGATTTGCAAAGTTTATCATATATTCTTGACTTCAGAGAATATAATGTAGTGTGAGGGATTATGATTTTAAATTATCATTCTGTGGCTGAGGGCAGGCCAAGCAAATTTCATGCCCTAAGCAAATACGTCAGGCAATAACAGTATTCTCCTTGTCGTGAGCGCCTGTGCTGCATCTGCCAACTGCCCTCTGAAACGCATCCATTTCCGTCTTCCCTATAAATACCACGGTCGGTCTGTCTGGAGGATACCATAGCTTCGAACACTACTACTCAGACTACCTAACACCCAACGGGTAGTCTTCAACCTACAGAGCACATATATCTCAGAAACTCTTAAAGACCGCACACAGATTCAAAGATGATTGGTGAACTGGATGTTGATGCTGTTGTAGGGTACTTCAGGGGCAAGAGCATCCTGATCACTGGTTCAACTGGCTTCCTTGGGAAAGGTAAGTCTCCATGGACTCTCATCCGCCGGTACCACCAGTAGTCTCACAGGTTGCGCAGCAGCGTATCTGCATTCTGCACAGTGAAGAGTTAACAATTTCAAGTTGTGGTGCTTGCTGCTTATTCTTCTAGGGTTTTCGTGTATATATGTAGTGCTCGTGGAGAAGATACTGAGGGTTCAGCCCGACGTCAAGAAGCTCTTCCTCCTAATTCGAGCTGCTGGTGCTGAGTCTGCAAAGCAGAGGTTTCAGACTGAGGTACAAATACTTTCATCATTCCTTCCATATCAAACTTTATGATGCTGCATGCAGATTGACTTTGCTTCCTGATGCAAATGTGTTTTGAGAAATCATATATTTCTCCCTACAAGGACAGAGGAAATTAAACTTGTGCTTGAAAGCGGTGAACAAATGCTGATTTGCCATCCTCTCTCCACACTGTGCCGGTGCATATCTTATATTATTAAGCAATCACGCCACATGCATGCACTAACCTAGTCTTGCTCACGCAAGATGGATGGGAATTGACAAAGGAGGTGGTAGCGATCATGTGCCTCTCTCGATCCCGATCTATTTGTTTTCTAGATATGCCTAGCAATTCGGCAAATATTTCCTTCATGTTAAGTTTTTATATGCCTGTTTTTCATCAACTGAATAAATTGTGTGGCTAAACATCAAACACATAATGACAATAAAATACTCCGAGAATGATAAGGTAGTTTATTTAGGAATCCTGTGACAGAAACTGCAGAGAGATCACTTTTGTAGAGCAAGGCAGTGAGCAGTTGGAAGCTGTAGGAGTTAACTAAAAAAATAAGTTGGTGGGGCTAAGAACACCCCCACGGTTTTCATTAAGAGAAGAAAACCTCCTCCCGACTTAGAAAACCCTCGAACCCTGACTTCATTGGCGAGGGGACTTTTTTCCGGAGATAAACCCCAATGAGATAAACTTGAGTCACTGGTGAGGGGATTTTTTCGGAAATAAATCCCGATGAGATAAACTTGGGTTTGATGGATTTCGAACCCAGGCCGGCGGTGTGCCCATCTGCAACACTTACCAACCTAGCTACAACCCGTTCTCGTAGGAGTTAATTACTGAAAAAGCTTTTGGGAATAAATAGAGTAGCACGGATATGGAAACAGCAGAGCATCATTGATGAACTCTTACAAATTGTAGCTGAGCAGCACCCAATGCTAAATAATTCAACCGGAAAAAGGAACTATTCTGGCAGGCTGAATTCAGAATATACCCAATGGATTAGCTACACATTCAATCTGAAACATATTTTCTTCTGAAAAAAAATAGTGGCAGTCTGGCAGATGCCACAGAGCATAGTTGCAAGACTTGAAGTACTATATGTGGAATTTGTTTTACTATACAAAGTTATATACTCTGTTTTTGTTGGTAGGTGATCAGGAGAGAGATCTTCCATGGTTTGAGAGAAAAGCATGGCAATGGATTTGAAGATTTCATTCAAGAAAAAGTCTTTCCTCTGGCAGGAGACATCGTGTATAAGAACTTGGGGCTAGACAATGAAAAATTAACAGAATTATCGAAAGAAATCGACATAATTGTAAACGGTGCTGCAACTACAAATTTCTATGAAAGGTCCGAGAATTTTTTTTGTTGTTGTTGTTCACGAATTCTTTGAGATAGCAAGTTGTCAAAGTATTTGGTCGATATTTGTTGACGCGGCAGATATGATGTGGCTTTCGACACGAATGTCATGGGAGCCAAGCACATTTGCGAATTTGCAAAGAGGTGCGATAAACTCAAGATGCTGCTACATGTTTCAACAGGTAGGATATGATGCAACAAGCCAGCCTTCCATATGCAGCATTGTGGTGCTCTGTCTTTCTTAATCCATACAACAATTGCATGCCTTGAGCAGCTTATGTAGCCGGCGAACAAGAAGGGATACTACCAGAGAAGCCATTCCTGATGGGTGAAACCCTGAGGGAAGGCGCGGACCTAGATATTGAATCCGAATTAAATCTGATAAAAGAGATCAGGATGGACATGGAAACCAACAATTCTTCGGAAAAGGTTGAGAAGAGAACCATGAAGGAGCTCGGCCTCAAGAGGTCAGGTCACAATCAACTCCATATATGTTTGACCTACTGCTAAATATCTCTGCTATTAGCAACATCACAAGTCTGACATCTTTTCTTGCATAACACTGTGCAAAAATTGATTGAAGAGCAAGGGAATTCGGGTGGCCAAACACATATGTGTTCACCAAGGCAATGGGGGAGATGATTCTGGGGCATCTGCGAGGCGATCTCCCGGTTGTTATCATCCGGCCGAGTATCATAACTAGTATCTTGAACGACCCATTGCCTGGATGGATGGAAGGGATCAGGTGATCAAGGATAGCTAAAACGCCAGTTGCAGACTTGCATATATGCAGTAATCCCATAAAATTTCCCTTGGTTTCTTCATGGCAGTATGCAGTGAAAATTGTTGCCTTTCGCAGGACAATCGACTCCTTCATCATCGGTTACGCCAAGCAGACTTTGTCAATCTTCCTAGTCGACCTCGACTTGACAATGGATGTGGTAAATGCGCTTACAGTTACAGACAGTAGCAGCAGAGCAGTCGTGTGCATGTTCCACTTAGAACTGGTTTCCTGACAGATTCCAGGGGACATGGTAGTGAACGCTATGATGGTTGCCATGGCGGCACACTCGGAGGAGCAAGCGCAGCGTATCTTCCACCTGACGTCGTCTCTGCGCAACCCGGCACCCTACGCCGTCCTCGCAGAGTCTGGCCACAGGTACTTCCTCCACAACCCACCACGCTCCGGGAAGAACGGGGAGCCCGTGCGGCTGAGCAGGATGCGCTTCTTCCGCACCCTCCCGGGGTTCCGCGCCTACATGGCCGTCAGGTTCAGGCTTCCCCTCGAGGTCAGGTCACTAGTTTCTCATTGCTCACTTCAATTCCAAGTCTTTAACACTATGAATTGTGATCAATTGGATGTGGATTCTGCACACGAAACAAGTCTGATTACTGAATGCTCTTTGATTCTCCACGGCCTGGGTCATTAGATCCTTGGCCTGCTCAACATCGCCGGGTGCGGCGCCTTCTCGCGGCGCTACCATGAGTTCAGCCGCAAGTACAGATACGTCATGCATATTGCAGAGCTCTACGCGCCATACGCCTTATTCAAAGGGTGGTAAGTTAATTATTATCTGCCGATTTAATCGTAGTGGCATTCTCTGTTTTTCTGTTCTTCCATTGCGTGATCACTTGCTTGATTTGCCCGGACCATCGTGAAGCTTCGATGACACCAACACGGAGAGGCTGAGGGCCGTGATGGTGAACGAGCAGCAGGACAAGAGCAGGGGGTATGACTTTGGCTTCGATCCCAAGTCCGTCGATTGGGATGACTATTTCTACAGGGTACACATCCCGGGAGTCGTCAAGTACCTCCTCGAGTAGACTGATAGAAGAGCTTGGAATGAGCACATTCCATAGATCATGTGAGTTTAGTGGGCTTGAAATGTACTGTCTTGAAATGAGCTTGAACTGAACAATATCCCGACTACTGATTCGCAAATCCGGTACCGCAGTTTATTTTGGCCGAGCATGAAATTCATGGCAATCTGATTGCATTGGCTTGTTTGCTTTATGCCCGATATAAGTGTCATATGATCCAGGATTCCAGGGCTCCAGGCAGCGCCCCCCAGTCTTGAAACGGTTCCTTTGCCGAAAACGTTTGCAGCACCGCGCTTCAAAAATCAGAGCAACCCAATCCCACCGACCCGCATAGGATCTGTTTGGGACGGCGTTTGCTCCACCAAAAATGGCTCCGGCACGACTCCTTTGGTGGAGTGGCTTCGTCGGAGCTGTTTTGAAAATTTTATGGCAAAAACGACTTCACCTGTTGGATTGAGATCGTAAAAGTCTAAACCGCCCTTGTTTTTGTCTTTCTCCCCCCCTTTTCTCATCTCTTTTTCTTTCTTCCTCAACTCCTTATCCATTCACCCCTGGAGCTCTCGCTGGGTCCCTGCACTCTCCTCCCGTCAGCCACCGCCCCGTGCCTCCTCCCGTCCACCGTCCCGGCCGCGCATCCTCCCGCCGGTCGCGCATCCTCCCCGCCGTCGGGCGCGCCTCCTGTCGCCCGCCAGCCGCGCCTCTTCCCACCGGTCGACCGCATGTCCTCCCACCCACCGATCGCACGTTGTGCCCGCCTGGGGTAGGACCAGCAAACCTCCGCATAGAGTCGGGCGAAGCCACATTTTTTTTTGCTCCGTCCGGACAAAAGGGCTCCATAAAGCGCATTTCGCGGGGCCCCGGCTCTAGAAATGTGCATGAAAACACCGTTTGGGAGGACTTCAACCGAAGCCTCTCCCGAAGCCGCCGATGGAGCCCTCCAAAGGGGCCCTAATAAAATGGAGCTGCGCCCAGCTCAAGCATTTAGGCTGTGCCTAAGCCTGGGAAGGGTTCGGTTCGAACCTTTCTCAAAGTCGATCCGCTCCTTTATTTGGCCCATGGTTCGGTGCAGGTCCGCCCAGTAAGAAAGAGGATCTCCGTTCGACGACCCTTGGTGACCCTCGGGTCGAACCCCATCGCCGTCTTCCCGTTCCCGTTGCGGCGTCGCCCTGTCCTCCCTCCTCCCGACCCTCGTCGATCCCCGGAGCCTCCTCCCGGCCTCCTCTCTCCACCCGTCTCTCATCCCGGCCTCCTCCGTTCTCCCTCGGATCTGTTCTTGCTTCCTGCACAACTACCAGATTGAGGTCAACGCCGTCAGGACCTGAAGCGGCCTCCCAGATAGGGTCGCTGCCATTGATCTTGGCATGGAAGATGACAATGTGCAAGCTGGTGAGTGCCCTCCCCCACTTGCTCTCACGCGAAAGCGACTCGGCCACAGCTGCGAGCAAGTCGATGTGCTCGAAATCCAGCGAGCGCATCTTCCAGGGCGGTGGCATCGTCGAGCTGGCCGGCAACGCCACCTCCAGCTCGTCCATCTCTGCGCCAGCCGGGAACCCCATTGCCGACTTCTATGCCCCCATCATCTGCTAGCCGCGCACGGACCACAAACCAAAAGCACCGCGCCGGTGGATCCACGGAATGCATAGTCGGAGGTAGAGAAATGAGTTGGGCGATGATGGAAGAAGAAAGAGGAGGAAAGCGAGGGGCGAACCCCGAATACCCACGGATCAAGCGGGTCAGCTCGTCACACGGAGCGGGGCGCCCCTCGAACCTGGCTTGGTGCGAACGGAGTCGCAGGTCGGCGGGAGGAGTGCTCCGCTCGGCACCTTTTTGTAGTGACTAGATGTGCCAAATTTGGTCACGATTTGGTTGTCCACGAATGCGGAATTTTTTCTTTTTTTACATTTTTCTTTCCTCTTTTTTTGCAAAAATATATGATCCGCAAAAAAGTTGTAAAACTATACATTTAGCGCCGTGGGGACGGCGTTAGGGACCTAACGCCGTGCCCCACGGCGGTAGGAGCCGCGCGGTACTGTAGCACCTCCTGCCGCCGTGGGCCACGGCGGTAGGAGTCCAGTCTCTTTTCAAAAATTTATATTTTTTATTTTAACTCGGATGGAGGTAAACGTTACATGAAAATTGTAACTTTCGACGAGATCTACAACTTTCTAGTTTAAAGTTTTTCCATTTGAAGTCATCTTCATAGTCAAATAATTGATATACTATCTAGATCTCAGTTTTCATATTCAGATCTCAGTTTTCAGTTTACGTTCAAAAAATTGTAAGTTTTTTGCATGAACTCGGATGGAGGTAAACTTTATATGAAAATTGTAGGTTTCGACAAGATCTACAATTTTGTAGTTCAAAGTTTTTCCATTTGAAGTCATATTCATACTCAAATAATCGATACATTATTCAGATCTGAAGACTGCAAAAAGAGATCTGGATAGTTTATCGATTATTTGACCATGAAGATGACTTCAAATGGAAAAACTTTGAACTACAAAGTTGTAGATCTCGTCGAAAGCTACAATTTTCATATAAAGTTTACCTCCATTCGAGTTCCAACAAAAAAAATATAAATTTTTTAAAAGAGACTGGACTCCTACCGTCGTAGCCCACAGTGGCAGGAGGTGCCACAGTGCCGCGCGCCTACTACCGCCGTGGGGCACGGCGTTAGGTCCCTAACGCTGTCCCCCGCGGCGCCAGATGTATAGTTTTGCAAATTTTTTCGGACTATATATTTTTGCAAAATTGAGGTGGAAAATGTAAAAAAAGAAAAAATTCACGAATGCGCTAACGCACACAAATGAACAAGATTCGGGGATTTTGGGCCGACCCAAATCGTTGCCCACGCTTAATGACCAACTTGCGCTCGGGAAGTCCGGCTGTAGCAGCCTGCAGGCCCAGTAGCCCTACCATTTCCCTTTCTAGCTAATCGCTCCGAAAAATAATAAAATTCTACATATCAGCCGGTTCATTTGGTTCTGGTGCTTGATGGGTCCCAGAATAGATTCTGGGAGGACCTTTGGTTAGGGAAAGAACCTTTTAGCGTTAAATATCCAGCTCTATATAACTTAGTCAAGAAGAAAAGCGTGTCGGTGGCCCAAGTACTAAGTACGACACCACTAAATGTCTCTTTCAGGAGGGCGTTAGTTGGGGTTAACTGGGACAATTGGTGCAAACTAGTTGGAAGCGTTCTAGACGTAAACCTTAGCAACCGTAGAGACACCTTTGTTTGGACAGCTAGTAAGAAGTTCTCAATTAAAGATTTGTATGATAATTTGGTTTTAACGTCTGGAACACCGGTTGAGTGTGGGGCTTGGAAAGCCAAATTACCGTTAAAGATTAAAATCTTCCTTTGGTACCTTAAAAAGGGAGTGGTGTTAACCAAAGATAATCTGGCGAAAAGAAAATGGAAGGGGTGTACTAAATGTTGTTTCTGTGGTATGCTCGAGTCTATCCAACATTTGTTTTTTGATTGCCCCATGGCCAAGCTCGTGTGGGAGATAGTGTGTCTCACCTTTGGGATCAGGAGGCCATATAGTGTGGAACATCTATTTGGTCTTTGGCTTCGAAGTTTTTCGAAGAGGCAAAGGAACCTTGTTATGGTTGGGATGACGGCTTTTTGCCAGGCCATTTGGATCAGTAGAAATGATATCGTGTTTCACAAGTCACGTTATATGTCTGTTTTGCAGGTGATGTTTAGAGGGACTCACTGGATCAGGAGTTGGTCCATCCTCTCAAGGGAGGAGGGGAGATATATTTTGAAGGAAGGATGCCGTTGGGTGGAGAGTGTGGCGTTGGAGATCTTCCATAACTCGGGGTGAAACGCCTTTAGACGCATTGGCTGTTACTCTTGAGTGATTGTGTCCTCCTGTTGTGAGTTGTTTCTGCTGAGTCGGTTTGTGGCTTTTTGGTGACCCTAGGGGTTTGTGTTCTTCTTGTTTGTGAGGGTGCTTGCAACCTAGTTGCTGCGTATTGTTGAATGTTGGCTGCAGACAATTCCCTGGAATTGTTAAGGCCGGAACTCTGTTTCCTTTATTAAAAAATCAGCCGGTTCTTTTTTTTCTCCTGCCAGCACTTGATAACTGACAGTCCCTCCTTCCCACAGAACTTTCCTTTTTTGAACTTTCTATTTTAAAAGTTTCATAACTTATACAATTTTATGGTGCTACACATTTTTATGGTTAATTTCTAGCACAACATTCATGATATGGACAACTTATATGTATAAAATTTCTACATACATCTTCTAAAGGACAACTTATGTATTATATGCGATAACTTGTGCACACAACTTACGTACATAACATCTTGTTTTTATTTTCATACATAATAATTTTGTAGCACAACTTTTAAAATATATACAATTTATGTAATATATTTTATCACAAATGTAAATCAAGTGACTAGCTAAAATTTACAAAATTGAGGTAAAAAACGTGTTCTAATAGTCTCTCCAAAACCACCCCTCACTATCCAGGCTCGATATCCATCCCCGCTAGTTGACTATATTCCACAAGCCCTGCTAACTCGCTATCCCTCCTCATTTCTCGCGCACATCTTGCTCCCGCGCGCCCAGTGCTCCAGTTCCTTCTCGTGTGTGGTGTTGGAGGCGGTGGTGGAGCCGAATCAGCGATGGCGCCTCCCGCAAGGTTGGGCTTCCACGGCGTCCTCGGGGGACGCCTCGGCTGCAGTGGCCGCACGTGACGGGTGGCGGTGCTCCTCGCCGCTTGCGCGAGCGGGACCCCATCGCGCGAGCCGTGACCGCTGCTCCTCCGGTTGGTCTCCCTCGGCACCCGCGCGCACAAGGGCTAGCGCTTGGATGCCGTGGTCCGCCGCGAGCCGTGCCGCCGGCCGCTAGGCGCGTCGTCGCGGCCGGGCGAGCGGAGCTCGCCGGCTGCTAGGCAGTGCCGCGGGCCGGGCACCCGAGCTCCGCCGTCCGCGAGCCGCGCCGCCGGCCAGCTCCTCCCTAGGTCCGGACCATGGGTGGAAGGAGATAAGATATAAGTATGACATGTGGGACTCACTAACACAGTCAGATATGGAGAGCCAATTTTAAAGAGTCTGCTGGATTTCATCAACTTTTTGCTAGCTATTTAATTTTACATAATAGTTAAATCAGGATTTTAACTAGTGATTTTTAAAGAGTTTCTTGGAGTTGCTCCAAGGCTACTCATACACAAATAATGTCCAAATGTGTACAGAGATAAAAAGAAATGTTGAAGGAAAAAGAAAATGAAAAAAAAATCAGAGACATGAAGCCCGGCGCTCGATCTTGCGGGTGCATACCCAACATGCGTGAGCCGCATCGCGTAGGAGCGCTTGCGACGAGCGCATATCAAATCGTTATTTCACAATTCACCAACCCTGCAGCCCACATGACAATCAAAGAGGTGCAGAGAATTCAGATGCGATTGGCAGATGGCAGGGTTCCGTTTGTGACTACGTTAGTGGAGTTGAATATGTTTTTGGAAAATATTTGTCAAAACAGTTTCTCTTCGTTGTGTAATCTATACTATAAGGAGCGAAGACAATTGAAATTTTTCTCACCCAATTCGGGCCCGCCTTACCCCTCACGCTGGACCCACCCGTCATATGTTTTTTTGAGCTGGGTAGGGTGGAAGGACTATAAAGTACAAAAAAAAACGCAATTGGAGAGCGTTTCTGCCAAAAACATAATATTTTCTCACCTAACGTCGCCTTAACCACCGTGCGTACCTGTGTCGGGCCCACCCGCGCCGCACGCCGCCACGCGATGACCCCATCGCGACGTTGCAGACCAACCCCACACCCGTGCGCCGCACTTCCCCACGCGCCGCCGCGCTCTCTCAAACTCCAGCTCAATTTCCTCATGCTCGTGCCCGTCGTTATCGCCCGGTTGTCGTTGCTCCCAGCAGTCAGCGGCCGCGGTGACACAATTCCTGGTGGCGCCCCAAGCTTCTCCTTGCGTGGCAACGGCGACCCCAAAGACGGCCATAGTTTTTTTTTGGCGCGAGCCTCCTTCCTTACTCTCCCCTTCTCCGCACTTCTCACTTCTTTCCTCTCGACTCTCCCCTTCCTCTTCTTCTCTTCTTCAGGCTGGTGGCGACGGGGAGAAAACCCTATGCGAACTGGGTCTACTGGATGCGGCAACCGTGGCTACCAGGGCGGATGCCATCCTCGGCGAGGACACAGGTGAGCTCGCCGGCTGCCTTAACCCTTCATCCTCCCCCCAATCATCTGTCGATCAATTAAATCACCCGTGTATGCACCGAAACGAGTGGCTGAGAATTTTCCTTTAAAAATTTTGGTTGCATGGAGTGGGAGGCGGGTCTCGAGCGGAGAGGAAAAGGCAGGTGACAGGAGCATAGTACGATGGCAGTGGTACAGCTACAACTTACGGATTGATAGGGTACGACACTTATTGTGGGACACGAAACTGTAGCTACAACGACAGATATTACGGGACAGGGGGTACATGCTGGAGCAGGAGGCCGACAAGGGGAGACCCTGGGTGGAGCATGGGCGACAGGAGTGCGCGAGGTAGGTGCTAGACAGATTCGTGCACTACGTGCCATGATTCCATGATCTGTGGACACTGGACAACAAACATAGGCACGGGTGGTCTTGATGCGGGTACGCAGTGTGGATAAGGCGACATTAGATGAGAAAAACATTACAATTTTGGCAGAAATGATCTCCAAATTGTCATCCTATGGGTTTTTTATGGGTCTTCCACCCTATCCACTCCCCCAACTATATAACATGTGGGTCCGGCATGAGGGGTACAGTGGATCTGTTAGGTGTCAGGGGACTAATGGGTCGGGTCCAATCGGCCGGCTCAGTAGGCCCATTAGGGTTAGGTTTAGGGATAAGATCAAGTCCTTACTTAGGGGTCAAGTAATCCTCTCAAGGAAAACCCTTCTCTCTTGTCGGTCGTGGGCGAAGCCCCGCGGCCGGTGTTCTCTGCGCCCTTCCAACCCTAGCCGTCGCCACAATCCTGGGCGTGAACAGTTTCCGCGGGTACTGTAGCACCGCGGGTACTGTAGCCCCCAATCCTAATTCTCTACAATCAGCCCCCAAATCCTTCAATCGCCTTCCCCTCGCATCGCAATCCATAACAATATCCGATTTAGGTGAGAAACGTTTTCAATTGTTTTCACTCTTTATTGTATAGGTAGAATCAATTTGTTTGATGCTTCTCTTGGATATATTGTTTGCTAGCTTCCCTAGATATTGATAGGTTTCTCTCCATTATTTGTTTGAAGGAGGGACTTTCTTTCAGCCTGGTACTTCCCTAAACACTGAACATGTTCTTTATTGGAACACAGATGATGGATGAGTCTTTCTAAAAGTTGAACCTGCTATTCCCATGATGGATCTGTTATTTTTTAGTACAAATTTTAGTAATCCAAAACCTGTTTGATGTAAAGATGCATCTGAAACAGTTCAGAATGTGATGTGGTTTCAGATATGGTTGAATGAGTATTTTCAAATCTTGTACATTGATTTGCAAAATTGGTTCATCATCATATCATTCCTCAAAACAAACAAAGTACCGGCTTTTTCGATGGACAGGGGGTTATGTAATATAAATGACTGACATTGATTTATTGTCAAATTTATGTGATGTTATTGTTTGGAGGATTCTTGATCATTATATTTTTGTAATAATTTTATATTTTTTCTAACATGTCTCGTGGGAAGTAACAGTGAGCAAAAGGCTACATAGCTATAAAACTATTACCTTAAGCTGCTTACCATTTGTTAAATATTTGAACACAATATTTATATGGAATATATGTATTTTATTTAGAATTTATTGTACAACATTTTCATCCACATCTAAATATTTAAGGGTGATAATAGATGCAAATTTAAGGGGCTAATTTAAGTTATTATTTAAGTATTAGTTATAGGTAATTTAGTTAGGTTATTTTGAAAATTTTTATAATGGCGAAAGTAGGCAATTTAAATATAGATTTAGGAGGTTATATTAGGCTATTTTCATAATGGCATGCTGGGTAATTTTTTTGAAAAATATAATTGATCTAATGGCTATGACGATTTGAGCCAACCCATTGATGGCTAGATGTTTTTTAGAGCTAGCAAAATGTACGTGTGTACCGCACGTATCTAAAAAATCACAAGAAAAAAACTATCTTTATAGTGACGCACATGTCTAAAAATTAAGGCTGCAACGACAACATGGGGGGTGAGAAGAAATTAGGAGCTGCCTGCCTCTCGCGGCTGGGGGGAAACGATATCAGAGAATTGTTGTCCGACCTGGTTGGAAGCGCAATGAGCGCTCCCGTCGACAACAGCGTCTTGGCTTGACGTCAGGCGCTCGCAAAAAAACACAGATGACAAAGCCCCGGTCTCAATAGAAAATGTGGTGATGCATGGATTGTGATTGACGTCCGGGAGCAACATGATCGACGAATAAAAATAATGTGATTCACAGCAGCATGATTTTTTCTTTCATGACAACATGTATTGACGCGTGATGGAAAGCAATGGAACATAGTGGTACGTGAGTAGTGCAAATCCATATGAGAAAAATCAATTATTGGTTTATCTAATTTTTACTACACTTGCGTGTCGCACGTGCTCTTTACTAGTATGGAGAAAAAGGTGAAATATTCATAATACCCTTCCCTTTTCTTTTTATTTCTCTTTTTTCAACTATTTTCGTTTTCTTTTCCTTTAACATTTTTCCTTCTCATTTTCCTTTTGTTATTTCTTTTCTCCATACATTATCTCCACCACAACCCACCCTTATCCATTCGCCCCACCCCCGCCACATCTCTCGTCGCCCCACCTCAACCGCCCTCCTCCACCCCTCCCTACATCGCACTGCCAGCCACCTTCATCATGAGTGTCGCGGTGGCGGCCGCCGCGACAAAAAGCTCCACCTCCCCACTCCCGAGCCCCGTCGCGAGCCCTCTCACCGGCACCAGCGTGCGATCGAGTCGTGTGTGACTTCCTCGAGGGGCTCCGCCGTCGGATGATGATGGCGAGGTGGGGCGAGCAGTGGTACCGGCCTGGATCGAGTGGCAGCCAGAAGCGCGTCGGGCCCTGGCTCTGCACCCGTCGGACTCCTCCGCCGGCCTGCCTCCCCTCCGCCTCTACGGCGCCCACGTCGTCCGCCGAACTCCTCGGCCCCTAGCTCCACCACACCGACGCCATCGAGCTCCCCTCTGCCGGTTGCATCCTGCAGGTGGGGGCAATGGCGTTTTTGTTGTAATTTTCGCGAACTGCAAGGGGAAATTGGTAACGGGATTCAGGGGTGTCAAACAGAGTTGTGGGGGCTACGATTTTTGGCTCCGGGCGCACAAACGGCTCCAGAGAGCGGAAAAAGCGCGAGCTTCCGTGCGGGAGTCGTTTTTGAACGGCCTTTGGCAGAGCTCCGACAAAAAACGGCTCCCGAAGCCGTTGGAGAATCCCTACCAAACGCACTCTTCGTCCTCGCTGTCCTTCTTTCTCCGTTTTCTTCTTCTTTCTTTTCATTTCTTTTTTCGGACCACTTATCTCCATCGTGCTTGCTAATAAATTCAAACAACATTTTTTCCTTCCTATTTTTGGGATGTTTTTGAATAAGGGTGTGTTTGGTAGAGCTCCCGTTCTGAAAAATAGCTCCAGAGCTGTTGGTCTGTGCAGCTCCACTGTGAAGTAGCTCCACTATGGATCTGAGATCCTGAAAAGTGTTTGGTATGTTCTAGATTTCTCACCATCCCTATGACGTGTAGGGCCCACATGTCAGGAGAATAAAAAAGGAAAAAGTCTTCCTCTTCTTCCTCCAGATTTCCCATTCCACCGCGCTGCTGCTACTGGATCCGCGTTGCCCAGGCTTCGCCGTCGGGGAGTTCATCGTGGCCGCCGCGTCCTTCTCAGCCACGAGCAGCCATGGTGCTATCCCTGCTGGGAGCTCGCTTCCATGCTCCCGTTCCGCAGCACTTGCGGTCAGCGAAGGCGGACGGCCTCGCGGCCGACGGAGTTGTGATAGCCCGCTAAGAGTTGTGATAGACAATTTTGCATTGGTACATCAAATAGCACACTCGTGAAAAATGCTAATGCGATGCAGAGGTCACCAGAACGATACAATTAGATCAAGGAGGGAGCTTGAGCAGAATCTAGACTTCAGAATACGGATGAATACCGAGAGGTGGAGTGTGCTTCCGGATGGTTGTTGCGGTGCGGCGACGAGCAGAACCAACCGCCCATGAGTGGTCTTCATCTTCTCTCGGAGCACGGCAGCAGCCGGTGGAGGCGAACGGCCTCGCGCCCCCTGACCGGCGCTGCTCATGCGGTCGGCAACGGTGATCCCCAGGGCACGACAACAGAAGTGACGCGAGGAAGAAGAGAGACAGAAACAAAAAAAAATGAACTGTGCATTTTCTACTTAACAGTGGGGGTAATTTCTTCCAACTCCACAAAATTTGAAGTTGTTGGAGCACCCTGAGATACTCCACGAAGTTCATGGAGTTGGGACTGCTCCACCATTTTTTAGCTGATCCACAATGAAGTTGGGTGTTTGAATGGAAAAATCTGAGCAGAACTGGTTTTTATTTTATCTAAGATGCGTGGAGCTCCCTAAGTTTACACAAGACATATCATTTCTTTTATCATTTATTTTTGCGTGTACACCATATCATTAATTCATTATTGATTCTACAATTCACGGTAAAGAAGACCCTTATGTACGGCGAATTGCAAAAAATAAAAAAAGAGTTGCTTGTCGGGTGGTGGAATGTCGAAGCACACATGCATCCATCCTCTCCGAGCACGACGGAGCACGTCAGCGCCTCCAGCGGCAGTGCGTCCGAACCATGTGCTGACACAGTAGCGGACAGCCGGGGAGGGACCTGAGCTTTTCGCGTGTTCTAGACGCTTGGCGTTGCGTTGCACGGCACATGCGTGTGATGTGCGCCTGGCTGGATCCCCTTCACGTTTGTCCATTCGGTGTTGACCAGCTCACCTACTCAGTGTCGATCACCCACCTATAACCATGTTCTGTTCACGGGATAGATCGATCGATCTAGGTCTAGCACACATGCCATGCCGCGTCGTCGGCGAGCGCACATGAATCTGGTGTCGCCAGTGCCACACCAGATTTACCAAAATTTTCAAGTTTATTCAGTGAGATTTCCACTCACTCAATGGTCAAAAAATGATTCTCAGAAATTACATTACTGTTGCTGTACGTAATTAACCCGGACACACACACACACACACTATACTGCTGGCTTTAATTTTCTAAGTGACATCCCCAAGAAGAGACCAAGAATTATCAGAGAAAAGGAATTAATCCGGACGATGCAGGAACGACAAGCTAAGCTAGCAGAATCATTCGCGGCTGCACTCGCCGGGGAACCCCTCCGGGAACCGCCACCCGTCCTCGCAGTAGTTGTACTGCAAGCAGTTGCGCCGGGCCCAGGCGACGGTGAGGCGGTCGGTGTCGTCGAGCTCCCTGTCCATCCACGCGTTCCGTCCGGCGGGGCACGACGGTGGCTTGCCCCCGCCGGCGGCGACGCAGGCGTCGGCGGTGTACCCGCGGTAGGAGACGACGAACGGCGCGGCGGACCAGTCGATGGGGACGTTGCCCTTCTCCGTGGCCCAGTAGCTGCCGTCCCAGAGCGTGGCGTGCACCGCCATGGGCTTGGCGTCCGGGTAGGGGAGGTCGGCGTAGCGCCGGAACGCGCGCACCGTCACGTCGTCGACGCGGAAGATGACGTTCTTGTCGTTCCAGATGATGGTGTACTTGTGGTAGTCAGCGGAGGGGTCGAACCAGAGGTAGAACTGGTGCTCCTTCTTGCCGTCGCCGCTGGCCCACACGTTGGTGTTGAGCACCGTCGGCGCGCCGCTGCTGTTGCCCATGAACTCCATGTCGATCTCGTCGTGGTCGTCGCCCTTGCCGGTCTCGCCGGACGTCAGCTGCAACAACATTATAAATGGTTAAGACCGCTGATGATGAAAACGACGGAGCTGACGATCGACGATGACGACGGATGCGCTTATTACGTAACGTACGTAGAAGGACGTGACGGTGCCGGCGGAGTTGCCGGGGACGAGCTTCATCTCGACGCTGAACTCGCCGAAGAGGTACTTCTGCGTGGAGTTGAAGCCGGCGCCGGAGCTCCGGTCGAGGACGAGCGACGCCACCTGCTTGCCCGTGGCGTCGAAGTCGGCACGGACCTCGCCGACCGTGGTGAACTCGTCGAGCCAGGCCGATGACGACTGCGCCGAGGCCGCCGGCTGGAGGACCGTCGAGAGGACGGCGACGGCCGCGGCGACGGCGAGCGACGGCGGCGAGAGCAGCAGAACCGGAGACCGCCGCGCCATGGCTGGCTGTCGGTGGCGCGCGCACTGGTCCTTGGTTATTACTAGCCTTCTAGAATAGCTTTGTCAGTGGGAGAGTGGGGTTTGTTTGTTTGGTGCAGCAGCAGTGCAGCGAAGCACACGGGAGGTGGCGCGCGGCTTTTTGTAGCGCGAGTGTGACAGACAGGTCGCGTTGGCTGCTGATCCCGGCCGTCTGTGCTGGCGCAGGGGCGGGTGCGCCGCACAAGTGGCTTGCGTTTTGATGAGCGAGCGCCGCGCATTTCCTTTCCCTGGTCGGGTGGGCGCGAAGCCTCGGTGTGTGTCGACCGACGAGGCTGGTTAAATTGTTCATAGCATTGCCGCCGCCGTTGTTCCCTGACACCGACGAGGTGCGGTGTGTTCCTCCCCGTTCGTCCATCTTCTACTGCAGCAGCCAGCGTCTGCACCCAGCCACCCGCAGCCGGTGGTACATGTGGTGATTTTATATGGACACCAATGTACATTAAACTTTTTCTTATGTTAATCCTAACGGAAAGGAAAATCTGTGTATCCATTTAGTTTTCTCGGTTCCTTTACGAAATTCTTCAAAATTCTCCCTTTCCTCTTGGACAAGAGATGCGTATATTTAGCCATTCCTATGGAATTGGAATCATAGGTTTCGTTGTTGAAAATCCTACGAAATAGATAAGGAAGAATTAACAGTTGTGAGTCGTTTCCCTGCAGCTTTCTTTTCTTCCCTGTAAAGATGTATTGACCTTCAATTGACATGTACATTTGTTTACATTTATGCGTTATATCAGTATTCATTTATGTCTTTCTAGGCTTCAAAATCATAACTTAATGTTGAATTTTCCTTTTTTTCCCCCTGTGTTGTTCACTTGATTGTAATGTCCATTCTAATATCCGCTAGTTTCTGTATCAGATATATGAAGTAGTTATAATTTAATGTTTCATTGAAAATGTTGTCATTCGGTAGATAGAACAACACCATGCCTTTATTTCAATAGTAACTTATGATTTTCAACACTATAAAAAGATAATACATACTGGCATATTTCTTTGACAACCAAAGGCTGGTTTGCCCAATTTCATCTGTAATAGTACGCTATACTTGTTTGATACAACAAACACAAATTTGACGGTTGTCCTGGAAGGAACTAGCCGATAGCCTAATATATTTTTTACATGGTCACAAGTCACATATCTATCCTTGCACTGGGAGTTTGCACCTAGATTGCCGAGGATATCTTAGCTCATAACACTTCCTCATACCACTCCCTGTCTGACGGTAACCATGAGCCCGTTCTGCATCTGCAGAAGGCACGATAACTTTGGCTTGATGTTTCAACTGAAATAGTACACGATAGTTGTTTGATCCAGCATACACAAATTTGACGGTTGTCCTAGAAGGAACTAACCAATAGATCAGTGGAAACAAACTATATTTTTGACGAGATCACAACTCACATATCAATCTTAGCTCATAACACTTCCTCATTCCTCTCTCTGTCTGACGGTAACCATGAGCCCGTTCTGCATCTGCAGAAGGCACGATAACTTTGGCTTGATGCTCTGCCCTTCCAACACCTCGACATCGAAGTTCCACACCACAGTGGCGACAATCGTCTTCATCTGCATGATCGCAATGTCCTTTCCCAGACACATCCTCGGCCCTGAGTTAAACGCCAAAAACTTGCAAGATGGCACATACAGGAGCTTGGTGCTGTCCTCAGACAACCACCTCTCTGGTCTGTACTCATTGCAATCCTTTCCCCACACACTCTCCATTCTGCCCATAGCATAGATGGAAATCAGGATGCCGTCACCACGGTGAACCTTGTGACCGCTTGGCAGAATGTCATCAGCCAGAACAGCCTTGCGCTCCATCGGGCCGGGAGGGTACAGCCTGAGTGACTCCAACAAAGCTGCCTGAAGGTAAACCAGGGATTTTGTCTCCTCTGGCCCAAACACAACCATCTTGTTGCCCAGGTCCTTGAAGATGACATCACCACCTTTCGAAGATACGATTGGCGCTAGTTCCTTGCGAATGCTGGAGACAACGCCTGGGTTCTTTGCGAGGATGTAGAAGAGCCATGGCAGAACTGTGCCCATAGTGTCCCGGCCCCCGATCATGTAGTTGATGAGTGTCTTACGCAACATTTGGTCATCACATTCCGGGTCAGTGATGTAGTACGAAACAATGTCCAGATCAGAGGCCATGCCATGTTCCCCATCAATATAGTCAGCCCTGGCCTTCCTTTTCTCCAGCATCTCCTTGACGAATCCATGAAGCACTATATGCGCCGCTGCAAGTTTCCTTTCTGGGCCTATGTTTAGCCATCTCATCACTTTCCAGAAAGAACGCGCCACAATGTGCCTGAACAAGGCCACTTCCATCACCGTGTTCATGGCAGCTGCAACATGCATGGACGGCATGTCCAGGGACAGGCAGCCAGGGTCCACGCCGAACACGGGCATGGCAGTCTGGTCGAACACAAACCTGGCAATTAATTCCTGCATGTCGAACGGAGTTGTGGTGCTCGCCATGCGGGACAAGAAGGGGAGGAGGCCCTTCACCACCTTATCGTGGCAGCAACGGGCCATCAACGAAATCATCTGTGGGTTCCCCAGGATGCTCTGGATCTTCCCTCTCTGATGGCGGGAGTCCTCCCCATCAACGGTTAATATGGTGCCACTCACAATATCGAAGACTTCGGCAAACTCCTCTCCCTTGGGGTAATTTGCATGGTTTGTGGTGAAGATGTGCTGGACATTTGTCGGGTCACTAGTCATGAAGAATCGGGCCTTCCTTGCCGGAGGCCCGTGCACCTTGAAGTTACAACCAGAGGCGGCAAGGACGGCAGTGAGGTAGTCATGGATGTTCTGAAGGTTGGCTATGAAGGAAGGAAGTATTCCAAATACTGGCCAGTCTATGGGGAGCATGGGGTTCTTTGATCTGGTAGACCTGATGTACACATATAATAATACAACTAGCGCAAGTGTGGATACAACCAGTTCTAGGCCGATGAACAATGCCATAGCTTCTAATGCCTCCCTACTGTGTATCTGGTTTCTGGTATGCCTATATATACCCCAACACGAATGAGCAGAAGAAGCTTCTAAATAAAGATAAGGTTGATTTCTTCATCAGCAAACTAAAGGGAATTGCAGGCATCAACATCCATGGACCTATTTATTATGTCATCTGTTTTACATGTGTTTGCTGGTGTCCAATGAAGAAAATGTGAGATGTTAGCTTTTGTTAACGAACCCTATGTACAGGGGAAACGACATTGGAAACTAATGAAGGTTAGGTTGAATTTTGTAAATACAACTCAGATTTTGTCGGGAGCAAATCTAGATTCTTGAGCTGAGATCCAATGGTCAGAAAACTGCCCTAACACAGCAGTTGTGTATAAGTCACTTTCAGAGAGACAGACTTAATTGAATTATTTCATTTATATATCAGAAAATGATGATAACAGAAGTTCTAAAACAAAAACTACATGATCTGATAATTTAAATTCCTTTTACTGGTAATCGTGTTTCCTATCTTGCAGAACTACATCAAATTAGTAGTTAATCCAGAAATTGGTCATACAAAATTTCCTTTGGGATCAATGTCCACGGACTTTGCATAAGAAATCTATTATTACATGGTTTGTGATAAACTGGACTGACCAGAGTAAACTGAAAACAAGGAAATGAACAGGAGGCATGGATCTTCACTGAACATTTTTTAGTCATGTTGTGCAACGCATGTGTACAGCATGTGAGAGCAAAGGCATGGTAAATATGTTCAGTACACACAGTGGGAAGAGGATGGAGCTTGACAGCTGAGTCCAAAATCTAACCACCAACGACAAACATGATCGTTGTACCTTTCATGAAGATGTTTCAAATATTTATAAGTTTGGGTATATTTCAATTCCAAAATTAAGCATGTAAAATATTACCATGAATTTGTTGAGTGATCCAGTGATAACACAGTGTTTATGTTAAACATCATTTTACATTTGAACGATACAAAACAAAGTAAGACCAGGATATACCTGGAAGTGGCCGTTGCTGGAGGGCATTAATTAGCTGCTCCGTTATCAACTGGAACAGTCCTGCAATTCAGTCAATATAGCTCAGTTCGTGCAGAAATCTGGCAACGGGAATGAGAAGCCCAGCAAGCAGCAACCAGATTGAGGGAGAAAGGAGAAATATCCTAAGTAGGAGTATCTGAAAGTTGTCTTTTGCGCCTTGAGGAAGACATGCCACTTCTCGACCCGACATGGCACGAGGCAATACGGCGTCGGCGTAGGCGTCGATCTGCGGTGGGCGGCGCAGGGGAGCTCCAAGCGCAGCGGCGGTCCGGTGGACAGGGCCGGCCCGGCGAGGGAGAGCGGCGGGGCACCAACGGGGAGGAGGAGGCCGCGCTCGGCGGGAGGAAGCCGGGGGCCATCGCGCCGGGGAGGCCGCGCCGCTGTCTGGGAGGAGGCCGCAGCGGGCGGAAGGGTGACGGGGAGGTCAACGCCGCCGTCTGGGATAAAATTGCTTGGGGGAAATTGGATTAATGCATTAAAATTTCATTTTTAGATGTATATCATCAAAATAATTATATGTAAATATATACCATCAAAAGGTACGTATTATAGATAGTGGGTACTTTTATTTTTGAAGGGTTTATAATATGTTGTATCACATCGAATAGGACAAAGCTACTTGGAAGGACTAAATATAACTAATTATGAAACGAATTACATAAGTGTTATGACTATTTCACAAGATAAATCTAACAAGTATAATTAGTTCATAATTAGCATATATTTACTCAGTCTAATCATGTTCTAGTTAAGTTTAATATATTTGTCTAAAAAAATAAGATTATAAATTTATTTTATCATTGATCTGCATTTAATTTTTACCTGAAAAATATTTTAGTAACCATTATTACTTTGTCTGCTATTTTTTTTTGGAAAAGTCTATATCAGATGAGGGGGTAGACTACGTAACCCCCAACCTATGAAACAGTTTGTATCAACCCCTGGACTTTACAAAACCGGTCAAATTACCCTATAGCAATTTTCAAAAATCATAGTAAATCATAGAAAAATCGTAAAATGGAAAAATCCAATTGTGTTGGACTTAGAATAGGTAGATCTACACAGTGAACATATAATATGGTATGCTTTAGTACATTATTTTTACAGTTGTGAAGAAAATCATAGATATAAAGCTACAATAAAAAATTATAATAAAACATACCATATTATATGTTTGTTGTGTAGATCCACTCATTCTAAGTCCAATACAGTTGGATTTTCCATTTTACGATTTTTATGTGATTTATTATGATTTTTCAAAACTGCTCTAGTGGTTAATTTGACCAGTTGGAAAGTTCATGGGGTGATATAAACCGTTTCATAGGTTGGGGGCTATGTAGTCTACTACTCATAGGTGAGGAGGTGATATAGACTTTTTCCCTTTTTTCCTTTTGCCAATCCAAGTCCCTCGACCAGGGGTGCGTTTGAGAGGGTGACTCAACCAGGCCTTGCGCTCGAGAGGTGCATCTGCTCGTGTTTGTGGTTGTGGCTTGTGTTGGAGCTCGGCTCGCCGCAGCAAAAAATGGCACCGCAGCCAGGCCCTAGAAAAACACGGCTGGGGATCGTTTCTCGCGAGCTCGGTCGCACGCGGATGGGGTGATTTTGAGGCGGGCTGTCCCACGTGCTAGTGGGTGCTTGTTGTTTTGGCTCAGCTGCCCAAGCACAAAATCGTTTTAGTCTGGCCTAAGAAATACAGGGAGATAAACATGATGACCTGGCCCACTTGGGACTGGCCAAGCATGGTCTGTGCCGCGTGGGCAGGCCAGGCTGGTCACAGCCTACCTCGCAAACGCGCCCCAGGAGCTTGAAGAGAACACAGATGAAAAAAATCCAAAATCCTATCCTCGCGCATCTTCTCCGGCCTCCCCGGTGAATCTTTTGATGCTAGATATCAAATAAAATCTTTTAATAGTATGAATTCAACATTCCCAATTATTTACAGTGTAGCGTTTCCTTTTCACGAGATTTGTAGGGCCCGTTTGGCCGCGCTCCATGTCTTGGTGGAGCAGGAGTTGGAGCGGGCGGAGTTGGGTTTTCAGCTCCTCGATCTCCGTGCGTTTTGCTGTAAAAAAACTTTGTGTCTCACATACACGTCAGCAAGAGCGGGGCATGCGCAGGGGTCTTTGGTGCGGCTCCCGCTCCTGCTGGCGGTAGAGCTGCCGCAGGAAACCAAACACGAGCATGTTTGGTTGGAGTCTTTAAGAAATCTGCCTGTGCCTTGAAAGCTGCCCGGACCTTGTTTGGATGCTACCCTTGATAGCTCCCTGCCCCAGGCAACTCCACCAGGCCCAATCGAACGACTTTGGTCGCCTGGGATCTAGGCAGCTTCCGTAACCATAGATTAGTCAAGATAGGACGGGTGCCGCGCTGGAAGGTGAGGTGCGCGCTGCAACTCCTCGTGGAGGAGATTCGATGCGGATAGCTTCACCTTCGGCGGCAAGGTTCTTGGCTCCGGCAACAAATTTAGTAGGGTTTTGACGTTGGAACTTGGAAGTGACAAAAACGGATTCGCAAGGATGCATAGAAGCTATTTGAAGCATCAATTTCTCCAACAGATTCAAGATAGTTAGAGCAAGTATAGTCATGAATGGATCCTTGTGTTAGTGTTAGTGTTAGTTTGAAGCAAACTAACACAAAACTAACACAAAAGATCCATTCATGGGTGTTAGTTTGGTGTTAGTTTGGACTAACACCCCTAAAAAAACTAACCCCTCCAAGAGGTGGTAAATGGTGTTAGTTTTGGTGGACCCCACTCAAATTTACTTTTTTTCTCTCCCCATCTCCACAACCGATCCAACTCCAACCCTATCCTCTCGCAGGGTCACCCCCCATCCTCCCGCATCGAACCGCAGGGCGTCGCCGCACCGGGGCCTTCCACCCGCGCCGCCTCCCACGCTCGGCTCCCCGCGGCACCTCCCACACGCTGCCTCCCCCAATCCTCCAGCGCAGTCGCCTCCCACGCGCCGCCTCCCCCAATACTCCAGCGCCGCCGTCTCCCCTCCACCGGTGCCGCCGCATCCCCATCCACCGATGTGTCGCCGCATCCCCAATCATCTCCAGCAGCACCGCTGCTTCCACCCGCGCAGCCTCCCCCATCCTCAAGCATCGCCGCCTCCCCCATCCTCAAGCGCCCCCGACGGCTCCCGTGGAAGATGGACGGAGAAGGCTACGATTTCTTCTCCCAGGAGTCGGCTGTCAGCAACACGTGGGTGGGCACTGTGAGCGGTCACGGCGGCAGCGCCCCCTTGCGCGCTGGAGAGGAATTTGACCTCAATTCCCTGGCAGCAAACGAGTTTCCTCATCTTGGTGAATATGGAGCCTTTCTCCAGGGCGACAGCAACCAACTCGTCGGTCACGACAGGGGCTTCAGCCTCCCTCCCCAGCCACCCCTTCGTGCTCCGCGCTCGCTTGGTGTGCCAAACCAGCGTGTCGGAGGTGGTTCTGCATCTGGATGGGCGGGTCGAGTGCCATAGAGTGCCCGTCACCTCAACTTTGGGAGTTCATCATCGTCGCCAGCTGGTCGTGGGGGACACGACGTCATGTCGTCGATGAGTGCAGGTGTCGTTGGCCGCCCTCGCTCTAACGCAGCCGTGACGGCACCCGTCTCCGCTCCAACTCGTCGTCGTACTGCTCGCTCCAACACCTCACAGCATGGAGGCAGCGGCCAACGCGGACGTGTGAGTCGCCCCCCTGCACCAACGAATGGTGGCATTAACATCGGCGGTTCCGGCCAATCCTTCAACGACGACGAGGATCTTTCTGATGGAGTGGAGGAATTAGGCAGCAACGGCGGCCACTCAGTGAGGCAACATACTCGAGCATATTGGTCTGATGAAAATAATGCATGCTTGTTAGAATTGGCTATGGAACAACGTAGAGCAGGAACATATACTGGTTCTGAAATGACTGCTGAAGGGTACCGAGCTGTTATACAAGGGTTGAAAGCAAAGAGGGGTTTGGTTCATGATCGTGATCAGGTCAGGAATCAACTCCGCACACTTAAAAAAGTTTACTCATTCTGGTGTTACTTGGAGAAGCACACTGGGTTAGGGAGGAAATCAGATGGGTCTGTTGATGCTGAATCTGCTTGGTGGAAAACTCACATAGAGGTACAATTCTAGCGATGTTCATTACTGTGATCTTATACCTTACCATGATATTGATTTTACCTTTGATTTTTGGAGTCAACTTATGCTATGTTGCTTTGTATAATCAGGCTTTCTTAAAAGTCAATGATGGCATATAATGGTCTTGTGATATAAATTCACTCTGTTTTAATTTCTTGTGTCACCATATTAGCTTTTACAGCCCCCAGTTGCAACCAGCCAACTAGTAGTCTGAAAATGAAATTAGATCCCAGGATATAAAATCACTATCTTTTTAAGTATGGCAGATCTTATGTGTTTTAGAAGCAGTTCCGGATTGATAAAGTTGTCATGCTTTTTCTTGCTGCAGAAACAACCATACCTAAAGAAATTACAGTGGGGTCCTCCAGCAAACTTGGATTTTCTTGAGCAACTGTATGGTGATGTTGTTGTGGATGGTAGCTCAGCCTTCGTCCCGGGAGATGATTTTGGAGAGGGAGCAGATGAGGATGAAGGGGAAGAAGAGGCACAGGAGCAAGAAGAGCCTATTGTCACCCCTAGGAGTGCAAGCAGCCAAAGAAGCAAGAGCAAGAGGTCTGCAGGAAACACTACAAGTACTTTGAACAGTCCAATGAAGAAGACCAAGAGCCCAATGGTTCGGTATGTGAAGGACATAGCCAACACATTCAAAGAGTCTGTGACTGTTAACACCCAACAACTGAAGAAAAGAGTTGCTCAGCAGGAGGCTTTCTCAGTGAAGAGGTGTCAGGATCTGGGGTGGGAGTGTGGCATCGAAGCAACTGCAAATACTGCATTTGCAATGTCCAAGTTGTTTGCCACTGAATATCAGAGGCAATTCTTTTGTGGCCTGCCAACTCCAGAGCTTAGGCTTAGTTACTTCAACAAATGGTGCAGGGACAACAATTTGGAGTAGTTAGGATCATCTATTCGCTGCTGATTTAGGGACACCAATTATCTATGTTTCAGTTTAGAACTATCTCTGTGTTGAACCATCTATGTGTGTGTGTTGGACCATATGTGTGTTGAACTATCTCGTGTGTGTGGTGCTGAAATGTCTATGTTTCTGCTGCTGAATTATCTATGTTCTTGTTGCTGAATTAATTTATTTTTGCTGCTAAATTATCTATGTTCTTGCTGCTGAATTAATTTGTTCTTGCTGCTGAAATATTTATATTTGTGTCCTGAAAGTACATGTTTGTGTGCTGAAACATCTATATTTTTCATGTTGAAACTATATGTGATTAACTGATTTTATATTTATGTTTTTTCACAGGACATCATGGATGAGGGCATCATGATGGAAGAGGATAATGGTTACATGATGGCGGAAGAGGATGATCATGATGACAACACATCATCTTGTGAGGATGAGATCATGTCGATGTGCTGCAAGAATTTGAAGGATGCCCAAAATGTTGTTGCACTTCTGGAAATATCCCTATAGGAAAGATGGAGAAAAAGGGGTTGAGTGGGTTATGAGGACACTATCCAGAGATAATTTTTGCTACAATATGTTTCGGGTAGAGAGGCAATTATTTAACAGGTTGCATAATACCTTAGTTCAGTCATATGGGTTGGAAGATAATTACAAAATGTCATCCATAGAGGCTTTAGATATGTTCTTATGGATAGTTGGGGCACCACAATCTATTAGACAGGCAGAAGACCGATTTAGAAGGTCCATGGAGACAATAACTCGAACCTTCAATAGAGTTCTCACATGTATCCTTAGGTTAGCTAAAGACATCATCGTACCTAAGGACCCAACATTTTCAGAGGTACATCCACACTTAGAAAATCCCACTTTTTGGCCACACTTCAATGATTGCATAGGAGCTATAGATGGAACCCATATCAAGATGGTGGTACCGAATAGGAACAAGATTGCACACTTGAACAAGCACAATGAAACAAGCTAGAATGTGATGGTTGTATGTGATTTTGACATGAGATTTACCTTTGTTTTGGCGGGATGGCCTGGTTCTGCACATGACATGAGAGTTTTCAAAGATGCTATGATTACTCATCATCACAAATTCCCTCATCCCCCACAAGGTTTCCTTCTGCACTTGTACATGCATTCATTTCAATTTGTAATTATTCATTTAAATCTCATTGTATACCTGCCTTTTGCACTTGTAGGTAAGTACTACGTGGTTGATGCGGGGTATCCAAACCGGCCGTGATACCTTTCACCATATAGATGTACACGGTACCATGTTGAGCAATGGCAAAACGGACATCCTCCACAAGGTATAAAGGAAACCTTTAACCATGCACATGCAAAAATCAGAAATGTCATTGAACGATCTTTTGGAGTGTTGAAGATGAAATTTAGGATTTTGTTAAACATGCCAAGGTTTCCAGAGAGGAAGCGAACTAGAATAATTGTTGCTTGTATGGCTCTTCACAATTTCATTAGAGAGAGCAGAATTGGGGATAGGGATTTCCACAAATGTGATGCGGATGCAAATTATGATCTAATGCCTGACCATGGTGATCCGCCGTGGCCAAATGGCGAACCTCTTGTTGAAGATGACACCATGAATGCCTTCCGTGATGAACTTGCTAGTGCGTTGTTTTATTGAACGTAAATGTGTATGTACTACATTTGGCAGGATGTGTATGAACATATTTGTTTGAGACATACATATTTGTTTGAGACATTTTTATGTGTATGGACATATTTGTTTAGACATTTATGTGATGGATATATATTTTAGACATTTTTATGTGCATGGACATATTGGTTTGGGACATTTATGTGATGGATATTTTTTTGAGACATTGAGCGTGAATGGAAATATTTTTTCCCTTGAGCATCTTCAATTTGGGCATGGCCACACGGAGGGCAACAAAGTCCCTATGCAGCCCAAACCACAATTTTAGATTCTCAAATGATTCTAAAAGTAGCATTAAAAACAAACTAACACAGGGAAGATCCATTCATCCAAGATGTTAGTTTGTTAGGTGTTAGTTAGAGGGGTTAAAAACTAGCTCTACCACTAACATTGGATCCATTCATGCCCTATCATGGGAAGTTGGGGACACCTTCGTTGGCATTTGGCATATAAGTAGGACACATCGTCACAATCCGACGTGTGAGAGAGAGAAAATAGGAGAGAGAGGGAAGCCGACGTCTGCCGAGACGCTGGCGCAAGGCGGACGGATGGAGCGCTGCTTATTTTCATTGGCTGTCGATCCCTTCCCCTGCTCCTTGCACTAAATGGTGATCAGACCCACTTGCACTTTTCTCTCTCCATTGGTGACCTGGTGTTTCTTGCGTCGGCTGTCACCGAAACCATAAAGAGCTTACAGCTGATTTTTACTTGCAGATTTCTCGTTTTACACTTTCACTAGGCAAGTCAACAACCAAACGCCGCGGGATCACAAGTGTCTGGGCAGGAAAAGAAAACTTCTCGACAACAGTCAGTTTACAGGCATCTCAAATGCCTAGGGCAATCCACTCAGGGTCCCAACCAAACATGCCCTAAATTTCAACTCTCAGGTATAGATGGCCAAATGGGCCAGGCCCGATGGGCCGGCACGGAAACGGCCCGAAAAAGCACGGCCCTAGAACGACCCGGCACGGAGGGGTTCGTGCCTCGGGCCGGCCCGGCACGACTGTCGGGCGTGCCTGGGCCGCCACCTCGGCACGGCGGCCCAACACGGGCACGACACGAAATTGGGCCGGCCCGATGTCAGCCCGTCAATTTTGGCCTGCTAAGAGCCCACCCCATCATTTCATATAAAAACCAAAATTCCCCCAACCCTAACCCTAATTCCCCACTTCTTCTATTTCTCATGCAGGTGGCTACGCCGCCTCCTACGCCACGGCTTGGCGCCGAGCCGGCCGCCTCCTCGTCCGCCCGCGCCGGGCGCCGAGCCGCCCGCCTCCTCCTCCGCCATGGCCGGGCCGCGCGGGGCCGCCTCTTCGTCCGCCACCGCCATGTGTCGAGCCGGCCGCCTCCCTTCCTCCGCCATGGTCGGGCCACGCCGGCCGCCATCTCCTCCGCCACGGCCGGGCCGCGCGCTAGCCACCGCCTCCTCCCCTACGGCCGGGCCTCACGCGGGCGCTTTTCCTCTTCCGCCGCGGCGGCCGCCGGGAGCCGCATCGGCCGCCGAAGAAGGGTCGGCGCCGCCGGTCGTTGGAGCACGGTCGGCCGATGGGCTTGATGGGCCGTCGGGCCTTACCGTGCCTCGGGCGGGCGGCACGGCACGAGGGGCATTAGTGCCGTGCACGGGCCGCCAACTCGGCCGGTGGTCCGACACGGCCCGGCACGGAAGTCCACCGTGCCTGTATAGTGTCGGGCCGCGTCGGGCCGGGCCAGATCGGGCTAGGGTCGGGCTAGAGCCGGGCGGCCCGTTTGGACATCTATACTCTCAGGTGTGCCTTAGTATTTTACATATCATGTGATGCTCAGCGGTGCGAATAGCATGTAAGCCGTGCGTTCTGCCCCACCGGAGCATATAGTATTCCAAACGGGCCGCCCGGCCCGAGCACCGGCCCGAGCACGATTAGGCCCGGCCCGATGCGGCCCGGCACTAACGAGCCCGATGACCTTTTCGTGCCGGGCCGGCCGTGCTCGTCGTGCCGACTTGGCGGCCCAGGCACGGCACGAAGGGGGTTTTTTCGTGCCGTGCCGTGCCTAGGCACGAACGCAAAGACGACGAGCACTAAGGGCCATCCGTCGGGCTCGTGCCGTGCTAGGCACGATTGGCAAGCTACCCCTCATTCAATTTGAAATCAAGCATACATTCACAAGATAAATAAACTTCAAATTTTCACGAATACTAAACTTCACATTTTCACATAATGCACACATTCACAAGTATAAACACAGCTTTTTTTTCAAAAGTTTGAGTGGTGCAATGGCCGCCTCATTAAAAACCTATCTAGGTAAAACTCACACCTCGTGAGAAACCCTAGATAGGGAAAAAAGTACATGACCCGGCTCAATCAAATTCAAATAAGGTTCAAATATTACGGTCCAAGTTCATGTTCATCAATTACAAAAATCTCTAACTCCCTCACTCTACCGCTTTCCGGCACATCCGGATACAACTCGCAGTAACATTCTTCTTCCGGTGACTTGTCCTCAACCGGTTGTTGTAGCCTAGCATCGGCAGCCTCCCAATCCTTGGTGCGGTGAGAATCTCCACCATGTCCGGGCTCAATCGTCGCCGCCGCTCCTCAATGATCCCGCTCGTAGTACTAAAAACAGATTCGAAGATACGGTAGAAACGAGCACGGTTAAAACATCTCTAGCTAATATTGAAAGTACGGGATAAGAAAGTTTGTGTTCATGCCACCAACTAATGATGTTGAACCCATCATCAAATTGGGGGAGACTGTCACTGTCCAAGTAGTTAGATAGCTCATTACCAATAGGAGATCCAGCAGAAGCAGAAGCAGAAGCAGAAGCACTAGTGCATGTTGCTTGCATCAAGGCAGAAGCACTAGTCCTTCTAGTGAGAGAGAGAGTAGGGGTACAGAAAGAGTTACCAGACCCAGGAGTTGCAAAGATATCATCATCTTCTTCATCTGCAAATATATCATCCCAAGCACTATTCTTCTTACCAGAAGGGACAGGTTGGGCACAAGTTTTCCTCTTAACTGCACCAAACTTCTCATCATATCTCTTAAAAATGATATTAAGTTGAGCCCTTACCTCAGTTAAGTAACATGAGTAATCAACACCAAGCAACTTACCTAGAAACTTGAGAACCTTACTAAAACCCTTCAATTTACCTCTAGGATCCAGGATGAAAGCAAAAGAGTAAAGCATAGGAATGTCCTTCCGTACTTAAAATAAACATCTTTCATGCGAGTAACCACGAGCCTAAGCAAAGCATCCCTCTCATATGCCTTAAAGTGTTTGCAAATCGAAGCATATGATGCAACATGAGAGGAGAAGTAGGATAATAAACACCGAGAAAGTGCAACGGTAGCAAAGATAAAAGCGATCAAGGAATTCAAACATACTCTCAAGGCAACAGTCCGGTGATCATCGTTAGAAGCGGACGGTCACCATCGGTTCTAGAATAGTTGCTTCGTTTATGAAGACAGAAAAATTGTGCTTGTACGGAAGCAAATGCTTAAGCATGAGATATGTAGAGTTCCACCTCACATCCATATCCAAACCAAATTTTCTAGGACGAACGTCAACAGCAACACAAAACCTCTTAAAGTTTGCAATGCGCTGGTTAGAAGAATTCAAGAAAGAAACAGCAGAGCGAATGTCGTCAAGGTAGTGCTTGATCACATCCAGAGCACTTTTAACCATAAGGTTTATTATGTGACAAGCGCAACGCTGATGCAAGAAAAGAGTGCCAACATAACCAGAAATTCTAGGTTCTAGAGAATCAATAGTGCCAACATAAGAAGAAAGATCAGAAGCTAATGTTTCAATGGCTTTATTATTAGAAGAAGCATTGTCCAAAGTAACAGAAAAGACCTTAGCCATTAAACCATATTCATCTAAGACAGTAGAAACACGCTCAGCAATGTTGTCACCAGAATGAGATTCATCAATCAACCTAAACCCAATTACCCTTTTCTCCAATTGCCAGTCAGGATTAACATAGTGAGCAACAACACTAAGGTAATCCTCTTTAGCATTGCCGGACCAAATATCGAAGTAATAGAAACGGATGAAACATCGGCAAAAGATGCAATAAGTTTTTCACGTAATCCGAATGATACTTAATCAAATCCCTAGCCGTGGTTTGTGCGAGAGACGAGGAGTAAATCTAGGGTTATGGCAATCCCTTATGTACTCCTCAAAAGCGGGATGTGCACCAAAACGAGTGGAAGATCTAATCGAGCTATCAAACGACATAACCCAGTACGAGCACGATCAGCACTATACTCCCAGTGACGAACACTACCATCGAATTGAATGAAAGCAAAGACTGAGACAGGCGTTTGTTCTCCTTTCTCTTATCACAAGTCTCAATATGCCGCAATAGATGTCCAGTACCAATACGAGATTCACCAGCATACAAATGACCACAATGGAAGCACTTGGCACCAGTCCTTACCCTCTTACCATTGACGGTCGAGTAGATCTTCTCGAAGTCGAGCCAGGCTCTAGAGGTAGCATTCCGCTTCCTCTTGCCGTTGGCGCGCCGCGGCACCATCACCGGCGGCACCATCACCGGCGGCACCATCACCTGCGGCAGCGCCTGCGGCACCACCACCGGCAGCGGCGCTCGCGGCACCATCACCGGCGGCGGCACCGCGGCGGCGCTGCGTCACCACCACCGGCGGCGGCGCCGCGGCACCACCACCGGCGGTGGCATCAACCTCGACAGGGGACAACAAGCGAGCCAAACAGGCTCTTCCCGATCGTCCTCGAGGTCGGTCTCATCATCTCCACGCAAGCCCGCCATTCGGTAGTGGTCGTTGATGGAGTGACCCTGGTCCTCATCGTCGGTTGACATCGCCGGAGCTCCGTACCTCAACGGATCACGGTGGCCGTCGACCGCCGGCACACAAAGCGAGCACCGGATCGGACACAACATACGAGAGGAGAGGGAGAGCATAGGAGATGACTAGACCCGTCCATCTAGGGTTAGGGTTAGATCGTAGCCGTACCGCGAATCCGGAGCACCAGAGCGACGGCGAGTCGACGACGTGCGTGAACAACCGAGGAGCGGTTGGGGATGATCACCAACAGAGGCCCCAATTCGTAGATCTAGAGGCGGAGCACGAACGGCCGGGACGCGGAGCGGGGAAGGGAGAGATGAGGATTGGAGAGTGGAGACTGCGAGGTGATCCAACGGCTGGGAGGACACAGGCCGGAGGGCCGCTCGTCGTTGCCGTCGCCGGAGAGGGCGACCGGCGCGCTGATGCAGACGACAGGCGAGAGCAGAGGAGGAGAGGCGAAGCGGCAGACGCGAAGCGGCGAGGGGAGGGGGGAATGGGGGCTAGGGTTCGGGGCGGGGGCGGGGCACTCGTCGTCGCCGTCGCCGGGAGAGGACGACGAGGAGCGCGAGAGGAGGAGAGGCGAAGCGGCGGCGCGGCGGACGCGCGACCGCGACCGCGAGGGGAGGGGGGGATGGGATTGGGGGCTAGGGTTTCCGGGCGGGGGCGGGCTTAAATAGTTGTCGTCCCGGGCCGATCCAACGGGCCGGGGACGCGCCGATCCAACGGCTCGGAGGAGGCGGGCCGGGGGGCGCGGGGTGGGGAGTTAGCAGGCGGGCCGCTTCGTGCTCGAGGCCGGCCGCCATCGGCCGCCCTCAGACGGCCGTGCCTCGGCCGGCCGGCCCGACGGCCGAGGTGGCGGCCCAGGCACTAAAAGGCCGTCGGGCCGGGCCGGCACTAGGCACTATAGATCGGGTCTCGGGTCGGGTTAGGGTCGTGCTTTTTCGGGTCGTGCCTCGTGCCGCCAATCGTGCCCGGCCCATTTGGAAATCTATACCGGAGCACTCTCACCACCGAGGTGCGGCACCTCGTGTTCCAAACTTCCAATACTCGTGTTCCTCCTCGCGCTTGCACGAGGTTCGTCTTCCGATAGCGATGCCATCAACCACCCCCCGTCTCGTTAGCCCAACTACGCCAACGGCCGCGGTTCAGGTACGCTCCAACTTTCACCCACCATCTGCTCGACAAAATGCCTCTTTAGTTCATAGCCATTCCGTCAGGAATGCTGGCATCTCCTTTACCGTACCAGTTTGGACGACGCTGCAAGTGCAAGCCAGTGGGAAGAGCATGCTCTTACCTGATGTGGTAAGACAGCCTGAGACTAATGGTTAGGCTACACATCTCTAATGGTTTCTAGTGCCTTGGGTAGTCCCATCTCCCATGGCATGGACATCACACTTAAATCTTACCGTGGCTAATAGTTCGAGGCAAGAAAATCTGTACTTTTGAGTGTTATACTAGCATATTGCTAATTGTTTTAGGAACAGCTTAGAACGAAATGCAATGAAATAGGATCTGGAGTAAATGACCTGGCCATCATTCTTGACAAGTGCTTTAATTACAAAAAACATAAATAAATCTTTCTTTCTTTTCAGTTAATATTTCTGGTACAAACTTTCTATAAAATAAATTAAGTTTCTAGGAGCAGAACCTGTTTGTTGCAAACCGACATAGCATAAATTTCTATGCATACATCTGTGCTAAAACTTTGTTTACTTCCTCTCATTCTTGGAGTAGAATCTCAGGACCACATAGAAGAAAAGTCTATAGAGCACACCCCAAGCAAGGAGGATTGCAACATCTATCCAGATGTTATCAATTGTTATGTCCATGGTGGAGAGCACATCCTGGCCTATCAGGGGACATGTCGTTGACGTTGAGTTCAAATTCAGGCTGATATGAAGGTCACTTGGCTTGATTTGTCCCAGAGGTCCAGGTGAAAGCTCATTTAGTGTGCCAGTATAGCAACGGCCTCCTTTGAACTCATTCACAAGCAATGCCTCAAATGGATACTTTATCGCAGATATATAGTGGAGCCACCTCCAGGCAATCGGGATGTTTGTCCGCTTCAGGAAGAATCCACAAGTGAGAAAGAAGAGTGCAGTTGTCGCAATAACGACCGCATATCCAGTGATGTAGCTTGGAACAAGTGCACTGACCAACATCACATATGCATTGGTTGTTATGAGCGAAGCAAAAAGTATGATCCAGAAATTCACCAGATTGCTTTGTAAATGGAGCATGAACTTTGTGATGACTGCAAAGGTGAAGCCTTGGATAGCAAAGAATGGTAGATAGACAATAAGGGAGGATATCACATAAGATGAAGCACGGTATGCATTATGGGACCTCTCACGGATGAAAATGAAGCGCTCCTGGATAAAGGTGGGAACAGCATCGTTGGATGAGAAGAAGACAAGGCAGACTGCAAAAATGTAGAAGTTGAGGAGGCGATTGATGGTTGTAAAGTTTGCATCACTAAGGCGATGGAAGAGTGTTGAAAGGATGAGTGCCATTACTGTTAGAACAATCTCTCGGGAGAGGAATAGCTCTGGTGTCCGCACTACATTCAGTGCAGTACGCCATGAAAGTACAGCGACTTCCCTGAGCCATGGATTTGCAAACTTTGGACCATCCTCTGGTGCATCTAGTGGTTCAAGATCAAGCTGGTACTCATGATAGGTTGGCTCCTCTGGCTTGAAAACTGGTTCGTGGGGAGATGGAGGTTGATGGTGCGGAGTAGCCATGCGACTGCGCTGGTAGCTTGACATTGGGGTCCTAGCTGGTGTTCGAGCTGGTGTCCACGTAGGCTTACGGTGTGGTGTCCCTGTGACACCATGATAAACCCAAACTGAGAAATCCTTGTAGAACTGTGAAGCTAGTCTTGGATGGTAGGTAGAGGTTCCAGTATGCAACGGAGTCTGTGACTTCCTCTCAAGAGAATTGTCAAAATTTTCCTCCTCATCATCAATATTGTAGGATTCGTAGTTTGAGAAGGGATGAGCATGAGGTGTTGCAGTTGCGACAGAAAACTGATTGCTTTTTAGCTGGATTTGTCGGAACTGCACTGATTTCTGATATGGTGTCCTTGGTGTCTTTGGTATTGGAGTTTTAGCAGCTTCATTGGGTTTGCTACCATCCCTCTGGTAGGCAACCAAAGGCTCAAGTCCTAGTGTTGATTCATCATACTCCTTGATGACATCCAGGAGATACTCAATGCTGTTCTCTCCATCAGGTACTGGCCGGCCAAATCCAGCAAGGTAAGTCGGAAGTGTTATTGGACTGCCTAAATAGATCAACCTTCCTCTGCATGAATTATAGTAACTAGTTAGAATGACAGAAGGAATAGTGTATAACTGATTTGTCCGTTAGAATCTTGGTTTTTCAAACATTGATTTAAAATAAAAAAATGCTTTAGGTTTTTTCATCACCTTGCGAGGATGACAATTCTGTCAAGAAGCATCTGAATCCTGAAAGATGGTTGGTGAATTGTCATCAGAACAATGCTTCCCCCTTTTGCAATCTCCTTCACTTTCTCCACCACACTGTGTGCACTGGTGGAGTCAAGACCAGAGGTCGGTTCGTCGAGAAACAGAAGAGATGGTTTATGGATTATGTCTATGCCAATTGACACCCTGCGGCGTTCCCCACCAGAGACACCTCGTATTCCTTCATCCCCAATATATGTGTGAGCTGTTGTCTGTTATTTGACATTTAGATATGTTTGTTAAAATGTGAATGGTATTCTCAATTTCTCTGTCTTAGTCCCCATGAAATTTCAGGGGAATAAATTCAGTTATATTGTTGAGTTTCTTCAAAATTTCCTGTGAAATGAGAATTGCAGGTTCACTCCAGATTATTTTCGTTATTCATTAGTATAATTTTATATTTTGATTAAGTTAGAAGATACACACACAAAATAGTATGATGAACAATTTAGAAAAAGAATACTAGAAGGATACTAATGTCAGGATATTTCTGAATTACGGATCCCTGATTGTATAATCTTTTGCTATCAGTCAAGATTCAGAACATAACCTACTGCTCGAAATCAAGTGATAATGTTTGCGACATTATTTCTCTGATGACTGGTTATAAGCAGGATGTTCAATAATTGGTAACACAAGTATTTCATTTTAGTTGACAGCGGAATAATAGAATTTAGTCTTTTTGCAGAATAATATAGTAACCCAGAACACAGGGCAATCGAGACTTAACCTGCAAACCCAGCTGCTCAATGAGCTCCCACACCCGCTTCAGCTTCTCGGCCCTCGAGAGGGAGGGAGGCAGCCGGACCTCGGCCGCGAACCTCAGCGTCTCCAGTACCGTGAGCATCGGAAACAGCTGGTCATCTTGCATTACGTAGGATGAAATCTGCTTCATGTAGCTCGTGGTAACCTGTACATAGTTTATATAATCTTTAATGTTCAGTGCATAATCAGAAACCTTCATCAAATAAATCCTCTCCTGCTTTCTATAATAGAATTTCAACTGGACATGTTTGTGTTGGTGCTCTTACAGAACGTCCGTCGATGCTGACGGAGCCCTCGAGGCTTCCCTTGGCGATCCTCCCGGCGAGCGCGTCGAGGAACGTCGACTTGCCGGCGCCGCTCGGGCCGAGGATCGCCGTGACCTGCCCCCGGAGCGCCTGGCCAGAGATGTCGTTGAGCAGGTACACTTCCTTCTTGACCTTGACTCCATCCTTCTTCTGCTTCTTGATGACGCTGTACGACAGCTCCTTGAACTCCAACCCCTGCCCGGGAAAGTTCATCACCTTCTCCCCCGGGACCGGCACCGGCCGCGCAGGGACGTGGCCACCTCCACCGCCGCCGCCGCGGTGCTTTTGCTGGTGGTGGTGCTGGTGCTGCCCCCCTCGCGCATTATCTGGGGCGTCGAGGAAGCTCTCCAGGCTCTTCATCCGCTCCGTCCGCCGCGCCGGCATCTCGGCCGCCGCCGCCGCCGCCCTCCGAGCGTCACCCGCTCGCTCCACCGCGTGGTTGGCATACGTCTCGGCCCGCTCCACGCGGTGGTTGGCAGCTGGCCTCTCGGCCCGTTCAGTGCGGTGATGACCACCAGCCGGCATGTCGGCTGCCGCCGCTCTGTGGCCGCCGTTGGCCGCCTCCCGGCCGGCTCTCCGGCCACCCGCCATCTCGTGCTGCTGCTGCTGCTGCTGCTGGCGATGCATGCTTGTGCTTGGCTCGCGCTGCGGCTGCTTCGCTGCTTCGTGTGTGGAGTTTTTATAGGTGCGACACATTCGTTGCATCGTCGCTTTCGCTGGGAACAAGGAGGTTTCTGAGCCTGCGATGCTGCGCTGGCCGTGGCTGAACACGGCCAAAAGCGTGGTTTTTTTGTCTGGTGTAGCAGGCAGCTTTGGAGGTGATGTTTTCGCCTGGCCTTGGTTTTGCAGTAGGCGATTTGGTGGATAGCTCCGAGAGTCGTTGAAACATAGGCGGATTCTACGGAGGATTTGCGACAATGTGCTTGTCTGCTTGTGGTTTTGTAACAGCAGTGACAGTTACTGCGAGAGCTGGGACTTGATTTCACGTAATCAAACCAATGTAGTATAAGTAACACTCTTTGCATCGAGTTTTTGCCCCTTGACATGCCTGGCACAAGGTGGGCCACATTGTTACTATGGGCGTATTTGGTACTCTTTGGAAATGCTGGCTCGTGGACACGGTGCTAGCTGTTTCTTGCGTCCGCCTCTTCCATCAATCTCGAAATTGGCGTCACTTAGGTCTCTGTTTTCCCATGCGTTAACCTTAAACAGAATCGTTCGTGAATTGTGATCTTCAGGGCTTGTATGGTCTGATCTGCAGAGAGAGAGAGAGAGAGAAACCCAATTTGGTAGTGTTTGGACCACACTTCACACTTAGGTAATGGAACGATGAGGGAAATGGATTACAGTGGTATTTGCAGTGGGACCACCGAACGCACCAGAAATTTCGAAGAAAAGTGAAAATTTTGTGGTAGATTTCACTTCCAACACCAAATGCATAAGACCCTCCTTGGCTAATCCAGCTAAATCTGATATCTTTTTCTTTGATCTGCGTGGTCTATGGTTCGAACCAAAGTGGCAAGGAAGAGGAATCAATCATGCTGCCAATAGCGTGTTGGAAATATGCCCTAGAGCCAACTGGATTTGATCCACTAGTGGACTCAGATGGATTTGATCCATTATGGTGTAAAAGTCCTAATGGGCCACAAATGTTGTAAAGCCCATTAGCATTGGAAGGGGTACACCATCTATTAGTCCCGTATTGCTAATGGATGATGGTGTGGGGGGTTTTCCTCCCAATAAATATGGACCACACCCCTCCTAAAAAGACACAACTTTCTCAAGTAGCGGCCCGCGCCGCCAACGCTCCCTCCTCGTCGCACTCGCGGACCTAGCTCGCGGCGTGCGTCGCTTCTTTCTCCGTACGTGTGGATACCTTGGAGGTGCTACATCCGGAGCACTTGGATCGGACGAGCCGCACGTGCAAGTCAAGAAGGACGTGAGCAAGCGCACCGCCCGCTACCCTCGACGCGTTCGTCTACATCGAGACGGTTCCGCCGCATCCGCGCGTCTAGTGGTAATCCCGTGATCTCTCGACGACGGCGAGTTCTCGTTTTGCGGGGAAAATTTTGTTTTGCGCTAGCGTAGCCACCCCGTTTCCCTTCGGTGGTACCGAGCCGTAGTCGCTAAGTTTTAGATTCGGGATGTGTGCATATGGATATATGCGGATGTAGATCAAAGTTTTGATCGGCTTCGTGTTCTTGACGTGATGGTCGTGTAACGAATTACTCCTACCGGTCGGAATTCCGCCATCGGAGTTAAGTGATACACGTAAACCCGATCACAACGAGAAGGAGATCAATTGGATTGGTCGAATCGAAGCTAGGTCAAGTGCCAGGCGCATGGGATGCGTGGCGGTGGCAGATTGGATCTCTACCGGCCCGAGAAAAACCAGAAAACATGTTGTTCGGTAAAACAGCCATAACTTTTCGTGGTTAACTCGGATGAAGAAGTTTTCTATATGAAAATTGATCTACAGAAAATTTTACACATATAATTAACCAGCTATGCTGGTCGCGGCGAAATTAGTTTTGCGAAATTCGGCTTGCAAGATGGGTTTTCGGGCGTTTTAAGTTTGGACGTCGGAATTGCGATAATCTTTTTTGCAGGTTTTGTGATCGGTATGGCCTATATGTGTATGTGATGCATGTGTGTAATTTATTCGTGACCTGCGTGTCACGTGTACGGCAATACGGCTGGAGCCATGTGTATTGTCAAAATTAATGTAATGGTCTCGCGTACCAATTTGTGATGATCTAATACGCGATTATGTAACTTTCATTACTAGCACGCGTTAGATAGTTCTTGGAGGACTCATCACATGGAGGATGGCACACACGGATCATGGAGATGGAGATCAACATGATGTACGGGTCAATGGAGATGAAGATCACCATGTGACAATAGGCCATACCGTGTCACAACTGTGTGAATGTCGTTCTTACCGTTCTACTTTTACATGCGACAATGTTATTTTCTTGCGTGTGATGTTACGAGTAGAACGATCCCTTTGGAATTTTAAGTTAACATGCCCTCCCAACACTTGCCACCGTCCCACGTCTCGTACAATTAGTGGTGGGTCTATGAAATTAGGGTGCCACTAGTTTTCCTTGACTAGACGGGTTTGTATCGGATACTTACACGCATAAGTGTTGGTTTGCTTATCAAAGTCATCTTAACGGTTAAGGACTTTGGGGCATAAAGGTTGGGAGCCTAGACATAGAGATGTCACCCAACAACGGGAGTCATATGTGATATGATTAGCAAAGAGTTGCTTACCGATCTACCTTGTTTACTAGCGGTGACGCAAAAGCTCACTAGTAGACTTGTTAGTTGTGGATTCTGAATCACTAAGTATCAATGTGGGGATATTGATTTTAGTGGGAGTAAATTCTTTTATTTTACTCAGTCATGGATATTTTGTCTTAGTATTTTGCATTTATTATTTTGTTGTAGATGGCACCTAGTAAGGAATTTTCTTTGCGTACGATCCTTGAGAAGGACAAGTTGAATGGAACGAACTATACAGATTGGATCCGTAACCTTAGAATTATTCTCAAGGCTGAGAAAAAGGAAGAGGTTCTAGACACCCCTTTACCCGATGAGCCTGATGAAAATGCAACACTCGCTGTAAAGAACGCTTACAAGAAGGCATGGGATGTCGATCTTGAAGTGGGTTGCCTTATGCTTGCGTGTATGGAACCGGACTTGCAAATGCGGTTTGAGTCGATCCATGTGCACGATATGGTCGTGGCACTCAATGATATGTTCGCCACACGAGGCTAGGACCGAAAGGTTCAATGTCTCTAAAGCCTTTGTGGAGTGCAAATTGGCGTAAGGCGCGCCGGAGGGACCACATGTAATCAAAATGGTTGGTTACGTTCCAAGGTTGGAGAAGCTAGGCTTCCCACTGGGCAAGGAGTTGTCCACTGATTTCATTCTCACATCTCTTTCGCCTAGCTATGGGAACTTCATCTCGAACTACCATATGCATGGGGCGGAGAAGGGCTTGAATGAACTGTGTGGTATGCTAAAGACAGCAGAGAGTGACATCAAGAAAGGCACTGGCAACGGTCATGTGATGGCGATCCAAAACAAGCCGACCTTTAAAAGGAAGGGCAAGTCTTGGAAGAAGAAAGGCAAGACCAAGGATAAGATCCCCATGCCAAACCGACGCCCAAGGCTAGTCCGGTCGCCAATGCCGAATGTTTTCATTGTAAGGAAATTGGTCATTGGAAAAGAAAGCGCAAGTTGTACCTAGCTTCTTTGAAGAACAAGGGAAGCAAGGGTACTTCCACTTTAGGTACACTTCATGTTTATGTTACAGATCATGTTTTCCTCGCTAATACTGTCATTAATTCTTGGGTATTTGATACCGGATCGGTTGCTCACATTTGCAATTCGACACAGGGAATGATAAGAAGTAGAAGCGTTGGAAAAGGAGAAGTTGATTTCCGCGTGGGCAATAATGCAAGAGTTGCTGCGTTGACCGTCGGAACGATGCAACTCCACCTCCCGTCAGGATTTATTATGGATTTGAATAATTGTTATTTTGTTCCTAGTTTGAGTCGAAACATTTTATCCCCTTCATGTTTGATGAAGGATGGTTATTCATTTGCGAGTGAAAACAATGGTTGTGTGATCTCTAAGGATAATATGTTTGTGGCTTGTGCATCCATTGTGAATGGCTTATTTGTTTTAAATCTTGATGATTCACCTATCTGTAACATAAGTGCTAAAAGGTCTCGACCTAATGATTTAAGTCCTACCTACATATGGCATTGTCGTTTGGGTCACATCAGTGAAAAGCGCATGAAGAAGCTCCATAACGATGGACTTTTAACTTCGTTTGATTTTGAATCCTACGAGACATGTGAAGCTTGTTTGCTAGGCAAGATGACCAAGATGCCTTTCTTAGGTTTTCCTGAGAGAGCCTCAGACTTACTGGAACTCATACATACGGATGTGTGCGGACCAATGAGTACGACAGCCTAGAGGTGGATACCAATACTTCATAACGTTCACCGATGATTTAAGTAGATATGGTTATGTCTATTTAATGAAGCACAAGTCCGAAACTTTTGAAAAGTTCAAAGAATTTCGAGTGAAGTAGAAAATCAACGTGGCAAGAAAATCAAGACCTTGCGTTCGATCGTGGAGGTGAGTATTTGAGCCATGAGTTTAGCAGATCATCTAAAGAGTTGCGGAATTGTTCCACAACTTACGCCACTCGGAACACCTCAAAGAAATGGTGTATCCGAGCGACGTAATCGAACCTTGTTGGACATGGTCCGATCAATGATGAGCCAGTCGGACCTACCATTGTCATTTTGGGGTTATGCTCTAGAAACCGCAGCTTTCACTTTAAATAGGGTACCTTCTAAGTCTGTAGTTAAGACACCATATGAGATGTGGACTGGTAAGACTCCCAGTTTGTCTTTTCTGAAAATTTGGGGTTGTGAGGTTTATGTGAAAAAAACTTCAATCAGATAAATTAACACCTAAATCGGACAAGTGCATATTCGTGGGATATCCAAAGGAAACCTTGGGATATTATTTCTACAACCGGACAGAAGGCAAAGTGTTTGTCGCTCGGAACGGCGTTTTCTTAGAGAAAGAGTTTCTTAAAAGAGAAAAATGTAGACAGAAGGTGTATCTTGAAGAAGTTCAAGATGAGCCGGTTGGGCAAGATTTCACAATTGATGCTAATGTAGCTGAACGAGTTGAGATGCCCGTGGCAAGAGAAGCACCACCACAACCACGAAGGTCTGAAAGGGCACGTCGCGCAACTGATAAGCTCAATCTCATGATCGCGGGAGAGCGCGACATATTGTTGTTAGACAATGATGAACCTATGACATATGCGGAAGCAATGATGGACCCGTATTCCGAGAAATGGCAAAGTGCCATGAGATCCGAAATAGATTCCATGGATAACAATCAAGTTTGGAACTTGGTTGACCCGCCGGATGGTGTTAAACCCATAGAGTGCAAATGGATCTATAAGAAGAAGAGGGACATGGATGGAAATGTTCACATCCATAAAGCTCGACTTGTTGCAAAAGGTTTTCGACAAGTTCAAGGAGTTGACTACGACGAGACATTCTCACCCGTAGCGATGCTTAAATCTATTCGGATCATTCTAGCTATAGCTGCATATTTCGATTATGAGATATGGCAGATGGATGTCAAAACAGCTTTCCTAAATGGAAATCTGACTGAGGATGTGTATATGACACAACCTGAGGGATTTGTTGATCCAACCAATGCTGGGAAGGTGTGCAAACTTCAAAAATCCATTTATGGATTGAAGCAAGCATCTCGGAGTTGGAACCTTCGCTTTGATGAGGTGGTAAAAGGGTTTGGCTTCATTCGTAGTGAAGAAGAGCCTTGTGTTTACAAGAAGGCAAGTGGGAGCTCCGTAGTATTTCTAATCTTATATGTGGATGACATATTACCGATTGGAAATGACATTCCTATGCTTGAGGCCGCTAAGACCTCATTAAAAAATAGTTTTTCAATGAAGGACTTAGGTGAGGCGGCATACATTTTGGGCATCAAAATCTATAGAGATAGATCAAAAAGGCTTATAGGATTAAGCCAAGACACTTACATTGATAAAGTGTTGAAAAGGTTCAACATGGAAGAGGCAAAGAAAGGGTTCTTGCCTATGTCACATGGCATACATCTTAGAAAGACTCAGTGTCCTTCGACAACTGATGAGCGGGAACGCATGAGTAGAATACCGTATGCTTCGGCCATCGGATCTATTATGTATGCAATGATATGTACACGTCCAGATATTTCGTATGCACACAGTGTTACAAGCAGATACCAATCTGATCCAGGTGAGGGTCACTGGACAGCGGTTAAAAATGTTTTTAAGTACTTAAGAAAGACTAAAGGCATGTTCCTAGTCTATGGAGGTGAGGAGGAGCTCGTTGTAACGGGTTACACCGATGCTAGTTTCCAAACTGACCAAGACAATTCAAAGTCGCAATCAGGATACGTATTTACGATAAATGGTGGAGCTGTGAGCTGGAAGAGTTCCAAGCGGGGAGACAAAGGGTCGATTCTACAACGAAGCCGAGTACATCGCGGCTTCGGAAGCCGCAAAGGAGGGTGTTTGGATAAGGAAGTTCCTTTCTGAACTTGGTGTGTTTCCGAGTGTCTCTAGCCCGTTGGATCTTTATTGTGACAACAATGGGGCTATTGCGCAAGCAAAGGAGCCAAGGAACCACCAAAAGAATAAACATGTACTGCGGAAATTTCATCTGATACGAGAGATCGTTAGACGAGGTGATATCAAGATATGCAAAGTGCACACGGATTTGAATGTTGCAGATCCTTTGACAAAACCCCTTCCACGGCCCTAAGCATGAGGCGCACATGAGAGCTATGGGTATTAGATATATTCTATAGATTAGCTCAAGTGCAAGTGGAAGGATGTTAGAAATATGTCCTATAAGGAATCATGGAGATGATTATATTTCATTATATCCATGTCACTTGGTTCTTTTATTGAATATCCATGAAAGGCGACTTGTATTTGATTGGCAATTATGTGAATTATTTGTGAAACTCTTTTACTTGTATGGTTATTCAAAAGTTGTCCCTAGTATGAGTTAATGACTAGCACATGAATTAGTTGATGACTATGTTTCACAAGTCATGAACATGGAGATGTATAACTAATAATGTGGGCACATGTATGACATGGGGCCGGACCGACCCAATTTGAGACCTTGTTCTCTCGTTTACACAACGTATACGCTATGTCCTTAGACTTGAGATTGTCGAATGTACTCAAGATGTGAATTGACCTACTTAGGGGTCATCAACCGCTACTCCAGAATCGGGTAGTCATAAAGATGACTTTCGGGTTTGTCGGGAAGCATGCTCGTGAGGCATGGTCAATCAAGATAGAATTTGCCCCTCTACTTGAGAGAGATATCTCTCGGGCCCCTCGAGTGATCGGATCAAGAAATGCATGGCCGTGCTGGGTTAAGGGTTAACCCCCTTTTGATGATCTGAATCACAGTGTCGAGAAAGAGAGGTCAGCTTGGAGCTAGACCAAATATCGTGAGGCAAAGGGAATAGCATGTGTGAATTGTTGTGATGGTTTGTCTGATAAGATCTTTACGTATGCATAGGAGTTGACACGTCTTGCTAGAGGCCGCTATCAACTATTGATCGAGTAGTGTACTCGGGTCAAGTCTATGTGTACGTGAACCTATAGGGTCACACACTTAAGGGGTTGGAAGCCGAATGAGGATGAATATACTTGCATAGTTGACTCTAGTGCAAGTGGGAGACTGTTGGAAATATGCCCTAGAGCCAACTGGATTTGATCCACTAGTGGACTCAGATGGATTTGATCCATTATGGTGTAAAAGTCCTAATGGGCCACAAATGTTGTAAAGCCCATTAGCATTGGAAGGGGTACACCATCTATTAGTCCCGTATTGCTAATGGATGATGGTGTGGGGGGTTTTCCTCCCAATAAATATGGACCACACCCCTCCTAAAAAGACACAACTTTCTCAAGTAGCAGCCGCGCTGCCAACGCTCCCTCCTCGTCGCACTCGCGGACCTAGCAGTCCGGCGTGCGTCGCTTCTTTCTCCGTACGTGTGGATACCTTGGAGGTGCTACATCTGGAGCACTTGGATCGGACGAGCCGCACGTGCAAGTCAAGAAGGACGTGAGCAACCGCACCGCCGCTACCCTCGACGCGTTCGTCTACATCGAGACGGTTCCGCTGCATCTGCGCGTCTAGTGGTAATCCCGTGATCTCTGACAGCAGCAGTTCCTGTTTTGCGGGGAAAATTTTGTTTTGCGCTAGCGTAGCCACCCCGTTTCCCTTCATAGCGATGCGGCGAGCCAGTCTCCACTCAGTTTACGCCGACGTATGACTTGTCGGTCTTCGCGGTGGCGCCGGTGGCCGCAAGAATTGCACGAAAACGATTTTTTTACAACAAGAAAAATCATATATTACTCCAGTAGCAAAGTTAAAAAAGGTCCTTTAAAGAAGACCTAGATACAAGAAAGGCTTTGACCTAATTATAAAAAAGGCCCTCAAAAGACTGGATCCGGATCCAGAAGCAACTACGCGGGCGATAAAGAAGGACAACCCACCGGCCCGGGGGGGGGGCAGAGCCATCGGCGACGCTTGCACCCAGAAGGGAATACCGCGCGATGTGTCGGTTGAAGAAGGGACCTTCGAGCTCGATGAGGTCGCGCGCACCGACAACCGAAAGGTTTTGTCATAGCAGCCGTCGCCAAAGATTGAAGGAAGAGCTCGAATCAGGATCCCAGGGGATGGTGAAGCTGTCAAATCGACACCAGTGGCGAAGTTGCAGAGCTACAGAGGTCCATATGAAGACCAAAGCTGCTGGTAGAAGAGGGAGGTGGACAACGACGGAAGGGGTGGATTCATGGAGAAGCAGATCCCGGCGGGAGCGAAAGGATGAGGCGGCGGTAGCGAAGTCGAGGGGGAGGGGATCTGAGGCGGATTTATTTTATTTAACCATACCTGATCATGGAGGACGACGACGGCGAGGTGACCGACAAAGACGGCGATCGCGACGGCAGTGACTCCACTCAAAGCAGGACTTGCCACGGAGGACACTAGCCATGAAGGGCACTAGCTACTACTACTAGATCTAGGGACAAACTAAAGGAGGCTGGCCCCCTCTCCCGGCGCGCTCCGGCGAGGACGCCGGAGGCGAGCGGGAGGGGGCCTGACGGGCGGCGGTGGAGAGAGCGGTTCGCCTTTCGCTTCCTCACGAAGGAAACGAGGGTCCTTCTCCCCCTTTCCAGATGAAGGTCAATTGCACGAAAATGATGATAGTGGCTAATGGTTGCAGAAAGGTTGGAAGAGATCGGTTCCAGAGATTGCTAAATTACATGACGTCGCTGCCGGCAGGGAACGAAGCATCGGAAGGAAAAAAGTTTTACTAGCTAATGCGGAAACCAACAATTGGCGGTGCCATTGTCATGCCACTACTAGGTAGGAGTAAGTTCACCATCCGCACCAGGGACGCCATCCGATCCCTGGAGGGAAAGAATAAACAAGAATGCCTTGCAGCGGCATCCTGCAAGGCCACGATACAAAGTCGTATTCCTCCGGTCTTCTTCACATTCGGCAGGGATGGAGGGCTTCCTCCAGGAGGCGGGCCCACCACACGCGGCCCCTCCCCAACGACTTCGCGCGTGTCGCCGTCTGAGGAAGATGGCGCCGTGACTTCGCCGTCGCCGCCGCACGAGCAGGGGCAGTAGAGCCATTGTAACACTCTAATTTTCCATCACCAAAATAATGTAGCAACATGGTGTTTTATTTTCTATTTCTAAGGAAATAAATAATTTATCAAGTAAATTTGGCCTTTTAATTATTTAAATATCATTTTGAATAATTTTAGAAGCAACAAGTGCTTGTGTATCATCTTTTGGTTGCATAGTGGTTTTATGTTTGTTTGAGTGAAGTTTGCAAAGTTTGAAAAGGTTTGAAAAAAAGAGAAAACCCACCCCAAACTCCCTCTCTCTTGGGGGATCCTATCTACATACCAGAAGTTGGATAACGATGCGAACTTCCAGCCCACGAAAGCCCATCTAAACAACCTTCTTTTTATTTTTCCACCAGCCCGTGCATTAGAAAATGTTTCAACATTTTTTAGAAAATGTTGTAACATTTTTCAACGAAAATGTTGAGCCAACATTTTTCAACCAACATTTTTCTGACAAGAGTTGTATCAACATTTTTCAAGAAAAACGTTAGATTCAACATTTTTACAGAATGTTTCATCAACATTTTTCAATATTTTTCATGAAAATGTTGATCAACATTTTCTCAAAATGTTACAACATTTTTCAGAAAAAAATCAACATTTTTTTGCCTTTCTTCTTCCTTCGGACTGCCGCCGGTGGGAGGAGGGGCGCGCCGGCCGCTAGTGGCGGCGCCGGCGGGAGGCGCGAGGCCGGCGTGCCGGCCGGCCGCGGAGCTCGCGCCCCCGGCCATGGCGGTCGCAGGGGCGCGCGGCGGGGTCGGCCGGCCGGCGGGGGAGCCGGCGGCGCGCGGGGAGGGGGCCGGTGGCTGGCGCGGCGTGGCGGCGCTGTGGGTCAGGCTCGGGAGGGGAGGATGCGCACGGGTAGGAGAGAGGAAGCTAGGGTTTGCAGTGGAGATCCAAGGGTCACGAGTGGTTGCACGAATCTCAAACACTGAAGTTGGTAGGGAAAAAACTTTCGGAAGTTATATAGCATTTCCACTCTCTCTTTCCCCTCTCCCCTTTGAGCCCATCGGCCCGGCTCTCTCCGTCGGCGCACCTCACCTCATCCGGCCCACCTTCTCTCTTGCGGCCCAACCCCATCCGCCGGCACAGCTACCTCTTTCCCTCTCTCCTCTCACCGTCACCCCGGGCCCGTATGTCAGCTCTTCCTCCCACCTCCTGCGCCTCCCCTGCTCTACACCACCGCGAGCCCGCCAACAGTTTCCCCGCATTCCTCGCCCCTCCCCGCCTTCAAGCCGGCCTTTAAGGCGCACTGAAGCACCCCGCCGCCTTCCCTCCTTTACTCCCCTTCCGTTTCTTTGATTTAAGGCCTCTCCTTGATTGCCATCAAGGCCACCGGCGCCTCCTTGGCCACTGATGGCCATGACCGCCCCCTCCCCGGCTCTATATGAACCGAGCCAGAGCTCCCGTTTACCTCCTTTCCCACACTCTCTCGAGCTCCCACACCTCTCCTCCCTCGCGCACGTGCCGTCGTTGATCGACCTCCGCCGCTGGTCCATTGCCGGCCAAGTCATCGGTAGAGTAACCCTTTCACCCTCCCTGTTATCTCTCTCTCTCCGTCGCGTGGCGCTCACCCGTGGCCTCTCTCTGTACCAGGACCGCCCTCCCTCGTCGCTGGATCGAGCCGCCACCGGAAGGTCCCCTGTTTTCTTCCCGCTGGCGCCGCCGTCGACGATCTCCGCCTCTGTTTCCTTTCCACCGCCGGTTTCTTCACCGCAGCTTCACATCAAGGTGAGGAAGCGACCTTCTTTTCATTTTCTCGCACCGAGGCGCCCAGCATCATCGCCGTCGTGCGCCTTGTGCGCCGTCCGCCGCGGTCGGGGTGCCCTTCACCCGCGGCCCAAGCCACCTCCACAAGCCCCTGGACAAGTTCGTGAGCTCCCCAGCTTCGTGTAGGACGAAACCGTGTCCCAAACCGAGCCCTACAGCTCGTTTTTGAGTCTCCGGCGAACTTCCGGTGGAGCGCCGCCGTGCGCTGCCCGCCCTCCGGCGTATCCGCCGCCGCGCGCCGCTCATACGCCACCTCAGCCGCAGATCGTGAAAGCAACGGCCCGGATCAAGTCAACCCCGCCAACATACCGGTCAACCCGGGTTCAAACCCGCTGCGCCAGCCAGTTTTGTTAAAGAGACCCCGAGTTTTCCCTAATCACAACCATACCCTCCCACCAGTATAAATCTTTTCAAATAGGTCCTTCCACCTATAGAAATCCTTGCGGTTAAGTCCTATTTTAATCGTTTTAGCCCCTGAGGTTCTTAGTTTTCCTGTCAGCAGTCCTAGATAGGTTGTTTTACACCGTAGCCCTTCGGTTTTAAGTGTAATTAGGTTTAGGCCCCTGGTTTCTTGCAGTTAAGCCCCTGGATGCCCTGTTTCTTCACAGAAAAGCCCCTGAACCTTGTTTTGGTCGTATCTTTTGCATTTTAGCTCCGTTTCCATCGTTTCAAGTTGCGTTAGGTTCATATCAACTCAAACTGCGTGATAGGACCAATGTTGAACATGTTCTTCATTTTATAATTTGTTTAAATATTAAATATGATTAAATCCTTATACACATGCTTTTCTAATTAAAATCTAATTAGAGTTTAACACGTGTTTTCATAAGAAAATTAATATGATTAATATTAATTAAATATTTCCTTCAAATAAAAGTGTAACACCCTAAATTTCAATTTTTGCTTTTATTAAAATTTTTCTTAGCAACAAATGCTTGCTTAAGGATTTTAAGGGCTTTATTTAATTTTGTAGGCATTTAATTACTTTTCCTAATAAAATTAATGAACCATAGGAGTTTATTGTTGCATTCATGCTGGAGCACTATTTTTTTTGTTTGGTTGAATTCAAACCTGTGTTTGAATTCATTTGTCTGAATTCTTTTGAAAATTTGCAAAACATTTTCCTTTTCACTCACCCCTTTTTCTTCTTTGCTTCTGGCCCAATCCTACTTTGAGCCCGCACCACTTTCCTTCTCAGCTCTCAGCCGGCCAACCTTGCGGCCCAATTCGGCCCAGTACCAACCCCCCAGTGCGGCCCGTGTCACCCTCCGCCCTGAGCCACCGACAGGTGGGGCCTTGTGGTCATCTCCCACCTCCGGCCGGTTCGCACCAGTTCGGACCCGGATTCGATCCTGATCCTGCTCCGCGCCGCACTCCCTTCCGTGGGCCCGCATGCCGAGACGGCCGCCCCCTTGGGCTATTTAGACACCGCCACCGCCACTGCTCCTCCCTAGGGCTTTTGCTCCTATCCGCAACCCCCTAGGCCGCCGCCGCCTCAAAACCCTAGGCCGCCGCCGTCGATTCTCTCGGTCGCCGCCTCTCCTTCACTATGGAGTAGCTCCGGTGGTTTGCGTGGAGGTGAGGAAGCCACACGTGTTGCTTGTGGACGCTCCCGTGCCGTGTGCCGCTCGTAGGAGCTCACCGGAGTCGTAGCCGCCCCGCCGCCGCCCCAGCGCGATGCGCGTCGCCGTCGTCGCCAGTCCATCTTGGTAGACCCCTTGGTTGAGTTCGCCGCGTCGAGCTCCACGTCTAGGACCAAATCCTGCGCCAAATCGTGCCCGAAAGCTCGAGATCGAGTTCGCCGGCGATCCGCCGCCGCCGCCGCCGTTCGTTCGCCGCTGCCGCGCGCCTGCTCGCGATCTCCGCCGTCCGTCTCATGATCTACGGCCCAGATCGATCCAAGCCACGGGGTCAAACCGGCGGGGTGCCGGTCAACAGGCTGTTTATGTCGCGGTTTTGCATAAAAGCCCCTGTGCTTTTTAAAGCTCGCCGGACGGTCCTCCCACTATAGGAAATCCTTACCATTAGGTCCTGTTCTTTACGGTTTTAACCCTAACTTTCCTAGGATTTGTGTCCGAAGTCCAGCCCTTGTAGTTTTGTGCTATAGACCCTGTGCTTATAAGCATAATTTTGTTTCAGCCTTGGATTCTTGCAGTTAGGCCCTTGCAAGCCCAGTTTTCCTGCAGTTAAACCCCTATACCTTGTTTACCTCATATCTTTTGTGTTTTAGCTCTGTTTTTAGCGTTCTTTATATCCATTTGTTCGTCTCAACGAGTAGATCAGTTTAGTGAAGCTTTTGTTCCTGTTTTAAGTGATTGGTGAATTGTTTTCTTATTTTATTGTATTGTCTCTTGCACGTGAATGTGTGATGCGTAGAGAACGAGCTGTCCGAAGGTTTTCTGTGGTGAAGACTTGAAGACTCTGAGCAATTCTGGATCTTGTGAGAGGCAAGTGTCCTTGGTCATACCCACTTTATCCCATATGAACATGCATTTAATCATTGTATTTGCGTTCTTGCTTGCATTAATTTTGACGGGTTCCTATTAAGGACTATGCCTAGATTCTTTTGACAGTTGCCTTGTAACTGGGTTACTTAATTAATCTTGATGGTAGATGCTGCTTAGTTGCTCAACTGGGTTGGTAATAAACAACATGATACCCATTTATGCTCTATGTTCTTTGATGGTAAGTTAATTACAAGACCATATGTTTAATTGGAACATGGAGAACCACCCAGTACAACAGTACAACCACAAGGCTATATGGCTCTGGCTTGGCTGAATAACTAGAGACTTTAGTGTTGTAGTGATCTTACCTGAAAGGGGCCAATGGGGAGGCGTTGACGGAGTATAGACCTGCTCTAGCGGGGAGTTGGGCTTTGCTAAGACACGGTACCTGTTAGGGAGCTTTATGCCCTGCTTCGTCCTGAAAACTAGTGGGTTGCTGCACATTAGGGAATCTTTGTAAAGGCCTCGTAGCGTCCCTATGCAATCACACCTCGGCAGTGTGGTATGATGCCTGATCAGCATCGCGTGGTTGGGTCTAAAGCTCTTCGGAGTACGCGACTTGTGGGTAAAGATGTACAACCTCTGCAGAGTGTTTAAAACTAATCGATTAGCCGTGCTCATGGTCAAGAGCGGCCTTGAAGGACCGATACGGTGAACCAGAGAGGGGGGGAGTGAATGGGAGCCGATAAAAATTCTTCTCGAAGGAGATGGAAACTCCAACAAGATGAACACGACTTCCGACACACGTCTCCGACTCACTACCCGAGTTGGCCAAGCCCACATAACTACTGGAGTGCCACTGGACCTAGGAACCAACACACACACCCTTCCGACCCGAGAACGCATCGGAACACAAAACCTCGAGTCCACTGACCAACACCGGTCTGACTGGTGAGCACCACCGGTCAGACCGGTCCCTGCTGGTGAAACTGGGCAACTTTCACTAAGTGGCTCCACACTGGTCAGACCGGTGAAACGCACCGGTCAGAACGGTCACAGCCTGAAAGCCCTCAAAGCACCAAACAGGCCAACAGACCTCCAAACTGACCCAAACTCGGAACAGCTGCAACATAGGACAACAGCGAACACACCCAGACGTTCACCTGAGCAAAAACCCACCGAGGGTTGCACCGGTCGAGCCGGTGTAGCACGGGCGACTCGGGATGAACAGCACCCGCGGGTCAACTCCCCCAAATCCAAAACTCGATCTCCCGAATCGCTCCACGGACTTGAACAAGACTTTGGGGATATTAGGAACACCTCATGAGGAGTCCATAGCCAAGTTTAATCCCACCAAAACTCGTCCAAAAAGGAGGAATTGAAGAAATCCCGCCAAAAGCACTTCTAACCCTAGAACTCGGAAAACCCCAAAATCGAGCCCCTTTACTCACGGATTTGGGAGGGGAATCACAGCCCAAAGAACCACGAAGGGTTCCCACAAATTTCCCCCATCAAATCCCCAAGAGCAAGGTCCCGAAAACAATCCAAAGAAATCACCAAAAGAGGGCTCCGAAAATCACCACCAAGAACAATCGGGAACAACACATCCAAACCTTGCCGAACCACGCCGAATCATCTATACATGCAACAAAGGTTCTTACAAGGTCTAGCTTGCTGCCCGATCATCCAACCCTCTCACAACATCTCACCATGAAGCTCTCAAGCTAGTCCTACGGAAATCCTAAGAAAATAGGAAGGGAAAATAGGAAAGCAAATGAACTAGGGTTCCAAGGCTTGGTTGCCATCCTCTCACCTCTTGGGTTATATGGAGGCAACCGAAAGTCTAAAATACCCTTCTCTAACAACTACGGATACAATCCCCTCTAGGGCGGTTTTGGAAGACTTGAAGCTTTCTCCATCGGACGGATGCCCGGCGACCGCAACCTGCTTAGCCTCGACGCAAGCCTTGCGATCCCGACGCGTGCCCTCCGCTTCGAAGATTTCGGACTGCGTCGTCGCACACCGGTCAGACCGGTGCTCCTCACCGGCCGACCGGCACCCACCGTCGACCGGCCGACCCATCGGTCGGACCGTCCAGGGGTGCCGCCGCAAAGACCGTCTTCGGTTCTTCGGTCTTGGCTTTGTGGATCAACCAAGGAACCTAGTGGTTTTCTGGTGAACCACCGTAAACCTCGCGAACTCGGTGTAGCCTCCGCCAATCTCCACTCATGACTCGGCTCCCACGTAGTCTCGGCTCAACCTTGGTTTTGAGGCTCAACCAAGAAACCGTCCATGACTTCATCTTGCTGTTCATGCCACCATGCGGCCCGCACTTGACCCGCTGGCCACCGGGTCCCTCGAACGAAGCCTACTTGTCTTCTCCACACACACGGAGGCCTCACCGCGACGACCTTTCGCGCTTGTTCTTCACCCGCACCAACACCGGTCAAGCCGCAACTCCGTACCGCAATACTTAGCCAAAAATCAGTCCACACAACGTTGTCAATCACTCATCACACAAGGAAGCGACCATCCACCGGTCCTCGAACCACACATGGTCCTCAGGCCTGGACCCTCACATGATTAATCTATCGGAAGATGAATTTAAATTATTCTTTACTTCATGTTCATGGTTATGATGTTACACTTTAATTGTGGGATGGTATACACTTACATTTGCTACTAAGTAAGTTGTTTAATAAAATTTGATCAACTAAAATGCAAAACTGCTTAAACCCTTTGGTCATCCACTTATACAACCTTGCATGATTATTATGATATTCTTCCCTTGCTGAGTACGACATGTGCTCACGCTTGTTTATTTATTGCATCTACACAACCCGGATTGCTGCTCAGACTTGAAGATTGATGATGAGTACTAGGCGTGCGTGCCACCAGTCAGCTGCCTGTGGAGTTCCATTATGAAGATCCGCTGCTAGTTGTTCGCTCTGATGATACGTTGTTGAGACTCTCGGTCATGTAATGGTTTTAATACTCTCTTTTACGCTTTGGCACTGTATCTGGTATTCACTGAGTCATTACATGTGTGTAACTTGATCCTGGCGCACATGTAATTTATGCATTCGAGTTTGCCTTCAAATTCGGGTGTGACAAAAAGCCAACTAGAGATGTACCTTGGGTTTTCATAATCAAACTTAAATTGATTAATGTTTATGCAATTTTCTTTCTAAATAAAAGCAATATAGGTCTATCTCGAGTTTTCTTAATTAAATGTTAATTTGATTAATATAAACATAAATGTGTTTTTGAATTATAATTTGATTAGTATAACACAAAATATAAAGATAAACACCTAGATGCTTTTACATGCTTCCTTTAAATTAAATGTTTAATTTACATAAATAATATTTGAATATTTAAAATAAAATTGGACTAGGCTTATACTTCTTTTAGATATAAAGTAATTTGCTTAATTATAAATAGGGTATTTCTTTGAAATAACCTATGCACATGATTTTATTTAATTAAAAGATACCTAGCAGACAACTAGCTCTTGTATGTGATCATCCAAATCTCCCGATAGTTCCTAGTGCTTTTGCATTCTCGTTCCTTGAGACAACCCTTGTTCTTTCTTTAAAGCTTTTCATGCTTCGTGTGTTGTTTTATTTATTGTATGTTTTCTTGTTTGCTCGTAGACATCGTGCCAGTTTCAAGTGAGCAACCAGTTGAAGTGGATCAAGAGCAAGTGTCTGAAGAAGAGGAATACCAATTTTAAGTAAGGAAGGCAAGTGGACTTCTCCCTCTACATATTCCTCTTTGTCCTAGATAATTGCATGCTAATTAACATTTACATTTAAATGTTGTATTGCATAAATTTGATGGGAAATCACCTTTTTAAGGACATGACTAGAAGTTTATCCCCTTTACCTTGGACAACCCTTTTAAATAAATGTTTTGGGTAGAAGTGCTTAGTTGCTATAACTTGGGATGGTTCAAATGAATCTTTTGCAATATGATGAATGTTGATCATGATAACTATGGTGAAGATGATGCTTTTGGTTAATAACAAGATCATATGTTATAATTGAAACATGGAGAACCACCCAGGAAAACAGTGCAACCACAATCCATATGGCTCTGGCTTAGCCAATTAATTAGGTGTGTGGAATTATCTGACAACCTTATGTGAAAGGAGCACAAGGGGGCGGAGTTGTAGGGGTTTGGCCCGGTTCTTTTGGGGTAGCAGCCTTTTCTAAGGTGCTGACCACTAGGGAGAGTTATGGTCCGCTCCGCTGCTGTAACTGTCGCGGGGTGTTGGTCTTCTGCATATCTTTGTAAAGGCTTCGTTGTGGAGCCCTAGCCACTCACCTTGGAAGTGTTTAAGGGTCTAATCAACCCGGGTAACATGGGAAACACGAACTGTGGTGAAAGTGTACAACCTCTGCAGAGTTAAAACTGATCGATCAGTTGTGCTCACGGTCAAGAGCGGCCTGTACCCTCACATGATTAATAAACTTGAAGATGGAATTAAATTGTGGTTTATGTATGGTTCGAGATGGAAAGTTTTCTAAAGTCTTTTTAAGTGGGATCGTATAAACTTACATGTAGTAAATAGGTGCTTGCTAATAAAATTTGACAAACATTAAAATGCTAACCGCTACAAAACTATTAGCCTATTCTTGATAGCTTTGCATCTTCCCCCACTTGCTGAGCTCTAACCATAAGTGTGCTCACCCTTGCTTACCCGCTGTTCAGAGGAGAACACTGAAGAATAGTACTTCAGCGACTACGATGAGTTCTGAGGCTTGCGTGCCCCCAGTCATGTGCCTGTGGAAGCTGAAGACGGAGTTGCTTCGTCTAGCTATCGTTTCTTCGTTTTAAAGACCTTCGAGTCTAACGTCAGAGTGTTATAAAGAGATAATGTAATGGTTTAAATCTTATATGTTTTTATTGTTGTTTACTGATATTTCACTCATGATGTCTATCATATGTGTGTAAACTTGATCCTGGCGCACATATGAGATGCATTTGGTTTTCTTCGGAAAATCAGGTGTGACAGCCATGGCCACCACCACCGAGCTTCGAATCAATGCCCCATCGCTGCCTCGCCTCTCCTCTCTTGCCGGCGCCGGCGGGGACCTCGAATCATCAGTGGGCAGAGAACGAGAAGGAGCTCCGTGGTTGTCGGATCTGCCTCGCGCACGGGCTAGTCGGGGCGGAGAGCGAGGAGGAGCTGCCACGCCTCATCCCCGCCACATCCTCGTATCGGCGGCTGCTCCTCTGCTCCGCACCCTCTTCGACTTCGCCCTACTTCAGCACCACCCCTGCTCCGACCTCGAAGGGAGCCGCCGGCCCACATCTCTGCTCTGCCTCCTCCCGAGGCCAACGACGACGAGGAGGGCCTGGCCACCATGAGGGCGGGGAGGCTAGGAGAGGGTGCACTGGGTCGGAGAGAGGATCGACGAGCCGGGGTAAGGAGGGTGTTGAGCATCGCGGTGGTCACCTGCCGTGGTGCCTTCGCCTGCCGCAGTGCCGCCCAGGGAGGACAGGAAAGGGGGAGGGCCCCGCCGGGACAAAGTGCCACTGGGAGAGGGCACCGCACCCTGCCGCCCACACCTCTTGTTGGCGGAGAGAGAGAGAGAGAGAGAGAGAGAGAGAGAGATGTGCAGGTGGGAGGGGGCCGATGGGGAAAAGAGGGGGATAGAATGACGAGTGGGTCCCGCGTGTGGGTTGTTTGGATGAAGGAGAGAAATAAAGGATGATGAATGTAGGAAGAGTGAATACAAAGGTAGGAATCTCGTTGACTAGGCAAGAATATTCCGTTCTGAAGGAGGGGATAAAGGATGACGAGTGTGGATGGTCTTACCAGTTAGAAATTCCCTTTAGTATGGATTGTCAGCTTGGTACTAAAATGGTACCAGGTACCGGATGAAATAAATACTCCCTTCGTCTCAATAAGCATGTCATTTTAGGATTCAAAATTTTTCCAAAAAGCATATCATTTTACTTAATTTGACTTGTGTGCATGCTCATGTCTACGCAAAAATCGATTAGTATCAAATATGGCAAATAAATAGGGAGTAGGAGCAACAGAATTATTTACCTTTTTAATGATCTGTCCTAAAATTTCAGTACTAAAAAGGGCTTTTAAGTATCGCTGTTTAGGCATCCCAAGTGATGATTCTTAGTGAGAACCATCGATAAGAAGCAGAGGGGCAGTCGAAGAAGAGATGCTCAACAGTTTCTTTAGAACCATCATAGCAAATAACACAGTTATAGCCTTCTTCTAGAAATCTCTTACGTCTCATCAAGATATTTTGGATGTTTAATATGTCATTTAGAAGTAGTCAGGTAAAGAATTTAATCTGTGGAATACACTTTGTTTTCTAAATCCAGAGAACTATTCTGTTTGGATGTAAATTCTTGAAGTGATAGTGATAATATTTGCTTGAAAAATATTGTATTGGCCCCCAGATGAAATGCCAAACATCCTTACTATCATGATTAGCAGGAGGAAGAGCAACCATGATATGTTGCAATTCAAGAAATTGATTGTAGGCATCTCGAGACATGGGAATTCTGAATCAATCCAAGGTGAATAAATAGGCTTGAGAGACAAGATGAGATGAGAGTTCATGAGCAAGATGCAAGGCGATTTAAATTTTTGAACTTGATTTAGCTCTTTTTCATCCCATTCTTTATTTCAAAATTTCTGAGGTCTATTTGAATTTTGGGAGCATGTTAATACTTGTGGGATAAGCTTAATTAATAATATAACCACCGTAGGGATGAAGGCTAGTACATTATGAAACTTTAACGAATTAAACTTTTGAGAGCATTATGTTTTCTCGTGTATGATCAAGTGCAGGTTTAAGCAATGAAGGGCAACGATGATATCCATCGAAGGCTTACTCGAGGACGAGCAATGTTTAAGCGCGAGGGAGATGTTGACGGTAAAATTCCGTCAACCTAGCCATGAGTTTACCTTCGGTGTTGGCATGAATTTTATATCCTATCCATTGGTACTAACCCCCTTGGTATAACAAGTTCGTTTGTGCATGGCGGTTGTCGGGACAGCCATAAGGGTCCCCTAAACAACAAGGGAAAACCCGCTTACCTTCGTAAAAAATAAAACACGAATGAACCTAACAACACACGTAAGATAAACTCACGGGCCCACGGCCCACCAGCCGGGCGGCCTGGCCCCCCCTCGAGCGGAACTCCGCTTCGCTCGAGGGTGGTGATGCCGCGCGGGTAAAACTTCGCCTCGCTCGAGGGCCGGTCGCCCCCTCGGGTGAGGTTCCGCCTCACTCGAGGGCTGGGCGCCCCTTCGAGTGGGATTCCGCCTCGCTCGAGGGCTGGACGCTCCCTCGAGCGGGGTCCAGATTCGATCGAGAGCCTAGCGCCCCCTCTAGCGGATTTCTGTCTCGCACGAGGGCATCACGGGCCCGCCGCCTCCATACCTGCTCCCCCGACAGGGGGATTTAATGCACTGACATTCACAGGCTCCCGGGTCAGAGACGAATCCATGCCACGACATGCCCGGGAATCATGCCCCGGCACTGCTCCGCCAACTCCTCCGGTGAGGCCATCCCTGCCACTGTGCGACGCTGTGCGGCATGGCCAGCAACAACCCCGTGGCACTATGCCACCCACTCCCATACGGCCGATGCGCCGCACCCTCAAAAAAGGACAACGGATCCCTCGAAGGGAAGGCGAACGACTACGCCGCACCCGCGCAAGGCCAACGCCGTGACGACGGGCCAGCGGGACCGGTCACCTCCGGCGCCATCGGCCCAGTGCGACCATCCCCGCCGTCCCCCACACCATCCCGACCACTGCATCACCATCCCTGATGCTGTGGGAGCGTGCGGTGACAGGACGCCGCCACACCGGTTGCTGTGCCTCGTACGGCCTCACGTCGATGGCACCCTCGAGTCCTCACAACAGGTGGCCACCGAACAGGCGACCCCTACGCCACCACCCTCGAAATCGCTCTTGGACGCACACAGGACGCACCATGACGCCCTGCCAGAAGAAAGATTCGCCAGGACGGCCGTCGGCTCCATGGCACTGTGTGCCACGCCTCTACACGTAGGTGAAAATAGTGCGACACGCTTGTAAACTGCCGCCTCCTTGGCCTATAAAAGGAGGGGCAGTCCCCCAGCCGCAACGGGATGACGGATAGCGCACACTTGCATGCTTTCCGTCTTCACCACGATATCGTCACTCGCCTCAATCAGTACCTCTAGGACCTGGAGGTCCGATCTCCTCTCCCGCTTCGCTTGTAGCCCCCTCTACGAGCACTACGGTGCAACGCAATATAGTGCCTCGAGCACACCCCTGTTGGACGTACGGCCCCTGGCCGTAACCAGGATAAAATCCAGTGTCGTTAGTTGCTTAGCACCGGCCATCGAGAGATAGATCTCAGCACTTCTTACTAGTTAGTGTCGGGACTACTTTCCGCACCGACAGTTGGCGCGCCAGGTAGGGGGATCGCGCGCTGTAGATCCGCTCCCACCAGCCATCTCGATGGTGATTCACACCGAGTACCGGGGCTAGAGGTACTCCATGGGTAGCTCGGACCCCCTTCCCGCTGGATTTGAAATTCGGTTTGGGAGCCTGAACTTTCAGGTCACGGGGAACGGCTACCTCATGCGCATCATCAACCGCGATGAGCTTCACCCCTGGCGGTCGACCGGCGGGACCGGTCCCCGCCACGCCCGATGCCGATGCCCCGGCACCCGTCCTGGCAGATGCTGCGGGCCCCTCAACACCATGACGCCGACGACGCTCCGGCCAACGTTCTCGACAGGCACATATGGAACGACTTCGGGCTGCGCGCGTCGCCTCACAACGCGACGCGACCACCGGCGGGGTGGCGACCGCTCCCGCGGGGGAGCGCGCAGTTCCCGAGCCGCAGTTCCCCCACGGCATGCACAACACCACGATGGCGTACGCCTCATCCGCCAACACCGATGTGGCGGTGTGCGAGGGCCATCCCGGCTGCCACCTCCTGGCATCTAGGAACCTCACCGCCCCCACCGATGATGAGTCCTACCACGGCTCCACCAGCGAGCTGCCACCCGCCACTTCGCACGGGTACGCGGAGTGGGACTTCTCTGGCGTGCCGGACCCGGTGATGTTCCAGCGGTTCCTTGATGCTGCGGACTACTGGTTCGGCTACTCCGACAACTCCAGCGCCGGGAGCTACGACCCCACGCGGGAGTGCTTCGTTGTGGTCACCAGCGACCAGGCGAATGCCGTGAACGCGGCAGGAGCTGGCGACGGGGAGGTCCCCCTCAACCTGGGAACTGGACCACTTCAGGGCTCGGGGCCAAGTGCGCCCACCTCACCACCGAGGGGCACCGACATCAACGCACAACTAGCCTAAGCGCGCGAGCTCGAGGCCAAGCTTGCGGAGGAGTACCGTGCAGTGCGACTGCTTCGCACCACCATCACTAGAGAAGCCTCCTCGCGTGGTGAACACACGCGTGAGCTGGACAAGCAGGCCCGCGAGCGCATCAACACCGACTTCAATGTCGACAACCCAAGCACGCCCCCACGAGCAAGCCAAAAGCTCATCGCAGCCGCGGCACTATTGCGAGCCATGCCTGCCCCCTCGACGCCTGAGGCGCGGAACCTGCACCGCGAGGCGCTGGCGCTCATCGAGCAAGCGGTCGTGCAACAGGCCGAGAGCTCGGCGTCCCACATTTGCCAGCAGGGGAGCGCGCGGGATGACGGAGGCGCGCAAGGCCATAAGGCGTCGGTTCACGCGGGCGGCCCGACGGGGCAGCCCGCCAACTAAGGCCGGACACTGGTCAGGGAGCGGATCCTTGACACGCGCGGGCAGGTCCAGGACGGCGATGCTCGCAACGTCATCAACGCCCGGCGGATGGGCAACGCAGAGACACGGGCGGCGGCAGGCTACCACCCACGGTGGGGTGGGCGCTATGATAGCCGCGAGGACCGCTCGCCAACGCTGGAGGCCCCGGGGACCCGCGTGTTCAGCCGGGAGATCCGCACTACGAGTTTCCCTCAACGCTTCCGCCAGCCCACGTCGATCGACAAGTACACGGGGGAGACGGACCCCCGCGTATGGCTCAATGACTATCGCCTAGCATGCCATCTGGGCGGAGCCACCACCGACGAGGTCATCATCCGCAACCTGCCGCTACACCTCGCCGACTCGGCGCGGACGTGGCTCGAGCACCTGCCACCCAGTCAGATCCACAACTGGGACGACCTGGTCCGCACCTTCGTGGGGAACTTCCAGGGCACGTACGTGCGCCCTGGGAACTCCTGGGATCTGCGCGCATGCACCCAGAAGCCCGGCGAGTTGCTCTGGGACATCATACGACGCTTCTCCAAGCGCTGTACGGAGCTCTCGGGAGTGTGGCCCAGTCCGAGATCGTGCATGCCTTCCTCGAGAGCACGACCTGCCGGGACCTCGTGCGCGAGCTTGGGCACAGCCCGCCGGTCGACTCCAACGAGTTGTTCGACATCGCCACCAGCTTTGCCTTCGGCGAGGAGGCGGCGTGTGCCATATTCGACGGGAGGAAGTCCAAGGAGCCCCAGCAGAAGCACAAGCGGGGCAAAAAAGGCAAGAAGCCACGCTGTGAGGTGCGCGCGCAGGGGCGCGACGACGGCGCGAACGAGGCCCTTGCTGTTGACCCAGCTCGAAGGGGTCCTCGAGCGGCCCCTCGAAGCCCGGCGTATTCGACGACTTGTTGAAGAAACCATGCCCGTACCACAAGACGCCGGTCAACCACACCCTCGAGCAGTGTGACATGCTCAAGAAATGCTACAGCCACGCCGCCGCGAAGGATGGAGAGGTCAAAAAGGATGGGGGTGACGGCGACGCCGGCGGCTTCCCCGCGGTGGAAAACGTCTTCCTCATCTTCGGGGGACCGATCGTGGACATGTCCAACAACCAGCGCAAGCGGGAGCGATACGAGGTCCTCGCCACGGAGAAGGCTCCTCCCTCCTTCCTGGACTGGTTGGAGGATGCCATAACCTTCAGCCTCGAAGATCACCCGAACCGCATCCTCAATCCAGGCCAGTACCCGCTGGTTGTCGACCCGGTCATCGGGAACACACGGTTCTCTAAGGTGCTGATGGACGGAGGCAGCAGCCTCAACATCCTCTACGCGCACGCTTTGCTCCTGCTGGGGATCGGGTTGGACCAGCTGCAGCCCAGCACGTCGCCGTTCCATGGCGTCGCGCTGGGCAAGCTCGTCCAGCCCCTCAGGCAGATTGATCTGCCAGTCTGGTTCGGCATACCAGACAACTTTCGCAAGGAGACGCTCACCTTCGAGGTGGTGGGGTTTAGGGGCGCGTACCACACCATTCTCGAGCAGCCGCGCTACGCCAAGTTCATGGCGGTCCCGAACTACACCTACCTCAAGATGAAGATGCCGGGGCCCAAGGGCGTCATCACCGTGGGCTCATCGATCGAGCACGCATTCGACTGCGACATCGAGTGCGTGGAGCACACTGAGGCGCTAGCGCTGGATGAAGCGCTCGTAGCGAACTTTGAGAAGCTGGTCAACGAAGATCTCGACTCCACCGCCAAGCACGCCGGCAGCTTCGAGGCTGCTGAGCAAACCAAGGAGGTGCCCCTCGACCCTGCCGCCCCCGAGGGCAAGGTGTTGAGGGTCAGTTCCATCCTCGACCCGAAATAGGAGGTGGTGCTCGTCGACTTTCTCCGCGCCAACGCTGACATTTTTGCGTGGAGCCCTTCGGATATGCCAGGCATCCCGATGGAGATCGCTGAGCACTCCCTTGACATCCTACCTCACTCCCGCGCCGTGCAGCAACGGCTGTGCCGCTTTGACAAAGAGCGGCGTCGGGCGATCGGAGTAGAGCTGCGGAAGCTCCTCGAGGCCAGGTTCATCAAGGAAGTGTTCCACTCTACGTGGCTAGCTAATCCTGTACTAGTAAAGAAAAAGAATGGGAAGTGGTGGATGTGTGTAGACTACACTAGTTTGAATAAAGCATGTCCTAAAGTTCCTTTTCCTTTGCCACGAATCAATCAAATTGTTGACTCGACTACAGGGTGCGAACTCTTATGCTTTCTTGATGCTTATTGTTGACGCAAAATGTGCACCTAGTGCCAAGCACACAGCAAGCCGAACAAGCTGGCTTCACACGTGCAGAGAATCACGAGACGTGCCAGTCAATTTTCCCTGAAAATTAACAAAAGACAAAGGAGTTAAATACCAAAGCTTGGAACTTGCCGGGTGGTACCAGACAGTTCCATATTTACGGCTACAAAGCCAGATGGGATGACACATAGCTATAGAAAGCTATCTGCCAATAAACTGAAACCATTCGGGAGCTTTAAAAAGGAAAAAGTAACATAGCCGAATGGACGACGTAAGCATGACGACGATCGGTCTTTGTTTGGACAAAGATGCACGTGCGCAAGACCATGACCGATCCCCATGGTGATCAACGTTAAATAAATAAATAAAGTAAAGCGCGAGCATAAACATGTAATAAACAAGCATGCATAGATCCAAAGCACTAGTCTACCGCATGTCTAGGTGCTTTAAAACCCGTCGGGTACGATGCCAAACAAATCTATCCACCGCATGATACAACTTGCATGGGGATCGTACCACTTTCCACAAATAGATCTATCCACCGCATGATACGATCTAAATATGGAAAGCCAAAAGCATACATTACTTAAAGCATGAATTACGCACGTGTTCTACTCGTGAGAAACATAACCGAATGCGGCTGAACAACCGATTCGGGGTCCATGAAGAAGGAACGAACATTACCAAGTGAAATAAATCTATCAGATTGATTTGAAATCTAATCCACCGGATGACTAGCTCCAAAGCAACCCAAAAACCTGCATCTACCGCGTGATACTCAGTTCTTTCAAGATTTATACAAACATTGGTAAGCTTGAACCCGCAACACGTAACAACCTAGATCAATTCGGTTTCGGCTATCAAGGAGCACGTGATCCGCGTATTAAAGTAGCCAAAGGGTCGAACTTGAGTCGCATAGGGATCATCAAAAGGGATAAAGCCGATCCAAACCCATCTAGATTGGGCAAAGGGTGTTACATGAATTTAAACATAAAGCAAAACTCAAAGCAACACGGGGTAACTTAATGAATCTATTGGATCTTGCCAAACTCCAATAGAGCCGATAACTAGCTTCAAGCTAGATCTTAGCCTACCGCATGGCTCATGACCTAACAAGAAACCTTCTTGAACCAAGCTTGAATCTACCGCATGACACTAAGCATGGTAACTGTTGACGGTTAATAGTTGTATCAAAGTTCGTTTGTGACTTGCAAGCGGACAAGTCTCCCGTCGTAGTCAAGGGACCCTTCTTCCCTCGAGTGGTGAACCCAAGGTATCGAATCCGTGGAACAATGTGCAACGCAAGGATTCAATCTAGTAAAGCAAGGTAAGCTATCTTATGAAGGTAAGTTGCATCTAATCTACTAACTCATAAAGAAAACGAATCTAATCTAATCTACTAAAGAGGTAGCAAGAGAAAGCAAGAGATAACCAATCTAGAGAATCTAGATCATGCTTATGTTGTAGCTCCAAACAAGATAGATGAAGATAGTAAAGCGAATCTCATTAAAAGCATCTTTAAATCGTGGCCTTCCCATCCGACTCCAAAAACGCCCGCCTTTCGGAACCCCCGTTCTGTCACAACGTATTCCTATTCATGCGGGTAGTCTAGGGCGAGTTCGATAGAACAAGTTGAAATCACTTGGCCGGTCCGGTATGCACCTCTAGCCACCGCGGCTACAAGAGCACCCTATGTAATCTATCTTAAGTATAGATCGTAGAAGAAGCAAAACCAAGAAGAAAACAAAATCATCGAGAAGGCACTTGATCGCTAGAAATCGAATTCACTTACAAACTTCACCATGAATGATTACATGAACAAGATCACCACCGAGGCCCTCCCTCGATCTTGATCCTCGCTCCGGAGCTCCGACGTGGTCTTCCATGCAAGGTTCCCACGTCGGCTAGGGAAACCCTAGACAACTAGCACGACCCTCATCTCCGAGATGGTGTCCCTCAAGCTTCTCTGCTCCTCGGCGGTGGATTACGACTTCGGTTCTCCGTGGCTCTCGGTCAGGGGGCTATTTATAGCCTGAGAAGCAATTAGGTCAAAGGAGAGGCCTTGGGCCCCGAATTGGGCTGGGCCGGCCGGCCTGGGCCCAATTCGGCCCATCCCGCGGCTTGCTTCGCCCGGTGTTGCTTCCCACGTCTTCTAGATGTTCTCCCCTTTTGCATGTGAGCCCTTGACATCGGTTTCTCTCCAAATTGGACTCAACTCCTTGTCTTGCAAGATTCAGCACTTTTCTGGTTCAGTCCTCGGAGTTTATCATCTTCTCGGGCTTGGTCCTTGGGCTCTTGGAGTCATGTTCACTTCATTGCTTGACTTGTATCGGGCTTCAAGGTCTTGTCATGAGGTGCTTAATGAACTTATCCCGGAAGTCTTGCTTTCAACGTTAAAACCCCGTGTAAACACTTAACTCCAAAACCAACATGCACAAGTGAACTTGTTATACCACGGGGGTTAGTACCAATGAATAAGATACAAAAGTCATGCCAACACCGAAGGTAAACTCATGGCTAGGTTGACGGATTTTCACCGTCAACATCTCCCCCATGCTTAAACCTTGCTCGTCCTCGAGTAAGCCTTCGATGGATATCATCGTTGCCCATCAATGTTTAAACCTTGCACTTTATCATACATGAAAAAAAACATAATGCTCTCAAAAGTTTACGTTAAAGTTCCATAATGTACTAGCCTTCACCTCTACGGAGGGTAGATTCTTATTAAGCTTATCCCACAAGTATTAACATGCTCACAAAGTTTAAATAGACCTCAGAATTTTTGAATTAAAGAACGAGATAAAGAAAAGCTAAACCAAGTTCACAAATTTAAATCATCTTGTATATTGCTCATGAACTCTCATCTCACTTGTCTCTCAAGCCTATATATTCTACTCCTTTCCCTCTCATCACATATGTGGTAGGCTTTATATGGAGCTTTGGGAAAGTTTAGTCCTACCAAGATTTTATAAATGAGGTGTTGTCAAAACAAGACAAGCTTCTCATGGTCTTACCGAGACTCGTCAAAAAGGTCATTGGAAAATAATGTTAAATTGTCACACCCTGAAATTTCCAATTTCAGGATGTGAATAGAAAGAATAATTAAATAACAATTTTCTCATAATTTAAAAATTTTTCCAACATTTATTTTCTTTACAGGAAATATAGCATAGGAAAAATCCTTGTTTGATTTCTAAATTAAATAAAAAGTTGTGAGTGTTGCATTCATGCCGATGCATCCTGGTGCTTCCTGTGTGCTTAAGGTTTCAAAAATGCGTTTAGAAGCTGTCCAAACTCTCCCGAGAATTTTCCGGATTTTTCTGGGATTTATTCTCATTTTTCTTGAGCTATTTCTATTTATTAGAAGGCTCTAAAATCTTTTTCATGAGCTCCAAATATTTTATTTGGATTGTTCATGCTCAAATCTAACTCTGGGAATTTTCCTGGAATTTTTGTGATTTTCGGAGTATTTTTCGTGCCTTTAAACAATTTCTAGGTTTTTTTCTGGAATTGTTTTCGCATTAAAAATAATTTCGAAAAAAAGAAAACCTATCCTATCTATCTGGGCCGAGCCCGAAGGCCCGACCCATCTCGCCCTCCGGCCCAGCCGCGGCCCGCCTTAGCCCATCCGGGCCCGTACCCCGGCCGTGGCCAGTGTCCATGGCGGACACGGCCGGGCGCCGCCGCCGATTTCTTGTCGTGCGTGCACGGGAGACCCCGCGTCCCGCGCCCTTTAAAGCGGTGCGCACCCGGCCTTGCGGTGCCCTAGCGCCGCGCCCGCCCGACGGCCGTGCGCCGCCGCCCGCCGGAAGCCGAGCGCCGCCGCCCGCAAGCTCGCCGCCGCCGTCCCCGATTCGCCGCATAGGAGCACCCGCGAGAGCAAATAGACGCCACCGGGAGCATCCCCTCGCCGAGACGAACTCGTTCCGCCACTCCCCGTCGCCGGAGGCGCATCGGGCCGTCGCCGCCGCGTGGAGCCGCCGCCGGCCGCCATTGAGGTCCGTCGCCGGCCGCCCTGCTATTTTCCCTCTCCAAGGTGAGCAAGACCCCGAAATCCCCTCGATCCCCTCTTCCTCCCCGCACCCGACCCGAGCCCCTAGCTCACCGGAGCGCCGGCGAGCAGTGCCGCCAGGGCCGCCGCCGCCCCCTCCTGTTGCCCCTGTGCGCCCAGACTGAGGAAGAAGGTGAGGTGATGGTTTTCCAGTAAAGCCCCTGCGGTTTTGCACTTAGGACCCTATCCTTGTTTGTAACCCTTAGATATCTTTTGTGTCTTGTGTCTTTTACAAGTTAAACCCTGGATCTATTAAGATTCTTTGCATCTAGATCCAATCTAAGCCCTTTTACAGATCTAACCCCGAGCTTTATCAATTTTGCTAGCACTTTTGCATGTGTCTTGCAGATGTTCCTAGCTAACCCTTGAAATCTATAGTTAATCGCGTAAAGGCCCTTCCAATCTTGTTTTCTCCATATCTTTTTCGTTTTAGCTCCGATTTAATCCGTTCAAGTTGCGTTAGGTCCATAATAATGTAAAGCACGCGTTAGTGGTGTGTTTTCACCATGTATTGTTTCTGAAAATAAAATTAATAATAATTTTGATTAATGTCTAGTTATGCATGCCTTTTATAAATAAAAGCAATATAGATCTATACACCATTTTAATAATAAAATTTAATTTGATTAATGTTTCTATCACATGTTTTTGCACATAAAAGTTAATTAGATCTTTATCTCGGCTTTTCATAAACCAAATGTCAATTTGTTTAATAGTTAATTAATCTTTTCTAATTAAAATTGGATTAGGCTTTTACATCGGCTTTCATAATAAATATTAATTTGATTAATGCCAATATTATAATGTTTTTAATAATAATATGATCTACTCGAATTACAAAGTTACGTTTAGATTGTTCATATAGTTTGGTTTTTATAAAATTAAATGTTTAATTGGTATAATCTATATATGAATCTTTGTAAATAAAACTTGATTAGTTCTTTACACCGGTTTTGCAAATAAAGTTTAATTTACTTTAATTCCAACATGGGGTATTTTATTTATGAAATATCCTTACCTATATTTTGTTAATTAAAATAAATCCAGCTCATAGCCTTGTTCTCTTATTTATGCAAATGATTCGTTAGACGTTCGGTGTCCGCTTTACCTTCGTATCTCTCTTGATCAAGTTCACCAGAAGCTCTAAACCTTTCTAGTGTTAGCCCAAGCTAAACCGTGTGTATTCAATCGAGCCATAGAGTTTCTGCTCAGCTTAATAGCTTTATCTGTGTGAGTAGTTTGCACTGCTCATTTGCCTATCAAGTAATCTTATCACTCTTGTTTCATGTTTGTCTTAGAATCTTGTTTATCAGCATCTAGCTAGTTGATGGCTACCCCATCTCAGTTTGGTTGTCTCTCTTTGAATCAGTTGTGTCTTGTACCAAATCTATCGTAGCTACCTTTCTTTAGAGTTTACCCTTTTATCTGTTTCACCTGTCAGATCAGTTCACCCTTGGTTAGTGTGTCAGTTGTTCATCCGAGTTCTCTTTGTAGGCTGGTTCTCCTAAACCCTAGCCTAAGGTTTGTGTGCGTGCTATAGTTCGTTGTTATCGTTCTAGTTCGTTTCACCTTAACTTGTACGTTAGCATGTGTATCACTTGTTACTTGTTAATACTAAAGATGCATGTTAATCTTGACTAATTCTTATTCCAATGCTTTTATAAATAAAAAGTGATTAGGTTCTAATCCGGTTTTCTTTAATCATGATGTAATTGGTTAATCCCTATTCATAACTAGTTTTTCTAAATAAAAGATGTTAGAGTTAAACATCGGTTTTTATAATGAAGTTAATATGCCTAATGACAGCATAAATACCTTTTCAATAATAAATGTGTTTAGTTGAACACGCGACCTAAAGTTACTCGTTTAGATATCTTACACTTGCTTTATCTTTCTAAAGTAATTGTTAATTTGACATAATTTCTACTCGAATGTTATAAATAAAATATGATTAGGTTTATCGCGATTTCTCTAATTAAATGTAACTTGTTTAATGGTAACATAGAGTATTTCCTTGAAATATTCTTTCACATGATTTCTTAATTAAAATATGCCAAGCGTAGTTTCTTGTGGTTGATAATAATCTTTCGATAGATTTGAGCTTAGTTTCGTTCTCAGTGGTTCCCTCGTTCATGCGTAACCAATAGAATCGAGCTCTATCTCCGTGTGATCTTTCCGGTCCTTGCTCAATCTTTCGCGACCATCTCTCCAAAGTTAACCAAGCCTTTCCCTTCCAAGCACTTTGTGTTCTTTAGTGATCCATCTAATCAAGCCTATCCTTTAGTGCGTTCTTTTAAAGCTTTTCTTTCGAGTGGTGTATTGTTCTTAGTTTGTTTGTTTGTCCGTCTCGCTTTGTGTATGTTTGTGCCGATGATTGATGCGAGTAGAATGAACGTGGTTCGAGAGCTTGGAAGAGTGTGAAGGTGAAGATTCTGAGCAACATCACCACTTTGGTTAAAGGCAAGTGTGTCCTTGATCTTTTGTCCTAATAACTTTATTAATCACTATCGCATGTGCCTTGCATTAATTTTGATGGGTGCTGTTAAGGATGACTAGCCTCTTTTGATTTCGTTATCTTGAACCCGGTTCTTAATTAATATTGATGGTAGATATTGCTTAGTGTGCTCAACTGGGTTGGTACTAATCAACATGGTTATCATTTTATGCTCTATGTTCCTTTATGATAATTGTAATACAAGATCATTGTGCATTAATCGGAACATGGAGAACCACCCGAGAAAACAAGACAACCACAAGAACTAATGGGCAATGGTCTTGGCTGAATAATTAGGAACTTTAGCTTGGGGTGATCTTACACGATAAGGACAAGGGATCGGCGGTACTTCGTGGGGTATGGACTCGCTCTAGCGGGGGGGTTGGGTGAGTTATTCTTTTTATGGTGGGGTATCGACCTGCTAGGGGACTTTATACCTTGCTAACTGATCCGGACCTTGTGGGTCATAACTTGCTAGGGAACCTTTGTAAAGGCCATGAAGCGTCCCTATGCAACCACACCTCGGTAGTGTGGTATGGTGCTTGGCCGGCATCGCATGGTTGGGTTCAAAGTTCTTTGGAGCTTTTACGCTGCTTGTGGTGACAGTGTACAACCTCTACAGAGTGTAAAACTAATCGATTAGCCGTGCTCACGGTCAAGAGCGGCCTGGACCCTCACATGATTAATTGAACTTGAAGATGGACTTAAATTGTGATATGTGTTATGGTTATGTTTGCCATGTGCTTATGGCGTATCTCTTATCTTTATGCTTAATGTGGGTTGGTATAAACTTATACTTTATTAGTAATCAGGTGCTAATAAAACTTGACCAACTAAAATTGCTTAAATGCTTTGAGCCAGTCCACTATAAAGCCTTTGCATTCATTCTTTCCCCACACTTGCTGAGTACGACAAGTGCTCACCCTTGCTATAAACAATGTTGCTCAGAAGGAGGAAACTACTTTGAAGTCTTGTGAAGATGTTGCTGGTTCTAGGCGTACGCAACCCCCAGTCGACTGCTTGTGGAGTTTGGTGCCTCCGTTTCCAGGATATAGCGTAATACTCTGATAATCTCCCTTTTCCTTACGTGATATTGTTTCTGTTATTCACTTATGTCAGCTATATGCATGAAAATTGATCCTGGCATGCATATAGGCTTGCACTTGGTTTTCTTTGGAAAAACGGGTGTGACAGAGTGGTATCAGAGCTGTATCGACTGTAGGATGTGAGCCTAGATAGTAATGGTCGTTTCTTAAGGTTTCCTTTGATCTAAAATTCATCACTACCTCTCCCTTGAGCTTTGTGATGAATATTCTTACTCCTTAAACCATATCTTTCATCGATCCTCCTTGATAGCTCACCTTTGACTGTCACATTTTCATTTGCGCATCATTGCTTCGCAAATGATTATGACCTCTACCCTTGCCTATTTATTTACTCCTCCCTTGGTCTTGATCTTGTCTCTCTTTCCACTTTTCTCAAGCCATTCCACCAATAAGTCAAAAGTTGAATTGTTATCCTTGATATTGTATCAGCATGTCCTTAAAAAAAAACAACATACATATATCTCCCCCTTATTTCCAATGTATCTATCTCCACCAAATATATGTATCCATCTACCTATTTCTCATCCCAGTTAAGTTGGTGTCGAATCTGTTCGCGCAGATCTCTGACACATCAGCACTGTTTTAATTCTTTCTCGAGCTACAGAACTCCGATTGACATGAAACCAGTTGGGTTAGCTCAAAAATTTCATAAGTGAATTTCTATCAAAAATTCAGCCCTACTCAGTACAATTTACAGGAGATATGCTCGAAACATTGGAGCTATCAGAATCTGTAAACTCTGCTGACCCAGTTACCTTCATTATTTTATATCTCGGGCTATGGACCTCCGATTGAGGTAAATCCAATTGGAGTAGTTCAGGAATTTCATAAGATTCACTCTGTCCAAAATTCATCAATTTTGGTTTCATATACAGAGAGTTATGCCCGAAACTTTGGAGGTTCTCGAATCTGTCAAACTGCTGACATAGCCATCTTGTCTAATTCATATCTCGAGTTCCAAACCTCCGATTGAGATGATTCCAGTTGGGGTGAACTCATAATTTCGTACTCCTTGATCTGGGAAAAATCCATTATTTATGTATATCCTTGCTGGGAGTTACATCTGATCTATTAGGAGGATACCCTTTGACTTAATTAACAACGTGTAATTCGTTCCCTTAACCGTGCCTTGGTTGGTGGAATTCAGTGCTTGCCTGATGATGCTTGGTTTTATGACATTGCTTGTGTTGGTTCTTTGAAGTGAGTGTTGGTGTATTGTGGATCTTATATCTGCAATGACATCAGTTGCTTAGTTGGGTTCTTCTTTTGCATCTTCCACCTCTTTGCTCTTCCCATTCTTTCTCTCTACTCTTCGGTCTATCACAAATACTCAGTCAGATGGAGAGCTCCAACTTAAATCATGAAGATAAAGATAATGAAGGAAACATCAACATTCCTCTTGCAACCTCATCATTGGAGCACAAGATGTTGGAGTATATCGCTGCACAAACCCAGGTTCTACAAGCAGTGGCCCAAGCCATGGTTAAGATTCATCAGTCCATTAAAGAGCAAGCTTCACTCCCTAAAGCCCACAATTCCGTCACCAATGATAACCATCAAAACATGACTCCTCCACCATTTGATAAAGAGAAGCTATCGACTAGGCAGACTCAAGTCTTACGAAGAAGGATGCAGCCTAGCACAACTTACTTACATCATGAGATGGCCAAAGACAGAATTCCCATTGGGCCAGTGAAGAGGCAAGTTGCTGAAGCATGGAATAATCAAAGAAAGAAGAAGAAGAAGCATGAAGCACAGAAACTAATAATGGAGAAACAACATGAGGTTAAAAAAAGGCTCCAGATATGTGTCCGTGTGGTGAGTACCATGGTCTTTCATGCCCCAGACGGAAGCTGGTCTTATGACAGCAGAAGCTCGCCAACATAACCCTATAGATATCAATAAGCAGAGGATGTTGTCCACCCAAAACCTAATTCAAGAAGAAGGTTCTCAAGCTGAAGGTCATACTCAAACCCTAAACCTTGATGATTGGATTATCACTTGCAAGGAATATAAACCTGGTAGACGCAAGCGATCCAATAAACAAAAAAAAATCGTAAGAGCAAGATGAGAGAAGAAGTTATCACATCTAGGGGTAGTTAATGGTACTGAACCTGGTTCCGACAAACCACAGCCTAAGATTGTTCGACGTATATATGTCACTCCTATCAAGAAGAATACTGATGCACAAGTTGATCTACCAAGGACTATGATGGAGCAAAGCGAATAATGGAGAAATCACAATGATCGAAGAATGGATAAGTTATAAGTGGGACCAGACTATATATTCCTAAACAAGTCCAATGAGCTATGGAGAATAGAAGAGCATGTTTGGTATGCTTGTAAGGAAGGTCGATATGAAGAAAGTTGATAAGCTTTGGATAATACCCACATGAGCCTTTGTTTTTTTGCTAACCTTTTTCGAATCTCGGGACGAGATTCCTTTTAAGGGGGGTAGAGTTGTCACACCCTGAAATTTCCAATTTCAGGATGTGAATAGAAAGAATAATTAAATACAATTTTCTCATAATTTAAAAATTTTTCCAACATTTATTTTCTTTACAGGAAATATAGCATAGGAAAAATCCTTGTTTGATTTCTAAATTAAATAAAAAGTTGTGAGTGTTGCATTCATGCCGATGCATCCTAGTGCTTCCTGTGTGCTTAAGGTTTCAAAAATGCGTTTAGAAGCTGTCCAAACTCTCCCGAGAATTTTCCGGATTTTTCTGGGATTTATTCTCATTTTTCTTGAGCTATTTCTATTTATTAGAAGGCTCTAAAATCTTTTTCATGAGCTCCAAATATTTTATTTGGATTGTTCATGCTCAAATCTAACTTTGGAAATTTTCCTGGAATTTTTGTGATTTTCGGAGTATTTTTTGTGCCTTTAAACAATTTCTAGGTTTTTTTCTGGAATTGTTTTCGCATTAAAAATAATTTCGAAAAAAAGAAAACCTATCCTATCTATCTGGGCCGAGCCCGAAGGCCCGACCCATCTCGCCCTTCGGCCCAGCCGCGGCCCGCCTTAGCCCATCCGGCCCGTACCCCGGCCGTGGCCGGTGTCCATGGCGGACACGGTCGTGGCGCCGCCGCCGATTTCTTGGCGTGCGTGCACGGGAGACCCCGCGTCCCGCACCCTTTAAAGCGGTGCGCACCCGGCCTTGCGGTGCCCAAGCGCCGCGCCTGCCCGGCGGCCGTGCGCCGCCGCCCGCCGGAAGCCGAGCGCCGCCGCCCGCAAGCTCACCGCCGGCCGTTCCCGATTCGCCGGCATAGGAGCACCCGCAGCAAATAGACGCCACTAGGAGCATCCCCACGCCGAGACGAACTCGTTCCGCCACTCCCCGTCGCCGGAGGCGCATCGGGCCGTCGCCGCCGCGTGGAGCCGCCGCCGCCGCCATTGAGGTCCGCCGCCGGCCGCCCTGCTATTTTCTCTCTCCAAGGTGAGCAAGACCCCGGAATCCCCTCGATCCCCTCTTCCTCCTGCACCCGCCACCCGAGCCCCTAGCTCACCGGAGCGCCGGCGAGTAGTGCCACCAGGGCCGCCGCCGCCCCCTCCTGTTGCCCCTGTGCGCCCAGACGGAGGAAGAAGGTGAGGTGATGGTTTTCCAGTAAAGCCCCTGCGGTTTTGCACTTAGGACCCTATCCTTGTTTGTAACCCTTTGCTATCTTTTGTGTCTTGTGTCTTTTACAAGTTAAACCCTAGATCTATTAAGATTCTTTGCATCTAGATCCAATCTAAGCCCTTTTACAGATCTAACCCCGAGCTTTATCAATTTTGCTAGCACTTTTGCATGTGTCTTGCAGATCTTCCTAGCTAACCCTTGAAATCTATAGTTAATCGCGTAAAGGCCCTTCCAATCTTGTTTTCTCCATATCTTTTTCGTTTTAGCTCCGATTTAATCCGTTCAAGTTGCGTTAGGTCCATAATAATGTAAAGCATGCGTTAGTGGTGTGTTTTCACCATGTATTGTTTCTGAAAATAAAATTAATAATAATTTTGATTAATGTCTAGTTATGCATGCCTTTTATAAATAAAAGCAATATAGATCTATACACCGTTTTAATAATAAAATTTAATTTGATTAATGTTTCTATCACATGTTTTTGCACATAAAAGTTAATTAGATCTTTATCTCGGTTTTTCATAAACCAAATGTCAATTTGTTTAATAGTTAATTAATCTTTTCTAATTAAAATTGGATTAGGCTTTTACATCGGCTTTCATAATAAATATTAATTTGATTAATGCCAATATTATAATGTTTTTAATAATAATATGATCTACTCGAATTACAAAGTTACGTTTAGATTGTTCATATAGTTTGGTTTTTATAAAATTAAATGTTTAATTGGTATAATCTATATATGAATCTTTGTAAATAAAACTTGATTAGTTCTTTACACCGGTTTTGCAAATAAAGTTTAATTTACTTTAATTCCAACATGGGGTATTTTATTTATGAAATATCCTTACCTATATTTTGTTAATTAAAATAAATCCAGCTCATAGCCTTGTTCTCTTATTTATGCAAATGATTCGTTAGACGTTCGGTGTCCGCTTTACCTTCGTATCTCTCTTGATCGAGTTCATCAGAAGCTCTAAACCTTTCTAGTGTTAGCCCAAGCTAAACCGTGTGTATTCAATCGAGCCATAGAGTTTCTGCTCAGCTTAATAGCTTTATCTGTGTGAGTAGTTTGCCTTTCGCTCATTTGCCTATCAAGTAATCTTATCACTCTTGTTTCATGTTTGTCTTAGAATCTTGTTTATCAGCATCTAGCTAGTTGATGTCTACCCCATCTCAGTTTGGTTGTCTCTCTTTGAATCAGTTGTGTCTTGTACCAAATCTATCGTAGCTACCTTTCTTTAGAGTTTACCCTTTTATCTGTTTCACCTGTCAGATCAGTTCACCCTTGGTTAGTGTGTCAGTTGTTCATCCGAGTTCTCTTTGTAGGCTAGTTCTCCTAAACCCTAGCCTAAGGTTTGTGTGCGTGCTATAGTTCGTTGTTATCGTTCTAGTTCGTTTCACCTTAACTTGTACGTTAGCATGTGTATCACCTGTTACTTGTTAATACTAAAGATGCATGTTAATCTTGACTAATTCTTATTCCAATGCTTTTATAAATAAAAAGTGATTAGGTTCTAATCCGGTTTTCTTTAATCATGATGTAATTGGTTAATCCCTATTCATAACTAGTTTTTCTAAATAAAAGATGTTAGAGTTAAACATCGGTTTTTATAATGAAGTTAATATGCCTAATGACAAAGATAAATACCTTTTCAATAATAAATGTGTTTAGTTGAACACGCGACCTAAAGTTACTCGTTTAGATATCTTACACTTGCTTTATCTTTCTAAAGTAATTGTTAATTTGACATAATTTCTACTCGAATGTTATAAATAAAACATGATTAGGTGTATCGCGAATTCTTTAATTAAATGTAACTTGTTTAATGGTAACATAGAGTATTTCTCTGAAATATTCTTTCACATGATTTCTTAATTAAAATATGCCAAGCGTAGTTTCTTGTGGTTGATAATAATCTTTCGATAGATTTGAGCTTAGTTTCGTTCTCAGTGGTTCCCTCGTTCATGCGTAACCAATAGAATCGAGCTCTATCTCCGTGTGATCTTTCCGGTCCTTGCTCAATCTTTCGCGACCATCTCTCCAAAGTTAACCAAGCCTTTCCCTTCCAAGCACTTTGTGTTCTTTAGTGATCCATCTAATCAAGCCTATCCTTTAGTGCGTTCTTTTAAAGCTTTTCTTTCGAGTGGTGTATTGTTCTTAGTTTGTTTGTTTGTCTGTCTGCTTTGTGTATGTTTGTGCCTGATGATTGATGCGAGTAGAATGAACGTGGTTCGAGAGCTTGGAAGAGTGTGAAGGTGAAGATTCTGAGCAACATCACCACTTTGGTTAAAGGCAAGTGTGTCCTTGATCTTTTGTCCTAATAACTTTATTAATCACTATCGCATGTGCCTTGCATTAATTTTGATGGGTGCCTGTTAAGGATGACTAGCCTCTTTTGACTGTTATCTTGAACCTGGTTCTTAATTAATGTTGATGGTAGATATTGCTTAGTGTGCTCAACTGGGTTGGTAATAATCAACATGGTTATCATTTTATGCTCTATGTTCCTTTATGATAATTTTAATACAAGATCATTGTGCATTAATCGGAACATGGAGAACCACCCAGGAAAACAGTACAACCACAAGAACTAATGGGCAATGGTCTTGGCTGAATAATTAGGAACTTTAGCTTGGGGTGATCTTACCTGATAAGGACAAGGGATCGGCGATGCTCGTGGGGTATGGACTCGCTCTAGCAGGGGGTTGGGTGAGTTATTCTTTTTATGGTGGGGTATCGACCTGCTAGGGGACTTTATACCTTGCTAACTGATCCGGACCTTGTGGGTCATAACTTGCTAGGGAACCTTTGTAAAGGCCATGAAGCGTCCCTATGCAACCACACCTCGGTAGTGTGGTATGGTGCTTGGCCGGCATCGCATGGTTGGGTTCAAAGTTCTTTGGAGCTTTTACGCGCTTGTGGTGACAAAGTGTACAACCTCTACGAGTGTAAAACTAATCGATTAGCCGTGCTCACGGTCAAGAGCGGCCCGGACCCTCACATGATTAATTGAACTTGAAGATGGACTTAAATTGTGATATGTGTTATGGTTATGTTTGCCATGTGCTTATGGCGTATCTCTTATCTTTATGCTTAATGTGGGTTGGTATAAACTTATACTTTATTAGTAATCAGGTGCTAATAAAACTTGACCAACTAAAATTGCTTAAATGCTTTGAGCCAGTCCACTATAAAGCCTTTGCATTCATTCTTTCCCCACACTTGCTGAGTACGACAAGTGCTCACCCTTGCTATAAACAATGTTGCTCAGAAGGAGGAAACTACTTTGAAGTCTTGTGAAGATGTTGCTGGTTCTAGGCGTACGCAACCCCCAGTCGACTGCTTGTGGAGTTTGGTGCCTCCGTTTCCAGGATATAGCGTAATACTCTGATAATCTCCCTTTTCCTTACGTGATATTGTTTCTGTTATTCACTTATGTCAGCTATATGCATGAAAATTGATCCTGGCATGCATATAGGCTTGCACTTGGTTTTCTTTGGAAAAACGGGTGTGACATAAATCAAGGAGGGGAAAGAGAAAAATACACACACTTTTAGATGAGTGGACATGTGCAAATGGCAAAGAGTGATCACGAGGCACAAAGGAAGTCCGCGTTATCGGATTGCACATGGTTGGAAAATGAGAATGGATCTTTTAAACTTGAAGCCTTGAATGCACTTTTAGAGAACCGGGGAGTTCACTTTACGCATACTCATATTTTTTTCTCTCATATTTCTCATTCTTTTCTTTCTTTCTTTCTTTCTTTCATTCATTATATATATATATATATATATTTTTTCTTTACCTTGAAAGTCATGAGTATCGCTGGATTTTTTTTTCTTTCATCATCATTTTTTTTAAAATATTCCCCTTTTAACTCTAAAACTGCACCGTACCTACCTCCTCCCCCATGCTTAGACGTTGCTCGTCCTCGAGCAAAGAGGCGAAAAATAAGGTAGGTACCGGGGTATTTTTCCTTGGAGAGATACTTGAAATCTTCAATGTCGGCACCGTCTTGCGATCTTCCTTGAATTGATGATCCATTCTCAACAATAGGTTGTGGTCAAGGAGGTAATCACAAAAGATGATATTTGGTTTAAGTGTGGATATCCGGCGAGGTTTGTGAGATCTCCAATGCGGGGATACACAATGCACGGATAAAAGGCTAGCAAAAAGATAGATACGCAAAAACGAAATGACCAGCTTCTTAGTCTCGGGCCAGAGAAATCATGGCCTGCAATAACTCACTCAAAAATAAATCTTGTACACTAAGGTTTATGCACTCAAATATATATAAGGCCCTGGATAGGTTGAGCAACACACAAGTGATATTTATGACAAGGTTAGCAATATTTTTGAGCATAAAAGACATCTTTAATCTATTCATAACTTGAGAGCACATAAAACACTATGGGTCTTTATTTTAATCATAACCTCCGCTGAAGATTAAGCTAGCATTTAGATAATTTCAGATTTGTATTTTTAAGAGAGCACTAGTTCAAACATGCATAAATCAATTACAAAGATAAACAAAGCAGCAATTATAATCATATATCATCGTGGCACAAACTTTGTAACTTTACCAAAGGTAAAAACTTGGTGGCGACATTATTCATGATGAAAATAAAAACTAACACACACGCTGAAAATTAAACTAAAAACTGAAAATTAAAGCAAAGCTGAAAATACTACGCAAACATAGGCGCATACAAGCTGAAAATTAAAGAAAAGGGGGTAAAGGAAAGATAACTAAAGCTCCTCCTCTCTCTAATCTTCCGCCGGTGGTTGATATTGATAGTCTTGGTTGTTGTACCCTTACTTGTAATAGGAATGCGCCTCTCCTCCTATGAATTGTCCGACGGTGCTAGGTGAAAGTGTCCAAGCACATAAGCGACGTTTGCATTTCCTTCACCCATTTGGTTTGCATTGGTTTGGATGGCTGCAATAATTTGCATGTTCCTTGCAGCGTATCCTCCAATGGTGGCTCCATTTTGTTGTGGTTGAGGAAGGTGTGCAAATGGCTCCGCAAAGGCTACGTTGGGCACCGCAAAAATGGTGGGGGTATGGCTGCACCACTCCCTCATGCTTGCATTGGTACACCACCGTAGTAATTCGGCGGCGCCGGGGTTCCTCCCAATGGTGGGACATAATTTTGTTGTGCACCTCCTTCTTGGGTCGTGGAAAAACCTTCTCCTAATCCTTCTCTATTATATATTTTTTTTTCTTCGTCGGCACAAGAAGTCCTTCCTCTAACCGATCTTCTTCCCCTCAAGAAAAGTTTTAATCTTCGATCCGGAAGGGGTAAATTCACCTAGGCCACTTGGAAGCCTCCTCTCTCATCTTCACTCTTATATTTTCCTTTCTTCTTATATTCCTAGGGAAGTCCCGGGTAGGAGATGATTTGGGTTCCTTGTAATACCCGGTTTTAAAGAGATAGCCAATATGGAGAGGTAACACCCCGAACCAATATCTTCCGAACTCGATGTTGCTTAACAACACCACCGGTTGATCATAGGTGAGTGGGGTCTATTGGCCACTTGGCAATCAAAGCCAAGTAAAGCCAATTCAACTCCGTGTTGGTTATCTTTGTCTCTCTTATTCTCCCAAAAATCCACTTGCACAAAAGTGACACACTTGGATGATGGGGTTCCGGATAGTATTTCTTCGTTGATGGTCTCTTCCCGTGATCATACTCCAAAAACCTTCCCATGTGCCTCATGCATATCCACTTGTTCCGGAGCTCCCTTTTGAAAATAGGAGACACTCGCCCATGGGTCTACGATACTAGAACATGCAATCATTTCGAACATGAAAACCAATCTAATCTATCGGGGGTTGTGACCACGGTTTCGCCCTTTCCCTCCTCTCGTACTCTCACTACGCGAAGGTATTCATGACTAGACCTATGATGGTCACGGTGAAAGATGATAGATAGATAATCCAACAAAGTATGATCACATCTCAAGATCGATTGCAACCCATGGATGAAAGGAGATTACCCCATCAAGGTGCTAGAAATAGCATCGTTGATCAAGGTTACCCTTCCGACGGTGTCTTCCTTCTTCTCCACTTGTGGGCTCCCTCCAACGGAATGAGAGACTCAGCAGTCCTTCATCAAGGGTATGCGCCATGGTCATGAAAATTTCCTAGGCGAATTCCTTGTGGGTGTTTGCCGACACTCCGTTAGAGAATTGCACCGGTGTCCCGTGTGAAACCCAATATGTGGAGAGCTTGGTCGTCGATGTCGATGTTCGCTACAAGCCTCTACTTAAGGCGAGCGAGCTTCTTCTCCTCCTCCGTCATGATGACATACCCCTCGGAATACCGCGGAGCATATGGAGGTGGAGCGGATGATCGTGTCAAGTGGCGAGGTTGGATGAGCGGCTCCTCCATATGTTATTGAAGTTTGGTAAACCTCATAAACGAGTTTCGTGTGGCCCTCATGCCACCAAGGAAAAGAGTGCGATTCCTCCTCGGCGGTGCCCTGTCCTCCTCCACACTCCGGGGATACTCGGAAACCGAGCGCCTCCTCGAAGAGGTTGTCGATGATGGCTTAGACGACGATGATCCCTTCTTCTTCGGTGAAAAGGCTTGTAGTTTTCTTCCATGATTGCAGCGCTCTCCCTCACAAATATATATCCGGGGTTTTCACCCGGTAACAAGGTACACAAATATTATTTTGGAGTCTGGACTTTGAGTGGATTAAGGATGTGATTTGTTTGCACAAAACAAACGCGGTGGATGGCTAAGTCTAAGGTGATTCCGGCCTACAAACTAGAGCACACGAACAAAGAGTTGGATGAAAGACTTACCTCTCTCCTCCTCTTGACTTGGTTCTTCTCTAGTGCATTCATGTTGCTTCGTGATCGCGTACACCTTCCAAACGTTCTCGTCCACTCCTTCGCTTGCATTATTGCTCCTTCCACTTGAAGTTTTCGCTTTGACTCACTTCCATACTCCCTTGCACATGCATCCATGATATTCCTACAAAACAAAGCCTTGGCTGCCCCCCATGCTTGTACTTTGCATGTGGTTTAAATATGTTGGAGGGGCATCCTGTGATGTATCATGGTGCATGCATGGTTAGGTTAACTAGATTGCCTCCCTTTAAGTGTGTTTAAGGCTAAGCACTCCTCTAATTTCGAAATTTAAAAATATTTTTCAGAGCCATGCAAGAGCTCAAGCATAAATTTAGAGAAGTTTTTAAACCATTAAAAACAAATGTAAGTCGAAAATATTTTTCGACTACGTCGATTTCGGTCTCACCGGTATAGTTTGCCTTCATTAGTTGAGAGCAAGCTTTTCCCGGCTTGATCATGGGGCATAGGCTTAGGTCCTAATTTTGATTAGATGAGAGAGATTTTGAATGAAATAAAATTAAGTGAGGCTTAGAAAAATTCTAATCTTAGAGAAACCAAGGATATGGATTTTTAAACCAACCAAAAATCAAGTTTCTAGGTTCACGCGAGTCCTACCACATGCTGAAATTTAAATAACATCTAGATACAAGTCGTGGCTCTACTCGAGTGTTTTTAGCATGAAAAACAAGTCAACCACAGCACCATAATGACGGTGAAGGGTTGAGATAGGTTCTGAATTTTTTTTTGGTTGTGGTTTCTTGAAAAAGAAGCAAACAATCACATAGGATGGTTCATGTAAAGGGTTTATGATCAAGCAAAATATTCAACCAAGAATTATGTCTCTAATATTGTTCAACCATTCTAAGTCTAAGGTTTTGCGTAGTAAAATTCAAAACTGAATTAAAAGGACTCGAAAAACCTGGAATCGGGTTGTCCTCCCGGTAGCTTATTCTTGACTCGACGAAACGGGTTGCCTCCCGCCTAGCGCTTCGTTTATAGTCCATGGCTAGACTTCTTCACTTGATTACTTCGGATCAACGCTCTTTGCGGGCGTTGCAATCTTGGGTACCCACTTTGGCTTAGTCAATTTTTTTTGGTCTTCACAGGCTGGCTTTGTCCTTTGGTCTTGACGGATGCAACATCTTCCTTGTGGCTCGGCATCTCGAACTCCGGTCCTTCGGTCGTGATCTTCATGGTCTCTAGTGTGATCCTTCATCTCTCCCGAGTGAGCTTGAGTAGCCTTCGCCGTCTTGGGACCTTGGAGTTGTCTCGTATATTCCTCTTTGTTACCCATTGGGCGCCCGGCAAGTTGTCCCACTTGCGTCTAGCATCTTCATCACGATGAACACTTCACACTCCTTGCATGTGGATCTTGCTTTGGCGGCCTTTAGGTGTTGAGCTTCTTTCTCCATCTCCATCTTCTCCATCCTCATTGATCTTGAATGGCCTTCCGGCGTCTTGACTTGGAGGTGGTGATTCCCTTGGAGATTTCGACGGTCCTTCGACTTCAACTTTTGAATCTAGGGTTTCCACCCCTTTAGCTTGTGTTGCACGTCACCTTTGCCTGTAAAGTTTTCCTGGATCATCCACAAAAAAGTTTGGGTTTCTTGGAGAGGTAGCCAACCATCTCTGGTTAGGGTTAGTGATAAAACAAAAATCTAACAAAAGAGAAATTAGGGTTAATCAAAACTAGATTAGATTGAATCTTTTTTTTCTTTTTGAGGATGATCAAACTTAAGAGATGCAGAAGAAAATCAAAAGAAAAACTGAAAGATAAGCGATACTAGATCGGATCTTGATTGCTTGTTCCCCGGCAACGGCGCCAGAAAAAGGGGCTTGTTGACGGTTAATAGTTGTATCAAAGTTCGTTTGTGACTTGCAAGCGGACAAGTCTCCCGTCGTAGTCAAGGGACCCTTCTTCCCTCGAGTGGTGAACCCAAGGTATCGAATCCGTGGAACAATGTGCAACGCAAGGATTCAATCTAGTAAAGCAAGGTAAGCTATCTTATGAAGGTAAGTTGCATCTAATCTACTAACTCATAAAGAAAACGAATCTAATCTAATCTACTAAAGAGGTAGCAAGAGAAAGCAAGAGATAACCAATCTAGAGAATCTAGATCATGCTTATGTTGTAGCTCCAAACATGATAGATGAAGATAGTAAAGCGAATCTCATTAAAAACATCTTTAAATCGTGGCCTTCCCATCCGACTCCGAAAACGCCCGCCTTTCGGAACCCCCGTTCTGTCACAACGTATTCCTATTCATGCGGGTAGTCTAGGGCGAGTTCGATAGAACAAGTTGAAATCACTTGGCCGGTCCGGTATGCACCTCTAGCCACCGCGGCTACAAGAGCACCCTATGTAATCTATCTTAAGTATAGATCGTAGAAGAAGCAAAACCAATAAGAAAACAAAATCATCGAGAAGGCACTTGATCGCTAAAAATCGAATTCACTTACAAACTTCACCATGAATGATTACATGAACAAGATCACCACGGGGCCCTCCCTCGATCTTGATCCTCGCTCCGGAGCTCCGACGTGGTCTTCCATGCAAGGTTCCCACGTCGGCTAGGGAAACCCTAGACAACTAGCACGACCCTCATCTCCGAGATGGTGTCCCTCAAGCTTCTCTGCTCCTCGGCGGCGGATTACGACTTCGGTTCTCCGTGGCTCTCGGTCAGGGGGCTATTTATAGCTTGAGAAGCAATTAGGTCAAAGGAGAGGCCGATTGGGCCCCGAGGTGGGCGGGCCGGCCGGCACGGGCCGGCCGGCCGGGCCCTAGGTCGGCCCATCCCGCGGCCTGCTTCGCCGGTGTTGCTTCCCACGTCTTCTAGATGTTCTCCCCTTTTGCATGTGGGCCCTTGACGTCGGTTTCTCTCCGAATTGGACTCAACTCCTTGTCTTGCAAGATTCAGCACTTTTCTGGTTCAGTCCTCGGAGTTTATCATCTTCTCGGGCTTGGTTCTTGGGCTCTTGGAGTCATGTTCACTTCATTGCTTGACTTGTATCGGGCTTCAAGGTCTTGTCATGAGGTGCTTAATGAACTTATCCCGGAAGTCTTGCTTTCAACGTTAAAACCCTGTGTAAACACTTAACTCCAAAACCAACATGCACAAGTGAACTTGTTATACCACGGGGGTTAGTACCAATGAATAAGATACAAAAGTCATGTCAACACCGAAGGTAAACTCATGGCTAGGTTGACGGATTTTCACCGTCAACAGTAACAAGACTACTTGCATCAGATCTAAATCCACCGCATGATACTAGATATGATACAAGGTTGCCGGTACTCACGGAGGTCGACGGATCGATGAACCCTCTCGAAGAACTCGACGACACGACAAATGGACTCTAGGGTTTGGCGTAAAGCCGGTTTGTATTGAGAATGATTACGTATATCCGTTACATACATTCAGGGCTCATATTTATACCCTGCCAAGCACAACCTCGAATGGATTCGATACCTAATTTATCTCTAAGCTTGATCGCTTATCCATCCATTCGTCCTTCCTGCTTGAGCCACGTCACCGTACAATCCCGCAAAATCAGCTCAACTGTTCTCTTGCCGAACGGAAGCAGATAGCCGACCGCGGATTTTTCTGTCGAATATATCTGAAGAAACCTTCCTTCCGCCAGACAGACTCCTCATCGAGCTGGACCCACAAGTCAGACTCCTTACCAAATTTTGGTGTTAACACTTATTCCGGATACTACCAAATAAAAATGAAGGAGTCCGACCAGCTCGCGACTTCATTCATCACGCCATTCGGGATGTACTGCTACGTAACGATGTCGTTTGGTCTCCGAAACGCGGATGCTACATACCAGTGATGTATGCAGCTCGTTTTCGGAGATCACATCGGGCGAACCGTTGAGGCTTACGTAGAAGATATAGTCGTAAAAACCAGGAAGGCGGACGACCTGGTCAACGACCTGCGCGTGGCATTCAATTGCATGTGAGCCAACGGGGTGAAGCTGAACCCCGAGAAGTGCGTCTTCGGAGTGCCGCGAGGCATGCTGCTAGGGTACATCGTCTCCCGGTGGGGAATCAAGCCCAACCCTGAGAAGGTCACAGCCCTCGAATGGATGGGCCCAATTCGAGACCTAAAGGGGGTCCAGAAGGTGCTGGGGTGCCTTGTCGCCTTGAGCCGCTTCATCTCGCGGCTCGGCAAAAAGGGGTTGCTCCTCTACCGACTCTTGAAGAAGCACGAGTGCTTCTCCTAGACCGTCGAGGCCCAGGAGGCACTCGACAAGCTCAAGGCAACGCTCGCCCACGCACCGATTTTAACGCCACCCGGGGCGGCAAGCCACTGTACCTCTACGTCGCCGCAACCACTCAGGTGGTCAGCGCCTTCATCGTGGTGGAGCGCACAGAGGAGGGACATGCCCTACCAGTCCAACGCCCCGTATACTACATCGGCGAGGTGTTGTCCGAGACCACAGCGCGTTACTCACAGATCCAAAAGCTGCTCTACGTGGTGGTGCTCGCACGGCGCAAGCTTCGCCAGTACTTCGAGGCCCATCTGGCCACGGTGGTCTCCACCTTTCCGTTGGGGGAGATTATCCGAAACCCGGATGCGGCGGGCAGGATCGCCAAGTGGTCGGTGAAGTTAATGGGTGAAATGCTCGCCTATGCGCCGCGCAAAGCGATGAAGTCCCAGATCCTGGCGGATTTCGTCGCCAAATGGACGGACACATAGCTGCCGCCGCTGCAAGTCCAGGCTGAGTGCTGGACCCTCTACTTCGGTGGGTCGGTGATGAAAACCGGGGCAGGCGCGGGCCTGCTCTTCATCTCACCCCTCGGGGAGCACATGAGGTACGCGGTGCGCCTGCATTTCCACGCATCAAACAAGATGGTGGAGTACGAGGCCCTTCTCTGCGGCCCCAGAATCGCCATCGAGACGGGCATCAAGCGCCTCAACGTTAGGGGAGACTCGCAGCTTGTGATCGACCAGGTCCTGAGCAACGCAAGCTGTCACGAAGACAAGATGGAAGCATACTGCAATGCCGTGCGGGCCCTCAAAGACAAGTTCTATGGCATAGAGCTTAATCACGTGTCCCGCCGGTACAACGAGGAGGCGGACGAGCTCGCCAAAATCGCGTCGGGGCGAATCACCGTTCCCACGAACGTTTTTGCACGGGATGTCACCAGGCCATTCGTCGACCTCGAGCCGACCCCCTCGAGCCAGGAGGAACCCTTGGGGGCTCCCTCGGACCCGACAGGCGCAGAGCCTATGGACGAGGACCCCTCGAACGAGGCATTTGTACTCTCCCTGCTCGAGGGGTATGGCGCGGATGAGGCTGAGGCCATGGATACAGAGCCAGCCCCCCGTGTGGAGGACTGGTGAGACAAATACATTGCCTGGATGGACCGAGGGGAGCTTCCCTCGGACCGATCCGAGGCCAGACGTATCGCCAGGATGGCAAATTCATTCTCCCTCGTCAATGGCGAGCTGTACAAGCGCACTGCGTCAGGCGTCCTGTAGCGATGCGTGCCCATCCCACAGGGGTGCGAGCTCCTTCGAGACATTCACGCGGGCGTATGCGGCCACCACGCAGCACCACACACCCTCATGGGCAACGCATTCCTCCAGGGCTTTTACTGGCTCACTGCGGTCGCTGATGCCAGCGAGATCGTGCGCACCTGCGAAGGGTGCCAGTTTTATGCCCGCAAAACTAACCTCCCCGCGCACGCCCTCCAGACAATCCCCTTCACATGGCCCTTTGCCGTGTGGGGGCTAGACATTGTCGGGCCCTTGCGAAAAGCGCCCAGGGGCTACACCCATATGCTGGTTGCCATCGACAAGTTTTCAAAGTGTGCAGAAGTGCGCCCGATCACGAATCTCAGGGCAGAGCAGGCCGTGACGTTCTTCACCGACATCATCTACCGTTTCGGGGTGCCTAACTCCATCATCACCGACAACGGGTCCCAATTCACTGGCAGAAAGTTCCTAGAGTTTTGCGACAAGTTTCACATCCGAGTGGATTGGGCGGCCGTGGCGCACCCACAGACCAATGGTCAGGTGGAGCGCGCCAACAACATCATCTTACAAGGTCTTAAGCCTAGGATTTTCGACAGACTGAACAAGTCCGGCCGAAAATGGCTCCAGGAGCTACCAACGGTTGTGTGGAGCCTCAAAACCACCCCGAGTAGGGCCACGAGATTCACCCCGTTCTTCCTAGTCTATGGCGCGGAGGCTATCCTCCCCACGGACTTTGAATACGGGTTGCTCAGAGTCCGGGGCTACGACAAGGGCACCAACCAGCGAGCCCGTGAGGACTCACTGGACCAACTGGACGAGGCCCGCACCATGGCCTTGATGCACTCGGCAAGGTACCAGCAGGCTCTGTGGCGCTACCAGGCCCGGAAGATAGGGCACCGAGACTTCAACGAAGGGGACCTAGTCCTAAGGCTGCACCAAGACAATCGAGGCTGGCACAAGCTATCGCCCCCGTGGGAGGGACCCTACGTCGTGGTCAAAGTGCTCAAGCCCGGCACCTACAAGCTGGCCAACGAAGATGGTGAAGAACTCACCAACGCTTGGAACATCCAACAGATACGTCATTTCTACCCTTAGGAAGGATTTCCAAGTTCTTCTTGTTATTTATGCACCCAACACCCCAGTTGGCTGTACGAATAAATTTTCACCAAGATGAATAAAGTCAAAGGGCGACTTGGCTTTCCCCAGAAAACCAAGCCACCCTCGGGGGCTACTGCGGGGGGCATCCCCCCCCCAAAAAAAATGGTCCCATTTTTTCACAAAAAACCGTCGCAAATGTACCAAGTACGCCTCGACCCAAGTTCTGGGTGAACTTACGCGGGACGCGAGCAGCTAAAGGGTGAAGAAGCGCGAGTCGGGGATAGCCTATGCCTCCGACAGGATGCGACCCTTCCCCCTCGCCGCTTCGCCTGCAAGCTACTCGTGCGAACGAATCTTTCCCAGCAAGGGTTCACCTAAGAAAACTGGGAGGCAGAACAATATAGTTGCCGTAGTAAAAAACATTGCTTCAATTTACAAACATCTAAATGTTTCAAATAAGTAATTGTTTATTACATAGCCACATGGCTCGAATGCTAATACTTAAAACAACAAGGGCACGAACGCCCAGTGATCTTCAGGCTTGAGGGTCGCCTGCCGCGGGAGCATCCGGGAACAGGAAATCCGTAAAGTTCTCGGCGAGGATGTCGGCAGCAGGAGCAGCGAGCGTGTCCGCACAGTTCATCGCCACCTTGTCGTCGACGCCGTCAGGGACAATGTAGCCCGTAGAGACGGCTTCGAGGTCGACCTGATAGTGGGAGGCCACCACACCAAGCGCCTTTTGGACGCCCAGGTGAAGGGTGCGGTGCATGCGCCGAATGACATGCCCACCAACGGCGCAGAGGCGGCTCGCCATCGAACTCCCGGCTTGCGTCTCGCCCTCCTCGACTTCGTGGCAGGCCTCGAGGGCGGCGGCCCACAACTCTTCCAACTCCTGTTGCGAGGAGTTGTAGGCCGTCTGCACAACCTGAGCTTGGGTTGTTGTGACGCCCCAGTTTTTTAATTAGCCTTAATAGCCGGTCAAATAGTCAACAGTGGTCAAACCACGGTCAACCTGGGCCCTCACCTCGAAAAACTCACTAACCCACCCTAGTGACCCCATTTGACTAGTAAACACACTTGTGGGGCCAACCCATGGTCAAAGGCTTGATCAAACCCCTTGCCACCCCAGTGTGCACAGGTGTCTGCCGGAACTTTTGCCGCGTTCTCCAAAATTCACCTAAACACTTAAAATTCTACCTTAATGAAAGTTGTCCATCTTGATGAGGGACACAACTTTCATGTAGATTGCCATTTCAAATTTTGAGGGGAAAAGCTTGGAAAATGAGTTGCAAGGAAGATTTTACTGTTTGCCAAGACAGGTTGACATTCACTTTTGGCATTCAAATAAATCCAATTCTGTGCAGAAAAACCCTATATAGCCTTTGTAGGAAATGTTAAGGGTAACTAGATCTACAACTTTGGTATTCATCACTTGGTCGACTTCCATACAAAAATTTAGAGTTTTTCAATTTCAAAGTCGGCACCGGTGACAAGTTTTGAGCCAGAGCGCCGCGCGCCGCGACGTCGCGCGCCCCGCGTCTTTGCCGTCGCCGGCCGTGCGCCGCCGGCTCCGGCTTCCGCGCCCACGCCTCCCGAGGCCGCGCCGGCCCAAGGTGCGCCCTACCCGAGCCAAACCGCGCCCCCAACGCGTCGCCCCGCCCCTAAGTGCGCCGAGTCCGCGCCGGAATGCCGCGCGCACGCGCGCGCGCGCCACGGACCGACGGTCCGTGGCGGACGTGCGCCGCCGTACGCGCGAGCCCCGAGCCGCCGTAGCACGACGAGCATCTCCGCCATCATCCCCCGTCACCCACGGACGCGCCGAGTCGCGTATAAAAGCCCCTTGCCCCCTCCGCACGCCATCCCGAGACCCCCGCCGCCATTGCCGCCGCCGCCCGGTGCTAGAGCTCACCGCCCGTGCTCGCCGCCGGTCAACTACTCCGGTAGCTCCTCTAGACTCTAGTGTAGCTCACGCGCTCGCCAATTGCCCAGCATCCCGCCTCCTCGCCGGCTTTCCCCGAGCCGCCGCGGACACCGCCGCCGGCCACCGCCGAGACCCGTCGCCGACCACCTCTCCGCCCCAACCCCGGCACCCCACGGCCCCTAGGTGAGCTTATGGTCGAGCGGGGCCGCTTGCCGGCCGGCGGCGCCGCCATCTCGCCAGCGTTGGCCGTGCCCGCGCCGACCGGACCGGCCAAGGGCCCGATTGCATTGATCGAAATGTTTCTAGGGTGCCTCGCGTAAATTTCAGGGCCTAGGTGTAAAGATCTCTATCTAGGTTTTCTTACAGTTCAGTCCAGCGCATTAGAAGATTTCTAGAAAATCGTATAAAAATCAGAAAAATACCAAACCAATTTTGTTGGGTTCAGGAAGAGAAATCCCACCACATTTGTTATTCTCACATGGCTTGATTCTAAATAGTTTTAGCATGAAAAATACAAATGTGAAAAATCTGGATCTGGCATAACTTTAAATCCATAACTCCTCTGTATCCCAATTTTGGATATGTTGTGTGTTAGGTCATGTCTAGCAGCTGTGCCAAAAATTGCACAAAGTTATGAAGTAGATCTTGTTAAATAAATTGTTTTCCTTTCCTGCAGAAACTGCCTAGATGATTTTTCTTGCTAAATATATTTATGTTTTTGAGCTCAACTTGTGCACACTGTCTTGTAATATCAAAATACACATCTTGTGAATTAATCATGATTTTTGGCTTAACAGAAATATTTATTCTTAATTTATGCATGTTTTCCTTTGTAAATTAATAAGCTGAGATCAGTAGAGTTTCTAGGTGAATCTGCTGGTTCTTTAGGCTTGTTTAGGACCAGAGAGCATGCATGAGAAAATTTGGATCATTTTGATGCCTATTTATTTTTGTATGCATTTAAATTGAGTCACTAGCTAAGCCTTGTTATTTTTCAATAGTATTTAATTTCCTAGCATCCAACACTTGCATGTGGGTCCAATGGACCAGGATAGGTGCTAATATGGTTAAGAAACATTTCTTTAATTTTTGATAATTTGATTGCTTAATAAAAAGCTTAAAGGCCCTTTTAATATTAAAGAGAAATTAAATAAAGAAAAGCCTTATTTAATTCTTTTTCCTTTTGAAAGTATTATCTAATTTAATTAAATGATAATTAATTATCCTCGCTGATAAGTAATTAATTCATGAATAAAAATACTAATCATACCTTGCTAGTGAAAGGAAAAGGGCAATATATTCACATGAAATAACAAGTACAAAGAAACCTTTATTCAATTGTGCAATAAAAGAATAACCCATGTACAACTGCCAACCCTCCTAAAAGAGAAACACTAGCTATATGCTTGTAAGGTGAATATGGCCAACAAGAGTTGGATAAGACAACAAACTATCACATCACCTAAACTTGCATTGCATTCCGTGTAGATCTTCCGGACGGAGATTACTCCATTGTCCCGGAAACCGAGGAAGGAGGAGCGGAAGCTTCGCTGCAGTACGTGGAAGTGCTCGACACCGAGGGTGCCCAGGCTAACCTAGCTGACGAAGGCAAGCTCCGGTGCATCTAACCTAGTTTTTCAAATTCTTTATTCAATTATCTTTGGAGGATTGTGCATTTACGTTCAGGAGTCGAATGAAACCCTAGATGCATGATCCCTAGGTACCCTTGTCCTTACTAGTATGATAGGTCGATAGCTGCTAAGCTATAGGACCGTTACAAGTCGAGTGAGGACCTCACTCGCGAGAATAGGTTCCTAGATAGGAATCACAATATATCCTTAAATGGATTGCTCACGTGGTAAGAGCATGTGATTTGGGCTCCGGTCCAGTGGTTATGTGGGCTAAGTTTTTGAACGTACTAAGCACATGTCGGGAATGGGACCGGTAAGCCTAGTACCTTAATGAGGCGGCTAGGGATGGAACTGTCACTACTCTTGGGATTCGCTCTCACGGCTAGCTACCGGTGGTGTATGGTGATTCCGGGTATCTCGTGTGGTATTCCGGATAGCCTGCACCAAAGACTGTGGCCTTTCATCCCGACCCGAGGATTTTTGGAAACGGCCTGGGAAAGTTGTACCTTTGTGGGCATCCTACCGTGTGTTTGGGTCTACCTTGCAAGGTTTAAATCAATCGATTGTCGGCCTCTCACCGTTATCTGAGACTACTTACTCCACTAGTCATGAGATCCCTAATGATGGAAGTTTATGAATATTATGTTTGATTAATTGTATTGTACAACCTTGTTTGTACTAGTTGGCTAATGTAGTAAAGATTAAACCTACTAGAACTTGTGCTAAAATCTTGAAAGTAAGGACCTACTCTTTGTTACTTTTTAGCAAAGCAACCCAGTAGCCAAGAAGCCTTTCATGGTCTAGAATTGGTGAAGTGGTTGTCACCGACGGGTAAGACTTGCTGAGTATTAGTATACTCAGCCTTGCTATAATATGTTGATCCAGGTAATGCCTTCAGTGATGTGTGGCCCGGAGAGATCCCGCCCGACTGGGAGCTGGAGTGGGTGGAGGACGATTTCTGAAAGCATCATGGATGGCCTCCCGTGGTGTCTTCGCTTCCGTCTCTGAACTATCTCATCATGGCAAAAACTATGGTTTGTAATAATTAAACCCCTCGGGGTACTCATTTGGATATTAATGTTGTTGTATCTCTGGACTCGCCTTCGAGTGAGTTTTAATGCATATATTCGATCCTTGTTGCTTTTCAACTGATTTACCGGGCGTTAACCCGGCAACTAACGACATGATGATACTTTATTATTGCTTAATGACCAAAGTGGATCAGTCTTAGGCTATAGTACGGTATTTTCCTGGGCCGCTTGTCACAGTTGGCATCAGAGCTTATATGCACCAGAGATTAATTAATAAACTTAACCAATGGTTTTTGAATAAAATATGCCAAGATTGTCTGATTTTCCAATATGTTGGTCCGCTAAGGATAAACTAGACCGAGAGGCCCTAGAGGGAATTTTGGGTTCTTTCAGTTGGCTTATTTAACCTATGGTTTATTTTGCTAACTTCCAGCACATTACTTTATGTCACACTTACTTTCGTGCTCAACCAAACTAGATGAGCCACGTGTTTTATATGTGTGCTGTTCCGCATCACGGGAATTGCGAGGGTTGATGGAGTGATCCATTCCACAGATCCCATCTTCGCGTTTGTTTATGAAGTTGTGTGTCGCCACGTGTTTCATACGTGTGCATTCCACATGTCGCTCATGCGAGGCAAGGATACGCTCCATTCAAACGGAGGGTGTCCGAGGTTGGACGCTGTCCATGCAGCGGCTTAACGCATGGATACCGTTTCTATAGTGAACGGTAATGTATGTGGACGCTTTTGTGACGTGCTGGCACGGAAGGTTCGTTTTCTGCAGTACATAACAGCGCTTCGTTAGTCGTTAAGCAAGTACCGTATAGCTCTCGACTAGATATTATAGGGAGAGACGAATAAAAGCCTTGCCACCGGCACTAACTTCGATTTTTGGCTTGATTGCCATGTGAGGTCGGATAGGACGTCTTGTATGCATACTAAAAATCGAAACAACTAAAATGGACCCGAAAACTAAATTTCCATATGCTCTCTAAGGAAAGTTATGCTAGTGTATGCTTTTTATAAAATAGAGTACCTCTCATACCTAGTCGTCATGTTGCCGAAACTTTTGAAAAAGTTTGTTTACCTTGTGCTAGGTTAATTAAACCAAATTGTTAAAAACAATTGCTCCTTAACTAGTTATCTTGTAATAGCAAGTCTCAATCCTAGTTCCGTTTGGGTTGGTTCACACTTTCCTAGGCACATTTAGGTTCTGTACCATCCACCTTGTTTCCTTGTTCGATGCTCAACCTTAAAATTTTAATTAAGTATTAAAGAATTTATTTTGGAACCGGGAAAACTTGGGAAGTTTTGAGGTTTCTGGATTTTTGGTTATGAATTTTTATTCACAGCTGCCAGAACTTCACCATTTGACATGCCGTTCTCTTTGAGATCTGACATGAGTTGCATTTGTGTACAGATGGCTTTCCCCGTGTTCCACGAGTTCGACGCTGACGGTACGATCCGTACCAACGGGTTGCACTGGGAGGGTTTTCCGCGCCTTGCGTGGGAAGCACTCAGCGCCGCAGGCGACCTCACACCACCGACTGACGAGGTGAAGGAGTTCGAGCGCTATGGCGTTCCCCGTTGCAGAGTGATCGTCACTGTTCTGCCACACCCGGACCACGCTGACTGGTTAGACTTGAGTTTTATCTACTGGGATTTATCACTCACGAGTCCGTTGAGTCAGCCGCTCTCAGAGTGTTGACCGATTTTTGTGACCACAACCCCACCGTGGTAGCTCTCTCTCTGTATGGATTGTTTCCTGCTGTGAGTCCTCACGACCCAGCATGGTTGGACCATATGGATCACCTATGGGAGTTGTTGACACTAGCAGAGCCGTTGGATGTTACTCAGACGCCAGCTCGTTGTCTGAACGTGGTCTTCACACTTCAGGGGCTGCGCCTAATGACAAGACCTTGAAGCCTGGTACAAGTCAAGCAATGAAGTAAGCATGACTCCAAGAAGCCCAAGGACCAAACCCGAGAAGATGAAAAACTCTGAGGACCCAGACAGAAAATGCTGAATCTTGCGGGACAATGAGCTTCATCTAAACCGCGGAGAACTGACGTCAAGGGCCCACATGCAGAAGGGGGAAGACCCTAGAAGACTCGGGAAGCAACACCGGGCAAAAGAGGCCGCGAACTAGGCCGAAGTGGTCCCATGCCGGTCGGCCCAGCCCACTTTGGGGCCCAATCACGCCCCCTTTGACCTAGTCACCTCTCGGGCTATTTATAGACCCCTGACTGAGGGCCACAGAGGAATTCTTTCGTCATCCGCCACCGAGGAGCAGAGAAGCTTGAGGGACACCATCTCGGAGAAGAGGGTCGTGCTAGTTGTCTAGGGTCTCCCTAGCCGACATGGGAAACTTGCATGGAAGACCACGTCAGAGCTCCGGAGCAAGGATCAAGATCGAGGTAGGATCCCGGTGGTGATCTTGTTCATGTAACCATTCATGGTGAAGTTTTATATTGAATTCGATTTCTAGCGATCAAGTGCCTTCTCGATGATTTTGTTCTCCCTTGATTTTGCTTCTTCCACAATCTATACTTAAGATAGATTGCATAGGGCGCTCTTGTAGCCGTGGTGGCTAGAGGTGCATACCGGACCGACCAAGTGTTTTGAACTTGTTCTTCTCGAGCTCGCCCTAGGCTAACCCGCACGAATAGGGGTGCGTTGTGCCAGAACAGTGGCTTCAAAAGGTGGACGTCTTCAGAATCGGACCGGAGGCCATGGTTTAAAGATGCTTTTAATGAGATTCGCTTTTCTATCTTCATCTATCTTGTATGGAGCTACAACATATGCATGATCTAGACTCTCTAGATCGGTTATATCTTTGTTTTCTCTTGCTACCTCTTAGTAGATTAGATTAGATGTGTTTTCTTGATGATCTCTTAGATTAGATGCAATTTGATTCTTCAAAAGATAGCTTTCCTTTCTTTACTAGATTTAATCCTTGCGTTACACATTGTTCCACGGATTCGATACCTTGGGTTCTCACACTTAAGGGAAGAAGGATCCCTTGACTATGACGGGGGATTTGTCCGCTTGCAAATCCATATGAACTTTGATACGACAATCAACCGTCAACAGTATATCTCTGCTTCCAATACTCTTTCTGCATAATTAGTAGGGTCCTGAACTGGCCTTTAACAATACTCCTGAAGATGAGTTCATGAGCAAATACGCATCTGATTTCTTCAAGCATATAAAAAAAAGCAATGGTCATGTTGCAGTTGGAAAGTTTGGTTACTTTGGTAAGATTTGAGAGGTTTTTGGCCCAAAGTTTCAAGACTCTTCTAAGCAACTTGAATTTTGCACTAATCATCTGAGCACTGTTAGCCAAACATTGGAGATTTGCTCCATACAATTAGGGTGACTGAGCCAAAAATTTTCAAACTTTAAAATGTTTGCTTTAGGAATATTGGAACAAATCTGAACTTTGCAGGAAGATGATTAGAGCTGATTCTTGAAAGGGGGGACACCAAGGATAAAAGGAAACTGGGTAGTACAAGTCACAAAAGTGGAAAATTAGTCAATCTGTTCAAGAAGAGGAAATGTCTTGCATATTACTCCAAGTGTAGCTCCTACCCTTGATAGGCAGCTTAATGAGATCAAGATGACAGATGATATTGTTGAGGATAAGTATTTTATTAAATTTTTCTCTTGGTTTGTTTCTATTTTTTGTAGATCTATAAAAATTAAAATCACCCAAGAGCAACCAGAGATCACCACCATCAATTTCCAGGTTATACAACCAGGTTACAAAAGCATCTCTGGTTGGCTACCTACAAGGACCATAGACAACAACAAGATTCCAACACACAAGATTATGGACAGAAGTGACTACAAGTTTGGTAGCAAAGCTTTGCTTTTTTTAGAATGACAATAGTGAAATGAGCACCCACAGAGGAGCATAAATCAAAACAATCAAATCTCTTAGGGGAAAAATTACAGATGAACCGAATATCATGGGACTCTTAGTTTCTTGAAGACAGAGGATGTTGGCATTACTTTCCTCAATTTTGTTTGTGATGAGGTCCTATTTATCTTTATCTTTTTAGGCCCCTAACATTCGAGCACAAGATATTCCAAGAATGACTATTCATGATGATAACAATTTAAGAGAGTCAATATCTATATGGGGAACAATCAACATAGGAGAAAGTGACAAGAGTATAGAGGTCCATCCAACACAAAAGAAAAAGGGAAAACAAAATAAAGTTCTAGTAGAATCCTCCATTCCCGGATAGCACAAAATAGCCACATAGTCATCATTGATCATTCTTCATCTTTTGGAGATAGTGTGGTGTTGTTAAGCTCCATAGTAGCAATGTCACAAAAAGAGTTTCCCAGTTCCACAAGGGTTGAAATTGGGATGGGCTCAATCTCCGCATCCTGCAAAACATTTTCCAGACTCCTACTGACAATGGCCTTCTTGAGATCGGAAAGAGTGGAGATGGATATAGATTTCTTAGGGACTTCCTTCTTTCTTCTTGACTCACTGTCAAGCTGCACATGCACTTGGTTATCAGCCTTCTTAAACCTAGATCATTTCTCACCTCATCATCAACAATAGGAGTTTGGCCTATTCCCCTTCTCTTCTTCAATGCTGAGGAGGAGGTGGTGACAACTTGTGGAATGGCAATGGGTTGGGCACCAAAACCATCACCATCAACTTCCATAGAGGAAGGATCAACAGAGACATCAGAGAGTAGGGACATATCAAGCTACTGATCACAGAGGAAAAGTCTGTTAAGATTGAATGGTGAAATTATTAGCTTGGCTATGCAGGTTGCTCAATATCTGTTTGATTGAAAAAGCTTGATCATAAGGAACAATCTTCTGGTTTACAGAATGATCATCCAGATACATCATAACAGTGGGTGAAGTAGGAGTTGGGCTACTTTTGAGGAATTCCTGCCTTGGTCTTTTGAAGCCACAAGAAGTTGATGCTTCAACATTATTTCCCCACCGGGTTGTCCACATTGAAGAACCATGTGTCAGGAGCAAATTTATTAGGGATGAAATTCCAAGAACTGGCTGGGACGGGACTTTTCATGGACATGAGGGCCCGAATCTCTTGGGCTTTCTAGGGCATGCACTATAGAAGCATTTCCACCGAAGGGATTGTGCAAAAGCACTGGTGCAGCCCAAGATGTTTAGCCAAATCACAAATAATAAAGTCACTTTCAAACCTTAGGGTCTACGTGTCAACTACCAGAATCCTAGAATCACCAGAAGTGACAACCACAGAAGTGGCAACAGGGATATGCAACTCAAGGGTGTCCGGGGCACCTTAAGCCCTGAAAAAGGCACCAACATCACAGCTCACTAAGAGACTATCTTGTTGTTGATCAGGATGCTACATCAACCCATTAGCAACAATCATAGCAACAACGACATCAACAAGCTCATTGACAACTTGAAACTCTTTATCTCCAACCTCTTCACCTTCTTGCTGTGGCCATGGCTCCCAGTTCACATTGTTGTTCTAAGGAGGAGGAGGCATTTCCCAGTCTTGGTTTTCATTTTCCTGCTGCACCTCTTGAACATCACCCACATCTTCAAAGAAACCAAGGAGAGGATCAACATAATTGAGATTGAACTGGCCATTCTCAAGGTGGGGGTTGCCATTAGGAGGAATTTGATTCTCATCGCCTGGCAAGATATCATTTTGTTGATTATTGAGAACAAAAATAGGCACCATCTAGGAAATTCTTTTATCACCCACAAAGCTTGCTTCACGGATCAACAGACTTCTGGGAATCCTGCTAACCAGGTCACCTTGCACCTAAGCAAAATTCTATACCTGCATCTAGAGTTGGTTGTCCAAGTGACAACAGTGCCAAAGTGGCCAACTGCTTGGGAGACAATTTCTCTAGTTTGAAAATCAAGCGGAAATGCAAGGAACATGACCCAACAAGTCCTTGTGAAAGGGCAGCTTCTCAAGTTAATGACACTATCATGTTCTTGCACTATAATCACTCTACCATCTTCCATATAATGAGGGCTCAAATTGACCATAGCTTGTCTGGTAAGCGGTGAATGTAATTGAATCAAGCACAAGACTAGAGGAGACAAGCATCTAGATAACACGTCAACACGATGAACTTCCTCAAAAAACTCTGCAACACCACCCATTGTTTCAAACAACTAATTTGCTGGAGGGGGGTGAACAAAGACAATTGCGTACTCATCATGGCAACAGGGAGGATTATTGTTGATGATGATTCTTCCGTGCGCAGGATGCACCCAATCTTCCACCTCAAGACCATCAGGAACAAATGGCGTAGGATTGTCCACAAAGTTCACCATGTCTTTGTTAGGATGATCGGCCACCAAAGGAGAGGCGGTAGTGGTATGGATTGGAGGACTCTCAGCTTCTGAGATATGAGAGGCAGTGTTGAAATTGTGGTTCTCTGTAGCGATACAGTGAATTGGGGGAGAAATATTGTTTTGCGGTGCCTCTACACCTTCCTGACCAGTCTCTTGAGCTTCCGAGCTAGGCATGTCACTGTGAATGGGCCTTTTGGGCTGCTAGAAAACATGGGCGTACTCCTTGAGAAGAATTTGAACTTGTGACAGTAGTTGCAACAAGCCGCACAACAAAAAGGGGAGCAATAATTAAAGCTGCGATGACTAATGCTACGACATCGGGCGCATCCACCAAAAATATAGGTGTGTTTAATCACCTTGAAGAACTCAAGCGAATCATTAACACACCAAGAAGGTGAAGGTTTGAGTTTGAAAAAATTTGAACAGCAGGGAAATAGGAGGACCTCAGCACAAGACTTGGGGAAGAACAAGTATATATCTTGATTCACAAAAGATTGTTTCTGAGAACTCCAGAGGGCTCCTTTTGAACGCAAGCCTGATTCAAGATACCAGATAGATCCAGCTCGAAAGAACCAACCTTAACTAATTGTTTCATCCCAAAAGACCTCATCTTAACAATAGGAGAATCAATACAAAGCTTCTCAGCAAAACGAACTTCCGTAGCAGGTTTTCTAACCACATTTTTGTGCTGTTTAGAGACCACTTGCGACCAGCGCTTGGCCTCCTCAGCTTCCCAGAGACGCTTTTCACGCTCCCAATGTGGAGCATCGTTGCTCCAAAGATGAAAATAGACGTCAAAAGAACGGCTAGTGAACCTTTCGAACTCGTAGATGGCAAAGCCCACAGTCTTGCAAGAGACAGACAACTTGAAATGATTATGGCTTTGAAATGTCACAAGAAAATCTAAAGCAGAGCCGTTAAGACAAGATTGCAGGGCATCAAAATTGGTGCCCGCCTTGTTGGAAGCATGAATCTTTCTTCCTTTAGATCTGAAACGATCTTCCTCAAAGAATTTGCCCACATTAAACTCTAGAAGGGGGTTCAGAACACTCTCCCAATCCATGGCTGAAAGAGGCAATCAAAGAAAACGACCGTCCAAGCAGAGGGGAAAAAAGAGAAATCTGAGGAGCAAACCACAAAAAACACCATAGAAACGATGCGAGGATGAGGAGAATGAGCTGAGCACTTAGCTTAGAAATCGCCATGGGGAAGGCAATGGGGAGAGACCTCGCGCGAGCACCAGCTAGACGGAAAGGAGGGTGTGAGAGGAGGAGCGGGAGGATGGAGGGGGGAGCTTGGCCGGCAAACGAAGGACCACACATCACATATTGTCGGCCTCCCTTTTTCTTCTCATTTCATTTCCATTTTGTTCTTTTCTTTTCTTTCATTTTTTTCTCCAAGAATCACAATCACAAATTACTTAAGCAACAACAATACATTTCACAAGAATCACAATCACATAGCACAACATTTCAACATAATAATCACAGAAACACAAGGATCACAAATGCATTTTACAAGCATCACACGAAATCACATAAAGATACACAAGGAGCTACCACACACTACGGCTCAAGCACCAGCAATACCGAACCGGCAGCCCCTGCACCCCGGGAGGACCTGTGCCGACGGCCAAGGAGGACCATTGTGCTCCCCGCACCCGTAGGCAAGGAGGATCGTGCCCCTGCACCCACACTGGCGGCAGCTCACATGCGCCCGCAGCCGGGGAGGCACACGCAAGAGTCTCCCGCGCTCGGGTGGGCAGCCCCTACGTTTGGGCAGGCCGCAACGCTGAAAAAGTGAAAATTGTGCAGACGATCGATGATGCAACACTACACAATTTACTGTATGCATGATGATGTTCTCTGGGGCTTCAAGTGGTCCTCTCAACTGCATTGGATTGAATTGGCAGAATATACTTCAGTTCCATCTTATAGACCTGTACATTACTCCGGTGTGGATGGTGCCTTTTCTTGCTTCACCAAATTAATGAAACTCCTACGTGGTAGGTAAAATCAGCACCCTGATTAGTTATATACTTATCGTTCAACGTTCATCATGGCAAGGTAAGGAAACAGAAAACTGTGCAGTGGTGCATTAAAACCGAACAATGATAACAAATCTTATGTCGTGTCTTTTCACCTATCATGGGTTCGGCCAGATTTACTTTAAGTATTTTGTTTGAACGACAAAATATTTGTACTCAGTTTGAATTTGGCCGAACACAAAAACCATAGTTCAATATTGTCTCAAATTCCTGAAAAAAAAAGAGATAAAGTCTACACTAGCTAGGCGGTCTGCACGAAAGGCGAAAGCAGGCTCGGCGGCCAATGGCTTTTGTGCTTTTGCTTTTCCCAAGTGTTAGGAACTTAGGATGCCTCCCAATCTCCCATGGAGTGTGTAAAAATGCTGCAGCTCTGTTGCTTGCATTGTTTCAATCCTAATAAAAGAAATGATGAAGGAAGAGAAATTAAGACAGGAGATGCAGTTTGGTAGCTAGCGAACTTACTATGAATTTGATGTGAGCGAGTTTCTTCTTGTTGTCTTCTGATTGGCACCACTCGATTAGTTCTGAGTTGAACCAAATATCCAGCTTCTTGAGGTTGGTGAGTTGTTGTATACACGCTGGCAAAGACTTAACAGGGCATGCATAGATCTCGAGGCTTCTGAGGGAGGAGAGGTCGCTTAACCATTCCGGCAAGACTGATAAGTTGTCACAATGAGCCAAACTTAGCGACTGGAGCGATGAAAGGTGACGCAAGCTCTCTGGCAAGCTCGTCAGTCCATCACACTCAAAGAGCTCAAACACTTGGAGGCCAGGAAAGTGCCGAAGCATCTCCATACTCTGGCATTTGCTATACCGCACCCGCAATTCGGTGCTTCGGGGGGAGCTTGAGAGACGGCCGACGGCGGCGACTACCTCCCCCAATGAAGATATAACTTGGTCGGAGTGATCTATTTCACACTCACGAAATGTTGGCGGGCATGGTTTCAGCCTTAATCTCGGGCAATAGAATATATTCAGGTTGTCAAGCGTAGGGAACATGAACTCCTCCACGCCGTCCTCATCAGTGGAGTACGTTGTGCTCCACTCTTCCAAGCCTTCCATTTCATACAAGCTGAACCTTGAAAGCTGACAGAATGCTCCTTTTCCACCGCAGAAATCCTTGTCGATTTTTGTAATGCTGGGAAGCTTTGAGAGATGGAGGTGCTTCAGGTTTGATAGTTGCCCAAGTGGTGGCAGGCTGATACATTTAGGCAGATCAGTTAAGGAAATAGAAACAAGATTTGGGAGATGATGAGAAATGTCCATGAGCCAGCTGGGAAAAACTGTACTGCTATAACCTTCTAGAATTAAATTCTCCAGGCCTTTTGGTGGCACTAGCTGTTCCAATACATCCTTGTCCTCCTGAATTCGATCAGCACCCAAAGTCCAAGACAAAGTTAACTCGGAGAGATTTTGTTTGTCGCACAACTTAACTTTACGTGCTTCATCCACAGACTTTGTATTTTCAAGACAACGTATTCTTAACTCGCCCACGTTTACACCCTCGAGTAGATGCAAATTGCTGCAGCCCTTGACATCATCAGCGCCAACCTTGAAGAGTGGTAATGTTAGTGAGTAGTGAAGCCGGGAATAGACCTGATTTATTACTTCATCTGAGCAGCCCTCCACCAATAAAGATTTTAGCCTATTAATTTCTCCTATGCTCTCCGGTAGGCATTTCAGATTTTCACAGCCTGAGAGATTCAAAGTATGCAACCTTTTGAGATTGCCAATACCTTCCGGTAGATACTCAAGCATCATGTTGTCGGATAGGGACAGATGCTCCAGATTGGTAAGGGAACTGATGAAGTCAACATGTGTGTATGGATAATTAGAATAGAAATATGACATATCCAAATGTTGCAGTGCGGTGAGGGCAGACAGACCTCCCTGCTTCCATTTCTCACCAATTCCAATGCAGTTTTGTAGATCCAGATGCAACAGATTTTGGAGCTTGTTAATTGATTCTGGAAGCTCTCTAATTCCTGAACAACGTGACAGGCTTAGGTACTGTAGATTCACGAGGCTGCCAATTGCTTCTGGTAGCTGTACAAGCCTATGACAAAATGACAGGTTAAGATATTGGAGTTGTGTGAGCCCACACAAAGATTCAGGTAGTGCTCTGACGCCGTAGCATTCTGATAATTCAAGATGCTGCAAATTTGTAAGATTACCAAATGACTCTGGTAGTTCCCTTATCTCAGAACAGCCTGAGATGTCAAGGTGTACCAAGGTTTTTAAATCACCAACTGATTCCGGTAGTTTTGATATACCAGAACAACCTGACAAATCCAGATATAATAGGCACCCAAGTTTGCCGATTGATTCAGGTAATGCAGAAATTTGAGTAGATTCTCGCATGTTCAGGTACTGAAGCTTTGGTAGTTCAGTAATACACTCCGGCAGCCCTTTATTTTTCATCCTTGGAGCAATAAGACACCTCAGCTGCTTTAACGGGCCAAGAGAGTCTGGCAGCAATAGACTAGAGCACTCATTGAAATCCAAAATGCGCAAGCACTTGGCAAATGAGAAAGCACCACCAGGGAGGTCCAGCTTGCTGCCATTTGAAAAATGAACGGACCTCACCTTTGAGGGCAAAATATTGGACAACTTTACTGGTTCTTCATTATTTTTTAGAACTGCATATCGACAATACTTGTGCTCAATTGTGTTTCTTTTTGTTGCATCATCAAGTGCAAGAAGCTCATCTCCGATGACTGATCTTGCTAGGTCATGCACTAGGTCGTGCATGGTGTACCGTACCACATCCTTTCCAGTAATCTGAAACAAAGGCATATAACATGTTCTGTTATACTTCAACTAATGTACCCCTTTTCTCGCAAAAAAAATCAAGTTCTATATATTTTTTTGAATATATATAAGTTATCAGGAAACCTTCTATTGGCAAAAATAGCAGCTCCACATCTTAGATACTCCAAAACAAACAGTTTCAAGACAAGGGCACTACTCACCAGGAAACAGAAAATTTGCTGGCACTGGACAACATGAGGGAAACAAAAGGAGTGATGAATCAGGAAACAGGGCCTAAACAGAAAGGGTGGAGAAGCCGTGGTGTACCACATGAGTATTTTGGTTTGAGCTCTTTTATGGTATACAACAATACTACTACTTAGTGGTATATTAAGTATATATAAGATGTTACTATTCATTACTATGGTTAATTTAGTAATTATATTACATTGCAAAAAGTGATATTTCAAACGGTATGGTCTTTTTTAAACTTCAGCTAGCATAAAAAATAAAACCATAATGATGCCATTTGTCTTCTTTTTACCATGATAAACTTACACTACCTATGTTACTTACTAATACTACCCATACCATACTTGAATGTTTCAGTAGTATACACGTGTAATCTAGGTCCGTAGGATGTTTTTATACTAGCACTAGTCCTTTTCGAACACTATTATAATCTAATATTGTATAATGTATACTGTAAAAGAGCTGTATGATTTTAACTAAACTACGTTGTGGCTAACTTATATGCCTAATTTGTTATCGTATCCTACTACATCAATAGGAAAAATCTAATCGATGAGTTAATTCTCTCATAGCCACTGCATTTTACATGGCTTCCTTATGGTGTATGACATCAAAACTCTAAAATTCTATGGTTGCCATTACTTCTGTGAGCATACTATTAGAATTTACCATCCAATACACCCGGCCTGGTGGTTTTGAGAGTGCCAGCAGACGGCAACGATGAGGTATATCATCGCTGGTTTATTGACACATACTGGTGGTGAAAATGAGACCGGCGGTAACGATAAGCTAGCTGTCACCATCGGTTCCTATAACGAGCCAGCGGTGATAGCCACCACCACTGGCTCATAACAAGAACAGGTAGTGATGGTGGTACTCTAATCCGAAATGATTATGTACATCAATTTACTCCCGGCCCTCGCATCCCGAGCTCCTCCACCGTCGCGCGCCCCCTACCTTATCCTCTCACACGCTCTCTATCTCCCTCGCGCAACTCTCTCCCCACATCTTCCTCTCGCACGCTCTCTATCTCCCTCGCGCGACTCTCTCCCCCCATTTCCCTCTCGGGCGTCTATCTCTCTCTCCAGCCTGGCTCCTTCACGGCCCCTCACCTCCCTCTTTGCTCATCACTCATATCATGAGTGTGGCGAGGAAAGGCGCGGTGACTGCAGTCAGAGGGGCTCCGGTAGCAGTAGGGACACCCAACAGGGGTGTAGTGTCGGCGAGGAAAGGCGCAGTGGTGGTTGCGGTAACGGTAGGGGTGTAGTGTCAGCGAGGAAATATTTTTTTCTTAAGTAATGTCGTGGTTGTGTAGCCTGCAGCTTGTGCTGCCCTTTCTACAACACAGCAGGCCCCACCACACCTCACGAGTCACGGCCTCCGCTGGGCTCCTGACTCGCACTCGTGAAGCGAAGGTACGTCGTGCCTTTGTGAAGCCTTGGATACATGTGGCTCGTCCCCTCTCTACGCCATCCCTGTCAGCGAGGTCCTACACGGGGTAGAGCCCGGCTGATTTGGACCTACACCGCATCCGGTTCTCCCTCCAACTCGCTAGGGTTTTCCTCCACGTAGGCGGGGAGGCCCCGGTTGCCCACCTTCAGCGAGGCCTTGTGCGGGATTGGATTCCCCGTCCTAGAGAGGTCTCCCCCCTACTCAGTGGCGCTCTGGCGAGCTACGGTGAATATCGTGGATTCAGCCATGGTGGGCTGCTCCCCTTCCCCATCGACCCCTCCTTCCCATCGGCGGCGCTGCTCTCTAGGCAGGCGAGGCTACTACAGGGAAAGCACCATACTTTCGGGTCATTTGGCCGGCGGCAGCTGTCCCCTGCCCCCTCCCTACCTCATCGCCCGTGAGGCTCTCCCTACACCACCATCGTCCTTGCGCCTGGTGGTCGCTTCTCGCAGTCTCTCACTACTCGCCGGAGGTGGGGTGTGATGCTCAAGTCGCGTCGCCTCCTCCCCACCCCCACTGCGGAGCATCATCATTGCAAGCACCTTGGGTGCTTCGTCCTCAACTGGATGGGGAGGACTGCTTCCAGGGCTCTACAGCGGTTGACCGATTGCTCCTTGGTGTGTACCGCTACTGGTTCGGGCTCATGGCGTTGGCTGCCAGGCCCATCGCTCCCGCCTCACCGTTGCAGGGTGGTTTCATCGATGACACGCACCGAGTGGGTGCATCAGTCACCACTGTGGAGGATGGTTGGGAGGTCAAGGGCCCTCCTTCGAACTCCGCCCTACCCCCTGTGTGCTCACCGACTGCCATGGGTCGCATAGCGGTGGACTTGGTGGGGTTGTGCTTCAATTGCTTTGCCGAGAACCACATTGTCGCGCGTTGTCCCACTACGACCAAATGCTTCTGCTGCAATGCCTTGGCTCACCACTGCGAGGACTGCCACATGTTGTGGGTATGCCCAGCGGCACGCAGTGGTAGCGGTGCCCCTTGACATGGTCAGGATGCTCGAGCTACCCCTACTACGGGCAGGCAACCTAGTCTGCACCGCTAGCCCCATTACTGGACGGCATCGTGTGCTACCTGCAGAGGGGCGTGCTGCCCAACCTCGCCAGCCACCTCCTACTGCTCACTGTAGCAACTCACGACCCACCCCACATGTCATGCACCATCTTCCCCTCCACTGGACCCCGAGTGGAAGTGCGGTACGAACTCCTCTCGGCGGGGCCGGCAGGCCGTACGGGTCGAATGTTGCTCGGTCACCACCGAGCTCGCTCTAGTCAGATGGGGCGATGGCTTCGGTGCGCCCGTGTGGGTCTGCCTCGAGCCTTCACACCACATCGTTGTTGCGTGGCCCCTCTGTGGTTGGTCGCGATCTGCACTGAGGCCCATGTTGTGCCAACACCTAGGCTGGACCCTATGTGTGAGGAGGCCATTGGCACCTTCCACGTCGCCCTTCGGTCGCTACATCTGTCCCAACGCTCACGTTGTTTGCACATATAGCTTCGACCCACTCACCCCCCCTTTCTCGAAGACTCTCCACCATGGGGCCATCTTTTGAGGTTGTCTACTTCCCTGAGGTGGGTTTGCCTACACTAGAGAGTGCTCTGACTGCTCATGGGTCGCCTATGCGAGCTGCCCTAGAGATCCTCATTGGAGGTGTCATGGACACATTCAGGACTTCTACCTTGTCGGTTGCACACTTCTCTCCCTTGGTTCATTGCCCGATCGGATGGTCACCTAGTCCAAGAAGTGCTTGCTCGAATATCAAGTTCAGGTAGGGATCATCTCCCGGTAGCTTGGGGGATTTGGTAACTGACTTCTACTCCTCCATGTTGTGGCAACCACGAGGCCGACAGCTGCCACTTCTCACAAAGCCACGATGTCATCGAGCCAAGGCTCCACTGGTTGCCAATCCCAGCCTTCACTACAACAGTCGGTTGGCAGTGCTCTCCAAAGGTTGTGGGCCTAACCCTGTCACCACTGCTCAGAATGTCATTATGCGACGGTTGGGCCTAGTCGCGAATAGTGAGGCGCTCTCCAAAGGATGTGGACCTAACCCTGTTACCACTTAAAGTCGTGGTCGCTTACAACAGTTTACGGGCCGCATAAGGATGCAAAGAATATTGATTTTTTGCAAGAACTTCGCACAAGCGCTATTTGTGCCTCTTTGGCTGGCCCATGGGTCTTGTGTAGGGATTTCAACTTGATTTACCAAGCAAAAGACAATAATAACAATGATCTCCTTTCTAGAAGGATGATGGGTCGATTTAGACGGTTCCTGAATGATCTTGAGCTTGAGAAATTGCATCTTCAAGGTTGCTTGTTTACCTGTAGTAATGAGAGGACACACCCTACTCTTGAGCACATTGACAAGATTTTAGTCTCCTCGATTTTAGTCTCCTCCTGTTGGGAACTTTTATTTCCCCGTGCTGCCTTGTAGGCCCTTGGTTCTCGCTGCTTAGATCGTGCTCCTCTTTTGCTCTTGTTGGATGATGGCTTTCACACGAAACACTGATTTTGCTTTTAGGCCTTCTGGCCCCAGTTTCAGGGATACCACCAGGTGGTTGAGTCCGCATGGAATGGGCCTAGGCCTGACACGGACACCTTGTGCACGATCGATCACCTATTGCGAGAGACCACTAAGCCCTTGCACTAGTGGAGTGCGAGAGTGGTCGGGAACCTTAAAACACCAATCTCGGTCACTAAGGAGGTCATTGTTCGGTTGGAGTCTTCTCAGGACACTCAATCATTTTCTGAAACTGAGGCCACTTTAAGGAGGTTCCTCAAAATGCAGTACCTTGGCCTCACTTTTCTTGAGCGCATGATGGCACGACAGCACTCCAGTATGTAATGGTTGCATGCTGGTGATGCCAACACCTAGTTTTTTGACATGCATGCTAATCACCGTCGGCGGAATAACCATATAGCTACACTACAGGTCAATGGGACTACCCTTATGGTGGAGGATGATAAAGCAAATGCTGCTTTCAACTACTTCTCTGACATTTTCGGGACATCTCACAATAGAGAGGGCCTCCTTGACTTTGAGGCCCTCTGGATTCCACGATGAGACCCATTGGATTTGGGTCACCCTTTTACCGAGGAGGAGATTTGGGTGGTCATAAAGGAGCTGCCCCTTGACAAGACACCAGGGCTAGATGGTTTCACTGGTCGTTTTTATTGTCTACCTGGTCGATCATTAAGGGGATATCATCAGGACTTTGATGCTTTATCCTCAATGGATTATAGGAGTTTCCGTCATCTAAACGACGCCTTACTCATTCTCCTCCTGAAGAAACCTGACCCCTTAGCTCTGGGAGAATATCGACCCATTAGCCTATAGCTTTGACAAACTTTTCTCCAAAGCTCTTGCCAACTGCTTCGCCCCGTCCCTACCCCTTATTATGTCCCCAAATCAAAGCACATTCATTAAAGGTCACTAGATTCAGGATAACTTTTGTTGTGTTTTGGGAACAACAAAAGCTCTTGCATCTAAGAAGCACCCACGAGTTATGTTCAAGATTGATCTTGCGAAAGCTTTTGACTCAGTTGGATGGGTATTTCTCTTAGTTCTTCTTTCCACTGATGGTTGCCTGAGGACTTCGATTAACTGGGTCGCCACGATCCTATGTACGGCTAGCACTAAAGTTCTCCTTAATGGCATGTCGGGCAACATGATCTGCCATGGTCGCAGTCTGAGAGGGCCCTCTCTCCTTTATTCTTGGTGATGGAATGTTTCGATGCGATGTTCACTAACTCGGAGGAACATGGGCTATTTCTACAATTAGGTTCACCTGCAATCAAACATTGTATTTCACTTTATGCAGATGATGTGGTTGCTTTTGTCTCCTCGGTGGAGCAAGATCTCATTCTGGTCAAGGCCATCCTGGACACTTTCTTCAAAGCGACGGGTCTTGCTGCCAACTACATCAAGAGTCAGGCATTCCCAATTCGTTGCGAAGAGGAGCACACTAACCTGTTGACGGTGTATTTTGGTGCACCTAGCATGTTCATTACACTTTGGTTTGGATTTGATTATGGAACTAACCCGCCACTAGGCACACTAATCATATAACAAGTTCATCTTTGTGCATGCATTTGGAAGTGTTGTGTTTATGTAGGAAAACATGGACATAAAGGACGGATTCGCAACAAGTTCAAAGGAGCATTCATGGAGTCTTGTTCGTGTTCATGAGCTTGCTGAAATTACTTCCAATGGTGGCAAGGACCGAAGTGTTACGAGGAACACCCGGGGATTGAAGCGTAAAAGATCAAACTTCATGCAAAGAGAGCCTCCATCTTGATCGCGAGGATAACGGCGTCAAAATCATGCAAGTGGAGGGGGCAAAGTAGATAAGTGCACGAGGACCCACGGAGCAAAAAGGGCGACCGAACCGGGCCGAAATTGGGCTGGGCCGGCCGGCCCGGCGGCCGCCCGGCCCACTTCGGGCACCGGTTCGGTCCCGTCTTCCTTGCCCTCGAAGGATCTTCAACCCTAAAACCCCCGACGCGCCGCCAACACGAGAGAGGAGGAGTTATTCGCACCGAAGGCCATCCACAAGCTAGAGAGAGAGGAGGAGGATCTCCGGCGGGAGATCAACCACCTCGAAGGAAGCACCCTCTCGTGGAGAAGAAGGAAGACACGGCGGAAGGGAAACCATGATCAACGGTGCCATGATCGGCACCTTGATGGGGTAATCTTCTCATTCGTCCATGGGTTGTAATCGATCTTGAGATGTAATCGCACTTTGTCGGATTATCTATCTATCATCTTGTGTTGAATATACTTTAATGCTTAAGGCTTGCAACCGTGCCGTAGAGGAAGTAGAGCTCCAATGCTTCCTTGGATCCATTCAATACGCCGTGGCCATCAAAGGTCTAGTCATGAATACCTTCGCGTAGTGACAGTACGAGAGGAGGGAAAGGGCGAAACCGTGGTCACATCCCCGATAGATTAGATTGGTTTTCATGTCTTTAAGCGATTGCATGCTCTAGTATCGTAGACCCGTGGGCGAGTGTCTTCTACCTTGATCGTTTATCATTCTCTCTAGTGTAGTTTAGTGTTTTCTAGTATAATAGTAGTTAGGGTTTTAGTAGCTAGTGTGTCGTTGTTGATCGAACGCTTGTAATCCCCTTGCTCCGCTGATTGACAAGAACCTTGGGAATCCCGTGGTGAAAAAGGTGTGGGGTCCGTACGCTTGCGGATCGTAGAGGGATACGTCTTTTATCCGTCAACATAACCTCATCTCGGAGGCTTTCGGTTGTGTGGTAGCTTCTTTCCCTTATACTTACAAGGGTGTGCCTTTAGCCCTAGGCAGCCTTTCGGCGATGAAGCCGTTGGTTGATAAGATTGTAAACCACCTCCCAGCCTGGAAAGGGACACTTCTTAGCAGGTGTGGTCGATTGATCCTTGTACAATCCATTCTCTGTGCCATTTCGGTGCATGTCTCGATGGCCTTGAAAATTGCCCCTTGGGCAGTGAAGACCATTGAGATTCTCATTTGAGGATTCATATGGTGCAGGATGGAGGTTGCCTCGGATGGGAAATGTGCGGTAACCTGGGTCAACACTTGTTGTCCCAACCTAGCTGGGTGGTCTCAGTATTCCCAACCTACATTTGATGGGTATGATACTCTAAATGTTGGTTGTGGTTTGCGAGAACTGATATGTGGCGCACTTGGTCTGGTTTCAAGTTTACTAATGGTTCTGAGGCGGAGAGCTTCTTTGCTGCCTCCACCTCGGTAGCGGTGTGAGATGGTAGGAAGGCTTTGTTTTGGTCGGATACCTGGCTTGATGGTTTCTCCATTCGGTCGCTAGCACCTAACCTGTGGGGAGTAGTTAGCCCTCGGGTCAGATGCTCTCGCACAACTAGGGATGACCTTCTCAATAGGGCATGGGTCTGTGACATCTCCAGCACCATGAGGGTGAATGTTATTCTGCAATATATAAAGATTTGGGATCCCCAGGCAAACTTCACCCTCTCTAAGGTCCCAGATAGATTCATATAGAAGTGGACTGCCTCGGGCGAGTTCTCCTCCGCGTCGGTATACTGAGCACTCTTCCTTGGTCATTCTTCACTGTTAGGCACCTCTCAGCTTGGAAGGTTTAGGCGCTGGGAAGGGTTCGATTATTTGGTTGGCTGGTGCTGAATAGTCGATGCTAGACATCCAACCGTCTTCATCGACATGGATTGAGTGATACAGATGAGTGCGCTCTCTATGTGCTCAGGAGGTAGAGACACTAGATCATCTACTCATGGGGTGTGTCGATAGCCAGTAAACATGGTTATGCGTCCTTCATTTCTTTGGCATAGGTGGGTCCTCCCCTATGGAGGAGTCGGCGATCTGGTGGCTCCAAGCCAGGAATACGGTTGCAAAACATCTTCCTAAAGGATTTGATACTTTGGTTTGGTTGGTCGCTTGGTCACTTTGGAAGGAAAGAAACCGTCGGGTGCACGAGGGGGCTGCCCTTCAGCCGATCGCGCTCACTCCCACCATCATGGATGAGGCAAGGTTGTGGCTAGGAGTGGGCTTCAGCTCCGCCAAGCATCTTCTCTCGCCTAGACGGCTCTGATGGGGGCCGGTGGCCTTTTTTTCCTTTTCCTTTTTGTGATCTTGTAATCTTGTAGTCCGGATGTCATTCATTTTTTTCCTGGTTGTATGAACATTCTCTTCTTCTTAGTGAAAAGTGTGCTATGCACATCTTAAAAAACAAACCTAAACTTTCTTGTAATCTTGTAGTCTGAGCAAATATGAAAGAATGATGGAATGACAAAGAAGACAAAGAAGCCGGGACGAAAGCACAAGTGACTTACTAGCATAGATGTGGTTCATTCGATATGTAGAGTGACTGAGTGAGTCTTAATTGTTATCCTAGGGGACAGGTTGTTACATTTTTGCATAAAGCAAAGAATGAAATAAGAAAAAAAAGGATAAAAAGATAAAGACGCAAGCGTATTTGAGTGGTACATGATGGCTTATAATACTCTAATTTAATTTGCGGATGAGTTTAGTAATTTAGTGTGGAGGTTACAAAAATACGTAGGGACCCAGCTTATAGGACTTTTTGTCCAAAATTAGCACATCTGACTCTACCACTGTTCAATCTTCGTGCCCACATTTTCAAAGACTAAATATCTATCTGCATCCCTAATTACCAAATAGAGCCTATTAAAATTGTTAGATAGACCGACCCTATGTACACTTGGCTAGTAGTGGATTTTGGACGTTTGGTATTATAGCGGATCAATGTCATGTTCTACCTCATGAAAATGAGAAAATAATTTACACAAAAGGTGCTTTTAGATCTTTTTGTATTGGCATAACTTCACTTCTGTCACCTTAAGAAACAATTTACCCATGTCTCTTACTTGTCGGATCAACATAGAAAAATGTTTAACACAAGGCAGTCCGATCGAGATTTTAAAATAAAACATTTTAATGGCTCCCAATATGCAGTTTTTAAAATCTAATGTCGCATCAGAAATTTCTATATCATTCAAGAACATGTGTTTTAACAAAAACTATATATAAATTTCGGCACTCTATAAGAAAAATTTCAGAATGGTTGAAAAATGAGAGCCATCCATTTGGAGAAATCTTATAGTGTAAGAAGACGGAAGTACCTTAAAACACCCAAACACAAGTAAAAAAGTACCAATTTGATGAGACCAAGTAAAACATAATCATTCATAAATTATTTTTTCAGATCAGATGGTGGGAAAAAAGAATGTACCTTAAAGTACCAATAAGTATCATAATAAACTTACTTGAATCTTTACCCGCAAAAAAAAACTTACTTGAATCTCACAACTTAAATTTTTTGACATTGTGATTTTTTCTTAGTTTCACTTGAGAAAGGTATTTGAATAGTAAAACATGATATGCCAACATAATTTGCCAAGAGAAATTATCATGAAACATAGATTGCGATGTGCAGCATGTATGAGACTTACGTTAACTACGGTGTGCATGCGCACACCTAAGTAGCACCTCAGTGGGAACAAATTAAACGAGTTTGGAATAAAATATTAATAAAAAATAGGTAGAAGTTGCTGACTTCGATTAAAAAAAAAACTACCACTGCGCATGTAGTGAATGATAATTATTTGCAGTTACAGTAGTAACTCACCATGGCCGAGGGCAACTTTGAATGTTGAAGAAAGGACATTCCGAAAAGTTGCTTTGTGTATTCCTTGCCCCTTGACGGCTCAATGAAATCCAGAGCAATCCATTGGTAAATCAAATCATCTTCAATAATATCATAGCCTTTTGGTAAGATGGCGCAATAGGAAAAGCACAACCTTAGGCGTGATGGCATGCTTTCAAAACTCAACTTTAAGGACGGAAGCACCGCAGTATGTGGAGAATATTCATCTTCAGGCGATTCCTTCCAGAGGTCACTGTTGTTTACTTCTGACCATCCATGCAGATCCTTCGTTTTTAACATGTATCCAAGTGCTTGTGCTGCTAAAGCCACACCCCCACACTTCTTTGCAATCTCTTTTCCTATACGCTCAAACTGTTCTTTGTTACTTCTACATTCGAATTGACTGAATCTTTTTATTATACTCCAGCACATATCATCTTGCAGGGGTTGTAGCTTGTATTGCTCCTTGGTACAAATCTTCCTTGCAATATCTTCATTGCGTGTGGTTACTATGACATCTATCATGATGCCTTTGTTGCCCACACGAAGCATTTGCTTTAGTTTCTCCAATTCGAAGTCATTTTGTTCCCAGATGTCATCTAAAACAATCAGAATCTTCTTGCCAGGAAGCAGTTCATCAAGTCTATGATTTATCAACTCCATATCAGTATCATGTTGGATTGTGCTTTTCTGCAGCTGAGAAACTATAGATCTCTTAATTTTGTCTAAATCGAACACCTGGGACACATAAACCCATACTCGGTGATCATACTTCTTGAACTGGGTATCGTTATAAACCAGCCCTGCTAAAGTAGTCTTGCCCATGCCTCCAAGGCCATAAATAGGAAGAATAATGGTCCCCTCTTTATTTGCACTTGATAACATGCCTAGGATTGCCTTCTTTTCTCCATCCCTTCCAACGATCTCTGCTTCATTGACTTCTGATGATGTTCGGCGACGCTGGTCATCATAATGCTGATGGTCATCAATACTTGCGATGTTGCTATGTGTGAAATTGAAATTCCTGTGCTTCTCATCAATCTTCCTTAACTCCTCTCTCATCTTCCTCATCCTATTCGCCATCACGATCTTCTTGCATGCAATTGGGAAGCATGATAGCATTCCTGGCATCTGCAGAAAAGTTTGTTCGTTTCCTTGTTATGATGCTAACTTAACGAGACAAAGAAGTAACGTTTGTATGGAATTCTATGGAATAGAGCCAAGCTGAAACAGTTGCAATGATTTGTTAGAATGGTAGTATGTGTGTCCAGCGTACTAATATTGTCCCACCTAAAACCCTAAACCCTATAATCCTAAACCCTAAAATCCCACCTAGTATATAGAGAAAAAGTTTTACAGGATCAATAGTTTTCATCAATATATTCTTATAAGAGATAATTTAAAGACAAAACCCATAAATGACAATTAAGACCATAAATTGACATTTTTTTTGAAAATATTCCCATAAATAAAAATTTAATCAAAGTTAACTGTTACATTTTTTCACAATAATTGTCATCAAAAAGTCTCATGGAAACATGCTTATATGATATTATCTCACTATTTTAAGATCTAAAACTCTATAGTTCAAAATATCTATTTAGATACATTGCAAATGCTCAAATAAATGATCAAAAGGCTCACAAACAAAGTCAAAAGGTGGGCTTGTCTATGTAATATTCTGTCTTACCATTACTAATTGGATGTTCCAATCCTTTCGAAGCCTCCATGTGAAGCAAACTAAGATCCTAAGTGGAGAAAAAATCTAGAAATTCTTTTAAAAAGATTAAAACATCTAGCCATCAATTTGTAGACAAATAATTATGGCTATTAGATCTATTATGTTTTCTAGAAAATCACCCCACCTATGCCATTTTGAAATCTAATTGGAGGCTCGTTTTAAAGCCTCCAGGAGAAGCCACTCAAATGCCCTAGGTGGACAAAAATGTGAAAAATCCTAGAAATTCTTAGATCATCTATTTCTTACACCATTTTTTGAATGGACAGTCTATTTCATACACTATTGGTATATGATATAATAATTAAGGTATACACACACAATGTGTGTCACATTTATAAAGATATATAGAAAGTGATGGGAATATAGATTTTTGTGTTAAAAATAATATCTCAAACATAGGATATATTAAAAAAATCGATCACATACCTACTATGCAAAATAAAAAAAGTTAAAGACTGTAAATGTGGATGACAATGTTATAGGATAATTATACTAACTAAAATTTGTCACAATCAGATGAAGATAATGTGTTCAAATATTTAACAAATGAGAGATAGCTCAAGTTAATAATTTCCTAGCAATATGATCTCATTTTATTTCCATTGGATACTCCACATTAGTTCTTACAAAACATGAAAGAAAAGTAAAATCCTAAAAATTCTCACAAAAGTTTGAAAAACCAAACATCAATCTCATAAGATCCATTAATTATAGTCATTGGTGTATTATATTTTTACTATCATTATAAAAATAGTTTCCCTCTCTCTACGTTGAACCAGGCTCATTCTTATGAAAATAGAAATACACTGACGTCTCAGAACATAATTTGTCTGCGACAATTCTTTTGACACAGTTTTGCAAAACGCGTGCAAATGGCCTTGCTGTGATATATAGTGATATGTTTGGCTTCAGATAAAAAAACAGTACTGATGATCAATTGTTAGCATATATACCTTTACAGTGGCATGTTTAGAGTCTTCCTGGAACTGGTCAAGCATGTCAGAAATGTCATAGGCTGCGTTCTTGAGCCGCTTCAGCCATAGCCGAACCGACATCTCCTTGATTGACCTCCTCTCGGCATCCTTGAGAACCTCCGCCAAGGACAGTAGCGTCTCCTTCATGTCCTCCAGATCATCCTTGAAGCTGCACAGCATAGTTACTTGGTCTCCGATTGCAGAACCAAGCTTTGCGCCCACCTGCGAGACAATGGCTGAGGCGAGCAACCCCACAGCGTCAGCCATGGTGAATTGGTGATAGTGTTCTTCCCCAGCTGCCTCTCGCTTTCACTAGGATGGTTGCTGTCTGGTCTCAAGAACAGCAGGAGGCGCGCAAACTACTTGACGATTGCACATGGGCTTTTGTATATTCACGAACGTGTAGTAGAGGGCAAGTGATGCCCCGAATCACGGTATTGGAATAGAACAATCTACGTTGCTTGAGTAGGCTCAGTGTGCCTTTTGCCTTGGAACATACAAGAAACGGACATGGAGCTTTTCTCTTTGTAAAAGAAAAGGATACATGAACCAAAGGTAAAGAAACGAATTTTTCAATTTTGTCCTAACTGATATAACATAATTTTTATGAAGTTTATATAGAACAATATGAATATCTACACATTAAGAAGTACAAAATAATAAAAATATATTTCGATAATATATCTAGTAATACTAGCTAACTTAGTATCGTCAACGTTATTATTTCCTATTATGACCTTAGTAAAAACAATTTGACTTTGGACAAAACAAGAACTCCTTATCTTTTTGGGATGAAGGAAGTATGTCATATATGCAGGTGGAGGGAAGAGTGTTGCTAGTCTCATGCATGGCAAGATGTATCGGTGGAGTTAAGACCGCTTCACGGTTTTCATTAAGAGAAGGGAATCTAGTCCCAGCTTAGAAAATCTCCAAACCCCGACTTCACCGATCAAGGGATTTTTTAAAACCAATTTCGTAAATTTGCTCCAAGAAAAAAATCAAATATGGATCTCTTTGTTGCGACTTCCTCTAACCAACTAGAGTAGAGAGAGAACCTTGCTAACATATTGTAAGTGCAATCAAGTCCTAAGTGGGTTTTGGTGAGTTGAGTGACAACTAGATTAAAGAGCTAACAATCTTGTTAAGCATGTGAGCAGGTTCGTATTCATTGGTAATTAATCTTTGCGTGAAAGATTATACAAATGGTTCATATTATGAAGTTGACAAGTATAAATCATGACATGGTACATGGAAAGTAAGCAAGCTTGTTAAAAATGGATGTCATGATAAGTTAAATGTACATTTCCATTGTGCATAAATGAGACATACATCAAGCAAATGAAAGCAAAGAAAGAGGCATAAGTGTATAGGATCTATTGATGGTCTCTAGTTGCAAAGCAAAGCTTGTTGTGAACAAATGGACATCTGTGTCAAAAAGAAGATATGATCACAAGTGGATTTCATTCTCGATTATTATAAGAAGATGGTCATTCTTACAAGAGGATGTTGTGAGACTTCAAGAAGAGCTTTGTGAAAGGTCATGTGTTTATCTCCAAGATGATGGACCTACAAATGGAAGCTCACAAATGATGTACATACTTTGTCAATCAAGAATGAGTGTTTGTGTAGTATCTCAAAAGGGAATTCAAGTTGATGATGCAAAGCTAGAACTCAATATGGCAAAGGGTAAGTGAATAAGAAATCAAGATCACTAGAATGAGGAACCAAGCAAAAGCTATGGATAGCGACCATGAGTGAGTTACTATAGTGAAGTTGCTAGTATCTAGGGATTTCAAAGAATCATATCCAAGACTACCGAGGGAAGCAATGAAATGCATCTATTTGTTAAGGTTGACAAAATGGAGTGACTTAATGATTCAAGTGTTCACAATTATGCTTTATGTAAGACTCTTAAGTCACTAGCTCAAGTTGGATATGCACAGTTTATATATTCAGCATATAAGCTCAGTTGGTATGAAATGTTGGAAGTCCTAAAATTGTTGAAGATCAAGTACCAGTATGTTCTTTTTCAAGCAGGTTTTTATCTTTTGAGTTGAGTATTAGGTATGCCATACTATAAGAGGGACGCAACATTAGTTAGACAATATCAATAAAAAAAGTGCTCAAGTACTCCCATGAGAGTTAACCTTGTGAGATCAAACCTAGTGGGGGTTCTCTAGCTCAAACCGGTCTGACCAGTTTTGAGCACTCATAGGTCCAACAGCCAATTAGTTTGAAAAATCGGTCTGACAGGTTTGGCAAACTAGTCTGACTGGTTTTGTCTGACAGACTAACGACTAGTTTTGTTAGAGTTGGTATTTAAACCCATGAGCTCCTCTTGGAGGGGTTGTTGGTTCTCCACACATTCTACACCTTCCTGAACCCCAATTGAGCTCTCCCCAACCTCTCTTAGTGATATTCAAGCCTCTAGTGTCTTATCCTTGAGTTGGATTGAGAGAATGACTTGTGTGTTAGCTTTATGAGGTATCATACACTTGAGCACTTGTTGATCGTGTTGAACATCTTCTGAAGCATTTGTTACTCTTGGAGCTTTTGCTCCTAGATGGCTAGAAGTCGCTTGTGTGACAACTCCAAGAAGTTTGTAAATGTAGATCAGAGATAGTGGAATCCTCGCTTTGGTGATAGGTGTGAGAAAGGAGTAGATTGAAAGATATCTCAAAGCCCTTATGGCTTACCTCAACAACGTGGTCGTAGGCCAGCCTTTGTGGCGAGCTAAACCATGGGATAAATCTTGAGACTCTTGTGCATTATATATATATATAGGTCTTGCATGCTTTACCTTGTGTTATATATCTAGCATATTCATTGTGCTTCCGCTTCGATCTACTTTGATGTGCTTGTGTTGTGTGCAAGGTCTTCATTGATACTTTTGGAAACAAATGTGGAAGTCTCACACCAAGTTTGGTTTGTGCTAGAACTCGTAGAGGGGATTTCATTTACTGTCGGTTTTCTTTGTGGCAAACCGCTCTAACCGGTTTGTGAAACCGGTCCGACCAATTTTGGTACTGATAGTAGCTCAAAGTTTTTAATAAGTGCATATTTGTCTATTCACCTCCTTCGTGCCGCCGCCAAGGCGCGTCGTCGCCCACATCAGAGTCGCCAAGATGAGGGGCCACCGCATCCCTGCTCCTCCACCAGTCGCCGCCCGGGCGCGGGGCCCCTACTCCTCCGCCACCCGTTGCCCAAGATTCGTCAGCGCGGGGACGGAGTGTCCAGTGGCGTCGATGCCGTTTCGCCAGGGGTGGAGGGAGTGATGATGGAGGGCGGAGGAAAAGAGAGAGGGAGGCCGCCCTGTGGTAATAAAAAAATGACACATGGGTCCCACTTTTTGGTAGTTGGTATAAAGAAGGTGGGTGCGGGAGAAAATGAGTTTAAATAAGTGAATCTCGATAACTAAGACAAAATATTTATGTTTAAAGAAGGAAATAGAGGATGATGAAATGCGTATAGCCTCACGGGTGCCGTCCCAAAGCAATTCCAGCTTCGAACTCTAATGGCCTAGGCAAAATTTACCACAAGACACCATTAAAAAAGTGACATATGACATAAGACACTACCTGCATTATTATATTCGATGCATTATTATATTCTTTTTTAATTGAAGAGCCACCCTAAATGTCTAATTTGGCCCTGCTACCTTATCTTCTTTTCCCGTGAGTCATTTTCTTTCTTCGGAAACTATGGTAAAGAATCGTGATCTACAACCAGATTTGTTCGTCTGACTTATCAGCCACCAATCAATAGTATTTCTTTCTTAAAATAATTTAGCCACCAGTACTTTTCTATATATATAGTTATATACTATAAAGAACGAATTCTTTTGATGGGTCTAACCCCTTTTGTCAACTGTTTGAATAATTGGTAAGCCAAATCACGTTGTGTTTTAGAAAGGGATACAATCAGCGTGGCATGTTTTTTAAGGAATTTTGGGAATAATTGATAATCAAATCATGTTGTGTTTTTTTGGGATTTTGAGGAATCATTGATAACCAAATCACATTGTGTTTTGGAAAGGAATACAAGTAGCCCGGCATATTTTTTTAGATTTTGGGGGAATAATTGGTAACCAAATCACGTTATGTTTTTTGAAAAGGCTTAGCGATCGAGGTCGGCGGCCGGCGGCCTCGGTCACACAGCTGTGTTTAAGCATTACCAGACATATTATCACATGTCAATATGGGTTTGCACTAATCACGCATCACCACATTCCATTGCTTTCCATCATGCGTCAATGCATGTTGCTGTGAAAGAAAAATGCATATTGTCATGAATCACTTTTATCCTATCTGACAATCATGTTGTTCCCGTACATCTATCACAATCCATGCAGGCACCACGTTTCTTATTGAGGACGAGACTTTGTCACATGTGTTTTTTACGAGCTCGATGTCGAGCCAAGGCGTTGTTGTCGATGGGGGCGTCTTTTGTGCTTCCAACCAGGTCGGTCAGCGATTCCCTGACATTGTTTTACCTCCAGCCACGAGAGGCAGTTCCTGATTTCTCCTCACCCCATGTTGTCATTGCAGCCTTGGTTTTTTTACACCTGAGGTACTATAAAACTAAATTTTTTTGTTATTATGATTTTTTAGATATGTGTGTGTCACAAGTACCTTTTGCTAGTATCTCGTAACAAACCAGATTCAGCTAGCCAAACGAAGCCGAATGGTGGTGATTCCTCCCAGCGCGCGCCCCGTCCTCGGCGTGTGTGGTTGTGGTGCGGAGACCGGCGGCAGGCGTGTGTGGAGTCGTGCGGAGGCGAGGAACAGTAGCCGGTGGGGATGCGCGAGTGCCACCATTGCTGCGCTCTGTCTCTCTCTTGTTTTTCTCCCTCATTTTCTCTTGTTTCTCTCGATTCCTCTTGTACTCTTCGCAATTTCTCATCCTTCCGTTGTCAACGGCCGTGTTTGGATGGCGGTGTAAAAAATTTCACCCAAGGAAATCTTGCATGCATGGAGTACTAAATGATGTCTATTACCTACCGCTACCGACCAACACTGTCGTTGTGCCCACACAAGACCCAAATGCTCAGTTTGCCAAATTTTACTTGGCAAATCTTGTGTTTTGCCAACTTCTAAAAAGATATGCAGTGTAAAAAGAGTTCATCTCCAACAGTTTGACATAATTCACTTGCCAAATCCAGATCTAATTTACATCAGGAATCCTGAGAGAAACAAAATTATGTTTGTGCCCTTCCACCTCCTGAAAACTTACATCAGGAATCCTTCTTTTTTCACCCTCCCACCTATAGGGAAACGACGATGGCAATCACGATCCGCACGCGCATATATGCGCGTTGGGAGGTTGTGACAACCCGCTCAGGAAAATACCGTACTATAGCCTAAACCAATCCACTTTGGTCATTAAGCAATAATAAAGTATCATCCCATCGTTAGTTGTCGGGCTGAGCCCGGTGAAATCACTTACATAGCAACAAAGGATCGACAAATATGCATTAAAACTCACGTGAAGGCGAGTCCAGAGTACAACTCATGACTAAAATCCAAATCTACCCCAAATGGTTTAATTATTACAAACCGAAGTACTTGACATGATAACGAAGTTCAAAGTTCGAAAACAATAGAATTAAACTAAACGGTGCAATGAGCATCACAGGAGGCCTGCCATGATGCCTTCACTCGTCGTCTTCCACCCACTCCAGCTCCCAGCCAGGCAGAATCTCTCCAGGACAACATCACTAAAAGCATTACCTGAAATCAACAATTTAAAGCAAGGCTGAGTATACTAATACTCAGCAAGTCTTACCCGTCGGTGACAACTACATCACCAAACTCTAGAAATGAAAGATTTTTTGGCCAGTGGAGTTCTTTTGCTGAAAAGCAACAAAGAGTATGTCCTTACTTTCAAGATTTTAGCTTAGATTCTAGTTGATTACTCTTTTCTACATGAGCAAGCTACTGGAAGCATAAGTTGTGCAATTCAATTAATCAAACAAAACTGTTCACAAAGTTCCATCATTAGGGATATCATGGCCAGTTGGATAAGTAGTCTCAGATAATGGTGAGAGGCCGACAACCGATTGATTTAAACCTTGCAAGGTAGACCTAAACACACGCTAGGGTGCCCTCACACTAGACAACCATCAAGCGGTTCCCAAAAATCCTCGGTTTAGGATAAAAGATCACATTCTTTGGTACAGGCTATCTGGCATACCCCGCAAGGCACCCAGAATCACACATGCACCACTGGTAGCTAGCTGTGGGACGCGTCCCAAGATTAGTGACGGTTGTTGACGCTCACTAGCGTCGCCACCAGGTTTATGTCCCCAACAACTGCGCCAGAAAGCTTGTTGGTATTTCTTACATCGTTACTAAAGTTGCAAAGGCACTAGAATGCCTGTGGGTATACTACACGATCACAGATAAATCCGCAAGCGCACAAATACCGTTGTAGCTTTCACCCGGGAGTATTCCAAGGCATCGATTTCCTCGGGGAATGAGAAGTGTAGAGAACCTGAACTAATTCGTCTGGGGGTATGGTGACGAAGGATAGAAAGGCAAGGGTAGATGTGATGCCCCAGGTCTTCAGCCGGGTTTATTAACCCTAATGAGCAGGTCAACTGCGTTGACTTTGGTCAAACAACGGTCAACCTGGGCCATCACCTCAAAAAAACCACCAACAAGCTCTAATGACCCACTTTGGTCAACTAGTGGTCAAGGTTTGGTCAAAACCCTAGTCAAACCCCTTAAACACCCTTTGACCTTCTATGTCAGCCGGAACTTTTGCTGCGTTCTCCAAATTTCACCTAAACACTTCAAAATCTCCCAATGTAAAAGTTGTGTATTTTGTCGAGGGACACAACTTTCTTGTTGAGTGGCATTTCTGTTTTGAAGTGCAAATTGGTGAAAAATGCAGGTCAACGCCTCCGGGAACTATTCACTGGAGCCGAGATTTCTGCAAAGTTCCACTGCGTTTTATGCAAAATCCATTGATCAAAACCCTATACGGCCTTTGTAAAAGTTGTAGAGGGTCAGCTGATCTACAACTTTGCTATTTAGCACTTGGAGCACTTTAGTTCAAAAATCATGAGAAAAAGGCAGTCAAACAGGGCCACCTTGCTTTGTCCCAGAGCCAGAGCGCGAAAGCACGCATCGTCGCCCGCGCTGCGCGCGCACCCGGCCACGTCGGCCCATCGCCGTACCCGTCGTACATGCACGCCGACGCGGGCCTGTGACCGTTTGTTCGTGCGTTGTGCTCTAGGGACTGTGCGGAATGTAGGTAGACCTCTTGTTCGGCGCCACATGCTATGCGCGCACCCGCCGGCCGGTTGCGCCGCCTTACGCCATTGGGCCGCCATCCCTGCACGTCGTCGCGCCTTGCCGAGCCCATACCGTGCCATGGCTTTAACCGGTCCGACGCAAACCGCCTCACCACCCCGAGCAGGCTATAAAAGGTCGGCGCTGTCCTTCCTCGCGCGAGAACCCGAGCCCTCGCTACGCTCGCCATTGCTGCCGTCGTTGAGCTCCTTGCTCTGCTTATTGTCGTGACCGCCCGATCGCCTCTAGCCTTCCCTCCTGGACTGCTAGAACTTGCACGCCCGTGTGATGGCCTGACCGAACTGCCGCTCGCCGGAAAACAGGTTCCAGCGGCCGCCGCCGGCGAGCTTCACGCTCCGCTTACTCCCCGGGCCAACTAACCTTTCCTGGACCTCCACTAGGTCAAAGAGAAGCTACCCGTGCTACACATTGTTCAGCCCCGCCCCTATCCTCGTCGGAGCTCGAGCGCCCACGGCTGCGCCACCACTGCTCTGCCACCGCCGCTCGCTGGCGACCCTTCCGACCGAACCAAGTGTCCCAATCGAGCACGGGTACACCGAATTGCAGCCGGGTATCGCTTGATACCCATCCCCAGCCCCACATCGCCGCCGGCGAGCCTCCCCCCGCCGCAGAGGGCACCCCTGTGTGAGCTGTTGGAATTCGAGGGCCTGTGTGTTAAAGCCGAGGGTAGAGTTGTGAAGTTAAAAACTTCCAGGGACTCTTGTGAAAGAAGATTCTTCCTCCCCTTTTGTGTTGTGCCTGAGACTTGTAAAATCCATATAAAATCGTAGAAAAATCCAAAAATTGCAAACCCAATTTTGTTGTGCTCTGTGTAACTAGAACTACAATTTCTGCAAAGGATATATATACTTTTGAGCTTTAGTTTTTGCTTGAAAATTGGAAACTAGAATAACTAGATCTGTGTTTCTGCCAAATCCATACATGACCTTGAGCTGGATTTTGGATATGTTCTATAGACTAGCATGTGTAGGTTCTGTGCCAAAATTTGCACAAAGTTACTCAAGGAATCTTTTTATATGATTTAATCTGTGTTGTTCATAAATCTGCCTAGATGATTTTTGTATCTTAAAATATAATTATTTCTAAGCCCTGCTTCTAGATATTGTCTGGTTATGCGAAAATGCACCTCTAGTGAATTTACCCTAATTTTATCTCTGTTAGAAATTTTATTTCCCAAATTATGCATGCTTTTAAACATAAATGTATAGATCAAGATCTATAATAGCTCTAGGTGGGTTTGTTGGTTTCTTAGGCTTGTTTTGAACCAAAGCATGTGTAGGAGAAAGTTTGGCTTCATTTCTGTTATAATTATTTTTATGTGCATTTATCCTTTTATTGCTAGCTAGAAATGCCTTTATCTGTGTGCATTTAATTTGCTGTGGCTCAAACCTTTTGCTTGCTATCCAAATAAGTGCTCCCTGGTCAATAGGACCAGTGGGTACTGTTGGGCAAGTTTGAAGTGTGATTGGTTGATTAAAGGTTGAAAACTAGATTAATCTAGTGAGGGAAAAATAGGAAAAACCAATTCTTTTGTGCATAAGTTATATAAATGAGTTAGGAAAGTAATTTGTGGCATAAAAGTAACTTTCCTTGCTAACTTGCATTTAAAGTAAATATTCTTTTATATATGTACACAATCACCATCATGAGAGTGTTATGTAGTCTTTTTGTGTTTACCTTAAATGAGTAAATGTTTAAATGCTTTTGTTAAGGTGAATATGGCCAACCATAGAATTCTTGTGGTTGTTTGCTACTGGTTGTTAATTGAATTAAAGTAATTTATTTATTATATGTACTCAGTCACTATTAATGAGTCTAGCTAATAAAGCACCACAAAATGTTCCTTTATAGGAAGAGTATGTTGAATGTATCTTTATTTAGGTGAATGTGGTCAACCATGCACCCCATGGTTGCCAAAAGTGGTTTTGTGATAAATTAACTCAATCTGCCAATTAAGTCTTGCATTTGCATTCTCCGTGTAGAAGTCCCAGACGGTAGCTATACACTTGTGCCGTCAGACGAGGACGAGGGAGCAGGAGGAGACGTGCACTACGTGACCGTAGAGCAAGACCCGGACCAAAGTCCGGAAGGTTGTCTGTCTGCTTGTGCTGACGAAGGCAAGCCCCGGTTTAATCATTAACCCATGTGCTTACTTTCAATCTTCTGATTTTATCACTGTCATCTTATGTGCATTTACGTTCAGGAGTTGATTGAAACCCTAGTTGCATGATCCTTAAGTACCAATGATCTTTTACTAGCATTAGGTCGCTAGTGGCTATGCTTTAAGGATCCGGTACAAGTCGAGTGATGTTCGTCACTCGCGAGAATAGGATCTCCTTTATGGAATCACCTTATTGTATAAATGGATTGCTCATGTGGTAAGAGCATGGGATTTGGGCTCCGGTCAAATGGCTTCATTGGTTAAGTGTTTGAAAGTACTAAACACTTGTCGGAAATGGGCACGGTAAGCTGAAAGGACCTTGTGATGCCTAGAGGGGGGTGAATAGGATCAGTTCAAATTTCTTAAACAAAAGTCGCGGTTAAAACACCTGTCGGTACTACCAACGTGGTGTCGGTTCTACTGACGGGGTCGGTACTACCGGTACCAGGTCGGTACTACCGACAGGGCAGAGTTGACTTAAAACGAAATTTGAATTCTGTAGGGTTTCTAGCAAATCTACTTTAATCAAAGTCTTAGTTTAGAGGCTAAGAACCACCTGCAACCACAAAGATGAGTTGGATAGCAACCAAATGATAGATCGTGCTAAAACAATTTCAAGGGTTAGTTAGAAACAAAGAATTCAAGCAAGCAAAAGGAGACACAAGATTTAATCCGAAGTTCACACCCAGAAAGGATGCTACGTCTCCGTTGAGGATCCCACAAATGGAGGGCTATCACCAAGAGCCTCTTTTCCTCTTCCAACCCCCACAAAGGAAGATTGGTGCTCACTAAGAATTCTCCACCAAGGAGAGGGCAATACAAACGATCCCGGGTGCACCACACAAAGAGGGCACTCGCGGGCGACGCCTAACCGTCTAGAAGCAAGCTCCAAGAGTAACAAATGCAAACCAAAAGCCCGGAGATGCTTCCACTACAAGGTTTTCCCCCTATTGCAACAAATCCCTTAGGCAACACCACTATTTCGGTTGCAATAGGGGGGTACTATTGCACCGAAACAGTGATTTGGTTGCAATTTGTGTGTCTATTGCCACACAAAATTTGAGTTGCATTATTTATTTTTTCGGTTGCAACATGTTGACGCTAATGCACCCTTTTTTAGGATTTCCGTTGCATTTGGTTGGAAATAATGCCACCCCAATTTTGTGTTGCATTAACATTCCTTACGTTGCAACAGAAAGTTGCTATAGCCACCATACTAGGGATGGTTGCGTTTGAACAAGTATGTCGCAACGTAGAATTTTGGTTGCAAATACGGAACAACTATATTGCAACTAAAAATTTGGGTTGCAGATATGTCTTTTTTTATTGCAATACATGGAGGGCTATTGCTTCGTTTGTAGCCTAAAGATGCAATATCGTGTATGTATTGCCACGAAATTTAGTCGTTGCATTATTTTTTCATGGTCGTTGCAACTGTATAAAAATTATTGCAACGAGGTATTCTTTGGTTGCACTCCACGTGGTTCTCCACAAGGGCCTCTAGGGGATCGATCTCCACGGCGATCTCCACGTGGTTCTTGTTGCGGAGATCTGTGTGGCGCTACGGCCACGGCCGGTACGTACTGTTGTCTTGATGATCTCGTATATATATTCAATCGATCATTCGCTGCATATGCATGAATATTGCTACATCATGATTTAGGTCGATTGAAACATGAACAATGCAGATTAATTAATGGCAGCAGATGAAGATCGGATTTGGATGCGCTTACCTCGACACTCAGCGGATTGGCAGAACATAAATTAAAAACATTTCATTTCCCATATGACCCAACAAATAAAAAATAGTCATATTTTTTAATGGAGAAAATTAATAAATTAAAAAAATCTTTAAAAAGTAAAAAATTGAGTCATGGCTTGAACCGAAGACTATGTCTTCAATCAACAACACCTTACCACTAGACTACTTCACAACTATTGCTTCCTCTTGCATTTGGATCTTTTTTAATCTAAATCTAACCACAAGAGTACTGGGCCGCAAGCTGCTCCTGGCCTGCCGCACGCTGGGCTCGCTCGCTTACTGGGCCGCAAGCGCTGGTCGACAAATATCCCAAAAAGAAGCAAAAAGCAGTGACCGAAGGACTCGAACCCGCGCCGCTGGGTTTAGAAAGAGGATGCTCTGCCACTCAGATACAAGTGTGTTTGTGGTTAGAGGCCTGACACAGACCTTTTATCATGTACGCAAGCGGTCACCAGATGGCAGCGCGAGATTGGCCCAGTTCTATTAGAGTCATGGTTTCGCATTTCTTCTTTTGATCTGTAATTAAATTTTGTATCTAGTTTTTCTCCATCATACTTAATCCAAATTTGATGATTTTTTTCTAAAATTTTCTAAAAATTGTCATATTTTTTATTAATGACATTTTTAGTACAGATTTTCATTATACAGATCTTATTTATATACCTTATCTTGTACCTTATCAGATTTTAGAAAACTATAAGAGAGATGTATCCATTTGTAAATAATGTAGGTTTCTCCTTTATCGAAATCATTTGAAAATTTTATATATAGTTTAGACATCCATAAAATGATTCCATGTTAATTTTTAGAATTTTCGAGAGAAGTTTTAGGTATTATTATCATTATTTTATAACAAGGTGACTAGTATAAGTTCGAGTTTCTCTACAAGTCAATTGAATTTTTTGTCAATCTCCAAGATGTGGCCTAGAATGGACCATAAACACTTATATATATATTTTTGAATTTGTTTGAATCTTATTATATATACATATAAGTCAAATTGGAATTACTTTCAGTGAACATCTAGAAATTCAACTAAATGATAGAAAACAACAAATCTATTCAGAAAATCTTGAAACACCTAGAGAAAAACTTAAATATTGTCTGATACATGTGAAAAATGCATTTGGGGTATATAAGGTAATTAATTTTCAAGTTACTTCATAAAGGTGTCTTAATTAGGTATTTAAAAATATAAAACCATGTTTTTTTAAGAAAAATGGCAATGCAACTTCATATTTGCTAATGTTATGGTCAAGATAAGGTCGTGTCCAAAATTTAGATGTATACGAGTCCAAAATAATTATGAGGTATTCAAATCTCAAAGTTTGACTTTGGGTTTTAGAAAACTATAAGAGTGATGTATCCATTTGTAAACAATGTAGGTTCCGCCTTTACCGAAATCATTTGAAAATTTTATGTAAAGTTTAAACATCCATAAAATGATTCCATATTTATGAATGGAGAAAATGATGAATTGAAAAAATTCTAAAAAACAAAAAAAGGGCTAAGTGTGACTCGAACCTAAGACCTCATCCTTCAATGCACAATGCCTTACCACTAGGCTACCTCACAACTATTGTCTTGATAAGAATTTGGTTTGTTTTTATCAATTCTAAAATGCTCGTTGGGATTGCTCGCTCGCTGGGCCTCCGCTAGGCCTGCTTGCCGCGCATTGGGCCGCAAAGCACCTCCTCTAGCCCAGCTCGCGCTAGCAGTCGCGGCCCACTCATACTTGCGACCTACTTGTGAGGGAGAGAGAAGAGACTTGACCATGCAGCAAATATGTTTGACTAAGATTTTTATGTTTTTTATGTCGAAACTCAAATTTGGTCAAAACAAAAGTTTCTTAGAATTTAAAACCCTACAACTTTCATATTGACCCGAGGTTTATGTAGTAAAATAAATTTAGGAGAGTTGACCCGAGGTCAAATGGTGTTGATTCTTTTCCTCTCTTTCTTCTATTTATGAGCAGCCCAATTTTTTTCTAGGCCCAAAAACTGTCTGTGCACTTGGACTTTAAAAAATACAATTCAACTACTACTTCTTTTGTCTTGGTTAGCTTAGTTCTCTTGAACCCTATAGTGTTGTGGTCGTTCTTCGCTTGATCTCTAGTGTTTCACGGGAGAGAGAGACCTTTCTCTAAAGGCCTTAGGGAAGGTTCTTCGGTTCGTTGTGAGCGCGGTGCTCAAAACTTGCCTTAGTCTTAGATTGGTGTCCCGCGAAACGGATTAGTTGTGGTATCCTAAGGAGGTGACAGCTCCGGACGGGCTCTGTAGTCCACCACGTTAGTTCGGGCCGGTAGGATTCAGCGCGTCGTCATCCTCCCTTCTCATCCTAGTCTGAGGGTGAGGCTCTGCATGCCCCTACAACACTAGAAGAGCTTGTTGATTCATGAGCAAGAAAATAGTTTAGGGTATACAAACTTCAAACTTTTTTTTGCGACCATACAGACTTCAAAGTTTATGTTGAGTCGTATGAAATAATGTGATGAACTATCTAGTTTATGAACAATGTATACTCCAATTTTCACAAAATCTTATGAAACTATGTCAATATCTTATATGGGGGCTAGAATGGAACATATAAGTTTAAATAATTTTTTGAGTTACTTTGGTATTATTATCATTATTTTATGAAAAGGTGGCTAGTAGAAGTTTGAATTTTCCCTATATGACAATTGATTTTTTTGTCAATCTCTTAGATGTGTGATAGAATAGACCATATAAGTCTAATTATATATTTTTTGCATTTTTCGAATCTTATTAGAGATACATATGGGTCAATTTGGAATTACTTTCGATAAACATGCATAAATTCATTTAAATGATAGAAAATAGAAAATATACCTAACAATTCTTGAAAATCTTAGGTCAGAACTTATATGTTGTCTATTACATGTGAAAAATAAAATGAGAGCATATAAGATAACAATTTTGCAACTTCCTTCACAAAGGTGTACTCATTAGTGATTTAAAAAAATAGAAAAATCAACTTTTTGCACAACAAGTGGCAATGAAAACCCACAATAGTTGTAGATCTAGATAAGTTGCACACCTATTATATTGACAACTTTTTCATTTCAAATCATTTTTATATCTTAGAACTTAGTACATTTATATCATCAAAAGAAAAATAAATGTAAAGTTTGCAAAAAAGGCTCAAAGAGCCATAAAAACGAAAAAGGCCCATTCAGCCCAAATGGCCCAACGTATTTCAGTCGTCCATCGCCGATACAATGGCTCAGATCGCATTCACATAGTATATAAGCAACTGCATTAGGCCAAACCCTAGCATCTGCTTCTGCTCTCGCACAAGTCTCAGCCGCCCGCCCTCCCCACATCCAACAGCACGCCCGCGCCGCCTTCTTCCTCTCCTTGCCAGTCCCGAGCGGCCGAGCCGGCGCATTCTCATCCTCGCTCCCACCCCCTCACCGGCGCATGGCCATCCAGGCCGCTACGGCCTCGGGCGGGACGGCGGCGGCGGTGGGGCGGGGACGAGGGAGGGCGCCGTGGAGGCCCGACCGAGGCGGCGCACGGGCGGAGGCCTGGTCGAGGCGTGCACAGATCGAGGCCAAGCAGCACTCCGGCGAGATCGAGGCCTCCACCGCCACCCCCTACGAGCTCCACTGCTAGCTCGTCGCCGCCTCCGCCTCCGCCGCCCACTCCGCGTCCAACATCCAGTCCTCCTCCATGGTTTGCCCCAACTCTTGTCGTCTTCTAGGTCTGGTCATATGACGCAGCTCTCCCAAATCCCCGGATCCAGCTGGATGAGCTTTTTTTTATTACACTCCTAGATCTATTAGAACATGTTGAGATGCATCTGTGACTGGAGTTTGGCTTCGATTAATCTTTTGTTGAGCTAGTATATCAGGATCAAAGTTTGGGTATTGATGTGCTGTCGGTACAGGAGCTGAGCTTCATGGCTAGCGCGAGGAGCAGGCGGAATCCAGGTGTTGCCTACCATTGTGTAGCTCTTGCTAAAATGATTCCACTTCCACTGAAATGATTCGTAGCTTGCATTCTATATTTCTCAAGCTGTTGATGGCACATACATATTTTGTATTGCTCTGTAGAAGATCAGCAGTAGTTTGCATCTGTGGTGCTTTGCTTGTAATGAATCTAGTTAATGACAAGTATTGAACAAAGCATGTGACAGCAGGAAGTCTTTCTTGAATTAATATCTGAAAAGCCATATATCCGAGACATTGAATTATACATGTTGGTGCCATCTTAAACTACATAGTTTCAGCAATTATTTTCTTGTTGCATATTTCCATGTCTAGCACCAGCGTTTGTAGTTTATTTGTGCAGCTTGATTTAGGTGAGCGAGGTCGAAGCTGCAGCGGTGAACATCAACGAGAGAATATTTAGCTGAGTAATCATTGCTAGCAGTTTAGTTGTTCATGTTTGTTCCTTTCCTTTCTCTCGCACCGGTGTGGTTACTATTTACGGAGATTATACTACGTAATTATGCATCTCTGCTTCTCTAACTTGCAATTATTTTCTCCTGCATGCTTTCGATCGAAATCTCGTAGCATAACATTTTATTTACTACTTGCTTGTCTTAGAAATAAGTACATGATGACAGATTTACTTGTAATTACTTCCTGGCATGGAACATGATTTTATTCTAGATTTCTAACTACTAGCTATATTTGTATCTCAATGGTTGACTACAATTTATAAGTAGCATAACCTCTGTTTGATTTCTAATTTACACTGACACACATGACTTTGCTTCGTTATTGGCACATTTTACACTGATACACTAACACCATGGATGAAATGCCTCCAATGCGACTTCATTTTATAGAACTTAAGTTTATTCGTAAGTTTCAGTAACTAAGCGACTATCTTTTTAATTTTGATGTGAATAAATAGTGAGCTAGTCTTTGCACGTCAAGTGGCCTCAGTTTTTACTTCTAAAACTGTTGCCTGAACTATTTGATTTGTTGTCGGAATTTGATTTCTACTATCAAATTAGCATACTAGTGCTTGTTGCTTCTGTACGTCTCACTGGATTTTACGCTTGTTGGCAGGAGGAGCAGAGTCACTTCGACCTTGCTGGCACATAGTTTTTGCAGGGCTACCTGCTTTCTTCACTAGCTATCCTTGGCCCAACTCCTAAGTACGTGATTCCTATCAATGTTATTTATTTAGACTAAGTTATGTTACCTGTTAGCTTGATAACACATGCACATGTAGCCACCTATTAGCTCAATACTTTTTACACAGACTTCTGACACCTGTTGCTTGAGATATCCTGAACTGAACTATATGCACGATTGCTTGTTTTTGAATTCTGAACTGAGCAAGCCTGTTATGGTGGTTGGAAATGCATGTTTCTTGACTCATTACTTTTATGAAAATTTGGGTTACAGTAATAGCTACAAGTGATTTGCTCCATTCAATTCTTTCCTAGCCAGTACTATAGGTGAATCGGTTAAGGCAATTCAATGCATCCATATACATGCACACCAATGTCAAAGCTTACATTGGATTTGAGATTTAAGTGTTACAAAACAAAGAAATGGTTCTCACTCTTTAGTGTTATATGTAAATCTATATATTTGCCCACTTTATGTTTGTATGATATAACATATGTACGTGCGATCCTACACACATAGCATTTTAGTAATTTCTATGTAAAATATTGCCCACTTACAAGTGTTTGGAAATGTGCTCTTTCGGGTTGAGGATTAGATGCATCAAGAAGCAAGCCATTACAAGTGATTGGAGCATCAAGCAATTGACATGTCTTTGGACTGCTAGTGATGCTACAAGAACATATTTGTTCGTTGTTTTGATGTCATGTATGGTGTTTTTGACTGGAATTGCTTGTGATTTATGGTCTTTTCCGCCGTTTTGATAAATCTGTTGAAACATGGGCTCGTTGTGGTGAATATTATATGAGTTGTGTATTTTTGCTAAATGACTTGGTTTAAAATTTGGGCCGGTTGGGCTGAATTATATATGGGGTGTATATATTCTTTGAATAATTTGGGTTGAGAAATGTTTGGTCTAGGCCCATTTGAATTTGGCTCGCTAACAAATGACACGGTGTGATATCATAACCACATCATCCGCCATATGGCCGCCATGTCATACGACATGTGGTGCCACGTCATCCGACACTTGGCTGCCATGTCATCAATTGCCACATCATCGCCATGTCAGCAGCCATCTCATCTCTACAGGTGACGTGGCAAGTTAATCCATGACGGTCAACTTCGTCATAGATTTTGGGCTTTGGGCTGGGTTTAGTGGGCTTTACAGGACCACATATTACTACCAATCAAACTACGTGGCAATAGAGGATACCACCTATAGCAACGTAACAAATATCGTGGCATCAGACAATACTACCTATCGCATCGAAATCAACTTTTGTGGCAATAGAGGAGACCACCTACAGCAACTATACAATTTCGTGGCATCAGACAATACTACATATTGCAACCAAATTACTTTCGTGGTAATAGAGGAGGTTCAAACTATAGCAACCAAATTCAGTGTGTAGCAATACTATAATTTGCAACGAAACAGAAACGTTGCAATTGCACCTTTGGCAACACCCCAGATGCGTCGCAATAGTACACTTTGCAACCAGAACAAGCGTTGTAAAAAAACCTAATTGCAACGTTGCGTTACGTTGCAACAAAAAAACTTTGGCAACCACTAGATGGACAACGTCGTAATAACCTAATGCAACGAGGCTTTTCGCAGCCCACGGTCCACGGAAATTTGGTTGCAATTGTGTCTATTGCAACCAAATATGGCATATTGCAACACATTTTGTGTGTTGCTTTAGGGGGAAAATCTAGTAGTGTTCAAGTGCTCTTGAGAAGGAGAAGAACGATGGGGCTCTCAAAGCTTGTGCACACTTCACTAGAATTCACCTCTCTACTCAAACCCTAGCTCAAGGGAACCAAGGATTAGCTCTAGAGGAGAGGGGAGAGGTGGAGTGAATGCTCAAGGAAGTGTTTGTCTCGTGGTTGGTCAGCAATGAGTGAGGAGGGAGAAGGGGGCTTAAATACCAAGGGCCAAAAACTAGCCGTTACTGTGCAGAATCGTGTAACCCCGGTACTACCGACACGGTGTCGGTACTACCGAGGGGGGTTTCAGAACCCTAATAGTACCGCCTTATCGGTAGTACCGACGCTGGGTCGGTAGTACCGACCCCATGGCTAAAACTCATCAGTGAAGCCATATCGGTATACCGGCCCTACGCCGGTACTACCAAGGGGAGGTCGCCGGTAGTATCAACATGGCATCGGTACAACCAACCAGGGTTGAGAGTTTGGGAAAAGAATATCATTTGTGCGCGTGCCAACTCTCAACTCTTATCACTCACTTGGATTACCTTCTAGAGCACTTTTAGCATCTCTTGACTATCGATTTGCATCCCCCTTTATAGAACGGTGTTTCCTATACTCAAATTTAAAAATAATAAAATGAAATTAAGCCTTGATTCGAGTTGAAAGCAACGACTTGAAATTGGGGGCCTTCCTTTGATCAACCATATGAGTTTCATTCATTCAAGACCTACATACATCTTGACCAAGCATTAAATACCACAAATCGTGCTTGTCATTATCACCAAAATGATTAGGGGCCAAGATGCACTTTCAATCTCCCCCTTTTTGGTGATTGATGACAACCACAATTTGTTTTTATAAAAGATGTGTGTATTTGACAAATTTGAAAATGAAACTCCCCCTAAATGTGTGCTTTGACTTTTATGAAGGCCTCAAATGCCTATCACACACTTAGAAGACTTTTCACTCTCAAACTGTATACACCAGTGCATGAGTGTGATATATAAACCGTGATGCATATGACATGATATACAAAACAATAAAGTGAGAAACAACAAGCATCACAAATAGATAGACAAGGTTCCTCACACCACAAGCACAATTTAGGTCTTACAAATTTAAATGAGTTCTAGGTTCTTCACCAAGCATTACACCACACAAATACACAAATAGTCCATACATGTCCACAACTAAAGGATAGATAGATAGATAGATAGACGGAGATACAAGCCCACCCCACACATGAGTAAATTGTGAGCTCACTCCCCCTTTGGCATCAAGCGCCAAAAAGAGGAGGCCCTTCAATCATCATAGTCATGTGGAGAGTGGGCAGCCGGGGGAGAGTCGTCGTCGTCGTCGTCGGTCTCACCACCACCAAAGTCCTCATCGTCGATGTCGGCCGGGGGAGCTCCATACATCATGGAGGTGACGCCGTAGATCTCCCAAGGGTTGTAGAAGTTTGGTGGGGGAGGAAAATCCATGGGCTCGCGGACGGGAGAGTGCTCGATGTTGTGTTGAGCAAGCAAAGCCTTTTGACGCGTCTCTAACTTGATGAGCTGCTCATCAACGTGCTGCCGATGCGCACGAATCTCCTGTGCATTGTGCTTTCCCACATTGAAACAAGCAAAGAGACCTTGAGAGAGAAAGTTGAAAATGCTCTTTTTCTTGCCGGGGGACGGTGCCTCGAGATGCGGATGGCCCACGAGAGGAGGAAGGTGGCTCATAGGACGATGGGCCACCGGAGGAGGGGCCACCCACGGGAGCGGGACGAGGAGGAGCATGCTTGCCCAACTTGAGAAGACGCTCAGTGTTGCCCTTGTTTGGCTTGTACCAAGAGTGAGTCTTGTCGGGGAGAATATCAACTCCCGCCACCTCACAAATCATCTTGAAGATCCAAGGAGCATATTGGCAACTCTTGTTGGCGGACACGGAACACACAATGATTTCCTCCCAAATGAAGTTGAAGATGCTAAAGTCCACCTTCCCCGGTGCCATCCTCACAAGAATCTCTTTTGCCACATTGGAGATGTTGGTATTGTCACCGATCTTAGGAGTGAGAGTGTAGCGGAAGAGTTGATTCAACATCCTATAGACCAGTTTCATCCCATGTGTGGTACCAAACTCCACTTTTCCATACAAGGAACCATACATGAAGGCCATCTCACTGTCAAGCGGAAACTCCCCACCATGAAGCTTGGGACGAGCAAGATCCTCCTCATCGAAACCAAGGATTTGAGCAAAACGCTCATATGAGACGGAGAGGGGCTTGCCTTGGAGGAGCCAATGAAATGTCCTTGTCTCACGACGGATTTAGATGTTGGCATAGAATTGGGCGACCACTTCTTCATTCCAATCATAGTTGATTGCCATCACATTGGTCATCCCATTGGCATGACAAATATCAATCGCATCATTGACGGCCGGAATGTCAAGAGACCTAAGAAGATCCCAGTTGATTGACTTCATATCAACGGCCATGTGGTCCTTGCTGAGAATGACGAACTCATACCAATCTGCATTGAACTTAAGCCAAAAGCGGATGTCCGCGTCAAACTCCTTTTGCCAAAGAGCGAGGTCGGAATACCTCTCCTTGTACATGTTGTGTGACCCCCTTGTGTAATCCACCATCCTGACAATTCCCATTTGAGTAGCCGGACGAGGAGGGATGGATGGCTGAAGCATGAAGGATGAGAGGGTGTCCAAAGAGATGTCCTCATAACCATCGTAATGATCATCGGGTTGGTGAGCTTGCTTTGTACGGGCGCGATGACCTTGTCCCTTGGATTGACGAGGAGCAGCTGGTGGATTGGTACGACCACGTCCACGAGGAGCTTGAGAGCTAGCTCCCCCTTTCCTCTTCCTTTGAGCGAGAGGAACGTCATCTTCATCGGATCCTTCGCGAACCACTTGCTTGCCGGCATGACCCGTCTGGAGGATTAGAAATGAGTGCATAAGATGGGTGTTTTGACGATGGAAAGAGATGGCTCAATTCAAGAGAGCGGCTCTGTTGACAGCCCCCCATCAGTACTACCGACACAGGGTCGGTACTACCGATGCGGGTCGATTTCGGGTGAAAATCTTTGAATCCGGGAGATTTACCCAACCAAATGCTATGAAATCATAGATACGAGTTCTAGGATGGATAAAACGATGATTCCCTAAAGCATTCCCTCTAGAAACAACTACATTGGGAGATCGATCGACGAAGATTTTGAATGAATACCTTGAGATGCTTCCCGCGCGAATCGACGAACTTCCGGCGAGGATCGGATGTTCCGGAGGGTGGAGAATCGAAAGGAGTGGCTAGAATCACTTTTGCACGGTTGGTTTTTGAAATCCCCACTCAGATGGAGTAGAAGGAGGAAGGGGAGGCACGGCTAACGATTGGGAGAACCCTTGAACCCTAGAGCTGGTCGCGACCCTTTATATAGCCCAGCGCAGATTATCGGTAGTACCGACAAGGGGTCGGTACTACCGGTGGTCCGTAGAAATTATGACAGTGAAGTCTTATCGGTATACCGACCCCGAGTTGGTTCTACCGGGGGGTCCGGTAGTACCGACGTGGTGTCGGTTCTACCGCCAAACTCCAGAAAATTCAACAGTGAGCTCTTATCGGTACTACCGACGTGGTGTCGGTTGTACCGGCAGTTTACCCAGATTTTGAGATTGATTGAGAGTCTGGATTTAGATTTTTGATAGAGGGAAGTATGGACATGTAGAGAACTCATAGGAGTTGGTGACTAGTCACAAACAATCAATCAAAGCTACAGTCACCAATCACTATGTAAAGATCCAAAGTTTTGTAAGACACACACAAGGAGAAGTGAAATAAAACAATTTGCTTCCTATCTAGGCAACAAACAAGTATGTGCAATAAGTCAAGCCAAGTTACGAGAATCCAAGATGTTTAGCTCACTCCTCAAAGCACAAAACCTTTGCTCGTCTGGAGGCTTAGTGAAAATATCGGCAAGTTTCCTCTCGGTGCTTACGTGACGTAAAGCAATATCGCCCTTAGCCTCATGATCCCTTAAGAAGTGATGTCTAATGTCTATGTGCTTTTTTCTAGAGTGTTGGACTGGATTGTTCGCTAGCTTGATAGCACTCTCGTTGTCACACAAGAGTGGAATCTTACTAAGCTTGCAACCATAATCACTCAGTGTTTGCTTCATCCACAAAAGTTGTGCACAACAAGCACCGGCCGCCACATATTCGGCTTCGGCAGTGGATAAAGCAACCGAGTTTTGCTTCTTTGAGCTCCATGACACCAAAGACCTACCAAGAAATTGGCAAGTCCCGGTAGTGCTCTTCCGATCTACTTTGCAACCGGCATAGTCCGAATCGGAGTAGCCAAGTAGATCAAAAGTGGAGCCTTTGGGATACCACAAGCCTAGGTTAGGAGTATGAACCAAATATCTAAAGATTCTTTTAATGGCCATTAGATGACACTCCTTAGGATTGACTTGAAATCTTGCACACATGCACACACTAAGCATTATATCGGGCCTAGATGCACAAAGGTAAAGGAGGGAGCCAATCATGGAACGAAATACCTTTTGGTCGACCGGCTTCCCTTCTTCATTGAGATCAAGATGTCCATTTAATGCCATGGGAGTTTTGATGGGTTTAGAATCGGCCATGTCAAACCTCTTGAGCATATCCTTCACATACTTGGTTTGACACAAGAAAGTCCCTTCCTTCATTTGCTTGATTTGAAATCCAAGAAAGAACTTCAATTCTCCCATCATAGACATCTCAAATCTCTTGGTCATGATCCTACTAAATTCTTCACAAAATTTATCATTAGTAGACCCAAAGATGATATCATCGACATAAATTTGACAAACAAACATATCTTTTCCATTTCTTTGTATGAAGAGAGTAGAATCAGCTTTGTCTATCTCAAAGTCGTTCTTGAGAAGAAAATCCTTAAGGCATTCGTACCATGCTCTAGGAGCTTGTTTAAGCCCGTAGAGCGCCTTACGGAGCTTGTACACATGGTTTGGAAATCTGGAGTCTTCAAAGCCCGGTGGTTGATCCACATACACTTCTTCTTGGAGAGGTCCATTCAAGAAGGCACTCTTCACATCCATTTGATGAAGCTTGAAATCATGATGAGTAGCATAGGCCAAAAGAATACGAATTGACTCAAGCCTTGCTACCGGTGCATAAGTCTCTCCAAAGTCCAAGCCTTCAACTTGTGTGTAACCCTTGCCAACAAGACTTGCCTTGTTCTTCGTGACGACATCAAATTCATCTTGTTTGTTCCTAAAGACCCATTTGGTGCCGATCACATTTTGCTTGGGTCTTGGTACCAACTCCCAAACTTCATTTCTCTTGAAGTTGTTCAACTCTTCCTCCATGGCAATAATCCAATCCGGATCCTCAAGAGCTTGTTCCACACTAAGAGGTTCCAAAGAGGAAACAAACGAGTAAAATGCACAAAAGTTTGACAATCTAGATCGAGTTGTTACCGCTCTTTGAATACTCCCAAGAATGTTGTCAACGGGATGATCTCGTTGAACCATTTGATGTACCCTTGGGTGTGGTTCTTGAGATTGACATTGGATAGGTCCATCATCATCATCTTCAACTTGTGGTGTATCTTCTTAAGCTTCATCACTTAGTTCTACCCCTTGATCAAAGTCTCGTCCATGATCATCACCATGGACTTGACTCTCATCTTGATGAACTTGAGAACTAGGTGGTTCCACTCTTGTTGATGATGATGGATCTTGAGTGCTTGTGTCAACTGGATTTTGTGCTTGAATCTCCCGAGGCATTACTTCACCGGTCCCCATTCTAAAGATGGATATACTTGGGGGTTCTTCATCATCTACAAGGTTTTCACTAACTTGCTCTCGTTGAGAGCCGTTGGATTCATCAAATTTCAGATCTACCGTGGTCTCAACACAACTAGTGGTTTTGTTGAAAACACGATAGGCATGCTCGTTAGTTCCATAACCAAGTAGAAAACCTTCATCAACCTTGGATGCAAACTTTGAGGCTTTGGGTTTCTTGTTAAGTATGAAACACTTACACCCAAAGACCCTAAAGTAATGCACACTAGGCTTCTTACCGGTGATGATTTCGTAGGGAGTCTTGTTCAAGTACTTGTGGAGGTAGAGTCGGTTGGCGGCGTGGCATGCGGTGTTGATGGCTTCCACCCAAAATGAGTCTGGATTCTTGTACTCATCAAGCATTGTCCTTGCCGCTTCAATCAATGTACGATTCTTCCTCTCAACGATGCCATTTTGTTGAGGTGTATAAGGAGCGGAGAGTTCATGCTTGATGCCTTCTTCATCTAGGAACTCTTCAACTTGTGTGTTCCTAAACTCCGAGCCGTTGTTGCTCCTTATGTTCTTGACCTTGAGCTCGAACTCATTTTGAACTCTTCTAATGAACTTCTTCACAATTCCCTTTGCTTCACTTTTATCTTGCAAAAAGAATACCCAAGTGAAACGGGAAAAATCATTGTTGACGGATAAAAGACGTATCCCTCTACGATCCGCAAGCGTACAGACCCCACACCTTTTTCACCACGGGATTCCCAAGGTTCTTGTCAATCCGCGAAGCAAGGGGATTACAAGCGTTCAATCTACAACGACACACTAGCTACTAAAACCCTAACTATTATTATGCTAGAAAACAACTAAACTACACTAGAGAGAACGATTAAGATATCAAGATAAAAGACACTCGCCCACGGGTCTACGATACTAAAGAATGCAATCGCTTAAAGACATGAAAACCAATCTAATCTATCGGGGTTGTGACCACGGTTTCGCCCTTTCCCTCCTCTCGTACTGTCACTACGCGAAGGTATTCATGACTAGACCTTTGATGGACACGGCGTATTGAATGGATCCAAGGAAGCATTGGAGCCCTACTCCCTTTACGGCATGGTAGCTAACCATAAGCATTAAAGTATATTCAACACAAGATGATATATAGATAATCCGACAAAGTGCGATTACATCTCAAGATCGATTACAACCCATGGACGAATGAGAAGATTACCCCATCAAGGTGCTGATCATGGCACCGTTGATCATTGTTTCCCTTCCGCCGGTGTCTTCCTTCTTCTCCACGAGAGGGTGCTTCCTTCGAGGTGGTTGATCTCCCGCCGGAGATCCTCCTCTCTCTCTCTAGCTTGTGGATGGCCTTCTGGTGCGAATGACACCCCTTTCAGTGTTGGCAGTGCCTCGGGGCTTTTAGGGTTGAAGATCCTTCGAGGGCAAGGAAAACGGGACGCCGGCCGGCCCAGCCCAGTTCTGGTGCCGATTTGGTCACCCCTTTTGCTCCGTGGGTCCTTATGCATATATGTACTTTGCCCCCTCCACTTGCATGATTTTGATGATGGTATCCTCGCGTCCAAGATGGAGGTTCTATTCGCATGAAGTTCGATCTTTTACGCTTCAATCCCCGGGGGTGTTCCTCGTAGCACTTCGGTCCTTGCCACCTTTGGAAGTGATTTCATCAAGCTCATGAACACGAACAAGACTCTGTAAATGCTCCTTTGAACTTGTTGTGAATCCGTCCTTTATGTCCATGTTTTCCTACATAAACACAACACTTCCAAATGCATGCACAAAGATGAACTTGTTATATGATTAGTGTGCCTAGTGGCGGGTTAGTTCCATAATCAAATCCAAACCAAAGTGTAATGAACATGCTAGGTGCACCAAAATACACCGTCAACATCTCCCCCACGCTTAGCTCTTGCTCGTCCTCGAGCAAGTACTCGTAAAAGAACTTCGTCCAAGGTGTGTAATCGTGCATCGCTAATCCTTCTTCACAAGTTAGTCAACCCTTTCATCTTTAATACATAAACACAAAGTAATGATCATCAAACATAAACATGGGCGTTTAGAATCTTTACCACGTCAAGATTTACCCCACAACTCAAACTCTTCACTTGAAGTCTTCAATTTCAGCCATACTTACTTCTTTGCTTCCATCGGAGGGTTTTTATGATTTTAAAAAACAAAATTCCTGCAACAAGTATTAGACAAAAAACCTTTCTCCAAGCTCTCGCAAGTCACTCATATGAGGTGGCTATCCTAAACCAATTTTATAAAACTCTCACCTCCCATAAGTCTCTCATATAACATGTTAAGTGGAGCTATTGGTAGGGCTAGCGCAATCAACACAAGTATTGTCAAACTAAGAACTTCCTCTAATGGTTGTTTACCTTTCAAAGCCAATGATCATGAGAATTAACCATATGTAGGGATATCAAGGATGAGAAGATTTAGAATAGTGGACATGTGCAAGGGCAAAAGAAAATTGTGACTACAAGGCACCGATGATGTCCTCGTTGTCGGATTGCACATGGTTGGAAAAAGAATGAAAGTTTCGTCTCTCAACAACGTGACATCCTTCCTTACACTTTATTTTTCTTTTCTTTCACTTGATCCATCCCTCTCATATCTTTATTGCTACCTCATCTTTTTCTTTTTCTTCTTTCATTCACAAATTTTTTTTTCTTTCTTTCTTTCTTTTCCATACACATACTTTTTCTCTTTATTTTTCCCTCTCTTGACAACTTTTCAAAGCTTTCAATTCTCTCTTTCCTTGCATGCATACAATCTGAAATTTTAAATAAATCATGCTAGAGACGAGACGAAACTTTGAAAATAGGTTGTGTTCAAGGAATACGATGTACAAAAGAGATGTATAGGGTTGGGTATGGAATTCGGCGATGTACGTGACTTCCGTTGTGAAAGTCACGTTACCAAATATATGACGAGGCTAGCAACAAAAGATAAGCACAAGAACATGATCATTGCTCGAAATTAAAACTTACCAAGAGAGAAGGGTCCTAGCCTAACTCATCGTGCTAATCACACTTGTGGTGGAGCGAAAAAAATAAACTTGGCTTTGTATAGAATTTTTTTCTTACTCTCAACTTGGAAAAAGAGGTTTTGCTAACCTTTATTACAAGGGTTTTAAGATAATTATCAGAACTGAAATCCTCCAACTTTTAGCATTGAACATATGTTGACGGTGTATTTTGGTGCACCTAGCATGTTCATTACACTTTGGTTTGGATTTGATTATTGAACTAACCCGCCACTAGGCACACTAATCATATAACAAGTTCATCTTTGTGCATGCATTTGGAAGTGTTGTGTTTATGTAGGAAATCATGGACATAAAGGACGGATTCGCAATAAGTTCAAAGGAGCATTCATGGAGTCTTGTTCGTGTTCATGAGCTTGCTGAAATTACTTCCAATGGTGGCGAGGACCGAAGTGCTACGAGGAACACCCCGGGGATTGAAGCGTAAAAGATCAAACTTCATGCAAAGAGAGTCTCCATCTTGATCGCGAGGATAACGGCGTCAAAATCATCCAAGTGGAGGGGGCGAAGTAGATAAGTGCACGAGGACCCACGGAGCAAAAAGGGCGACCGAACCGGGCCGAAAGCGGGCTCGGGCCGGCCGGCCCAGTCGGATCGGCCCAGCCCACTTCGGGCACCGGTTCGGTCCCGTCTTCCTTGCCCTCGAAGGATCTTCGACCCTAAAACCCCCGACGCGCCGCCAACAGACAGAGAGGAGTTTATTCGCACCAGAAGGCCATCTACAAGCTAGAGAGAGAGGAGGAGGATCTCCGGCGGGAGATCAACCACCTCGAAGGAAGCACCCTCTCGTGGAGAAGAAGGAAGACACCGGCGGAAGGGAAACCATGATCAACGGTGCCATGACCAGCACCTTGATGGGGTAATCTTCTCATTCGTCCATGGGTTGTAATCGATCTTGAGATGTAATCGCACCTTGTCGGAGTATCTATCTATCATCTTGTGTTGAATATACTTTAATGCTTAAGGCTTGCAACCATGTCGTAAAGGGAGTAAGGCCTTAATGCTTCTTTGGATCCATTCAATACGCCGTGGCCATCAAAGGTCTAGTCATGATTACCTTCGCGTAGTGACAGTACGAGAGGAGGGAAAGGGCGAAACCGTGGTCACAACCCCGATAGATTAGATTGGTTTTTTATGTCTTTAAGCGATTGCATGTTCTAGTATCGTAGACCCGTGGGCGAGTGTCTTCTTCCTTGATCGTTTATCATTCTCTCTAGTGTAGTTTAGTTGTTTTTCTAGTATAATAGTAGTTAGGGTTTTAGTAGCTAAGTGTGTCATAGTAGATCGAACGCTTGTAATCCCCTTGCTCCGCGGATTGACAAGAACCTTGGGAATCCCGTGGTGAAGAAGGTGTGGGGTCCGTACGCTTGCGGATCGTAGAGGGATACGTCTTTTATCCGTCAACAAGCCCCTTTTTCTGGCGCCGTTGCCGGGGAGCAAGTTAGTTTACATCGTTTGATTTGCATCTAACTTAGTTTTATATTTTAGTTCATCTTTTATTTGCTTTATCTAACATATATTATCGAAAAACACTTGTTTCTTTTTTTTTTTTTTGTTTTTGTTTTTATCTTATTGTCTAGATGGAGTTCGTTAATCAACCCGTGGAAGAACCGGAGAAATCATTAAGGGATTACGCTAGCCCTCGATGTGAAGACATAAAGGTACAAGAGTCGGATTCGAAGCTCGAAGCGACCAAGTATGAAATTAAATCCAAGATCATGAAGATGGTGGCGGAAAACCCATTTGAAGGGATGGTTACGGAGAACCCATATAGACACATAAGGGATTTCACGACAATATGCAACACGGTGCGTCAAGAAGGAGTTCCCGATGAATGGTTCAAATGGAATCTCTTTCCCTACTCACTTGCCGGCAAAGCAAAGACATGGTATTTGGTTGCGTCCTTTGAAGTTGAAGGCAATTGGAACAAGTTGACAAAGAAGTTTTGCGAGAAGTTCTTTCCAATGAGCAAGGTTCAACATCTAAGGAGGAAAGTGATCAATTTCATGCAAGGAGAAGAGGAAGGGATAGACCAAGCCTGGGATAGGTTTAATGAATTAATCGAACAAGGACCAAAACTCGGCTTCACCGGTGACGTACTCTTGCATACATTTTTCTTTTCCCTAACCCCTAGTTGCATGCGACACGTCGAAATGTGTGCGGGTGGGGATCTCATGGAGAAAACACTCACGGAAGCCGCCCAACTTCTACAAAAAGTTAGCAAAGCGGCTGCCATGCGAAGAGATTGGGAAACAAGACTTGCGGAAGAGCCGGAATTCAATTCAAGGAAGAAAAAGCTTGCTGATTTTTCTAAAGAGGCAACCCGGAAGTCACAAAAGAGGAGCCGATCATGGAAAAGCTTGAACAAGAACACATCAAGTCAAGAACTACACCAAACGTCGACTTCGTCGCACCAAATGAGACGAACAAGAGAAGCATGTCAAGCGCGAAGCCACTAAGGGAGTTCGAGCCAATGGATTGGGTTCCTATTGATTACGGAGAAGTATTCGACAAGAGAAGACTGTTCCCTAATCAAAAGGGAATGGCAAGAGCATTGGAAGTTGATTTCCCACCGGAGAGGAAAGCTGAAAATTCATACGACCTCGAAACCACCGGTGAGATTTTTGAAAAGCTCTTTGGAGATGACGTGGTGGATCCGGAACATATTGCCGAGGTGAAGAGGATCATGGGGATCAAGCCCGAAGCATCACCATACGCTCGCCTTGCTGAAATTTATTCGATCGGATCCGAAGAAGAAGAGAAGATGACGCCGCACTTGAGTTGCGAGATCAACGGAGTTCAATGCAAAGCCTTATGCGACATCGGAGCCCAAGTAAGTGTTCTATCTTCTAAAATTTACGATAAAGTTCAATACCACAACCTAGACTTAGCTCCAACATCAACGAAATTAATTATGGGAGATGGTAGAACTATCAAACCTCTAGGTATTGCTTGCAACATGAAAGTAAAAATCTCTAGAAACTATATACCAACCGATTTCTTTGTTATTGATGCTTACCATGGTAATTCTGATCATATAATCTTAGGTAGGCCTTTTCTTAAGTTGGTTGATGCCGTGTTAGATGCGGTGAGAAGGCAAAGTAACAATGAACCTTAATGGAACAAAGTACACATATAACTTTCTTCGTGCTTCTAAACACCTTACTCCTTTTCCTCCCGAAGATGAAGAAATAGAAGAGATAGATAGTCTTTGTTTTGTTGAAACCCTTAGAGACCCGCTGCAAAGAGCGATGGAAAATCAAATTAGTAATCAACAAGATGAAGAACTAGAGGAAGCAACAAAAGGCTCAGAGCCGCATGATGGTAGCGTGGAGGAAGAGAAGTTCGAAGACATAGGAGAAATCAAACCCGAGGAGCCACAAGTGCCCGAGGTAGACCTTAAACCTTTGCCCAAGGGATTAAAATATGAATTTTTGGGCCCAGACAAAACTTATCCAGTCATTGTGAGCGACGAGTTGAGCCCCGAAGAAAATGAAGCGTTGCTGATTTTATTGAAAAAACATAGGAAGGTGATTGGATATTCAATTAATGATCTCAAAGGTATTAGCCCAGCCTTTTGCACTCATCGTATACCAATGGAAGACCAATGTAAGCCTGTAGTGGACCATCAAAGGAGGCTAACCCATGCCATGCGAGAGGTAGTAAAGAAAGAGGTTATCAAGTTACTTGATGCCGGAATCATCTACCCGGTTCCACATAGCGAATGGGTGAGCCCGGTACATTGTGTACCGAAGAAAGGAGGTTTAACCGTGGTGAAGAATGAGAAGAATGAATTAATACCGCAAAGAACCGTGACCGGGTGGCGGATGTGTATTGATTACCGTAAGCTTAACAAAGCGACGAAGAAAGATCACTTCCCCCTACCGTTCATAGACGAGATGCTCGAGAGGTTAGCAAACCACGCTTATTTTTGCTTTCTCGATGGATACTCGGGGTTCATGCAAATTCCTATTCACCCGAAGATCAACATAAGACAACATTTACGTGTCCTTACGGAACGTTTGCATATAGGAGGATGCCCTTCGGCCTATGCAACGCTCCGCCTCTTTTCAACGTTGCATGATGGCCGTGTTTTCGGAATTCATCGAAGAAATTGTTGAAGTGTTTATGGATGATTTTTCCGTTTACGGGAAGATGTTCATGGATTGCTTAGCAAACTTAGAAAAGGTCCTTACAAGGTGTGCGGAGGTAGATTTGGTTTTAAATTGGGAAAAGTGCCACTTCATGGTTAAGCAAGGCATAGTGCTCGGACATGTTATATCCGAGAGAGGAATTGAAGTGGACAAGGCAAAGGTAGAGACGGTTGAGCAACTCCCACCTCCTACGGATATTAAGTCCTTAAGGAGCTTTCTAGGCCATGCCGGATTCTATAGAAGATTTATAAAGGACTTCTCGAAGATCACTAAGCCTTTAACACACCTTCTTCAAAAGGATGTGGCTTTCGACTTTGATGAGAAGTGTCTAGCGGCATTCCGGACCTTGAAAAATGCGTTGGTGAGTGCTCCCATCATCCAACCTCCGGATTGGAGCCAACCTTTCGAGATCATGTGTGACGCAAGTGACTACGCCGTAGGCGCGGTCTTGGGACAAAGAAAGGAAGGCCGAGTTCACGCCGTTTACTACGCCAAAGCAAAACTCTTAGTGGGGCACAATTAAATTACGCCACTACGGAAAAAGAGTTGCTAGCGGTGGTATTCGCTTTCGAAAAATTCAGATCCTACATCGTGAACTCGAAAGTCATTGTTTACACCGATCACGCAGCCATAAAGTATCTCTTGGCTAAGAAGGAAGCTAAACCACGTTTGATTCGTTGGATCCTTCTTCTCCAAGAGTTTGATGTTGAAATTCGTGATAAAAAGGGGGTGGAGAATGTTGTGGCCGATCACTTGTCTAGGATGAATCGTGGGCAAGATGATAAAGAGCCCATAGAAGATAAGATGAGAGATGACCACCTCTATAGAGTGCTTGATAAAGATACTTGGATGATCGACATCATTCGAGCAATTCGAAAGATGCCCCTCGATCATCTAGACAAAAACACTCAAAGGAAGATAATTTCTAAAAGTAAGAAATATTTTTGGGATGCACCATACCTCTTCAAGCTTGGCAATGATGGAGTGATGAGAAGATGTGTGCCAAGAGAAGAGAGGCTTGAGATTCTAAGGAAGTGCCACTCGGCGGAGTACGGTGGGCACTATAGCCATTTTCGTACCGAAGCCAAAGTATGGTCGAGCGGATTCTATTGGCCGGAGATGCATGAAGATACTAAAAGATATGTTGCGTCATGCCCCGAATGCCAAAGAACCGGAAACATCTCTCAAAGAAATTCTATGCCTTTGAAATACAACTTGCAAATCGACATATTCGATGTATGGGGCATAGACTTCATGGGGCCTTTTAAAAACTCATTTGGATTCGAGTATGTACTTGTTATGGTCGATTATGTATCCAAGTGGGTAGAGGCTATACCATGTCGTAAAGCTTCCACGGAGGAGTCCATCACTATGATCAAGAACGTGATTTTTCCTCGTTTCGGTACATCGAGAATCTTGATAAGTGATGGAGGAACTCATTTCACCGGGAAGAACTTCAAAAAGTGCTTGTCCAAGTTGGGAATTGAGCATAGGGTCTCCACGGCCTATCACCCACAAACCAACGGACAAGCGGAGACGTCAAATAGGCAATTAAAAAGCATACTTAACAAGACCATAGAGAAGGGAGGCAAGGATTGGTCAAAGAAATTAGACGGAGCTTTATGGGCTTATCGAACGGCGTTTAAAACACCGATAGGTATGACCCCCTATCAATTCGTCTATGGAAAAGCTTGCCACCTTCCGGTTGAGTTAGAACATAAAGCCTATTGGGCGATTAAAGAGATGAACCTTGATCTCGATGCCGCGGTGGTGAAACGAAGAATTCAAATAAGCGAGCTAGAGGAGTTGAGGTTGAAAGCATATGAAAACGCAAGCATATACAAGGAGAGAATCAAAAGGTGGTATGATAAAAGATTGAAGAAAAAAGAATTTAAAGAAGGAGATAAGGTCCTCCTCTACAATTCGAGGTTTAAAACCTTCGGAAAGGGGAAATTGCAAAGCAAGTGGGACGGACCTTATGTTGTGCATTCGGTGTTCTCCAACGGAGCGGTAACCATTATGGATATAAACGGCGATCAATTTGTGGTGAATGGACAGCGGCTTAAGGTTTACTACGAACCCGACATCGTGCCCATTCATCATGTTGACGTCTTTACCATGGAGGAAGAGCCCGAACGTCCCGCCTAGGACGAAAAACAAGGCACCAACTTCGTAAATAATTTTTCTTTTAGTTCTCTCGGGAGTTTTTCGCGAAGATTTACCGGGCCAACTTTTTCCCATGGGCCGAGGACGAAAAAAATAGGGTGGTGTGCAAAAAACCGGACCGGCCCGACCCCCGAGGCGGGGGGTGGGCCGGCCCGGCCGGATCGGCCCGGGGGGGCCCGACGCCCGATGTCCCCGAATTTCGCCCGAACCGCACCTTTTCGACTTCCTTGTTTGGTCGAAAATTTTAAGGGAAGTGTAAAAAAGGAAAATAAGGTTCCCGGTGGCTTTTCTCTCGGGACTATATATTTGGCCGAATTGGGAGCTCGAGAATCAATCCTTTCAAGCAATGTGTTGCACCCTTGTAGCGACCATTGAGCCTCCAAAAAGCTTAGAGTTGAAGGTAGAAGCCAAGAAGCCATCGATGGAGGAGGCGATGCGATGCGAGGTCAAGCTACCCGTCAAGAGGACCGCACGTATCCGTTGCGGAGGACGTGTCCCGACCGGAGCTCTTGCATCTCGCTACCCCGTCAAAGGGGAGAAGGTCCCTACACCCGTTCGAAGGTCGGCACGTCTCCAAGGCATCAAGCGCAAGGATTACAAGGAGGTGTCGCCGGAGCCTAAGGATTATGGGGATAGCGACTACTCCGACGATCGTAGCCCGAGCTCGTGGGCGGCCGCCGTAGGTAGAGATGATGATGATTGGGGTGAGCAACCCTATGAAAGGACTCCCGAAGGCCCCAACGGCGACGGCAACGGCGGTGGCGAAGGCAACAACAATGGAGGTGGCGACGACGGTGGTGACAACGGTGGAGATTATGGCGACGATGACCCCTTCGGATTGCATCCGGTGTGCTGTCGAGTTTGCCGTCAATCCATCGCAGCTCTCTACGCGTCGGCCGACGAATGTCTTCAAACCATGGAAGCGATGAAGCGACGTATGGAGGACTTGGAGCGCGTAGTTGAAGATGACTACAAGTTCCTTAACCGTAACGTGCGCAAACTTTTCGGCATGGTTGGAAACATGAGAGGCAAGTGGTGCAAAGCTTGCTCGAAGTACCATTAGATCTAGTTTTCCCCTTTGGTTTTTGTAAGATACGACGAGGACGTCGTATGTCTTAAGTGTGGGGGAGAGCTAGCTCGCTAGCCTTAGCTTTTGAACTTCAAGTTTAGGTTCGGTTTAATCTTCGTGTGAGAGTCTTAGCGTTTTAATGAGTCTTTAGTTTTCGAGTCTCCGTTTTTAAATTTTTGCAAGCGTCTTAAATTAGTGTTGAGTCAAGAAAACCAAATAAAAAGAGTCTTATATATATCTTTGTGTTTTATGTATTGTTTATCTTTATTTACTTGTTTGTCTAATCTTCGATTCTTGATATATGAACACAAGTATGTGGTTTGAAAATCGTTTACCGTGGTGCTTAGTGGAATCGCTACTACCTAAAGTACCCATACCGCACTTCGATCTTGAGCTTCACATGCTAGTTGTGCTATTTTCGATGCTAAAAATTGGAGGATTTCAGTTCTGAAAATTATATTAAAACCCTTGTAATAAAGGTTAGCAAAATCTCTTTTTCCAAGTTGAGAGTATGAACAAATTCCTATCCAAAGCCAAGTTTGTTTTTTTTCGCTCCACCATAAGTGTGATTAGCACGATGAGTTAGGCTAGGACCCTTCTCTCTTGGTGAGTTTTAATTTCAAGCAATGATCATGTCCTTGTGCTTATCTTTTGTTGCTAGCCTCGTCATTTATTCAGTTCATGACTTTCATAACGAAAGTCATGTATATCACTGGATTCCATACCCAACCCTATACATCTCTTTTGAACATCGTATTCCTTGAACACAACCTATTTTCAAAGTTTCGTCTCGTCTCTAGCATGATTTATTTAAAAAAAAATCAGATTGTGCGTGCGAGAAAAGGGAGAATTGAAAGCTTTGAAAAGTTGTCAAGAGAGAGAAAAATAAAGAGAAAAAGTATGTGTATGGAAAAGAAAGAAAGGAAGAAAGAAAAAGTCATATGTGAATGAAAAAGAAAAAGAAAAGAGAAAGATGAGTTAGCAATGAAGATATGAGAGGGATGGATCAAGTGAAAGAAAAGAAAAAAAATAATAAAGTGTAAGGACGGATGTCACGTTGATTGTGAGACGAAACTTTTATTCTATTTCCAACCATGTGCAATCCGACAACGAGGACATCATTGGTGCCTTGTGGTCACAATTTTCTTTTGCCCTTGCGCATGTCCACCATTCTAAATCTTCTCATCCTTGATATCCCTACATATGGTTAATTCTCATGATCATTGGCTTTGAAAGGTAGACAACCATTAGAGGAAGTTCTTAGTTTGACAATATTTGTGTTGATTGCGCTAGCCTTACCTATAGCTCCACCTTTACATGATATATGAGAGATTAATGGGAGGTGAGTGTTTTATAAAATTTGGTTAGGATAGCCACTTCATATGAGTGACTCGAGAGAGCTTGGAGAAAGGTTTTTGTCTAATACTTGTTGCAGGAATTTTTATTTTAAAAATCATAAAAACCCTCCGATGGAAGCAAAGAAGTAAGTATGGCTGAAATTGAAAGCTTCGAGTGAAGAGTTTGAGTTGTGGGGTAAATCTTGACGTGGTAAAAATTCTAAACGCCCATGTTTATGATTGATTATCATTACTTTGTGTTTATGTATTAAAGATGAAGGGATTGACTAACTTGTGAAGAGGGATAAGTGGTACACGATTACACTCCTTGGACGAAGTTCTTTTACGAGTACTTGCTCGAGGACGAGCAAGAGCTAAGTGTGGGGGAGATGTTGACGGTGTATTTTGGTGCACCTAGCATGTTCATTACACTTTGGTTTGGATTTGATTATTGAACTAACCCGCCACTAGGCACACTAATCATATAACAAGTTCATCTTTGTGCATGCATTTGGAAGTGTTGTGTTTATGTAGGAAAACATGGACATAAAGGACGGATTCGCAACAAGTTCAAAGGAGCATTCATGGAGTCTTGTTCGTGTTCATGAGCTTGCTGAAATTACTTCCAATGGTGGCAAGGACCGAAGTGTTACGAGGAACACCCCCGGGGATTGAAGCGTAAAAGATCAAACTTCATGCAAAGAGAGCCTCCATCTTGATCGCGAGGATAACAGCGTCAAAATCATGCAAGTGGAGGGGGCGAAGTAGATAAGTGCACGAGGACCCACGGAGCAAAAAGGGCGACCGAACCGGGCCGAACCGGGCACGGGCCGGCCGGCCCGCGATCGGATCGGCCCGGCCCCACTTCGGCACCGGTTCGGTCCCGTCTTCCTTGCCCTCGAAGGATCTTCGACCCTAAAACCCCCGACGCGCCGCCAACGGACGAGAGAGGAGTTTATTCGCACCGAGAAGGCCATCTACAAGCTAGAGAGAGAGGAGGAGGATCTCCGGCGGGAGATCAACCACCTCGAAGGAAGCACCCTCTCGTGGAGAAGAAGGAAGACACGGCGGAAGGGAAACCATGATCAACGGTGCCATGACCAGCACCTTGATGGGGTAATCTTCTCATTCGTCCATGGGTTGTAATCGATCTTGAGATGTAATCGCACCTTGTCGGAGTATCTATCTATCATCTTGTGTTGAATATACTTTAATGCTTAAGGCTTGCAACCATGCCGTAAAGGGAGTAAGGCCTCAATGCTTCCTTGGATCCATTCAATACGCCGTGGCCATCAAAGGTCTAGTCATGATTACCTTCGCGTAGTGACAGTACGAGAGGAGGGAAAGGGCGAAACCGTGGTCACAACCCCGATAGATTAGATTGGTTTTTTATGTCTTTAAGCGATTGCATGTTCTAGTATCGTAGACCCGTGGGCGAGTGTCTTCTTCCTTGATCGTTTATCATTCTCTCTAGTGTAGTTTAGTTGTTTTTCTAGTATAATAGTAGTTAGGGTTTTAGTAGCTAAGTGTGTCATAGTAGATCGAACGCTTGTAATCCCCTTGCTCCGCGGATTGACAAGAACCTTGGGAATCCCGTGGTGAAGAAGGTGTGGGGTCTGTACGCTTGAGGATCGTAGAGGGATACGTCTTTTATCCGTCAACAACATAGCACAACTAACATGTGAAGCTCAAGATTGAAGTGCGGTATGGGTACTTTAAGTAGTAGCAATTCCACTAAGCACCACGGTAAACGTTTTTCAAACCACATACTTATGTTCATATATCAAGAATCGAAGATTAAACAAACAAGTGAATAAAGATAAGCAATACATAAAACACAAAGATACATATATAGACTCTTTTTATTTGATTTTCTTTGACTCAACACTAATTTAAGACAGTTGCAAAAATTTTAAAACACACTCAAAAACTAAAGACTCATTAAAACACTAAGACTCATTAAAACACTAAGACTCTCACACGAAGATTAAATCGAACCTAAACTGGAAGTTCAAAAGCTAAGGCTAGCGAGCTAGCTCTCCCCCACGCTTAAAACATACGACGTCCTCGTCGTATCTTACAAAAATCCTAAGGGGAAAACTAGATCTAGTGGTACTTCAAGAAAGTATTGCACCACTTGCCTCTCATGTTTCCAACCATGCCAAAAAGTTTGCGCACATTACGGTTAAGAAACTTGAAATTGTCTCCAACTACGTGCTCCAAATCCTCCATACGCTGCTTCATCGCTTCCATGGCTTGGAGACATTCATCGGCCGACGTGTAGAGATCCCCGATGGATTGACGGCAAGTTCGACAACACATCGGATGCAATCCGAAGGGGTCTTCATCGCCATAGTCTCCACCATCGTCACCTCCGTCGTCGCCACCTCCATTGTCGTTGCCGCTCCCGCTGCCATCGTTACCGTCGCCGTTGGGGCCTTCGGGAGTCCACTCTTTGGGCTGCTCATCCCAATCGTCATCATCTCTTCCGGCGGCCGCCCACGAGCTCGGGCTGCGATCATTAGAGTAGTCGCTACCCCCATAATCCTTAGGCTCTAGCGACGCCTCCTTGTAGTCTTTGCGCTTGATGCCTTGGATGCGTGCCGACCTTCGAACGGGCGTAGGGACCTTCTCTCCTTCGACGGGGTTGCGAGATGCAAGAGCTCCGGTCGGGACACGCCCTCCGCAACGGATGCGTGCGGTCCTCTTGACGGGTAGCTGGAGCTCGCATCGCATCGCCTCCATCGATGGCCTCTTGGCTTCTAGCTTCAACTCTAAGCTCCTTGGAGGCACAATGGCTGCTACAGGGGTGCAAAATATTGCTTGAAAGGTTTGATCCTCGAGCTCCCAATTCGGCCAAATAAATAGTCCTGAGAGAAAAGCCCTGAGAACCTTATTTTTCTTTTTTACACTTCCCTTAAAATTTTCTGACCAAACAAGGAAGTCAAAAAGGAGCAATTCGGGCGAAATTCGGCGTCATCGGCCGCCGGAACCCTCCGGGGCCGGTCGGCTCGGGCCGGCCGGCCCACCCTGCCTCAGGGGCCGGGCCGGTCCAGTTTTTCGCACACCGCCCTATTTTTTCTTCCTTAGCCCATGGGAAAAAGTTGGCCCAGTAAATCTTCACGAAAAACTCCAGAAAACTAAAAGAAAAATTATTTACAAAAGTTGATGCCTTGTTTTTCGTCCTAGGCGGGACGTTCGGGCTCTTCCTCCATGGTGAAGACATCAACATGGTGAAGGGGCACGACGTCGGGTTCGTAGTAAACCTTAAGACGCTGACCATTCACCACAAATTGATCGTCGTTTATATCCATAATGGTTACCACTCCGTTGGAGAACACCGAATGCACAACATGAGGTCCGTCCCACTTGCTTTGCAATTTCCCCTTTCCGAAGGTTTTAAACCTCGAATTGTAGAGGAGGACCTTATCTCCTTCTTTAAATTCTTTTTTCTTCAATCTTTTATCGTACCACCTTTTGATTCTCTCCTTGTATATGCTTGCGTTTTCATATGCTTTCAACCTCAACTCCTCTAGCTCGCTTATTTGGATCCTTCGTTTCACCACCGCAGCATCGAGATCAAGGTTCATCTCTTTAATCGCCCAATAGGCTTTATGTTCCAACTCAACCGGAAGGTGGCAAGCTTTTCCATAGACGAATTGATAAGGGGTCATACCTATCGGTGTTTTAAACGCCATTCGATAAGCCCATAAAGCTTCGTCTAATTTCTTTGACCAATCCTTGCCTCGCTTCTCTATGGTCTTGTTGAGTATGCTTTTTAATTGCCTATTTGACGTCTCCGCTTTTCCTTTGGTTTGTGGGTGATAGGTCGTAGAGACCCTATGCTCAATTCCCAACTTGGACAAGCACTTTTTGAAATTCTTCCCAGTGAAGTGAGTTCCTCCATCACTTATCAAGATTCTCGGTGTACCGAAACGGGGAAAAATCACATTCTTGATCATAGTAATGGACTCCTCCGTGGAAGCTTTACGACATGGTATTCCCTCTACCCACTTGGATACATAATCAAATAGGATATACTCAAATCCAAATGAGTTTTTAAAAGGCCCTATGAAGTCTATACCCCATACATCGAATATGTCGATTTGTAAGTTGTATTTCAAAGGCATAGAATTTCTTTGAGAGATGTTTCGGGTTCTTTGGCATTCGGGGCATGATGCAACATATCTTTTAGTATCTTCATGCATCTCCGGCCAATAGAATCCACTTGACCATACCTTTGCTTGGGTTCGAAAATGACTATAGTGCCCACCGTACTCCGCCGAGTGACACTTAGAATTTCTACCCTCTCTTCTCTTGGCACACATCTTCTCATCACTCCATCATTGCCAAGTTTGAAGAGGTATGGTGCATCCCAAAAATATTTCCTACTTTCGGAGATTATCTTCTTTTGAGTGTTTTTATCTAGATGATTGAGGGGCATCTTTCGAATTGCTCGAATGATATCGATCATCCAAGTATCTTTATCAAGCACTCTATAGAGGTGGTCATCTCTCATCTTGTCTTCTATGGGCTCTTTATCATCTTGTCCACGATTCATCCTAGACAAATGATCGGCCACAACATTTTCCACCCCCTTTTTATCACGAATTTCAACATCAAACTCTTGGAGAAGAAGGATCCAACGAATCAAACGTGGTTTAGCTTCCTTCTTAGCCAAGAGATACTTGATGGATGCGTGATCGGTGTAAACAATGACCTTCAAGTTCATGATGTAAGATATGAATTTTTCGAAAGCAAATACCACCGCTAGCAACTCTTTTTCCGTAGTGGCATAATTTAATTGTGCCCCACTAAGAGTTTTGCTAGCATAGTAAACGGCGTGAACTCGGCCTTCCTTTCTTTGACCCAAAACCGCGCCTACGGCGTAGTCTCTTGCGTCACACATGATCTCGAAAGGTTGGCTCCAATCCGGAGGTTGGATGATGGGAGCACTCACCAACACATTTTTCAAGGTCCGGAATGCCGCTAGACACTTCTCATCAAAGTCGAAAGCCACATCCTTTTGAAGGAGATGTGTTAAAGGCTTAGTGATCTTCGAGAAGTCCTTGATAAATCTTTTATAGAATTTGGCATGTCCTAGAAAGCTCCTTAAGGACTTAACATCTGTAGGAGGTGGGAGTTGCTCAACCGTCTCTACCTTAGCCTTGTCCACTTCAATTCCTCTCTCGGATATAACATGTCCGAGCACTATGCCTTGTCTAACCATGAAGTGGCACTTTTCCCAATTTAACACCAAGTCTACCTCCGCACACCTCGTGAGGACCTTTTCTAAGTCTGCTAAGCAATCCATGAACGTCTTCCCGTAAACGGAAAAATCATCCATAAACACTTCAACAATTTCTTCGATGAATTCCGAAAATACGGCCATCATGCAACGTTGAAAAGAGGCCGGAGCGTTGCATAGACCGAAGGGCATCCTCCTATATGCAAACGTTCCGTAAGGGCACGTAAACGTTGTCTTATGTTGATCTTCCGGGTGAATGGGCATTTGCATGAACCCCGAGTATCCATCGAGAAAGCAAAAATAAGCGTGGTTTGCTAACCTCTCGAGCATCTCGTCGATGAACGGTAGGGGGAAGTGATCTTTCTTCGTCGCTTTGTTAAGCTTACGATAATCGATACACATCCGCCACCCGGTCACGGTTCTTTGCGGTATCAATTCGTTCTTCTCATTCTTCACCACGGTCAAACCTCCTTTCTTTGGTACACAATGTACCGGGCTCACCCATTCGCTATGCGGAACCGGGTAGATTATTCCGGCATCAAGTAGCTTGATAACCTCTTTCTTTACCACCTCTTGCATGGCATGGGTTAGCCTCCTTTGGTGGTCCACTACGGGCTTACATTGGTCTTCCATTGGTATACGATGAGTGCAAAAGGCTGGGCTAATACCTTTGAGATCATTAATCGAATATCCAATCACCTTCCTATGTTTTTTAATAAAATCAGCAACGCTTCATTTTCTTCGGGACTCAACTCGTCGCTCACAATGACTGGATAAGTTTTGTCTAGGCCCAAAAATTCATATTTTAATCCCTTGGGCAAAGGTTTAAGGTCTACCTCGGGCACTTGTGGCTCCTCGGGTTTGATTTCTCCTATGTCTTCAAATTTCTCTTCCTCCACACTACCATCATGCGGCTCTAAGCCTTTTGTTGCTTCCTCTAGTTCTTCATCTTTTTGATTACTAATTTGATTTTCTATTGCTCTTTGTAGCGGGTCTCTAAGGGTTTCAACAAAACAAAGACTATCTATCTCTTTTACTTCTTCATCTTTGGGAGGAAAGGTGTAAGGTGTTTAGAAGCACGAAGAAAGTTATATGTGTACTTTGTTCCATTAAGGTTCATTGTTACTTTGCCTTCTCCGACATCTAACACGGCATCAACCAACTTAAGAAAAGGCCTACCTAAGATTATGTGATCATGATTACTATGGTAAGCATCAATAACAAAGAAATCGGTTGGTATGTAGTTTCTAGAGATTTTTACTTTCATGTTGCAAGCAATACCTAGAGGTTTGATAGTTCTACCATCTCCCATAATTAATTTCGTTGATGTTGGAGCTAAGTCTAGGTTGTGGTCTTGAACTTTATCGTAAATTTTAGAAGATAGAACACTTACTTGGGCTCCGATGTCGCATAAAGCCTTGCATTGAACTCCGTTGATCTCGCAACTCAAGTGTGGTGTCGTCTTCTCTTCTTCTTCGGATCCTATCGAGTTGATTTCAGCGAGGCGAGCGTATGGTGATGCTTCGGGCTTGATCCCCATGATTCTCTTCACCTCGGCAATATGTTCCAGATCCACTATATCATCTCCAAAGAGCTTTTGAAAAATCTCACCGGTGGTTTCAAGGTTGTATGAATTTTTCGCTTTCTTCTCCGGTGGGAAATCCACTTCCAATGCTCTTGCCATTCCTTTTTGGTTAGGGAACGGTCTTCTCTTGTCGAATACTTCTCCGTAATCAATAGGAACCCAATCCATTGGTTCGAACTCCCTTAGTGGCTTCGCGCTTGACATGCTTCTCTTGTTCTTCTCATTTGGTGTGGCGAAGTCGACGCTTGGTGTAGTTCTTGACTTGATGTGTTCTTGTTCAAGATTTTCCATGATTGGCTCCTCTTTTGTGACTTCCGGGGTTGCCTCTTTAGAAAAATCAGCACACTTCTTCTTCCTTGAATTGTATTCCGGATCTTCCGCAAGTCTTGTTTCCCAATCTCTTCGCATGGCAGCCGCTTTACTAACTTTTTGTAGAAGTTGGGCGGCTTCCGTGAGTGTTTTCTCCATGAGATCCCCACCTGCACACATTTCGACGTGTTGCATGCAACTAGGGGTTAGGGAAAAGAAAAATGTATGCAAGAGTACGTCACCGGTGAAGCCGAGTTTTGGTCCTTGTTCGATCAATCCATTAAACCTATCCCAGGCTTGGTCTATCCCTTCCTCTTCTCCTTGCATGAAAGTGATCACTTTCCTCCTTAGATGTTGAACCTTGCTAATTGGAAAGAACTTCTCGCAAAACTTCTTTGTCAACTTGTTCCAATTGCCTTCAACTTCAAAGGACGCAACCAAATACCATGTCTTTGCATTGCCGGCAAGTGAATAGGGAAAGAGATTCCATTTGAACCATTCATCGGGAACTCCTTCTTGACGCACCGTGTTGCATATTGTCGTGAAATCCCTTATGTGTCTATATGGGTTCTCCGTAACCATCCCTTCAAATGGGTTCGCTGCCACCATCTCGATGATCTTGGATTTAACCTCATACTTGGTCGCTTCGAGCTTCGAATCCGACTCTTGTACTTTTATGTCTTCACATCGAGGGCTAGCGTAATCCCTTAGTGATTTCTCCGGTTCTTCCACGGGTTGATTAACGAACGCCATCTAGACAATAAGATAAAAACAAAAACAAAAACAAAACAAAACGTTTTTCTAGATAATATGTGTTAGATATAGCAAATAAAAGATAAACTAAAATATAAAACTAAGTTAGATGCAAATCAAACGATGTAAACTAACTTGCTCCCCAGCAACAGCGCCAGAAAAAGGGGCTTGTTGACGGATAAAAGACGTATCCCTCTACGATCCGCAAGCGTACGGACCCCACACCTTTTTCACCACGGGATTCCCAAGGTTCTTGTCAATCCGCGGAGCAAGGGGTTACAAGCGTTCAATCTACAACGGCACACTAGCTACTAAAACCCTAACTATTATTATGCTAGAAAACAACTAAACTACACTAGAGAGAACGATTAAGATATCAAGATAAAAGACACTCGCCCACGGGTCTACGATACTAGAGCATGCAATCGCTTAAAGACATGAAAACCAATCTAATCTATCGGGGTTGTGAACACGGTTTCGCCCTTTCCCTCCTCTCGTACTGTCACTACGAGAATGTATTCATGACTAGACCTTTGATGGACACGGCGTATTGAATGGATCCAAGGAAGCATTGGAGCTCTACTCCCTTTACGGCATGGTAGCTAACCTTAAGCATTAAAGTATATTCAACACAAGATGATAGATAGATAATCCGACAAAGTGCGATTACATCTCAAGATCGATTACAACCCATGGACGAATGAGAAGATTACCCCATCAAGGTGCTGATCATGGCACCGTTGATCATGGTTTCCCTTCCGCCGGTGTCTTCCTTCTTCTCCACGAGAGGGTGCTTCCTTCAAGGTGGTTGATCTCCCGCCGGAGATCCTCCTCCTCTATCTCTAGCTTGTGGATGGCCTTCTGGTGCGAATGACTCCCCCTTTCGGTGTTGGCGGCGCCTCAGGGCTTTTAGGGTTGGAGATCTTCGAGGGCAAGGAAAACGGGACCGAACCGGCGCCAGAACTGGGCTGGGCCGGCCGGCCTGGGTCGACCGGCCTGGGCCCAGTTCGGCCCGGTTCGGTCGCCCCTTTTGCTCCATGGGTCCTTATGCATATATGTACTTTGCCCCCTCCACTTGCATGATTTTGATGATGTTATCCTCGCGTCCAAGATGGAGGTTCTCTTCGCATGAAGTTCGATCTTTTACGCTTCAATCCCGGGGTGTTCCTCGTAGCACTTCGGTCCTTGCCACCTTTGGAAGTGATTTCATCAAGCTCATGAACACGAACAAGACTCCGTAAATGCTCCTTTGAACTTGTTGTGAATCCGTCCTTTATGTCCATGTTTTCCTACATAAACACAACACTTCCAAATGCATGCACAAAGATGAACTTGTTATATGATTAGTGTGCCTAGTGGCGGGTTAGTTCCATAATCAAATCCAAACCAAAGTGTAATGAACATGCTAGGTGCACCAAAATACGCCGTCAACAATCATCAACAATTACTAAACCACATTTGTTACCACCGATGCTTATGTAGGCAATTGGTCCGAATAAATCCATGTGTAGTAGCTTCAATGGTCTTGATGAGGATAGAATGTTCTTGGCGGGATGATGAGCTCCAACTTGCTTCTCGGCTTGACATGCGCTACACAACCTATCTTTCTCAAAAACAACTTTCGTTAGTCCTAGGATGTGCTCGTCCTTTTGAAGTTTGGCCAAGTTCCTCATGCCAACATGGGCTAGTCGGCAATGCCATAGCCAACCCAAGTCGGATTTTGCCACTAAGCAAGCCTTAGGATCCACCTTTACTTTTGTGAAATCCACATAGTAAAGCTTTCCCTGTAAATGACCCGCAAAGACAATAGAGGAATCCTCCCTTCTAGAGACGGTCACACCCTCATGAGTAAAGAGACAATTGTAGCCTTTCTCACAAAGTTGTGAAACCGACAACAAGTTGTATCCCGACCCTTGCACATGATAAACATCTTCAATTGAATTTGTTGTTGAGATAGCAATTTTACCTAGACCAATGACATCCCCTTGACCATTGTCTCCATAAATGATTGTTTCCGTAGGGTTGTCATAATGATCAAGGGATGCAAACAAGTCTTCATCTCCGGTCATATGATTAGTGGCACCACTATCAATCAACCATGCGCTTCCACCAGAGGAGTAGGCCTACAAAACAAGTTTAAGCTCTTGGTTTAGGTACCCAAAAGGATTTGAGTCCTTGGAGGTTAGATGCATAAACTTTTGGAACCCACACACTCTTTCTCATGGCCTTCATGGCATAGGCCCCAACATACTTGACGACCATTTTACCATTATGATCCAAGGTTACAATGTAATCACAAGTGTAGTTGGGTGAGGATTTGTGCTCAACCACATTCTTCGATGCCTTAGGTGGAGTGTTACTCCCACCAATTCTCTTTGTGGTTTGCACTATCTTTGGAATTTCCTTGGTTGTAGTAGATGTGGTGACTCCATGGGCAATATCCATTATTGTGTTGAGGTAGCCCCCCTTGTTCTGCAAGGGAATCTCATGCCCTTTCACCGCCACTCTACCATTGGCCTTGTTGTTCATGCGATGCCCAAGTCCTTGCTTGTCCACTACCTTGGGTATGGACTTGGCACTAATGTTGCCTTGTGTAAACAACATGTTCAATCGGGCAATTTCCTTGTTCTTGCTCTTAATTTTCTCTTCAAGCCGTGCATGGTTAGTCTTGATAGCATTCATATCAATGTTAGCGCAAGAAGAGCAAGTTTTGCTAGTGGAGGCACTAGAGTCAAATCTTGCCGATGGAGTATCTTTGGTGCTTTCCTAAAGACTACTAAAGTTAGCTTCAAGAGTTTTGTATTTCTCCGTCAAGCATGAGAAGCTTGATTGAAGCTCACTATGAGTAGCCTTTAGGGAAGCTAAAGATTCATTTGCCAAGGTGTGATCCTTTGATATCCTCTTATTAGAATCATTGATCAAGGACAAGTCCATGGTCAACTTTTCAACCTTAGCCTTCTCTTCGGCAAGAGATTTTTCTAGAGCAAGGTTTCTTTCCTTTTCAAGGATAAGCAAGTCTTCTTGCTCATGAAGAATCTCTTTCTTTTTCTCTAGTTTGTCCAAAAGCCTTTTAATTTCCTTGTGGCCATTTTTACCATATTTCTTTATCATGTTGTTCTCTATTTCCTTTTCCTCATCTATGTTTTCTATGTCACTACTAGGAGTGGATGAAGAGGAGGTTGGAGAAGATAAGACGGAAGATTCTTGTACCTTGCTCCCCCTTGCCATGAGGCAAAAGTGAGAGTGGTCTTCATCATCAGAGAGGTTGTTGAAGAGGCGTGGTGAAGATGAGCCTTGTGCCATGGCAATTGTTGCCATCCCTTGCTTCTTTGGTTCTTCATCTTCATCACTTGAGTCCCATTGTTGACCCACATGTGCACGCCCTTGGTACTTGTTCTTGTACTCCTTGCTCCTCTCCTTGAACTTCCTCTCTTCCTCATTCTTGTTCTTGTTCTTGGGGCACTCGGTAATAAAGTTCCCATACTGTCCACACTCATAACACTTCCTTTGTGACTTCTTCCTTCTATCATCTCCACCTTTTCTTGAGTTTCTTGACTTCAAGAATTTCTTGTACTTCCTTATAGAAAAGGCGGTTTCTTCATCCGTGCTTTCTTCATCGCTAGTGTCCTCCTTTTTCTCTTGGAGGGCTTGGGCTTCTCTTCAACTACTTCACTAGAGCTAGCTTTGAGAGCTAGACTCTTGCCCATCTTCAAGGTTAGAGACTTCTCCACATCTTGGTCAACAAGTTCTTGATGCAATATTTCTCCAAGGAGTTGAGTGGGAGTCATTGTTGGATATCTTGGATCTCTTCTTATCATTTGTGTCAAGTTCTTGTCCTTAGGGGCAAAAGCTCTTAGCAACTTCTTTGTGACCTTTGAGTCATCCCAATCTTTACTTCCAAGAGCTCTAATGTCCGAGACAAGTACCATGAGCCTATCATACATTTCTTGTACGGTCTCTCCATCCTTCATGAATAATAGCTCAAGCTCTCCGTTGATTAGGTCCATCTTTCCTTGTCTCACATGCTCGGTTCCCTCATGTGCTTCCTTGAGTGTATCCCAAATTACTTTGGCAATTTGGATGCTCCGCACCTTGTTGAACTCTTGTGCACATAAGGATCCCGTGATGACTCTTGTAGCTTGTACATTGCGGTGTAGGTCTTGCTCATGCTCGATAGTGAGAGCTTCTCCTTCGGCGGGAATTGTCACACCTACAACCACAATCTTCCAAAGAAAAAGGTGAAGCCCGCAAAGGTGCATTTGTATATCATAAGCCCATTTGGGATAGTCCTTCCCATCGAAATGAGGAGGCTTTCCCAAATGCACGGAATAAAATTTGTTGTTAGAGTTGTTGCCCGGAATTTTCCCGTAGTTGTGGGGCACTTCGTAGAAGCCGGAGTGAGAGTACTTGGCTTGCTCCTTCTTGATCATCTTCTTGAGGAGCTTCTTTGCCATCTTCTTGGCCTTCTTCATCTTCTTGGCCTTTCTTCTCTTCTTTGCCGCCTTCTTTGCCGCATGGTCATCATCCTTGACATCCTCATCGCTTGAGTCGGAATCCGAGTTGGAGTCGGAATCCGATGATGAGTCGTCAGAGCTATCAACGTTGGATGGTGTACGGCTTGGGGCCCTGCCGACGAGGTCGCCGACTTGAGCTGCCTTGAGCTCTCTCTCTTGAGCTTCTTTTGCGGCAATTTCTTCGGCAGTTGGATTGCTTCCAATCCCCGACATCTTGATCCCTTAGCGGTTAAGCCTAAATCAAGGGATTAGGCTCTGATACCAATTAAAAGGACCTTGTGATGCCTAGAGGGGGGGTGAATAGGATCACTTCAAATTTCTGAAACAAAAGCAGCGGTTAAAACACCTGTCGGTACTACCGACATGGTGCCGGTTCTACCGACGGGGTCGGTACTACCGGTACCAGGTCGGTACTACCGACAGGGCAGAGTTGACTTAAAATGAAATTTGAATTATGCAGAGTTTCTAGCAAATCTACTTGAATCAAAGTCTTAGTTTAGAGGCTAAGAACCACCTGCAACCACAGAGATGAGTTGGATAGCAACCAAATGATAGATCGGGCTAAAACAAGTTCTAGGGTTAGTTAGAAACAAAGAATTCAAGCAAGCAAAAGGAGACACAAGATTTAATCCGAAGTTCACACCCACAAAGGATGCTACGTCTCCGTTGAGGATCCCACAAAGGGAGGGCTATCACCAAGAGCCTCTTTTCCTCTTCCAACCCTCACAAAGGAAGATTGGTGCTCACTAAGAATTCTCCACCAAGGAGAGGGCAATACAAACGATCCCGGGTGCACCACACAAAGAGGGCACTCGCGGGCGACGCCTAACCGTCTAGAAGCAAGCTCCAAGAGTAACAAATGCAAACCAAAAGCCCAGAGATGCTTCAAGTGCTCTTGAGAAGGAGAAGAACGATGGGGCTCTCAAAGCTTGTGCACACTTCACTAGAATTCACCTCTCTACTCAAACCCTAGCTCAAGGGAACCAAGGATTAGCTCTAGAGGAGAGGGGAGAGGTGGAGTGAATGCTCAAGGAAGTGTTTGTCTCGTGGTTGGTCAGCAATGAATGAGGAGGGAGAAGGGGGCTTAAATACCAAGGGCCAAAAACTAGCCGTTATTGTGTAGAATCGTGTAACCCCGGTACTACCGACACGGTGTCGGTACTACCAGGGGGGTTTCACAACCCTAATAGTACCGGCTTATCGGTAGTACCGACGCTGGGTCGGTAGTACCGACCCCCTGGCTAGAACTCACCAGTGAAGCCATATCTGTATACCGGCCCTACGCCTGTACTACCGAGGGGAGGTCGCCGGTAGTACCGACATGGCGTCGGTACAACCGACCAGGGTTGAGAGTTTGGGAAAAGAATAGCATTTGTGCACGTGCCAACTCTCAACTCTTCTCACTCACTTGGATTACCTTCTAGAGCACTTTTAGCATCTCTTGACTATCGATTTGCATCCCCCTTTATAGTATGGTGTTTCCTATAATCAAATTCAAAAATAAAATGAAATTAAGCCTTGATTCGAGTTGAAAGCAACAACTTGAAATTGGGGGCCTTCCTTTGATCAACCATATGAGTTTCATTCATTCAAGACCTGCACACATCTTGACCAAGCATTAAATACCACAAATCGTGCTTGTCATTATCACCAAAATGATTAGGGGCCAAGATGCACTTTCATAAGCCTAGTACCTAAATGAGGCGGTACGGGGTTTTACTATCACTACTCTTAGGGTTGCGGCCCCGGGCTCGCCACCTGAGTGCATGCGTGAGGCTGGGTGACCTTAGTGGCGTAGCCCAGATAAACCTTGTACTTAAGATTGTGAGCTATTATCCCCAAACCGAAGAATGACGGGAACCGCCTGGTTGGTGAACTCTTAGCGAGGGCACCTCCCGTGTGTTTAGGTCCACCTTGCAAGGTTTGAATCAATCGATTGTCGGCCTCTCACCGTTATCTGAGACTACTTACCCAACTGGCCATGATATCCCTTTATGATGAAACTTTGTGAAGATTATTACTTTGATTAATTGTTTGTACAACTTTGATTGCAATAGTTGCTTATCTAGTAATGATTATTTCTACTAGAACATGAGCTAAAATGTGAAAGTAAGGATTCACTACTTAGTAGCTTTTTGGCAAACAAACCCACTAGCCAAAAGCCTTGCATAATTAGAGGTAAAGTCTTTCTTTTAGACGGGTAAGCCTTGTTGAGTATTAGTATACTCAGCCTTGCTTTATAAATGTTGTTTCCAGGTAATGCTTGTGAAATGTGGCCCGGAGAACTTCCACCCGGCTGGGAGCTGGAATGGATGGATGACGAAGAGTGATTGCATCATGGACAGGCCCCCAATGATGTGATCGTATCGTCTAGTTACCTTCCGCTATTTTTAATAAACTCTGAACTATTTACTTTCATGTCAAAGAACTATGTTTGTAATAATGGACCCTACGGGGATTTGATGTTAATTTGTAAGGCACTCTGGACTCCCCGTCGTGGGAGTTTTAATGCATACGTTCGATCCTCTCTGTGTTGTCAAGTGATTTATCGGGCGTTAACCCGGCAACACTCAACGGGATGATTCTTTACTATCACTTAATGACCAAGAGGAGTGGTTTAGGCGATAGTACGGAATTATCTCGGATGGGGTTGTCACAGTAGATTTCGGGTACAGAGGGATAACTAATGAAGTTTTGGGACTCGTGAGGGTCACGGATAGAATCAAGGCACAACTTGTCGCTCGTTGGGGCCAGAGGGAAAAGAGCCACAGAAAGGGATGAGAAGGGGGCCCTGATGTCGTAACTCCTACCTGTCGGAACTAACGTGGTGGACTACAGAGCCCGTTCGGAGCTGTCACCTCCCTAGGGTACCACAACTATTCCGTTGAACCGAGAAGCATTCCAAGGTACCGGAGAGTCTAGACACCGCGTCTACACTAACCAAGCCCTACTTTACCCCGCGCTAGAGCAAAGCAACCACGATAAGTAGAAACTACTAAACCACAATCAAGGAACCTAAGAGCGAACAATGAAATGACTTTGAAACTTAGTTACTCATGAATCCGACCTTACAAAGTATCCCGGGTGTGGACGACCGAAGGTGTACCGCACCCGCCGAGGTACAAGAGGAAGACCGACTCCGGCTTCTACTCCAACACTCGACTCTCTCTCCCTACTAACTGAATGCTAACTTCTGGAGGGCTCCGCCACTTGCTTCTAATCACTTGTGTCCTTCTATGAGGTGCCTGTCGGTGTTTTAGACCGGCAACCTACTAAGGGGAGTACCCGAAGTAGATGAATGTGACTCGCCGAGATCGGTAACTCGAAGGAAGAGACACGTGGCACACAATTTAGACAGGTTCGGGCCGCGAGGTGCGTAATACCCTACATCCTGTATGCTGCGTAGCTCTGGATTGATTGGGTACGATTACAGGATGTGTAATAGTACGCCGTGAGTTGATGTTCGATGCTAGAGAAAGGTCCCTGCCTCGCCTTATATAGTCCGGGAGGCAGGGTTACAAGTCGGAGTAGGGAGAGAGTACTAGTCGAGTACGTCTAGGAGTCCTCCATACAGTGCGGAACATGTACAGCTCCCTAACCGAGTACTACTCCTGTGTAGTCCTTGTGCTCCACGCCTTCAGGTACCGTGTAGCGTAAGCCGGGTAGTCCCAGGGGCCCACCGAGTAGTCGGTCCTGGTACCCACCGAGGTAGTGGGCCCAGGGAGGTCCATACGACAAGCCCCCGAGTACTTTGTAGTCGAGAAGGATAGCTTCAAGTAGTCTTGACGGCCTTAACGAGTAGTCCTCAAGCGTCCCCGAGTGCTACAAGTCAAAAGTCCTCAAGAGTAGTCGAAGCATCCCGAGGCTGGAATGTACTCCAGCTAATGTTTGAGCAATCTTGAAGTCTTCTCGAGTAGTCCCAAGCGTCCTCGAGCACTGCCTTCGAAGGTCTTCAAAAACTGCCCGCCTTGTCTTGAAGCCAGAGCTGATATGGAGGTGAGATTGCAAAATCGCACTCCATATGGAGTAGCCCCCGAGCCTTAGGTTGAGTTGTAGACTCTGGCTGAGGGTCCATCTGAAGTCTTGGCAAGAAAATCCCGAAAAATCCGGAGAGAAAAAACCGAAGGACACGTGGCACGGAGTCCCCGAGCCTTGAGTCGAGTACTTCCTCTCGAATTGAAGGGTCATCTTGAAGAATGTGTCCTGAGATGCTCTTGAGACTAGCCGCTTCCCAGGTAATCGAGTAGAAGTAGCCGAGCCCCCGAGGTGAGGCGCGTCGACTAGTAGAATACGAAGGGTCACGCTGGGCCGCTGAGTCAGCTGCGCGTGGACTTAGCCATCCGGCCGTTGCGTAGCCAGTTTGACTTATAAATAGAAGCCAAAACCCTTAGGGTTTTTCACCCATTCGAGTTGTAGCCATTTCGTTCCCATCTGAGGTAGATCTACTCCCAGCGCACGCTGCCGCTGTAGTAGATCCAAGTGCGCCGCCACCCAGAGCTTTTAGGGTAGCCCCCGAGCGGATGCGCGTGAAGACGCTTTGTTCTTGGAGAATGAAGCCGTCACCGTCCAAGTCGTCGAAAGCCGCCGGGAAGAAGAGGGGCCGCGAAGAGGCCGCCGCGCCGCCACCGGAGTAGCGCGGCCGATGTCTCCACCACGGGCCGATCTAAGCCGTGAGTGGAAGAAGTCCAAGGTGAAGACGGAAGATCTGTTGGCCCTCCTGAACAGCGGGTTCATCCGGGAGAAAGAGGTCGATATGTGGAGGGTCGCCGCCGGAGATCCATATCCAATGGAGAAGGCCGAAGACGAGATTCCAATGTTCGCGCGATTCGTGGAGCGCGGGCTTGCGCTCCCGCCGCCGATTTCTTCAAGGGTCTCCTCGGGTACTATGGAGTCGAGTACCGAATGCGAACCCCAACGGTATCTTCCACACTGCGGTCTTCGTGCACTTCTGCGAGGCCTTCCTTGGGATCAAGCCGCACTGGATCCTTTTCCGGAAGTTCTTCCGGGTCAAGTCGCAGCCAAGTGCCACCAACCCAAGGGTAGTCAGAGGAGCCGGCATCCAATTGAGAGAAGACGCCGCGGAGCAGTACCTGGCGTACAAGCTTGTTGATTCCAACACTGACTGGAAGACAAGGTGGATCTACATCACGAACCACCACCCTGGCCTGCCGAAGCCGAGCGGAAGGCAGCCCAGGCACCGCGTGTGGTGGAACATGGAGCCCACCATGCAGGAGGGGATCCAGCTTCCCGAGCTGCTGGCACGCATCAAGGTGCTCAGGGAAGCGGGACTAAGGGCCGAGCACGTGGCCTTCAGTTTCATGAAGCGGAGGGTGCAGCCCTTGATGGCTCGAGACACCTTGGGCTTCGAGTACACCGGCGACGACGACACATCGCGGATGTCCGGGGGCGACCTAGACGACAGCGACATCATCGAGAGGCTGTCGCGGATCTTCAAGGATATGCCGTCGTACACGGTGTGCCCTGTCCAAGAGTACTCTGCCGCGCGCCCGCCAAAGGAGGTGAGTAGTCGTACTACCTTGGTCGAGTAGTCATTGCTTGGTGTAGACTTGCTGACGTCTTGTGCTTTTGCAGGATGACTTGAAGAAGTTCGTCTCCGAGCCGCAGCCGCCCCCAAGTGGGATCGAGATCCCGAAGGAAGGGAAGGCAAAAGAGCGGCGAGAAGTCGGTGCAGGCGATGACACCGTCATCGTGGAGGACACCTCCGACGACGACGACGACGAGACGTTGCAGTACCGTTTTCAGTTGCGGTCGAGGTTTAGCCGCCCAGGCTTACCTCATGTGCCTCTGGTGCAAGACCCCCCGACTAGCCTGGAGGCTAGCCTGGCTGCGCCGCCACGGAAGCCGCGCAACCCCGCCAGGAAGCGGGTGGCAAAGAAGCTTAAGGTCTCAGAGACCACGCCTCAGGAGGTAAGATGTCTTGACTAGAGTAATCGAGTACCCATCGCACGAGTACCCTTGCCGATGAGTAGTTTTCCTTGTATGCAGGAGGTGCCGCCAACGGAGCCCGTCGAAGAGGGCGACGAAGGCGTGTGGGACACAGTGGGGGAGCCAGCCGGAATTCGTAGTCGGCCCCCACTGTCGAAGAGCTCTTGGCGCAGCTGGAGCACCAGCCCCCTGCTCCACAGGGGAGCACGGAGCCCATAGCCACCGCTGTTGAAGAGGTGGTGGCTTCAGGAGCGCAAGAGGGCACTGCGCCGACCGCCGTTGCTGCAGAGGAGGCGGTAGCCGCAGGGGCGCGGGAGGAGGCGCCCGCTGAGGGTGGACTGGTCGATATCGCCAGCATCCGTGGTGCCCCGGCCATGACAATAGTCCGGTCGAACTTGTAAGTACTGCATCTTCGCGAGTAATACTTGTTGTAATAGTCGAGGTTGACTGACGACTAATTGTGTGTGCTTCTGCAGGAAATCCACGGATCTGTCCTGGGAGGGGGATGAACCCTCTTCAGCGGTGGCGGAAGAAGTCGCGCCGCCCGCCGAGGAGTCCGCTCCTGCTTCCCGGGCGGTGCCCGAGCCGCCGGCTACCGAAGCGCCGCTGCCGGAGGCCAGCGTAGTCGAAGGTGAGTACTCTTCTGAAGCTATGGAGCTCCTCGAGGAGTAGTTGTAGTTGTGATGCACTTGTCTTCTCCTTGACAGGCGCTGAGGCTGAAGGTGGTGACATCCCTGCGGGGGTGCCGATGCAGAAGTCGACACCAGGGGTCCCGGAGGCTGCGGGAGGAGCCCCCGAGCCTGTGGAAGAAGTCGTCGAGGAGGCCGCCGTGGCGGCCGGGGGAGAGGGGGTCACCACATCGCCAGAGATCGCTCTGGAGGTGGCTATCCGCTCCCCGGAGATCCAGGACGCAGAGCCCATCCGCTCTGTGCCAATGACGGAGGCCACCGCGAGTAGTCGCGGCGAAATAGAGCTGCTCGCGGACGATCTTGTCGAGCCGGCGACGGTGGCGAAGCACCTAGAGGCGATCTGCCAGGCCGAGCAGTGGATGAAGGTAAGTAGCCGTAGCTTTCTGAGTAGTCAATCCTCTGTCATTGAGTACTCATGTGACTTGAGTTGTCTGTGCAGGATGTTGCGGAGAGGTCCCGCGACAAGTCCAATATGCTGCAAGGCTATGGTGACGCGGTGCTCCGGGCTGAGGCGCTGGAAGAGCAACTCATGAAGTCGCGGAAGCACGCGGCTGCCATGCAGTCGAAGCTCGACGCCGCCTTCGCCAAATACCACAACGATGTCCAAGAGTTGCAGGCGAAGGGCGACAACTTGGTGCGGAAGAATAAGGGCCTCTGCAACAAGAACAAAGGTACGCCGCTGAACTTGCCGGGTACTTGTTGGAGGTCGAGAAGTCCCTGACCCGCTGCACTGTTGCCGTGTTGCAGAGCTTGAGGGCCAGGTGGAGCAGCTGAAATCTTCGGAGACGAGCATGAAAAATCTTTTCTACCGGGAGCAAGAAGCCTGCCAGGTACTCGAGCTCGACTACAAAGAACTTGCCTTCGAGTGCGAGAAGCACATGGAGCTCCGGATTGCATCTGACCGCGATCTCGTCAACTACTACAAATCCTTGCAGAAGTTGAATGAAGACTGCGAGGCACTGCGGGCCCAACTGAAGGAGCTTGAGGAAGCCGCGCTGCCGATCGCAAGGCTCCTGGTGCCGCACCGGGGGCGGCCCCAAGATTGCTCCACTGGTGGATCGCCTCAAGGAAGCTCCAAGCCAGCTGGCGGCCTATGTGAAGCACATGGCGAGATCGATCCCAAGGCGGGTCTTGGCCTTCATGAAGTCGTACTTCCCGAAGGCCCCGGTGGAAGTAGTCGCCGGCGGGGTAGCCGCCAACCGCACCGATGAGCGATGCGGAGCGTCGGGAGCGAGATGGCTCCCATCGCGGAGCAAGTAGCCGAGAAGCTTAATCTCCGGTAGCCCCGTAATAGATAGCTAGTAGCCGGGGTTGTACAAAAAACAATTGTAATGAATTGCTTAAGTATCAATGAAAGAAAATTTCCAGGCAATGAGTACTTGTAGCCGCGATCTCGAGTGCGGAGCCCCATCGTGGAGTGGATGCGAGTAGTCGTACTCGGCAGATAGTGGTCCCGTTGTAGGGGTAGACAATAAAGAAGTTGATGAACGATCAAACTTTATTACCGAAGAAGTACACCCGGATGGCCGGGCCGTAGTTACGAGTAGTCGCTTGGACCGGAGGCCGCTTACGCGAGTAGTGCTAGGGCGGGTAGCCGCTTACGGCCAAAGAGATCCGTAGGTAGCCGTGTAGGCTGGATCGTAGATCCTTAGGTAGCCGTGGAGGGCGGATCTTGGAGTGTGGTCTCTCGGTAGACCGCGCTAGAGTCCTTGACGCTCGTTGCGGCCCGGTGTCCGTAGGTAGCCGCGGGGGCTGGAGCCTGGAGAGGAGAAGTCCCGGAGACCGGAGCCGGGACCGCGGAGGCCGCTTACGGCGGTGGGGTGTTGGTGTAGTCGTGTAGACTTGAACCCCGGAGTAGTCGTGTAGACTAGGCGTAGAATCGACAGAGCTGGTCGACGTTCCACGAGTTGTTGATGTCTTCGCCTTTCAAGTGTTTGGAGGCGGTAAGAGCCCGGCCCGGTCACCTTTGCGATGGTGAAGGGGCCTTCTCAGGGGGAGCTGAGCTTGTGCAGTCCTTCCGTGTTCTGGATACGGCGGAGGACGAGATCTCCAACGTTGAAGGAGCGTTCTTTGACGTTGCGATCGTGGTAGCGTCGGATACCCTCTAGGTACCTTGCTGATTGGACGAGGGCCGCGCAGTGAGCTTCTTCGAGGCTGTCGATGTCAACTCGTCTGCTGTCTTCTGAGACGCCTTCGTCGTAGTGCTCCACTGCTGGCGAATTCCATATGACGTCGGCAGGGAGGATTGCTTTGGAGTCGTAGACCAGGAAGTAGGGGGATTGCCCTGTTGGCTTGGATGGCTGAGTTCGTAGCCCCCAGAGTGCGTTGGGTAGTTCCTTGATCCACTTTCCCCCTTTGGAGTTAGCAGCGTCGTGTAGCCGCTTCTTGAGAGCGTCGAGCACCATCCCATTGGCGCGCTTGACTTGTCCGTTGACCCGTGGATGGGCAACTGAGACGTATCGGACGTCGATCCCGCTGCTCTCGCAGTACTCCCAGAACTGGTGGTTGTTGAAGTTGGAGCCCAGGTATGTGATGATGCGGTGGGGTAGTCCGTAGCGGTGTACGAGTTCATCCAGGAAGTCGAGTACTCTGTCAGCCTTGGGGCATGTGACCGGCTTGACCTCGATCCACTTGGTGAACTTGTCGATAGCCACCAATACCCTGTTGAATCCTTCTGGCGCAGTTGGCAGTGGCCCAATCATGTCGAGCCCCCAGCAAGCGAAGGGCCAGGTTGGCGGTATGGTGACTAGCTTGTAGGCTGGGACGTGTTCTTTGCCGGCGAAGTATTGACATCCTTGGCACCTTCTGACGAGTTCTTCGGCATCGCCCAGAGCTGTGGGCCAGTAGAAAGCTCGCCGGAAGGCCTTGCTGACCAGCGTGCATGAGGACGCATGGTTGTCGCAGACGCCCTTGTGGATCTCCTCCAAGATGTCCTTGCCTTCTTCACGAGGGACGCACTTCATGAGTACTCCGGAAGATGTGCCCCGCTTGTAAAGCTTGTCTCCGACGAGGACGTAGGACTTGGTGCGGCGGACGAGGCGCTCGGCCCGAGTTCTTGGGCGAGGGGACCTTCGCTCGGCGAGGTAGTCGATGAAGGGTTGCCTCCGGTCCACGTCGATCATCATGACCTCCCTGCCCCACTGGTGGGTGAGCGGGGGCAGTGGTCGGTGGCACCGGCTCGGGATGGATGGCGCGTGAAGCTCGTGAACGAAGACGCCGCCGGTACTTGGAGCGCGGGTGGATCCAAGCTTCGAGAGGACGTCCGCTGCAACGTTGTTGTCGCGGACGATGTGATGGAACTCGAGACCATAGAACTTGTTCTCGAGCTTGCGAACTTCTAGGCAGTAGGCGTCCATGTTCTCCTTGTTGCGGTCCCGGGACTTGTTGACTTGGTTGATGACCCGCGGAGTCGCGCCGTAGACTAGTAGCCGCTTGATGCCCAATGAAGCCGCGAGGCGGAGCCCGTGTAGGAGAGCTTCGTACTCGGCTTCGTTGTTTGAGACCTTCCGGAAGATGCGGGACGTACTTGAGTTGTTCGCCCGTTGGAGAGATCGGGAGTACCCCCGCACTCGCGCCCTCGAGGTTGAGTGAGCCGTCAAAGTACATCACCCAATGCTGCGGTCGCACGGTGGGAGTAGGTAGGCGGGTTCTCCCGCCACTCTGCCATGAAGTCGACTAGTGCTCGCGACTTGATGGGCGTGCGTGGCTTGAAGTCGATAGTGAGGGCGCCGAGCTCGACCGCCCACTTGGAGATTCTTCCGGTAGCATCTTGGTTCCGTAGGATGTCGCCGAGCGGGTAGTCGGTGACGACGGAGATCGAGTGCCGCCGGAAGTAGTGTCGTAGCTTCCGCGAGGTGATGAGTACGCGCGTATAGTAGCTTACGCACGGCCGATAGCGGGCCTTGGACTACGATAGAACCTCACCGACGAAGTAGAGCGGGCGGCCCCGGCCCGGGTAGGCGTGGCCGTCTTCATGCCGCTCGACAACGATGGCGATGCGACCACATGAGTAGTCGCGGCTAGGTAGAGCAAGATGTTGCTCGCCCTTGTGAGGAGCCGTGAGGATCGGTGGCTTTGATAGGAAGTCCTTGCTGGGCAAGGGCTTGATCCGCCTCTGGAGTCCACACGAACTTCTCTTGATGCTTGAGTAGTTTGAAGAAGGGGAGTCCCCGTTCTCCTAGCCTCGAGATGAATGCGTTCGGCGCCGCCATGCACCCTGTCAGCTTCTGGAAATCTTTGATGCTCGTGGGAGCTTGCATGCTGGTGATGGCGGAGATCTTCTCGGGGTTGGCTTCGATGCCGCGGCGGGCCGATGATGAAGCCGAGTAGTTTGCCCGAAGGTACGCCGAAGACGCACTTGTTCGGGTTGAGCTTCCGGCGGTACTCGCGCGGTGATGCGAAGGTCTCTTCAAGGTCGTCGATGAGGGTGCCGGAGTTTACGGTCTTAACGACCACGTCATCCACGTAGGCCTCGACGTTCTTGTTGAGCCGCCTCTTGAAGCGGAGCCCGGATAGCTCGTTGGTAGGTAGCGCCGGCGTTCTTCAACCCGAAGGACATAGTCGTGTAGCGATGCACGCGCCAAACGGGGGGTGATGAACGCGGTCTTCTCTTGGTCTTCTTCCTTGATCGCGATCCGGTGGTACCGGAGTAGCGATCGAGGAAGCGAGAGCGGGTCGCGGCCGCCGTGGAGTCGATGACTTGATCAATCCGCGGCAACCCGAAGGGGTCCTTGGGGGCGGTGCTTGTTGAGGTCGGTGTAGTCAACGCACATCCTCCACTCGTTCGAGTTCTTCTTGCGGACAAGGACGGGGGTTGGCGAGCCACTCGGGATGGAAGACTTCTGCGATTAAGCCGGCCGCGAGTAGTTTGGCGAGTTCCTTCTTGATGGCGTCCCGTCTGTCGTCGGCAAAGCGTCGGAGGTGTTGTCGCTTGGGGGTGGCCTTAGGATCGACGTTGAGGCAGTGCTCAATCAGCTCCCTGGGCACTCCTGGCATGTCCGCTGGCTTCCACGCGAAGATGTTGCGGTTAGCCCGAAGGAAGCTTATGAGCGCGTCTTCCTATTTGGGGTCGAGGCCTGCCCCGATGGTGGTGGTCTTCTTGGGATCGCTTTGTTCCAAGGTCGATCGTCTTGACGAGTACCTCCTCGGGTGGGCCGAGGCACGTTGGTGCTGTCAGACTTCTCTGGGATGTCGAGTTCACTTGTAGCAAGCTTCTTCGACGCGGCGTAGACCTCCATCATCGCGTTGGGTACTTGATTTGTGGAGGCGATCTCCACGGCTTCTGTGTCGCAGTCGTGGGAGATCTTCAGGTCCCCTTGGAGGGAGAGTACACCGGCTGGGCTTGGCATCTTGAGTACCAAGTAGGTGTAGTGGGGCACCGCCATGAACTTGGCGATGGCCGGTCTGCCGAGGATGGCGTGGTAGGAGGTCTCGAAGTCCGTGACCTCGAACTTGATGTACTCGGTACGATAGTTGTCCCGAGATGCCCCGAAGGTGACTGGCAGGACCACTGAGCCCAGTGGAATAGCCACGTTGCCGGGGACGATGCCGTAGAAGGGCGTGTTGCTCTTGGTGAGCATATGAGTGATGTCGAGCTTCATTTTCTTCAGGGTCTTGGTGAAGAGGACGTTGAGCCCGCTTCCACCGTCGATGAGCACCTTGTTGAGTTTGGAGCCCGCCACCACTGGCTTCAGGACGAGGGGAAACCGTCCTGGTTCAGAGAAGCTGGTCCATTGATCCGCGCGGGGAGAAGGTGATGGGTACCTCCGACCACCTGAGAGGGGTCGGGACCGCTGGCTCAATGGACATCACTTCACGACGGGTAGCCTTCTGCTCCCGCCTGCTGGGCAATCCGCCGAAGAGGACGTTGACGGTCTTGTCGGGCTCCTGGAAGTCGTTGTTGTCGCCGTCCTTCTTCTTGCCCTTTTGGTCATGAGGGTGCGGTGGCTCTGGCGTATCCTTGAGTGCATGCCTGAGTTGGTAGCACTGTTCGGTGGTGTGGTTGCCGTTTGGATGCCACGGGCACTTCTCCTTCAGCAGGTCTTTGAAACCGCCGGAGTTCTTCTTCGAGTTCCCTTTCGGGGGCGGCGGATAGCCGCGACAGTGTTGTCTGGCTTGCGCTTGCGGTTGGGACCCGAGTAGTTGTTGTTGTTGTTGTTGTTGCGACCGCCTTGGTTCGCGTTCTTTGCCTTGCCCCCTTGTTGCTGCCGCCGCCCTGGTTCTGCTTGGTCTTGCCATGGATGGCGTCGTACTTGGCATTGGCCTTGTCTTCTTCATCCGCCCAGGACGTGATCATGTCCTTGAGATGGGGGATGGACCTGGGACGGCGTCGACCGAAGTCTTTGAAGGTGCGGCGGTGGTAGAGACCGTCTTGGAAGAGGTCGATGACCTCCTTGTCGGTGACGTCGACGACGGTAGTGCGCTTGTCGAAAAAGCGGCGCATGTACTTGCGGAGGGTCTCGCCTTGTTCCTGCTTGATCATGGCCAGGTCCATGCGAGTACCCGATCGGCCCATGGCGCCGCGAAGTTGCTTGTGAGCTCGCTCCTTCGCTGGTCCCACTTGTCGATCGAGTGCTTATCCAGCGACTCGAGCCAAGTGAGTGGTGCTTGGTCCAGGCAGAAGGGGAAGTAGAGGCACTTGGTGTCGCTGTTGCCGCTAGCGTTCTCGATGGAGAGGGCGTAGCACCTGAGCCACTGGATGGGATCCTGCTTCGCATCGTACTTGGTGATCCCCAAAGGCTTGAATTTGTCGGGGAGGAGCAAGTTGCGAAGTCGAGGTGAGAAGGCGGGGAAGCCGTCGCCCTCAGCTGCGGTGGTCGACTTCTTCCGCCGTAGCTCTTCAATCTTGCGGCGGGCGTCGTAGCCGCCTGCGAGGCGCCGGAGGCGTGGCGTTCGCGTGGGCGTTCGCGTGGCCTCGGCCGCCGCGGGCGCCGCCGCCTCCGGCCCTCCGGTGGCTCCGTGATTGGAGCCCGCCGCCGTCGGCCGCCGCCGCCGTCGGGGATCGTTGCGCGTCCCCCGCCGGCCGGAGCGCGGTGAGGGACGACTTCTCGGTTGTCGTGGTCGCCTCGTGAAGGTCCGCCGACGTTGGAGCGACGACGGTTTGGCTCGGGCCGGGAGGTCGGCTCGAGTACGGTTGGGACCGTTGTTGGCGGCGCGACTTGTGGCTTCGTTGTCGCGGGATCTGGCTGGAGGAGGCTGGTTGACTCTGTTGTCAACCCGCATGAAGTAGGCCTCTTCAGCGAGCTTGGCGATGACCTCTCCAGCGCGTATGCCCCGAGCACGGCGTGCGATCGGCGCGTGATCGACATGAGGCACGCGCTCGGGGGTAGTGTGTACTCGCTCTCGACCGCCTCGAGAGCTTCCGCAAGGTTGCGGACGGGGAAGTTGTCGCGGAGGCGCCGACGACGTTCGTTGCGCTTCCGGTTATGTTCACGTTGAGCGTCTCTGTCCGCGGGAGTCTCGTTCGGTGGAGCATCAGCAGAGAGCTCGTCGGAGGAGATGTCTTCCAGGTACTTATCCTGAGCCGTGCCTGAAGGCCCTGGGGTGTCGCTCGCAGCCATGAAGACTTGGCGATCGGGGGTGCCAAGGCTCGACTCAGAGGGTGCCACCTCAGTTGGTGTGCTTGAGTCAGCCCGAGCTAGGGGTGTTCCCTCCTGGAACGGTAGCGAGTCGATGTAGGCGATGTAGCGTGAGTCTCCCCTTATCAGGTCAGCGGGCTTGCAGTCTGGCCAGTAGACGTATCTTCCAGCCGGTGTGGATGTTATAACCAGCCCAGAGGCTGGCCCTGACAAGGGAAGCTCAGTGGAGTTGTCCTCGGACTCGGGCTCCTCAGGGTCCGACCCGAAGTCGAACTCATAATCCGAGTTCGAGTAGAACTCGGAGAGAGGGTTGGAGTCCGAAGCGCGATCGTGGGCGGCGTCGGAGTCCGAGTTGCACTCGGGTACGGGCTCCTTGCCAGCCCGGCGTGAAGTGGGAGCCCCCGTGCGGGCCCGGCTAAGGATGCGGGGGCCACGCGCGGAGCGCTCGCGGGGTGAGGGGACCGCCTGCGATGGCTGAGCAGCCGGCTCGCATGCGATGGCCCATGGCGACGTCGAGTTCGAGTTGGAAGCGGATTCGAGCTCGAAGTCAGCGTGGTGGTTGAAGAGCGAAATTTCACCGAATTTGCCGGCGAGTTCGCCTGTGACGACTTTTGGAAGCGTCACGGGGCCAGTCTTCGGGTTGGGTGGCACGGTGAGGCGGCGCTGGAAGGAACCCTCGCCATCAGCGGTGCAGACCCAGGCGCCGAACACGAAGGTGTCGCCGCGGTTGAAGGCGACGGTTGGCTTGAAGCAGACGGGAGCCGTCGAGTTCGCCATGTGATCTCGGGCGAGATCCCCTACCTGGCGCGCCAGCTGTCAGTGTTTTAGACCGGCAACCTACTAAGGGGAGTACCCGAAGTAGATGAATGTGACTCGCCGAGATCGGTAACTCGAAGGAAGAGACACGTGGCACACAATTTAGACGAGGTTCGGGCCGCGAGGTGCGTAATACCCTACGTCCGTATGCCGCGTAGCTACGGATTGATTGGGTACGATTACAGGATGTGTAATAGTACGCCGTGAGTTGATGTTCGCTGCTAGAGAAAGGTCCCTGCCTCGCCTTATATAGTCCGGGAGGCAGGGTTACAAGTCGGAGTAGGGAGAGAGTACTAGTCGAGTACGTCTAGGAGTCCTCCATATAGTGCGGAACATGTACAGCTCCCTAACCGAGTACTACTCCTATGTAGTCCTTGTGCTCCACGCCTTCAGGTATCGTGTAGCGCAAGCCGGGTAGTCCCAGGGGCCCACCGAGTAGTCGGTCCTGGTACCCACCGAGGTAGTGGGCCCAGGGAGGTCCATACGACAGTGCCTGGCTCAATTTATAGCCCCAGTAGATCGGTGGCTGCAGGAGGGGGTACTTGTAGGCGAAAGGGAGCTGTAGTGCCGAGCAAGGAGGTGCGGCTGTATCTTCAGGTGCGGCCAGCCCTATGATCCACCGCCTATGCACTTGAACGACCCTGATCACTGCTCCTGAGGCGGTTGTAGGTCGGCTCCTTGGATCGGTTTCGCCCGGCACGCCAGTTGATAGGTGCGGCCGGTCCTAGAGGTGCGGGAGCACCTCCCAAATCACTTTGTGATGCACCGACGGTGTGGAGTGACGTCTAGGATCACTCCTTGATGGCGGTTGCGGCGGTTAAGTATGGGTCCATCGATCCAAGTGTATCTAATCTCGACCTCTGGATCAAACAGACCTTGTTCCTTCGATCAAGATCGTTCGCAGTTGTGTTTCCTTGAGTGACTGAGGCCTGGGGACTTGCTCGGGCAAGTTTGACAGGTGCGGCCGCACCGGCCAGCCCTGGTGATGCGGTCGGCCCTGCCTCCTGGCCCTGATCCATTGCTCCTGTGGTGTAGTCGCTTGATCCAGCACGACTATGACAAGTTTAGTCGTTTGAGAGCCGGTGCATGGATCCTTGCTCAGTGTGAACCTGTTTATGGGGGTAAGGTAGGGCCGACCGTACCACTAGGTGCGGCCGACCTACCATATGTGGCTCAGTGCTCCGGAATTGCCCCCTAATCTTGATCCTGCAGATGAAAACTCAACACAATTTGTGGAACTTCGTTAGCACCTAAAACATGCATGAAATTGGTGTCTGGCCTATGGACTTGGTCCCCTTGGATATTATGCTAGGTGTAGAGGAATTTGGCAAAGTTTGGTGTTGATCGGAGGAGGTTGATAGGTCCGGCCGAACCTACCAGGTTCGGCCCCACCTACCCCCCGACACGTCTCGTGTCCCAATCTTCCGTGAGGCATAACTTCTGCATCCGGACTCCGAACTGGGTGAACCAAAACTCCATTTCGATCATCTTGACGAGATCTTCGCAATGGTGCTATCAAACTAAGCATTTGAGGTTGTTTGTCAAGATGCTTTATTTGTGCTATAATATTTCATTATGACCTGCATCCAAATATTCACCAAAGCTCGTGGAATCTGTTAGTTTATAACCCTACAACTATGATGCAAAATTTGATGGAGTGAAATTTGTTCAAGGTTGAGGGTCGAAAATAGAGGCTTAACGACTGTCAACAACGGTAAAATCCCTTACCGCCTCATTAAGGTACTAGGCTTACCGGTCTCATTCCCGATAAGTGCTTAGTATTGAAACACTTAACCCACGAAAGCCATTGGACCGGAGCCCACATCACATGCTCTTACCACATGAGCAATTCCATTTATAAAGATCTTATGATTCCAACATAAGAACCTATTCTCGCGAGTGACAAGCATCACTCGACTCTCTCTCCCTACTAACTGAATGCTAACTTCTGGAGGGCTCCGCCACTTGCTTCTAATCACTTGTGTCCTTCTACGAGGTGCCTGGCTCAATTTATAGCCCCAGTAGGTCGGTGGCTGCAGGAGGGGGTACTTGTAGGCGAGAGGGAGCTGTAGTGCCGAGTAAGGAGGTGCGGCCGTATCTCCAGGTGCGGCCGGCCCTATGATCCACCGCCTATGGACTTGAACGACCCTGATCACTACTCCTGAGGCAGTTGTAGGTCGGCTCCTTGGGTCGGTTTCGCCCGGCACGCCAGTTGATAGGTACGGTCGGTCCTATAGGTGCGGGCGCACCTCCCAAATCACTGTGTGATGCACCGACGGTGTGGAGTGACGTCTAGGATCACTCCTTGATGGCGGTTGCGGCGGTTAAGTGTGGGTCCATCGATCCAAGTGTGTCTAATCTCGACCTCTGGATCAAACAGACCTTGTTCCTTCGATCAGGATCGTTCGCAGTTGTGTTTCCTTGAGTGACTGAGGCCTGGGGACTTGCTCGGGCAAGTTTGACAGGTGCGGCCAGCCTAGGTGGTGCGGCTGCACCTGGAGGTTCGGCCGGCCCTGGTGATGCAGTCGGCCCTGCCTCCTGGCCCTGATCCATTGCTCCTGTGGTGTAGTCGCTTGATCCAGCACGACTGTGACAAGTTTAGTCGTTTGGGGGCCAGTGCATGGATCCTTGCTCAGTGTGAACCTGTTTATGGGGGTAAGGTAGGGTCGGTCGTACCACTAGGTGCGGCCGACCTACCATATGTGGCTCAGTGCTCCGGAATTGCCCCCTAATCTTGATCATGCAGATGAAAACTCAACACAACTTGTGGAACTTCGTTAGCACCTAAAACATGCATGAAATTGGTGTCTGGCCTGTGGACTTGGTCCCCTTGGATATTATGATAGGTGTAGAGGCATTTGGCAAAGTTTGGTGTTGATCGGAGGAGGTTGATAGGTCCGGCCGAACCCACCAGGTTCGGCCGCACCTACCCCCCCCCCCCGACACGGCTCGTGTCACAATATTCCGTGAGGCATAACTTCTGCATCCGGACTCCGAACTGGGTGAACCAAAACTCCATTTCGATCATCTTGATTAGATCTTCGCAATGGTGCTATCAAACTAAGCATTTGAGGTTGTTTGTCAAGATGCTTTATTTGTGCTATAATATCTCATTATGACCTGCATCCAAATATTCACCAAAGCTCGTGGAATCTGTTAGTTTATAACCCTACAACTATGGTGCAAAATTTGATGGAGTGAAATTTGTTCAAGGTTGAGGGTCGAAAATAGAGACTTAACGATCGTCAACAACGGTAAAATCCCTTACCACCTCATTAAGGTACTAGGCTTACCGGTCTCATTCCCGATAAGTGCTTAGTACTGAAGCACTTAACCCATGAAAGCCATTGGACCGGAGCCCACATCACATGCTCTTACCACATGAGCAATTCCATTTATAAAGATCTTATGATTCCAGCATAAGAACCTATTCTCGCGAGTGACAAGCATCACTCGACTTGTAACGGTCCTATAGCATAGCACTACCAACCTAGCATACTAATAAAATACATAGGTACCTAGGGATCATGCATCTAGGGTCTCATTTCAACTCCTGAACGTAAATGCACAAACATCCATAGATAGTTGCATAAATTTTCAAAAACACTTAGGTTAATGCACTGGGGCTTGCCTTCGTCAGCAAAGTTAGCATGGGGCTCCTCGGTGTCCTGGATCACTTCCACATACTGCAGCTCAGCGTCAGCTCCTCCTTCCTCGGCTTCCAACACGAGTAAGTAGTATCGTCGGGAAGTTCTACACAGAATTATATGCAGGACTATTGTGTGGAGTGAGAGTTTACTGATCACATCCAACTCTTGTCAGCCATATGCACCTTGACAAACATTTAATTAGCATTTCTTTCCATTAAAGACATGACATGTGGAGGTTTATTAATTTAATCTTTTTGATACTGACTGTGTAAACATTTAAGCAATTAAAGTCATTTAATTTCACAAAACAGCAAGGGTGGATCTTTAGCTCCTAATTAAGCTACTCAACATTTTAATAAAGTCCTTAAGTGAGTCAATGGGATTTTTCCCATCTAAACTTAGTGTGAAGCCTATTTGGATTTCAAGTCTTTTAATTACAAAATAGATTATAAAAATAGGGAAAGGTGCATTGCAGGTCCTAAACACCTAAACAAAGCCACTGGTCCAAGATACACATTTAAAAAGAGCCACAAAACATATATGCCAAAAATGACATTTCCGAGCTACCAAAAATATAAGAAATACATAAATAAATAAATAAATAAAGCTTCTCTGCAAGCAAACTCCCTCATATATCATCTCTGACCTAAAACAAGCCTAGGAGACCAACAAACACATCAAGATCCAATTTAAAATTTAAACTAGGCATTTAAATGTAAATCTAAGCATAAAACAACAATAAATACTTCTGACAAAGATAAAATCATTATAAATGCAAGGAGATAAAATCATTATAAATGCAGGAAAGTTGAATCTATCTATATCATGAGCATAGCCGCAAGTTGAGCACAAAAATCTATTTACATTTTGCTACAAAAATCATTAAAGCGGAAATAGCATAAATGCAAAGTAAATCATATAAAAAGATTTGTTCAGTAACTTTGTGCAAATTTTTGTCTAGAAGCTAGGCATGACATAACTCACAAAATATCCAAAATTCAGCTACAGAGAACATGTAGATTTTCAACTACAACAGATCTAGGTTTAACAGTTTTCTATTTTTCATGCACAAACTAGCACTCAAAAGTATGGTTATGCTTTACAAAAGTTGTAGGGTTATTCACAGAAAAACCAACAAAATTAAGTTCGAATATTTCTGATTTTTCTACGAGTTTCTACGAATTTTACAAGATCCAGCAAAACACTAAACACTATTTAAGATCTAGATTTCATACAGGCCCCTGGAAGTTTTCAAAGCCTTACAGCTATACCCTTGCTTTGCATCTAAGACCATAGAAAGATTGCTGACCTTGCACTGCGGTCCTTGACCATGGCCGGCGGCGCGGGCGGCCGAATTCCGACGAGCTCGCCGCAGTTATTGGCCAGGGAAGTAGTTGGGGAGGAGCTAGGGTCTGTTATTAGGGGTCAATTTGAGCCGGAGTTAAAGGTCGGGAGGACCGACGGCGAGCGCGGTCGGCGGAGGTGGACGGCGGCGGCCGGCGGGCGGGACATTCGGTGAAAGGACGGCGTGTCTAGGGCAAGGCGCCACACGGGTAGCTCCAGGGGATAATGGGGAAGAGCCTAGGGGGTTTGGTCGGCGGCGGGGCGCGAGCGGGAGAGGGCGTTCGTCGGCGGCGGCTTCGATGGCGGGCGGCGGCGCAGTCACGCGCGTGAGGGAGGACGTGCAGTGCCTTTTATAGACGGTGAGCAGCATGTGGGAGGAATTTTTTTGCTTTTTGACCCTTTTGGGGAATTTTGGGGAAAGAATTTCACAAATACATCCCTTTTGGAAAGATTTCAAAAATGGACCCCAAGCTCGGCGCTGTGAACCGCAACGCCGAGGTAACACATCCCGGCGCCACGGATCTTGGCGCTAAGGTCCATAGTTGTAGCAACACGGCGCAGAGCTCGGCACCGTGATCTATGGCGCCGACGCACTGAGGTCCATAGTTGTAGCAACACGGCGCAGAGCTCGGCACCGTGATCTATGGCGCCGGCGCACGCCTACCGGCCTGGTCCTCGCGTGCATGCACAGACATGCAACATGCATGCCATGCACACACACACAACCCCGCATGCATGACATGCATACAGACGCGACATGCATGCACACACACAACGCCGCATGCAAACGCAACATCGGCAGCAGGCCATGCACGCCCACGCACGGACGGCCGGACGCCGACCGCATGCCACATACACGCCCACGCACGGCGGCGGTGCCTCGGCGCCAGGGATCTCAGCGTCGAGGTGCCGGCCACATCAGCCTCCACGTTGGACCACGTGAACCATCAACGATACAACCTTGTCGCCAAGATCCGTGGCGGCCAGATGTGTTACGTCGACGCCATGGTTCACGACGTCGAGATCGGGATCCATTTTTTAAAAATCTTTCCAAAACGGGTGTATTTGTGAAAATCTTTCCCCAAAAGAGTAAAAAAACAAAAAAGAGTGTGTGTGGGAGGGCACGGAGACTTAGCCTCGAAGCAAGCGAAGGGAGGGAGAAGGGGGCCCGACTACGGCAGCACGGCAAGCACGGCCGGCCGGCGGCGCGGCGGGCTCGGCGCGGACGCGCGAGACGGACGACACGCGGCGGAGCGCGGGCTCCAAGGCGCTCGGGCCACGTGCGGCCTCGAGAGCGTGGCCTCGGGATACGCGGATTGGCGGGGCCCGAACGCCGAGGGCGCGCGGGGGGCGCACCGCGCGGGAGCGCGGGCGCGACGGCGCTCAGGACGTCGCCTGCTTCTATTTCATGTGCCCCTGTTTGACTGCGAAAATCTCCAAAATTTTGAACTAAAGTGCACTAAGAGCCAATAAGAAAGTTTGTCAACTTCTAGAAAGTCTCATAGGGGTTTTGAGCAACGGATTTTGCATAAACTGCGGGCGAAGTTCAGGTTTTTCTTAGCACTAGTGAATAGTGCTCGATTGCAGTTGACCGAGTTTTTCACCAATCTCCACTCAAAATCTTAAATGTCGCCAATTATGAAAAGTGTGTCCCTCAAAAAGACGAACAACTTTTATATTGGCCGATTTTGAAGTGTTTAAGTGAGATTCGGAGAACGCGGCAAAAGTTCTTGGAGGGTTCAAGGACAACAGGGATTTTGACCAACATTTGACTAGGGTTTGACCACAAGGGTGTGTTGACTTGATTAAGAGGGTCATTAGTGATTGTTGACTGGGTTTTCGAGGTGATGACCCAGGTTGACTATGGTTTGACTAGAGTCAACGTGTTTGACTCGGTCATTAGTACTAAGTCTGCTAATTAAAAACCTGGGGCGTCACAGATGTGAGTTTTGCCAAGTTTTTATTTTTACCAAGTTGGTTTGACAAACTGTTGGAGGCAATTTTTTTTTGTTTTGCCAAAATTAGATGGATGTCAATTTCATTTGCCAAACTGTTGGAGTTGTTGACTATTTAGTATTTTGTCTTTTGCCAAAAAGAAACATACATTTCAAAAATCGGAAAAACCTCAATCCTCCTAATTTGAGCCAGTTAAACGTATGGCTCAAAGGCCCACAAGCGTAAATCACACAGCTGAATCAAGTTTGTCCATTTTCTTTAAAAAAAATCAAGTTTGTCATCGTCCCGCCTTATCTCTGCTCTGAAAAGAACGAATTGTTACAAATTGTGCGGGACGCCATCCGTGCGTCCGGCTCCCCCTCCCCGCGTGTAGATTCCCCTCGGGGCTCATTCCTTTCCACAGGATCAATTCCGATCGGAATGGATAACAAAAAAAATCATGATAGTAACTATAAGAGATCCGGATTTATTCCGGGTCGAAAACTAATTTGCTCATGATAGGTACACCAAAAGGCTCGGAATCAATCCACTAGTCAAGAGGTGTGGAACCAATCCGGCTCTACGGTCTCGTGTTCTACCTATCATGATTGGAAATTAATTTTGGATCCGGAATAAATCCGAGTCTCTATCATAATTTTCTTCGTACATTTATTATTCCGGCCGGATTGAATCCTACGGAAGCGAACAAGCCCTCATTCGTTTTTACCCCTCCGTGCTTCCCAGCACGGTTAACCAAACAAGTGGGAATCAAGTCGGAAACCGGTTCCCACGGTCGAACCGGTCCGGACTGGTACCAGCCGGTTCCCAACCGGTCCAAATTCAAATTTTGAATTTGAATTATAAAATGAAAAATTCTCAAAAATACTTCAAGTTGCATATAATATAATGGTGTCAAAATTTTTCAAATATTCGTTCATTTAGTATACTTCGTGTGCATTAGAAGTTCAACTAAAAAGGAAAAAGGAGAAAAATTGGCTGGTTGAACTTCTAATGCCCGCAAAATACTAAATGCACTAATATTTGAAATTTTTTAACACCATTAGATTCTATGCACCTTGCAATGTTTTGAGGAAAATTTCTTTTATTTTTCAAATTTTAATTTCAATTTGAAAACACGTCAAATTCTCCATTGATTCGGTTTCTTTTTTGTTTCAACAACCAGTAATCGGTCGAACCGGACCGGTATACCGATCAAACCGGTCGGTATACCGGACCAAACCGACTGAACTACGGATTTTGATCTGAACTACGGATTTTGATTTGAAATTTGAATTCAACCGATTTTGGGCGGTTCCCGATTGAACCAGGGCTCCAGCTCAGAAAAAACAACTCTAGAGCTTCAGATCCACACAACTTCACCGTGGATCAGCTCCAGTGTAGATCTCACATTGCGAAAAATGTTTGGCACAACTCCAAATTTCCCACCGTCTCAATGACATTTAAGGTCCGCATGTCAGAAGAATAAAAGCTTCTCCCTGGTGACGCTCCTTCTTTTTCCACATGTCGGCGTCGTTTTCATTGTCTTTCCGGTCGCCGGCAAGATTCACCGTCATCAGGCCATCTCCGGCCGATTCCCTCCATCCAAACCTGCGCCTTGAAGTCCAGGACCCATTCCTCTAGTCATCGTTGAGTCCCCTTCACGTAGCAGCCTCTCCGCCACCATCTCCTCGAGTCTGACGGTCATCTCTGTTTTTAGCGAGCTGCCACCGCCACTCGATTCCTTGTGCTTCCTGGTCTCCTGTTACAATTACTCTCTTCCGGTGTTCTCCAGCACCTACGGTTCCCCTCCCCTCAATTCCGCAGCCCTACACCGGCAAGCTTGTCCTCGCCGTTTTTTCCGTTCGCCGGCCACACATGCAGGTCAGTGTTAGCAGCTCTACAGGTTCAAGCCCACCTTCCGAAGAAGCCAGCCCAAAGGCCCCGTCGCGTGGTGAAGCCCAACAAGCGTGTGAGTGGCCCAGAGTGGCAAGTTTAGAGTTAGTATAAGTATAGAGACCGGAGAAGAGAGAGGCATGGATTGTAACCCTAAACACTGTACCCCTGTTTTGTATTCTCTCTGGTCCGAGAAATTTGCTATTATGACTCTCTAAACAATGCGCTTTGCTATTATAGGACTCCTAATGTGAACATCGTTATAATAGGATTCCAAACAATGAGACCTTATTACTATAGTATTTTAGCTCCCTATAATCAGATTTTTGTAAGTAGTATATGTATTTGGACATGAAGTGACGTTTTTGCCCCTGGATCTTTTGTACACATCTGCATGGCGCAAGCTGCATGGCGCAAGCTGCTCAGGCGGCAGGGGCATGCTGCTGGCGCTCACAAAAAACGGCTGAAATTAAATGGAAATTAAACGTGTGTGATGCAGGAACACAGTATTGCAGAATTACAAATAATGCACATGATTCAGGACGCAGGGCCTGATCTGACAAAACACAACATCCAGAACAGGCAACAAAGAAGTAGCTTGATAGCTCCAATCCAACGGTCATCTTGAGGAAAGCCGCCACATGATACTTCAATCAAAGCTACTTATCTCTGAATCAATACGTCAAAAGCTGAATTAACAGACCATTAACAGACCATTTAGCACAAACGAGTTCATCTCATCAAACCATGATTGTAGCATAAGCAAGTTCATCTAAAAACCCATAATTTAGTTCCAAACTAGATCCAAGACATAGAAAATATATTATGAGTTTACATCTCATCACAACTAAAATAATTCAATCATCCAACGTGTAGCTTTCTTTTTGGAGTCATCTTTTTTAGTGGTGCGGCAGGAGACATCCTCACAGGACTAGTGTTGTCGGTTTGTGAAGACGTGCCCTCTCCTAATAACATCGCAAGCTTGCTGCACACAAAAACGATACATCTTAGATGCTTAAAAAATAATGTATAGTAATTGTGCTTAGAAAAAACGAAACACAACTTAGATACTTAGATAACAGTAACTGTGTTAATATTCCTTACCTTCTAGTGATTCTTCCTGGGCTATCCCGTAGTATTTCTTCTCTAGTAAGCCTTTGTGGGGTGTTAGGTTCTACTAATGTTTGTTCTGCACCATTCTTTCTAGGCTGTCCTACGCTTCCTACAAGTAGTCAAATAAATTAATATTAGAATTTTCATACAAGATTCATGATAAATAAAATCAGTTCCTACTTCTTTTTCTTGGTCCCATTTAGTGGGCACTTGGCACTAGCTTGCCTGTGACCTTGCTGTCCACACCTTTTGCAAGTCATAGGTCCTCTAACCTTATTCTTTCCCTTTTCATTTGTTGGAGCAGTATTATTATCACCAGCATTGCTAATTTCATCATTTTTGGAACCTTTCTTCTTGTGTCCGCCTTCATTCCATGCCTTCATTCTAAGTTTCCTACGTCTTCCAACAGGTAATTTACAAAGAGGTGCACCAACTGAAAATGGCAGGTCAACTTGTGGCCATTGTGTTTTATCTAACATCGGCTCAATCTCTCTTCCATAAGCAGCCCTGAACCTATTCACTGAGTAGTAGTCATATAAACTGTTCTAGATCAACTCCCTGTTGGCGGGTTGCATAAGCCAACACATGTTGGCATGGTTTACCCGTGTGCTGCCATTCAAGACAAGAACAAGTCCTTTGGTGTAACTTGACAATATGCCGCTCGACTCTGTGGCTATGATCCCACACCTCTGCACTCCAATTAGAACATGGTACAATTCTCAAGTGTCCCAATCCTCTAGTATTTGCCCGAAGCTGAACCATAATAGCTGGAAGTATCCTCCCTTCAGGTAGCCTGTATGTCATATTTCTTCTCTTGTTCCACAGTACCATGATCTTTTCTCTGATCTTATCAGCAAGGTCAGCAACAGGCAAGTCTTTATGGTCTCTAATCCAGTTATTAAATGACTCAGCAATATTACTAGTTATGTAGTCACATTTAATTTCCGGATTGAAACCACACCTATACCATAGTAGCTTGTGATTGGTCTTTAACCATTCCACTGCGGCTGCTGACTCACTTACCATTTTTGCAATATGCTCATAGAATATGTCCTCTCTGTAAGCCCTTGCTGCAGGATATATTTGGCCAAATCCTTTATAATGCTTCTGAAAATTTTTTACCATATGATAAAAGCATTCTCTTTGCTCTGCATTTGGGAATGTAGTCTTCACTCCAATCTACAAACCCTTGCAAGCATCAGAACAAATAGCAAGCAGTGGAGGATCACCTATAGCCTTCTTTAGTTGTTCCATGAACCAAGTCCAATTTTGTTTTGTTTCAGAAGGTATGAATCCATAAGCGACTGGGTACATCCAATTGTGACCATCGACTGCTACAGCTGCGGCCAACTGACCATTCCACCTTCCATTAAGTGTTGTAGCATCTATGCTCAAATGAGGCCTACAACCTTCCAAGAAACCATCAATGCATGGTTTTAGAGCACAGAAGAAACGACGAAAATATACTTGACCTTCCTCCTCAAATGTGTCAACCTCAACAACACTCCCAGGGTTTCTCTTCTCTACCTCAACCTTCCACCTATACAATAGCTCAAAACTTTCTGACCATTTTCCATAAACCTCATCAAGAGCCCTTTCTTTACCCCACCATACAGTGTCATATGCAATTTCACACTTGTGCTCTCTCCAGCCGCTTTTGCAGTTCTCTAGCACCAATATGTGGATCTTCTCTGAGGATACTTTCAGCCTTGCTAGCCACCCATTTGCAACTTGGAGTTGTATTTGTCTGCCTCATGCTGGACATACATGAGTGCTCATCGACTAAGACGGTTACTTGCAAAATAAAAAAATCAATGAGGTTAATATTAATTTATATAACATGGTACATGTGCAACTAATGAAGTAGAAAATATTCACCTCCATAGTGGCTTAAGTATTATGCTTTCTCCCATTTATCCTCCAAGGGCAAGGGCGATCTTCATCACCAGACTTGCAATAAGCCCTGTATATCGTCTTACATGATTTCTCTACTCCTAAATTGAACTCATTGTTGATGGCGAATTGCCGCACAGCCAGCTTGAACTCATCCATTGTTGGGTACAGTGTTCCTACCTCCATTGATGGATTGTTCTTATCATATGAAATGATAACCTCACATGGTACTACATCACTTAGGAATGACAGCACCATCAATATCCCCCTCTACATCCATTCGGCAATCAAACCGTCGGGCAGGTATATTTGTTGTGACCTTATCTGCCAAACCTAAAAGCTCACACATCTGACTCTCACTAATAACATCAATACGACCTTCATCATCATGTGTTTCCACTATCTGAAGGGTTGACCAATCAACACTTTCTATATTTTCCACATCATCTACTAGGGACCTATAAACAAGCACAAGTGATGTTTACTATAGGCTATCAAGATAAGAAACAACATAAATCGTTAGGGTCAGTACCTTTGCACATCAAGCACTGCAAGATTGTATTCAATTGCCGGATGAGGAACAGTGGGCATCAATGATCTTGCTAGGGCTACAACACTTGCGTCGGTAGGGCTTTCGCCATCGACCGCCACAAAATGCGCATCCAGAGCACAAGATGGCACTGCCATGGCACAAGGGGCGGCGGTCGCCACTTCATGTCCAAATACATGTATTAGTTGCAGAAATCTGATTATAGGGAGCTAAAATCCTATAGGAACAAGGTCTTATTGTTTGGAGTCCTATTATAACGATGTTCACATTAGGAGTCCTATAATAGCAAAGCGCATTGTTTAAGAGTCAAAATAGCAAATTTCTCCTCTAGTTCTATCTACCCCGAACTAATTTCTTCTCCTCCTCTTCAGGCGCTGCCACTACCTCGATCTCCTTCTTGCTTCTCTATCCTTGAGCTCCCTCTAACAGTCAGGTGCCCCTCCGCGTGGATCCGCATCCGCGTCACGGCCACGGGTGGCGACTGGTGAATCCGGATGGGCAGTGGCGACTGGTGAATCTGGATGGGCATGCGCAGAACTACAAGCAGTAAGATGGCAGCCGGGCCGAGCTGTCGAGCCTAGCAGCAAGATGCCAGGCGGGAGGGCGGGCGCGCGGACTCGACGGGGCGGTCGGGCGTGGCCTCGCCGCGGATGGGCGCGCGCGCGACCCCTCCGGGGCCGGGCGGGCGCGACCTCGGCGGGGCGGCGGGCGCGCAACCTCTCCGCGGTCGGGCGGGCGCGGCCTCACCGTGGGGCGCGCATGGCCTCGTCGCCGACGGGCGGGCTCACGGCCTCCTCGCTGTGGGGGCGGGCGGGCGCACGGTATGCCTCTGGTGAAGTCCGCGACAGAGGAAGAAGAAGGCGACAGGCAGAAAAATTGAACCGGCCATTTTAATTTCTCCCAACTCTAGGAAATTTAGAGTCGGTGAGGTGCTCCACCAAAACCATGGAGTTGAGGTCTGCTCCACCTTTTTTTAGCAGATCCACGGTGAAGTTGTCGGAGCTAGACGTGTTTGGCTGAAAATATTTGGAGCAGAGTTGGTTTTTCGGATTTGGAGTTGCGTGGAACTGTACCAAACACGCCCTGGTACTCGACCACGGCGGTTTGGCCTATCCCGTCAGGGGGAAACGGGAAACCCCAACCTCCTAGTCGAAAAAAGACCACGACCTACTCCCGCCGCTGGGCCATCACCGGACGGCACCGTCAGGCCATCACCACACCCGCCGTCTGTCGCTGTCGATCCATCACCTTCTCTTTGCATTGCCTTTTCAATCCATTGCCTCCTCCTCGGATTGCCTCCCTAACGCCCACACTCGCCATCCGCCAGAGCCGATGCCAACGCCCTCTACCGTCCATCAGAGTGTTGTCCCCCGAACCAGCGCCGTCGTCACCGGACGCCATCGTCCGCCCTCCGCCGGAGCCGCCCCCAACGCCCCCACCTGTTAGCCATCGACGTCATCGTCATTCAATCCCTCAAGGTGACGCCATCTTTAGATCCCTTAATCCACGCCGGCAACGACGCCGACACCATCAACCACGCCATCCCCTATGTTGTTTGGCCCGAGCTGCCTCTCATGGCTGACCACACCATTTGCGCCCTGCCACCGTCGGCCAGTCGTCTTGGTGCTCGAGTTCCTCGGCAGGGCGGTTTCCAAGACACGTAAATATCCACCAACAACAATTGTTTTTTCCTTCCTCTACAATTGTGATTTGGGAATGTCTCACTACTTTCCGCATCAACTTGTGTCGTGCCATTATCTCACGCCTTCAATCTTCCAGGAACTACCGGATGAGAGGTGAATCGGCCCCTGCTGCCTCATAGCTCAGTAGCCATCATTGATCATGTTTGCTGCATGTATGGTATTCGACAAAATGCTTCATGCAAGAATTGTTACATTGGCTCAACCAAAACATGTTGGTGTTGGGCTTGTCATATTGTTATATGCTGACAAACTTACACTGGAAGTTTCGAATTTGTCACATGATCCCAAAAATTCGTACATGTTACATGATATAAAAACAACTAAAAACTCTATGTGTAGTTGCGATTTTGAATAATTCAAAAGTTGCTCTGTGTAGGGATGTCTTATTAAATATCTTGATATTTTGAATTGCCATGCTTACATACTACCTGACACATTAAGTGTAGGAATTGAAACACATTGTGTAGAAATTTTGATTTATGAAACTCTAAGACAGCCTGAAAGTAACTTGATTTATAGTCCTTTCCATTTGGTTATGTATTCTACCTTCACAACCTTTTATCTTCATCTTTCCTGTCATTTCTAATTGTCCATATCCTGTAGGACATGACTATGATGATCTCACGAGGATTGAGTGTTACCTGGGATTTCAATTTGTATGCTTAATGGAAACATGAGTTTCGTGGAGAATGGTGTAAAAATGCTCATTGATGTTGTTGCTGATCTTCTTTGGACCAATGGACAGGTATGCCATGTTCATCATCCCTGAATCTATAGGACATACCCAAAATTCTACTAAATAAATATGCATTTTCATGAAGCTTTTTCATGGATAAATTGAATTGTTTCATGTGAAATTTGAACTGACAGCCTTATCCTCTCTGAATTTTCTTGCAATAGTGGCTATCACTCATAGTTGACAAGGATGCTCGAGACTGCACACTACTGTGAGCTTGTGGTACTAATTACTTTTATGGCACACCATCACATTGTTACTTCTTTGCTTGCTGCTTGTTTGTTGGATCCTTCTGCTTGTTCACACTTTCAACTAGTTTTTGTGTATTTAATTTGACATGTATCCACAGTTGAAATAAGACTAATGAAAAGGCTATTTTGCAAGAGGCTTTGTGATATGGGAATTTTCTAGTTTATGCAACAGATCACTAATTCAGCAGTTCTACACAAAATTCAGAGAAGCTCTCCAAAGATCTCTCATGGTATTAGCATTATTACTTGCAATTTTTCTGATAAAGATTAAGCTACGCTTTCCCTCCGGTAATTCTCTTACTTGATGATAGTATTTTTTGATTACTATATCACCGGAGCAGTGTGTCACATTGGAGTTTAGTTCATATCAGAACATCTGAATTGGAATAGAATGCATTTGTCCATCTATTCTGCTTGACCATGGCTGATGTATTGCTTCTGCTCCTTTTGTTCTAAAAAGTTCCTGAATTAATTTGCCTTGGTCTATCCATGCTATATTTTTGCTTACTGGGTTTGCAGGTTCAGCTGATAAGAACTATATTATGATAGATGACACGAAATCTTGTCATATTTATTGTTTCAGTTCATTCAGTGCTTTGTGGTGTCTCTTAAACATTACCGCATTACTACTTTCTGCAAGGTAAAATAAAAAGTAAAACAATGAAAGTTACAAGCTAAGATTAATGTCTTTTTTGTATGTTTTTTTTGGTTTCCTTGCAACAGAAGTGACAATGCAGCAAAGATTACACTATGCACTTGTTTATTAGTAAGGTATTAGCATAACAAAGTTACTCACTTTCGTTCCACAAGGAATTATGCACTCTTTTATTCAAGTCTACTTGCTAGGAAGAGCTGCAGTTCCAGGTATGGCATCGAATTATTCAGGTCTACTTGAGTTTTTATCTACCTCTAGGACATTGCCCATGCACATGAAGAGTTGACCGATTATGATCACCCTAGGAGAAGTACTATTGTCACGCTGATAGAACTGTGCTGGAGATTACTGCTTGATTTTCTTTTAGCTTGAGTTATGTTGGGAAGTTAGCATAGAAGATCCTTGTCCAGTTGTACAGGATCTACTTATAAACAAATTGAGTACAAGTATAAAGCACCATGCATGCATTATGTGAAGAAATCTCTGTTGAATATTCAGTTATCTGACAAACAAACTTTTTATTTGTTGGCCATCATGTAGTCAGCAAATAGTTGTAAGTTAAGTTTCAGATTACCATCATAAAGGATTAATTTTCCTGTTCTATAACAATCTGACGATAAATTGATGCTTTTTGCCATATCTCCTCCAAGGAGTAGAAATAAGATTGTGCATTGAAAGGAAATATATTCAGTGCTAATTGTGAAAAGTTCAACTTTCAGTTCTGCTTCACTTAGTTAGCATGACTGATGTTAGTATATTGAACAATATTGTCATGTTTCAGAATGTGTATTTGGGAATTCATATTCAATTCCTACTGATGTGGTGAAATATGGTTGTCATGCCCATAGCCATAAGCTTGAGCACAATTAGTTGGAGGTCGAACTTAGTACGATCATAGTTCCATTTACAAGGTTCCATTGTCGGCACTGGTTCTAGGAAATTTTGATAGTCTATTCTGTGTTTTACATGGAAAGGTAAGCTGACTATAACATTATATTGTTATCTGGATGTATTATTTTTTTGAACAATTGATCCAGGTAATTGTTAAGTGAAATTGATGACAAGGTGTTGGCTGGATGCTCTTATACATGACTTTGAAAGCATTAGATGTCCAAGTCATCTAATCTTCAATCTTCTCATTTTTTTTTACTTCAAGTTAGCTTTTTTACAATTGAGAATTTCGATGGGAAGCCATGAAGGTCTAGAACCATTCAACAACATTGTTGTCGGGGCTGAAGCTATAAGTATTTTTGTAATTGGATAGCGAGCCAAATGTTTTCTATCTTTGTGTTAGTTTGTCACTTCAAGGTAAATGTTTTTTGGAAGGTGCCTTTTATGGATGTATCATATGTGGCTTAACAAAAGCTAAGCTAAGGGGGAAAGCTTTTTATAAGACTGTAATAAAATGTAGTAAATCATTACAATGAGATGCCCATTGTCATTAAAAAATGGCAAGAAGTTTAGTTTCACAAGTAATTTCTCAATATCTATTTGGTTACAACACAATTGTGTGTTTTTTGTTTAATTTATTATTTTTAGCGATATTAATGATTGGTTAGTTTATTTGATGCCTGTGGCAACGCATGGTCACTTTCTGTCACACCTGGTTTCCGAAGAAAACCGAATGCATCTCATACATGTGCCAGAATCATAAATTCACAATACGATAGACAAATGAGTGTATATCATAATACAATGCTCCAAACGTACAAAGAAAGGTTTATTATCTTGTTACACTCATATCGTTAGACTCGAAGGTCTTTACGCGAACATCGGTAACTAGACGATGAAACACCGTCTTCATCTCCACAAGCTCCTGACTGGGAGAAACGCAAGCCTCAGAATCCATCGAACTCATCGAAGAACTCTGCTCCAGCATCCTCCTTTGAACACATATAGGCAAGGGTGAGTACACTTATGGTTGGTACTCAGCCCGTGGGGAATATGCAAAGCTATCAAGGGTAGGCTAAGGCTTTCAGCGGTAAGCATTTTTAAGTTGCTCAAATTTTATTAGCAAACACCTATTTACTAAGTGTAAGTTTATACAACCCAAAACTTAGCATTTATAACCATTTTCTCAAACCATATAAACCACGATTTAAATTCCATCTTCAATTTCAATTATCATGTGAGGGTCCAAGCCGCCCTTCCCCGTGAGCACGGCTGATCGATCAGTTTTACACTCTGCAGAGGTTGTACACTTTCACCACAGCTCGTGTTCCCCATGTTGCCCGGGTTAGCTAGACCCTTAAACACTTCCGAGGTGAGTGGCTAGGGGTCCACTATGAAGCCTTTAAAAAGGTATACAAAAGCACCAACAACCCACGACAGTTACAACTCAGGGCGGACCATAACCCTCCCTAATGGTCAGCACCTTAGCAAAGGCTGCTACCCCGAAGGAACCGGGCTATACCCCTGCAACCCCGAGCCCCCTGTATTCCTTTCGGATAGGATAACCGGTACGATCGCACACCTAATTAATTGGCTAAGCTAGAGCTATGTGGATTGTGGTTGCACTGTTTTCTTGGGTGGTTCTCCATGTTCCGATTTAATTCATGTGATCTTGTATTACCATATAGCACCAACTTTATCTTAATCAGAATTTTGTAAAGTTTCATTTCCATCACCCCGAAGTATAGAAACTAAGCATTTATCTACCCAAAACATTTGTTTAAACCAAGGTGTTCAAGGTATAGGAATGAAAACTAGTCATTTCCTTAATAGGCATTTCCATCAAATTTATGCATAACAACATGTAAAATTTAAAGTGTGATAACATGCTTGTTATTAGGACAAAAAGAATATGCAGGGGGGAATCCACTTGCCTTCTTCGCCTAAAAACTGTGGCTCGTCCTCTTGAAACGATTGCACCTGCTCGACCTCGAACGACATGTCTTCTACAATCACACAAGAAAAACATGCAATAAAGAAAACAATACGTCAAACATTGCTAAAAGACTAAAACAAGCTTCTAAAATTAATGTGCTTGTTGAGACGATCGCGCGTGTCGGTGCGGAATGTAGTCTCGACACTAACTAGTAATAAGCGCCAAGGTCTATCCCTCAATGGTCGATACTAAGCAACTAGAGACACTAGATTTATCCTGGTTCCGGCCGAGGGGTCGTACGTCCAGCAGGGGAGTGCTCGGGGCACTATATTGCTCAGCACCGGGGTGCCTGTAGTGGGGCGGCTACAAGCAAGGCGGGAGAGGAGGCGTGGCCCCCAAGTCCCTGGTGGAGTGATCGAAATGAGTTCAGATGTTGTGGGAGAATTGGAGAATGTGTGTTGTCTCGTCTCGTGTCCCCTGCGGCGAAGGGGTTCACCTTCCTTTTATAGATCAAGGAGAGGGCGAATTACAAGCATGCCGCACTGTTCAGCTACATGGGGAAGTACGGTGTGCAGCGCCGCAGAGTTGGCGGCCGCCTTGACGGTCCTTGCCACGATCTAGTCATCATGGCGTGTCTTGTACCCGAACAGTGGCAGCTTCGAGGGTAGGGGCGCAGTGGTTGACCGTGGCGTCCTCAGACGGGCTTGAGGAGGCTGTTGACGACGATCCGTACGGGATACAGTGGCAGGCGTGGCGGCGTCCCGTGCCCCACGGCGCCGGAGTGGTTGTAACAGTGCCCGGCGTGGTGTTGTGAGCACGGGGGCGTCCGCACAGGGCCAACAGTGGCGGAGATGGCGTCCCGCCAGCCTAGCGTCATGACCTGGCCCTGCAAGTTCACGAGAAAGTGGTTCGAGGGTGTGGCCGGCCCCCCTTCGAGGGCGCGGCGCGTTAGCCGTATGGGAGCAGGCGGCGCGGTGTCACGGGGCTGGCACCGGCCACGTCGCACAGTCCCCCACAGTGGCGGGGATGGGTTTCCCCTAGGGAGTTGGTGCAACAGGGCCGGGGCATGATTCCCAGACGCATGATGGCGCCGCCCTGTCGTGTCAGAACATTAAATGTCCGTACCCGCGTGCGGGAACGAGCGTGCGTGCGAGGGAGCCTCGAGCGAGGCGGGGGTGAACCCTCGAGTGAGGCGGATCCCGCTCGAGGGGGCCGTGAACCCTCGAGCGAGGCGGAACCCGCTCGAGGGTGGAGTGAACCCTCGAGCGAGGCGGAACCTGCTCGAGGGGGCCTTTGAGTGGGCCACTTCGGTGGGCCGCGGGGACCACCGCAGTGTGGGCCGTGCCCCGTGTGTGTGCTTAAGTGAGAGGTGTTTCACTTTGGTTTTTTGCAGGTTTTAAGCAGGGTTTCCCCGGTTGTTTTAGGGGACCCTCAGGGCTGTCCTCGACAGTAGCCCCCGAGCATCTACGGGTTTGCCGGCCAGGCTCCCGCAGATGCTGAAGCCTACTGATAGGACATCCTTCCCCCTGGTTGCTAATGCTTTCCATGGGGCCGCGTCAGCGGACCCGCGGGTCTAGCCCCCGAAGCCCTGCAGGAGCGTGAGTGCTCCTGCAGGGGTTTTACCGCGGAGTCTGGTTAGTGAGCGTGGTGCTTATCTCAACCGGCGTCGGCGATGTTCCAACCGACTTCGGTGACGCACGCGCAACTGGCACTACTTGCGGCCGGTGCAACCGAGGAGGTGTAGCCATGCGTCGAGCCCCCGAGCCTGGGCCCATTCAATGCGATCGGGGCGAGCTCTCTGACTTGCTTTTAACGCGCCCTCGCCGTCCCTCCGCGGGACGGAGGGTGAGGTTTCCGCAACCCCCATCGATCGGGTCGCGGATTGTGGATTCCTCATTGAGCTGTTAGTGGGTGATTCGAGTGGACGCCCATGCCCCGTTCGATAAGGGTAGGCTGCGCGGTCCGGAGACGCGTCCATTAAAGCACTTGCGTGGGTTTGCTAGGTGGGGCTCGGTCCCATTCGCTAGGGACCGAGGGCGCGGAAGCTCTCCCTCGGTGGGATCCCCCCGGCTAGCTGCCCTCGATGGCTCTCGAACACGACATGTGGGGCACCGTCGAGCCGGTGGGCTCGAGGAAAGGCTCGAATGCGCGTGCCCTCGTCGTCCCTGACTCTGGTGATATGGGGCGCCTGTTCGAACCCGTTGAAGGTCAGGCTCCGAACCTCTGATCAGTAGGGCCGTGCGGGGTGGCGGCTGGGCGCCCCCGTCTTTCGCATCTGCAGGTTTCGAGGGTACCTGATCGTGTCAGCCCTCGAACCGCTGATCCGTAGGGTCGTCCGGATGGCGGCTGGGCGCCCCCGTCTTTCGCATCTGCGGGTTTCGAGGGTCCATGGCTGTGCCAGCCCCCGAGCCGCTGATCAGTAGCTTTTTGTGAATCGAGGGCACCTGTAGCGCCCGTTTATTTCAAACGGGCTTCGAGGCCACCGGTCGATGTTTGCACCCGTCGAGGGTCATGTTAATTTGAGCCAGGGGCTCGGGCCGCTCCAAGGGTCTACCTTACTCAGTAAGGGACAGGGCCATTAAATGCTCGCAGTCGCGACTGAAATCTCGCGCCGCGGGCGCGCCTTTTTAGGCGCTGCGGCCGCGCGCGTGGTGGGCGGAGTGGGCAGGCGGATGTGACCGCCCGCCGCGGCCCCGCGGTTACCGCGCTGTGATGATGGCCTACGGGCGGTTGCGTGGCTGCCGCGGTCGTGGTGGGGCCCGTCCGTCAGCAAAGGAATATTCCAGCTGCAGTTAATGCGCGCGGGGCGTGTGCTCCGGAGAGCACGCCTGCGGCCTATAAATCCAATGGAAGGGGAACGGGCGGTCTTTACCTTTGCGTCTAGCACTCGCCGTTCTTGCCTCTTGCGCTTTAGCCCCCGAGCCGCTCTCGCCTTTGCACCTCTCCCCTCTCGGAGCTCTTCTTGTTCCTTGTCCTTTGCCTCTTCGCCTACTCGCATGGCGCCCCTGCCGCCTCTCATCATCATCGACCCGTTGGCGTGGGAGTGCTCGACGGTGACGCGGCTAGCCCTGAACCAGCTGGTAACCGGTGGCCAGCTAGCGGCGAACGAGGATGGACGGCCGGCCGCATGGATCGTGCCGTCGGAAAGGGAGCGAGCGCCCAACCCTCCGAGCGGCTACGTGGTCAGCTTCGTCCGCTTCCATGAGCGGGGCTTCATGGCGCCGGTGAGCCGTTTCATGCGGGCTCTCTGCCACCACTACGGCGTGGAGCTCCAAAACTTCACGCCAAACGCTATCTCGCAGGCGGCCACATTTGTTGGCGTCTGTGAGGGCTTCCTGGGGATCCCAGTGAACTGGGATCTCTAGGTTCATCTCTTCCGCGTGGAGCTGTGCACGCTGGCGACGACGGAGACGAGGACCCGCCACGCGGTGCGTGTTGGTGGCATGTCGCTCGCTGTGCGGAGCCAGCGCAAGGACGACTACATCCCCTGCATGATGACAACCAACAACGCAGACTGGGAGCGGGGTGGTTCTACCTCCGCAACGACGAGCCTGGCCTCCCCCCCTACACCGGCCTGGTGCTCCGGGAGAGGCCTGCCTCCTGGTACCACGGGGTGTCCCCGCCCCAGCACCAGGCGCGGTTGGAATCACTCCTGGCCGCGCTGAGGAATCTGGCGGGCCGCGTGCTGAATGCGGAAGTCGTCCTCGCCCACCTCCACCATCGGCGGATCGTCCCCTTGATGGAGAGGCCGCTCCGCATCTTCGAGATGACCGAGGAGGCGGACCCCGTCGCGTTGGCGAGGTCGCGGTCGCTGCCGGGCCCCTTGCTGCGGGACTACGCGGCTACCTGGGCGCGGCGCGCCATCGACCCCAACTCCGGGCGCTACAACGAAAAGGCCCTGTGGGACCTTGAGATGCTGCCCACCGGCCCACAAGTGAGTGGAGTTCTTGATTTCGTTTCAATTTTGCCAGTTCTCCGGGTTGTTGACGCATTTTAATGTTTCGCCTGCAGTTGGTGAGCGTGAGCGCCGCGAAGTCCGAGCCGCCCACCCCCCGCTCTCGCGCGCTCGCGCGCGCGCGCGGCGGCCGAGAGCGGGAGCGAGTGGCTCGCAGGAGGGAGCGTGCGACGCGGCACAGGGTGCGTCGTGAGCGGAGGAGCGAGGAGTTCCGGCTGCGCGAGCAGTAGGGGCCCTCCTCGCTGGGGACCGAGGAGTACTCGTCATCGGACGAGGAGGAGGGAGAGGAGGAAGAGGTCAGGGGGCAGGCCCTCCCCGATAGGTGGGAGCCCCCCCCCCCCCCCCCGTCACGGAGCCGGCTCCCGTGGCAAGAGCGGCATCGCCCGGGGCGGGGCGCGGAGGCGCCGGCCCCCGTGCAATCGACAACGAGGCGGTGCGGGCCGTGGAGGCACCGGCGCACGCCTCGGAGGCATCCGCGCGCGCGGCGGAGGCGCGCCCGTGCGCGCGGTGGAGATGGCCGGAGGTGCGGCGGCGGTCGCGTCGGCCGCACCCGCAACGTCTGCGGGGACCTCGAGGAATAGGAAGTGCGCCTTCTCCTCCTCAAGGTAAGGGATCGTCTTTCGAGGGGTCGCGTGCCCGTCAGGCGGGAATCTGACAGTTTGTTTGCGTCTCCGCAGGGTGGTGCCAACCGTGCCTCCCCTCGCACCGGCCAAGGTGCTGAGGGCAGATGCGTCCGTCCCCACCCGGCGGCGTTCGTCGGGGCGGGCGCCGCGGGGCGGGGCGAGCGAAGCGGCGACGGCGAGCGCGAGTTCGCGGGGGTGCGGCCCGAGGCCTCGAGGCCACGGTTGGCGGCCTCGCCGCCGAGCCGCGGCCCGGCGGTTGCCGAGGAGGCGGCGGGCGCCGGCCGTGGAGGAGGCGCGGACGGACGGCGATCGCGCAGCGGAGGCAAGGCGGGAGGCGGAGGCGCGGCCGGCGCCCGGTTCGGCCGGCATTGCCGGCGGCGTCCGCCATGGAGGGCCACCCGGCGCCCGCGGCCGCAGAGACGCGCCGCAGGGGCGACGGTGGGGATGCGGGGGCGGGAGCCCGCGCTTGCCGGCGCCCTCCCGGCGGTGGTCGTGGGAGATCCCGGACGACGACTCCCCGCCGCCCGGGTGGGAACAGTGGGTGAACCTGCCCATGCCATCCCCCGAGTCCTAGGAGGGGGTTCTCGTGAGGCGGTGGGATGGCCACATGGTGGCCGGAGGCCGAGGGCTCGGCGCCGAGGCTTCTTCTTCCCGCGCCGGCCGCTCTGCTCCGGGAGAGGGGCGCGTCGACGAGCTGCCCGCCTTCGCCAACGCTCAAGAGGAGCAGCAGCTGTGGGTCGAACTCCGTGACTACGGCGCCATGCTCAACCGGGCGTTGAACGAGGCGCTGCGGATCCACGGCGGTCCGGCGTGGCGCGTCTTCAAGGTGAGGCAGTGTTGCCCCCTTTCTTCGACTTCTTCGTCTTCGTGTTTGTTTCTTGCAGCGCGACGCTTACTGGTTTCGGTCTGTTGGTGGCAGGAGCTCGAGGATCACGCCCGCGATAAGTATGGCGCCTTTGACCGGATGAGTGCTGAGCTCCGCCAGCTCCAGGAGTAGCGCGATGCCTTCGACGCGCTCGCAGACGCCTTGGGGACCCCAGAAAGCTGGCTGTCGTACCGGGCCAAGGCCCTACGCGACCAGCTCCAGGAGTGCGAAAGGCAGGCCGCGGCGCCCCCCCCCCCTCGAGCGGATTTGCACAGCCCTCATCGATCGGGATGAGGCGCTGCAGCAGGTGCGGGGGGATATGGAGAAGATGCGCACGATGGCGTCCAACTGGGAGGCGGAGGTGGGCCCCGTCCGGGCTGACAATCAGGAGCTCCGCTCGTGGCTCCAGGAGGCGCAGCCCGGCGAGAGGGGGGTGCCGAGGAGAGGGCGCGCGCGGGCCGAGCGAAGGCCAAGGAGGCCGACGAGCCGAAGGCCGCCCTTGACGCCAAGGCCGCGCGCGCCGCCACGCGCGGGACCGGCCTCCGGCGGCAGAGCGCACCGCCCGCCGGGGCCGAGGGGCGCATCCGCAGGGAGCGGATCGCTCTTGCCGACGCCCGGTCGGCGCTCGAGCGGGAGCGTACCGCTCGTGAGGTGGCGCAGAAGTCGTTGGAGGAGCGAAACGCTGATTTCTCGAAGCTCGAGGGCGAACTGGTAGCTCTCAGCATCACGAGTGCGGATCAGGAGCAGTCCCTCAAGGAGCAGAGCGCCACCGTCGTCAGCCTGCAGCAAGCGGTCGAGGCCGACGAGCAGGTTGAAGGTAGGTCACCATTTCGTCTCTTGTTTTGCTGGTCTTTCCTTTGAGGGTTCGTTCCCCCTTCTGATTTCTTTCGCTGGTAACGTTCAGGCCTGCGCACCGCGCTGGGGCACGCGACCGACCGGGCCGAGGCGCTGCAGGCTTCCTACAACTCCTCCGAGCGGGAGCTGTTGGAGCTGCGTTCCGCGGCCCTCGAGACCTGCCGGGCCGTGGAGGAGGGTGAGGCTCAGGCTGGAAGCTCGTTGGCCAGTTGCCTGCGCACCCTCGGCAGCCACGTCTCTGGGCGCATGCGCCGCGCTCTGCGTCTTGGCGTCCAGAAGGCTCTCAGGGTGGTGCGGTCCCACTACGAGATCAACTTCGAGGCCTTGGCAGAAGGCTACATCGTCCCGGAGGGCGTCGAGGATGAGGTGGCGATGGAGCGCGTGGACTTCGTTAGCCGCTGACACCGCTGAGGCGCTCGCCGAGGCCTTCGAGGAGTTCCTGTTTCCAGACGCCGCTGAAGCCGACGCTCCTTAGGCCTGAAGATTGCTGGGCGCCAGGCCCTTTTTTGTTTGTATGCTAGTATGTGGGCCACGTGGCCATGTAAATGAACAATCATTTTGTTTCAAACACTTGTGGGAGCAAATGATATTTGTTATTTTTATGGTGTTGTTTTGTTTCTTCCTTTGCCTGAGTAAATTCGAGTTAGGGGAGTTCGATTTTCGCGAGCAGCCTGCTGGTCTGGAGGCAAGAGAGAAGGGCCGTATCCTCGTGGAGGCATAGGCTATCTCTGGCTCGCGCATCCTTTTCGCTAAGCCATCCGCGCCCTGTTTGAACTTTGCTCGAGGCTAAGGTGGAGCCAAACTTAGCGCACGTGGGTTTTTTTTCGAAAAAATGGGACCATTTTTTGGGGGGGAATGCCCCCCGTAATAGCCCCTGAGGGTGACTTGGGTTTCAGGGGAAAGCCAAGTTGCTCTTTTTATTGAACCGGTGTTGTTTACATGTTCGTTGACAACTGGGGTGTTGGGCACGTAATTTACAACAAAAAACTTGGAAATCCTAGCTAGGGGTAGAAGCGACGTAGTTGTTGGATGTTCCAAGCGTTGGTGAGTTCTTCGCCGTCCTCGTTGGCTAGCTTGTATGTGCCGGGCTTGAGCACCCTCACCACGACGTAGGGTCCCTCCCACGGAGGTGATAGCTTGTGGCGTCCTCGGTTGTCTTGGCGTAGCCTTAGGACCAAATCCCCATCGCTGAAGTCCCGCCGGCGTACCTTCCGAGTCTGGTAGCGCCTTAGGGACTGCTGGTATCTTGCGGAATGCATTAGGGCCACGAGGCGCGCTTCATCCAGCTGGTCCAGTGAGTCCTCGCGGGCCCACTGGTTGGTGTCCTCGTCATAGCCTCGCACCCTGGGTGACCCATATTCTAGGTCCGTGGTGATCAAGGAAACAGAGTAGTTCACACCCGGCGGTTGAATCAACAATTTGATCGATACGTGGCAAAGGAAAAGGAACTTTAGGACATGCTTTATTAAGACTGGTGTAGTCTACACACATCCACCACTTCCCATTCTTTTTCTTTACTAGTACAAGATTGGCTAGCCACGTTGGGTGGAACACTTCCTTGATGAACCCAGCCTCAAGGAGCTTCCGCAGCTCCGCTCCGATCGCCCGCCGCCGCTCCTCGTCGAAGCGTCGGAGCCGTTGCTGCACGGCGCGGGAGTGAGGTAGGATGTTAAGTGAGTGCTCGGCGACCTCCCTCGGGATGCCTGGCATGTCCGAGGGGCTCCACGCGAAGATGTCGGCATTGGCGCGGAGGAAGTCGACGAGCACCACTTCCTATTTCGGGTCGAGGGTAGAACTGACCCTCAACGCCTTGCCCTCGGGGGCAGCAAGGTCGAGGGGAACTTCCTTGGTCTGCTCCGCGGTGTCGAAGTTGCCGGTGTGCTTGGTGGTGGAGTCGAGGTCCTCGTTGACCATCTTCTCCAAGTTGGTCACCAGCGCTTCATCCAGCGCTAGTGCTTCCGCATGCTCAACGCATTCGACGTCGCAGTCGAAGGCGTGCTCGATGGACGAGCCCACGGTGATGACGCCATTCGGTCCCGGCATCTTCATCTTGAGGTAGGTGTAGTTGGGGACAGCCATAAACTTGGCGTAGCAGGGCCGCCCAAGTATAGCGTGATACGCGCCCCTGAACCCCACCACCTCGAAGGTGAGCATCTCCTTGCGGTAATTGCTTGGAGTGCCGAACCAAACAGGCAGATCGATCTGCCCAAGGGGTTGGACGCGCTTGCCCGGCGCAACGCCATGGAATGACGTCGTGCTGGGCCGCAGCTGGTCCAACCCGATCCCCAGCAGGCGCAGCGTGTGCGCATAGAGGATATTGAGGCTGCTGCCTCCGTCCATTAGGACCTTCGAGAACCGCGCGTTTCCAATGACCGGGTCGACCACCAGTGGGTACTGGCCCGGGTTAGGGATGCGGTTCGGGTGATCCTCGCGGCTGAACGTGATGGCATCCTCCGACCAGTCAAGGAAGGAGGGAGGCGCCTTCTCTGCGGCGAGAACCTCGTGTCGCTCCCGCTTGCGCTGGCGGTTCGACATGTCGACGGTCGGCCCCCCGAAGATGAGGAACACGTTCTCCACAGTGGGGAAGCCGCCGGCGTCACCATCACCCCCGTCCTTCTTGGCTTCGGCGTCCTTCGCGGCGACGCGGCCATAGAACCGCTTGAGCAAGTCGCATTGCTCGAGGGTGTGGTTCACCGATGTATTGTGGTAGGGACATGGCTCCTTTAGCATGTCGTCGAACACCCCCGGACCTCGAGGGGCCGGTCGAGGGCCCCGTCGAGCCGGGTCAACAGCAAGGGCCTCGGCGTCGTTGCCGTCGCGTCCCTGCTCGCGCGCCCTCACGCGCGGCTTCTTCCCCCCTTCTTGCCTCGCTTGTCCTTCTAGTGGAGCTCCTTGGACTTGCTGCCCTCCGCGGGCGCGTCGTCCGTGCGCTTGCCCTTCTTGCCGTCAAAGATCGCCCCCACCGCCTCTTCGCCTGAGGCAAAACTGGTGGCGATATCGAACAGTTCGTTCGAGTCGACCGGCGGGCTGCGCCCCAACTCGCGCACGAGGTCCCGGCACGTGGTGCCCTCGAGGAAGGCGTGCACAATCTCGGATTGCGCCACACTTGGGAGCTCCGTGCAGCGCTTGGAGAAGCGCCGTATGAAGTCCCGGAGCGACTCTCTGGGCTTCTGGGTGCAGGAGCGCAAGTCCCAGGAGTTCCCAGGGCGTACGTACGTGCCCTGGAAGTTGCCGACGAATGTGCGGACCAAGTCATCCCAGTTGTGGATCTGACTGGCCGGCAGGTGCTCGAGCCATGTCCGGGCCGAGTCGGCAAGGTGCAGGGGGAGGTTGCGGATGATGACCTCGTCATTGCTGGCTCCGCCCAGCTGGCACGCTCGGCGGTAGTCGTTGAGCCACACGCGGGGATCCGTCTCCCCGTTGTACTTGATGATGGTCGTAGGCTGGCGGAAGCGCTGGGGGAAGGCCGCTGCGCGGATATCCCGGCTGAACATGCGGGTCCCTGGGGGCTCCGGTGTTGGCGAACGGTCTTCATCGCTGTCGTAGCGTCCACCCCGTCAGGGGTGGTAGCCTGCGGCTGCCCGCGCCTCTGCTTTGCTCGTCCGCCGAGTGTTGAAGACGTTGCGGGCGTCGCCGTCCCGCGCCTGCCCACGTGTGTCGAGGAGTCGTTCCTTGGCTGGCGTGCGCCCCGGGTTGGCGGGGTGCTCCCTTACTCCACCCGCATGTACCGAGGGTTCGGGCCCCTGCACTCCCCCATCGTCCCGCGCGTCCCCCTGCTAGCGGATGCGGGACGCCGAGCTCTCGGCCTGCTGGACAACCGCTTGCTCGATGAGCGCCTGCGCCTCACGGTGTAGGTTTCGCGCCTCGGGTGTCGAGGGGGCGGGCATGGCCCGCAGCAGCGTTGCGGCGGCAATGAGCTTTTGGCTCGCTCGCGGAGGTGTATCTGGGTTGTCGACGTTGAAATCGGCGTTAATGCGGTCGCGGGCCTGTATGCCTAGCTCACGCGCGCGTTCGCCGCGCGCAGAGGCTTCCCCCGCCATTGAGGTGCGGAGCAACCGCACCGTCCGATACTCCTCCGCCAGCTGGGCCTCGAGCTCGCGGGCTTAGGCCAGCTGCGCGTTGATGTCGGCCCCCGTTGGGGTTAAGGAGCAGGGGCGCTTGGTCCCGCTGCCAGGCGCGAAGCGGTCCCTAGAGCAGGCGGAAACTCTCCGTCGCCGGCGCCCGTTGCGCCGGTGGCATTTGACGATGCAGCATTCCCGCGCGGGGTCGTAGCTTTCGGCGCTGGAGTCGTCGGAGCAGCCGAACCAGTAGTCCGTGGCGTCAAGAAATCGCCTGAACATTACTGGGTCCGGCACGTCGAAGAAGTCCCACTCCGCGTACCCGTGCAAGGCGGCGGGTGGCAACGCGTCGAGAGAGCCTAGGGATGACTCGTCGCCGGCGGAGGCGCTAGGGTCCCTGGAGACGTAAACGTGGCGGCCAGGGGGAACCCTGCGCATCGTGGTGTTGGTGTTGGCGTTAGCGGTGTAGGCCGCCGTGGCGCCGCGCAGACCGATGGGGGAGCGTGGCCCGGAGACCGAGCACTCCCCCCGCCGGGGGCGGCCGTCTTTGTGCCGATGGGCGCGCCGCGTTGTGAGGCGACGCGCTCGCCGTGTCGTTGCTCCGACCGCGCCCGGCGCGAGCGCCGGCCGGAGCGGCGACGACGCCGAGACGCCGACGGCCCGCGGCCGTCCGTGGCCGGCGGGCGTTTGCGTCGTGGCGACCCGTGCAGCGGCGACCGAGGCGGACCCGGCTTGGCGTCGCGCACGGAGTTCCTCACGGTTGGTGAGGCGCATCAGGTAGCCGTTCCCCGTAGCCTGAAAGTTCAAGCCCCCGAACCGAATTTCGAACCCGGCGAGGAGGGGGTCCGAGCTGCCCATGGAGTAACGCGTGCCGCAGTACTTGGTGCGAATCACCATGGAGGGAGTTGATGGCGGATTGACCTTCAGCGCTCGCGTGCCCCACGGTGGGCGCCAACTGTCGGTGCGGAATGTAGTCCCGACACTAACTAGTAATAAGCGCCAAGGTCTATCCCTCAATGGTCGATACTAAGCAACTAGAGACACTAGATTTATCTTGGTTCCGGCCGAGGGGCCGTACGTCCCGCAGTGGAGTGCTCGGGGCACTATATTGCTCAGCACCGGGGTGCCTGTAGTGGGGCGGCTACAAGCAAGGCGGGAGAGGAGGCGTGGCCCCCAAGTCCCTGGTGGAGTGATCGAAATGAGTTCAGATGTTGTGGGAGAATTGGAGAATGTGTGTTGCCTCGTCTCGTGTCCCCTGCGGCGAAGGGGTTCACCTTCCTTTTATAGACCAAGGAGAGGGCGAATTACAAGAATGCCGCACTGTTCATCTACATGGGGAAGTATGGTGTGCAGCGCCGCAGAGTTGGCGGCCGCCTTGACGCTCCTTGCCACGATCTAGTCATCATGGCGTGTCTTGTACCCGAACAGTGGCATCTTCGAGGGTAGGGGCGCAGTGGTTGACCGTGGCGTCCTCATACGGGCTTGAGGAGGCTGTTGACGACGATCCGTACGGGATACAGTGGCAGGCGTGGCGGCGTCCCGTGCCCCACGGCGCCGGAGTGGTTGTAACAGTGCCCGGCGTGGTGTTGTGAGCACGGGGCGGCCGCACGGGGCCGCGGTGGCGGGGATGGCGTCCCGCCGGCCTAGCGTCATGACCTGGCCCTGCAAGTTCACGAGAAAGTGGTTCGAGGGTGTGGCCGCCCCCCTTCGAGGGCGCGGCGCGTTAGCCGTACGGGAGCAGGCGGCGCGGTGTCACGGGGCTGGCACCGGCCACGTCGCACAGTCCCCCATAGTGGTGGGGATGGGTTTCCCCTAGGGAGTTGGTGCAACAGGGTCGGGGCATGATTCCCAGGCGCACGATGGCGCCGCCCTGCCGTGTCAGAACATTAAATGCCCGTACCCGCGTGCAGGAACGGGCGTGCGTGCGAGGGAGCCTCGAGCGAGGCGGGGGTGAACCCTCGAGTGAGGCGGATCCCGCTCGAGGGGTCGTGAACCCTCGAGCGAGGCGGAACCCGCTCGAGGGTGGAGTGAACCCTCGAGCGAGGCGGAACCTGCTCGAGGGGGCCTTTGAGTGGGCCACTTCGGTGGGTCGCGGGGACCACCGCAGTGTGGGCCGTGCCCCGTGTGTGTGCTTAAGTGAGAGGTGTTTCGCTTTGGTTTTTTTGCAGGTTTTAAGAAGGGTTTCCCCGGTTGTTTTAGGGGACCCTCAGGGCTGTCCCCGAACGTGGGGACACCAAGAACGCCTAAAACGGAGCTAGGACGGAAAAGATATGGCTTAGACAAGATCTAGGTGTTAGATTGTGAGGAAAACTAACTTTCAGGGGCCCATCTATAAGAAACTGTGACAACTCGCCCAGGAAAATACCGTACTATCGCCAAGGACCGATCCACTTTGGTCATTAAGCAATAATAAAGTACCATCCTGTCGTAAGTTGCCGGGTTAACGCCCGGTAAATCACTTGAAAAGCAACAAGGATCGAATATATGCATTAAAACTCACTCGAAGGCGAGTCCAGAGATACAACAACATTGAATCCAAATTCGTACCCCGAGGGGTTTATTTATTACAAACCATAGTTTTTGTCACGATGAAATAGTTCAGAGTTTTCGAAAAGCAGCGGAAATAAACTAACGGAAGCGAAGACACAACGGGAGGCCATCCATGATGCTTTCAGTAGTCATCCTCCACCCACTCCAGCTCCCAGCCGGGCGGGATCTCTCCGGGCCACACATCACTGAAGGCATTACCTGGATCAACACATTATAGCAAGGCTGAGTATACTAATACTCAGCAAGACTCACCCGTCGATGATAACTATTTCACCAAATCTAGACCATGAAAGGCTTTTTGGCTACTGGGTTGCTTTTGCTAAAAAGTAACAAAGAGTATGTCCTTATTTTCAAGATTTTAGCACAAGTTCTAGTAGGTTTAGTCTTTACTACATTAGCCAACTAGTACAAACAAAGTTGTACAACAATTAATCAAGCATAAAGTTCATCAACTTCCATCGTTAGGGATCTCATGACTAGTGGAGTAAGTAGTCTCGGATAACGGTGAGAGGCCGACAATCAATTGATTTAAACCTTGCAAGGTAGACCCAAACACACGGTAGGCTGCCCCCGCAAGGACAACTTTCCCAGGCCGTCCCCAAAAATCCTCGGGTCGGGATCGAATCTTACGATCTTTGGTGCGGGCTATCCGGCATGTCCCACCCAAGACACCCAGAGTCACCATACACCACCGGTGGCGAGCCGTGAGAGCGAATCCCAAGAGTAGTAATGGTAGGATCCCTCGCCGCCTCATTAAGGTACTAGGCTTACCGGTCCCATACCCGACATGTGCTTAGTACGTTCAAAAGCTTAACCCACATAACCACTGGACCGGAGCCCAGATCCCATGCTCTTACCACGTGAGCAATCTATTTAGGATATATTGTGATTCCTATCTAGGAACCTATTCTCTCGAGTGAGGTCATCACCCGACTTGTAACGGTCCTATAGCTTAGCAGCTATCGACCTATCATACTAGTAGGGACACAAGGTACCTAGGGATCATGCATCTAGGGTTTCATTCAACTCCTGAACGTAAATGCACAATCATCCACAGATAATTGAATAAAGAATTTGAAAACTCGGGTTAGATGCACCGAGCTTGCCTTCGTCGCCTAGGTTAGCCTCGGGCACCCTCGGTGTCGAGCACTTCCACGTCTTGCGGCGAAGCTTCCGCTCCTCCTTCCTCGTTTTCCGGACAAGGGAGTAATCTCCGTCCGAAGATCTACACGGAATGCAATGCAAGTTCAGGTGATGTGATAGTTTGTTGTCTTATCCAATTCTTGGTTGGTCATATTCACCTTAACAAGCATCTGTATAGTGTTTCTCTTTTAGGAAGGTTATTAGTTGTACATGGGTTATTCTTTTATTGAACATTTGAATAAAGGTTTTTATTATACTCGTCATTTCATGTGAAAGCTTTAATTCCTTTTATCTTCACAAGCAAAGGTGTAATTAATATTTTTATTTATGAATTAATTTCTTATCAGCGATGATATTTAATTATCTTTTAATTAAATTAGGAAATACTTTCAAAAAGGAAAAAGAATTAAATAGGGGCTTTTCTTTATTTAATTGCTCTTTATCATTAAAAGGGCTTTTAGGCTTTTTATTAAGCATTTAAATTACCAAAAATTAAAGAAGTGTTTCTTAGGCATATGAGCACCCATCCTGGTCCATTGGACCCACATGCAAGTGTTGGATGCTAGGAAATTAAATATTATTGAAAATAACAAGGACTAGCTAGTGATTCATTTTAAATCATACAAAAATAATTAAGCATCAAAATGATCCAAAATTTCTTGTGCATGCTCTCTGGTCCTAAACAAGCCTAAAGAACCAGCATATACATCAAGGAACTCTACTAATCTTAGTTCATGAATTTTCAAAGGAAAACATGCATAAATCATGAATAATTATTTTTGTTAATCCAAAAATCATGATCAATTCACAAGATGTGCATTTTGGCATATCAAGACTGTGTGCACAAGTTGAGCTCAAGAACATAAATATATTTAACAAGAAAAGTCATTTATGCAGATCTGGCAGAAATGGAAAAACACTTTTATATAACGATTTACATCATAACTTTGTGCAATTTTTGGCATAGGAGCTAGTCATGACCTAACACACAACATATCCAAAAATTAGCTACAGAGGATTTATGGTTTTTGAGATATTGCAGATCTAGTGTTTTCACATTTGTATTTTTCATGCAAAAACTATCAAGAATTAGCTCAGGCCAGAAAAACAAAAGTTGTGGGATAATTCACCACGAATCCAACAAAATTGGTTTTACATTTTTCCGATTTTTCTGTGATTTTCTACGCAATTTACAATAATCAGGAAATCGATTTAACTATTGGAGTTCACCTTTTGCAATGAGGACCCTGGAAAGATTTTCGTATTTGCAATGTAGCCCCTGGGCGGTGGCCGGCGCGGTCCGGCGGGAAATTCCGGCGAGGGCCGGGGCAGGTCCGGTCGGGGACGGCGGGGAAATGGTCTAAGGGTCGCTAGCGGTCGGTTTGGGGGCTCTGTTGGTGCTAGGAGCAGCCGGGAGGGCGGGCACGCCGGCGGCCCAGGGAGGTGGCCGCGGCGGCGACCGTTTCCGGCAAGACTGCAGCTCGGTTTGTTGGGTGAGTGGGACGGCGAGCTATGGTAGGGACCGGGGGTGTGGAAGGACGTCGTTGGGTGCTCGCGGTTTGGCCGGAAATTGGAGCGCACCGCGGCTGACCTTGAGGGCGCCGGCGGCAGCTCGGTTGGCCGTGGGGGAAAGGGTCTGCGTGCCGGGGAGGAGCAGCGGCGCCTTTATGGTGGAACGCGCAAGCAGGGGGCGGGCAGGGGTAGATCGGGCGGGGCGCAAGGACGGCCGGGCGGCGCGGGCGGGGCGGGGCGTACGGCGGCGCGCACTCCGGGCGCGGGCGGGGGCGGGCGCGCGCGGCGTTCCGTGCGTCTCGGGGCGGGAGCGGTGTTGGGAATGCGCGAGGGAGGTCCCGGGGAAGGCGCGAGCCGGCACGGTCGTCGAGACGGCGGAGGGCGGGCGCGCGGGCGGCGCCGGCGGTCGTCGAAACGGCAGCTCGGTTGGCAGCTCGGTGCTACCCCTGCCCGTCCCCTGCTTGCGCGTTCCACCATAAAGCGGTCTGCCGTTTCGGTGTGCCCCTGTTCGACGCGTTAAAACTTCAAAAATTTGTACAAAAGTGCTCCAAGCGATGAATAGGAAAGTTGTAGATCTCACTACCCTCTACAACTTTTGTAAAGGCCGTCTAGTGTTTTTCTCAACGGATTTTGCAGGAACGTCGTGCCAACATTGAATGCCGGCCTGTTCTGGAAACAGGAGGCACTGTCAGTCGATCGAGTTTTTCGCTAGTTTCTGCTGAAAATTTGAAATGCCAATCTACATGAAAGTTGTGTCCCTCAACAAGATAGACAACTTTCATAAAGGTAGATTTTGAAGTGTTTAGGTGAATTTTGGAGAACGCGGCAAAAGTTCCGGACGACATTCGCTGACGTCAACGGTTAAGCCGGTTTTGACCGTGTCTTTGACCAAGGGTCTATTACGGGCGTGTGTAGGCTTGGTCAAGGGGTTCATTGGCGAGGTTTTCGGGGTTATGACCCAGGTTGACCTAGGTTTGACCGGCGTTTGACCGGTTTAACTCGGCTGATCCGGTCATTAGCGTTAATGACGGTAATTAAAAACCTGGGGTGTCATAGTCTACCCCCCTTAAGAAGAATCTCGTCCCGAGATTCGAAATTCCAAGGACAAGATAGAGGAATAGAGAAGTGGTCCTCTCGGATTTTCTGGAATTACTCTGAGGGAGCATCACGATGGGATTATGGGGCAAGAGCATAACCACCATCGGTTCAAGATTAGCCCATAGGAGTAGTCAAGGGCGACAAGTAACGGAAAGCTTTTGCACGAAGTTTACTTGCGGATGCAAGCGGAAAGTATGGAAAGATAAATTGGTATAGGATCTTCCGAACGATCTTGCTCACACGTTATTTTGTTTGCAACCTTATGTGGCATGGCCGTGCCACTAGATACAATGCTTTTCAAAAAGTGATGTGATGCACATGTTTATGAAGACACGATGCATATGCTCAGGTAGTATGGTGCTTATGATGCATGTTAGCATGACTCGGTTACCCACGAAACGAGTTAGTGATTGAGAAGACAATCACAGGTTGAGAAGGAGTATGCGTGGCGAGTCGCGATTCTCACAACCAAGATACCAGTGCGCTCCTAGTGGCAATCATGTGGCTGCAGCGCACATGACGCCCTAGGTTCCATCACGGCACCTTTAGTTATGAGATAACAACGTCACCAAACACAAAGGATAGAGTGGAAGATATTGAAAACACTCCATGCGTATGCACGTTAGTTCACCCCAAGGTTCCTGAATGCACATGCTATGCAAATGCATGCTCAAAGAGGGACATAATTATTTATTTATGTTTCAAAAGGTTGTGAGCAAGACCACGGGGAATAAGCTCATGATTGCACTTTCGAAGTAACCAGGACAAGGATATCAATGAGAAGAATATCCTAGTGCTCCAACATGTCTGAGGACAAGGGGTTGAAGGGAAAATACAAGTCGACGGAAATGACATGATGATAGGAGAATCACGATTAAAGATTGAATTCCAAGATCAAGACATTTCCACGGCGTGGTAGAATGGCAAAAGTTCTCTTTTCTCATGTTGGGTAATACGGGGTATTCATGTGCACAAAGACACAGTTGCATGCTAGAACTCGAAGCGAGCTCACATACATAATGACTTGAAGTTCTGGCAGTTGTGAACAAAAATTCATAACCAAAAATCCAGAACCCTCAAATCTTTCCCGAGTTTTCCCGGTTCAAAATAAATTCTTCAACACCTAATTAAATTTTAAGGTTGAGCATCGAACAAGGAACAAGGTGGACGGTACTGAACCTAGATGTGCCTAGGAAAGTGTAAACCAACCCAAAAACGAACTAGGATTGAGACTTGCTATTACAAGATAGCTAGTTAAGGAGCATTCATTTTTAGCAATTTGGTTTAATTAGACCTAGCACAAGGTAAACAACTTTTTCAAATTTCGGCAGCATGACGGCTAGGTATGAAAGGTACTTTAGTTTATAAAAAGCACACACTAGCATAAACTTCCTTAGAGAACATATGGAAATTCGATTTTTGGGTCCATTTTAGTTGTTTCGATTTTTAATATGCATGCAAGACGTCCTATCCGACCTCACATGGCAATCAAGCCAAAAATCGAAGTTAGTGCCGGTGGCAAGGCTTTTATTCATCTCTCCCTATAATATCTAGTCGAGAGCTATACGGTACTCGCTTAACGACTAACGAAGCACTGTTATGTACCTGCAGAAAACGAACCTTTCGTGCCAGCATGTCACGAAAGCGTCCACATACATTACCGTTCATTATAGAAACGGTATCCATGCGTTAAGCCGCTGCATGGACAGCGTCCAACCTCGGACACCCTCCGTTTGAATGGAGTGTATCCTTGCCTCGCATGAGCGACATGCGGAATGCACACGTATGAAACACGTGGCGACACACAACTCATAAACAGACGCGAAGATGGGATCCGTGGAATGGATCACTCCATCAACCCTCGCAATTCCCGTGATGCGGAACGACACACGTATAAAACACGTGGCTCCTAGTTGGGTTGTGCAATAAAGTAAGTCTGACATAAAGTAATGTGCTGGAAGTTAGCAAAATAAACCATAAGTTAATAAGCCACCTGAAAGAACCCAAAATTCCCTCTAGGGCCTCTCAGTCTAGTTTATCCTTAGCGGACCAACGTATTTTGGAAATCAGACGATCTTGGCATATTTTATTCAAAAACCAGTGATTAAGGTTTAATTAATTAATCTCTGGTGCATATAAGCTCTGATACCAACTGTGACAACCCGCCCAGGAAAATATCGTACTATCGCCTAAGACCGATCCACTTTGGTCATTAAGCAATAATAAAGTACCATCCTGTCGTAAGTTGCCGGGTTAACGCCCGGTAAATCACTTGAAAAGCAACAAGGATCGAATATATGCATTAAAACTCACTCGAAGGCGAGTCCAGAGATACAACAACATTGAATCCAAATTCGTACCCCGAGGGGTTTATTTATTACAAACCATAGTTTTTGTCACGATGAAATAGTTCAGAGTTTTCGAAAACAGCGGAAATAAACTAACGGAAGCGAAGACACAACGGGAGGCCATCCATGATGCTTTCAGTAGTCATCCTCCACCCACTCCAGCTCCCAGCCGGGCGGGATCTCTCCGGGCCACACATCACTGAAGGCATTACCTGGATCAACACATTATAGCAAGGCTGAGTATACTAATACTCAACAAGACTTACCCGTCGGTGATAACTACTTCACCAAATCTAGACCATGAAAGGCTTTTTGGCTAATGGGTTGCTTTTGCTAAAAAGTAACAAAGAGTATGTCCTTATTTTCAAGATTTTAGCACAAGTTCTAGTAGGTTTAGTCTTTACTACATTAGCCAACTAGTACAAACAAAGTTGTACAATACAATTAATCAAGCATAAAGTTCATCAACTTCCATCATTAGGGATCTCATGACTAGTGGAGTAAGTAGTCTCGGATAACGGTGAGAGGCCGACAATCGATTGATTTAAACCTTTTAAGGTAGACCCAAACACACGGTAGGCTGTCCCCGCAAGGACAACTTTCCCAGGTCGTCCCCAAAAATCCTCGGGTCGGGATCGAATCTTACAGTCTTTGGTGCAGGCTATCTGGCATGTCCCACCCAGTACACCCAGAGTCACCATACACCACCGGTGGCGAGCCGTGAGAGCGAATCCCAAGAGTAGTAATGGTAGGATCCCTCGCCGCCTCATTAAGGTACTAGGCTTACCGGTCCCATACCCGACATGTGCTTAGTACGTTCAAAAGCTTAACCCACATAACCACCGGACCGAGCCCGCATCCCATGCTCTTACCACGTGAGCAATCTATTTAGGATATATTGTGATTCCTATCTAGGAACCTATTCTCTCGAGTGAGGTCATCACCCGACTTGTAACGGTCCTATAGCTTAGCAGCTATCGACCTATCATACTAGTAGGGACACAGGGTACCTAGGGATCATGCATCTAGGGTTTCATTCAACTCCTGAACGTAAATGCACAATCATCCACAGATAATTGAATAAAGAATTTGAAAACTGGGTTAGATGCACCGGAGCTTGCCTTCGTCAGCTAGGTTAGCCTGGGCACCCTCGGTGTCGAGCACTTCCACGTCTTCGCGGCGAAGCTTCCGCTCCTCCTTCCTCGTTTTCCGGGACAAGGGAGTAATCTCCGTCCGGAAGATCTACACGGAATGCAATGCAAGTTCAGGTGATGTGATAGTTTGTTGTCTTATCCAATTCTTGGTTGGTCATATTCACCTTAACAAGCATCTGTATAGTGTTTCTTTTTTAGGAAGGTTATTAGTTGTACATGGGTTATTCTTTTATTGAACATTTGAATAAAGGTTTTTATTATACTTGTCATTTCATGTGAAAGCTTTAATTCCTTTTATCTTCACAAGCAAAGGTGTAATTAATATTTTTATTTATGAATTAATTTCTTATCAGCGATGATATTTAATTATCTTTTAATTAAATTAGGAAATACTTTCAAAAAGGAAAAAGAATTAAATAGGGGCTTTTCTTTATTTAATTGCTCTTTATCATTAAAAGGGCTTTTAGGCTTTTTATTAAGCATTTAAATTACCAAAAATTAAAGAAGTGTTTCTTAGGCATATGAGCACCCATCCTGGTCCATTGGACCCACATGCAAGTGTTGGATGCTAGGAAATTAAATATTATTGAAAATAACAAGGACTAGCTAGTGATTCATTTTAAATCATACAAAAATAATTAAGCATCAAAATGATCCAAACTTTCTTGTGCATGCTCTCTGGTCCTAAACAATCCTAAAGAACCAGCATATACATCAAGGAACTCTACTAATCTTAGTTCATGAATTTTCAAAGGAAAACATGCATAAATCATGAATAATTATTTCTGTTAATCCAAAAATCATGATCAATTCACAAGATGTGCATTTTGGCATATCAAGATAGTGTGCACAAGTTGAGCTCAAGAACATAAATGTATTTAACAAGAAAAGTCATTTATGCAGATCTGGCAGAAATGGAAAAACACTTTTATAAAACGATTTACATCATAACTTTGTGCAATTTTTGGCATAGGAGCTAGTCATGACCTAACATACAACATATCCAAAAATTAGCTACAGAGGATTTATGGTTTTTGAGATATTGCAGATCTAGTGTTTTCACATTTGTATTTTTCATGCAAAAACTATCAAGAATTAGCTCAGGCCAGAAAAACAAAAGTTGTGGGATAATTCACCACGAATCCAACAAAATTGGTTTTACATTTTTCCGATTTTTCTGTGATTTGCTACGCAATTTACAAGAATGAGGAAATCGATTTAACTATTGGAGTTCACCTTTTGCAATGAGGACCCTGGAAAGATTTTCGTATTTGCAATGTAGCCCCTGGGCGGTGGCCGGCGCGGTCCGGCGGGAAATTCCGGCGAGGGCCGGGGCAGGTCCGGTCGGGGACGGCGGGGAAATGGTCTAAGGGTCGCTAGCGGTCGGTTTGGGGGCTCGGTTGTGCTAGGAGCGGCCGGGAGGGCGGGCACGCCGGCGGCCCAGGGAGGTGGCCGCGACGGCGACCGTTTTCGGCGAGACTGCAGCTCGGTTTGTTGGGTGAGTGGGACGGCGAGCTATGGTAGGGACCGGGGGTCTGGAAGGACGTCGCTGGGTGCTCGCGGTTTGGCCGGAAATTGGAGCGCACCGCGGCTGGCCTTGAGGGCGCCGGCGGCAGCTCGGTTGGCCGTGGGGGAAAAGGGTCCGCGCGCGGGGAGGAGCGGGGCGGCGCCTTTATGGTGGAACGCGCGAGCGGGGGACGGGCAGGGGTAGCTCGGGCGAGGGCGCAAGGATGGCGGGCAAAGCACGGGCGAGGGCGGGGCGTACGGCGGCGCGCACTCGGGCGCGCGCGGCGTTCCGGGGGCTTCTCGGGGCGGGAGCGGTGTTGGGAAGGCGCGAGGGAGGTCCTCGGGAAGGCGCGAGCCGGCACGGTCGTCGAGACGGCGGAGGGCGGGCGCGCGCGCGCGCGCGCGCGTGGCGCGCGGGAGCGCGTCCGCGGCGGTCTGCCGTTTCGGTGTGCCCCTGTTCGACGTGTAAAAACTTCAAAAATTTGTTCAAAAGTGCTCCAAGCGATGAATAGGAAAGTTGTAGATCTCACTACCCTCTACAACTTTTGTAAAGGCCGTCTAGTGTTTTTCTCAATGGATTTTGCAGGAACGTCGTGCCAACATTGAATGCCGGCCTGTTCTGGAAACAGGAGGTACTGTCAGTCGATCGAGTTTTTCGCTAATTTCTGCTCAAAATTTGAAATGCCAATCTACATGAAAGTTTTGTCCCTCAACAAGATAGGCAACTTTCATAAAGGTAGATTTTGAAGTGTTTAGGTGAATTTTGGAGAACGCGACAAAAGTTCCGGACGACATTCGCTGACGTCAACGGTTAAGCCGGTTTTGACCGTGTCTTTGACCAAGGGTCCATTACGGGCGTGTGTAGGCTTGGTCAAGGGGTTCATTGGCGAAGTTTTCGGGGTGATGACCCAGGTTGACCTAGGTTTGACCGGTGTTTGACCGGTTTAACTCGGCTGATCCGGTCACTAGCGCTAATGACGGTAATTAAAAACCTGGGACGTCAGAGAAACCAGGGACCTAATCCTAATTATGCTTATAAACAGAAGGTCTCAACATGCTAAAAAACAACTAACGGCTACGGGACATAAAAACTAAGATTAAGGGTCTGATCATAAGAAAAAGGATCTAATAGAAAAGATTCTAATAGGTAGAAGGGTGTTGTTGTGATATTTAAAAAAAGACAGGGTTTCTTTAGCAAAAGTTCCGGCAGACGCCAGTGTTGACTGTTACAAGAGGATTTGACTCAGGGTTGGGATTGATCTGAGCCTTTGGATCGGGATCGATCGGCCGAGAACGACGGCAAGCGGACGAGTGACGCTGGGCATGCCGGCGACGGCGGCGCACGGTGGCGGCGAACTCGAAATCGAGTTCTCGGGTTTGGTTTAAGGCGCGTCTGGGATCTACGCGTAGCTGGCGAGGAAGCGACGCAACCAGAGGGCTAAGACAACATCTAGGGAGGTGGAGAGGTGACACGACAGCGCATGGCAGTGGCGGGCGGCGAGCTCGCCGGTGAAGCTCAAATTCAAGCTACCGAGTGCCTAATCTCGACGGAATTAAGACGAAACCGAAGCTTAGGAGGAGGGAAACTCACTTAGGGCTCCAAGGGAAGAAGAACTCAGCGAATTGGGGAAAGATTGAGTCGCCTGGCGGAGCTACAGTTTTCTCCCCTGGAACGACGGTGCAACGCGAGAGAAAAGAGTGAGGAGCTCAGTGCGAGTTGGAAGCGGCTCGGAGTCCGCCTTTTATAGGTCTCGGAGGGTAGGGGAGGGGGTGCCCAAGGCGGTGGAGCTCGGCCGGTGGCCATTAGTGCCCGGAGGCGGTGGAGTTGAGTGGGGGCGGTTTCAGAAGGTGAGGGGACGAGTCGGCGGCGTCGGCTCAATCACTGCGACTCGGTGGGGGAGAGGAAGGGGTGCATGAGAGGGAACGACGCCGGGAAGGCGGTGGGGAGGCGCGACCATGGCCAGAGGCGGAAGATTGGGGGCGACCGGAGGTGGGAGACGGTCCCGACGGGTGGGCCCCGTCTGTCGGTGAGTGAGAGAGAGAGAAGAGGAGAGGTGGGCCGACGGAAAGGAATTTTGGGCCTGTTGAGTTGGGCCGCGGGAGTGTTTTGGGCTGCAGGGAAAGGAAAAGAAAAGAAAAGGTCGAGCGGGGCTTAAGGAGAGGTGAGACCAGGTTGGGCTGAGAAGGGGAAAGAAGGGGGTGGTTTTGGGACTTTTTGAAAGTTTTGAACTTTTGAACTTTATTTGGAAGCTAAAGGACTTCAAACCATCAAAACAAATGCAACGGCATGCATGCATTCAAACACTTGGTGAATTTTAATTTATTTAAATTTTGTTCTAGTATTTAAAAGTTAATTTTTGTATTTGATCCAATTATTTAATCCTCAGAAAATAAAATTTTAACCATGTTTTTATTATTTTAATGTGATGGAATTTTTAGAGAGTCACACTTTCTTTAAAAGTTTAAATCAAATGCCCACTCCTACTGTGTCTTCTCTCGCTCAATCCAGTTCTGTTTCTCCAATTCTCGATCTGTGAGTCCGGTGGCCCGCGCGACGAGATTCCGGCGGCTCGGTCCCGGGTGTCCTCAATTGCCGATTTTCTTATTCCCTCGGCAAGCAACCTGATCCGGATGTCGTCATCGGGAGAAGATGACATGTACAAGTACAACACATAAGGGTATTCACGGGTCAGTGCCGTTTCCGTCGTCGACGGCTCGCATCTCTCAACACATTTGTTTGGAGCAGAGGCATAGAAAACACAACGATCAAAGAAATGGAAGAGAAGCGAAAGAGAAAACAGAAGAATGAAAAAACACAGGAAAGGTAGTAAATATTACGTTTGGAACGTAGTAATGGAAATCAAAGGTTTGAGAAGTTTACGGGCTTTCGTTCGTTTGGGCATTTATCGACACCAAGTAAAAGATTTTCTCCCGAACAAACCAGTAGCCCACCAAAGAACTGCAAGAAGAAGATTTTCTCTCGAAACAAACCAAAGACTAACCATCGTGCCAAGTACCCCAACCGAACAGTCTGCTTACAAATTACGATTGAAAAAAGGTGTAATGACTTAGGGATGATTGGCTGTAATTTACTGTGTTGACTGCAACGTATTTCTTTATCCACCAACGCTTGGCTCTCCATATCTCTCTCACTCAGATCGGAAACAGGGAGGCAGCCAGCAGGCAGAGGAGGTGTAGGCCACCGTGGCAAAGGCGGCGCCCCCCACAGATGCTCGCGCGGCGACCCCAAAGCACGCGCGACGGCGAGGGCCTACGCAGCAGCGCCCCCTGTCGACGGAGGTGGTCTCGCCGGTGACTCGGTGAGGCCTCGTCCTCTTCCCCTGCAGTTTTCTCCGCTGCAAAGTGCAAACTGCGGGTGACTGTGGCTGTGGCAGCTCCAGTTGTGGCTGTACTAGTGGGGCGGATTCTGTGATGAAGCTCAAACCGTTTTGAAGAAATGTTTGGCAAAACGACTTGTTCTCACTGTGTGAAGAGTGAAATGTTCATAATACCCTTCTTTTTTTATTTCCTTCTTTTTCCCTCTTATTTTCTTTTATTTTTTCCTTCTTATTTTTTCTTTTTTTATTTCCCCTCCTCCTTCCTTTATCTCCATCACCCCGAGGCCTTATCCTTATCCACTCCCCTGCGCAGCCCACCCCCGTCGGACCTCCCCTCGCCGCCGTCCTCCACCGCCCACCGCGCCCGCCGCCGGCTCATCCGCACCGCTCCGCCGCCGGTCGACTCCACCCCGCCGCCACGGTCTCTCCCGCCCGGCGGAGTGTACCGGAGGTCCCGCACCTCGCCTCCTCCGTCCGCGCGCTACCATCCGCGGCGGCGGCCTCGCTCTGCTCCGCCCCCGCTCGCGAGCACGGCGTCGGCGGCCTCGCTTCGACGCCGGCGGCCTCACTTCGACTCCGGCGGCAGGACGCGAGGGGATCGACGGGGGTACGGCGGATCGAGCTCCTCCTCCCTTCCCTGCCTCCTGGCACCTCTCACGTCCTCGTCGGCCTCTCTCTGGCGTCCGGTTCCCACCGAGGGCAGGGGTGGCAATAGGCGGGGAGGAGCCGGTGGAGCTGTGCGGGAGCCGGTTTTTCCAGCTCCCCCCGGCCTAAGCTCCCCCCGGCCTAAGTGCTCTAGAGAGCGCCTTTCCCGGCGGATTCAGGAGCCATTTCGCGAGCCCCTTTGGTAGGGCTCCAGCCAAAAACAGCTCCGGCTCCGAAGCCAGAGCCCTACCAAACGGACCCCGGGGAAATGAAGTTCTCTTTATGTCTATTTTTCTAGATTTAGAGTTTGATTCGTGGAATTTCTCAAAGGATTTCTTCGGTCTTTGGTCAAGTTTCATTTTTATTCTTGTCTTTCTCTGTATGACGTAAGCAAACCATAGCAACGATTTCCTTTGACATTTCTAGAAAGACTAGGAACGTGCCCGTGCGTTGCGACGGGCATCAAAACATATTTGCAACAGTATATATATAATATGATACAACTATCGTAAATTAACATTACATTAGTTTCATATCAAAATGTTAATGACAAAATAGTTGTGCTGATTCAAAAAATTGTTATCTCATCAACCACACGATAAATTACAAGGTGCCAACACCACCATTGTTGGAATAACATGTGAGGAATGTAATCACCATTTGTCAACAAATGTCCTACCGACTCATGCGGTGCTTGGCCATGTCAAATAACGATCCCCCGCAACATAACGAGTCCCCCGCAACGATCACTTTTGGTTTCTCCGCAGCTAGGTTTAAACACTTCAACTCTGCTCCTCTCATAACTCAATTCTTTTGTCGCCTTGAAAAAATATCAATCAAGAGGGGGCCTGTGCTGCAACCACATTCATTGCCTTCCCCTGGAAATCACATACCTAGTTGGGTTATTATACATCTTTGGTCACCTTGAAAGAATCATATATACATGCATATTTATCATTCATATTCTGAAACTTATTTTCCCAAGAATCAGCCAAACCTGGGGCTTCATTGGGACAAAACAATGACCAATGTCCATCACACTGTACCCTTTCCATGAATAGATCAGGAATCCAGTCCAGAGCATAGAAAAGATCCCTCGCACGATTCTCATCCTATAAATATCAAATAAAAATTTCACAGATGCAGCAATCTAAAATAATAGCGCGCCAATCACTTATACCGCAATTATTATACAATGTGCTTATTGTTCAAGAGCTTTTACCTTTCCACAATTCTTTCTAAGATAAAGGAACTCAAAGATATCTGGAAATATTAGACCAGCAATGACTCAAAGATATCCGGAAATATCCGGAAATGCAAGATCCCATTCGGCCACTTTCGGATAATTACCGAAAAGCTAATTGCGGTCATCATCAATCAACTATAGAAAATACCCAATATCACCAAAAAGTGAAATCATCATACTCTCAATTGCTCAATACCAATTTAGAAATCTTCCATGGCCAATGAAAAGGCGTTCATTCAAATAACTAATTTAACAGCCTATATGTCATACAATGATCATCACCGAACACGATCAGTCTGATAACAGGACAATCAACATAAATAAGTAGGGAAACATACAAAAGATGTTGATGTGCTCTACATTTATACCTTAGAAAGATGTCTTTCAACTAAAATTAACTGCCATATTCTTTTAAGTACACCAACTAATGCCCCTCTAATCCCTAAAAGAACAGAGGTTGTACCTCATTTTGCGCTCCTTTGACCTTGCTGCTAACTGTCGATTCGCCAGAATCCTGAAATTTTCCACATTTCAAAATGCTCAATTTCAGGAAAAGAGAAAAATTTACACATGATACCAAGAAATGGATGCACACCTCTTGGTCAAAGCTATCTCAGCAAGCCGCTCATTTGTCATGATCTTCATTTTCTCGGACTCGGTGAACTCTCCATTGGCGAACTCCATATCAAACAGTGCCAAGCCACTCGTAACACGGCTCCTCGGCACGAAGGCCGGCAAACAACAGACTTCAAAAACAAACAAACACAGTCATAAGCAGACTTCAGAGTTCAAATCCACTCCACACTAAGTGTAACAGAAACAGGAAATTTCGGACAGACGATGCATACTACCTGCGGGTGCTCGGCATTGAAAGGTGGAATCCCCACCAGAAGCCCAAAGAGATTGATACCAACTGACCACCAATCTGCAGTCGGACCTGCACTTGGGGAGAAAAGAACAAACAAACCATGTCACTGAGTTTTACTTCACATTTCCCTCTATGAAGCAGACGATGAGGAATCGTGTGCCATGCCCAGCAGGATCTCCGGCGCCAAGTAGTCCGGCGTGCCCACGGCCGTCAGCCTCTGCCGCTGCAGCCTTTGCTGTGCACGCTGCTCCGCGTCCACCGGCTGATGGTCGCTGACGAGGGTGCTGCTCACATCTGGTCCTGACAAAGTGACAGGTCGTCCGTGTTGTTGATCAGGCCAACTTTTCATAGCCCGAAATCTGTCAGTTGCAGCATGTCATCCAAAAATCAATAGTTTTAGTATGAACATTATTCATTCATTGGCTGATAATGAAAAAGCAATCACCTTTATGTGGCCATCACGATCGATCAACAGGTTATCAGGCTTCAGGTCACGGTGGATCACATTCATGGAATGCAGGTACTCCAATGTGAGAACCTGTTTAGGCATTCAGTGTTGTTGTTTCAGAAAACAAAGCCATCCATCATCGATGCTTTCAGACATTGCAACAAAACGACACATACAAGCTCGACGATGTAGGTCCTGGCCATATCCTCGTCGATGCATCCGAGGTTCCTGAGGAGGGAGTAGAGGTCCCCGCCATTGAGGTACTCCATGACGAGGTACAAGTTCTCCCTGCAGGTGAATGAGTAGAAGAACCTGATGACGAAGGGGTTCCTCACCGAGATGAGGATGTCGCGCTCTGCTAGGATGCTCTCCACGGTGTTCTTCCGGATCATGTCCGACTTCTTGAGCACCTTGATGGCGAAGAGGTCGGCGTTGACTTGCTTCCTGGCGAGGAAAACGCGCCCGAAGGTGCCGCGGCTGATGGGCTTGATGATCTCGAAGTCCTCGATCGACGTCCGGTCCTTGAATTTGTCGGCGGCAGCGGTGTTCCCGTTCAGCGGGCTCGTCCTCGAGTTCACGCTGCTTTTCTCCATGGCCCCCTCCTTGTTGATCGGGTGCAGCTGCTTGTCGGCGTTCATGTTGTCGATCTGCCCGCATAGCTGCATGAAGGATCCGGCAGCCGGTTCCAGTACAACCGCGGCGGCCGGCGGCGGGGAGGATGGTGGTCGGGGCGGAGAGCAGGGTGGCGCGTCCGCCGAGGGTGAGAGGGGAAAGAAGAGAGGAGACCCGATTGGTTTTTTCCCCACACGATGCAGCCGTGTGGGGTAATCGTGTTGCCCCAGCGGCGTGGCCACCTGGAGATCTGTTCGGAGGCGGAGCGAGGAGCCCGAGGCCGCGCGGGATCGATCTCGGCGCACGCACCTTGACGGAGGGAAGGGAGCTCGAGTGGGAGCTCGAGGAGCCCGAGGCGGCGGAGCTCGAGCGGGGACGAGGGCCGTGCGGGGAGCGCGCGGCGGCGGCGGCGCGGGGGGCCTCCCCTCGCTCCGGTGCCGAACGTAGGCTCGCGCACTCACCTTGGCGGAGGGAAGGGAGCTCGAGTGGGAGGGCGCGCGGGGGGGGAGAGGGAGGGCGCGCGAGCGAGGGTGGAGAGGAGTGGCGGCGGGCGGCGACATGGTGGGGAGAGGAGAGGAGGGGCGAGCGGCGGGCCGGCGGCATCGCAGGTCCAAGAGAGGAGGACGGGCGGGGGCATCGGGGAGAGGAGGGTAGGCGGTTCCCGTGGGAGGGGGTCGCGACGGGGTGAATGCGCGGAGGGGAGGGTGAAAGGTGAACTGATGGGATTGTCTTACTTTCACACTTTCTAGGAGTAGATAAAACCGTGGCAAATTTCGCTAATCACCTATCCACTCCACTCGTCAGTTCCAGACGCACGCTACCCCCCCCCCCCCCCCCCCCCGGCCTGGCCATCCCGTTCTTTTCCGATCCGGCGCGTCACCGACCCCCTCCGGCCACATTCTTGGGGCTGTATGTCTCTTCCCTTTCGTGACGCCGCACTCAACCCCGCGCCCCTGGGAGCACTCGTCGCTGTCGATCGGGTTGACGGGCGACCGAGGGAAGAAGGGGGGAGGAGGAGGAGGAGCCACGGCCGCCGCGGCGGTTCTGGTTTCTTGGCTGACACCGAGTTGGATTCCTCTCCTGATTGGGGTGCGTATATTCTGGTACTCCCTGTCTCAGTTCCTTGTCCCGGCTTTTTTGTTCTTTGTTCCAGCTTTGAATTCTATTCTTCTTCACTTTTCTTTTTTTCCTATCATTGTTGGGTTAGATTACGGAAGGTGGTTCTAGCCTCTAGTACAGAGTTTGGCCAGACTGCCTCCCCATCCGTCTCCCTCCCGTCTCTCTCTGAGGTTGCCGCTAATCGCCGCGTCCGGTCGGCGTTGCCGCGCCGGGTCGCCTCCTACTGTCCTGCAGCGGATCGCCGCAGCCTGCACGCGGCAAGGCCGGCATCTTCCTTTGGGAGACCTGCGCTGGCGCCGTCGGGTCTTGGACATCCCAGCCGCCGTTCTTGCGCCGGATTTTGTGCTCAGGTGAGATGGGGCGGCTGTTCTTTAGTTCAAGTTCAAAGCCAGATCGTTGCTTGAAGATTGAATTGATGTTTCTTTAGGGCATCGTTCGTGATTTACTCTGTAGCTCCGCAAGATTTGGAGCAACAATTTTCTCGGATGTTTCCCTTTCTGGAGCTGGTAATGGGCAGTCACTAGGTTTCGTGTTCCTTGATTTGTAGCAAGCTTTAATCTTTCGGACAACCAAGCAACGATGCACTCCCGTAATCCTGGAGTTGTAACTTTAGCTCGCCGTGCCAGAATTTACCCATCTCCATTCTCCAGGCCTTGCTTTGGTGATTAAAATAATATTTCATCTGAAATTTGTAGCCGATCGATGGAGCTGTAGTGATTCTGGTCAATTTGATACGAATTCCTAGTTCTCGGCAAACTTTAAGTACTCATTTTTCTTGTATTTCTTGAACTTGTTATTAATTGCAGCTAAATATGTGGTGTTTGCATTTCTTTTCACTACTGAGCAGCCTTTCCATGTCATTTTCCTGGTTACCTTTTATGATGGTAGATTCCTTGTCACACGCTCCCTCCCCATTTATTTAATTTATTTGCTAACTTTTGATGTTTCCTTGTTTATCCCACATGATTGATGCTTGTTTCGTCACATGGTCGGTAATATGCTACTCTTAGGAGATGTACCCTGTGCACTATTTCAATAGATTATTGGTCTGCTGCATTTGTAGGTTCCATAACTTCCATCTGGTGTTTGTCTAGAAAGTGAAAAAAAGGCATAGTGGGAGATGAGATCAATAGTTCGGTCGCTGCGGCAGCTCTGCCGTTTCACCCAGTGCCATGCAGAGAGCCACTCATTAACAACCAGATTGGTCAGGCAGCAGAATGCTTTAATCATGTGTCGTTCGGCATCCCGATCACTGAGCACACTACATCGTAGTGGTGAAATTACCCGATTTGCAAGTCCAAGTGTGGACCTAATGAGGTCCCTGTTCTCCACTGTAGCAGCTGATTCGATCAAAGGTCAATTTCGCATTTCTCTTTATAATTGGTGTCTTCTATGTTCTCTTTGGGGCCATTAGTATCCACTTAATTACATATATTATTAAACAATTGATAGATACTGGAAGAGGTGGTCCGATGGTAGAATATGAGAGGAGAATAGCATCAGGAGAGCTTGTAGATGGCGATAGCTTTCAGGTGTTGCTCTGGCCCTTGGCTAAAGGCTCATTTCTTTGATAATTTTCTTCAACACCTTGGTAAGAAGTCTTCCCACCTTTTTACTGGTTTATGCAGTTTGACACAATTCAACAATTACAAAGGCTCTATGAGGATTTGATTGAGAATGAAGAAGACTGCCAGCTGGATAGATACAAGTCATCTGAGAAATCAGGACGGTAAGAGCACTTTGCTGAGGTGACATGTTTTGTATATAGTGCACTATGTTAATATTAGCCTTTAATATTGAAGGAGTCGATGGTTATGGTCCCGCCTCATTGCTCAGCCTTCTACCTATGCTCCAGTTAAAGGGCTGTACCTGTATGGTGGTGTTGGTACAGGGAAGACCATGCTTATGGACCTGTTCTATGAACAACTGTAAGTAAATCAGTTCAGGACAAGATTTCCTTCACACCACTTTGTGGTAATGACGTGAGGAATCATCATTGTGTAAATGCTGCTAAAATTGCACTAAAACTTCCTCAGCAACCTATTACAAAGCATTTTGTGAATATATTAATCTTTCTTGTAGTACATCAGTCTTAGTAATCATGTAATACATAAATATGTATCACAACTTTTATGACAACTATTCAGATCCCAAGGGTTGGTACTTTTTCTTGTCATTCCTTTAGATCTTGTGTAATTGTGAATTAACAGAACACATGATAAAACCAGCAAATGCATTAGTATAAATGTCTCACATTGTGGTGAAATTGTTCAGTCTGGCAGAAGGAAAATGGCTTCCTTATTCATGGATTTTCCAACTGTTTGTTGTAATACTATCACCTAACATTAAAATTTTCTTAAAATGGATAGCTGACTTACTCTGAAAACTTTACACCTTTTGACATTCCTGTGGAGCTACAGGAATTTTGGAGTATGACAGTTGCAGCTTTACCTGTAATACACTGATACTATGCCAATGGTTGCTATGTAAAGTTGTAAACAATCACAAAGATAAGATGTTTATGTGCTAAGGAGAGACATGTTAGATAATTCTTTGATAGCATAATTTTGTCATGCAGATATACATCAAACATGTTTGTTCACATATAAACTATCTTGAGTTATGTCATTATAGGTAGCACAAACCGTGTAGAAAATAGACTTGAAATCAGAAATTGAACACTGAGTTGCATTAGGCGCTGAGGCAGTGGACCCATTGATGAAAACCATTGATCCTTTCTCGTTATAGAATTCACTGCACTTATCTTAAGAAACTCCCTTGCTTGTACTTCTTAAAATATGAATTTGGTCTGGTTTAATGAAGCTAGATTGATTACCACGGACTGAACCAGGAATAACCTTCTGCAACCTGTTGGCTAACAGCTTTTTCAGAATATATGTAAGAAAAATTGCGCTAAGAATTTGGCATGAAATCATTCAATGGGACTATACATCTTAGTCACAAAGAGGGACTGCAACATTAATGAAAATTATTTAGGCTTACATCCATCACTTTTAGGTAATTTATGTGATCCAGTGGGTGAATTGATGACTCCCAGCATAAAAAGGCTTAGATATTTGAAGTTCTTTAATCTTTAGTTGGAACCTATAGTGCTTGTGACTAACAGAAATCTTGTCATATCTCTTCTTGATGGAGAAACTAGCTGGAAAGAATGAAATGCCGATATATCTTCCTTTTATTGTATACATTCAGCAAGATATTTTGTTCCAACTAATTTTTAAATAACATAGTTCCCATCCAAATCTCATGGCTCTGCAGTAGTGAAACAAAAAAATTGTTATTTCAATGCTGATGTTGTTGTGTCTTGGCAGGCCATCTAATTGGAGGAAAAAACGTGTTCACTTTCATGATTTCATGTTGAATGTACATAGTCGTCTTCAGGTAATTGGTTTATATATGTGCAATTGCCTTCATAAATGCCCAGTTACAATCTTCAGGGATGTATGATAACCTTTGTTATTGTACTTATGTTATGTAGATGCATAAAGGCGTATCAGATCCCCTTGATGTTGTAGCAGCCGAGATTTCAGATGAGGCCGTCATATTGTGTCTTGATGAGTTTATGGTATTTTGTTTCTGAGGTTAAGCATTTTGTCAATGTGCTGTATTTGTGTTGGTAACACGCCCAACTATATTGTGTAGGTAACTGATGTTGCTGATGCTATGATTCTAAACCGGCTGTTCAGACAATTGTTCAGCAAAGGCGTTGTACGTGGCTACGATTTATTCCACTTCCTGGAGTGACTAATATTCTCAGGTTATCTATACAATACATCAACTTTTGACATGGATTTATTTGCATCTCTTGTGCTCAGATTCTTGTTTCGACATCTAACCGCGCTCCAGATAAGCTTTATGAAGGTGGCTTACAGCGCGATCTTTTCTTGCCTTTCATTGACACCTTGAAAGTGAGTTGTTTTGGATTTATTTATTTCTCTGGGCTGTCAGTAGAAGTTCGATATCCTAGTATAGTCTTGTTTACTTTATGAACCATTGCAGGAAAGGTGCATTGCACATCCCATTGGATCTGCAGTGGACTATCGTCAATTGGGTTCTGTATGTGACCAATTTTTGCTAGCTAGTAGTGTTAGTTTGGTCTCTTCTGCCCATTTCCTTTTTTCTTACATTTTTTAACTAATGTTTAAGCAGGCTGAGCAAGGTTTCTATTTCGTTGGCAAACATTACAGTACGCTTCTGAAACAGAAGCTCCAATCTTTAATTGGCGATGAGGAACTCAGCCCACAAACTGTTGAAGTAATTATGGGAAGGAAATTACAGGTCTGGTAGAAGTACCCAAAAGCTACTTTCTAGAACACATTTTTGTTATTACTACTTAACCATGACTTTGCAGGTTCCCCTGGGAGCAAATGGTTGTGCATATTTTCCATTTGAAGATCTTTGTGACAGACCTTTAGGTGCAGCAGATTATTTTGGACTCTTCAGTAAGTATATTGCTGCAATGTAATTTCTACTTTTGGATTCTGAGATTTACTCTTGACATAACCTTGTTGATACTCAATCATTGCTGTGCAGAAAAATTTCACACCCTTGCACTTGATGGTGTTCCAAAGTTTGGATCTAGTAACAGAACAGCAGCTTATCGGTTTGTCACGCTGGTTGATGTATGATCCTTGTTTCCTTCTGCTTATATGTTCAAATTCATCCATAAAACTCAGCATTTAATCCGATTATATGTAGTGGTCCATCATGGTTAGAAACTATACTCGAACGTAAACAACAGAAATGAATTTCCCCTGAATCTGAATTCTGAAAAACTCCGGTGATAGATTTGGCACACTGCAGCCTATGCTTTGCTTATCTCCAAACAATGATGATTTTCCAGGTTATGTATGAGAACAAAGCAAGGTTGTTGTGTACAGCAGAGGCTGGACCAATAAAACTGTTTGAGAATATTGTGACTGTTGCTGAAGCACACAAGGTTTCACCAAGATCATCACGCTCACAGAAAAGCGATGATCACGACCTATGCGTGGATAACGAGCTTGGATTTGCCAAGGATCGTACTATTAGCAGGTAACCGGAAATGAGTGCACTTTAAAGTTTCTTGCAGGCTGCAGTTTCATATTAGTGCCTGCCATGTCAATACAACTGATGGTGTCTACTATGCTTCCTTACCTTTTCAGGTTGACAGAGATCAATAGTAGAGAATACTTGGAGGACTTTGAAGCTAGGTTGCTTCAACAGCAGCAGCAGCCCTTGCAAGGCGTAGGTAATGGTAGTGGTGTTGTACTAGCATAAGTGGCATCATCACTGTTTACCTCATTTGAAATGATCTTGAATTCGCCCCATTGGCTTACATAGGCAACAGAAAAGCTCTGCTTTCCCAACAGTGAAGCATGTAAATGTGCAATAAGCTGTGTAAGTAATTTTCCAAACGGGTGGGTGATCCATAAAATGTTACTCAATCTTACTGAGTTTCATACAGAAAACTATACTGTATTACATGTAACTGAAACCTCCAGAGAGGCCCAAGCTCAAAAACGAGTTGGCCCTGGAAAGTATGTTCCAGAGAGGCTCACGGTTTTATCAATTTGCTGCTGTCTTTCACATCTTACAGGACCACTACTTTGATGGACATAATGGCCTAATGCATCGGTTCACTACATTAGTCCATAAATACCAGGCTAAAAGCATCACTGAACTGTCTTAGAAAAAATATTAACCCTTCATCATTTTTCATCATTACTTTTCCTGGCTTTCCTCATATCCTTGCCTTGGGAGGAAAGCTCTGTACGTTGCTGTTGCATCATAACTGTCTTTTTTAAGGAAAGCTGCCTTTTCCAGAATTGCAGTGCACAAAATAAGTACTGGGTTTATAAAGTTGGCTACCTAAAATTTCTGTAGATCCGTAAGAAAGCACAATATATTCCTAGATGTATTTTGATCTTGTCTCTATTCTTTCTACTAGAATCAACAAAATTTCCTTTTTGTAAATATTCAACAAAGATAAAAAAAAGGTGCAGAAAGGTATCAACAGACGTCAACTGCAACTCTTTACATGCAAGAAGTCACGACAATTGCATGATATTATTTTGTCTCTAGCTAGAGTTTCTTCCTTCAACGCTTGGAAAATCAAACCGAAGGGATGCAAGCAGAAAGATAGCTTAAGTGGGAAACGATACGAAATCAAACATGTTGGTTTATCCATTCCTCTTCCTAGGGAATGATGGTTTATGCATTTTTAGTTTCGGAGTGGTGTGAAGAAGCAATTTAAATTCTGGTTTCAAATGCTGTACCTTTTTCCATTCTTTTGTTGGTGCATTTAACCAGAAAGGAGATGAATTTTCACTCGACTCGTTGTTATAATTATGTAGGGCTGTTTTTTTCCCGAAATGTCTGCATTTAAGTCAGCAATTATCTCTCAAGGCACGGGCTTTGATTTTGTTTCACCTTATATTGCAAAATTCTGAAGCAGCTTCTGAAACAAGTCTGCAAGCATTTGTGCCATATTTTTCTTGAAACTATTTTGCAGAGTTTTTAGCAGAAATAATATGATTATAAAAAACAGTAGAAGCTTCCCATATAGAACTATCTAATGCCCTGTTTGGATCCCCTCCAACTAAAGTTTAGCTTGCTAAAGTTTGGAGTAATTAGTTTTCTAATTAATTATGTTTAGTTCTCCTAGTAAGTCTTGAAATGGACGCTTAAAAATTTTCCCCCAATTTTTTGAGGAACTAAATGGAGCCGTTGCAGTTCTGCCTCACTGGAGCAGGTTCACAGGGCAGCGAGTGGCTGCGCGGTGCTTTATTTTGCATTCGAGGGAGCTGTGGCATAGCGCAGTAAAAATTTACAAACATTGGTATCCATGTCATCGCTTCTACTTGCTTTGTTTGGTCACAAACTCACAACCATTTGGTACGAGATTTTTTTTTAAAAAAAAATCCACAACATTAGTATTAGATGGAATACAAATGACATGCAGAGCATTATCGCCAAAAAATAGAACATTTCAAAATCTACTACTCCTAACAAACTGCCTCATCTAGCTGCTAGTTACCTATCCAATCAACCGTAGCACAAATAATGTACTAATCATTATTTTTTTTTTGAAAGTAAAAGCAGGAGCACTGCTATGTCATATAAGATAGGGAAGCAAGCAATTCGTTACAGCTGTTTTGATTACATATAAAAACGATTAACTCAAAACTCAATTCTGACACTAACATTAAGAAACATAAGGGGGCTCTAAGATGTCACATGCAGCGGCTCGAGTGGCCATTTCCTCTTTGATGAGCTGAAGAATTCTCGAAGGAGGCGCTGAAACTCTTTCAAAAATTCGACGATTGCGTTCCTTCCATAGATTCCAGGCTGTGTATATGGAAATTGAAGCTCTCTGAGTCTTGATCTGCTTTGTGGTACTCAACATAGTAGAGTTCCACCAATCCTCCATCGGTACGCCTCTTTCTGGTATGTGCACCAGTCCTTCTGTCCAAACTTGTACAAGCAACCATACCTCCTGAGCATAAACGCACTTCAAGCATATGTGCTCTGCTGTCTCCTGTTCCTGATCACAAAGCTTGCAAATAGGGTCACAAGGCCAATTTCTGATGATGAGCAGTCAGCAGTCAGTATTCTCCGTTGCACCAATTGCCATGCAAATATCCGATGCTTTCCTTCAGTCTTTGCTTTCCAGATAGCCTCCGCATCAAAAGTACAGTAAGATCCTGCAAATTGTGCTAGATATGCAGACCGGGCACTGTACTGTCCATGTCCAGTCCATCTCCACTTGATTTCATCTGCCTCATCAGTTAACTGAACCTCGCTGATCCGCTCCCAGAGAGAAACAAGCTGAGCCATTTCATTAGCCGTTGTCATTCTCCAAATCCCTCTGGTCCAGTTGCAGTTGCGTAGATCATCTTTCACTGATTGGTTTTTCCTCCAGGCTAGATTGTACAGATCAGGCGCCAAGTCCTTCGGTGCCTGCCCATTCAGCCAAGAGGAATCCCAAAAACGAGCTTGCTGCCCATTACCCACTATGACTATGGTGCTGAGCCTGAAAAATTGTCTGTCTGTCTCATTGCAAGGAACATCCGATCCAACCCAAGGCCGATCCGGCTCCTTCCATTGGTACCATAGCCATCTGAGTCTAAGAGACCTGCCAAAAAGCTCTAGGTCAAGCACACCCAGACCTCCCAGCTTTTTAGGTTTCTGCACCTTTGCCCATTGAACAAGACAGTGACCGCCCTTTGCTTCCTCGGCCCCCCTCCACAAGAACCCTCTCCGAATTTTATCTAGCTTTCTGATAGCCCACTTTTTAGCAACAAACACAGTTAGGAAATATGTTGGAATTGAGGATAGAACTGTGTTTAGTAATTTCATTATTGAGTACTAATCATTATTGAGTACGTAGTACGTAGTAGATAATAAAAAACTGATTTAAGAAAACCCCCAAAAATAATATATAATCTTGTTTTTTTAAAAAAAAAAAGATATGCACATGCGACATGCCCATCGTATTTGGCTATTTCAGAGGTTTTGCCGGACTGTCGTCCACCCTCGACCGTCGCCAATATTCGGACGGTTCACCACTTCACCGGGGCCCCCTTCTCTCCCATTCCAAGGGCCGCCGCGTCCTCTCCTCCTCTCCGCTCCGCCCTCCCACCTCGCAGTGCCTCTCCCCCACCGCCCTCCCCTCCGCGGCGGCCGGCCAAGCCCAGTCCAGATCCAGGTGCGCATCCTTCCTTCCTCCCTCCCTCCCTCCCTTTCTTGCGCGGCAACCGCGCGCCCCTGTCCTCCCCCGGTCGGCTGGCGTCCTCATCCCCTCCCTGGACGGAGGACGCCATAGGCGCGGAGTGGAGATCTGCACGGGGTCGCGATGTTTCGTTCCTGTCGTCCTCTCCTTTTCTTTTTGGCTGGTTGTTCGTTACGCTCTGCGCTGCGGGATCTTTCCCCTTGGTTGCTGTGAGCGCTGGAATCCAACTGCTTTTTTTTGCCAATTATTAACCAATTGATCAATCAGTCCAGTTTGTTACGGATTTGGGCTACTTTGCTGCGTCTCTGTTATACTTTGACGATTTTCTTAGGGATTTTGGGTAGCGGCTGTACTGTATCGATAATTCCGTGGATAGATTTTTCCTTAACTATTGGAGTCCGTCAATTCGGTTCACCAAATGGTGCGGCAATGTGAATGAGGCTAGATGATGCTTCCTCACGATACTTGCTGATTTCTGCTGGGGGTGAGTTTCTGGCCTAGATCTTGAATCGTTAGCCAAAAAGAAAAGGTGAAGGGAATTCATGTTTCAGCTTATTCCATTGTGGCAGGGACCACGGTAGTGCCGCATTAAGTAGTCGTTTTCGCTATGTGCAGTGCACACTGTCGTTCCACACTTTGGGCTTTGGCAATCCCACTACCAACAAAGAGTTAAACACGATTACTCGAATATTCGGGTTTCTTGTATTCCTACAGTGTAAAGGCTGAAATCAGAGATATATATAATACTACATTTGAATCCTCTAATTTATGTCAGGTTAGTAGCTGTATGGGTTTTTTTAAGGTTCTTTTTCTTTCTGGCCTTAATCACTGCTTTCAGAACCTGTTCATGTTATGGGTAACTATGTGCTCTACTATCCCTTGTTTGCCATCCTCTTATCTGATATAGAATTAGACTATTTAGCTTCCCTGCTGAATATAGTCCTATGGTTCTTCAGATTTATTGTTGTATATATGATATTCAATTTTTTTGGGGAATAAAAGGAGGTGCAACCATGTGGAGAACATGCACTGTCCCTTGCAGTTTCTTTGCTTAATGTACTAGCTTTCTTCTATGTGGCACTCAAAGAATGCTGATAGGAAACTCCATGCTTGCACATGCTTTCAGTGCTGCCTTGGTGACAAATTGGTGTAAGCTCCCAGTGCTTATACTATATATTAAATTATGAGTGCTAGTCCTGGACTCCTTATCCATTTTAGTGTAATTGCTAGGAGCCTGGAATTGTCACGTTGCATTATCGCACAGTAATAATTGTTCCTGATTTCCTGAACTGGGTGTAGGATGGCAATGGGACCCAATCCCAGGTCCTCCTTGGGGAATTCTTCCATTAGGGGACAGGGATGGTAGCAATTTAATCCCCACAAAAAATCAAAAGCAGTAAATCTTGTCCTCTGTCTCCCCATCCCCGCATCCCGGATTGAACCAGCTTGAAGTAGTCTGTCCCAAGGTCCGTCCCAAACGTCCATGAGAGGCCCAATACCAGAGGTATAACTCGCTGCCTAACCCTAACAATTTCACCCCATCCGTTCCTTCCCCTCACCTCCTCTCCTAGACTGCCTGCCTGCCACCGCCGCCTCAGCCCAGGAGCCAGCTGCACTGCAAGCGAGGGGAGTTGGCGACTGCACGCTCGAAGGCTCGAGCAAGGACCCCACGCGCACACGCTAGGAGGCCGACATGGCTTCTGCTCTGAGCTGCTGAGCTTCAACGGCAAGGAAGTAAGGTGAGAGCTTAGCTGCTGACCTGCCGTCCACATGGCTGCACACGTGGGGTGTGAATTTCATTCCTGGCTTGTTGGATTGGTCCGATCTACTACCGTGCAGCTCAATTTTGGATATTTGGCTGCACTCCAACCCTGCTCGATAACTTCATAAGCTGTATGCATGCTGTTTATTTGTGCTTGTAATTTGCACTAGACAGTGAATATTGTATTCTGCATGCTGATGTTCGTGCAGCATTGCCAATTAATTTGGTGTGACGCGGGACTGGTAATCTGATGAATGATAAAAATTTGATATGAAGCGTGGATAGTACAAGTGATGTGTGAATTTGAGATGCTGTTTAACTGGGGATGGGGCCCTGCATGGGGAGAGCCGGACGAGTGCTTCTAGACGTCGCTTCAGCGACAAATTTGGATCGTGTCGCTGAAGGCCGACGAAGCCGCCTCTTCTTCCTCCTCGACTCCTCTCCTCTTCCTCGCGTCCGGTCGCGCCGCCCCTTCCATTCCTCCGGTCGCACCGCCCTCCTCCCCCGTCTCCGGCGGCTCCCGCCGCCGGATCCGGCCGCCGCGAACCCCCCTCACGCTAATCCGTCGGGTCGTCGCGCCGCCGGGGAGATCCTCACCTTCTCCCCCTTCCCTCGCCGCCGGAACCCTAGCTCCACCACCACGACCTTCACCCCCGCCCCGACTCGGCTCGGCCGCCGCCCCCACCGCCGGGACCCTAAAGGCCGCCCCGCCCCCCATCCCCATCGCCCGGCCTACCTCCCTCCCCCGAACCCTAACCCGAAGCCCCGAACCCTAACCCTACCGGCGGCGAGCCCCCGCGCCGCCCTCCAGCGTCCGCCGCCGCCGCCGCCCACCGCCACACTAACCCGTCCGGCCGGGGAGCTCGGGGACAGAGGTAGAAGAAGCACTTGCAGGTGGGGCCCGCGATGCGATGGCATGTTTTTTTGTCGCTTAAGCGACATATAGCATTTCTCATCTCGCATGGGCGGGGATGCGTAGTTCCCTGACGGGGAATTCCCCGTTGTCGTCCCTAGCTCTGGGTTGTTGCCAATGTCCGTTGTGGCTCTACTTACAATTTTATGGTGGAAAGATTTTCTTTTTTAGGATGTCGTGTGATAAGTACTCCCTCCGTTCCAAATTATTTGTCGGTTTGACTTTTCTAAATACATTCATTTTGTTATGCACCTAGATATATATTTATGTCTATATACATAACAAAAGGAATGCATCTAGAAAAGCCAAAACAACAGGTAATTTGGGACGGAAGGAGTAGGTGATAATTCTTTCAATAAATGATGATTGCTAAGATTTCTTTCATTTACGGGTGGGGAAATTTTCATGCTGTTTGTTGTTGTGCTTGATGCAAAAATGAGGCAAAATAAACCATATTAAAGACTTAAACCACCATCACCACTTGAAATTTCAATCCCCTTGTTCTTTCTTTTACTGCAACACTAATTCAAGCTTTGGAGTGACCTTCTACCCATTCTGATCTCTTTCTTTGTTCTGTCCATCGTGAATAAATCATTTCCTCCCCTCATTCTGATGTCTTTCTTTGTTCTGTCCATCATGAATAGATCATTTCCTCCCCTAAAAAAAGTGTTGAATATTTCTGTGTCATCAGTTTTATCTCAGTTTTAAGTTCTTTTTTCTCTTAAAATAGTTTTGATGATTTGAATATAAGATTCGCTTTACAAGATAAGGAGAAAAGTGTGGAATGCAAAGTATGACAGATTCAGCATACACTTCAAATATGTGGCAATCAGTTAGGCAAGCTGTTTCTTTAAGAATGACCAGAGAACTACCCATCATTCCATTAGAGAAGAAGAGTGACTGATTAGTAATAATGTAAATGATTATCTGCTGTGTATGCTCTCTGTTTCAAATTGGGTTGTCTTGATATTTAAGACAAAACTGTATCTCCAGCTGTGAAATTTTATTTGTTTGTTTAATCTGATAACTCTGTGTTGAATTCTTGTTGAATCACCTAAGTCTCACAGCATGTGGTTGTGGTGGTAAAATTATTACTTCTGATTGTTTTTTGTTTCATTGTCGTCTTTCATGTCAGTAGATAGCTTCATTATTTACATATCTGAATATTTTTCTTATTATCTGCTTGGACAGGATTCAAATTAATCAATACATTGCCACCATGGTTCTGGATTCGTTATCATCTCCTCACAGGAGGTCCCAAAACACATTCTTTGTGTCGTCCGCAAAGAAGCCTCAGTCATCTCGAGATGACAGTTGGTCTGCACTAGTAGAGCGGCACCGGTTTCTCTTAACAACGCTTGTTGTACTTGCCTTCCTGTGCACCATCTATCTTTACTTTGCAGTAACCTTGGGGGCATCAGATGCTTGCGCCGGAATGGCTGGGGCAGAGAGGATTGAGTGCCAGGCAAAATCAGTCCTGCGCCATGGAAAGTTGAAATTCCTTTGACTTTGAGTTGTTGGGGACTCATTACTGGAGACCATAATATTGAGTTTTATATGTGCTCTGGTCACAGGTCTTATTCTCCATACCTTCAATCTGTATATTTTTGGTGGTGGGTGGTTTGTGTTCATGCCCATGTACTTCACAGCGAGATTTACTGTACTTTTAGAGGCAACAAATCTAATAGTTATAGAGCTGAGTTTGTGGAAAGTGGAAACAGTATATTGGTGTAGCTCACCATATTATTCTTTTGCCGTGGTGTAATAAAACATCATGGTGTCTAGGAGATCTCTATATTGTCTACCTTGTGACATGTTGTAACTCACCATTAATTTAACGCTGTAACTCACCATTAGTTGTGACATGGTGCTACTTGTTTTGCTGTTGAGGCTGTTATCTCCAAATTTGATGTTGAAGGCCATTTGTGTGTCCTTTATCGATACGGCTGAGGATAGCATTGCTCAAAGGTTTAATGAAAAACAGTGCTCTGAACCATAACAATAACAAAAGACTGAATGTCAGCGCAGCTAGTATGGAGTTACTTCCAAATGTATGTCGAATTAGGTATTTGGCTGCATCATGAAGGCAACATATCAGTTCATATCAGGTGTAAACTAACCTATCTCTGAAAATCCGTGCAAATCACGACAAACAAGACGTCTAAAATTACCCAAAAAAAAAATCACACATGTAGATGATATAATGATACATAATCTTGTAAAATATCTTCTCCAAATTAGACTTCGTTTGTGAGATATAAAAATAACAAATTTCAAGAAGTTGAATGTGTACCAGATATTTTACAAGGTTGTATATCATCATATCATGTGTTTTTATATATAATTTAGATTGACTTTTTTTGCTGTGATTTTTTCACCAAAAGGCTGATTTGCACCGGATATATTTATTACCCCATCATAGATGTTAGATTGACAAATCATCTTGGTACGGAACAATTGTTGCCTGCCAAATCTTGAGCATACGGAGAGAATAGAGCTGAGGTATCTGCCAAGGCCCATTGAACATGTTGGATCGCACTCGAAGCACCCTTAGACTATGTCAAGCAGTTACCCTCTGAGCATCTGCAAAATCCTACGGTATGCAGCACGGGAGGGGAAATCCCACGCACAAAAACAAGTCGCTTCCAACAGCACAGTGCAACCTTCGTGCATCCGCGGGGGCAGTTGCCTCCCGCCAGGAGGGAGAAGGCCGCGGGCGGGCCACTAGCTCGTCGTCGCCGGCCCTGATCCTTGCTTCGCGGAGAGGATGCGCAGGCGGAGGTGCTTGCCGCGGCGTGGGGGGTGGAGGGCAGTGTGTGGTGCGGGCTTGACGGGATGTGGATGTAGAGGAAGGAAGAAGGCCTGCGGCTCCGGATCTTCCGCCTCCGCCCGCACCCGCGCTCCGGATCCTCCGCCTTCGGCTCTGGGCCCTGCTCCGCGCCGCAGCGGGCCTGCACCTACCTCGGGGGAGGAAGCTGACGCAGTAGGGACGACCGCGCGGGGAAGGAAGCGGACTCGTCGGGAGCAAAGGCGGCGGCGGCTTGGAGGCGGACTCGTCGGGGGCAGCGGCAGCGGCCCCTCCTCCGGCCTTCTCTGTCGGCCAACCGTGCCTGCTCTACCTCGCCAGGGAGCAGGGGAGGGGGTGGTGCTGCCGTAGGGGCCCAAATCGAGCTCCGCTGAGGAGCTTCACCTCCGAGCTCGAGGTCGCGTCATGGAGAGATAGTGGAGCGATCGCCGCGCCTGAATCTGCAGCTCTTCGTCGGCCAGCAAGTCAACACCCGCGGATCCGGGCCGGCAGAGAGAAGAGGGAGGTCGCCGCCAGGGTGGAGGACCAACTAATGCCCCTCTAATCCCTAAAAGAACAGAGGTTGTACCTCATTTTGCGCTCCTTTGACCTTGCTGCTAACTGTCGATTCGCCAGAATCCTGAAATTTTCCACATTTCAAAATGCTCAATTTCAGGAAAAGAGAAAAATTTACACATGATACCAAGAAATGGATGCACACCTCTTGGTCAAAGCTATCTCAGCAAGCCGCTCATTTGTCATGATCTTCATTTTCTCAGACTCAGTGAACTCTCCATTGGCGAACTCCATATCAAACAGTGCCAAGCCACTCGTAACACGGCTCCTCGGCACGAAGGCCGGCAAACAACAGACTTCAAAAACAAACAAACACAGTCATAAGCAGACTTCAGAGTTCAAATCCACTCCACACTAAGTGTAACAGAAACAGGAAATTTCGGACAGACGATGCATACTACCTGCGGGTGCTCGGCATTGAAAGGTGGAATCCCCACCGAAGCCCAAAGAGATTGATACCAACGCGACCACCAACTGCGGTCGGACCCGCACTTGGGGAGAAAAGAACAAACAAACCATGTCAGCGAGTTTTACTTCACATTTCCCTCTATGAAGCGAGACGATGAGGAATCGTGTGCCATGCCCGGCGGATCTCCGGCGCCAAGTAGTCGGCGTGCCCACGGCCGCGTCGGCCCTGCCCAGCCTTTGCGGCCTTTCTTTGGCACGGCCGCTCCGCGTCCACGGGCGATGGTCGGCCGACGAGGGTCTCGCTCACATACGGTCCCCGACAAAGTGACGGGTCGTCCGTGTTGTTGATCAGGCCAACTTTTCATAGCCCGCGATCAGTTGCAGCATGTCATCCAAAAATCAATAGTTTTAGTATGAACATTATTCATTCATTGGCTGATAATGAAAAAGCAATCACCTTTATGTGGCCATCACGATCGATCAACAGGTTATCAGGCTTCAGGTCACGGTGGATCACATTCATGGAATGCAGGTACTCCAATGTGAGAACCTGTTTAGGCATTCAGTGTTGTTGTTTCAGAAAACAAAGCCATCCATCATCGATGCTTTCAGACATTGCAACAAAACGACACATACAAGCTCGACGATGTAGGTCCTGGCCATATCCTCGTCGATGCATCCGAGGTTCCTGAGGAGGGAGTAGAGGTCCCCGCCATTGAGGTACTCCATGACGAGGTACAAGTTCTCCCTGCAGGTGAATGAGTAGAAGAACACGATGACGAAGGGGTTCCTCACCGAGATGAGGATGTCGCGCTCTGCTAGGATGCTCTCCACGGTGTTCTTCCGGATCATGTCCGACTTCTTGAGCACCTTGATGGCGAAGAGGTCGGCGTTGACTTGCTTCCTGGCGAGGAAAACGCGCCCGAAGGTGCCGCGGCTGATGGGCTTGATGATCTCGAAGTCCTCGATCGACGTCCGGTCCTTGAATTTGTCGGCGGCAGCGGTGTTCCCGTTCAGCGGGCTCGTCCTCGAGTTCACGTCGCTTTTCTCCATGGCCCCCTCCTTGTTGATCGGGTGCGACCGCTTGTCGGCGTTCATGTTGTCGATCCGCCCGCATAGCCGCATGAAGGATCCGGCGGCGGTTCCGGACAACCGCGGCGGCCGGCGGCGGGGAGGATGGTGGTCGGGGGCGGAGAGCGAGGGGGTGGCGCGTCCGCCGAGGGTGAGAGGGGAAAGAAGAGAGGAGACCCGATTGGTTTTTTTTTCCCCACACGATGCGGCCGTGTGGGGTAATCGTGTTGCCCCGGCGGCGTGGCCACACGGAGATGCGGTCGGAGGCGGAGCGAGGAGCCCGAGGCCGCGCGGGATCGATCTCGGCGCACGCACCTTGACGGAGGGAAGGGAGCTCGAGTGGGAGCTCGAGGAGCCGGGCGGCGGAGCTCGAGGCGGGGGAGGGGCGGGGGGGTGGGGGGGGGGGCGGGGCGGCGGCGGCGGGGGGGGGCCTCCCCGCTCCGGTCGCCGAACGTAGGCTCGCGCACTCACCTTGGCGGAGGGAAGGGAGCTCGAGTGGGAGGGCGCGCGGGGGGGGGAGAGGGAGGGCGCGCGAGCGAGGGTGGAGAGGAGTGGCGGCGGGCGGCGACATGGTGGGGAGAGGAGAGGAGGGGCGGCGGCGGGCGGCGGCATCGCGAGGTCCAAGAGAGGAGGACGGGCGGGGGCATCGGGGGAGAGGAGGGTAGGCGGTTCCCGTGGGAGGGGGGTCGCGACGGGGTGAATGCGCGGAGGGGGGAGGGTGAAAGGTGGGCGATGGGATTGTCTTTTGTGTTCCTTTTTGCTTTTTTCCGGGGTACACTTTGGAGTAGATAAAACCGTGGCAAATTTCGCTAATCACCTATCCACTCCACTCGTCAGTTCCAGACGCACGCTACCCCCCCCCCCCCCCCCGGCCTGGCCATCCCGTTCTTTTCCGATCCGGCGCGTCACCGACCCCCTCCGGCCACATTCTTGGGGCTGTATGTCTCTTCCCTTTCGTGACGCCGCACTCAACCCCGCGCCCCTGGGAGCACTCGTCGCTGTCGATCGGGTTGACGGGCGACCGAGGGAAGAAGGGGGAGGAGGAGGAGGAGCCACGGCCGCCGCGGCGGTTCTGGTTTCTTGGCTGACACCGAGTTGGATTCCTCTCCTGATTGGGGTGCGTATATTCTGGTACTCCCTGTCTCAGTTCCTTGTCCCGGCTTTTTTGTTCTTTGTTCCAGCTTTGAATTCTATTCTTCTTCACTTTTCTTTTTTTCCTATCATTGTTGGGTTAGATTACGGAAGGTGGTTCTAGCCTCTAGTACAGAGTTTGGCCAGACTGCCTCCCCATCCGTCTCCCTCCCGTCTCTCTCTGAGGTTGCCGCTAATCGCCGCGTCCGGTCGGCGTTGCCGCGCCGGGTCGCCTCCTACTGTCCTGCAGCGGATCGCCGCAGCCTGCACGCGGCAAGGCCGGCATCTTCCTTTGGGAGACCTGCGCTGGCGCCGTCGGGTCTTGGACATCCCAGCCGCCGTTCTTGCGCCGGATTTTGTGCTCAGGTGAGATGGGGCGGCTGTTCTTTAGTTCAAGTTCAAAGCCAGATCGTTGCTTGAAGATTGAATTGATGTTTCTTTAGGGCATCGTTCGTGATTTACTCTGTAGCTCCGCAAGATTTGGAGCAACAATTTTCTCGGATGTTTCCCTTTCTGGAGCTGGTAATGGGCAGTCACTAGGTTTCGTGTTCCTTGATTTGTAGCAAGCTTTAATCTTTCGGACAACCAAGCAACGATGCACTCCCGTAATCCTGGAGTTGTAACTTTAGCTCGCCGTGCCAGAATTTACCCATCTCCATTCTCCAGGCCTTGCTTTGGTGATTAAAATAATATTTCATCTGAAATTTGTAGCCGATCGATGGAGCTGTAGTGATTCTGGTCAATTTGATACGAATTCCTAGTTCTCGGCAAACTTTAAGTACTCATTTTTCTTGTATTTCTTGAACTTGTTATTAATTGCAGCTAAATATGTGGTGTTTGCATTTCTTTTCACTACTGAGCAGCCTTTCCATGTCATTTTCCTGGTTACCTTTTATGATGGTAGATTCCTTGTCACACGCTCCCTCCCCATTTATTTAATTTATTTGCTAACTTTTGATGTTTCCTTGTTTATCCCACATGATTGATGCTTGTTTCGTCACATGGTCGGTAATATGCTACTCTTAGGAGATGTACCCTGTGCACTATTTCAATAGATTATTGGTCTGCTGCATTTGTAGGTTCCATAACTTCCATCTGGTGTTTGTCTAGAAAGTGAAAAAAAGGCATAGTGGGAGATGAGATCAATAGTTCGGTCGCTGCGGCAGCTCTGCCGTTTCACCCAGTGCCATGCAGAGAGCCACTCATTAACAACCAGATTGGTCAGGCAGCAGAATGCTTTAATCATGTGTCGTTCGGCATCCCGATCACTGAGCACACTACATCGTAGTGGTGAAATTACCCGATTTGCAAGTCCAAGTGTGGACCTAATGAGGTCCCTGTTCTCCACTGTAGCAGCTGATTCGATCAAAGGTCAATTTCGCATTTCTCTTTATAATTGGTGTCTTCTATGTTCTCTTTGGGGCCATTAGTATCCACTTAATTACATATATTATTAAACAATTGATAGATACTGGAAGAGGTGGTCCGATGGTAGAATATGAGAGGAGAATAGCATCAGGAGAGCTTGTAGATGGCGATAGCTTTCAGGTGTTGCTCTGGCCCTTGGCTAAAGGCTCATTTCTTTGATAATTTTCTTCAACACCTTGGTAAGAAGTCTTCCCACCTTTTTACTGGTTTATGCAGTTTGACACAATTCAACAATTACAAAGGCTCTATGAGGATTTGATTGAGAATGAAGAAGACTGCCAGCTGGATAGATACAAGTCATCTGAGAAATCAGGACGGTAAGAGCACTTTGCTGAGGTGACATGTTTTGTATATAGTGCACTATGTTAATATTAGCCTTTAATATTGAAGGAGTCGATGGTTATGGTCCCGCCTCATTGCTCAGCCTTCTACCTATGCTCCAGTTAAAGGGCTGTACCTGTATGGTGGTGTTGGTACAGGGAAGACCATGCTTATGGACCTGTTCTATGAACAACTGTAAGTAAATCAGTTCAGGACAAGATTTCCTTCACACCACTTTGTGGTAATGACGTGAGGAATCATCATTGTGTAAATGCTGCTAAAATTGCACTAAAACTTCCTCAGCAACCTATTACAAAGCATTTTGTGAATATATTAATCTTTCTTGTAGTACATCAGTCTTAGTAATCATGTAATACATAAATATGTATCACAACTTTTATGACAACTATTCAGATCCCAAGGGTTGGTACTTTTTCTTGTCATTCCTTTAGATCTTGTGTAATTGTGAATTAACAGAACACATGATAAAACCAGCAAATGCATTAGTATAAATGTCTCACATTGTGGTGAAATTGTTCAGTCTGGCAGAAGGAAAATGGCTTCCTTATTCATGGATTTTCCAACTGTTTGTTGTAATACTATCACCTAACATTAAAATTTTCTTAAAATGGATAGCTGACTTACTCTGAAAACTTTACACCTTTTGACATTCCTGTGGAGCTACAGGAATTTTGGAGTATGACAGTTGCAGCTTTACCTGTAATACACTGATACTATGCCAATGGTTGCTATGTAAAGTTGTAAACAATCACAAAGATAAGATGTTTATGTGCTAAGGAGAGACATGTTAGATAATTCTTTGATAGCATAATTTTGTCATGCAGATATACATCAAACATGTTTGTTCACATATAAACTATCTTGAGTTATGTCATTATAGGTAGCACAAACCGTGTAGAAAATAGACTTGAAATCAGAAATTGAACACTGAGTTGCATTAGGCGCTGAGGCAGTGGACCCATTGATGAAAACCATTGATCCTTTCTCGTTATAGAATTCACTGCACTTATCTTAAGAAACTCCCTTGCTTGTACTTCTTAAAATATGAATTTGGTCTGGTTTAATGAAGCTAGATTGATTACCACGGACTGAACCAGGAATAACCTTCTGCAACCTGTTGGCTAACAGCTTTTTCAGAATATATGTAAGAAAAATTGCGCTAAGAATTTGGCATGAAATCATTCAATGGGACTATACATCTTAGTCACAAAGAGGGACTGCAACATTAATGAAAATTATTTAGGCTTACATCCATCACTTTTAGGTAATTTATGTGATCCAGTGGGTGAATTGATGACTCCCAGCATAAAAAGGCTTAGATATTTGAAGTTCTTTAATCTTTAGTTGGAACCTATAGTGCTTGTGACTAACAGAAATCTTGTCATATCTCTTCTTGATGGAGAAACTAGCTGGAAAGAATGAAATGCCGATATATCTTCCTTTTATTGTATACATTCAGCAAGATATTTTGTTCCAACTAATTTTTAAATAACATAGTTCCCATCCAAATCTCATGGCTCTGCAGTAGTGAAACAAAAAAATTGTTATTTCAATGCTGATGTTGTTGTGTCTTGGCAGGCCATCTAATTGGAGGAAAAAACGTGTTCACTTTCATGATTTCATGTTGAATGTACATAGTCGTCTTCAGGTAATTGGTTTATATATGTGCAATTGCCTTCATAAATGCCCAGTTACAATCTTCAGGGATGTATGATAACCTTTGTTATTGTACTTATGTTATGTAGATGCATAAAGGCGTATCAGATCCCCTTGATGTTGTAGCAGCCGAGATTTCAGATGAGGCCGTCATATTGTGTCTTGATGAGTTTATGGTATTTTGTTTCTGAGGTTAAGCATTTTGTCAATGTGCTGTATTTGTGTTGGTAACACGCCCAACTATATTGTGTAGGTAACTGATGTTGCTGATGCTATGATTCTAAACCGGCTGTTCAGACAATTGTTCAGCAAAGGCGTTGTACGTGGCTACGATTTATTCCACTTCCTGGAGTGACTAATATTCTCAGGTTATCTATACAATACATCAACTTTTGACATGGATTTATTTGCATCTCTTGTGCTCAGATTCTTGTTTCGACATCTAACCGCGCTCCAGATAAGCTTTATGAAGGTGGCTTACAGCGCGATCTTTTCTTGCCTTTCATTGACACCTTGAAAGTGAGTTGTTTTGGATTTATTTATTTCTCTGGGCTGTCAGTAGAAGTTCGATATCCTAGTATAGTCTTGTTTACTTTATGAACCATTGCAGGAAAGGTGCATTGCACATCCCATTGGATCTGCAGTGGACTATCGTCAATTGGGTTCTGTATGTGACCAATTTTTGCTAGCTAGTAGTGTTAGTTTGGTCTCTTCTGCCCATTTCCTTTTTTCTTACATTTTTTAACTAATGTTTAAGCAGGCTGAGCAAGGTTTCTATTTCGTTGGCAAACATTACAGTACGCTTCTGAAACAGAAGCTCCAATCTTTAATTGGCGATGAGGAACTCAGCCCACAAACTGTTGAAGTAATTATGGGAAGGAAATTACAGGTCTGGTAGAAGTACCCAAAAGCTACTTTCTAGAACACATTTTTGTTATTACTACTTAACCATGACTTTGCAGGTTCCCCTGGGAGCAAATGGTTGTGCATATTTTCCATTTGAAGATCTTTGTGACAGACCTTTAGGTGCAGCAGATTATTTTGGACTCTTCAGTAAGTATATTGCTGCAATGTAATTTCTACTTTTGGATTCTGAGATTTACTCTTGACATAACCTTGTTGATACTCAATCATTGCTGTGCAGAAAAATTTCACACCCTTGCACTTGATGGTGTTCCAAAGTTTGGATCTAGTAACAGAACAGCAGCTTATCGGTTTGTCACGCTGGTTGATGTATGATCCTTGTTTCCTTCTGCTTATATGTTCAAATTCATCCATAAAACTCAGCATTTAATCCGATTATATGTAGTGGTCCATCATGGTTAGAAACTATACTCGAACGTAAACAACAGAAATGAATTTCCCCTGAATCTGAATTCTGAAAAACTCCGGTGATAGATTTGGCACACTGCAGCCTATGCTTTGCTTATCTCCAAACAATGATGATTTTCCAGGTTATGTATGAGAACAAAGCAAGGTTGTTGTGTACAGCAGAGGCTGGACCAATAAAACTGTTTGAGAATATTGTGACTGTTGCTGAAGCACACAAGGTTTCACCAAGATCATCACGCTCACAGAAAAGCGATGATCACGACCTATGCGTGGATAACGAGCTTGGATTTGCCAAGGATCGTACTATTAGCAGGTAACCGGAAATGAGTGCACTTTAAAGTTTCTTGCAGGCTGCAGTTTCATATTAGTGCCTGCCATGTCAATACAACTGATGGTGTCTACTATGCTTCCTTACCTTTTCAGGTTGACAGAGATCAATAGTAGAGAATACTTGGAGGACTTTGAAGCTAGGTTGCTTCAACAGCAGCAGCAGCCCTTGCAAGGCGTAGGTAATGGTAGTGGTGTTGTACTAGCATAAGTGGCATCATCACTGTTTACCTCATTTGAAATGATCTTGAATTCGCCCCATTGGCTTACACAGGCAACAGAAAAGCTCTGCTTTCCCAACAGTGAAGCATGTAAATGTGCAATAAGCTGTGTAAGTAATTTTCCAAACGGGTGGGTGATCCATAAAATGTTACTCAATCTTACTGAGTTTCATACAGAAAACTATACTGTATTACATGTAACTGAAACCTCCAGAGAGGCCCAAGCTCAAAAACGAGTTGGCCCTGGAAAGTATGTTCCAGAGAGGCTCACGGTTTTATCAATTTGCTGCTGTCTTTCACATCTTACAGGACCACTACTTTGATGGACATAATGGCCTAATGCATCGGTTCACTACATTAGTCCATAAATACCAGGCTAAAAGCATCACTGAACTGTCTTAGAAAAAATATTAACCCTTCATCATTTTTCATCATTACTTTTCCTGGCTTTCCTCATATCCTTGCCTTGGGAGGAAAGCTCTGTACGTTGCTGTTGCATCATAACTGTCTTTTTTAAGGAAAGCTGCCTTTTCCAGAATTGCAGTGCACAAAATAAGTACTGGGTTTATAAAGTTGGCTACCTAAAATTTCTGTAGATCCGTAAGAAAGCACAATATATTCCTAGATGTATTTTGATCTTGTCTCTATTCTTTCTACTAGAATCAACAAAATTTCCTTTTTGTAAATATTCAACAAAGATAAAAAAAAGGTGCAGAAAGGTATCAACAGACGTCAACTGCAACTCTTTACATGCAAGAAGTCACGACAATTGCATGATATTATTTTGTCTCTAGCTAGAGTTTCTTCCTTCAACGCTTGGAAAATCAAACCGAAGGGATGCAAGCAGAAAGATAGCTTAAGTGGGAAACGATACGAAATCAAACATGTTGGTTTATCCATTCCTCTTCCTAGGGAATGATGGTTTATGCATTTTTAGTTTCGGAGTGGTGTGAAGAAGCAATTTAAATTCTGGTTTCAAATGCTGTACCTTTTTCCATTCTTTTGTTGGTGCATTTAACCAGAAAGGAGATGAATTTTCACTCGACTCGTTGTTATAATTATGTAGGGCTGTTTTTTTCCCGAAATGTCTGCATTTAAGTCAGCAATTATCTCTCAAGGCACGGGCTTTGATTTTGTTTCACCTTATATTGCAAAATTCTGAAGCAGCTTCTGAAACAAGTCTGCAAGCATTTGTGCCATATTTTTCTTGAAACTATTTTGCAGAGTTTTTAGCAGAAATAATATGATTATAAAAAACAGTAGAAGCTTCCCATATAGAACTATCTAATGCCCTGTTTGGATCCCCTCCAACTAAAGTTTAGCTTGCTAAAGTTTGGAGTAATTAGTTTTCTAATTAATTATGTTTAGTTCTCCTAGTAAGTCTTGAAATGGACGCTTAAAAATTTTCCCCCAATTTTTTGAGACTGGAGCAGGTTCACAGGGCAGCGAGTGGCTCGGTGCCTTTTCTTTTGCATTCGAGGGAGCTGTGGCATAGCGCGTAAAAATTTACAAACATTGGTATCATGTCATCGCTTCTACTTGCTTTGTTTGGTCACAAACTCACAACCATTTGGTACGAGATTTTTTTTTAAAAAAAAATCTGCTTATTAAGTATTAAAATGGAGATACAAATGACATGCAGAGCATTATCGCCAAAAAAATAGAACATTTCAAAATCACCAACAAACGCACCCATCAGCTGCTAGTTACCTATCCAATCAACAATAGCGCCAAATAATGTCTTGTCATTATTTTTTTGAAAGTAAGCGGGAAAGCATTTTCTTTATGTCGTATAAGATAGAGAGCAAGCAATTAGATTGCAACGTTTTGATTACATATAACGATTAACTCAAAATAATTCCTGACACTAACATTAAGAAACATAAGGGGCTCTAAGATGTCACGTACAGCGGTGGCCATTCCCTTGATGAGCTGAAGAATTCAGAAGGAGAAGTAGCCCAAACCTTCAAAAATTCGACCGATTCACGTTCCTCCATAGATTCAGGCGTATGTGGAAATTGAAGCCCGAGGTCTGAGCGCTTGTGGTATAACCTGAGTGAGTCCACCAATCCTCCACGATCGCCCTCGGTATGTGCACCGGCCTGCCAAACTGACAAGCAACCATGCCCCCGAGCAAAACGCACTCAACAATGTGCCGCTTGTCTCGTTCACGACACAAAGCTTGCAAATAGGGTCTGAAAGGCCAATTTACGATGATGAGCAGCAGCAGCAGTATTCCCGTGCACCAGTGCAGCAAATATCCGTGCTTCCTCAGCTTGCTTTCCAGAAGCCCACATCAAAAGTACAGTAAGATCCTGCAAATTGTGCAGAAGCAGACCAGGCACGACGCCGCACCCAGCCACCCTGATCACGCCCACAGTTAACTGAACCTCACGCTGATCCGCTCCCAGAGAGAAACAAGCTGAGCCATTTGTGCTTCGTTGTCATCTCCAAATCCCTGCGAAGATCGATTAGGTTGCGTAGACACTTCAACGTTGGTTTTCCTCCGGGCAGATGTACAGACGTGGCAAGCGGGCCACACCCATCAGCCAGAGGAATCCCAACGAGCTGCGCCCATACCCACTATGACTATGGTCTGGGCTACAAGAGAAAAATGCACACTGCCATGCAAGGAACACTCCAGGCACCCCAAGACGACACGGCCCTCCATAGTACCAAGCCACGAGCAAGAGACACCAAAAGCTCAGGTCAAACGAACCCAGCTTTTAGGTTTCGCACCTTTGCCCGATGAGCAGAGACATGACAGCGGCACGAACATTTTAAAAAGGCAAAAATTTATCACGAGCTTCCGAAGCGCACAGCAACAAACACAGTTAGGAAATATGTTGGAATGAGGATAGAGCGTGTTTAAATTCATATTGAGTACTAACATATTGAGTACGTGGTACGTAGTAGAAATAAAAAACGATTAAAAGAAAACCCCCCAAAAATAATATATAACTGTTTTTTTTTTTAAAAAAAGAGTGCACATGTGACAACTACACGTATTGGCATCAGAGGGCGGACGCGCCACCCACGCGCAACGAAGCACACACGGGGCCCCGCCCCCCACAGGGCCGCCGCGCCCCCCCCGCCCGCCCCACCCCGGCCCCCCCCACCGCCCTCCCCGCGGCGGCCGGCCAAGCCCAGCCAGACGGGGCGCCCCCCCCCCCCCCCCTCCCTCTGCGCGGCAACCGCGCGCCCCGCCTCCCCGGCGGCGGCGCCCACCCCCCCCGGACGGAGGACGCCGCCCAGGCGCGGAGTGGAGACGCAGGGGCGCGAGTTCGCCGCGCCCCCTCGGCGGTGTCGTTACGCCGCGCTGCGGAACTTCCCCTTGGTGCTGTGAGCGCGGAGCACTCTTTTTGCCAATTATTAACCAATGACAACGGCGTTGTAGGATTGGGCACGCGCGCCGTACTTGACGATTTTCTAGGGTTTGGGAGCGGCGCTTTTCTGTCGATAATCCGTGGATAGATTTTCCTTAACAGTGGAGTCCGTCATCGGTTCACCAAATGGTGCGGCATGTGATGAGGCAGAGAGCCCCCGAACTGCTGATTCGCGAAGGGGGGAGTTTCGGCCAGATCTGAACATAGCCAAAAGAAAAGGTGAAGAGGATCGTTCAGCTATCCATGGGCAGGGACCACGGAGTGCCGCATAAGAGCGTTTTCGCAGGCAGGCACACGCGTTCCACGCTTGGGCTTGGCAACCCACACCAACAAAGAGTTAAACACGATACTCGAAATCGGGTTTCTGTATCCTACGTGAATAAAGGCTGAAACAGGAATATAATAAACACATTGAACCTCTATTAGCGGTTAGTAGCTGTGGGTTTTTTAGGTCTTCTTCGGCCTACACGCTTCAGAACCTGTCGTTAGAGGACTAGGCCACACCCACAGTTGCCACCTACGAAAGGGGTCTTAGCTCCCTGTGAAAGTCCTAGTTCTCAGATTTTATGTATAAGATATTCAATTTTTTGGGGAAAAAAGGAGGTGCAGCCAGTGGAGAACAGCGCCTACCCGTTCTTGCTAGACAGCTTCTCAGAGCACCAAAGAAGCTGAAGGAAACCCAGCTGCAGCTTCAGGCTTCGCGGTGACAAATGGTGTAAGCTCCAGAGTAACAACATAAGTGCAGTCCGGACTCCTTACCCATTTAGTGTAATGCTAGGAGCCGGAATGTCATGCATACGCACAGTATAATGTTCCTGATTCCTAGACAGGTGTGGGAGGCAGGGACCCAACCCAGGCCTCCTTCAGAATCTCCATGAGACAGGGATGGCGGCAATTAACCCCACAAAAAACAAAGCAGTAAACGCCCGCTCCCCCACCCCGCACTCGGATGAACCAGCTTAAGAAGTAGTCGCCCAAGGCAGGACAGCACGTCCAGAGAGGCCAAGCAGAGGGACCGCGCCACCCACAACACCCCACCGCCCCCCCACTCCTCCCAGACTGCCGCCGCCACGCCGCCCAGCCCAGGGGCCAAGCGCACGCAAGGAGGGGAGGGCGAGCACGCCAAGAGAAGCAGGCCAGGGACCCCAGCACGCAGAGAGGCCAGGGGCCGCCGAGCGCTGAGCCGGCAAGGAAGAAGGGAGAGCAGCGCGACGCCGCCACAGGCGCACGGGGGGCGTGTCCGGCGGGATGGCACGACCTACCGGCAGCCTTTGGAATTGGCGCACCAACCCGCCGAAACTCCTAAGCTGTAGCAGCTGTTTATTGTGCTGTATTGCACAGACAGTGAAATAGCATGCACTGAGTTGGTACAGCATGCCATTATTGGTGTGACGCGGGACTGGTATTGATGAACCAGTAAAATTTGAATGAAGCGTGGATAGTACAAGTGATGTGTGATTGAGATGCTGTTTAGGGGGATGGGGCCCGCACGAGAGAGCGGAGGAGAGATGCAGAGTCGCCAGCGACAAATTGGAGTGCGCGGAAGGAGAAGCCGGCGCCCCCCCCGACCCCCCTCTCCTCGCGCGGAGCAGCGCCCTCCATCCCAGGCGCACCCAGCCCACCCGCCCGGCGGCCCCACAGCATGAAAACCAGCGGACCCCCACAACGTCGGGCGCGACGCCGCGGGGAGACCACGCCCCCCCCTCCCCGCCGCGGAACCCAGCCCCACCACCCGACCTCACCCCCACCGCCACGGCACGGCGGAGCCGCCCCACCGCCCCGGGACCAAAGGCAGCAGCCCCCACCCCACGCACAGCCCCCCCCCTCCCCAGAACCTAACTGCGGCCGAACCCCTAACCCTCCCGGCGGCGGGCCCCGCGCGCCCTCCCGGCGTGCGCCCGAGCCGCCGCCCACCGCCCACACACTAACCGTCCCGTGGGGAGCCGGGGAGAGAGGTGAAAGAGCACTGCGTTGCCGGGCCCGCGAGCGATGGCGTTTTTTGTCGCTAGCGACATATAGCATTTCCACAGTGGGCGGGGATGCGTAGTTCAGAGGGGAATTCCCGTGGCAGTCCCCTAGCTACGGGTGTTGCCAGTCCGTGTGGCTCTACTACAATTTTATGGTGGAAAGATTTTCTTTTAGGAGTCGTGTGATAAGTACTCCCTCCGTTCCAATTATTTGTCAGTTTGACTTTTCTAAATACATTCATTTTGTTATGCACCTAGATATATATTTATGTCTCATACATAACAAAAGGAATGCACATCTAAGCCAAAACAGCAGGTAATTTGGGACGGAAGAATGGTGATAATTCTTTCAATAAGTAGTGATGCTAGTTTCTTCATTACGATTGAAGTGCATATTTTATTTGTTGTTGTGCTTGAGCAAAAATGAGGCAAAATAAACCATATTAAAGACTTAAATAACATACCACGTTCAGAATTTCAATCCCCTTGTTCTTTCTTTTACTGTACTTGCTAATTCGCGGAGTGGCTTTATTTTGCATTCGAGGGAGCTGTGGCAAGCGCAGTAAAAATTTACAAACATTGGTATCCATGTCATCGCTTCTACTTGCTTTGTTTGGTCCACAAACTCCACAACCATTTAGTACGAGATTTTTTTAAAAAAAAATCCACAACATTAGTATTAGATGGAATGAAAAATGACAGCAGAGCATTATAAGCCAAAAATACAGAACATTTCAAAATCTACTACTCTAACAAACTGCCTCATCTAGCTGCTAGTTACCTATCCAATCAACATGTAGCACAAATAATGTACTATCATTATTTTTTTTTTGAAAAGTAAGCGAACCTTTGCTATGTCAATAAGAAGGGAAATGACAATCGTTACAGCTGTTTTTGATTACAATAAAAACGATTAACTCAAACTCAGTTACGACACTAACATTAAGAAACATAAAGGGGCTCCTAGATGTCACAGCGGCGGCCGAGTGGCCATTCCTCTTGAGGAGCTGAGAATTCCGAAGGAATGTTGACTCTTCAATCGACGATGCGTTTACTTCCAAGATCGAGTGTGTATATGGAAATTGAAGCTCGCGAGTCTTGAGCCCCCCCCCCCCCCCCCCCCCCCCCCCCCCCCCCCCCCCCCCCCCCCCCCCCCCCCCGCCCCCGCCCGCGGGGGGGGGGGCGGGGGGGGGGCCGGGGGGGGGGGGGGGGGGGGCGGGGCGGGGGGGGGGGGGGGGGGGGGGGGGGTGGGGAGGGGCCGTGGGAAAGGAAGAGCTGTGGGGAGGGGAAAAATCCGAGGAAAGAGGAAGGGGTGATAGCGATGCAAGAATTCGCCGGAGCGTAATAGTGCGGTTGCATCTTCGTTTTCAGGTTTGGGGGAGGGGTTGGGGCCTTTCGGGGGCAGGTCGGGGGGCTTAGGACCTATTCAGCAAAATTGGCCTCCAAATCTACCAAATTGTCAAATCCAGTTTTAAATCTATACTATAAGGAGCGAAGACAATTGAAAACTTTCTCTCCCACTTCGGCCCACAGCGCCCCTCACTGACTCACCCGAAGTCATATGTTTTTGGGGTGGGCTGGGCGGTGGAAGGACTATGAAGTACAAAAAATCGCAATTTGGAGAACCCTACGCAAAACAACGCGAACTTTTCACCCCGCACTCACGATACGGGGGGGGGTATGTGTCACCGGCCAAAGACAACCACGACCCCACCGCCGACGCCACCCACCGCGCCACCGCCGCTATCCAACAAGTCCTCCTCCCCCTCGCCTCCAACCCGGGGCCCCCCCCCCCCCAACGCCCCCGCGCCCTCCACGATGCCGCCCCCCGGGCCGCCCCGGCGGGGAGGGGGGGGGCGGGGGGGGGGGGGGGGGGGTGGAGGAGAGGGGGAGAAGAGGCAGGGCGACGGTGCTGCCCCCTCGCGCGACGGTTCGCCCCCCTCCCTGTCCCGGGCCCCCCACCCCCCGGGCCCCGCCGGCCGCCGGCGCCGCGGCCCACTGCAGCCGGATGCGGATCCCGCCGTTCTCCCTCTTCACCCCCCCTTTTCTCCCCCCCCCCCCTCGGGCCCCCCCCCCCCCCCGCGGCCCCCCCCCCCCCCCCGGCATGGGCCGCCCGGGATTTCCCCCTTTCCCCCCCCCCCTCCCTGGGTCCGCCGCCCCCCCTGGCCGCGCCCCCGGCCCTCCCCGGGGGGGGGCGGGCGGGTGGGTGGAAGGGCGGGTTCGGTCGCTGCACTACCCCCACCATGGTGAAGGGAAACGGGGTGGCTACGCTAGCGCAAAACAAAATTTTCCCCGCAAAACAGAACCGCGGCGTGTCGTTGATCACGGGCTTGTCGGAGATCACGGGATTACCACTAGACGCGCGTATGCGGCGGGTCTCGATGTGGACGAACGCGTCGAGGGTGCATAGGGCGGTGCGCTTGCTGGTTGCTCACGTCCTTCTTGACTTGGCACGTGCAGCTGCGATCCAAGTGCTCCGGATCCGTATGCACCTCCAAGGTATCCACACGTACGGAGAAGGAAGGGGCGACGCACGCGGACGGCGATCGGGTCCGCGAGTGCGACGAGGAGGGGGCGGGGGCGGGCGGGGCGCCTCCTCTGAGAAAGTTGTGTCTTTTCAAGAGGGGTGTGGTCCATATTTATTGGGAGGAAAACCCCACACCATCGTCCATTAGCAATACGAGACTAATAGATGGTGTACCCCTTCCAATACTAATGGGCTTTACAACATTTGTGGCCCATTAGGACTTTTACACCATAATGGATCAAATCCATCTGAGCCCACTAGTGGATCATATCCGATTGACTCTAGGGCATATTTCCAAAACGTTCTCCCACTTGCACTAGAGTCAACTATGCAAGTATATTCATCCTCATTCGGCTTCCAACCCCTTAAGTGTGTGACCCTATAGGTTCACATACACATAGACTTGACCCGAGTACATTACTCGATCAATAGTTGATAGCGACCTCTAGCAAGACGTGTCAACTCCTATGCATACGTAAAGATCTTATCAGACAAACCATCACAACAATTCATACATGCTATTCCCTTTGCCTCACGATATTTGGTCTAGCTCCAAGCTGACTCTCTTTCTCGACACTGTGATTCGGATCATCAAAAAGGGGGTTAACCCTTAACCCAGCACGACCATGCATTTCTTGATCCGATCACTCGAGGGGCCCAGAGATATCTCTCTCAAGTAGAGGGGCAAATTCTATCTTGATTGACCATGCCTCACAGCATGCTTCCTGACAAACCCGAAAGTCATCTTTATGACTACCCAGTTACGGAGTAGCGGTTGATGGCCCCTAAGTAGGTCAATTCACATCTTGAGTACATGCGACAATCTCAAGTCTAAGGACATAGCGTATACGTTGTGTAAACAGAGAACAAGGTCTCAAATTGGGTCGATCCGGCCCCATGTCATACATGTGCCCACATTATTAGTTATACATCTCCATGTTCATGACTTGTGAAACATAGTCATCAACTAATTCATGTGCTAGTCATTAACTCATACTAGGGACAACTTTTGAATAACCATACAAGTAAAAGAGTTTCACAAACAATTCACATAATTGCCAATCAAATACAAGTCGCCTTTCATGGATATTCAATAAAAGAACCAAGTGACATGGATATAATAAAATATAATCATCTCTATAATTCCTTATAGGACATATTTCTAACATTCTTCCACTTGCACTTGAGCTAATCTAGAATATATCTAATACCCATAGCTCTCATGTGCGCCTCATGCTTAGGCTGTGGAAGGGGTTTTGTCAAAGGATCTGCAACATTCAAATCCGTGTGTACTTTGCATATCTTGATATCACCTCGTCAAACGATCTCTCGTATCAAATGAAATTTCCGCAGTACATGTTTATTCTTTTGGTGGTTCCTTGGCTCCTTTGCTTGCGCAATAGCCCCATTGTTGTCACAATAAAGATCCAACGGGCTAGAGACACTCGGAAACACACCAAGTTCATAAAGGAACTTCCTTATCCAAACACCCTCCTTTGCAGCTTCCGAAGCCGCGATGTACTCGGCTTCTGTTGTAGAATCGACCATCCGTCTCCCGCTTGGAACTCTTCCGACTCACGGCTCCACCATTTATCGTAAATACGTATCCCGATTGCGACTTTGAATCATCTTGGTCGGTTTGGAAACTAGCATCGGTGTAACCCGTTACAACGAGCTCCTCCTCACCTCCATAGACTAGGAACATGCCTTTAGTCCTTCTTAAGTACTTAAAAACATTTTTAACCGCCGTCCAAGTGACCCTCACCTGGATCGGATTGGTATCCGCTTGTAATACCGTGTGCATACGAAATATCCGGACGTGTACATATCATTGCATACATAATAGATCCGATGGCCGAAGCATACGGTATTCTACTCATGCGTTCCCGCTCATCAGTTGTCGAAGGACACTGAGTCTTGCTAAGATGTATGCCATGTGACATAGGCAAGAACCCTTTCTTTGCCTCTTCCATGTTGAACCTTTTCAACACTTTATCAATGTAAGTGTCTTGGCTTAATCCTATAAGCCTTTTTGATCTATCTCTATAGATTTTGATGCCCAAAATGTATGCCGCCTCACCTAAGTCCTTCATTGAAAAACTATTTTTTAATGAGGTCTTAGCGGCCTCGAGCATAGGAATGTCATTTCCAATCGGTAATATGTCATCCACATATAAGATTAGAAATACTACGGAGCTCCCACTTGCCTTCTTGTAAACACAAGGCTCTTCTTCACTCGAATGAAGCCAAACCCTTATACCACCTCATCAAAGCGAAGGTTCCAACTCCGAGATGCTTGCTTCAATCCATAAATGGATTTTTGAAGTTTGCACACCTTCCCGCATTGGTTGGATCAACAAATCCCTCGGGTTGTGTCATATACACATCCTCGTCGATTTCCATTTAGGAAAGCTGTTTTGACATCCATCTGCCATATCTCATAATCGAAATATGCAGCTATAGCTAGAATGATCCGAATAGATTTAAGCATCGCTACGGGTGAGAATGTCTCGTCGTAGTCAACTGCTTGAACTTGTCGAAAACCTTTTGCAACAAGTTGAGCTTTATGGATGTGAACATTTCCATCCATGTCCCTCTTCTTCTCATAGATCCATTTGCACTCTATGGGTTTAACACCATTCGGCGGGTCAACCAAGTTCCAAACTTGATTGTTATCCATGGAATCTATTTCGGATATCATGGCACTTTGCCATTTCTCGGAATACGGGTCCATCATTGCTTCCGCATATGTCATAGGTTCATCATTGTCTAACAACAATATGTCGCGCTCTCCCGCGATCATGAGATTGAGCTTATCGGTTGCGCGACGTGCCCTTTCGGACCTTCGTGGTTGTGGTGGTGCTTCTCTTGCCACGGGCATCTCAACTCGTTCGACTAAATTAGCATCAATTGTGAAATCTTGCCCAACCGGCTCATCTTGAACTTCTTCAAGATACACCTTCGTCTACATTTTTCTCTTTTAAGAAACTCTTTCTCTAAGAAAACGTCGTTCCGAGCGACAAACACTTTGCCTTCGACCGGTTGTAGAAATAATATCCCAAGGTTTCCTTTGGATATCCCACGAATATGCACTTGTCCGATTTAGGTGTTAATTTATCCGATTGAAGTTTCTTCACATAAACCTCACAACCCCAAATTTTCGAAAAGACAAGCGGGAGTCTTACCAGTCCACATCTCATATGGTGTCTTAACTACGGACTTAGAAGGTACCCTATTTAAAGTGAAAGCTGCGGTTTCTAGAGCATAACCCCAAAATGACAATGGTAGGTCCGACTGGCTCATCATTGATCGGACCATGTCCAAAAAGGTTCGATTACGTCGCTCGGATACACCGTTTCTTTAGGTGTTCCAGGTGGCGTAAGTTGTGGAACAATTCCGCAACTCTTTAGATGACTGCTAAACTCATGGCTCAAATACTCACCTCCACAATCAGAACGCAAGGTCTTGATTTTCTTGCCACGTTGATTTTCTACTTCACTTTGAAATTCTTTGAACTTTTCAAAAGTTTCAGACTTGTGCTTCATTAAATAGACATAACCATATCTACTTAAATCATCAGTGAACGTTATGAAGTATTGGTATCCACCTCTAGATGTCGTACTCATTGGTCCACACACATCCGTATGTATGAGTTCCAGTAAGTCTGAGGCTCTCTCAGGAAAACCTGAGAAAGGCATCTTGGTCATCTTGCCTAGCAAACAAGCTTCACATGTCTCGTAGGATTCAAAATCAAACGAAGTTAAAAGTCCATCGTTATGGAGCTTCTTCATGCGCTTTTCATCGATGTGACCCAAACGACAATGCCATATGTAGGTAGGACTTAAATCATTAGGTCGAGACCTTTTAGCACTTATGTTACAGATAGGTGAATCATCAAGATTTAAAACAAATAAGCCATTCACAATGGATGCACAAGCCACAAACATATTATCCTTAGAGATCACACAACCATTGTTTTCACTCGCAAATGAATAACCATCCTTCATCAAACATGAAGGGGATAAAATGTTTCGACTCAAACCAGGAACAAAATAACAATTATTCAACTCCATAATAAATCCCGACGGGAGGTGGAGTTGCATCGTCCCGACGGTCAACGCAAAGAACTCTTGCATTATTGCCCACGCGGAAATCAACTTCTCCTTTTCCAACGCTTCTACTTCTTATCATTCCCTGTGTCGAATTGCAAATGTGAGCAACCGATCCGGTATCAAATACCCAAGAATTAATGACAGTATTAGTGAGGAAAACATGATCTGTAACATAAACATGAAGTGTACCTGAAGTGGAAGTACCCTTACTTCCCTTGTTCTTCAAAGAAGCTAGGTACAACTTGCAGTTTCTTTTCCAATGACCAATTTCCTTACAATGAAAACATTCAGCATTGGCAGCTGGACTAGCCTTGGGCGTCTGGTTTGGCATGGGGATCTTATCCTTGGCCTTGCCTTTCTTCTTCCAAGACTTGCCCTTCCTTTTAAAGGTCGGCTTGTTTTGGATCGCCATCACATGACTTGCCGCCGGTGCCTTTCTTGATGTCACTCTCTGTTGTCTTTAGCATACCACACAGCGGTTCATTCAAGCCCTTCTCCGCCCCATGCATATGGTAGTTCGAGATGAAGTTCCCATAGCTAGGCGGAAGAGATGTGAGAATGAAATCAGTGGACAACTCCTTGCCCAGTGGGAAGCCTAGCTTCTCCAACCTTTGAACGTAACCAACCATTTTGATTACATGTGGTCCTACTGGTGCGCCTTCTGCCAATTTGCACTCCACAAAGGCTTTAGAGACATTGAACCTTTCAGTCCTAGCCTGTGTGGCGAACATATCATTGAGTGCCACGACCATATCGTGCACATGGACTGACTCAAACTGCATTTGCAAGTCAGGTTCCATACACGCAAGCATAAGGCAACCCACTTCAAGATCGACATCCCATGCCTTCTTGTAAGCGTTCTTTACGCCGAGTGTTGCATTTTCATCGGGCTCATCGGGTAAAGGGGTGTCTAGAACCTCTTCCTTTTTCTCAGCCTTGAGAATAATTCTAAGGTTACGGATCCAATCCGTATAGTTCGTTCCATTCAACTTGTCCTTCTCAAGGATCGTACGCAAAGAAAATTTCTTACTAGGTGCCATCTACAACAAAATAATAAATGCAAAATACTAAGACAAAATATCCATGACTGAGTAAAATAAAAGAATTTACTCCCACTAAAATCAATATCCCCACATTGATACTTAGTGATTCAGAATCCACAACTAACAAGTCTACTAGTGAGCTTTTGCGTCACCGCTAGTAAACAAGGTAGATCGGTAAGCAACTCTTTGCTAATCATATCACATATGACTCCTGTTGTTGGGTGACATCTCTATGTCTAGTCTCCCAACCTTTATGCCCCAAAGTCCTTAACCGTTAAGATGACTTTGATAAGTAAACCAACACTTATGCGTGTAAGTATCCAATACAAACCCGTCTAGTCAAGGAAAACTAGTGGCACCCTAATTTCATAGACCCACCACTAATTGTACGAGACGTGGGACGGTGGCAAGTGTTGGGAGGGCATGTTAACTTAAAATTCCAAAGGGATCGTTCTACTCGTAACATCACATGCAAGAAAATAACATTGTCGCATGTAAAAGTAGAACGGTAAGAACGACATTCACACAGTTGTAACACGGTATGGCCTATTGTCGCATGGTGATCTCCATCTCCATTGACCTGTACATCATGTTGATCTCCATCTCCATGATCTGTGTGTGCCATCCTCCATGTGATGAGTCCTCCAAGAACTATCTAACGTGTGCTAGTAATGAAAGTTACACAATCACGTATTAGATCATCACAAATTTGGTATGCAGACCATTACATTAATTTTGACAATACATGTGGCTCCAGCCGTATTGCCTTATGCGTGACACGCAGGTCACGAAAAAAAATTACACACATGCATCACATACACATATAGGCCATACCGATTACAAAACCTGCAAAACAGATTATCGCAATTCCGACGTTCAAACTTAAAACGCCCAAAAACCCATCTTGCAAGCCGAATTTGGCAAAACTAATTTCGCCGAGACCAGCAAAGCTGGTTTATCACATGTGTAAAATTTTCTGTAGATCAATTTTCGTATAGAAAACGTCTTCATCCGAGTTAACCACGAAAAGTTATGATTGTTTTACCGAACAGTATATTTTCTGGTTTTTCCCGGGCCGGTAGAGATCCAATCTGCCACCGCCACGCATCCCATGCGCCTGGTGTCGTATGGACCTCCCTGGGCCCACTACCTCGGTGGGTACCAGGACCGACTACTCGGTGGGCCCCTGGGACTACCCGGCTTGCGCTACACGGCGCCTGAAGGCGTGGAGCACAAGGACTACACAGGAGTAGTACTCGGTTAGGAAGCTGTGCATGTTCCGCACTGCGCAGAGGACTCCTAGACGTACTCGACTAGTACTCTCTTCATACTCCGACTTGTAACCCTGCCTCCCGGACTATATAAGGCGAGGCAGGGACCGATCTCCCTCATCCAATCTCAGCTCATACAACCCACGGCGCACTATTGCACCATCTTGTAATCGTGCCCTATCAATCCAGAGCTACGCAAGGCATACGAGACGTAGGGTATTACGCACCTCGCGGCCCGAACCTGTCTAAATTGTGTGCCACGTGTCTCTTCCTTCGAGTTACCGATCTCGGCGAGTCACATTCATCTACTTCGGGTACTCCCCGTAGTAGGTTGCCGGTCTAAAACACCGACAGCTGGCACTTGACCTAGCTTCGATTCGACCAATCCAATTGATCTCCTTCTCGTTGTGACTGGGTTTACGTGTATCACTTAACTCCGATGGCGGAATTCCGACCGGTAGGAGTAATTCGTTACACGACCATCACGTCAAGAACACGAAGCCGATCAAAACTTTGATCTACATCTGCATATCTCTATATGCACACATCCCGAATCTAAAACTTAGCGCTACGGCTGCCGGTACCACCGAAGGGAAACGGGGGTGGCTACGCTAGCGCAAAACAAAATTTTACCCGCAAAACGAGGGCTGGCCGCTCGAGAGATCACGGGATTACCACTAGACGCGCGGATGCGGCGGAACCGTCTCGATGTAGACGAACGCGTCGAGGGTAGCGAGCGGTGCGGTTGCTCACGTCCTTCTTGACTTGCACGTGCGGCTCGTCCGATCCAAGTGCTCCAGATGCAGCACCTCCAAGGTATCCACACGTACGGAGAAGTAAGCGACGCACGCCGGACTGCTAGGTCCGCGAGTGCGACGAGTAGGGAGCGTTGGCAGCGCGGCTGCTACTTGAGAAAGTTGTGTCTTTTCAGGAGGGGCGTGGTCCATATTTATTGGGAGGAAAACCCTCCACACCATCGTCCATTAGCAATACGGGACTAATAGATGGTGTACCCCTTCCAATACTAATGGGCTTTACAACATTTGTGGCCCATTAGGACTTTTACACCATAATGGATCAAATCCATCTGAGCCCACTAGTGGATCATATCCAGTTGACTCTAGGGCATATTTCCAACACATGGCACCACCTGCTGTGGTGCGCCCCCACCACCGTCAAGCTTGGCTCCATGGAGCTTGAGCTTCTCCATCGACGGTCGCGGTCACATCCTTTGCAGCAAGGGATCCAGAAAGGCATGTGCCCCCCTACCCCTAACCACACAGAGCCCATCATGGCTAAAGTTGCAGATTGAATGAAGCATCCAGGGCAGCATCGCCAATATATAACAGCCACATTGTTTTGGGACTGCTTTATCTAAGGTCTCTTTTTCAAAAATGCAGAACAACTATCAAGAGTATGTGCAGTTGAAGTCAACAGTTGAGATTTTACAGCACTCACAAAGGTGATATTTCCATTTATGTTCATGTTTGTTCTTCCCCTTTACGATTCTACTCCAATATTTGCATTCAGCACTCACAAAGGTGATATTTCCATTTATGTTCATGCTTGTTCTTCCCCGTTACTATTCTACTCCAATGTTTGCATTGTTTTGGTAAAGAAAATATTGGTGAATGCACTGCAGGAATCTTCTGGGTGAAGATCTGGCTCCACTTAGCACAAGTGAACTTGAACAGCTTGAGAGTCAAGTAGATAAGACCCTGAAGCAAATAATAAGATCAAGAAAGGTAAAATAAGTAGAAAGGCATTCAAGATGAACGATTGTGTTTGAATAAAATAAAATTCAATAAAATTCTGGTGAACAGGCTTTTGTAATTCGTTCCATGGCTTTCTTACCTTATCTCTGAAGCAAACCATGATGTATAATGTAACTGGAATTGCTTTGATTATTCTTCATTCAAATTAACTACTAGATGAATCTCACTTGAGAAAACAAAAGGACAGATCAATGTCGATCTATTCTACTTCGTTTATTAAAGTTAACCAGAAAGTGTAGAAACATGGCTGAGGTTGTATAAAATGCAGGAGACACTTCAGTGAAGATTAACTTTGGCTCCAGAAACTCAACACCAATATGATTATTTAGTACTCACAACAATTTGTTTATGTTTCTTCTGCACGTATTGCTTTTTGTAACTTTGACTGGTGCAACAAGTTGCTATTTAGGTAACTCTTCTAATTCATGTCTTTATCTGAATTTGGCAAGCTCAGGTGCTACTTGATGAACTCTGCGACTTGAAGAGAAAGGTAAAAGCTCTTTGCTAGCCCTTTATATTGCCACGTTCACACCATGTTCCTGGACTGTGAGTGGCTCTGCCTCAGTACTGAATATCCAATCATCCCATATATGGCTGAGCATTCGGCCCTCATCTCTTGCAGGAACAAATGCTACAAGATGACAACCGGGTCCTGAAAAGGAAGGTAAGTGACAGTCCAACAGCAAGCCTCCCTAGAAAGCTTTGCATTCGTAGCTTGGGACCGCATGATGCACTGCACCACTCCTAAGAACATGTTGTCCAGTTGAGTGCGAGTGGAAAGCCGGTGCACAAGTTGGTAGATCGGTTGGCCCCCTTGGTGGCGGCAGTAACATATATAAACTTTTTTGAACTGATAGCATATATAAACTGATGATGGCCTGCACATGCAGTTCAAGCTGCAGCCTCTGTGCAGTTCTTCCTCGCCTTGCTCTTTGCCGGATCGTTTCATTTTGGGATCGCTCTTGTTTCAGCTGGACGAGGTCGATGCAGAGGCAGTGGCTCCTCCGCCGCAGCTGCTGTGGCAAGGTGGCAGCAGCAGCGGCGACACCATGCTGTCGGATGGCCCTCCGCAGCTAGAGCACTTTTTCCAGGCCCTGGAGAGCAACCCATTATCTCTGCAGCCAACGTATTTTCCCGTCCCCGCCTTCGACCTCTTGCCTGAACTAAGTAAGGCTATTCTGAATCCCTTGCTCCCGTTTGTGCAGATTCCATACCATGGACATGAACCAGCAGCCGGCGCCGGGGGGCTGCTACCTTCCTGCGTGGATGGCATAGCCATTGCTTTGTTGTTGCATTGGCCCGAGAGAAGTGCCCGTGTCCTCCACGGATTCCTACGAGTTCTGCTGCTGCTTTTGCTCGCCTATTTGCTCTGCTTGCAATGTTTGCCGAACTGTTCAAGTGACAATAAGCATTGGTGTGTTGGACTCTGTCTTTTAGAGTACCCATCTGTTTCAATATATATACCAGTTGAGTCGATCTTCTTTTGAGTTTTTACAAATTCAGGCAGATTCCATCAATTTTTTGTTCCATGTCTCTTGCCCTGAAACTTTAACAAACCAAATAGTACTAGATTACTGTTTCCATAGCTCTTAGCACACAACTAATTTTTCTTTTAAATTTAGATGGCGCACACTGCTGTCCACGCTTGGCCTGTTTACTCAAGTGTGCTTGTGCCAACTATTTCCATGAGAGAACATACTTGTGGTGATGACAGGAATCAGGTGGCACTCAGCATCCAATCTCATGGCTGTAAGATTGAACAGGTCAGTGTTTATACACATTCATGTATGCCTTGTTCAATGAAAAAATGTATCTTTGTTGGACTTATATAGAACAAGGAGAGAATAATTTGCTGCAGCTATATATGCCTTTCAAATTGTTATGTACAAAGTGGTTTATGTATTTTGTTGCATCTATTATTTTTGTAATAATAAAAATAGCTTAAATATATCAGTTGAGCACTTGAGCTTATAACGTGTGCTAAGTAGATTTATCAGTTAGACTCTAGAGGGTTTTTTTTTTGCTATCATACTAGCCTTATTCAGTGATCAGATTATTTTTTCTTGTTGATCAGAGAACAAAAAATAAATTGTATTAAAATCTACAGTGTTTTTTTGTACTTCTTAGACAGGCCTGGGATTGAGTTGTCAAGGCAGTAAAATGCATTTCAAGAACTAAGGTATCTTGTACATGTCGTAATAGAATCCATTACAATGCAGTGGCACAAATGGAACTGAAAATAAGATTTTTTTTCCAGGTTTGCTCTCTCGGTAGAGCAGTGGGCATGTGATGTTTTCAAGGGTTGATATGTAACTCCTTAATTTGTTTTTCTTTCGAAGAAGAGACATTTTTCAAACGTATGGAGTTAAGAAAGGTATGTGATAAAGTGATATCATGGTTGACTCAGATCATATAATTGTTATCTTCTTGATAAAATTATAAACTCTTCGGATTTCAACTTCTTTCATGCATAGTGAAAAGGTGTAGTGAATTATTTATAGTGCCCCTTGTTTATTTTTTTCATATGCAAGCACTACCTCCATTCCTTAGTCCTAGATCGAAGGAAATTGCAGGCATAGGGTTATATTTCAAAAAACTTGCAAATTGAGGATAATAGTGTGCGACCACTAGGGTAGTGCAGTTAGACGGCTGAGGAATGAGTATGTATTATAGATATGTTATTTGGATCATATTTTTCTTTAACAGTTTATTTTGCTAACTATTTTTTAAAACACGTCACCGGTGCGTGTGCACTTTACATCATATATAGACTAATTTCAGTTACTAAATTTTACAGGAAGGCTAATGGTAGCATCAGATGGAAAATGGTATGCCCTACCAAAGATGAGTGATATTTGTCAGTTACTTAGCAGTGTGATTTGGCTTGTAAATTGTGTTAATCCAGTATGTATTGCAACTTTGTGTTTATCATAAAGTGCTTTGTTTGTCTTTCATTGGGATAATATAATGTACTTGACTTATGAAACGAGAAAAGTTACTCATACGAAGTGTAGGTGCACCAAGTTATTGTCAAATGACATGAAGCGTAGATGCCTCCATTTTCAGATTGTCATTTTTTTAGTAAACATTGCTTGTAACATAATTATTAAAATATTGTTTCAACAGGGAACAAGGTTCTCTTTTTTCATAAGAAATATGATTTTCTAAAACACGTGTGTGTCGCACGTGCACTTTACTGGTACGTTAAAAGGTGGATAACCGGTTTAGAGCAAAACCAGTGTATACCCCTTCCAAAACTCCAAGCAAGAAACACGTGGTGCTCCGGAGAACACATGGATCCAGCGTATAGATAAGAGGTGGAGTGCTATCTAGATTAAAAAATGTCTTCCTACCTCTCTCTCCTCCTTCACTGCCATTCGGTGTTTTGATCCTGCGGGCGAACAAGGAGAAACAAAAAAAAATACTATTATATCTTGAAGCAACGTGCAAACTGAAGCTTCAAATGAGTCAGGTGATCCTATGAACTCCATGATGCCCGAGGTGGAGCGTGATAGCTTGCGTGCGTCGTGCCTACTAATCTAGAAGAGATATTTTGTTCGTTTGGCTTATTAGCCACCAGCCAGAATTACTTTTCTCTCAGAACAAACCAGACATCAGTAATCAACCAACAGTACTTTTCTCTCAGAACAAATCAACACCCGCCATCAGCCACCAGCCAAACGAACAGGCTGCATATGGACACGGCGCGAAGATGTGTGGCGCCGGCAAGCGGTGCAGGCAGGGCCGTGCATGGGGGTTAGAGATGGCAATGGGTACCCGAAACCCGAGTACCCGACGGGTTTTACCCGATAAGGAGGTGGGTACGGAAGGAACTTCGTACCCGTGGGTACGTTATTGGGCAAAATCTCATACTCATCGGGTATGCGGGTACGGGTGTGGGTGTAGACTACCCATACCCGTCTACCCGCGGGTAAGAAAAACCCGCATAAATAATAGCCACCCTAAGTCATTTTAGCTCATATGGTGCATGAATTTGGCCTATATATTGGTGCTAATGTGTGTTACTCTATTAGCTTGTTGCAATGATATGTTTATATCAATATTTATAATTTGTACCTTACTAAAAAGTTGGAATTATTTATTATTTTTGTGTGACGAAGTCCGATTATTTATGTCATTCTCGGGTATGTTGTCGGGTACGGGTTACCCGTCGGGTAGAATTTACCCGACGAGTACGGGTATGGAATTATTTTCCTACCCGTGTGCATTCGCGGGTAACCCGACGGGTAAAATTTAGTCCTAACCGGTACGGGTACGGGTGGGCACTACCCATCGGGTATGTACCCGTTGCCATCGTGAATGGGGGTGTTCCAGCGGTGCGCTGGAACAGGGCCTCCGATTTTATAGGGCCTCAAAAAAATCAAACATACATAATATATATAGCTTATCGGCAGCCCATGGGCCATGGCATGACGAGGTGATGTTGGGCTCCGCACAATGCACATGAGGTCGTTCCGATGCAGCAGACAGAAGGCAACACGCTGCCGCCCCGTCCCGACGTCAATCGTCATGTGCTGATCTCTGTGTTCCGCCGTTCGCCCGTTCCGCAGGGCCCGTTCTTATTCGTGACTCGGTGACTCGTTAGGGCTCAAAGCTGCCGACCGCCGGGCGATTGATCAGCGCACCAAGAGAACTAGAAAAAGAGAAGGTGATCCCTATTTTCCTTAATCCTTACCGGTTCTAATTTTGGCCAGGAAACTGAACGATTTGTTAATGGCAACATATCAGGTGGAAACCAACCTCTTCATGCAAACTATGGAAACTTCAATGTGAGTCACACGATGTTGATCCAATGGAGATCTCATGGGAGGTGGAAGGGGTGATTTGCAAAATCACCTTTGCAAATCACACCTCTCACCTCTCATGAATTAGTAGGTTCCATTTATATAGATTACTAGATGAAACCCCACTCGTTGCTGTGAGAATTTTTTATACAAATTTTTTAAGTTAAATGTAGAAGTGAAAACACCAAAGTGATTACATGGGCATATTCATTTGTAAAAAACATTATATATGAAAGCATGCTATTTTGTTGGGAGTTAAACATTCTAAAATGATTGATCCTACATATATTTCAACTACGGGAATTGTGGTGTGCTACTCATAAATACATGCTATGGGTCACAAAAAATCAGTTGAAGGGATAAATAGATAGTTTGGTGGATGATGACATGGCGTATAGTGGGTATTGACATGACGTATAGTGGCGTATAGTGGGTTGTGATGTGAAATATTTGCATGTTGACAAAAATATTTAGTGGGTTGCATCTATATAGTTGTATATGGTATATAGATTTTAAATATTTTCACATGTGAGTATAACTTTTCACGACGAATGTGAGCCTACTTAATCCATGATTTGTTAAAGAAATTCTGCAGTAATCATCCTCTAATTATGCGGTAAAGACCCCTAATCATAAAAAATATATTAGTGATGCCCAATTCTCTCGAATCACAGCCCATCTACATCATCTGCTGATATCACTAACTTTCATCTCACGTCGTCCGATGCACCGAAGTGTCTTGCCGAGGAGCCGAATGGACATTCCTTGCCTGTACATTGGCGATTGGTCTCCCTCTATTTGCTCTAATAATTCCCTATGCCCATTTATTCACTGTTCGACCCGCAGTTGATCTGTCGTTTCACCTGCGCCATGCCCCACCGTGCGGTTACCAGCTCTTCCTCCACGTTTTCATCTGAAGAAAACCAAAGGTCGTCGCTGGCTCGCTGCCCGACGTAAGGTCGTTGCTGCAGTAGTTTAAATGACTCTGCTGCCCATACATGCCCTGCACCCAGGGCCGTGCCATCGAATTTGTAGGCCCTGTTCCTAATTCTAAGTGTGGCCTTGTAGAGGCATCCGTCTAATGTCTGCTTGCCAGATGAAATCAAAGACGGACGGGCCAGCCAGAGAGTGATGAATGACGATGTCCCGCGTTCGTCGTCCTTCCCTAATCCCTCTCCCTAGTCAATTAACAAAGGGAATATATCTAGTGCAAACCGACCTCTTCATGCAAACTATGAAAACTTCAATGTGAGTCACACAACGTTGATCCAACGGAGATCTCATGGGAGGTGGAAGGAGTGATTTACAAAATTCATGAGAGGTGGGAGGTGTGATTTGCAAAGGTGATTTTGCAAAGCATCCCTTCCACCTCCCATGAGATCTCCGTTAGATCAATATCGTGTGACTCAGATTGAAGTTTCCATAGTTTGCATGGAGAGGTTGGTTTCCACCTGATATGTTGCCTTAACTATATTTCTCTCAACTTGCAACTCATCCACCTCAGATGTCATGTCATCATCCACTAGATCATCAATTTATGTCTTTCACCGATTTTCTGTGACTAGCATCCATAGATCTTTGCTAAGTATAATGCTTAAGAAATCCAACAATAGAAATACGTGAAAGATCAATCATTTAACAATCATTTTCTCTCAACAAAATGAATATATTTTCATATATAGCGTCATTTGTAAAAGAATGTTTGCAATACAATCACCTTAATTTATCTTTCGAACCTTACAACTTTGTTTAAAAATTCCCACAATAACGCGCAAGGTATTACTTACTCCATCCGCCCCGCAAAGACTGTTCATATAGCTTGCAAAATGTGTTCCACAAAGAGTATTTTTTAGCTCGTATTAAATGCTATTTTCATTAAATTAACACCAAGTACCAAAAAATATTACATTGAAAAACACAAAGAGCCAATGAAATACTTATTTGATGCCTCTTTTCAAGTTCCAATGCATAATTAATTAAGGATAACAAAGTCATTTGTCACAACTACTAGCATATCCTTAATTTTTCTAAACGAATAGTTTTCCTGAGACGTAGGGAGTACTTTTATTTAATATACTTCGTGCATAGAAGATTTGGGCTAAAAATCAGCCCCATGAAAAAAACACGGCCTAGAAAAGCCCATTGTAGGCTCCCTAGTACAGCCCATCAGACCTCAACCACAAACTGACAAGATAAGCACCCGAATCGGGTGGCTCCCGTTTGCCGCTTTAACGGCACACCACTTAAACGCCGTCACGTCCCCACCCCCACTCCGTCTCCGGCACACTCCCCGTCGAGATGGCCCTCAAAGCCGCCGTTTCCGTCACCCCGCTGCCGTCGCCTCCCCTCCGCCTCCTCCTCTCCTCCTCCTCAAGGACGGCGGCGGTTCGCAGACTTGCGAGGGTTTCCGCGGCGATGGCGGTGCAGCCGGCCGTGGTGGTCGGCGGAGGACGCGTGGGACAGGCGCTGCTGTTCATGGGCCCGTCGGGAGGGGACGTGCTCGTCGGCCGCGGCGAGAAGGTACCCGAGGACGCGCCCGGGCCGATACTCGTGTGCACGCGCAACGACGACCTCGACGCCGTGCTCGAGTCCACCCCCAAGTCGCGTTGGCGCGGTACATGTGCTTGCTGTGGCAGTGACTTCGTGCCGTGCGCGTCGGCGGAGCTTTCTGGGCTAACATTGGAGCAGATTTGGTGTTTTTCCAGAATGGGATGCTGGATCCGTGGTTTGAGAGCAAGGGGTTAGTGGATGCAAACCAGGTTTTGGCCTACTTTGCCGTGTCCAAACTCGGGGAGCCGCCAGTCGATGGGATTACTGACACCAATCCAGAGGGACTTACCGCTGCATTTGGCAGCTGGGCTCCTGCTGTGGCAGCCCGCCTGCAAAATGGCGGACTTACCTGCAAGGTGGGATCCTCGGCATGCAATTCACAAGTTCTGCATTTCTCGTTGATAAATTCCCATGTCCGTCAGTTGCACCTTCACCATAGTTGCTACATTTCTGCACACCAAAAGTACAATGACATCTTTCAATGATGGTAAGGTGTAAACATGCAATGCTTCTCAAAAGAATTGGTTGGTCAGGCTCAGGCTCTGCAACTTCTGAAAAAGGTCTATATTGAATGGCATCAGAATATCAGATAAAAATTAGAACGTAACGTTGTTACTGGTTTGGTCCCTATCTTGTGCATTGTTTATTTTCATCATGTCAAACATTTATGCAAGAGATCCTTTTGCTTTTCTCTGGAAGATGTTGTAATATGAGTATAATTTTGATGGCATCTTCACATCTTATTGCAGTCAATGTTCTTAGTTCCTATTTTATTAAGGTGTAAATAGAAACTGCGAAGATAATATGTTTGCAATTTTAGGAAAAAATGAATACAAATGAAAATAACTATGAAAATGGAAGTATACATTTCTGTGCAAGATTGATGAAAATCAAGATAATCAGTGATCTCAGAGAGCTACGGTTTGGCACGACAGTTATCTTCTTGGACAAGAGGCTAAATATTAGTTACATTATCTAAAAAATCATGCTGTTGTCATGCTTGTCTATTGATGTCCTTTCTCCTAGTCTACTTTGTGCATTTTCAAGCATTGAAGTATAATCATTTGTAATAATTTCGTTGCAACCTACTCATCAGGTGCTTGAAAAGGAGGCCTTTCAGAAGCAAATGCTTGAGAAGTTGATATGGATTTCAGCTTTCATGCTTGTTGGTGCTCGGCATCCAGGGGCTACTGTTGGTGTGGTCGAAAAAGACTACCGACCTGAGGTCTGAGGTTCTTTCTCTCATTAATATGTCAGTCGTTTTTTGGTTACTCATTCAGTTAGGACTAACAAGCAAGATTCTTGTAAGAGAAATTCATTTGTGCTTTTGTCTTGGCAGGTTGTGAGCCTGATAGCTGAATTGGCATCTGCTGCAGCTACAGAGAGGGGCCTTACATTTGATCAAGGTATAGAAGAGCGGCTCTGTGCATACTCAAGAGCCGTGGCACACTTCCCTACTGCTGTGAAAGAGGCAAGTACTACCACTGACTATCTATTGAGCAGTTAAACCTACATCCGATTCTACTTCCAACTAAATTAATATAAACACATTTCAATGAGGCAGTTCAAATGGAGGAATGGTTGGTTTTACTCTCTTACCGAGAAGGCGCTTGCAGCAGGAAAGCCAGATCCTTGCCCACTCCACACAGCTTGGCTCAAGGAGATTAAGGTCATATAAAAAGTAGTCATGTACATGAGGCACACATCCACAAAAGTACAGAACAGTATGTGCTGTACTGCTATCTATATAGAGAATTGCATGCACCTTCAGCTACTTTTGAATTTGGCGTTTTCTCCTGTTACACTTGTAACTTCCATGTCACCTGTGTCATATAATGTCTTTAGTGTGAGTTTAGCACTAAACTACATTGCTGTGATGGCCAATGCAATTATTCTGAATTATGATAGCCACAACATTATCATAGAGGCTGGATGGCGCATTCACATGAAAATAAAATGTCAAGATCGCCTAACGTGCCTAGACCACCTGTAGGAGTTTCCATTGAATTTGTCAATTCATACTGCACAACATGCTGATTTAAAGTGGCATTTTGGTTCATCCACTGTCAGAGAAGATCCAGCCATCACTGAGCACTCCCAGAAACAAGCCATGAATCGGAGAAATTTCCAGGCAAGTCTCTTGCAGACCTCCTTTCTACTGTTAGTCTTCACATCTAGTGTGATCCACCATGATCCTGGCCAACAGCGATGACCAGCCACCATCTCCTCTGCTCTCATGGTCGCCTGCAAAGCCGATATGATCCTGGTTTGGTCTCACATGCAATTCTGCTGGTCATATCACTGAGATCAGCCTCCACTGCTTCTCATCAAGTCTTGGAGGGTGGCCATCTTCCACCACATCAATCGTACACAAACAAGGCTGCAAAATGGAATTAAATTCTGTCATCTAATTTATGTATAACATAAAATCACACAAATAAATAAGTCCTGTTTGGATTGGAGTGTCCATTGGAGAGTTTTGAATCCAGTTCAGATTTAAATACAGCAGAACTTCCTATGAAATACCCTGTATAATGAGTAGTTTTCCAGGTATACTATTTCTTTTGTACTGTTGTTATTCATTTGTAGCATCTGTTATGGTTTTAAAATAGAACACTGGTAACCTGACATTAACTCTGGTGTAGTAGTTCTAATTCACCAATCTAATATTTACAAGGTTGTGTGTACCAGCAGGCAGCAGCAGCAGCCTAGATTTTAACATGGAACTCCTGAGCATGAAAATGGATGAGAATACCCTGACCTAAGCCTACGAGTCTTCGACAAGCCTGCCTTGGAACTTTTTCACATTAATCAACCCCTACAATAAGAAACTGCAATTTTGTTACCTCAGAACTGACTCATTGACATATTGCAGAAAAGAAGCATATTGAAACTTACCACAGGTGCTCAGTAAATTGCAAACTCATGGGTTTTTGACGACATCCTGAGTTCCTGACTAAGTTTAAACTTTTACCTTGCTGGTACCCAGCTATTGGGATGTGCTGACAATTATAAACACACACATCCTTATCCACCCTGCCACATAGCATTTTCTCCCATATAAACAGACATGCCTCCGTTACTCGTTTTTAATTAAATGTACCACTAAAAATGTACTGTGCAGTTAAACATGCAAGCCCACTTTGTTTAAAATTTGGCTGAAGGAGCTGCAACCTGTTCTACTTCTAACTGAATTAACATATACACATTTCAATTGGATAAATTTAAGTGGAGGAATGGCTGGTTTTTGACTGACCCTCGGAGTGCTCAATAGGTTCCAGCTGCAAAGCCCACTTCCAGTTTGTCTGGCGAATAACAATTTCATGGGAGAATTTGCAATTGTCCTCGAGAGATGCAGGAGGCTAACTATTCTGGATCTTGGTGAGAATAATTTTTCTGGCACAATTCCTTCATGGATAGGAGTGAGCAATCCCTTCCTAAGGGTGCTCCGGTTGCGGTGAAATATGCTCCATGGGACCTTGGCAGCTGTCACATCTTTCATCGGCAGCTGTCACATCTTTCATCCCTCCAGTTACTGGATCTAGCAGACAACAGTTTCGTAGGTTCCATGCCAAGAAGTTTGGCCAATCTAACAGTAATAATGCAGCCAAAAATAGAGTTGAACATACCAGGACGTCAACTATCAAATTCTGGGTAAATTTGCCATTTGTGCATACACAGAACGAATAAACATAAACTGGAAGAGACGGTATCATACCTTTGACGGAACCATTCCACTTATGATAGCCATTGATCTGTCGAGCAACTATCTTTCTGGTGAAATCCCTCTAGAGCTAGCAAATCTTCAAGGTCTCAGATTCCTAATTTTTTCAAGAAATCATCTCTCTGGCAGCATTCCAAAAGACATTGGTAATTTGAAGATTATGGAGTCCCTTGATTTATCTTGGTCTGGCTCCATTCCTTTAAGCATCTCAAAACTGATGTCCCTTAATTCGCTAAATCTGTCCAACTACAAGCTTTTAGGTGGTCATTCCATGCAATGGTATTTTGGCTAACAAACATATTGATAATGTGAGCTCCTGGCCAGTACGTAGATTGGGTTGTGAAGATACTAAACATATTCTTTTCTCTTGTGGGAAAGCACAAGCGGTCTGACGCTGTCTGTGGGTGTTTGGGATCGTATACAAGAAGTCCTGAGCAAAGATCTGTCAGGATCAGTGGTTATGGAGGAAATTATCAAGAGCAATGTAATCATACAAGACCGTGGGATTCGCCGAAATTATTTTAACGGGTGGTTGGTACCTTTGGTGGCAACGGAGGCAGGTGGTGCATGGTGAAGTTGTACAAACTTACGCCAGGTCTGCTATATTCTGGTTCTGACATTCAATTATATGAATGCTCATAAAAAAGGTGTTCAGACGAAGGAAGGATGGAAGAAACCAGCTGGGGACTTCGTCAAAATTAATGTTGATGCGAATTTCAGTGAAGAAATGGGAACGGGTGCTACGGGTGTTGTCATCCGAGATCACACAGGAGGGGTAATTCTATGGTGCAAAGATATTTACCATATATTGGTGATGCACCGATGGCGAAGGCTTATCCGTTGTTTGACGGGTTTCGACTTGCCGAACAGGTGGGATGCAACCGAATTATAGTCTATTTAGACTGTATGCAGGTGGTTAATACCTTCTGTGATGGCTTCTTAGCAACTTCTGCGACGGCTATTTATGATTGTTTTTCGGTCTGGATGAGTTTCAGTTCAATATCTATAGAACATTGTAATAGGGATGCAAATCAGCAGCCTGTTCGTTTGGCTGGTGGCTGGTGGCTGGTGCTGGTTTGTTCTGAGAGAAAAGTATCGCTGGCTGGTGGCTAATAAGCCAAACGAACAGGCCGCAGGTAGCTCATGAGCTGTCAAAGTTGAAGCACTTGTATTTGGGCCGCTGAGCCTCCTAGGTTCTTAATTGCTATCTTGGCTAATGAAGTAATGTTGTTAAATGATCAATAAAGCTAGCCATGAAGACATTCCCTCAAAAAAAAAGAAACAAGCTTTCAGGTGAGATACCAACCAGTTTTCAACTGCAAACACTTGTCAAACCATCAATTTACAGTTTCCCACTGATATCATGTTCAGATGGTACAAATTCTACACCAGCACCGAGCAGCCAGAGCTTGAAGCTCTAAGCTGGTATTACTCTATATTGGTTGGGTTGACAGTTGGGATCTGGTTATGAAACTAAGTCGGTGGAGTGTTTTCATTAAGGGAGCTGAATCCCGACTTAAAAAATCTCCGAACTCCAACTTTACCTGCAAGAGGATTTTTAAGAAACAGTCTCGTAAATTCGCTCTAACGAGAAATTGAACTCGTATCTCCTGGTTGCAATCATATCTCAGCCCCCTCTAACCAACTAGGTTAGGACTTTTGGCTTTGGATTTTGGTTATGGTCTGGATGACTGCTTCTCTTCGAGCCTTGGAGGGTTTCTATCTTCCATTGCATCTATCCTATACTCCCTCCATCAATTTATCCAAAGTCTATTTTTAAATTTGAAAAAAATCTATTTATGCAAGACATATTTGTGTTTTTGCATTGGGAAACACTAAATTGTCGCTTTGGCATGTGAGCGAGTAGTAAATTCCTCTCATGTGCTTCTCAGGAGATTAATGACGAGAGATACTTTATTTCTTTTTCTTAGTCTTTGAGTCAAATACAAATGTGCCTTGGGTAACGGGATGGAAAGAGTACAAAAGGTTTTCATTGTCTAATATTTGTATGATATGGTGAAAAGTAGTTACGTCTTGTTTGTACTGGGAGATTTCGTTGGAAAGTTTTGGAAACATTCCAAATTTGGATGGCAACAGAACTTTCCAAAGGGTGTGTTTGGTTGGGCTATGACTTTTGAAAAAGTTGTTGTGAGCTGTGGGCTGTGGAAAACTCACAGCTGTGGGAAAAGCACAGGGCCGTTTGGTTAGAGGTGCTGTCAAACTGCAAGTTGTCTGAGAAATACATGTAATGCCCCTAAATGTTTGGGACATGTTTATATGCAAATTACTCTTAAAAATCTAATATATTCTCTATTTTGTATTTAAATAGCAAATTTGGAAAGGAAATTATAAGTTTTTTCTATCATAACCGGAGTCAACGAGATAATATTTTCCTATAAAACTAAGTTAGTATGTAAATAATAATATAAGTGTACAAGTAACAAAATTAATGAAGGAACCATTTATGCCTTTAGGAGGCACAGGAAATGAAGGAAAATTTGCCAATGCATGAGTGAGGATACGTGAGTGATGTGCGCCAACCAGCAACCGCAAAGGTAAACCTCATATGAAAGTCACAAATAGCCAACACATTCTGAGATGTGTATCCATGACGACATGTGTGGCTAACTGTTTCGTCCACGGCACTATCACTGCAATATGTGAACCATCTATTGCTCCAATTGCATCTTTGAAGTGTGTCCAAAATCGATCCTCTCTCACCCTTTCATGCTCCGCGCAAACTTTAGGAGTAATATTATGCTTAGCTAACTTGCGCAAACACTTCAACACTTCATAAAACTTGATGTGAACCATCCGAAGTGACAGTGTGAAACGGTTTTCAACTTGTGCAAATGACTGTGGCCCTACGACAATCCACAGAAACATTGCCAAATGACTCAATGGATGAAACATTGTAGGTCGAGCTCAATCCGTAGGTAACAAGTCATGGAGTGCATGAAAAATCTTTGGGCCCATCTGAAACATCTTAAAATACCTTGGTCTTTCCATGCACTTCATCACCCATTGGATTATTCTAGTTTCTGCTGTTTCTCTATGTGCACCTTTTTGCAAATACCGCTAGTGTACAAGTTTCCCATTTCTCCCACAACAGCAACATGTTGGGGAAATTCAGCTAGCATCAGTGAACCCTCTTTTCCTTCTTTGGCTACAACTGCCAATCTTCCATCCATCTACTGCAAGCAAATAAATAGTGGTTCACAATAAGGAAATAAACAATGGTTCACATGAGGCAAATAAATAGTGGTTCATATGAAGCAAATAAATTAATGGTTTACAGCCAGCAAATAAATAATGGTTCACAACAAGCAAATAGTTATTGTTCTCAACAAGCAAATAAATAATGTTCTCAACAAGGAAATAAAATAATGGTTCACAGCAAGCAAATATATATTACATATCGCTAATGACAATCATTGGCGCTTCACCATCTCCTTTTCATGCTCCCTCTCAATCAAATCGAGCCTTCCTTCATTTGTTTCTAGAGAGGTAAAGACCTCCCTAAATTCAGGCTTCATAATCAAAAATATTGTTGTATGCATTAGAGCAGTTCCTTCTTGTACCCCACAATCTTTCACCATCTTCATAACTTCTTTAATGGTAGGGGTTGCATTGCATGGAGAAGTGGGTGATGCTTCAACACTTGTAGAAATCTTCTCAGCTGCTGCTTCTATCTTCTGACAAGTGGTCTTGTACATACGAGAGAATGGGCTCCTCTCATCCTTGTTGGCCAGTCCCTTGCATTTATTTTTCCTGGGGTTCGCTGTCTTCTCCGGCTTCTCTTTAGGTTTTGGTATCTCAGCCACATCCTTATCACCTTCCTCATCGGAAGATATATCTCTAGGACATGATATTGATGCCCCACTAACATCTGACTGGCCAAAAATGAAATGTAGATCTTCTAGGAATTTTGGTCCTTCTTTTCGAAATTTCACATGATTGCATTTGATTCCTTTTTCTGGATTGTTGCATCTCTTAAATTAAATAAACAAAGTTAGCAAGGCACAGCTGAACAAAGAACAACAGAAGTGTTTACAGTGAAAGAATGGTTCTTGTGACGCCCCAGGTTTTTAATTACCGTCGTTAACACTAATGACATGTTTAGCCGGTCAGATGGTCAACCCTAGGTCAACCTGGGCCCTCACACATGAAAACTCCTTAACACACCCCTAGTGACCCTAGTGAATAGTTAAAACACTTGTGGGGCCAACCCTTGGTCAAAGGGTGGGTCAAACCCCCTTGCCACCCAGTGTCCACAGGTGTCTGCCGGAACTTTTGCCGCGTTCCCCAAATTTCACCTAAACACTTAAAATTCTACCTTTAGGAAAGTTGTAGATCTTGTTGAGGGACACAACTTTCATGTAGAGTGGCATTGCTGATTTGGGGAGGAAAATTGTGAAAAAGCCCTTGCAAGGCAGATTCTACTGTTGACAGAAGCATGTTGACATTCAAAGTTAACATTCCTCTAGATTCAAATCTAAACAGTAAAACCCCATACAACCTTTGGGAAAGTTGTAGATGGTACTTAGATCTACAACTTTGGTATTCATTGTTTGGTCAAGTTGTATTCAAATTTTTGGAGAAATAGTGGCTTGAACACAGCACCAGTGTCACTGCCCAGCACCAGAGCGCGTCGCGCCGCGACGTCGCGCGCGCGATGCGCCGCCGTCGCCGCCCGCCGCCGGCCTTGCCCCGGCAGCCGCACCCGCGCCGCCCAAGGGCTCGGCGTCCGTGCCGTGCCCCGTCCCGATGCCCCGCGCCCCCGGGTGCTCCGTCCCGAGGTGCCTTGGCGTCCGCGCGCGCCGTACGCGCGCACGCGCCACGGACCGGCGGTCCGTCGGCGGCGTCACCGCCGTACGCGCGCACCTCGACGCGCGCGTAGCACGGAGGGCATCTAGCGCCGTCACCCCGTGTCACCCGGTGCCGGCGCGCCTACTTAAACCCCCCCCCTTCGCGCCCCTCCGCGCGCCACACGAGCGCCCCCGCCGTCATTGCCGCCGCCGCCGTGGCACGAGCTCACCGCTCGTGCTCGCCGACGTCCAAGCCCCTAGATAGCCTCCTTAGCACCCAGGAAAGCTCACGTGCGTGCTTGTTTGCGCCAATTTGGCCTCCACGCCGCAGCACACCGAGCCGCCCCAAGCGTCGCCGCCGGTCGCCGCCGTGCGCCGTCGCCGGAGCAAGTTCCACCCTCGCCACCACCACCAACAGGACCGGGGTGAGCTCAATTTCATCGTGGTGCCGCTTGTTGTCGTGGTCGGGCCCCACATCGCCGCCGGCGAGCCCTCCCGCCGCCAACGAGGGTATGGATGTGAATCCGAGGGCCTGTTTGCAAGGAATCTTAACTTAGTTTATTTGCAGATCGGTCCACAGTCTTAGAAAATCCATAGAAATTCACAAAAAATTCCAAAATTCTCAAACAAATTTTGTAGGTCTCAGGATGTTAAACCCCAGCTACTTGATGTACACTTGTGTCTAGATTCAAAGTATTTTTGGCAGAAAAATTACAAATGTGTTATGATTGAATCTGTCATAACTTGAAATGTATAGCTTCTCTGTAGTTGATCTTTGGATATGTTGTGAGTTAGGGTAAGACTAGATGCTGTGCCAAAAATTGCACAAAGTTATCATGTGAATCTTTTTATAAAAATGTTTTTCCATCTCTGGCAGAACTGCATAGATGATTTTTCATGTTAAATATATTCATGTTCTTGAGCCCAACTTGTGCACACTGTCGTGTGATGACAAAAGACACATCTTGTGAATTAATCATGAATTTAGGAGTAACAGAAATTATTATTCTTGATTTATGCATGTTTTCCTTTGTAAATTAATAGACCAAGTTCAGTAGAGGTTCCATGTGAACATGCTAGCTTTTTAGGCTTTTTTAGGATCAGGGAACATGCACAAGAAAGTTTGGATCATTTTGATGCTTATTTATTTTTATATGCATTTAAGTTGAATCACTATCTAGCCTTTGTTATTTTCAATAATATTTATTTTCCTAGCATCCAACACTCACATGTGGGTCCAATGGACCAGGATAGGTGCTAGTAGGCCTAAGAAACACTCATGTAATTTTTGGTAATTTAATTGGTTAATAAATGGCTTAAATGCCCTTTTAATATTAAAGGGAAATTAAATAAAGGAAAATCCTTAATTAAATCTTCTTTTTCCTTTTTGAAAGCATTATTTAATATAAATAAAATAAATTAATTATCAGCTCTGATAAGGAGTTAATTCACAAATAAAATATTAACTACACCATGTGGGTAAAGATAAAATAAAATAAAGCTTTCCCATGGAATGATAAGCTTAAATAAAAACCTTTATTCAAATATGGAATAAAAGAGTAACCCATGTACATTCCCTAACCTTCCTAAAAGAGAAACCTTAATTGAATGCTTGTCAAGGTGGATATGACCAACTAGAGTTGGATAGGACCACAAACTATCACATCACCTAAAGTGCATTGCATTCCGTGTAGATCTTCCGGACGGAGACTACTCCCTAGTCCCGGAAACCGAGGAAGGCGGAGCAGAAGGTTCTCTGCAGTACGTGGACGGACTCGACACCGAGGTTGCCCAAGCTAACCTAGTCGACGAAGGCAAGCTCCGGTGCATCTAACCCAGTTTTAAAATTCTTTACTCGATTATCTATGAATGATTGTGCATTTACGTTCAGGAGTTGAATGAAACCCTAGATGCATGATCCATAGGTACCTTTGGTCCCTACTAGTATGATAGGTCGATAGCTGCTAAGCTATAGGACCGTTACAAGTCGAGTGATGACTTCACTCGCGAGAATAGGTTCCTAGATAGGAATCATACTATATCCTTAAATGGATTGCTCACGTGGTAAGAGCATGGGACCTGGGCTCCGGTCCAGCGGTTATGTGGGTTAAGTTTTTGAACGTACCAAGCATATGCCGGGTATGGGACCGGTAAGCCTAGTACCATAATGAGGCGGTGAGGGATCTTACTATTACTACTCTTGGGATTCGCTCTCACGGCTAGCTACCGGTGGTGTATGGTGACTCCGGGTATCTCGCGGGGTATGCTGGATAGCCTGCACCAAAGACTGTAAGATTCGATCCCAACCCGAGGATTTATGGGGACGTCCTGGAGAGTTGTCCTCGCGGGGGCAGCCGACCGTGTGTTTGGGTCCACCTTGCAAGGTTTTAATCAATCGATTGTCGGCCTCTCACCGTTATCTGAGACTACTTACTCCACTAGTCATGTGATCCCTAATGATGGAAGTTGATGAAGATGATGTTTGAATAATTGTATTGTACAACTTGTTTGTACTAGTTGGCTAATGTAGTAATATTAAACCCACTAGAACTTGTACTAAAATCTTGAAAGTAAGGACATACTCTTGTTACTTTTTAGCAAAAGCAACCCAGTAGCCAAAAAGCCTTTCATGGTCTAGATGTGGTGAAGTAGATATCACCGACGGGTAAGACTTGCTGAGTATTAGTATACCCAGCCTTGCTATGATGTGTTGATCCAGGTCATGCCTTCAGTGATGTGTGGCCCGGTGAGATCCCGCCCGGTTGGGAGCTGGAGTGGGTGGAGGACGACTACTGAAGTATCATGGATGGCCTCCCGTGGTGACTTCGCTGCCGCTAGTTAAATTTCCGCTGTCTTTTCAAAACTCTGAACTATTCTGTCATGACAAAAACTATGGTTTGTAATAATTGAACCCTTCGGGGTACGAATTTGGATTCGAATGTTGATGTATCTCTGGACTCGCCTTCGAGTGAGTTTTAATGCATATATTCGATCCTTGTGCTATTCAAGTGATTTACCGGGCGTTAACCCGGCGACTTACGACAGGATGGTACTTTATTATTGCTTAATGGCCAAAGTGGATCGGTCTTAGGCGATAGTACGGTACTTTCCTGGGCGGGTTGTCCCAGTTGGCATCAGAGCTTATATGCACCAGAGATTAATTAATAAACCTTAATCACTGATTTTTGAATAAAATATGCCAACATTTTCTGATTTTCAAAAATACGTTGGTCCGCTAAGGATAAACTAGACCGAGAGGCCCTAGAGGGAATTTTGGGTTCTTTCAGGTGGCTTAAATAACTTATGGTTTATTTTGCTAACTCCCAGCACATTTCTTTCTGTCAGACTTACTTTATTGCACAACCAAACTAGGAGCCACGTGTTTTATACGTGTGCTGTTCCGCATCACGGGAATTGCGAGGGTTGATGGAGTGATCCATTCCACGGATCCCATCTTCGCGTCTGTTTATGAGTTGGGTGTCGCCACGTGTTTCATACGTGAGCATTCCGCATGTCGCTCATGCGAGGCAAGGATACACTCCATTCAAACGGAGGGTGTCCGAGGTTGGACGCTGTCCATGCAGCGGCTTAACGCATGGATACCGTTTCAATAGTGAACGGTAATGTATGTGGACACTTTCGTGACGTGCTGGCACGAAAGGTTCGTTTTCTGCAGGTACATAACAGCGCTTCGTTAGTTGTTAAGCAAGTACCGTATAGCTCTCGACTAGATATTATAGGGAGAGACGAATATGAGCCTTGCCACCGGCACTAACTTCGATTTTTGGCTTGATTGCCATGTGAGGTCGAATAGGACGTCTTGCATGCATGTTAAAAATCGAAACAACTAAAATAGACCCCAAAAATCGGAATTCCATGTGTTCTCTAAGGAAGTTTATGCTAGTGTGTGCTTTTTATAAACTAGAATACCTCCCATACCTAGCCGTCATGCTGCCAAAATTTTGTGGAAATTTTGTTTATCATATGCTAGGTTAACTAAACCAATTTGTTAAAAACAATTGTTCCTCAACTAGTTACCTTGCAATATCAAGTCACAATTCTAGTTTGTTGGGTTGGTTCACACTCCCCTAGGCACATCCAAGTTAAGGACCCTCCATCTTGTTTCCTTGATCGTTGTTCAAACCTTAGAGTCCCAATTAAGAGTATTAAAGGATTAATTTAAAAGTTGGAAAATTTTTGTGGTTTCTGGGCTTTTGGTTATGAAATTTTCATTCACAACTGCCAGAACTTCACCATTTGTCATGCCGTTATCTTTTGAGATCTGACATGGGTTACCTTTGTGTACAGATGGATTTCCCCGTGTTTCACCATTTCGACGCTGACGGTACGATCCGTACCAATGGGTTGCACTGGGAGGGTTTTCCGCGCTTGGCGTGGGAAGCACTCAGTGCCGCAGGCTACCTTACCCCACCGACGTACGAGGTGAAGGAGTTTGAGCGCTTTGGTGTTCCCCGTTGCAGGGTGATCGTGACTGTGCTGCCACACCCTGACCACGCCGACTGGTTTGACCTGAGTTTTATTTACTGGGGATTTATCACGCACGAGTCCGTGAAGTCAGCCGCTCTCAGAGTGCTGACAGACTTTTGTGACCACAACCCTACTGTGGTAGCTCTTTCATCGTTTGGACTGTTTCCAGCTGTGAGTCCTCACGACCCAGCTTGGTTGGATCGTATGGACCATCTACGGGAGTTACTGACCCTAGCAGAGCCGTTGGATGTTACTCAGACACTTGCTCGTTGTCTGAACGTGGTTTTCACACTCCAGGGGCTGCGTTTTAACACCGCAGCGATTATTGCACAGCGCTTGGAGGCATCTAGGCGCGATTGGGAGCAGCTTTCACAGAAGACACCGGCGGGCTCGAACTTTACGCTTACCCGGGTGCAGCGGGGAGAACGACGGAGTTGCGTACTAGGAGGTTCCAGTTGGAGCTTGAGCGAGGCGACCGCCTCCGGAGGATCGTGGACCTAGAGACGGAGAACAATGCACTAGAGGAGGATGCCGACGCACACGAGATTGAGAGGGCCGACCCTGTTGCGGAACATTGCGATATGCGAAGCGAGGTGCGGGGAGGCCGAGGTACGGGTGGCGGCCTTACGGGCTATAGTGGCCTTACGGCCATCGCCCCCGATACAGGCACACCGGAGGAGCGAGCAGGGCCGTGTCCGGTCCGGATCGACGAGCCGGGCGGGACCACCGCTACCGACTCCCCCGGCTTCGCCTTCGTACGGTGGTGCTTCGGTGGGCAACTAGGTTGCCGACGGCGAGGAGCAGCAGGATATCGATCTTATCGAGTTGTATTAGAGATGTTGGAGTAGTGGCTTGACAAAGACGTCTTCGTGCCAAGCAACTATTGTATCATGTGTTGTCTTGTTGTTTCAAAACCGAGTTGTAATGACGTTGAACCTTGATCTGTCATGTTGTAATAAGAATATTCAAGCTTGTATGCTTTAAGTGAATCCCGTTGCCTTTCAAATTGAATTTTCTTGTGCTAAATACCATATCCTTGGATAATTCGTTGCGAATGATCACGCTTGTCAAAGAATGCATTGTTTATCTCCTAAGAACGTAGGTAAAACAAAGCATCTTTACGAACATCACTCGTTGTCAGCATATAAGTGCTCGTTCGTATACCATCTTCTTGGTATTCGGGATAACGACGATCGTTCGAAAGTGATTAGGAGCCGCGCAGTTGAGCAATCACCGTCCTAACCATGTTAAGAGAAACGATTCTAAGAATCTTGGTGGCTATAGGATGTTGTGCTTGTTGCTGTACTCATTACTTATGTACTAATGAGATGTGATAATGCATGATCGTGCTTGTCATCATTTGGGAGTAAGCTTTTGGTTATCTCACTATTAACGCTCACTTTTCAGATGGTGGGAACCACGCGCAGCTCTCCCAACGGTTTTGGAGCGAGTGGTAGTGGTGACTTGCCGCCACCCCCGCCCATGAACCCGACGGAGGCTTTCATGGCCACCCAGACCGAGGTGCTGCGCCAGATCTTGCAGACACAGCAGCAGATTGCCCAGCAGATGAACCGAGGGCCGCCACATGGGGCCAACCACGAGGGACCTAACCAGGTCACCACGTATGCCCGTTCATCGCCATGAAGCCGCCAACTTTCGCGAAAGCGAGAAGACCCTCCGGAAGCCGAGGCTTGGGTCAAGGCCATAGAGGCGAAATTCTCTGCCTTTGTGCTGCCTTGCTCGGAGGAGAACAAGGCGAACTTCGCAGCCCTACAACTGCGAGGTGAAGCTTTGATGTGGTGGGACCATTTCAAGTCCATGCAGCGAAATCACGCCGTGACGTGGGAAGAATTCAAGCAAGCTTTCAAGAGTCATCACATCCCCAAGGGTCTGATGGACCGGAAGATGAGGGAGCTGCTAGCCCTTCGTCAAGGATCTGACTCCGTGTACTGCTATGCCCAGAAATTCAATAGCTTATGCCAATACGGTGGGCATCATGTTGATACTGATGCCAAGAAGATGGAGAGGTTCCGCGACGGACTTGATGGCAAGTTGTATGAGCGTCTGAATTTGCTCGAGCCCGCAAACTTCCATGAGCTCGTGAATAAAGCTATCTCGCAAGAAGATGCTATGAAGAAAGCCCATGGGGACAACAAGAGAGTGTCCGGTTTCACCCCAGGCAGCGGAACACACAAGAAGTTTCGCTTTGTGAAGAAGGAAGCTCCAGGCCCATCCCGGCAATCTTCAACTGGACGCTGGACGATGAAACCATTCCAGGGCAAACCTGCCGGGAACTTCCAGTTCCGCCGTGCCCAGCCACAGGCTCCAAAGCCCAATGCACCCCCTCGTGATGTTGGAGATCGCCGTTGCTACAACTGTGGCCAGCCAGGGCACTATATCAATGAGTGTCCCAAGCCCAGGCAGATCAAGTCAAACCCGCAGAACCAGAATACGGGAAACAAGCCCGCCACTCCGGCCAAGAAACCCATGGTGCAAGTGCGCCAGGGCAAGTTGAACTTCACCACCATGAGTGACATTCCTGCAGGAGCTCTAGTACTCACGGGTACATTCTCTATCAATAACACTCCTTCAAGGTCTTATTTGATTCAGGAGCCACCCATAGTTTCATAAATGAGAGTCTACTAGACAAATTGGGTCTAAGAGGAGTACCAACCAAATCTACTTATAAAATTACCACACCTGGTGGAAACATCACGTCTCAATTAGTGATTTTTGGAGTTCCCCTAAGACTAGGAAGTCGGGTCGTTCAATCTAATCGATAGTCATCCGGTTAGGAAGCATGGATGTTATTTTGGGTATGGAATGGATGAATCAACATAAGGTGGTTCTAGATATATCGATAGGGTCGTAGAGATCCACTCTCCTACGGTCGGGCACACTACCTTGTACCTACCTTTCCGGGACGGTACCGACTCTTGTGCCTATGCGACCATTATCTCCTCCCTTGATGAGATTCCAGTAGTGTGTGAGTACCGGATGTGTTTCCTGACGAGTTACCTGGTATGCCACCAGACAGAGATGTCGAGTTTGTGATCGAACTCCAACCCGGTACCGCACCCATTTCCAAAAGACCTTATCGCATGCCACCCAAAGAGTTAGCCGAGCTAAAAACCCAACTCCAAGAACTGTTAGATAAGGGTTACATTCGCCCAAGCTCTTCTCCTTGGGGTTGCCCTGCTCTTTTTGTCAAAAAGAAAGATGGTAGCTTGAGAATGTGCGTAGATTACCGTCCACTCAATGCAGTCACCATCAAAAACAAATACCCACTTCCTCGAATCGATGTACTGTTTGATCAATTGGCTGGTGCCAAAGTCTTCTCTAAGATTGACCTTCGTTCGGGCTACCACCAAATCAAGATTCGACCATGCGATATTCCTAAAACCGCTTTTTCCACTCGTTACGGTCTTTACGATTTCTTGGTCATGTCCTTCGGACTCACTAACGCGCCTGCCTACTTCATGTACCTCATGAACTCTGTATTCATGACGGAGCTCGACAAATTTGTCGTGGTCTTTATCGATGATATCCTCATCTATTCTAAAAACGAGGCAGAACATGCCAACCATCTCAGAGTTGTCCTTCAGCGTTTGCGAGATCATCAGCTTTATGCTAAATTCTCCAAATGCGAATTCTGGTTGAAAAGTGTCAAATTCTTGGGGCACACCATTTCTCACGATGGTATTTCCGTAGATCCTAGTAAAGTTCAGGAGGTAATGGATTGGAAACCACCCAAATCCGTACATCAAATCCGCAGTTTCCTAGGATTGGCGGGATATTACCGTCGATTCATTCCTGACTTTTCTAGAATCGCAAAACCCATGACCAAATTACTCAAGAAGGGAGCAAAATTCGTGTGGAGTGAAGCATGTGAGAAAGCCTTTCACACCCTCAGGCAACATCTGTCTTCAGCCCCAGTGCTAGCTCAGCCCGATAACTCCAAGCCATTTGAAGTTTTCTGTGACGCATTAGGCACCGGTCTTGGCTGTGTCCTTATGCAAGAAGGCCGAGTCATTGCCTATGCTTCGCGAGCCCTTCGACCACATGAGCTCAACTATCCTACTCACGATCTTGAACTAGCTGCCGTTGTTCATGCCCTCAAGATATGGAGACACTATCTAATGGGCAATCATTGCAACATCTTCACTGATCACAAGAGCCTCAAATATATCTTCACCCAGTCAGAATTGAATATGAGGCAGAGAAGATGGCTTGAGTTGATCAAGGATTATGATCTAGAAGTGCACTATCATCCTGGCAAAGCAAATGTTGTTGCGGATGCTCTTAGCCGCAAGGATCATTGCAACCACCTAGAGTTGGTGCCAGTCAGCAAACCCCTGTGTGAAGAAATGAGAAAGCTCAGCCTAGAAGTGGTACCGCAGGGAATTCTTTACGCCTTGACGGCAGAGTCAAGCCTTTATGACAGAATTGTCACGGCCCAGCGCAATGATGCGAATATCCAAAACATCAGGCAGAAACTAGTGGAAGGAGACCCAAAGTACACTTGTTTTCAGCAAGATCACCAAGGTGTGGTCTGGTTTGGAAAACGCCTAGTGGTCCCCGTTGACCCGGAAATCAAGAAGCTCATTCTAGATGAAGCTCACAAGTCCAAATTCTCTATTCACCCCGGTAGTACCAAGGTGTACCAAGATCTAAAGCAGAACTTTTGGTGGTCTAACATGAAGGTGGATGTAGCCAAGTATGTAGCCGAGTGCGATACTTGCCACCGGATGAAAGCAAGTCATCTGAAATCGGCAGGAGTACTCCAACCCCTATCGATACCTATGTGGAAATGGGATGACATTAGAATGGATTTTATTGTAGGTTTACCCCTGACCCCTAGGAAGAAGGATTCTATTTGGGTGATCGTGGATAGACTCACTAAGACTGCTCACTTCATTGCCGTGCACACCACTTACTCAGTACAACAGTATGCAAAGTTGTACGTGGACCACATAGTTCGTCTGCATGGAATCCCAAAGACTATAATCTCTGATAGAGGAACTCAGTGTGTAGCCCGTTTTTGGGAGCAGTTGCATGAGTGTTTGGGAACCCAGCTACTCCGTAGTTCCAGCTATTATCCCCAGACTGATGGTCAGACGGAGAGGATAAACCGGATTCTAGAAGACATGTTGAGAGCAAGCATCTTGCACTTTGACAAGAGTTGGGACAAGTGCTTGTCTTTGGCAGAGTTCTCCTACAACAACAGCTATCAGGCCAGTTTGAAAATGGCACCGTTCGATGCTTTATACGGACGCAGATGCCGCACCCCACTGAATTGGTCGAAGTCGGAGAAAGAACACTCTTTGGACCAGAGTTAGTTAAAGAGGCCGAAGAGAAGGTACAAGTGATAAGAGAAAATTTGAAGATGGCCCAGATGAGACAAAAGAGTTACCATGATAAGGGAACCGCACCTCGACACTTTGAAGTGGGAGATCATGTGTACTTGAAGGTATCCCCCACCAAAGGTGTGCAAAAGTTCGGAGTCAAAGGAAAGTTAGCCCCGCGCTACATTGGACCCTATGAAGTAATAGAAGTATGTGGACCCGTGGCCTACCGTATCCAATTGCCAGAACGGTTTTCCGCGGTTCACAATGTGTTTCATGTAACTCAGTTGAAGAAAGGAATGCCTGTTCCGGAGAACGAGATCATCACAGAAGCTAATGCTTGGATCGAGCCGGATTTCTCGCTCGTCGAGCATCCCTTAAAGGTGCTAGATCAAAAAGAGCGAAAGACCCGGAGGCAAACCGTGCGAATGTACAAGATCCAATGGAGCCATCACACGGAAGAAGAAGCCACGTGGGAGACGGAGGATTATCTCAACACCAAGTATCCGGGCTTCCTCCAATCCCGAAACCGTGAGTCTTTTTCCCCATCTCTTCGTTGTCAAGTCGAATCTCGGGACGAGATTCCTTTAAGGGGGGTAGGCTGTGACGCCCCAGGTTTTTAATTACCGTCGTTAACACTAATGACATGTTTAGCCGGTCAGATGGTCAACCCTAGGTCAACCTGGGCCCTCACACATGAAAACTCCTTAACACACCCCTAGTGACCCTAGTGAATAGTTAAAACACTTGTGGGGCCAACCCTTGGTCAAAGGGTGGGTCAAACCCCCTTGCCACCCAGTGTCCACAGTGTCTGCCGGAACTTTTGCCGCGTTCCCCAAATTTCACCTAAACACTTAAAATTCTACCTTTAGGAAAGTTGTAGATCTTGTTGAGGGACACAACTTTCATGTAGAGTGGCATTGCTGATTTGGGGAGGAAAATTGTGAAAAAGCCCTTGCAAGGCAGATTCTACTGTTGACAGAATCATGTTGACATTCAAAGTTGACATTCCTCTAGATTCAAATCTAAACAGTAAAACCCCATACAACCTTTGGGAAAGTTGTAGATGGTACTTAGATCTACAACTTTGGTATTCATTGTTTGGTCAAGTTGTATTCAAATTTTTGGAGAAATAGTGGCTTGAACACAGCACCAGTGTCACTGCCCGCCACCGAGCACGTCGCGCGCGCGCGTCGCGCGCGCGCGCGCCGCCGCCGCCGCCGCCCGCCGCCGGCCTTGCCCCGGCGGCCGCACCCGCGCCGCCCAAGGGCTCGGCGTCCGTGCCGTGCCCCGTCCCGATGCCCCGCGCCCCCGGGTGCTCCGTCCCGAGGCGCCTTGGCGTCCGCGCCGCCGTACGCGCGCACGCGCCACGGACCGGCGGTCCGTCGGCGGCGTCACCGCCGTACGTGCGCACCTCGACGCGCCGTAGCACGGAGGGCATCTAGCGCCGTCACCCCCGCGTCACCCGGTGCCGGCGCGCCTACTTAAACCCCCCCCTTCGCGCCCCTCCGCGCGCCACCCGAGCGCCCCCGCCGCCATTGCGCGCCGCCGCCGGTGACGAGCTCACCGCTCGTGCTCGCCGACGTCCAAGCCCCTAGATAGCCTCCTTAGCACCCGAGCAAGCTCACGTGCGTGCTTGTTTGCGCCAATTTGGCCTCCACGCCGCAGCACACCGAGCCGCCCCAAGCGCCGCCGGCCGCCGCCGTGCGCCGTCGCCGGAGCAAGTTCCACCCTCGCCACCACCACCAACAGGACCGGGGTGAGCTCAATTTCATCGTGGTGCCGCTTGTTGTCGTGGTCGGGCCCCACATCGACGCCGGCGAGCCCTCCCGCCGCCGCCGAGGGTATGGATGTGAATCCGAGGGCCTGTTTGCAAGGAATCTTAACTTAGTTTATTTGCAGATCGGTCCACAGTCTTAGAAAATCCATAGAAATTCACAGAAAATTCCAAAAATTCTCAAACAAATTTTGTAGGTCTCAGGATGTTAAACCCCAGCTAATTGATGTACACTTGTGGCTAGATTCAAAGTATTTTTGGCAGAAAAATTACAAATGTGTTATGATTGAATCTATCATAACTTGAAATGTATAGCTTCTCTGTAGTTGAGCTTTGGATATGTTGTGAGTTAGGGTAAGACTAGATGCTGTGCCAAAAATTGCACAAAGTTATCATGTGAATCTGTTTATAAAAATGTTTTTCCATCTCTGGCAGAACTGCATAGATGATTTTTCATGTTAAATATATTCATGTTCTTGAGCCCAACTTGTGCACACTGTCGTGTGATGACAAAAGACACATCTTGTGAATGAATCATGAATTTAGGAGTAACAGAAATTATTATTCTTGATTTATGCATGTTTTCCTTTGTAAATTAATAGACCAAGTTCAGTAGAGGTTCCATGTGAACATGCTAGCTTTTTAGGCTTTTTTAGGATCAGGGAACATGCACAAGAAAGTTTGGATCATTTTGATGCTTATTTATTTTTATATGCATTTAAGTTGAATCACTAGCTAGCCTTTGTTATTTGCAATAATATTTATTTTCCTAGCATCCAACACTCACATGTGGGTCCAATGGACCAGGATAGGTGCTAGTAGGCCTAAGAAACACTCCTGTAATTTTTGGTAATTTAATTGGTTAATAAATGGCTTAAATGCCCTTTTAATATTAAAGGGAAATTAAATAAAAGAAAATCCTTAATTAAATCTTTTTCCTTTTTGAAAGCATTATTTAATATAAATAAAATAAATTAATTATCAGCTCTGATAAGGAGTTAATTCACAAATAAAATATTAATTACACCATGTGGGTAAAGATAAAATAAAATAAAGCTTTCCCATGGAATGATAAGCTTAAATAAAAACCTTTATTCAAATATGGAATAAAAGAGTAACCCATGTACATTCCCTAACCTTCCTAAAAGAGAAACCTTAATTGAATGCTTGTCAAGGTGGATATGACCAACTAGAGTTGGATAGGACCACAAACTATCACATCACCTAAAGTGCATTGCATTCCGTGTAGATCTTCGGACGGAGACTACTCCCCGGTCCCGAAACCGAGGAAGGCGGAGCGAAGGTTCTCGCAAGACGTGGACGGACTCGACACCGAGGTTGCCCAAGCTAACCTAGTCGACGAAGGCAAGCTCCGGTGCATCTAACCCGAGCTTTAAAATTCTTTACTCGATTATCTATGAATGATTGTGCATTTACGTTCGGGAGTTGAATGAAACCCTAGATGCATGATCCATAGGTACCTTTGGTCCCTACTAGTATGATAGGTCGATAGCCGCTAAGCTATAGGACCGTTACAAGTCGAGTGATGACTTCACTCGCGAGAATAGGTTCCTAGATAGGAATCATACTATATCCTTAAATGGATTGCTCACGTGGTAAGAGCATGGGATGCGGGCTCGGTCCGGTGGTTATGTGGGTTAAGTTTTTGAACGTACCAAGCATATGCCGGGTATGGGACCGGTAAGCCTAGTACCATAATGAGGCGGTGAGGGATCTTACTATTACTACTCTTGGGATTCGCTCTCACGGCTAGCTACTGGTGGTGTATGGTGACTCCGGGTATCTCGCGGGGTATGCTGGATAGTCTGCACCAAAGACTGTAAGATTCGATCCCAACCCGAGGATTTATGGGGACGGCCTGGGAAGTTGTCCTCGCGGGGGCAGCCGACCGTGTGTTTGGGTCCACCTTGCAAGGTTTTAATCAATCGATTGTCGGCCTCTCACCGTTATCTGAGACTACTTACTCCACTAGTCATGTGATCCCTAATGATGGAAGTTGATGAAGATGATGTTTGAATAATTGTATTGTACAACTTGTTTGTACTAGTTGGCTAATGTAGTAATATTAAACCCACTAGAACTTGTACTAAAATCTTGAAGTAAGGACCTACTCTTGTTACTTTTTAGCAAAAGCAATCCAGTAGCCAAAAAGCCTTTCATGGTCTAGATGTGGTGAAGTAGATATCACCGACGGGTAAGACTTGCTGAGTATTAGTATACTCAGCCTTGCTATGATGTGTTGATCCAGGTCATGCCTTCAGTGATGTGTGGCCCGGTGAGATCCCGCCCGGTTGGGAGCTGGAGTGGGTGGAGGACGACTACTGAAGTATCATGGATGGCCTCCCGTGGTGACTTCGCTGCCGCTAGTTAAATTCCCGCTGTCTTTTCAAAACTCTGAACTATTCTGTCATGACAAAAACTATGGTTTGTAATAATTGAACCCTTCGGGGTACGAATTTGGATTCGAATGTTGATGTATCTCTGGACTCGCCTTCGAGTGAGTTTTAATGCATATATTCGATCCTTGTGCTATTCAAGTGATTTACCGGGCGTTAACCCGGCGACTTACGACAGGATGATTCTTTATTATTGCTTAATGGCCAAAGTGGATCGGTCTTAGGCGATAGTACGGTACTTTCCTGGGCGGGTTGTCACAGTTCTTACAGCAAAGTGTTATCCCACCATTCCTGCAAGCACACAATTCATCTTGCCTCATCCCATCCAAGACCAGTGGCACAACTCTTGAACTCCATAAATGATGTATATTCCTTTTTGAACATATCTTACTTGTTCTTCAATTGCTTTTTTTATTGTCACCGGATTTTTGTGCAAACTTGAAAATAAGGTTCTTCCACCCAGTAGTAGTGAAATTTCCATTCGGTCTATTCCCAGCTTGTATCTCTTCTTTGCAGGCATCAAACAACAAAACCATCACTTCAATCTGCTTTGTCATCCATTCTTGGACCAAACAAAAAAATTTAATCAACTAGCAGAGAACAGAACTACTTTATCATACATCACAGACACTACGAATAATATATCAATTTTGAACATTACTGATGTATCTATCATGTAGCAACAGAGATAGAGAGGAGATTGAAGTACCTGCGTTGCAGATCCGGTCACTAGAGTCATAGATCAATGAAGAGGAAGTAGCAGAGAGGAGGGACAGGGCGGGCACGACGGGTGGAGCACCAGAGAGGCCGGTGGTGGGGGCGACGGGTTCCCTACCTCCGGGATGGACCAGAGAGGCGGGGTGGGGCAGAGAAGACTGGGCGGCGCCGACAAGGCTGGGTGCGCCGCCGGCGAGGTGCGGACGGGGCGTCGCCGGCGACTCCGGCGCCGGTGTGGATCCGGGGGGTAGGCACTAGCGAGGCCAGAGTGGGGGTGATGTGCTCCCGACTCCGGGCCGGACCGGAGAGGCGGGGGGTGGGGTGGAGGAGATTGGGCGAGGCCGGGTGCGCCGCCGGCGGAACCCTAGACCGCCTTGGGCGTCGCCATTGTGGGACGAAGCGCGGGGGGGGGGGGGGGGGAGGGGGACGACGGGAGGGGGAGTGGGGGAGTCGAAGGAAAAACGGTTCGGTGTGTTTGTAATTGATGGCATTGTGGGTAATTTTAGTAAAAACTCCTCCCACAGCCGGTGAAAGCGGGGTTTAGGGTGGCTTTTGGAATTGAACTACGGGGAAGCAGCTTTTGCACTTGACTTTTGCCACAACCAAAGCCCTTTGGTTCGGCTTCCTGCTTTTGGCCAAAGCCAAGGCTGCTAAAAGATAAACCAAAGGCACCCAAAGAAATACCCCTTATAATGTTGTAATTTTTTGTGTGCTTTTTTCTGCATTGTTCTTACTATTGGAAACCGAACTCTGAATGTGTTTATGTGATATTAGATGTGGTGAAGTAATCCGGATATGCCAATGAAATATTATCTTGGAGTGATATATCTGGTTCCACTCGTTCAAGCATTTCAAAATTGATGTATCTTGGTACACAAAATCTGTTCCACAATCATCGGTTAGTGAGATACCAACGGGTTTCCAACTCCAAACGCTTGTGGAGCACTCAATTTTCAGCAACAATTTTGTGCTATGTGGTTTCCTTGTGAACATATCATGTTCGGATGATTTAAATTCCAGACCAGTGCTGAGTTGCCATAGCCAACAACTACGTTAAGTTGGTATTACTCTGTTTCCAGATCCAACAACTGTGTTAAGCTGGTATTACTCCGTTTCGCCAAACAAAGTTGGTATGTCCCTTGTTCGGTTAGCTGGTGAAGCTGGTTGGTGCTGATTTGTTGTGAGAGAAAAAATATTGCACGATGGCTGGAACAAGTTACTAGTGTTGATTTGGTGTGAGAGAATGCTGAAAAGCCAAGCGAACAAGGTGTTGAAAAGTTTTGGGTCTAATCAAATTTGAATAACATGATAACTTTATGATTATTGTACCAGCTTTCACATGTGTCTTTTTTCTTTACCATTCTTATTTTTGTTACAACTCGTGTGGTTCTTTGAATGTGCTTATTTGACACTAGCGTCGGACAAGGGATCGGGTGGAGCCCCTTTTTGAGATTCAGCCCGGAGAAGGTATGTGGGCTTAATAGGGCATTAACAACGGTTGGAATTGTGTTTGTGGGAAATGTGAATGACATCAAAGAGTAACAACCTTGAGTACTTGACGTCTGTCCTTACAGGGGGTTGCGTATCAGCCTATGGAGGTTCAAGGTTGCCTCTTTTATACTGCCTCTAATGTGAAAATGACGTCTTGTCTGGGGCGCCCAAACACTTGACCCAAGCTACGGCCTGTTCGTTTGGCTGGTACTGATTTGGTCTGAGAGAAAAGTACTGCTGGTTGGTTGCTGGTGGCTGGTTTGTTCCGAGAGAAAATACCGCTGGCTGGTGACTCATAAGCCAAGCGAACAGGCTGCTTAAGGGCGACTGCCACCGCCTGTTCACCAGGTCAGGGTCAGACTCATCCCCCAACAGGCATTTTGCTCACCGCCCGTAATCATTGTGCCATGAGTGTTAGGGGTCTGCATTTTGCTCAAAAAACTATGTTTCCAAAGTTACAAATATCCATGTGCAGATCCAATTATTCAAAAAAATGAGGTGATGATTTAGTTTTTAAAATTTCTTCACTAGTATACATTGCTGTTGCAAAGGACAGCTTAAAGGTTGGAACTGCCGCCAAAACCCTGTCAGAAACGACTGGCCACGCCACAAGTATTGTTACAGACAACATACAATTCAAAAAATTATCTTCATTAACTTTCCAATCTCCAGCAATGAATCTTGTACATAAGAGCTGAGAAACAAATAACTTGCTATATTTGTTACCATGAAACTGGCTAATTAGGGGATAAATGAACCATCCTGACATCTGCTAGAAGGAACTGGGATCATGTAAATCTAAAAGGACTAGGTCTAAAGAATGCAAAATCGATGGTGACCCTAGTTCAGTCTAATGGTTGTTAGGGAACCTGGCGCCTTGATGTTGGCCTTGGCCTAGAAGCCGCATCAGATCCGCTTGAAACATTTACCATTTCACGGCCAAATTTCCAATTTCAACACCAAATAGTTTATAGGTGTTCCAAGTTAGGTCAGAATTGCTGGCTTGATTTCTTGAGATTAAATTGGACGAACTGTTCAAAGAAGATGAACTGCACCCATAGGTCAATCTAAATGGACTAATCAGTATTCTGTAGAAGCCCATGATCGGTAAACATCCTGTCCTTGCCATGCTCTTCTTTTATTCTAGAATTCAGATCTATACAATTATTCTGGATTCCATACTCTTGGAGGAATCCGGCAAGCTTTTGAAGGTCAGGGCAACCATCTTGACTGCCACCAAATCCGGAAACAACATTGACATTAATTGCTGAACCTGAAAATTCTGTGCTTTTACCTGAGTCCATCTTTCTCTTCTGCACATTATCAGATGGGCAAACTAAACCTAGGTGGTCCTGACCCCAAAGACACACCGCAGTCTGATCACCCTCCAAAGCTGCTACAAGAGTATTAAGCTCCTCCATGCTATATCGAAAGAATGCAATTTTCCTCTCCATGTCACATGAGCAAAGAATGTTGGCATGGTTTAAGCAAGCAAAGCGGTTTGGTGAGCACTGGCAACTGATAGCAGACATGTGGAGATCATAAAAGCATGAAAAGCACTCTCGGTCAGTGGAATCATAATCATTGTCCATCTTCTTACTTTTCAAATCACCATTTACTTCCCTTGCCGCACCCTCCATTTTAACTCTTGTCTAAAAAGAAAAATACAAATTAAGACCATGTTAATTCGTTAAGAGACAGATAATAAGTTCCAGTATCAGTGAGATGCAAGCTACTACCTTAACTGCACTTGTCAAGACACCGTCTTTTCCACATGTGTTCAGCCATCTGTATTTCCCCTCACCAATATTGCAACTGAAAAGGTTCATCCATAGTTGTTTGACAGCTTCTTTTGCAGTCTTCAGTAGTAACTTGTCATGTGATATTGATGTCTTGCGATGCTGCTCTCTATAGAGCTCAACAGCGTACTGTCCATGAGGCAGCCAATCAACAGGAGCAATATTTACTGCCTCTGCACAGTTGAAACCAGAGTTGAACCCAGAATGGTACGCTCGTGGTAGTGTCAGAACGAATTCTCCTGCTTTCTGAACAGCACGATAAACAGAAATTCCTTCTGATTTTAGAACAGACGGAGATAACTGTGTGACCTGCTCCAAAAAAATTCAGAATGAATGAGATAAAGATGTTCTAGCACAAAGAGGAAACATTTTCTCAGACAAACAATTCAAGAATATGTGACCAACAATACATATCTAACAAAACATTTTTCCAGTAAAATATCCTAACAAGCGCACAGTTCAGGAAGCATTGCCGGATAATTTTTGGTTGCAGGGTATCCAAGGCCAGTATTCTGTTGTGTTTCTATCTGAATTCCTTGATGTTTGGGACTTGGTGCAAGAGGCCCTGCTCCAACCAGAGGTCGAAGATGTGCACACATGGAAGTTCGAGGCATCAGGACAAAAATCTCCACTAAATCAGCACATGAGGCTCTCTTCCAGGGAACCATTCATTTTGAACCTAGCAAGCTGATTGGAGCACTTGGGCTCCAAGACAGTGCAAATTTTTTCTCTGGTTCGTTGCTCACAATCACTGCTGGACAGCGGATAGGCTTGCAAGACGATCCCTCATCCTGAGCGCTGCCCCTTTTGCGACCAGGAGGATGAGACAATCCAACATCTCCTATGTGCATGTGTTTTCTCCAGGCAAGTCTGGCAACAGCTGCTGCACTGTTTCGATCTCCCTGATGTCGCGCCTCAAACAACCCTGGTGGGGTTCTTTGATTGGTGGTATGCACCTGTTGGGTCGCTCAATAAAGAGACTCACCATGGTTTAAACTCACTGGTTGTTCTAGGAGTGTGGATACTTTGGAAGATGAGGAATCATACAGTGTTTAATGGTGCATTGCCCAGGATTGATGAGGTCCTCCTTGCACAGGAAGAGGCCGATCTTTGGATGCTTGCAGGTGCCAAGGGCCTGAGTGGTCGGTTGCTGCTCGACCTGGTGGTTAACAGCGGCCTTGTTTGTTGGTGTGGTCGCCCCATTATAAGAATGGGCGAAATGTAATATGTAGAGAAGTAAGGAGTGTGTGGTGTGTGTTTGCATGGCCATTTTGGTCTTTTTCCTCGTATCATAGTGCAATGATATGCAGCTCTCATGCATATTTAAGAAAAAAATAAAGTAAACTATCCTAAAATTTTATGATCAACAACAGGCAATAATACCAAGTACGGCACTCATAACAAAAAGGCATAATGAACTGCTGTATATTTTAAGGCTTATTAATAGCTTCAGTAGTATTCGACTACGTTATTATGTCAGAACATCATGAACTATTCAGTGGGTTCTGCAAATCAAATAACAGGAGAAGATGGTTACCAGCTCATGAAGTAGATCAGGCTGTTCTTCAAACAATTTCGGTAAGTTATTTCTCATAGATTCTTCCAGCTTTACTGCTTCACCACCAGGTACACCATACCAAATTTTTGGTTCACCAAAATGCATGTAATTCAGAGAATAAAGAAAATGGTCTTCAACATGCTGCAGGAAAGTGATATAAAGATATATGAGAACATACTCCAAGCAAATATGTAAAAGATCACTTACACACAAACCACCATATGAAGCTAATCCATATGGAGCACTGAACAAAAAAAACTCGGCCGGTGAGGGAAAGACCGCCCCCACGGTATTAACTAAGAAGAAGCCTCGGCTTCCACGACGAGAAAATCCCCGAACTCTGGCCCCGTCCTGGGAGTCGTAACCCGTGGAAAACTACCAACCTGGGCCATACACGGTCCTCAGGCCGACCTGGGCCGTCTCTTAACCAGTGCTTTGGCACACGGGACCAGCGAGGGGGGTTTTTTTTACCCACAGACGGAAATTCGCCCCAGCCGGGGTTCGAACTCAGACTAAAATATTTCTGTGGTCCAACCACAATATGGAAACAGATTAGATAAGAATCATAGTATCATACCCAGCAAAATGAAGAGAAGCACATTCCTACATAAAGCCATGGAACTACAACACCAGATATATCCTCACTTTCAAATGAGATGACAGAGCCAGGCAGCCGTGGTATATTATTCAAGTTCCAACAAGATGCACTATATGAATCCTGCTTATTTGCATCTGAAGATAATTTAGCAAACCCACTACCAAATGTTGCAGTGTCCAAATCGGCACCATAATCCACCTAGGCAGAGGAAATTTGATATCAGTAAAAACTTGATATAATACATAAGAACAAAATCCACGTGTAATCTACCAACATACCTCAACTTCATCAGTAGACCCTACGACTATCCGCCAATATTCTCCCTCAATTTCCTCAACTGATGGTTCCCATATTTTTTTGTGCTTTTTAATTTCAGAAAGAGAAATCTCATCGCTCCCTTTCATTCCAAAATATTCCTGCTTGTACTCATCTGCATATTTCTGAAACTCCTCTAATGTGTAATCAGCACCAGATTGAAAGCCAAACTTGTCTTCGGAGTCCACCTTTGAATTAGGACGCCTGTGGGTCATCCCAAACCTAAGTCTCTTTCTTCTCTTTCTTTTCCTCTGAATTCGAGGCTTTGTTTGTTTCTTTATGGGCTCCCTATTTTGAAGCTTGTCAACCTGTTGAACTCGGGTATTGAACTCTGTAGATTCCCAGAAACTCTTCTCCTTCAGAGGGCACGGAGGTCTCCAAGAAGATGGTGGAATAATACGACAAATTCCATATTTTTCTGCTTGTGGACGAATGCTAGCAATGTACCCGATTGCATCCTTAAATTCCTATGGGAAAACAATATCATTCAAATGGTACTAAAATATTACTCTTTATCATTCCATATATGAATTAATCTATCTAACTCTGCTTGGAATTAATTAACAAACTTTATAGTTCTTGCAAAATACATTTAAATTCTATATGTACAACATTGATAATTTTACATACTAGTTTTTTAAATTTCAGAAAGTTTGAATACCCAAAACCTAAATCATCAATAGAAATAACAGATTCTAAAGCATCTCTAATTGCACAGTTTGCAGCAGAAATATGTCAACAAACCTCTTCAGTTGGAGTGAAGATCGGGGCATCATCAATTTCAGGTCTCTGTGATTCACCAGGATGCCATATTCCACATTTCTATCCACAAAATTGAAGAGAAAGATAAAAGGCAGCATAAATAAGGCATATAATAATCAAATAAATGTTGTGAATTGGAAATGACAGATCTGAGCTAAATAATTTAAAGAGTATCAAGGTCTTACAGTTGTAGCTCCAACAAAGCCTTCCTCACAACTTCTTGTTGAGCAGTGATCCTGAAACAACTAAGAGTTAGCCATCCCAGTGTTAACTTTCTCAGAAAAACATGCCACTATGTATAGAATGTGTGTGGAACTTTCTAAATAACTTTTACATAATGCATGATGATTCGATGACCAGAAATAGATAACTCTAGCCGTTGCTGTACAATATAATTTGTTCAAATAATGTAGTATCAACTTGCATTTGAGTTCATAAACTTGTTCGAACTCTCAATGTGCATGAATTCATAAACTTGTTGAATCACCAATGGTATCATCAGTTCACAGCTATTAACCATGACCAAGTTGCAATTTTTCAGTGACCTATCCATCTTGATCTAAATAATTCACTGATGTGCAATGGCAATGCCAAGCAGCATAGGAGCAACAAGAAAATATTTGACTAGATAGGTTTCTTTCACCAACTCTAGAAACTAACAAAATAAGTTGTGGTAAGAATTGATCTTTCTCCGAATTCAAGCAAATCACTGGAATCCATTATTGGTCTGAAATTCTACGTGACTCAATCTGTGCATCTGAATATCTAGGCTTGATTAAAATCATATTAATCGACAAACACGCAAAACTTCTCATCTTTAGATCATATATATATTTTTCTGATCTAACTTAACGTCATTCCATCCTGATCTCAATTCTCAACTTCCTCGTCAAACACCCTCCACAAATTCACATTTCGTCACTATTGATCCAATCAAAGATTTGCCATCCAATACAATCGATTTAACCAATCTCACATAATTCCATGGACGAAACAAACAGCACATGCAGGCATGCAGCAGGACGATTTTCTCTCATCAATGAAACAGGAACACAATACCAGTTACCCAACCACACAAGAACAGAGGTTTCTTCATACACTGCAAATATCATATAGTACAACATAAAAAGACAAAGGAAGCGGAGCAAGAAAGGAATCCGCGGTACAAACAATGCGATCTGCGTGCGTATCTGCAGAAGAACCGTACCAGCGAGGCCGCAGCCGTGGCTCCGGGCCGCGGCGAGGCCGCCACGCCGCAGAGCGTTCGCCTCTTCTCGCGCCGCCGCGCGGGGCTGGCATCCTCCGGGGAGACGGAGGAGGAAACCATGGGCGAGATTTGGTGGGCGGGGGGACGACGCTACCGCGGAATAGAAGACCTCGCCCTTGGTTTTTTTTGTTCAACTTTTATTACGGGAGGAAGGGAGGGGTAACGACCTCGTCGCACGTGCCGCGCACACCGGGCCCAGTAGTCGGACGTCTACGGTGATCGGCTCCGACTCTCAGTCAGTCTAGGCAACCTGGACGGAGGCGGTTAGACTATCCACACTCTTATCTTCTATTTCCTCATTTCAAAAGAAAGATACATCTTCGTCATCGAGATTCTCTCGTTTATATTCATAGCTTCCGCAATCATCATGCTTCATATCCCATCAAGAAAAAAAAGCAAATTATCCTCGGTGAAGAGTTAGGATAATTTAGCAATAATTATTAAGAACTCTCAAAGATAATTATTTTTATTTTCTCAATATTTTTAGAAGCTCTCAAACTTCATATTTTTAGACAGAAAATATTAGATGCTCTTAGGGTCGACTCAAAAAAGCAACCGGTCTTGCTTGTTGCATCAAAACTACACCAACTCCGGTAGCACAAGCATCATATTCAACTACAAAAGCATATGAGTTAATGGTCTTGCTATGATCCCATAATTTTGCACAGAACATCTATAATAACTAGGTGATATCCCGCGCGTTGCTGCGAGAATTTTTTAAACAAAATTTTAAGGTGAAATGTGAAAGTAGTGACACCGAAGATATTCGTTTGTGAACTCATTATATATGAAAGCATGTTATTTTGTTGAGAGTGAATCATTCTAAAATTGTCAGCAGGAATTTTGTGGTGTGATATACATGCTATAAGCCACAGAAAATCAATTGAAGACATAAATATGTGATTTGAGTGGATGATGACATGGCGTATGGTGGATGGTGACATGACGCATAGTAGATGATGACGTGGAATGCTTGCATGTTGAGAGAAATCCAACCATGACTTGTAGTGGGTCTCACCTATATAAGTTTTATAGATTGTAACATGTGAGTCCCAGAGAAACCCTTGAACTATGTGACAGCCACAGGTTTCGGTCATTTCAACATTGCTTTTGTCTTAGTTGGATCAGTAGCCACATCCTCTCGAGAAATAATGTGACCTAAGTATTCAATTTGAGCCTGAGCAAAAGGGCACTTGGAAAGTTTCAAATACCACTGATGAAGTCTTAGTTGTTCTAGTACCAACTTCAGATGTTGTACATGATCTTCAATTGTTGAATTGTATGTAAAAATATCATCTAAGAAAACCAAAATAACTTTTCTCCAAAAAGGCTGTAACACATGCTTCATCAAACATTCAAAAGTGGCTGGTGCATTGGTCGAGCAGGCATTGTAGCCACGCCTGGAGTTGATGACGTTGCGAAGGTCGCTACCGCCTCCTCCTCCGTGGCTTCCACCGCCGGGGTTGGCTCCTCCGCAGCCGCGATTGCGGCTTGTCTCCGGATTCGGTGGTGGTAGTGATGGGTTGCCTCTATTTTGGCTTCCCTCTGGTGGTGGTACTGGACTGCCTCTGTCACGACTGCTGCCATGTTGACTCTGGTTGTGGTCGACTGAGTTTATGTGGTCGCGTCGGTCAAACATGACATAAGCCTTCTCGACTAGTGTTGCCAGAGCTTGAAGTAGCTGATGTAACTATGACTGTGTCACCAACTTCTTCCTCTTAAATGGTGTAGGGTGGTGTTCCTTCCTGGTAACGGAGCGTCTAGAGGCAGGCGATGAGATGAGTGTCGTCATCCTTATCTACCACGATGGGCTTCTTGTCCGCCCAGTAGAGTATGTCTTCTTGCACTACGGTCTACATGTCAGACCAGCCTTGGTGTACAATCCCATGTACGGACATGGTCAACCTCGATGGTGGGCTCATGGATGTCTGTACGACACTTCTCAAAGACAATGCTTCCTATATGATTCAATTTGATTAATGACCCATGAAGGAGGTATGTGTTGTGCTTAGACGGGAATCCACCATTACCAACCTACCAAAATAGGTTATGAGGGGATTGATCTCCATCATTCTTCTTTCAATCTTATTTAAAAGTGGCATAAACTCATTGAAAGTGGAACTATTTCAACTAAAATGTTATCTTATATATGTGGTATTTTTGGAAATATAAATGTGAAATGACCATCACGAATGGTTTTAGGTCAATTTTTATGCATTATTACCAAAAGCTCTGAATTTGGTACGAAGATGTGCCTTGAAGACCGGACCGGGTGAGTTTCTATCTATCTTATATCTACCTGTATTATAATAAACTTATATACTATAAAGATCAAAAACCTTAAGTAGAATGGGAATAGGGTGCTCCCGTGGAGAAGTGGCACAAGGAGGCCTTGGGGAAGCACCGCTTGAAGCTATCGTCCATGCAATTTGCACGGGGAAAGAGATAAGCATCCAAGAAGAAATAAGGTGTCTAGGAAACAAAGAAAAGAAAATTCGTGTCTGGTTTAGAGCTTTCTTACATGTGGGTCATTTTCTATGTATGCAGGTACACCGAGTTTGAATCCTATATTTATAGTAATGCGTAATGCCATATTTTACTTTGTATTTGCGACTTTGCGTCTTTGATATTCTATGTGTTGTCAGATTAGTTAGGTTATTTGAGCTATAAGTTTTAGTTGTACATGTTGTCCCCTGCTTCATTAACACGCTCTCATCATTATTGAGTCGAAATAGTTCATTTGGTATCTGTTTAATATATATAGATACACACTACAAATAAGAGCATAACCCAATTTCTCATGCAAATTATCAACTTTAGCATCACGTCACTATCCACTATGGCTATCTATTCATGTCTCATACCAATTTTTGTATGACTAATAACATATATGCATACAATTTATTATAATTCTTAGAAGTACTATGTTACAAAACTTCCAAAATACAATGCATGGAGGATAAATAATTTAACATCACTTCTTTCTTAGCAAAATGAACATATTTTTATATGTAATGTTGTTTGCAAAAGAATGTTGCCTTGCAATTATCTTAATTTTCTACTTTCGAATTTCACCTTAATTTCATGTTGTCACGTGCTTCCTTTTACACATCCTCATCATTATTGAGTCAAATTAATTCATTTTTGGTATTCTATTAACACACGAGGGGCAAGACATGGCAAGGTGCAAGTCATGCACATTACTAGTAAATAATTTTCAATGTGTGATTTATTTGAAAATTTACTAACATTATTCAATAAATACCGCATGTGTGTATATATGTATGCGTAGTATAAAAGCAGAAGACATGAAAGAACCGGCGGCGCCGGCGGCTGTCCGCCTCCTGTACGCTGATTTCTTGGGGAATCCGGAGCCCGTAAGAAACAGCCCAAGCAGCCCACGTCAGGCCCAATCTCATCAGAGACGCACGCGCACGTCGCGGTCGCGTCGCTGTAACCCTAGCCTAGCCGCCCCCGAAGCTTCCCGTCCTTCTCCTTCCGTCGGCCGCGGGCGGCGCGGCGAGTCGGCGGCAACCCCGCCCTCCTCCAACTTGCATCCCCCCACCTCACCCCGCGCTCACCGCCCCCTCCCCCTCCGCAACGAAGATCCTGTCGACCGGGCTCACGAGAGCCACTCAATCCACCCCCACTTCACCGGGCGCGGGATCTGATCGCAATCGGATCCCCTCCACCGCCTCCTCCTCCTCTGGAGGGGTCCCGGGCCCGACGACGACGGAGGCGAGGGTAGACGACGGAGCCGAGGAGGACGACGAGGCGGAGGACGAAGATCCCATGCCGGCCGCCGGGGCCCGCCGCTCCACGCGCGTCTTCATGCCCAAGGCGCCCAAGCCGCTGCAACCCCAGGACCAGGCCGACCCCGCCACCAGGGTCCTCCGCTCCGGCAAGCGCTTAGCCGCCGATCGGATCCGCTGGGACGCCAAGGACGCCGCCGCCTTCCACGTCGACGTCAACCAGGACCAACAGCGCCAAAAAGAGGACCCCCCAAAGCCTGTGCTGCCGCCTCTGACGAAGTCCTTCGGAATCGTCTACACCAGGAAACGCCGCCGCCGAAGGCACCCTGCCCCCGAGGTTCTCGCCGAGGACGCAGACCGCAGCAGGAGGTTTGGGATAGTATACACCAGGAGGAGGGGCAAGCGACTGAAGATCGCCCCTCCGGACGTCTCCTCTGACCTTGCCACGGCGATTCCATGCTCCTCCTCCCAGGAGTTTGCATCAAGAACTGGCTTCTTGGATTCCCATTTCTCGGCCCTGGTGGATGGTGCTGCGGCTCGCTCTGGGGCTCTGACGCTTGTCGTCCTTGTTGATACTTCTTGCTCTGGGAGCTCTCACAGGTTCCTGAGCTTTCTTCTACCTGTGTTGCGGTGGGTGCGCCGCAGTCAGCAGCAGCACAAGGTCCAGAACCTAGCCACTTTCGTCTTGTCTGTTGGTGTTGCTGCTGCTTTTGCATCACAGGGGGTGCACTTTGTCAAGCTCCAGCGCCGGAGAGCTGTAAGATTTCTTCAAACCTTCATCTGCCAATTTTTGTTTCATGTACAATCAGTGTAACATTTATATTTGTTCTTGTAGTCTGCATTGTTACATAGGCCTCTGGTGCAGTGTGGGTGGTGTGCACTCCATGGTGCCAAGAAATCTGAACCTCTGGTGTCAGTCATTTTCTCGGCACTTCCTTCATACTTTTGGAGCTTGCATTCCGCTGTAGCTCTTGATTCCATGTATCTGCCAGCTGTGATTCGGCAGAGCAGCCCACTGGTTCGGGTATCTGAAGAAATCTATCGTCACACTCCTTTGTATGGGGATTATGGGGCTCATAGCACTGGAACTGCCAAACCCACTGCAGATGTTAGCAGCGATGAACCTTGCAGAGCGGTCCAGGACTACATACCCCTTGAACAGGTTGCTGGACTAGTGGCGCATGATCTTAGGCTAAAAAAGCATCAAAGGAAGAGAAGATCGATGAGGCATCCCCGAAATCGACGGCGTATTACATCAAGATTACCTTACAATGGAATTGGGATGAAGCAGAGTGCAGCTGCCATCCAAACAGAAGTAAAGCTGCCATCAATTAGACAAGAACCTCCTTTTGAGCTTGTCCAACCTAAAGCAGAATTAGAAATTTCTCTTGATTTGCTTGAAAACATGGATGAAAGTGATGTTTCGACTCCCATGGGATTAACTAGGAGAAAGAGATCTTCTTTAAAGAGTCCTGTTGACAGAATGAATGAAAGGCTGGCCTTGGCTGAGGCGAGACAGAACATAGATTCTGTTCACAGCAAAGCAAACCTTTTAATCATTGAAGCTGATAGATGCCGGAGGGAAGAAGGTGCTGAAGTTATGCTAGAACTATCACAGACCAATAAGTGGTGTATAGTTGTGAAGATACAAGGTAATACTAGATGCACCCTTAAGCCTTCAGATTCGAGATCACATATCATTAATCGTCATACTCAAGCCTACATTTGGGCAGTTAATGATGCATTGAAGCTTGAATTCACTGATAAGTGGGATTGGCTGTTATTTAAAGAGTTGCATGCTGTAGGCCGAGAGCGCAATTCCCAGAGAGAGACTGTCCCAATTCCTGGTGTACGTGAGGTTTCTGATGACATGAAAGGAATTGTGGCAGATCCTTTCTCACGCCCTGTGCCTGACTACATCAGGGTGGAGGATGATGAAGTTGTGCGAGCTCTCTGCCAGGATTCTATCTATGACATGGACTCGGAGGATGAACGGTGGCTCATCCAGTTCAATCATGCAGATTCCAATCAAAATAGTTCTCAACGGAGTCATATCTCTTATGAAGATTTCGAGAGGATAATAAGCATATTTGAAAAGGATGCCTACAATAATCCCCAAGGAACAAACGATTTGGGTGAACTTCTTCCCAGATATCCTGTTTTAGGAAAGGATGAAAATGTGCATGATGTGTATGAATATTGGACAAATAAGAGGTCTAAGCGAGCTGCACCATTGCTGAGGATATTTCAGGTAATTTTGGGGACCAAGTTTAGTTCATCTAATTAATACCATTTACCTATTACCAAGCTTAATTCTTTTTATAGCTTGTTCTTCATTCTGTCAAGCTTTACTTGTATCATTTAATCTACTAATTGATGCACTGTTTCATTATTCCTTAGGGTGTGCCCTTAAGGCGAGGACATCTATCACAAAAAACTGCCATGAAGAGAAAGAGATCTTTGAAGAGACAAAGAAGCCAAGCTGGCCGTGGAAAGCCTGAAGCTTTATTGCAAGGTAACTACCTCTGAGACTCTTTTGTTAGGCGCAATGAGCCTCAGCCAAGCTACAAAGACCCGTACCGGGTAGGTTTAATTATGTGCCAGGTGCCACGCTGGAATCACTAATGCTGTTTTCTTTTGAACCCACATTGGCCCCCATCTTGTGACACCTTGCACATTATCGGCCAACACTAGTCTGCATGGATCCCTCATGACCCAAAACTGCTTCATATTCTCTCCACACGAGTTAATCCATACCAGTATGTCTGCGTATCAACCTTTTTGGAAAACTGCAAACATGCCTAATTAAAGGATCTGGAGGGAGTACTGCATTAGAAACCTACTGTTAAATGTCACTAATAATAAATGAACATCTAATAATGAAGTCCAACCAGAAGAGAACTGATAAATCTCTGCCCTGTATTCTTGTGCTGCCATTTTTCTAAAAAAAAAACGCATTTTCTTTCCCTTTTGTTTTGACATTGAGACCAATATCAGAAAGATCTTTGTATCCACTTGACACAAAAGGGAAACCTTGCTCTGCCTAAATATGATATGACGAAGATCACTGGTTAAATAGTTTATCATTTATCCCATGACTAAGCTTCTATTGAGGAACAATAATCTTATTTCATCTTTTTGTGCATCATTGTTGACAGACCATGCCGAAGAGGAGGCGGCCTTGCAGAGAGTTGCACAAGCTGAACGCGCAGCAAAACAGGCTGTAGAAACAGCTATTCGTCTACGCAATAGAGCCCAGTCTCTCATGGCAAATGCAGAACTCGCAACGTACAAATCTGTCATGGCTCTCAGGATTGCTGAGGCTGCTAGGATATCTGACTCTTCTCGAGATATTGTTTGTACTATCCTTGACTAAAGAAGAATATGGTTTGTTCATTTACTTGTGTGGAGGGCATGGGCAATACTCTTCTTTTTCTTTTGTTAATCGCCCATGGTATTGGTTTTAGATAAGCTGTGGAGCTATTTCCCCCCCTCCTCTCCTGTTAACTTTGTCAAGCCAATTTTGAGGCGAATGCTGAACTCAAAAACTGTAATTTCTTGTATAAATGAAAGTAGGTAGCCAGAATCTGTATCTTATCTGTACTGATGTTCTGTAGAGATGATGAAAGAAAAAGTAAAAAAGAAAATGTTGCAAGTGATGAAGGGAAATCATGCATCCGGTTGCATCCCTTTTTGTCTTGAGTGACTGTCTATAATATGATTCTTTTCTCCATTTTATCACAGTTCACAATGTGACTTCCTCAGTTTTTTTACTTTATTTTGTAAATAAGATTTTACAATGCTCTGTTGCAATTGAGCCATTGGAATTTGTGCCTGTCATTTTGGAAGCAGCAAAATCACTCAGAGGTTATTGTGGTGGTTGGTTGTTGGTGCTGATTTGTTCTGAGAGAAAAGTACTAGTGTCTGGTTTGTCTTAAGAGAAAAGTATCAGTGGCTGATAAGCTAGATTGTTTCTGTCGACCGTCACTCATGTGGTTCTTGATTGACTTGTTTTCTTGCCTTGGTCCATGTGACCCATGTGCTATGTTAAAGATCTGTTTCAATCTCACCAGTCATCTTCATTTTTTATTGTATTTGGAGTACTCTTGTATTTGTCGGTGTGTAACTATTGGTGGTGGATCTGCAATTTTTAGGGATAATTAGTGAAACAGATGGTAACGTACTCATAAAATCATTGGAGTTTGATGAGAGACCACAGTAAGGCATTTTCTTCATCATTCCTGTTTGTGCAACATCTTCACACGGCCCACTATTAATTTGATTTCATATGTGTTTACCATTATACTCGGTATATTTATATTCTGCTGTGTCCCATGTTCTCGTTTAAATTGAAAGGAATGCAGTAGGAAATTTTCAGTTATGCAAACGTAGCACCGCACATCATTTAGGTATTTACTGAAATGTATGTTTTGGCTCTGGAAACCGGGAGGCAGTTGCAGATTTGTGTGTAGTGTCTGAGCACTGAGAGATCAATGTTGTGAAGTGCTGGCAGTTCGGCTGGAGTATGTGTGTAACGAAAAGGAGTTGTGTACGGTCAACACGTAGAAGGTTTAGAATCTCAGTCAGCTGCTGCTGCACTGGATGAGCTTGTGTCCTTGTTTCCTTTTTTTTCTGACACGGCCCTATGTTGAGAAAAATAAGTTGCAGCTGGTCGGATTGTACCTCATGTTTCGGGGGCTCTTGTACAACTTGCGAAGTTAGGAAAGGGAGTGTTTGAGACTTCCTCGCCTTTAAAAACAGCCTTACCTCTATTTGATCACCAACTTCAAAAAAATAGGAATTCATGAGCATGTTTTGGCTATTTCACAAAAATAGGAAACTTTGAACCTGTTTAGCTAATGGTGTAAACATCCCCTCCAGAAAATTGTAGGAATTGGTGAAAATACTCTTTTACCTGGTTGGGAGCGCTATTTCTTCAAAGTTATTAACCTAATTTCACCTTTCCGTAGGAGTTTTTGGTTTTATACCTTTATGACAATCAAGTATAGAGACAATTCTCTATATGCCACTGAGGAATGTAAGAGATTATTCCTTATTTGTCCCTCAAAAACTTACTCATGACTTCCTTGGCCCTGAAAAACTTTCCGTTCCCTATTTGGTTCTGAACTCAACTTTCCATTCCTCATTTGGCCTTCTGTTACTATTTCCATCCAAAGTCAGTTAAGTTCCCTGTGAAATGACATTTTTGCCCCTATGGCCCCCACCATCCTCCTCTTCTTTCTCCTGTGTTCAACACCGCAGGGCGCAGGTCCTAACTCGCCTATCGCCCACCCAGCCTCTGACCCTCGCTAGGCGCCGCCATGCCTTGCAACGGAGGACAACTGCTCATCATGCTTGTCGTCGACAACGACGGCGAGAGCTTCCTGCTTGAGGCCACACAACACGAGGAGGACGCCGTCGGAGAGGACCCGAGCTGCTACCGGAGAGGGAGAGGGGATCACCGGCTAGGGAGGAAGGATGGAATGGGGAGGGAGAGAAGCAGAGGGAGGCCGTAACCTCGCCGCAGATGCCACCTTGTGCTTATTGCCACCAAAATCGGCGTCATTGTGCTGTATGCCGGAGTCGAGCAAGCCCCTCTTCGTCGACGCACTGGCCTGATGCGGATCGCCGCGGCCTCTGCCTCCTCTTTCCACCCCGCCACATCCTCCACCTCCTCGCTGCTGCATCGACGGAGAGATGGGGGTAGACGGAGAAGGGTGAGGTGGGTCCCACGCGCGGTAGGGAGAAAGGGTAGGAGGAGAATAGGAGGATGGTGGGGCCCATAGGGGCAAAAATGTCATTTCACAGGCACTTAACTGACTTTGGATGAAAATTGTAACAAAAGGCATGGTAGGAGGTTTCGAGAATGACATGGTAGGAGGTTTCAAAGTCCGCAACCTCGAACTTGATGTACTCGGTGCGGTAGTTCCCCCTTGTCTCCCCGAAGGTAACTGGCAGGACCACTGAGCCAAGTGGAATAGCCGCGTTACCCGGGACGATGCCGTAGAATGGCGACATGCTCTTGGTGAGCATGTCAGTGATGTCGAGCTTTATCTTCTTCAAGGTCTTGGTGAAGAGGACATTGAGTCCGCTCCCGCCGTCGATGAGTACCTTGTTGAGTTTGGAGCCCGTGACTACTGGTTTCAGGACCAGTGGGAAATGTCCCGACTCAGAGAAGCTTGTCCATTGATCCGCGCAGGAGAAGGTAATGGGTACCTCCGACCACCTTAGAGGTGTCGGTACCGCTGGTTCAATGCTTAAGACCTCCTATAGAGTGAGTTTTTGGGACCGTTTAGTGGGTAGTCCGCTGAATAGGACATTCGCCGTCTTGTCAGGTTCCTGGAAGTCGTCGTTGCCTTCGTCGGCTTTTTTCTTGCCCTTTTTGTCATGAGGAGGCCGTGGCTCGGGAATATCCTTGAGTGCTCGCCGGAGTTCGTAGCACTGATCGGTGGTGTGATTGTCATCCAGATGCCACGAACACTTCTCTTTGAACAAATCTTTGAAGCCGGCGGAGGTCTTTTTGGAGTTGTCCTTCGCAGGGTGTTGTATAGTCGCGACTGTGTTGTCTGGCTTGTGCTTGCGGTTATGACTCGAGTAGTTGTTGTTGCGACCCCCTTGATCCTTGTTGTTGTTGTTGCTGCTCGTGTTGTTCTTGCTCTTGCCGCGAGTGGAGTCGTACTTGGCATTCGCCTTGTCCTCTTCGTCGGCCCATGATATGATCATGTCCTTGAGCTTGGTGACGGAACTCGGGCGGCGGCACCTGAAGTCTTCGAAGGTGCGACGGTGGTAGAGCACGTCTTGAAAGAGGTCGACGACTTCTTTGTCAGTGACGTCGACTACGGTCGCACGCTTGTCGATAAAGCGATGCATGTACTGGCGGAGCATCTCGCCTTGCTCCTGCTTGACCATCGCCAGATCCATGCGGCTACCCGAGCGCCCCATGGCGCCCGCGAAGTTGCTGGTGTACTAGGCCTTCAGCTGGTCCCATTGGTCGATCGAGTTCTTATCGAGCGACTCGAGCCAAGTGAGTGGGGCCTGATCCAGACAGAAGGGGAAGTAGAGGCACTTCGTGTCGTTGTTGCCACCAGAGTTTTCAATGGACAAGGCATAACACCTGAGCCACTGAAGTGGGTCTTGCTTCGCGTCGTACTTGGTGATCCCGAGAGGTTTGAATTTCTCAGGAAGGAGCAGATCACGAAGTCGTGCAGAGTAGGCGGGGAAGCCGTCGCTGTCGCTGACTTCAGTAGCCTTCTTGGCGCGACGAATCTCGTCGATCCTGTGGCTGGCATCATAGCCGCTGTGAGTGTAGCCGGTGGCGTGGCTGTTCGCGTGGCCTCAGCTTCCGCGGTCGCCGCCACCGCCAGCTCTTTTGCCGCCGTCGTGGGAGGAGCTACCGCCGCTGCTGCCCTCGCCGCTGCTGCCCTCGCCGCCACACCGCCCCCACCGCTGTGTCCGCCATGCGAGGGTCCTCCTACAGGGTCTCCAGAGCGGTTGGGTGTTGGTTGGTGTTCACCACGGACACGGTTGCGCCCGCTGTCTGCTGGGGTGCGGCTGCAACTAGTGGCTTCGTGGTTTCCAGTGGGAGTGACTCTATTGTTGACCCACATGAAATAGGCGTCCTCGGCAAGCTTGGTGATGACGTCTCCTGCGCGAGTCCCTCCTCCTTAAGGGTCATGCAAGAGACCTTGGGCCAAGAGTCTTCTCAGCGCAGTGCCAGGCCAAGTGTAACACATCATGTGTTTAATTACCTTGCTTAGTGCTAATGACACTCCTAATTAAGTCAAGACACTTTTGTGGTCAAACTTTGGTCAAACACTAGCTAGAACCCTAGTCAAAACCATTGTCACTCCTTGTCCTTCTGGAACTTTTGCTGCGTTCTCCAAATTTCACCTAAACACTTCAAATTCTACCAATATAAAAGTTGTCCAGTTTTTCGAGGGACACAACTTTCATGTTGGATGGCATTTCAAATTTTAAGTGGAAAAGGGTGAAAAACTTGGTCAACTGCAGTTTTCACTATTCATCAGCGCTCTGCCAAACCCGAACTTTCCTTGGCGTTCCTGCTCAACCGTCGAGAAAAACATAGGACGACCTTTGCAAATGTTGTAGAGGGATGTCTCCTCTACAACTTTTGTATCTACCATTTTTGTCTCATAGTTCAAATTTGTTGAGAAATGCACAGTCAAAGTAGGGTTGACCGGCTGAAATGCAGCTCGGCCGGCGCTTTAGAGCGCCGCCGGCGCGCCGGCGCCCTCCCGGCTTGGCCCCGCGCCGCCTCGACGTCCGTGTGGGCCCGGTCCCACCGCATCGAGGCGCGAGCCGCCGGCCCATTCGCGCCGCCACCTCGGAACGCGAGCCGTCGCCTAGGCGCGCGTGCCGCGACGCACGCCCGCCGCGCGCGTTGCCCGGCGGTCTTCGCCGCGCCCTTGCGCACGCAAGCCGGCGTCGGTCGCCGTACCAAAGCATTGAAGTCGGGTGTCCCGTCGCCGCGCCCTAGCTATAAAGGCCATGCGTCGGCCATCCTCGCGCAAACCGCAGAGCCTGCCGTCCCTGTCGGTGCGGTGCCGCCGTGGAGCTGTCTCCTCCGGCCCGCTTCGCCGCATGCCAACATCTCCCGTAGCCGCCCTAGCCCCTACCGGAACCTACCGTGCCACCCTTTCTCTTCCCAGGCCGGGAGTTCGCCGGAGCAGAGCTCGCCGCGGCCGTGGTCCCTGCACGTGAAGGACCGATTAGGCGACCAGAGAGGGGGGGGGGAGTGAATTGGAGCCGATAAAAATTCTTCTCGAAGGAGATTGAAACTCCAACAAGATGAACAAGCCCGGACGAACCCCCAAAATCACACGCTCCGCACTTCTACCTTCCCTTTGCCAAAACCACGTAGCCACTGGAGTGCTACTGGTCCTAGGAACAAACACTACCAGCAACCTCAACTCCTACTCACCCACGACAGCAAAAACAACTCGGGAGCCGACTGTCCAGAGGGGGTGGTTAGACCGGGTATGGTGAGCGGTTAGTCCGCCTCCACCAGGCAACCAAGAAATCCTCCGAAACACCTCTTCCGAGCACCAAAACACACCACGGTTTCACCAACAGAGATCCCTGGTCAAGGCCAGGCAAGCTACCTGAAAAACTTGGCGAAAACCAAAACTTCACCCAGGGGCCTAGGGGCGGTTCGACCGGCTACCAGGGGCGGTCTAACCTCCTGTACCCAGCAAAGAACTCCAAGCAAGACCTCCAAGCAACCGACACGAAAACGACCCGAAATTTTACCCAAACGCTCCTCTGATAAAGGCGAACAAACTCACAGAGGAAAATCCGGTGAAATCAAAACTTCGACCTGGAAGCCCCAGGGCGGTTAGACCGCCCCCTTCAGGCGGTTAGACCGCCCCTTCCAGAAAACCTACCTGCGGGTCAAACCTCAACTTCCCATCGCCCGATCTCCCGAATCACTCCACGGATTGCAGCGAAACTTCGGGAATAGCTGGGTTACCTCCTGGGCAACCTTTATCTCAAAGGAATCGACCCGAATCGCTCACAATCAAGAGGAATCGAAGAAATCGCCTCTCTAGGTCAAGAACTCGCCCAACTCGAAAACCACCAAATCGAGTCCGATTCAAGAGAGATTTGGGGGCAAAGTCACCAACCAAAGAGGCACAAGATCCTCATACGTGACACCCACCAAAAACCTTAAGAGATCGTCCTCAAAACTCCGCCAACAAAGAGCACCGAAAAACACCACAAAGAAGGACGGGAAAAGCACTTCACAACCTTGAGGAACAACGCCGAACCATCTATACAAACCATGAAGATTCGTACAAGGTCTAGCTTGCCACCCATACATCCATCCCTCTCTCTAGATCTCACATGAAGCTCTCAAGCTAGTCCTAGGAAAAACTAGAGGAAAATGAGAACAAAAAAAGGAAAAACAAATGAGCTAGGGTTCAAAGAGTTGGCTGCCATCCATCCCCTCAATGAGTATATATGGAGGCATCCAAAAGACTAAACTACCCTTACTTAATAACTAGGGATACAAGCCCCTCAAGGGCAAATTTGGAAGTCTTCATATTTTCTTCATCGGATGGATTCCCGGCGACCGCAACCTGCTTAGCCTCGACGCAAGCCTTGCGATCCCGACGCGTGTCCTCCGCTTCGAAGCATCTCGGCGCCAGCGACCAGGGCGGTCAGACCACCCCCTAGGGCGGTTAGACCGGCCCCCGCGATCTGACCGGTGCAGGCGGTCTGACCGCCCCTCCTGGGCGGTTGAACTGGCCTGGGTGGCCACACCTCCACGTCGAGTCTTCGACCTTGGTTTTGTGGCTCAACCGAGTAACCTAGTGGTTTTCTGGTGAACCACTGCAAACCCCGCGAACTCGGTGTAGCCTCCGTCAATCTCCACTCATGACTTGGCTCCCACGTAGTCCCGGCTCGACCTTGGTGTTGAGGCTCTACCAAGAAACCGTCCACGACTTCATCTTGCTGTTCATGCCACCATGCGGCCCACACTTGATCCCGCTGTCCACCGGGTCCCTCGAAGGAAGCCTACTTGTCTTTTCCACACCTGGAGGCCTCACCGGCGACGACCTTTCTCGCTTGTTCTTCACCTGCACCAACACGAGTCAAGCCGCAACCTGCACCTGCAATACTTAGCCAAGAATCAGTCCACACAACGTTGTCAATCACTCATCGCACAAGGAAGCGACCATCCACCGGTCCTCGAACCACATATGGTCCTCAATCTCCCCCTTGATGAGTGCATTGACAACACCCACATAAAGTAACACGAGAGAAAAGAAAAAGAAAAGAAATGAATAAAAAGAAATCTCAACAAGCGATCAAAAGCCAAAGAAAGGCAAAAAACAAGATCACTTGAAGAAGACAAGTCTCGGACCCCTTAGGCAAGGGCTACGACTCGACACATCCGAGACAAAACCATGCTCAAACAAAAAGCGCAAACCACCGAACCAAAGCTCGAACACCACAAAGAGCTCCCCCTGCACATATGCAAGCTCCCCCTAAGCCAAAGCACACTCCCCCCGAACTAATGTAGCAATGCAACACGAGAATGCAGCAAAGAGCAAAAATCTGCTCACAATGCGCAGGGCGGTTAGATCGCCTTCACAAGGCGGATAGACCGCCTACCACACATCTGACCGCCTGGGGGGCGGTTAGACCGCCCCATGTGACCAGCTCTGCACTAAACTGCTCAAAAACTGCCCGAACCAATTGGAACACCTTCCAAACACTTCCAGGTGCCCAAAACATGCACAAACTTCTCCCCCTTGTTGACAATGCATGAATCAAGGCAAAATGCGAAAAGTTTCAACATATAGCTTCTCAAATATACAAAATTCATCACAAGGAGCTACACAAGTCCAAATGAGCAAGTTAGATACTCTACAGGTTCGTAATGACCTCAACTACATGATCACCAAATTTCACAACCATTGGACAAGGCTAAAAAGGATTTGAGTAATTTTGCGAAAATTTACCCTCTCATGAGCAAAAGCCTAAACATGAGCAAAACATGTCAAAATGGCAAAGCCACACAAACTTCATGCTAGGACAACCATTCTAATCATAAGACCATCACAAACACCTACAAGTACCACATGTCATGTCAAAGTCACCGAGCCATGTGCCTACTTCTATATATGAGACTTCTCATTGGTAGGCATCATGTAATGGTTTAGCACCCAAAGCAAATTAAATTCAGCACATGTGACATGAGAGCACATTTTCCAAGCATTTTACATTTCATTTTCAGATTCATATTTGGTACATGAAATGTCTTCACGACAAAAAGGAACTTATGCCCCTCCACAAGATAAGGCAAGAGGGCTAAACATTCATGATGGCAAATGAGCCTTTGGCCCCATATGATCAATAAACTAGCTATCCAACCACAAATTAAGCATAACCAAGCCACTAACACATGTCAAGATCATATAGAGGCATTTACACATGAGAGAGCATACATGTGACAATTTTTCAAAAACATAGCCATCAACCATGGATATAAATCAAGATCATCAAGATCTAAGCCAAACTAACCATAGCATACCAAACTAGCTCACACGATCATATATAGCCCATCATGGTGAACAATGTATATAGGAGAAGTTTTTCCTAACAAATGGATATGATACAAAATGCATGCAACCTAAGATTCAAAGATGCCTATACATCATGTTACATATGCTATGCCAAATGCAAGAAATGCACAAAGGAAAGCTATACATATGCTACAAAGGAGCTCCCACACAAAACTCACAAACCACCGGCTCCTCGAGGGGAGGCAAAAAGAGCTCGACACCACCGGCAAAAGAGCAAAGGAGCACAAAACTCACAAGCTCCCCCTAAACTCATGCATTACGGACAAAAAGCATACAAAGCTCACCTTACACACAGAGATAGGGCAAAGAGCAAAATGAACCAAGTGGCTTGACCAAGGCCACGCACTTGAAGGTCACAAATTTACTTACCTTGATCATTTCTTCACAATTCACTTGTCCTTGTCCACCATCCCCGAAAGTGATGTACCTCCATGTCACCACCGGGGTATGAGGCTAGAGAACCACCCCTGATATCAACCAAATGTTCTCCGGGCCTCCCACCTGCAACTCAAAACCAAGAGCGAGAACGAGCAAATGACTCAACACTGGGGTTAGTCCCAAAGGTGTGAAACCAGTGTCGGGCGATTTCCTCAATAGTAGGGTTAGTAACATCCATCTACCGCGCTTATCAAAACTGCGATCCATCCTGTCAAACCTATCAAACTTGGAACCACCATGGGAAAACCACTCCCGTCTCACTGGAGGAGTACGAGTACCACGAAAAGGAAAGCGTGGTCTGTAGCCCCTCTGAGACTCAAAGCTGCGACATCTCCCAAACTCGTATTGATCACGAGGTGGAGAACGTCCAGCAAACTCAACACCACCAGACTCAAAGTGCCTACCATCTGCACCATGACCAAGGGAACTGAAACCACCAGCATCACGACCTCGGAAACCGAACTGCCCAGAAATCTGGGGAGGGCCGATCTGACCGCCCTTCCCTGGGCCGAGACGGTCTGACCGCCATGCCTGGCCGGTCTGACCGCCCTCTCCAGACCACCACCGCGGCTACGAGATCTCTCATCTCCCCATGCCGAAGCCTTACGCACAAAGCCCTTTTCCCCTAGGTAGTGGCATACGAGGCTCAGGCACACCATGAGAAGGGTGGTACCTGTCCTTGTTAGCCCACTCCTTAGCCATTCTTGCCTCTCTCTTACTCTTATAGCAAAACTCTCTCTTGTGACCATCCTTTCCACAAAACTCACAATGGAAACGGATAGGTCTTGGCTTAGGCTTGGGGTGAAGTTCTTCACACGACTTCTCACTTGGTTTCTCGCTTGGTCTCTCTCTCGGATTAAGCGACTGTTTTGGCTTAGGTGCAAACTTATCTTTTGGTGTGGATTGTGGTGGAACTGAAACATTCCCAAATTTCCCTTCTCTCTCACCACTGCTCTCACCAGACTTATCGAATCCCAAAGCCCAGCCATCAAAGCGCTTACAACTCGCAATCATCATTCCAAGTTGAGGTTCCTGACTAGATAACCAGCTCAACACTTCACGCAACTTATCATTTTCATCTTGCAAGAGATCAACACATTTTGCAAGATCCAAATTCTTTACAGCATGTAATTCACATGTGGAACAGGAAGTAGGAATAGGCACTTTCAAATCAGCCTCAAGTGAAACAATGCGAGAACGAAGCTCAACAATTTTCTCATGCAAACTAGGGCAAGAAGTACAAGCACCAAGCAAAGTGGGTCTAGATTGCAGCTCAGCCGACTCAACCCTAAGCACATCTAGTTCCTCACACTTGGAGGCATACTTTTCCCTAAGATCAGTGAAGTCAGCTAGGAAAATAGAGCAATCAGCACAATCAACCTCATCAGAAACAACAGGGCTAGCCTTAAGAGAATCAATTTCAAGCTTGCTATCAAGAACCTGTGTTTCTAGCTCAGCCACTCTAGTCCTAGCATCCTCAAGCAAAGATCTAAGCTCCTTCCTAAGCTTCTTAGCCTCTCTAAGCATGTGATCGCGATTATCAAGCAAGTCAACCAACTCCTCATTCTCCTTGCGCAAAGAAGAGAGCTCATCACATACCTCATCCTCGGAATCCAAGTCCGAGGCGTCCTTCTGGCTTCTCTTGCTGCTGGAGCCTCTTTGTCCTCTTCTTCTTCTTCTTCTTCTTCTTCTTCTTCTTCTTCTTCTTCTTCTTCTTCTTCTTCTTCTTCTTCTTCTTCTTCTTCTTCTTCTTCTTCTTCTTCTTCTTCTTCTTCTTCTTCTTCTTCTTCTTCTTCTTCTTCTTATTCTTCTTCTTCTTCTTCTTCTCCTTCTCCTTCTCCTTCTCCTTCTCCTTCTGCTTCTCCTTCTTCTTCTGCTTCTTCTTCTTCTTCTTCTTCTTCTTCTTCTTCTCCTTCTCCTTCTCCTTCTCCTTCTCCTTCTCCTTCTTCTCCTTCTTCTCCTTCTTCTTCTTCTTCTTCTCCTTCTTCTTCTTCTTCTTCTTCTTCTTCTTCTTCTTCTTCTTCTTCTTCTTCTTCTTCTTCTTCTTCTTCTTCTTCTTCTTCACTCGACCTTGAAGACGTGTCCTCGGAGTCGGACTTGATGTCGCTCGATCTCTTCATCTTCTCTTGAGCCCGTGTCTTCTTCCCATGTCCATGATCCTTCTTATTGGACTTCTTCCTCTTGTCCTTGAACTTGTGCTTGTCGTGGCTGTTCACCTTCAGACACTCAGCGAAATAGTGTCCAGCCTTGCCGCACTTGAAGCATGTCCTCGTGTTCCTCCTCATGTTCACCCGGTTCTCGTGAAGCCTCTCGAACCTCCTCGTCAGCAACGCCAGCTCGTCCTCTCCAAGCACGTCGAACTCCTCATCTGGCATAGACATCAAAGAGGACAAAGAGAACATCTTAGTGGATGGGTTAGTGTTAGCCTTTCCTTTCAAACCACAAATGAGGGCAAGACTATGAGAGTCAGTCGGACCCTCGAGCTTGGCTGTCATGCCCCTATCCACCTCAGCCGACTTGAGCTTCGAGAACAGCTCATTCACCGTCAGAGTGTCATACTTCTCCGACTCCACAATGGCCTCAAACTTTCCGCCCCAAATCGTACGATCCAAAGAGTGTAAGAGCTTGACAGCTCTATCATGATCATCGTATGGGAGCATGTCCACATTGGCCCTCATGTTGTTCACAACCACCGTGAACCTCTGAAACAAGGTATCGATGGACTCACCGGGGAGATGAGTGAAGTTCTCGTACTCTCTCCGGTAGGACGCAGACATCCGAGCCTGAACCTGGGCATTCCCAACATGAGTTTCCTTCAACACCGTCCAAATTCTACAAGCCAAGTTCTCCGTGTGCACTCGATCGAATTCAGGCTGACACAAAGCACGAAACAAGTAGTCGACCGCCTTGTTGTTGGCGTCGAACATGTCCCTCGATCCTGGAGCAAGGAAGTACATCGGCTGGACATAGCCTGTGTCCACCGTGACATCCCAAAGGATCTGACCCTTTCTGCGGAGGAACGCCGCCATCCGCTTAGTCCACATCTAGTAGTTCTTCCCATCGAAGTGTGGAGGATCCGAACCCCATTCCTGGTATGCCATCTTTGGATCTTAGACTGGCTAGAGTCAATAAAGACCCGAACCGGCTCTGATACCACTTGAAGGACCGATTAGGCGACCGGGGGGGGGGGGGGGTGAATGGGAGTCGATAAAAATTCTTCTCGAAGGAGATTGAAACTCCAACAAGATGAACTAGCACGGACAGACCCCCAAAATCACACGCTCCGCACTTCTACCTTTCGTTTGCCAAAAAGACGTAGCCACTGGAGTGCTACTGGTCCTAGGAACAAGCACTACCAGCAACCTCAACTCCTACTCACCACGACAGCGGAAACAACTCGGGAGCCGACTGTCCAGAGGGGGCGGTTAGACCGGGTATGGGGGGCGGTTAGACCGCCTCCACTAGGCAACCAAGAAATCCTCCGAAACACCTCTTCCGAGTACCAAAACGCACCACAGTTTCACCAACAGAGATCTCTGGTCAAGGCCATGCAAGCTACCAGGAAAACTTGGCAAAAATCAAAACTTCACCCAGGGGCCTAGGGGCGGTTAGACCGGCTACCAGGAGGTTACCCAGCAAAGAACTCCAAGCAACCGGCACGAAAACGACCCGAAATTTCACCCAAACGCTCCTCTGATCAAGGCGAACAAACTCACAGAGGAAAATCCGGTGAAATCAAAACTTCGACCTGGAAGGCCCAGGGTGGTTAGACCACCCCTTCAGGCGGTTAGACCGCCCCTTCCAGAAAACCTACCCGCAGGTAAAACCTCAACTTCCCATCGCCCGATCTCCCGAATCACTCCACGGATTGCAGCGAAACTTCGGGAATAGCTGGGTTACCTCCTGGGCAACCTCTACCTCAGAGGAATCGACCCGAATCGCTCACAATCAAGAGGAATCGAAGAAATCGCCTCTCTAGGTCAAGGACTCGCCCAACTCGAAAACCACCAAATCGAGTCCGATTCAAGAGAGATTTGGGGGCAAAGTCACCAACCAAAGAGGCACAAGATCCTCATACGTGACACCCACCAAAAACCTTAAGAGATCGTCCTCAAAACTCCGCCAACAAAGAGCACCGAAAAACACCACAAAGAAGGACGGGAAAAGCACTTCACAACCTTGAGGAACAACGCCGAACCATCTATACAAACCTTGAAGATTCGTACAAGGTATAGCTTGCCACCCATACATCCATCCCTCTCTCTAGATCTCACATGAAGCTCTCAAGCTAGTCCTAGGAAAAACTAGAGGAAAATGAGAACAAAAAAGGAAAAACAAATGAGGTAGGGTTCAAAGAGTTGGCTGCCATCCATCCCCTCAATGAGTATATATGGAGGCACCCAAAAGACTAAACTACCCTTACTTAATAACTAGGGATACAAGCCCCTCAAGGGCAAATTTGGAAGTCTTCAGATTTTCTTCATCGGATGGATGCCCGACGACCGCAACCTGCTTAGCCTCAACGCAAGCCTTGCGATCCCAACGCATGTCCTCCGCTTCGAAGCATCTCGGCGCCAGCGACCAGGGTAGTCAGACCACCCCCCAGGGCGGTTAGACCGGCCCCGGCGATCTGACCGGCCCAGGCGGTCTGACCACCCCTCCTGGGCGGTTGAACCGGCCTGGGTGGCCGCACCTCCTCGTCGAGTCTTCGGCCTCGATTTTGTGGCTCAACCGAGTAACCTAGTGGTTTTCTGGTGAACCACTGCAAACCCCGCGAACTCGGTGTAGCCTCCGCCAATCTCCACTCATGACTTGGCTCCCACGTAGTCCCGACTTGACCTTGGTTTTGAGGCTCTACCAAGAAACCGTTCACGACTTCATCTTGCTGTTCATGCCACCATGCGGCCCGCACTTGACCCCGTTGTCCACCGGGTCCCTCGAAGGAAGCCTACTTGTCTTCTCCACACCTAGAGGCCTCAACGACGATGACCTTTCGCGCTTGTTGTTCACCTGCACCAACACGAGTCAAGCCGCAACCTGCACCTGCAATACTTAGCCAAGAATCAGTCCACACAACGTTGTCAATCACTCATCACACAAGGAAGCGACCATCCACCGGTCCTCTAACCACATATGGTCCTCAGCGCGCCGCTGCCCGGCCAGCTGCCGGCGTTCCCCCGCCCGTCTTCGACCACAAACCGACAGCAGGTGAGCCCCTCGTCCTCCCCCACCTCATCCCCGGCCGAACTCGCCGCCGGAGCCGCCCAATTCCGGCGAGCCGCCCCGCCCTCCATGCCCAAGGACTACATTGCGTCTCCCTCTTTCTTTCCAGGGTCTTTTTCGTGAACCAGGGGGCCTAGCTATAATAGAGAGAAAAGTTCCAGGGGCCTGCCGTAAAACCTTATCTCAAATAGTAAATGGCTTTTGCTGAAACTTTGAAAATCCATAGAAAATCAAAGAAAAATCAGAACAATGCAACTAAATTTTGTTGGATTCGTTGTGAGAAATCCTACAACTTTTACAAAGCAATACTATACTTTTTCCTGATAGTTTTTACATGAAAAATAGAAAGGTGAAAACCTAGATCTGTTGTATCTCTAAATCTGCAAGTCCTCTATAGCTGCATTTTGGATATGTTGTGTGTTTTGCCATGCCTAGCTCCTGTACCAAAAATGGCACAACATTATGATGTAAATCTTTTTTATATAAATTGTTTTGTATTTATGCAGAATATGTCTAGATGATTTTTGTAGCTAAAAAAAATTTTGTGCCCAACTTTTGCATGTTATCATTTTATGACAAAATGCACCTCTGGTGAATTAGTAACAATTTTATAATTATCATAAATATGTATTCTTGAAATATGCCTAATTGTTTTTGTAAATAAATAACTGAAGATCCATAATAGTTCTAGGTGTATATGTTGCAATCCTAGCTTAGTATTGGACCAAATATCATGTGTGATAAAGTTGGAATCATTTTGATATGTATTTATTTTTGTATGCATTTCTCATGTTTGGATAACTAGCTTTTGTTATTTTCAGTATAATTAAATTCATAGCTCTCCTAAGTGTGCATGTGTGTGTGCAGTGGCTTGTATAGGTTTGGAAATGATTCATAACACATCCCACTGATTTTTATTAAGTTGTTTGTGAATAAAATCTATGGAAGCCTTTTAAGGCTTAATATTAAATTAAATGAGAAACTCATCAACTACATATCTAAAGGCCTAATGTGTGTGATGTAAATCATTTTAAAATGATAAAGATCAACCCCTTGCTGTTTGTGAAAGATAAATTATTGTTTTTTTACATAAAACATGTACACCGTCATTATCAAAAAGAATAAACAATAAAGCGTCGTAAGAAATTACTTTAATAGAAAGATTAAACCAAGTGTGTGTCTGTTAAGGTAAATATGGCCAACCATACTCTCCATGATTGTCATATATTGTTTGTAATTAATTAAATTACAAATCCTCAATTAAACCTTGCATTTGCATCCTCGTGTAGATCTCCCGAACGGTAGTTGTACGCGTGTGCTGGAAGGAGAAGACGGAGGAGCTGACGGAGACGTGCACCACATCGCTGTAGAGCAAGACCTGGACCAAAGTCCAGAAGGGCCCAAGGCCAACCTTGCCAGCGAAGGCAAGCCCCGGATCATTAACCCTATTTATGAAATTTATGCAATTTATCATTGCTATGATTGTGCATTTACGTTTCATGAGTGGAATGAAACCCTAGATGCATGATCCTTAGGTACCTATGTTCTTTTACTAGAATGCTAGGTCGATACCTGTTATGCTATAGGACCGGTACAAGTCGAGTGATGTTCGTCACTCGGGAGAATAGGTTCTTATGTTGGAATCATAAGACCTTTATAATGGATTGCTCATGTGGTAAGAGCATGGGATTTGGGCTCCGGTCCAGTGGCTTTCGTGGGCTAAGCTTTTGAACGTACTAAACACTTGTCGGGAATGGGACCGGTAAGCCTAGTACTCGATTGACGCAGCAAGGGAACCTTTCCCTACTACCCCTGGGGCACAGAGATGTGTCCCCCTGCTTGCAACAGTGTGGTACCTGTGTGAGTCTGGACGTTCGTGTGCGGGCGATCCAGCAAGCCTTGTACCAAGGAATGTAGGTTCTGATCCCGAGCCGAAGATCGACAGGAACCGCCTGGTCGGTGTATACCCCGTTTCGTTTTTGTTGGACCTTCTTGGGGTATGCATTCTTCCGTGTGTTTAGGTCCACCTTGCAAGGTTATAAACCAATCGATTTTCGGCCCCTCACCGTTATCCGAGACTGCTTAATCAACTGGCCATGCTATCCCTTAATGATGGAACTTGGTGAAGTTACTGCTTGGATTAATTGTTTGTACAATTCTTAATTGAATTAGTTGGCACACTTAGAAATGTTAATCAACTAGAATTTGTGCTAAAGTATTGAAAGTAAGGACATACTCTTTGTTGCTTTTCAGCAAAAGAACTCCACCGACCAAAAAGCCTCTCGTGTCTAGAGTTTGGTGATGTAGTTATCACTCGATGGTTAAGTCTTGCTGAGTATTAGTATACTCAGCCTTGCTTTAAAACTGCTGCTGCAGGTATTGATGACTGGGTGGATGACGACTAGTGATGACATCACGGATGGCATCCTGTGATGTTTACCGTTGCGCTAGATTATTTTATTTCCGCTGTTTAAAACTCTGAATCTTTACCTTCACGTCATGAACAAAGTCTTGTAATAATTAAACCCCTTCGGGGCAGATTTGTGTTAATTAGTGTAGTGTACTCTGGACTCGCCTTTGCGTGAGTTTTAATGCATATTGTCGATCCTTTGTTGATATCCAAGTGATTTACCGGTCGTTAACCCGACAACTAACGACAGGACGATACTTTAGTATTGACTAATGACCAAAGTGGATTGGTTTAGGCAATAGTACGGTATTTTCCTGGGTGGGTTGTCACAACTGGTATCAGAGTGATTATATGCACCAGAGTTTAATTAACAACCTTAACCACTGGTTTTTGAATAAAACTTGCCAAGATTTGTTGTGTTTGCAAAATGCGTTGGATCGTTAAGGATGGAAATAGACCGAGAGGCCCTAGAAGGAATTTTTGGGTTCTTTCAGGTGGCTTAGTAACCTATGGTTTATTTTGCTAACTTCCAGCACATTTACTTTATGTCAGACTTACTTTCTTGCACAACCAAACTAGATGAGCCACGTGTTTTATACGTGTGTTGTACTGCATCACGAGAATTGCGAGCGTTGATGGAGTGATCCATTCCACGGATCCCATCTTCGTGTCTGGTCATGAGTTGTGATGTCGCCACATGTTTTATACATGTGCATTCCACATGTCGAATATGCGAGGTAAGGATACACTCCATTCAAATAGAGGGTGTCTGAGGTTGGACGCTGTCCATGCAGCGGCTTAATGCATGGATGCCGTTTCTATAGTGAACGATAATGTATGTGGACACTTTCTTGAGTGTTGGCATGAAAGGTTCGTTGTGTTATGTGATCTTCTGCAAGTACACTAACCACGTTCGTAAGTCACTAAGCGAGTACCGATAGTCTCGACTAGTTATTATAGGGAGACACGTAATTGTTGCCTTGCCATCGGCACTAAACCTGATTTTTGGCTTAATTGCTTGGTGAGAACGAATAGGTCGTTCTTGCATCATGTTAAAAACCCGCTAAATAATAATAATAATAATAATAATAATAATAATAATAATAATAATAATAATAATAATAATAATAATAATAATAATAGTAGTAGTAGTAATAATAATAATAATAATAATAATAATAATAATAATAATAATAATAATAATAATAATAATAATAATAATAATAATAATAATAATAATAATAATAATAATAATAATAATAATAATAAGAACAACAACAACAACAACAACAACAACAACACATGTGTTGTTCTCCTTAAATAATGATAATAATAACAACAATTACAACCTTTAAACCGAATCTAAAGTGTTGTTGTTGGACCAGCTAGTTGACCCTGTGGTTGTGACCTTCCCTCAGACCTTTCTGCAGAGTTGCCGTATAGGTGATCTATACCCAAGTGCTCCAGATCTATCCAAATCTTTCCTGAGAAATCTTTGCATGATCATAGGTTTTCAAATCTCAAGCTATGTCAGATAGTAAACCTATGTCTTGCCGTCTTTCCGGAACACATCACTCCGAATCTTGCACCTTTTCACCTTGTTCTTGACTCATTTAGCTTAACCCTGGAATGCCAAGTTTTGTCTCCTGAACTTGCCAAGTTGCCAGAAAATTTTGAAAATTTTTTGGGAACTTTGGTTTTGGAATTTTGGAATTGTCATTTGATGCAGTGCAACTATCTCGAGTCTGACTATTTGGTCAATTTGAGTTTTTGTCGCACATGTTCAACTTGTTGAACAAGCTTACGAATGTGTGACTAATGAAAACTCAAATTTTCAGATGGTGGGCTTGACACGTAGCACTCTGAATGGTTTCGGTGATTCTAGTGGCCACAACCAGCCGCCACCACCACCGAACCTGACATCAGTGGCTACTCAAAACGAGATGCTGCTCCAGATCCTTCTACACATGCAACAACAGCAGCAGCCCCATGGGAATCAGATTGATGCTCAAGGTCAAGTAACTAAGTACAAGCACTTTCTAGATATGAATCCCCCGCAGTTCACTGGGACGGAAGAACCCCTAGATGCTGATGCCTGGATTCGGGCCATTGAAGCCATGTTCGCGGTGTTTACCTTGCCATGTTCAGAAGGACGCAAGGCTAAATTCGCGGCATTGCAGCTTCGTGGTTCTGCTTTAATGTGGTGGGAACACTACAAATCCATGCAACAGCCTGAGTATGAAATCACTTGGGAAGAATTCAAGAAGGTTTTCAGAGACCATCACCTTCCTAAGGCACTTACCGATAGGAAAATGAGTGAGTTATTGGCTCTCAAGCAAGGGTCAGACACGGTGTACCAATACGCGCAGAAGTTTAATAACCTCTGCCAGTATGGAGGATATCATGTGGATGCAGACGTGAAGAAGATGGAGCTTTTTCGTGAAGGTCTGAATAGTAAACTGGCTGAGCGGCTGAACCTGGTAAAATTTGACAGCTACCCAATGCTAGTGAATAAAGCTATCCCCAAGAAGATGCCATGAAGAGGGCCCAAGCAGAGAGGAAAAGAAAGGCTAACTCCATTCCCAACAATGCGCAGTGTTGCATGATACGCATAATGCGGAAGACTTTCCCAAACTTTCAGCAGGCTTCACAGTCGGGAAGGTTAGTGGCTAAGTCGTCTCAGGATCGGACTCAAGAAAATCTTCACTTTCCCAACACTCAACAGCCGACTCCCAAGTCTATTGTACCTAGTCCTAATGGTAGCAGTGAGCGTCGCTGTTTCAAGTGTGGTGAACTAGGACATTTCGCTAAGGCATGCCTGCAATAGTGCCAGACCAACAAGCAGCACCAGCTAACTCAGCCTAATCAGAGACAAGTTTCCAAATCCATCAACAAGGTTAAGAAGAAGATTGCTCAAGCCAGGAAGGGTAGACTCAGTTTCACTTCTGTGGGTGATATTCCAGAAGGAGCACCAATAATGATGGGCACATCGTCTATTCGAGGCAAACCTATCCATGTGTTGTTTGATTCTGGTGCTACACATAGTTTCATGAATGGAAAGACGCTGAGCAAAGTAGGACTGAACTCCTGTAACACCAATGACACATTTACGATTAAAACAGCGGGAGGGAACATCTCTTCCGAGTTGGTGACCAGGGGAGTACCCTTGGAATTAGGCAGCAAAACAATTGACACGGACCTTATCATTTTGGGGTTAGAAGGCATGGATGTCATTCTAGGAATGGACTGGATGAACCGACATAAGGTAGTACTGGATATTTCAGAGAGAATGGTAGAGATCAACTAACCAATTATTGGAGCCACGACTCTATACCTACCTTTCAAAGATGGTGTGAATCCTCGTTCTTATGTGGCAATCACTTCTCAGTTGGAAGAAATTCCAGTGGTTCGAGAGTTTGCGGATGTTTTCCCCGATGAATTGTCGGGTATGCCACCCGATAGAGATGTCGAGTTTGTCATCGAACTTCACCCTGGCACAGCCCCTATCTCCAAAAGACCTTACCACATGCCACCCAAGGAATTCACAGAATTGAAGACCCAACTTCAAGAGTTGCTAGATAAGGGTTATATTCGCCCAAGTTCCTCACCTTGGGGTTGCCCAGCCTTATTTGTGAAGAAGAAGGATGGTAGCTTGAGGTTATGTGTGGATTACCGACCTCTCAATGCATTAACAATCAAGAACAAGTATCCATTACCCCGCATCGATGTTCTTTTCAATCAATTGACTAGAGCCAAAGTTTTCTCCAAGATTGATCTTCGGTCAGGGTACCATCAAATAAAGATCAGGCCATGTGATATTCCCAAAATAGCTTTCTCCACCCGATACGGTCTTTATGAGTATTTGGTGATGTCCTTTGGTCTTACCAATGCACCTGCTTATTTCATGTATCTCATGAACTCCGTATTCATGACAGAGCTGGACATGTTTGTAGTGGTATTCATTGATGATATCTTAATCTATTCCAAGAATGAAGAAGAACATCTCCAAATTGCTTTGCAACGTTTGCGAGATCACAAGCTTTATGCAAAGTTCTCCAAATGTGAATTTTGGTTGGATAGTGTGAAATTTTTGGGGCACACTATTTCCAAGGATGGCATATCTGTAGATCCTAGCAAAGTACAAGAGGTTATGGATTGGAAACCACCCAAGACCGTACATCAAATATGCAGTTTTCTGGGTTTAGTAGGCTATTATCGTCGTTTCATTCCAGATTTTTCCAGGATCGCTAAACCTATGACGGAACTATTAAAGCTGGGAGTCAAGTTTGTGTGTATTGAAGATTGTGAAAAAGCTTCCACACATTGAGGCAACATCTGACTACAGCCCCAGTGCTAGTGCAGCCGGATAATTCTAAACCGTTCGAAGTCTTTTGTGATGCTTCGGGTACTGGTCTCGGTTGTGTTCTTATGCAAGAAAATCGAGTCATTGCCTATGCCTCATGATCGCTTCGACCCCATGAAGTGAATTACCCGGCCCACGATCTCGAGTTAGCAGCGGTTGTTCATGCTCTCAAATTTTGGAGGTATTATCTTATGGGAAACCGCTGTAATATCTTCACCGATCACAAGAGTCTTAAGTATATCTTCACCCAATCAGAATTGAATATGAGGCATAGAAGATGGTTGGAATTGATCAAAGACTATGATCTAGAAGTACACTATCATCCCGGAAAAGTCAATGTTGTTGCAGATGCGCTTAGCCGTAAGGTTCACTGCAACTGCTTAACCGTGGAGTCGTATAGTGAGACTTTGTGTGAAGACTTGAGGAAGCTCCGATTGGAAATGGTGGAGCAGGGAAATCTGAATGCTATCTCCGCGGAGTCCAATCTATATGACAGAATTGTTTTGGCTCAACTCAATGATGAAGGCGTCCAGCTAATAAAACAGAAATTAGCGGAAGAAGACCATAAATGTAGTTGTTTCCGTAAGGATTCAAAGGATGTGGTGTGGTTTGAGAAACGTCTCGTAGTTCCTGTTGATCTGGAACTCCGAAAGAAAATTTTCGACAAAGCTCATTTTTCCAAATTCTCTATTCACCCCGGAAGCACAAAAATGTATCAAGATTTGAGGAAAAACTTTTGGTGGTCAACCATGAAGGTGGACATAGCTAAGTATGTGGCAGAGTGTGATACTTGTCATCGAGTCAAAGCCAGCCATTTGAAATCAGCCGGTGTACTTCAACCACTGACCATACCTTTGTGGAAGTGGGATGACATAAGTATGGATTTTATAGTGGGTTTACCCCCGACCGCCAGAAGGAAGGATTCTATCTGGGTTATAGTGGATCGATTGACCAAGACTGCTCATTTCATCACAGTGCACACCACTTACTCCATCCAAGATTACGCAGAACTCTATGTCGATCAAATTGTGCGCCTGCACGGGATTCCCAAGACCATTGTTTCTGATTGTTGACGGATAAAACTCGTATCCACCTACGATCCTCAAGCGTACGGACCTACACCTTTTTCACCACGGGATTCCCAAGGTTCTTCTCAATCCGCGGAGCAAGGGGATTGCTAGCGCTTAACCAAGCACTAATCTAGTTGAATGGAAAACCTTTGAAAGAGAGTATTAATCTAAAAGTAAAACAATCTAACCTAAGTTAATCTAAGTTAAGTTGATCAAACGAATCTAGGGTTAAACTATATGGTAAAGGGTGAACACAAGAGAGTGATTAAGAAAGATAAGCGTTCCCTCACTAGGATCTAGGATAACATGGTAGGCATCTACTACACGAAAGCGGTAAACCAATCTACTGGGGGTTGTGACCACGATTTGGCCCTTTCCCTCCTCTCGTACTGTCACTACGCGAAGGTATTCGTGACTAGACCTATGATGGACACGGTATGTTGATGGAATCTATGGGAGTAGCGGATATCATACGCCCGAAAAACATGGTAGCTAACCTTAATCATCAAAGCATCATCAACATGAAAACAATAGATTGAAACCACAAATCGAGTAGCGATCACATAGCATGTATCCATCTAATCCTAGGGATGAACGGAGACATTACCCCATCATCTTACACGGATTGAAGCACATAGGGGTGATGGAGACTCCGGAGAACGTCGTCGATGAAGATGGCGGCGACGGAGCTTGGGAACACCCCTAGGCCAGCGGCTTGGAGTCCTCCTCTTGCTTCCTTCTGTCCGCTGGCGTTGATCGAGCTCATCTAACTCTCTCCCTCATCTTGCGGCGGCGGTTTTCTGGTGATTGGCGTCGGTAGGATGATTTGTTCGATGGGTCGGTCGACGGCGGCGGAGGGAATAAATAGACGAACACCTAGGGCAAAGGGGGGACCGAACCGACCCCGGAGTGGGCTGGGCCGGTCGGCCCAGGCCGGCCGGCCCAGGCCCACTTCGGCCCGGTTCGGCCCCAGTTTCCTCCCCGGTTGCTTCTCGCGCGATCCCTTATTTGTGTGCACTTGCATGTGGGCCTTAGACGTCATTTCCTTCACGGTTAAGGCTTGAATCCTTGCTATGCAAGCTTCGCTGTTTTCTGGTTGAGTTCCTGAAGATTTGCATGTTGACGCTTCGGTCCTCGGGTCATTTGGAGTCATGTTGATCGTGTGTCTTGACTCTTGTCGAGCTTCATGATCTTCTTCCAAAGTGCTTGGTGAACTTATCCCGAAAGTCTCCTCATTAGCGTAGATTTCCTGCGTAAACAACAAACTCCAAAATCGATATGCAAGTGTGAACTTGTTATATCATTAGTATGCCTAGTGGCCGGTTAGTTGCAAATCATAATCGAAACCAATGTATAACAAGTGCTCTAGGTTGACGGAAATTCACCGTCAACATCTCCCCCATGCTTAAACCTTGCTCGTCCTCGAGTAAGTGGTCCTCGCTTAAAAGGGAAATCAGCATTGCCTTCCAATGTTATCCCTGCACTTAGTCATTCATGACGAGACAAATTGCTCTCTCTTAAAAATTTATTTTTAAGGTTCAAGTTGTGGCCGGCTTCTTTTTCATTATGGAAGATAGACTAACAATAAAGAACAAGCCACATTTAACACGATGCTCTCAAACTTAAGTGAACTTCAAACCATTACCTTGTCACATGGAAGATTTTCAAAAAGATGCATATCCAACATAAGTGAAAATCTCTTGCAAGAGCTCATGGAACACTCATCTCATCAAGTCACTCAAGCCTATACTAGATTATTTTCAACCTACTCTACTCATATGTGATAGTGGAAGGCTTATGTGGAGCTTGGAAGGTTAAAAACAATCCTAGCAAAACATACATCCGAAATATTGTCAAATTAAGAGAGAGATCTATTGGAATTACCGAGACTCGTCAAAAAGGCCATGGAAAATAAATGTTGGAAAGAGAGAGGGATGAAACACACACATTTAGATAAGTGGACATGTGCAAGTGGCAAATGGATGATCCCGAGGCACGAGTGAAGTCCTCGTTATCGGATTGCACATGGTTGGAATATTTGAGTATGGATTTATCATCAAGGCACTTGAGAACTTATGAAGCAAAAAGAACCGAGGAGCATCTTTATTTTTTTCCTTATTTTATTTCCTTCTCATTTTTCTCTCTTTCTTTTTTTTCACTTTATTCTTCCTATTTTCTTACTTTTCTTTTCTTCTTATCATATTTTTTTGCATTTGTCTTTTTTTTTCTTTTTTTTTTCTTTTGCTCCTCAAAACTTTTTGCAACATAATACTTACATAGCATTTGTGTCAGAGAATGACTCCTCCCCCATGCTTGAACGAAGCTCGTCCTCGAGCATAAAAGAGAGGGGAAAAGACTGCTAAAGTAAGTATAAATTCCATAATCTTGCGGAATATTTGAATCTCCATCGAGAATTTTACTCCATACTCAAATTGGGTTGTGGACAAGGAGGTGATCACAAAAAGATGTTTTTGGTTTAGGGTGGATGCCCAGCGAAGTTTGTGAAATTTTCGATGTGAAAACCCACAATGCATGGACAAAAAGGCTAGCATGAAAAAGTTACACAAAGGAATGACCAAACTTCTTAGTCTCGAACCATAGAAATCAATCCTAATCCAACTCATCAAAACATATGTTTGCAATCTACAGGTTTTGTTATCATAAAACATATATGTATATGGCTTTGGTAGGTAGAACTTTGCAAGAGCATCACAAATATGTAGATAGCATAAAAGTTAAGTTTTCATAAAAACAACAAGTTATCCGGCTATCCATAAACTTAAATCAAAGAGCAAAGATATGTATGTGGGTCTAGAGCATAGTCATTTCACCTCCACAAATAAAAGAGCCGGTATTTAAATTAATTTCAGATCATATTATAGAGGGCAATTAGCCAAGACATGTATAACTTCATGTAGGTAAAACAAAGCGGCAAGTTTCATCATCTTTCCGTAAGCATAGGCAATATAGAACATCGAGGTGAACACATGGTCATGCTTATCTATTGAAAGTAAAAAGAAACCTAGGTTGTCCTCCTAGTAGCCATGTTATTATTTGAAGAGAAAAACAAAAGGTTGCACCTAGTTGATGTTGAAGGCATACTTACAAGCATTTGTGTTTGGAAAAGAGAAGGTCCATGGAGATGTTACCATCCTTTGTAATTCTTCGTTGCCTTCTTCCGACATCTCCATGTATCGATGTGGCTTTTGCTTTTGTCTTGATTTATTAATGCTCCTAAACTTCTGAATTTGATCTTGTATGCTTAATGGAGTCATTGGTCACCCTTCTCTTCAATGTTGTCATCACCATCTCCTATTTCTTGTTCTCATCGTCTCCTTGCTGTCTCTTTTTCATGGATTTCCCCCTCTGTCCAGAACAGAACATATATCGAAATATAGCTCTATTGAAAAGTTTATGAAATTAACTTTCCAACGTGTGGTCATTCATCGAAAACGGAGTTCAAACAAGGGAGCTATGTCCGTTTTACTTCAGCGCTGCGTGCTGTCCAAAACTGATTTCAGGACGTGTTGCACTCGGTGATTCGGACATAACCGCTTGTAGGAACCTCCGATTGTCTTGATTCTTGATTTGTTGGAATCGTAACTTCATGGGGCTTCTAAATATCCAAAAGTACCCAGTGTTTTCCCTTCGAGACCATGCAGAATTTTGATGAGATCGATAGCTTTTCGCGCATTGATCCGGTGATGTTAACTTCCGTGTTGAAGATTCAGGGTCTCCCCCATGCTTAGCATTTTGCTAGTCATGGAAGAAGAAGACAAAGCACTTCTTAGGCATCCTTCAATTTCCTTGTAGTGAGAGTCTTTATCTTGCCTGTAAGACGTTTTAAACGCACATTCTACCCCCAAGGTGACGGTTGGGAGTAGATAGAATTGCCAACAATCCAACAATGTCTCCTAAGATTCTTAACTTGTGGCATAATTAGTCTAATGAGGAATAAAAACCTAATGAGTGTACGTGGTGCAAGGTGTGTATGCACATGATAGGAAAGCATATAAATAAGACAATGTTTTCACCTAGTTCTAAACACCATGTTTACAACTAGGTTGCTGAATTTCTCCATAGCCATAAAGGTTTATATATCTAGGGTTAAAACACCATGTCTATCCCTAAATCAATAACTCTTATAGCACAAGAAAAATTAAGCGCATTGCAAAGCTTATAAACTAACCAAAGCAACATGAAAACATATGAGAAGCCAGCTAGGTTTATCGAACTTAACGATGATGGTCCGCAATCATGTTTAAACACCACGTTTACACAAGATCACAAAAGGAAAATACTCATAATGCCTTATGAAGTATTAACATGGAAAATGAAGCATACATCATTAAGTATATAAAACAACCAAGCCAACTATGTGCAAAACATGTATACACAAAGAAACATCACGAGGACAACAAAATGCAATGCATGCAAATAAATAAATATGATCATGAACATGATGGTGGTTCTAAAAAGGAAAACTGAACTTAGATTAATAACCACAAGTTGATCATCATAAGATAGTGCCATTCTTTATTTTCTCTAAGAAAGTAGTAAAAATATAAAGAAACGGGTTGCCTCCCGAAAAGCGCTTCATTTAAAGTCATAGAGCTCGACTTTCTCACATACCTTCTTTTCGTTGCATAGCCATGGCCCTTCATGCAAGAATAAAAGGTACCAATGCAGCTTTAATTTACTTCCCATGTTGTGCTTGATCACTTATAGAAGACTTGCCCAAAGCATCCTTTTGTTTCATCGTTATCTCCTTCTTTATCATCCTTCGGTGCTGCCTTCACTCCATGAATTTTTTTTAATGTCCAGAACAGAAAGTATACTCAAGCTCTACTCCATTGTACAGTGCACAAAATTTCCTTTCCAATGAGTCTTTATATGCTCAAATCGGACTCCGGACAAGAGAGTTACGTCCGTTTTACTTCGGCGATGAAATCTGTCCTGAAATTTCAGAACGCGCAACGCTCAATGTTTTCTCCATAACTACTTGCACGGGTCTTCAAACTTGTTGGTTCTTGATGCGTTGGAATGGTAATTTGATGGATCTTCTGAATATCTCATTTTCTTCATTTGTACACCTCTGAACAAGCTCTCAAATTGATGAAGACAGCAGCATCCATCGCGAGATTCGGAGAGGTTGATGATTTATCTTGCAACTCTTTTAGGCATGACTTCTTTTTTCATTATTCAAGCCTTGTCTACATGGTTAGTGAAAATCGGGCCTTCTCCCGACATGTTCTTCTTTAAGGTCATTAGCTTGACCAAGCGCAAAGCATGATCGAGATTTACAAAACTTATTGTAAACATACGCGTCCATAATTAACACCACATGTGAATTGTAGCAACAAGTCAAGGTGTAAATAAAAGAAGCATATGTTTCATGCATAGCACTTAGCTTATCATTAGGCAAAGGTTGTTTAGGTGTGAGATTAATTGGATCAAAAATAAATGTTTCCTCTTTTTCATTCTCAAGAAAATCTAGCCTATCAACATGATCACTATTGGAACAAGGCATAGACATTAAACTATCATTCATACTATTGGTTGAGAATGAGTATTTGAATTTATCAACATCAATACCAATAATATCTTGAGATTTCAGCGCGTACCTTGGCCTTAGAGATTTTTCAACAAGAGTGATATTTGGTTCATCAAGCGGTGTTGAAGGCGAATCGATCTCAACAAGTGTAGTTGCCTCTTCATCACCATCTTGCAATTTCTTCAACTCATCATGTGGAACATGTAATCCTTCAACTATGTACACATTCATCTCTTCTTTGAAGTCTTCTTTATCAACTAGATCCTCATCTTCAAAGACTTGTGTGTTGCTTTCTTTATCTTCCATGTACCACATGTCGTCAAGATCGCTCATTGTTGATTCACTCTTTCCTTCATCCTTGAGTACTTTCATGTCTTGATTTTCTAGTGTGTAGGCTTCAATAGCACACAAGCTATCATCTAGCTTGAGTCCTATCTCCTCCCATTTATACTTTGAGTCACTAGGCTCATCACGGTTGTACTCTTCTCTTCCTTCATCATAAATCTTTGAGTTGTCAAACCGGTCGATCCATCCTTCATCTCCTTCTTCTCTTTCTTCTTCAAACATCTTTTGGATCGACTCTCCACTCATCTCTTGATCAAATATATCTTCAATTAGTTTGGCAACGTGTCGGTGTTCCTCCTTCCTTCGGTAGTTGATTAGTGGGGCGAAATCAACTTGAACCCAACCGGATTGCTTGAACTCCGCCAATGGTATAGCATTCCATATACTTCGGCCTACATTCATGTTAGTTTCAACATTTTTAACATCCGAAATGACTTCTCTTACCTTGGGAAGTGGATCTTCAATTTCTTGTATGGCCAGTTCATCTTCCTTGACCTCATGTTCATCTTTTTCAGAAATTTCAGCAAGCACCTTGGGCTTGCTTTTGTTGTTTTGCTCCTCTCGACAACATCTTTGCCAATCTCGTATTGTTCTTTGTCCATTGCTTATCCTTTGTAAGATTTGTGCGGCTTCACTAATTGTTTTATCCATTATATCACCGCCTGCACACATGCTTACAAAACGAGATGAGTTAGGGGTTAGTGAAAAATAAAAGGTATGCAACATCAAGTCACCGGAAAATCCCAAGTTCGGGCCTCGCTCAAGTAGTTCATTAAAACGGTCCCATGCTTCATCAATTCCTTCATCCTCTCCTTGCTTGAAAGTGAGCACTTGCCTCCTTAAGTCTTGGACCTTGCTTATGGGAAAGAACTTCAAAAGAAACTTCTTCACTAGCTCATCCCAATTTCCTTTTGCTTCAACGGACGCAAGTGTGTACCATCTTCGCGCTTCATCTTCGAGAGAGAATGGAAATAGATTCCACTTGAACCAAGCGGCCGGAACTCCTTTTTGTTGCACCGTGTTGCATAACATCGTGAATTCCTTAATGTGTCTATATGGGTTGTCATCAATGTTTTAAATAGCGGGCTAAGTCTGTTAGCTGATGGTCTCAGAAAAAGCTAAGAGAAGCTATAGCTTAGCTATAGCCGTAGCTAAATCATTTAGCGGAATTGTAAAAAAACAAAAAAAAAACTTTCTTACATGACACAACAATTGAATCACTGATTCACTGGTTACCACCAAAACACATTACCATGTCATCAACTCAACAATCATCACACCTATGCCTCACCATCACAAGAGTACATCACAAGAGCGATGCACTACAAAATACCATATCATCAGACTATTGTTCCACTATTAAGAATCGAGATACATAGAGACTTACCAAAATCAGAGGATATAGCCGGCTAGAAGTAGGCCCATTTAGCGGATATAGCGGGCTAAACGCAGCTATTAGCCCTAAGCTAACCTTGTGGCTAAAAGTGTGATCTCCTAGCGGCAACGCTTCCCAACAGGCTATATCCGGCTATAGCTGCAGCTATAGCCAGCTATTTAAATCATTGGTTGTCATCCTCCAATTCTCTAAATGGTTTTGTCGCCACTAACTTGATGATTCCAGGCTTCACTTCATAGTGGGTTGTAGCAAACGTCAAATCTGATTTTTGCATCTCAATGTCTTCCATTGACAGCATTGCTAGCTCCATTAGCGACATCTCTTCGTCTTCCAATGGTGAGGTGAACAAATCCATCAATGCACAAGAAAAGTACAAAGAAAAACAAAAAAGTTTTTTTCCTTTTTTTTAGAAAATAAGGGTTAGGTGTTAGTAATCAATAAAATTAATACTAGATTAAACGTAGCAAATTGGCTTGCTCCCCGGCAACAGCGCCAGAAAAAGGGGCTTGTTGACGGATAAAACTCGTATCCACCTACGATCCGCAAGCGTACGGACCTACACCTTTTTCACCACGGGATCCCCAAGGTTCTTGTCAATCCGCGGAGCAAGGGGATTGCTAGCGCTTAACCAAGCACTAATCTAGTTGAATGGAAAACCTTTGAAAGAGAGTATTAATCTAAAAGTAAAACAATCTAACCTAAGTTAATCTAAGTTAAGTTGATCAAACGAATCTAGGGTTAAACTATATGGTAAAGGGTGAACACAAGAGAGTGATTAAGAAAGATAAGCGTTCCCTCCCTAGGATCTAGGATAACATGGTATGCATCTACTACACGAAAGCGGTAAACCAATCTACCGGGGGTTGTGACCACGGTTTCGCCCTTTCCCTCCTCTCGCATCGTCACTACGCGAAGGTATTCGTGACTAGACCTATGATGGACACGGTATGTTGATGGAATCTATGGGAGTAGCGGATATCATACGCCCGAAAAACATGGTAGCTAACCTTAATCATCAAAGCATCATCAACATGAAAACAATAGATTGAAACCACAAATCGAGTAGCGATCACATAGCATGTATCCATCTAATCCTAGGGATGAACGGAGACATTACCCCATCATCTTACACGGATTGAAGCACATAGGGGTGATGGAGACTCGGAGAACGTCGTCGATGAAGATGGCGGCGACGGAGCTTGGGAACACCCCTAGGCCGGCGGCTTGGAGTCCTCCTCTTGCTTCCTTCTCTCCGCCGGCGTTGATCCTTGCGACGAGCTCATCTAACTCTCTCCCTCATCTTGCGGCGGCGTTTTTCGGTGATTGGCGTCGGTAGGATGATTTGTTCGATGGGTCGGCCGACGGCGGCGGAGGGAATAAATAGACGAACACCTAGGGCAAAGGGGGGACCGAACCGACCCCCGGAGTGGGCCGGGCCGGCCGGCCCGGGCCGGCCGGCCCAGCCCACTTCGGCCCGGTTCGGCCCCGTTTCCTCCCCGGTTGCTTCTCGCGCGATCCCTTATTTGTGTGCACTTGCATGTGGGCCTTTGACGTCGTTTCCTTCACGGTTAAGGCTTGAATCCTTGCTATGCAAGCTTCGCTGTTTTCTGGTTGAGTCCCTGAAGATTTGCATGTTGACGCTTCGGTCCTCGGGTCATTTGGAGTCATGTTGATCGCGTGTCTTGACTCTTGTCGGACTTCATGATCTTCTTCCAAAGTGCTTGGTGAACTTATCCCGAAAGTCTCCTCATTAGCGTAGATTTCCTGCGTAAACAACAAACTCCAAAATCGACATGCAAGTGTGAACTTGTTATATAATTAGTATGCCTAGTGGCCGGTTAGTTGCAAATCATAATCGAAACCAATGTATAACAAGTACTCTAGGTTGACGGAAATTCACCGTCAACACTGATCAAGGTACTCAATTTGTGGCTCGTTTCTGGGAACAATTGCATGAATCTTTGGGAACCAAATTGATTCGTAGTTCCATATCATCCTCAGACCGATGGTCAGACTGAGAGAGTCAATCAAATTGTGGAAGACTTGCTGAGAGCAAGCATCATGCATTTTGATAAGAGTTGGGACAAGTGTCTATCTTTGGCAGAATTCTCTTATAACAATAGTTATCAAGCTAGTTTGAAGATGGCACCATTTGAAGCTCTTTATGGACGAAGATGTCGAACTCCTTTGAATTGGTCAGAAGACGGAGAGCGAACACTCTTTGGTCCAGATTTAGTTAAAGACGCAGAAGAGAAGGTGGAAGTGATCAGAAAAAACTTGAAGTTAGCTCAAATGAGACAAAAAAGTTACCATGACAAAGGGACAACACCCCGATACTATGAAGTGGGTGATTACGTATACCTCAATGTATCACCAACCAAAGGTGTACAGAGGTTTGGCATCAAAGGGAAATTAGCCCCACGCTATATCGGCCCATACAAGATCATCGAGGTATGTGGACCAGTCGCTTATCGCATCTGACTTCCGGATCGATTTTCGGCTGTGCACAATGTATTTCATGTGACACAAATTGAAGAAAGGTGTGAAAGTACCTGAGACAGAGATAATTGTGGAAGCTAATGCTTGGATTGAGCCAGATTTTTCAGTGGTCAAGCATCCGTTGAGAGTGCTAGATCAGAAAGAAAGAAAAACTAGAAGACATGCCGTGAAGATGTACAAGATACAATGGAGTCACCATACTGAAGAAGAAGCTACTTGGGAGACCGAGCACTTCCTCAACACCAAGTATCCGGGTTTTCTTCAATCGCGAAACAGTAAGAACCTTACCCCTACCTTTGTCTTTAATTTCCGAATCTCGGGACGAGATTCCTTTAAGGGGGGTAGGCTGTAACACCTCAGGTGTTTAATTACCTTGCTTAGTGCTAATGACACTCCTAATTAAGTCAACACGCTTTTGTGGTCAAAGTTTGGTCAAACACTAGCTAGAACCCTAGTCAACCCCCTTGTCACTCCTTGTCCTTCCGGAACTTTTGCCGCGTTCTCCAAATTTCACCTAAACACTTCAAATTCTACCAATATAAAAGTTGTCCAGTTTTTTCGAGGGACACAACTTTCATGTTGGATGGCATTTCAAATTTTGAGTGGAAAAGGGTGAAAAACTTGGTCAACTGCAGTTTTTACTATTCATCAGCGCTCTGCAAAACCCGAACTTTGCTTGGCGTTCCTGCTCAAACCGTCGAGAAAAACATAGGACGGCCTTTGAAAATATTGTAGAGGGATGTCTCCTCTACAACTTTCGTATCTACCGTTTTTGTCGCACAGTTCAAATTTTTGGAGAAATGCACGGTCTCCTCCGGCCCGCTTCGCCGCATGCCAACGTCTCCCGTAGCCGCCCTAGCCCCTACCGGAACCTACCGCGCCGCCCTTTCTCTTCCCAGACCGGGAGTTCGCCGGAGCAGAGCTCGCCACTGTCGTGGTCCCTGCGCGCCGCCGCCCGGCTAGCTGCCGGCGTTCCCCCGCCCGTCTTCGACCACAAACCGATAGCAGGTGAGCCCCTCGTCCTCCCCCACCTCATCCCCGGCCAAACTCGCCGCCGGAGCCGCCCAATTCAGGCGAGCCGCGCTGCCCTCCATGCCCAAGGACTACATTGTGTCTCCCTCTTTCCTTCCAGGGTCTTTTTTCGTGAACCAGGGGCCTAGCTGTAATAGAGAGAAAAGTTCCAGGGGCCTGCCGGTAAAACCTTATCTCAAATAGTAAATGGCTTTTGCTGAAACTTTGAAAATCCATAGAAAATCAAAGAAAAATCAGAAAAAATCAAGCTAAATTTTGTTCGATTCTATATGAGAAACCCTACAACTTTTGCAAAGCACTACCATACTGTTTCCTGATAATTTTTACATGAAAAATAGAAATGTGAAAAACCTAGATCTGTTGTATCTCGAAATCTACAAGTCCTCTATAGCTGAATTTTGGTTATGTTGTGTGTTTTGCCATACCTAGCTCCTGTACCAAAAATTTCTCAACCTTATGATGTAAATCGTTTTATATAAATTGTTTTGTGTTTATGCAGAATCTTTCTAAATGATTTTTGTATCTACAAATAAATATAGTTTTGTGCCCAACTTTTGAATGTTATCTGTTATCTTTTTATGTCAAAATGAACCTCTGATGAATTTATCACAATTTTATAATTATCAAAAATATTTATTCTTGAAATATGCCTAATTTTCTTTGTAAATACATAACTCAAGATCCATAATAGTTCTAGGTGTATATGTTGCATTCCTAGCTTAGTTTTGGACCTTAGATCATGTGTGAGAAAGTTGGAATCATTTTGATATGTATTTATTTTTGTACTCATTTCTCATGTTTGGATAACTAGCTTTTGTTATTTTCGGTATAATTAAATTCATAGCTGTCCTAAGTGTGCATGTGTGTGCAGTGGCTTGTATAGGTTTGGAAATGATTCATAACACATCCCACTGATTTTTATTAAGTTGTTAGTGAATAAAATCTATGGAAGCCTTTTAAGGCTTAATATTAAATTTAACGAGAAAATCATCAACTACACATCTAAAGGCCCAATGTGTGTGATGTAAATCATTTTAAAATGATAAAGATCAACCCCTTGCTGTTTGTGAAAGCTAAATTATTGTTTATTTACATAAAATATGTACACCGTCATTATCAAAAAGAATAAATAATAAAGAGTCGTGAGAAATTACTTTAATACAAAGATTAAACCAAGTGTGTGTTTGTTAAGGTGAATATGGCCAACCATACTCTTCATGCTTGTCATATATTGTTTGTAATTAATTAAATTACAAATCCTCAATTAAACCTTGCATTTGCATCATCGTGTAGATCTCCCGAACGGTATCTGTACGCGTGTGCCGGAAGGAGAAGACGGAGGAGCTGACAAAGATGTGCACCACGTCGCTGTAGAGCAAGACCTAGACCAAAGTCCAGAAGGGCCCAAGGCCAACCTTGCCAACGAAGGCAAGCCCCGGATCATTAACCCTATTTTTAAAATTTATGCATTTTATCATTGCTATGATTGTGCATTTACGTTTCAGGAGTTGAATGAAACCCTAGATGCATGATCCTTAGGTATCTATGTTCTTTTACTGGAATGCTAGGTCGATACCTGCTATGCTATAGGACCGGTACAAGTCGAGTGATGTTCGTCACTCGCGAGAATAGGTTCTTATGTTGGAATCATAAGATCTTTATAATGGGTTGCCCATGTGGTAAGAGCATGGTATTTGGGCTCCGGTCCAGTGGCTTTCGTGGGCTCAGCTTTTGAACGTACTAAACACTTGCCGGGAATGAGACCGGTAACCCTAGTACCCGATTGACACGGCAAGGGAACCTTTCCCTACTACCCCTAGGGCACAGAGATGTGTCCCCCTGCTTGCAACAGTGTGGTACCTGCGTGAGTTTGGACGTTCGTGTGTGGGCGAGCCAGTAAGCCTTGTAGCAAGGAATGTAGGTTCCGATCCCGAGCCGAAGATCGACGGGAACTGCCTGGTCGGTGTATACCCCGTTTCGTTTTTGTTGGACCTTCTTGGGGTATGCATTCTTCCGTGTGTTTTGGTCCGCCTTGCAAGGTTATAAACTAATCGATTTTCGGCCTCTCACCGTTATCCGAGACTGCTTAATCAACTGGCCATGACATCTCTTTATGATGGAACTTGGTGAAGTTACTGCTTGAATGAATTGTTTGTACAATTCTTGATTGAATTAGTTGGCACACTTAGAAATGTTAATCCACTAGAATTTGTGCTAAAATATTGAAAGTAAGGACATACTATTTGTTGCTTTTCAGCAAAAGAACTCCACCGGCCAAAAAGCCTCTCGTGTCTAGAGTTTGGTGATGTAGTTATCACTCGACGGTTAAGTCTTGTTGAGTATTAGTATACTCAGCCTTGCTTTAAAACTGTTGGTGCAGGTATTGCTGACTGGGTGGATGACGACCAGTGATGACATCACGGATGGTCTCCTGTGATGTTTACTGTTGCGCTAGATTATTTTATTTCCGCTGTTTAAAACTCTGAATCTTTACCTTCATGTCATGAAAAGTTTTGTAATAATTAAACCCCTTCGGGGTAGATTTGTGTTAAGTAAGTGTAGTGTACTCTGGACTCGCCTTCGCATGAGTTTTAATTCATATTGTCGATCCTTTGTTGATATCCAAGTGATTTACTGGTCGTTAACCCGGCAACTAACGACATTACGATACTTTAGTATTGCCTAATGACCAAAGTGGATTGGTTTAGGCAATAGTACGGTATTTTCCTAGGCGGGTTGTCACACCAAGAAGGGATGATCCGCCTCCCTCTTATGCTGAGGGAAGTGAAGAAGAAGAGATAGAGGAGGAAGAGGGGACCGAAAGTGATGACGATGAGGTTGAGGATGAAACCTATGAGCAGCCCCTGAGCCTCCTCGCCGCCATGGAAAGGGGCCTGCTAAAGAGAAAACCTGCTACAAACCTACTCCTCTTATAGGGGGCACGCGGGGTGGGGATCGGCAATGCGACGCAGACGAGGGGGGCGGCGCGGCCAACGACCGTGACTGGCGCGCCATAGGGGCTGATGGCCACTGTGCGGCTCGCGACACGACGAGGGAAGGGTAGGAGGGGTCCGACGCCTTGGTCTACGTGCGTGAGACCCAGAGCTCGAGGTGTGCGCTAGGGGGTCCGGACACCGAGGTACGGCGGTGGCCGCGTGGCAGCGTGTGCGCGCGCGTCGATGCGTCTGGCACGACGTGCGCGCGATGTCGTCCGCTCAGCTCTCGTTTGCCCTTATTTGACTGCAATTAACTCCAAATTTTTGAAACTGCGCGACAAAAACGCTAGATATGAAAGTTGTAGATGAGACATCCCTCTACAACATTTGCAAAGGCCGACATATTTTTCAGTGAATGGTTTGGCTTGGAACGTGTGACAAAGTTCAGGATTTTCAATGGTTGAAAACACTATTCAAACGACCTTTGACTAAGTTTTTGAGCTCCAATACTTCAAAATTTGAAATGCCGCCAATTAGGAAAGTTGTGTCCCTCGAAACTGTGACAACCCGCCCAGGAAAATACCGTACTATCGCCTAAGACCGATCCACTTTGGTCATTAAGCAATAATAAAGTACCATCCTGTCGTAAGTCGCCGGGTTAACGCCCGGTAAATCACTTGAGAGCACAAGGATCGAATATATGCATTAAAACTCACTCGAAGGCGAGTCCAGAGATACAACAACATTCAAATCCAAATTCGTACCCCGAGGGGTTTAATTATTACAAACCATAGTTTTTGTCATGACGAGATAGTTCAGAGTTTTGAAAAACAACAGAAATTAACTAGCGGAAGCGAAGACACCACAGGAGGCCATCCATGATGCTTTCAGTAGTCGTCCTCCACCCACTCCAGCTCCCAGCCGGGCGGGTTCTCACCGGGCCACACATCACTGAAGGCATTACCCGGATCAACACATTAGCAAGGCCGAGTATACTAATACTCAGCAAGACTTACCCATCGGTGATATCCACTTCACCAAATCTAGACCATGAAAGGCTTTTTGGCTACTGGGTTGCTTTTGCTAAAAAGTAACAAAGAGTAGGTCCTTACTTTCAAGATTTTAGCACAAGTTCTAGTAGGTTTAATCTTTACTACATTAGCCAACTGGTACAAACAAAGTTGTACAATACAATTAATCAAGCATAAAGTTCATCAACTTCCATCATTAGGGATCACATGACTAGTGGAGTAAGTAGTCTCGGGTAACGGTGAGAGGCCGACAATCGATTGATTTAAACCTAGCAAGGTAGACCCAAACACACGGTCGGCCGCTGCCCCGCGAGGACAACTCCCCGGGCCGTCCCCATAAATCCTCGGGTCGGGATCGAATCTTACGAGTCTTTGGTGCAAGCTATCCGCATACCCCGCGAGATACCCGGAGTCACCATACACCACCGTGGCGAGCCGTGAGAGCGAATCCCAAGAGTAGTAACGGTAGGATCCCTAGCCGCCTCATTATGGTACTAGGCTTACCGGCCCCATAACCGGCATGTGCTTAGTACGTTCAAAAACTTAACCCACATAACCACTGGACCGGAGCCCAGATCCCATGCTTTTACCACGTGAGCAATCCATTTAAGGATACATTGTGATTCCTATCTAGGAACCTATTCTCGCGAGTGAGGTCATCACTCGACTTGTAACGGTCCTATAGCTTAGCGGCTATCGACTTATCATACTAGTAGGGATCAAAGGTACCTATGGATCATGCATCTAGGGTTTCATTCAACTCCCGTACGTAAATGCACAATCATTCATAGATAATTGAATAAAGAACTTTAAAGTCGGGTTAGATGCACCGAGCTTGCCTTCGTCGACTAGGTTAGCTTGGGCACCCTCGGTGTCGAGTACGTCCACGTACTTGCAGAGAACCTTCCGCTCCGCCTTCCTCGGTTTCGGGACCGGGGAGTAATCTCCGTCCGAAGATCTACACGGAATGCAATGCAAGATTTAGGTGATGTGATAGTTTGTTGTCTTATCCAACTCTGGGTTGGTCATATTCACCTTAACAAGCATCTATCTAAGGTTTCTATTTGAGGAAGTCATTGGTTGTACATGGGTTACTCTTTTATTCCACATTTGAATAAAGGTTTTTATTTAAGCTTATCATTTCATGTGAAAGCTTTATTTCATTTTATTTTTACCAACATGGTGTAATTAATATTTTATTTGTGAATTAACTCCTTATCAGAGCTGATAATTAAATTTATTTTATTTATATTAAATAATGCTTCCAAAAAGGAAAAAGATTTAATTAAGGCCTTTTCTTTATTTAATTTCCCTTGAATATTAAAAGGGCATTTCAGCCTTTTATTAAACAATTAAATTACTAAAAATTAAATGAGTGTTTCTTAAGCCTACTAGCACCCATCCTGGTCCATTGGACCCACATGTAAGTGTTGGATGCTAAGAAATTAAATATTATTGAAAATAACAAAGGTTATCTAGTGATTCAATTTAAATGCATATAAAAATAATTAAGCATCAAAATGACCCAAACTTGCTTGTGCATGCTCTCTGGTCCTAAACAAGTCTAAAGAACCAGCATGTTCACATGGAACCTCTACTGAACTTGGTTTATTAATTTACAAAGGAAAACATGCATAAATCAAGAATAATTATTTCTGTTAATAGAAAAATCATGATTAATTCACAAGATGTGCATTTTGGTATTACAAGACAGTGTGCACAAGTTGGGCTCAAGAACATGAATATTTTTAACATGAAAAATCATTTAGGCAGCTTCTGCAGGAATGGAAAAGAATTTGTCTAGCAAAATCTACTGCATAACTTTGTGCAAATTTTGGCACAGCATCTAGTCACATCCTAACACACAACATATCCAAAATTTGGCCACAGAGGAGTTATATTTTTCAAGTTAGGACAGATCTATGTATAACACATTTGTATTTTTCATACCAAAACCAATTTGAATCTAGACATGAGTATACAACCAAGAGGTGGGGTTTAGCATCCTGAACCCTACAAAATTGGTTTGGGATTTTTAGGATTTTTCTGTGAATTTCTAGGGATTTTACAAGACCTTGGACTAATCTGTAAGAAAAGTCGAGGTCTCGGGGGCGCGAGCATCGGGACGGGGCGTGGCGCGAGCGTCGAGGTCTCGGGGAGTGCGGGCACGGACGCCGGGCGTGGCCGGCGGCGGGCGGCGGCGGCGGCGCACGGGGCGCGCACGACGCGCACAGCCCCGACAGGGGCGCGGTCGTGGCGTTGCGCGGTGCTGTGTTTGATCAACTGTTTCTCCAAAATTTTGAATAAAACTTGACCAAACAATGAATACCAAAGTTGCAGATCTAAGTACCAGCTACAAATTTCACAAAGGCTGTATAGGGTTTTTCTCCCTGGATTTTAATCTATTTGCATGCCAAATCTGAATGTCAGCCTGTGCCTGGGAACAGTGAATCCTGCCTTCCAAGGGGTTTTTCACAATGTTCCCCTCCAAATTTGAAATGCCACTCTACATGAAAGTTGTGTCCCTCAACAAGATCTACAACTTTCCTAAAGGTAGAATTTTAAGTGTTTAGGTGAATTTTGGAGAACGCGGCAAAAATTCCGGCAGACACCTGTGGACACTGGATGGCAAGGGGGTTTGACCCACCCTTTGACCATGAGGTGGCCCCACAAGTGTTTTAACTATCCACTAAGGGTCACTAGGGGTGTGTTAGGGAGTTTTCATGGGTGAGGGCCCAGGTTGACCTAGGGTTGACCATTTGACCAGCTAATCCGGTCATTAATGTTAATGACGGTAATTAAAAACATGGGGCGTCACAGCCTACCCCCCTTAAGAAGAATCTCGTCCCGAGATTCGATTTGACAACTAGGAGATGGGAAAAGACTCACTATTTCGGGATTGGAGGAAGCCCGGATACTTGGTGTTAAGATAATCCTCCGTCTCCCACGTGGCTTCTTCTTCCGTGTGATGGCTCCATTGGATCTTGTACATTCGCACGGTCTGCCTTCGAGTCTTTCGCTCTTTTTGGTCTAGTACCTTCAATGGATGCTCGACGAGCGAGAAATCCGGCTCGATCCAAGCATTAGCTTCTGTAATGATCTCGTTCTCCGGAACAGGCAGTCCCTTCTTCAACTGAGTTACATGGAACACATTGTGAACTGCGAAAAACCGTTCTGGCAATTGGATACGGTAAGCCACGGGTCCACATACTTCTATTACTTCATAGGGTCCAATGTAGCGCGGGGCTAACTTTCCCTTGACTCTGAACCTTTGCACACCCTTGGTGGGGGATACTTTCAAGTATACATGATCTCCCACTTCGAAGTGTCGAGGTGCGGTTCCCTTATCATGGTAACTCTTTTGTCTCATCTGGGCCATCTTCAAATTCTCTCTTATCACTTGCACCTTCTCTTCGGCCTCTTTAACTAACTCTGGTCCAAAGAGTGTTCTTTCTCCGGTCTTTGACCAGTTCAGTGGGGTGCGGCATCTACGTCCGTATAGAGCATCGAACGGTGCCATCTTCAAGCTGGCTTGATAGCTGTTATTGTAAGAGAACTCTGCCAAGGACAAACACTTGTCCCAACTTTTGTCAAAGTGCAAGATGCTTGCTCTCAGCATGTCCTCTAGAATCCGGTTTATCCTCTCCGTCTGACCATCGGTCTGTGGATGATAACTGGAACTACGGAGTAGCTGAGTTCCCAAACACTCATGCAACTGTTCCCAAAAACGGGCTACAAACTGAGTCCCTCTATTAGAGATTATAGTCTTTGGGATTCCATGCAGACGAATTATGTGGTCTACATACAACTCTGCATATTGTTGTACGGAGTAAGTGGTGTGCACGGCGATGAAGTGAGCGGTCTTGGTAAGCCTATCCACAATTACCCAAATAGAATTTTTCTTCCTAGGGGTCAGGGGTAAACCCACAATGAAATCCATACTAATATTGTCCCATTTCCACATAGGTATCGACAGGGGTTGGAGTACTCCTGCCGATTTCAAGTGACTCGCCTTCATCCGGTGGCAAGTATCGCACTCGGCTACATACTTGGCTACATCCACCTTCATATTGGACCACCAGAAGTTCTGCTTTAGATCTTGGTACATCTTGGTACTACCGAAATGAATAGAGAACTTGGACTTGTGAGCTTCATCTAGAATGATTTTCTTGAGTTCCGGGTCAACGGGGACCACTAGACGCTTTCCAAACCAGACCACCTCCTGATGATCCATCTGGAAACAAGTGTACTTTGGGTCTCCTTCTGCTAGTTTCTGCCTGATGGTTTGAATATCTGCATCATTGCGCTGGGCAGTGACAATTCTGTCATAAAGGCTTGACTCTGCCGTCAAGGCATAAAGAATTCCCTGCGGTACCACTTCTAAGCCGAGCCTTCTCATTTCTTCACACAAAGGCTCACTGACTGGCTCTAACTCTAGGTGGTTGCAATGATCCTTGTGGCTAAGAGCATCCGCAACAACATTTGCCTTGCTAGGGTGATAGTGCACTTCTAGATCATAATCCTTGATCAACTCAAGCCATCTTCTCTGTCTCATATTCAATTCTGACTGGGTGAAGATATATTTGAGGCTCTTGTGATCAGTGAAGATATTGCAATGATTGCCCATTAGATAATGTCTCCATATCTTGAGGGCATGAACAACGGCAGCTAACTCAAGATCATGGGTAGGATAGTTGAGCTCATGGGGTCTAAGGGCCCGTGAAGCATAGGCGATGACTCGGCCCTCTTGCATAAGGACACAGCCAAGACCGGTGCCTGATGCGTCACAGAAGACTTCGAATGGCTTGGAATTATCGGGTTGAGCTAGCACTGGGGCTGAAGTTAGGTGTTGTCTGAGGGTGTGAAAAGCTTTCTCACATGCTTCACTCCACACGAATTTCACTCCCTTCTTGAGCAATTCGGTCATGGGTTTTGCGATTCTAGAGTAGTCAGGAATGAATCGGCGGTAATATCCCGCCAATCCTAGGAAACTGCGGATTTGATGTACGGATTTGGGTGGTTTCCAATCCATCACCTCTTGAACTTTGCTAGGATCTACGGAGATACCATCGTGGGAAATGGTGTGCCCCAAGAATTTGACACTTCTCAACCAGAATTCGCATTTGGAGAACTTAGCATAAAGCTTGTGATCTCGCAAACGCTGAAGGACAACTCGGAGATGTTTGGCGTGCTCTTCCTCGCTCTTAGAATAGATGAGGATATCATCGATAAAGACCACGACAAACTTATCGAGCTCCGTCATGAATACGGAGTTCATGAGGTACATGAAGTAGGCAGGTGCATTAGTGAGTCCGAAGGACATGACCAAGAACTCGTAAAGACCATAACGAGTGGAAAAAGCGGTTTTAGGAATGTCGCATGGTCGAATCTTGATTTGGTGGTAGCCAGAACGAAGGTCGATCTTAGAGAAGACTTTGGCACCAGCCAATTGATCAAACAGAACATCAATTTGAGGAAGTGGGTATTTGTTTTTGATGGTGACTGCATTGAGCGGTCGGTAATCTACGCACATTCTCAAGCTACCATCTTTCTTTTTGACAAAGAGAGCGGGGCAACCCCAAGGAGAAGAGCTCGGGCGAATGTAACCCTTATCTAACAATTCTTGGAGTTGGGTTTTTAGCTCGGCTAACTCTTTGGGTGGCATGCGATAAGGTCTTTTGGAAATGGGTGCGGTACGGCCGGAGTTCGATCACAAATTCGACATCTCCGTCCGGTGGCATACCGGGCAACTCGTCGGGAAATACATCCGGTACTCACACACTACTGGAATTTCATCAAGGGAGGAAATAATGGTCACATAGGCACAAGAGTCAGTACCGTCCCGGAAAGGTAGGTACAAGGTGGTGTGCCCGACCGTAGGAGAGTGGATCTCTACGACCCTATCTGATATGTCTAGAACCACCTTATGTTGATTCATCCATTCCATACCCAAAATAACATCCATGCTTCCCAACTTGATGGTTATAAGATTAGATCGAATAACCTTACTTCCTAGTCTCAGAGGAACTTCGAAGGTCACTAATTGAGACGTGATGTCTCCACCGGGTGTGGTAATTTTATAAGCAGATTTGGTTTGTACTCCTCTTAATCCCAATTTGTCTAGTAGACTCTCATTTATGAAACTATGGGTGGCTCCCGAATCAAATAAGACTTTAATAGGAGTGTTATTGATAGAGAATGTACCCGTGAGTACTGGAGCTCCTGCGGGAATGTCACTCATGGTAGTGAAGTTCAGCTTGCCCTGGCGCACTTGCACCATAGGCTTCTTGGCCGGAGTGGCGTGCTTGTTTCCCGTACTCGATTCTCGCGGGTTGGGCTTGATCTGTCTGGGCTTGGGACACTCGTTAATGTAGTGCCCTGGCTGGCCACAGTTGTAGCAACGGCGATCTCCAACATCACGAAGGGGTGCGATAGGCTTCGGAGCCTGCTGCTGGGCACGGCGGAACTGGAAGTTCTCGGCAGGTTTGCCCTGGAATGGCTTCATCGTCCAGCGTCCAGTTGAAGATTGCTGGGATGGGCATGGAGCTTCCTTCTTCACAAAGCGAAACTTCTTGTTTGTTCCGCTGCCTGGGGTGAAACCGGACATTCTCTTGTTATCCCCATGGGCTTTCTTCATAGCATCCTCTTGCGAGATGGCTTTATTCACGAGCTCATGGAAGTTTGCGGGCTCGAGTAGATTCAGGCGCTCATACAACTTGCCATCAAGCCCGTCGCGGAACCTCTCCATCTTCTTGGCATCAGTATCAACATGATGCCCACCGTACTGGCATAAGCTATTGAACTTCTGAGCATAGCGGTACGCGGAGTCAGATCCCTGGCGGAGGGCTAACAGCTCCCTCATCTTCCTGTCCATCAGACCCTTGGGAATGTGGTGGCTTTTGAAAGCCTGCTTGAACTCTTCCCAAGTCACGGCGTGGCCTCGCTGCATGGACTTGAAATGGTCCCACCACATCAAAGCTTCCCCTCGCAGTTGCAGCGCTGCGAAGTTCGCTTTGTTCTCCTCGGAGCAAGGCAGCACAAAGGCAGAGAATTTTGCCTCTATGGCCTTGACCCAAGCCTCAGCTTCCAGAGGGTCTTCTGCTTTCGCGAAAGTGGGCGGCTTCATGGCGATGAACTGGGCATACATGGTGACCTGGTTAGGCCACTCGTGGTTGGCCCTCGGTTCATCTGCTGGGCGATCTGCTGTTGCGTCTGCAGGATCTGTCGCAGCACCTCGGTTTGGGTGGCCATGAAGGCCTCCGTCGGTGTCATGGGCGGGGGTGGTGGCAAGTCACCACTACCACTCGCTCCAAAACCGTTAGGAGAGCTGCGCGTGGTTCCCACCATCTGAAAAGTGAGCGTTATTAGTGAGATAACCGAAAGCTTACTCCAAATGGTGACAAGCACGATCATGCATTCTCACATCTCATTAGAAAAAAAATGAGGACAGTAACAAGCAGCAACATTCTATAGCCACCAAGATTCATAGAATCGTTTCTCTCAACATGGTTAGGACGGTGATTACTCAATTGCGCGGCTCATAATCACTTTCAAACGATTGTCGTCATTCCAGATACCAAGGAAGGTGGTATGCGAATGAGCAATTATTTGCTGGCAACGAGTGATGTTTGTAAAGGTGCTTTGTTTTACCTATGTTTTTAGGAGAAAAACAATGAAATCTTTAACAAGTGTGACCATTCGCAACGAATTATCCAAGGATATGGCATTCAACACAAGAAAATTTCACTTGGAAAGACAACGAAACTCACTTAAAGCATACCAGCTTAAGCATTCTTATTACAACATGACAGAACAAGGTTCAACGTCATTACAACTCGATTTCGAAACATCATGACAATACACGATACAATAGTTGCTTGGCACGAAGACGTGCTGTCAAGCCAACTACTCTAACATCTCAAAGACAACTCGGTAAGGTCGATATCCTTCTATTCCCTGCTGTCGGCAACCTAGTTGCCCACTGAAACACCACTGTACGAAGGCGAAGCTGGGGAAGTCGGTAGCGGTGGTCCTGCCTGGCTCGTCTGATCCAGACCGGACATAGCCTCTGTCGCTCCTCGGGTGTGCTCGTATGCGGGGGCGGTGGGTCGTAAGACCACTATAGCCTGTAAGGCTGCCACCTGTACCTCGGCCTCCTGCACGTGCTCCTGCATCTCAGCAATGTTCTGCAGCAGTGTCAGCCTCTCTATCTCGTGTGCGTCGGCATCCTCCTCTAGTGCATGGTTCTCCGCCTCTAGGTCCACAATCCTCTGTAGGCGGTCACCTCTCTCAAGCTTCAGCTGGAACCTCCTAGCACGCAACCTGTCATTCTCCTGCTGCACCTGGGTAAGCGTGAAGTTCGACCGCCGGTGTGCCGCTGAAAGCTGCTCCCAATCGCGCCTAGATGCCTCCAAGCGCTGTGCAATGATCGCTGCGGTGTTAAAACGCAGCCCCTGGAGTGTGAAGACCACGTTCAGACAATGGGCAAGTGTCTGGGTAACATCCAACAGCTCTGCTAGGGTCAGTAGCTCCCGTAGATGGTCCATACGGTCCAACCAAGCTGGGTCGTGAGGACTCACAGCAGGAAACAGTCCAAACGGGGAAAGAGCTACCACAGTAGGGTTGTGGTCACAGAAGTCTGTCAGCACTCTGAGGGCGGCTGACTCCACGGACTCGTGCGTGATAAATCCCCAGTAAATAAAACTCAGGTCAAACCAGTCGGCGTGGTCTGGGTGCGGCAGCACAGTGACGATCACCCTGCAGCGGGGAACACCAAAGCGCTCAAACTCCTTCACCTCGTACGTCGGTGGGGTAAGGTAGCCTGCGGCACTGAGTGCTTCCCACGCCAAGCGCGGAAAACCCTCCGAGTGCAACCCGTTGGTACGGATTGTACCGTCAGCGTCGAACTAGTGGAACACGGGGAAATCCATCTGTACACAAATGTAACTCATGTCAGATCTCAAAGAGAGCGGCATGTCAAATGGTGAAGTTCTGGCAGCTGTGAATAAAATTCATAACCCAAATCCAGAAGCCTCAAAAATTTCCCCAAGGTTTCAATTTAACCTTTACTACTTTTAATTAAGCTTTTAAGGTTGAACATCGATCAAGGAACAAGATGAATGGTCCTTAACCTGGATGTGCCTAGGGAAGTGTGAACCAACCCAACGAAACTAGGATTGAGATTTGCTATTACAAGATAGCTAGTGGAGGAGCAATATTTTTAACAATTCGGTTTTAATTAATCCTAACACAGGGTAAACCATTTTTCATAAAATTTTGGCAGCATGACGGCTAGGTATGAGGAGTACTTCTAATTTATAAAAAGCACACACTAGCATAATCTTCCTTAGAGAACATATGGAATTCCGATTTTTGGGTCCATTTTAGTTATTTCGATTTTTAACATGCATGCAAGACGTCCTATTCGACCTCACATGGCAATCAAGCCAAAAATCGAAGTTAGTGCCGGTGGCGAGGCTTTTATTCATCTCTCCCTATAATATCTAGTCGAGAGCTATACGGTACTTGCTTAACAACTAATGAAGCGCTGTTATGTACCTGCAGAAAACGAACCTTTCGTGCCAGCACGTCACGAAAGCGTCCACATTCATTACCGTTCACTATAGAAACGGTATCCATGCGTTAAGCCGCTGCATGGACAGCGTCCAACCTCGGACACCCTCCGTTGAATGGAGTGTATCCTTGCCTCGCATGAGCGACATGCGGAATGCACACGTATGAAACACGTGGCGACACACAACTCATAAACAGATGCGAAGATGGGATCCGTGGAATGGATCACTCCATCAACCCTCGCAATTCCCGTGATGCGGAACAACACACGTATAAAACACGTGGCTTCTAGTTTGGTTGTGCATGAAATTAAGTCTGACATAAAGTAATGTGCTGGGAGTTAGCAAAATAAACCATAAGTTATTAAGCCACCCGAAAGAACCCAAAATTCCCTCTAGGGCCTCTCGGTTCTAGTTTATCCTTAGCGGACCAACGTATTTTGGAAAATCAGAAAATCTTGGCATATTTTATTCAAAAATCAGTGATTAAGGTTTATTAATTAATCTCTGGTGCATATAAGCTCTGATGCCAAATGTGACAACCCGCCCAGGAAAATACCGTACTATCGCCTAAGACCGATCCACTTTGGTCATTAAGCAATAATAAAGTACCATCCTGTCGTAAGTCGCCGGGTTAACGCCCGGTAATTCACTTGAGAGCACAAGGATCGAATATATGCATTAAAACTCACTCGAAGGCGAGTCCAGAGATACAACAACATTCAAATCCAAATTCGTACCCCGAGGGGTTTAATTATTACAAACCATAGTTTTTGTCATGACGAGATAGTTCAGAGTTTTGAAAAACAGTGGAAATTAACTAGCGGAAGCGAAGACACCACGGGAGGCCATCCATGATGCTTTCAGTAGTCGTCCTCCACCCACTCCAGCTCCCAGCCGGGCGGGATCTCACCGGGCCACACATCACTGAAGGCATTACCTGGATCAACACATTAGCAAGGCTGAGTATACTAATACTCAGCAAGACTTACCCGTCGGTGATATCTACTTCACCAAATCTAGACCATGAAAGGCTTTTTGGCTACTGGGTTGCTTTTGCTAAAAAGTAACAAAGAGTAGGTCCTTACTTTCAAGATTTTAGCACAAGTTCTAGTAGGTTTAATCTTTACTACATTAGCCAACTGGTACAAACAAAGTTGTACAATACAATTAATCAAGCATAAAGTTCATCAACTTCCATCATTAGGGATCACATGACTAGTGGAGTAAGTAGTCTCGGGTAACGGTGAGAGGCCGACAATCGATTGATTTAAACCTTGCAAGGTAGACCCAAACACACGGTCGGCTGCCCCCGCGAGGACAACTCCCCAGGCCGTCCACATAAATCCTCGGGTCGGGATCGAATCTTACAGTCTTTGGTGCAGGCTATCCGGCATACCCCGCGAGATACCGGAGTCACCATACACCACCGGTGGCGAGCCGTGAGAGCGAATCCCAAGAGTAGTAACGGTAGGATCCCTAGCCGCCTCATTATGGTACTAGGCTTACCGGCCCCATAACCGGCATGTGCTTAGTACGTTCAAAAACTTAACCCACATAACCACTGGACCGGAGCCCAGATCCCATGCTTTTACCACGTGAGCAATCCATTTAAGGATACATTGTGATTCCTATCTAGGAACCTATTCTCGCGAGTGAGGTCATCACTCGACTTGTAACGGTCCTATAGCTTAGCAGCTATCGACTTATCATACTAGTAGGGATCAAAGGTACCTATGGATCATGCATCTAGGGTTTCATTCAACTCCTGTACGTAAATGCACAATCATTCATAGATAATTGAATAAAGAACTTTAAAGCTGGGTTAGATGCACCGGAGCTTGCCTTCGTCGACTAGGTTAGCTTGGGCACCCTCGGTGTCGAGTACGTCCACGTACTGCAGAGAACCTTCCGCTCCGCCTTCCTCGGTTTCCGGGACCAGGGAGTAATCTCCGTCCGGAAGATCTACACGGAATGCAATGCAAGATTTAGGTGATGTGATAGTTTGTTGTCTTATCCAACTCTGGGTTGGTCATATTCACCTTAACAAGCATCTATCTAAGGTTTCTATTTGAGGAAGTCATTGGTTGTACATGGGTTACTCTTTTATTCCACATTTGAATAAAGGTTTTTATTTAAGCTTATCATTTCATGTGAAAGCTTTATTTCATTTTATTTTTACCAACATGGTGTAATTAATATTTTATTTGTGAATTAACTCCTTATCGAGCTGATAATTAAATTTATTTTATTTATATTAAATAATGCTTCCAAAAAGGAAAAAGATTTAATTAAGGCCTTTTCTTTATTTAATTTCCCTTGAATATTAAAAGGGCATTTCAGCCTTTTATTAAACAATTAAATTACTAAAAATTAAATGAGTGTTTCTTAAGCCTACTAGCACCCATCCTGGTCCATTGGACCCACATGTAAGTGTTGGATGCTAAGAAATTAAATATTATTGAAAATAACAAAGGTTATCTAGTGATTCAATTTAAATGCATATAAAAATAATTAAGCATCAAAATGACCCAAACTTGCTTGTGCATGCTCTCTGGTCCTAAACAAGTCTAAAGAACCAGCATGTTCACATGGAACCTCTACTGAACTTGGTTTATTAATTTACAAAGGAAAACATGCATAAATCAAGAATAATTATTTCTGTTAATAGAAAAATCATGATTAATTCACAAGATGTGCATTTTGGTATTACAAGACAGTGTGCACAAGTTGGGCTCAAGAACATGAATATTTTTAACATGAAAAATCATTTAGGCAGCTTCTGCAGGAATGGAAAAGAATTTGTCTAGCAAAATCTACTGCATAACTTTGTGCAAATTTTGGCACAGCATCTAGTCACATCCTAACACACAACATATCCAAAATTTGGCCACAGAGGAGTTATATTTTTCAAGTTAGGACAGATCTATGTATAACACATTTGTATTTTTCATACCAAAACCAATTTGAATCTAGCCATGAGTATACAACCAAGAGGTGGGGTTTAGCATCCTGAACCCTACAAAATTGTTTTGGGATTTTTAGGATTTTTCTGTGAATTTCTAGGGATTTTACAAGACCTTGGACTAATCTGTAAGAAAAGTTAGATAGGGCCTTTCACAAACTAGTCCTGCTTTTTACTCAAAACACCCTAACAAGAATTGAATCCCTGGCCAGGCCGGCGGCGCGGGCATGGCCGATTCCGGCGAGCCGGCGGTGATCCCGGCCGGGCAAGCGGCCGTGGAGGACCACACGCTCACCTAGGGGTGACAGGGAACCGGAGGGGAGGTGGGGGTTGGCCGGCGGCGAGCTTCCGCGGCGGCCGGCGGCGTACCCGCGGCGGTCCGGCGAACGGCGGCGTTGGTGTGGTTTCCGGCAAACAAGCGGGCACCGGAGCTTCACTAGGTCCTAAGGAGACTACCCGGCGGGGTTGGTCGACGGCGAGCGCGGCGGCGAGCTCGGCGGCGTGCGGCGGCGGCAATGGCGCGGGGCGGCTGCGGTGCGGCGCGCGGGGAGAGGGCGGGGGGGCTTAAATACCCGGCTCGGCTCGCCCGTGGGTGACGCGGTGATGACGACGGAGATACCGGCCGTGCTACGGCGGCTCGAGGCGCGCGCGTACGGCGGCGACGCCGCCGACGGACCGCCGGTCCGTGGCGCGTGCGCGCGCGCGCGCGCGCGCGTGCCTCGGGGCACCTCGGGACGGGGGCGCTTCGGGGGGCGCGAGCATCGAGACGGGGCGTGGCGCGAGCGTCGAGGTCTCGGGGAGTGCGGGCACGGACGCCGGGCGTGGCCGGCGGGCGGGCGGCGGCGGCGGCGCACGGGCGCGCACGGCGTCGCGCGCGCGCGCGCACGGACACGGCCCCGACGGTCTTCGGCCGGTGCCGTGTTTGATCAAGCTTGTTTCTCCAAAATTTTGAATAAAACTTGACCAAACAATGAATACCAAAGTTGCAGATCTAAGTACCAGCTACAAATTTCACAAAGGCTGTATAGGGTTTTTCTCCCTGGATTTTAATCTATTTGCATGCCAAATGCGAATGTCGGCTTCGTGCACGGGAACGGTGAATCCTGCCTTCCAAGGGGTTTTTCACAATGTTCCCCTCCAAATTTGAAATGCCACTCTACATGAAAGTTGTGTCCCTCAACAAGATCTACAACTTTCCTAAAGGTAGAATTTTAAGTGTTTAGGTGAATTTTGGAGAACGCGGCAAAAATTCCGGCAGACACCTGTGGACACTGGATGGCAAGGGGGTTTGACCCACCCTTTGACCATGAGGTGGCCCCACAAGTGTTTTAACTATCCACTAAGGGTCACTAGGGGTGTGTTAGAGAGTTTTCATGGGGAGGGCCCAGGTTGACCTAGGGTTGACCATTTGACCAGCTAATCCGGTCATTAATGTTAATGACGGTAATTAAAAACCTGGGGCGTCACAGAAACGACGAACAACTTTTATATTGGCCCCTACATCCAACAAAGCCGGGCTGCTACTCGTAATCCTCCCAAACACAAACAAGGAGTTGCAGCCCACCTTCACTAGGCTTTTGGGACTTGGTTCAAAAGATGAAGACCGCACTCCTATCCACAATGAGAACAAGTACAAGCCTAGGGACCTCCCTACATGTTTACTAGTCGTGGCTTGGCTATTGAGGGCAAGGCGGATCAACTCAACCCCTACTACTACTACTATCTCAATCAATTCTTCCGCGTCACCATTGATCCTAAGCAAGGAGATGCTACGGCTATGAGGTACTATGCTCCCAATCTCCTCAATAGGATGGCACCAGATGAAGAGGGGTTTTGCATTTTTGACATCATGCGGAATGAGTTAAGGAGGGCTATGAATGACCTAATGAAGTACCTCCCCTATGCCCCCAATCTCATGTATATGATTGAGAGAGTCACTAATGTCTGCTACCCCAAAGATGTTGTCCATGAGCCCTTCCGTCACCTCCGTGATCAAGCCAAGAAAGCTCCCAAGGCTTGCAAGTATGTTGGCTCATCTAGTGCAGCTCCTCACCATGATGATGTGCCCGCTGCACCCTCCCCACCTAGGCCTCCCTGTCGGCACCGTGGCTCCATGATCAAGAGGTTTCTAAAGATCATCTTTATGCAAGACTATGGCCACGAAGACAAATGAGAACCGCTGGGACATCATTGAGATCAAGTCTCATCTTGGCCTCCCCACCGATCCCTACCATGAGCTTCCCACATTTGAAGACCCTTTTGCGGAGTGGGACGCCCAGGATGAAGAAGAAAAGCAAGAGGAGGAGGAGGAGGAGGAGGAGGAGGACAACAATGAAGAAAAAGAGGAGGACGACGAGGACTCCAAGTGATCACGCTGCTGCACCACTCCCTTTTTAGTGCTTGATGCCGAAGGGGGAGTGTTTTATCTATCTCTCTAGTTGGAACTTGAACTTTATGGATTTGGAACAATGGCTTGTAATAACTTTAAATTCGTATGCATGTAAGACTATGTGAGCTTGAGACTTATGGTTGTGTGCTTGTGATCATTTGCTCAGTTTTTACTTTCTAAGGATGTTATATGTTAGATTGAGAATTCTTGATGAATGTTGTTTTTCACTAGTGTTCAGAGAGCCCGGAGAGTCCGGACTTTTTCCCAGAGTTTTCGGTTTCTCCGAAGATTCCGGGTAAGGCTCGGACATTCCGGACTTTTGAGCATCAGATTTCTTTTGCATCCTTGTTGAGTGCATGAACTGTCATAAGCATTTCACTACTACTTGTTGCACATCACAAGCACCCCACTATTGTAATACTCTCATGTTTTCCTTCCTTGTGCAAAATTTGGTTATAAAAAGACCATTGATATTCAAAAATCAATATGCACATATTAAGGGGGGAGTATTACAAATTGTCTTTTAATATCCATTGAATATCTCTTGTAAAGACTTAAGTGTGTTGTCATCAATCACCAAAAAGGGGGATATTGAAGAGTATCTTGGCCCCTTAAGTGGGTTTTGGTGATTTAATGACACACACTTAAGTGGCTAATGATTTATCTAGTGTATGAGCAGGAATTAAAATTGTATGTGGCATCAAGTGTTGGTTCATTGAGTAAGCAAAAAGGAAGTGATGCTACAAAGGGTTCCTATGAAGGCGTATTTATTTCATATTTTGAATTTGAGTCCTAGGAATGCCGTACTATAAAGAGGGATAGAAAATGTATCTTCCAAGAGTCGAATAGGTGCTCTAGTTGTCAAAACAAAACCTATGAGAGACACCTTTGCACCAGCACGTTCACGGGGTTGACTTTTACGGTCCTGACCTTGGGAGGCTAGAGTTTCCAGGTTTTTCTCAGAGTCTCCGGACTTCCCGAAGTTTCTTGGGTTTTCCCGGATATTTCGGGTGTTAGAGCTGTAATGGCTCTTTTCTGTGTGAGGGGGTACAAAAGTCTCCTCCACCCTTTCCTCTCTCTCTCTCTCTCTTCTTGCCCATTCTGACCTGCAACAACTCAGAACTCATTCACTCCCCTCTTTACTCCTCTTGGCCTTGGTTTGCTGAGATTTGTTGGGGATTGAAGGAGGGTTTGAGAGCAAGAGCTTGGAGAGTGCTAGTGAGCTGATTTCCCATCTCTAGAGCACCTCATTCTTTGCTTGGTTGGCACATTTTGTGTTTGTTACTCTTGGAGTTTTAAGCTCCTAGCCGGCTAGGCGTTGCCTTGGAGCATCCAAAGGCTTGTGGCTGCCCAAGGAAGTTTGTATCACCTCGAAATTGAGTAAGTAACTCTAGCTTCATCTTTGTGGTAGCTAGAGGGAGGAAAGTGACCTAGGTGTAAAGGTCCATCCTTTATGGGTTCCTCAATGGAGACGTAGACCTCAATGTGTGAAGTTGAGCTCTGGTAACAAATCCTTGTGTCTCTTGTGCTTGTTACTCTTGTTGTATGCTTGTATCTCTCTTGAGCACATTTCTAGGGTTTGGCACCGATCTACTCCGTGTTGAAGTTCCTGCAGGTTCTAGGTGGACAAACAGGCTTGTTTCATCCCAGTGCATAACCTATTTTCATAGATCCATGTTTGAGCAAGCTTAAATTCTGTTGAATTTGTTTCCCCCTCGCAGGCCGGACTATCCGGACATTTTCCTGGATTCTTTGGATTTCTCGGAGTATCCGGAAAAATATCCCGAGACTCCGGACCTGGACTGACAGTTGTGTAAAAAGTTTGTAAATTTCAGGTCTGACTATTCACCCCCTCTAGTTGACATCTTGCTCCTTTCAATTGGTATCAGAGCAAGGTTCTCCGAATTTGAAGCTTAACCACTTGGAGTCAAGAAGATGTCGGATCCAAATGCTCAGGCTCCACCTCTTCCCAAAGGAGGAGATCCCGCCAACAATGTCGTTGGCACACCTCCCGTTCTACCTCAAGGAGGTGGTACCCTTGGAGCAAGCACAAGTCATCAAGCACATGGAGATGGTGAGAAGTCCTCCGATAGTGAAGATGAAGAATATGATGATGCAAGGTCCAAGCGCTCCGCTCGACGCCCATCATCATCAAGGGACTAAAGTCGAACCTCTTTCGATTATTCTTGCTTATCTTTTAACCATCCATTGGGTTCTAGCCACATTGGGAAGATACCCAAATTTGATGGAACCGGCTATTCCAAGTGGAAGAACTCGATGGAGGAGTATTTGATGGCGGTAAACCCCGCACTTTGGACTATTGTGAACAGGGGTATTACTTTCCCTAGCGGTGATGCAACGCTAACTCAAGAGCAAGCAAATGAGATACAAAAAAAACTATCAAGCTATACACATCATCAAGAGTTCACTTACGCCCAAAGAGTATGACAAGGTGGATGGGTTGAAATCCGCCAAGGAAGTGTGGGACACATTGTTCATCAACCATGAAGGAACAAAGCAAGTATGAGAAGGAAGAATTCGTGCCTTAGAAAGTGATCTCAACCGCTGTCGGTGTTTTAGACCGGCAACCTACTAAGGGGAGTACCCGAAGTAGATGAATGTGGCCTCGCCGAGATCGGTAACTCAAAGGAAGAGACACGTGGCACACAATTTAGACAGGTTCGGGCCGCGAGGTGCGTAATACCCTACGTCCTGTATGCTACGTAGCTCTGGATTGATTGGGTACGATTACAAGATGATGCAATCTTACGCCATGAGATGTGATGATCTAGAGAGGGGTCCCTGCCTCGCCTTATATAGTCCGGGAGGCAGGGTTACAAGTCGGTTCAGGGAGAGAGTACTAGTCGAGTATGTCTAGGAGTCCTCTATACAGTGCGGGACATGTACAGCTTCCTAACCGAGTACTTCTTGAAGGACCGATACGGCGAACCAGAGAGGGGGGAGTGAATGGGAGCCGATAAAAATTCTTCTCAAAGGAGATAGAAACTCCAACAAGATGAACACGGCTTCCAACACACATCTCCGATTCACTACCAAGGTTGGTCAAGCCCACGTAGCCACTGGAGTGCCACTGGACCTAGGAACCAAAACACAACCTTCCGACCCGAGAACGCAGCGGAAAACCAAACCTCGAGTCTACAGACCCACACCGGTTAGACTGGTGAGCACCACCGGTCGACCGGTCCCCGCCGGTGAAACCGAGCAACTTTCACTAAGTGGCTCTACACCGGTCGACCGGTGAGACACACCGGTCGACCGGCCACAACCCGAAAGCCCCCAAGGCACCAAACAAAGCCAACCGACCACCAAACCGACCCAAACTCGAAACAAGAAGCAACACGGGACAACAACGAACACACCAAGACGTTCACCCGAGCAAAAACCCACAAGGGCTCGCACCGGTCAGACCGGTCAAGAGCACCGGTCAGACCGGTGTAGCTCGGGCACTCGGGATGAACAGCACCCGCGGGTCAACTCCCCCAAATCCAAATCTTGATCTCCCGAATCGCTCCACGGACTTGAACAAGACTTTGGGGATATTATGAACACCTCATGAGGAGTCCATAGCCAAGTTTAATCCCACCAAAACTCGTCCAAATAGGAGGAATCGAAGAAATCCCACCGAGAGCACTTCCAATCCAAGAACTCAAGAAACCCCAAAATCGAGCACCTTTACTCACGGATTTGGGAGGGGAATCACAGCCCAAAGAACCACGAAGGGTTCCCACAAATTTCCCCCATCAAATCCTCAAGAGAAAGGTCCCGAAAACAATCCAAAGAAATCACCGAGAGAGGGCTCCGAAAATCACCACCAAGAACAACCAGGGAAAACACATCCAAACCTTGAGGAACCACGCCGAATCATCTATACATGAAACAAAGGTTCGTACAAGGTCTAGCAAGCCGCCCGATCATCCATCCCTCTCAGCAAGATCTCTCCGTGAAGCTCTCTTGCTAGTCCTAAAAAAAAACCTAAGGAAAATAGGTGGAAAAATAGGAAAACTAATGAGCTAGGGTTCCAAGAGTTGGCTGCCATCCTCTCACCTCTTGGGTTATATGGAGGCAACCGAATGTCTAAAACACCCTTCTCTACTAACTAGGGATACAAGCCCCTCAAGGGCGGATTTGGAATTCTTGATGTCTTCACCATCGGACGGATGCCCGGCGACCGCACCTCGCGTAGCCTCGACGCAAGCCATGCGATCCCGACGCGTGTCCTCCGCTTCGAAGATTCCGGACCGCGTCGCCGCACACGGTCGGACCGGTGCTCCTCACCGGCCGACCGGTCCCCACCGGTCGCCGACCGGCCGACCCACCGGTCGGACGGCCCGGCGCGCGCTTGCGGCCTCCGTCTTCGGTTCTTCTGTCTTGGCTTTGTGGATCAACCAAGGAACCCAGTGGTTTTCTGGTGAACCACCGAAAACCCCGCGAACTCGGTGTAGCCTCCGCCAATCTCCACTCATGACTTGGCTCCCACGTAGTCCCGGCTCGACCTTGGTTTTGAGGCTCAACCAAGAAACCGTCCACGACTTCATCTTGTCGTTCTTGCCACCATGCGGCCCGCACTTGACCCCGCAGCCACCGGGTCCCTCGAACGAAGCCTACTTGTCTTCTCCACACCCGGAGGCCTCACCGCAACGACCTTTCACGCTTGTTCTTCACCCGCACCAACACGAGTCAAGCCGCAACCTCGCACCTGCAATACTTAGCCAAGAATCAGTCTACACAACGTTGTCAATCACTCATCACACAAGGAAGCGACCATCCACCGGTCCTCGAACCACACATGGTCCTCAATCTCCCCCTTGATGAGTGCATTGACAACACCCACACGAAAGTAACAAGAGAGAAAAGAAAAAGAAAAGAAACGAACAAAAAGAAACTCCAACAAGCGATCGAAAGCCAAACAAAGGCAAAGAGCAAGATCACTTGAAGAAGGCAAGTCTCGGACCCCTTAGGCAAGGGCAATGGCTCGACACATCCAAGACAAAGAAAAGCTCAAGCAAAGAGTGCAAACCACCAAAACAAAGCTCGAACAACCACAAGGAGCTCCCCCTGCACACATGCAAGCTCCCCCTGAACCAATGCATCTCCCCCTGGACGAATGCATGCAAGACACCACTTGAAATAGGGCGGTACCGCAACAACTCGGCCACCGACCGGTCAGACCGGTCAACACCATCGGTCAGACCGGTGTGCAACATGTGTACAGAACCAGCACTCACACCGGTCAGACCGGTGACCCTGACCGGTCAGACCGGTGCACAACAGAGCCCAAATTTGGCTCGAAACCACCTGAAAACCTTCTAAATGCGCCCAGCAAGCCATCTCAAGCTCAAACTTCTCCCCCTTGTTGGCAATGCATGAATCAAGCCAAAAATGCAAAACTTTCAACCTAAAGCTTCTCAAATAGACAAAATTCAACAAAGAATGCTACACATGTCCAAATGAGCAAGTTAGATACTCTAAGGCTTCGTATCGATCTCAACTACATGATCACCAAGTTTCACAACCATTGGACGAAGCTAAGATGGATTTTGGCAATTTTGCGAAAAACTTGCCTCTCATGAGCAAAGTCCTAAACATGATCAAAGCATATCAAAATGGCAAAGCCACACAAACTTCATGCTAGGACAGCTATTCTAATCATAAGACCATCACAAACACCCACAAGCACCTCATGTCATGTCAAAGCCACCGAGCCATGTGCCTACTTCTATGTATGAGACTTCTCATTGGTAGGCATCATGCAACGGTTTAGCACCCAAAGCAAATTAAATTCAACACATATGACATGGGAGCACATTTCCAAGCATTTTTCATTTCATTTTCAGATTTGTAAATGGTACATGAAATGTCTTTGCGACAAAAAGGAACTTATGCTCCTCCATAAGATAAAACAAGAGGGCTAAACATTCATGATGGCAAATGAGCCTTTGGCCCCATATGATCAACAAACTAGCTATCCAACCACAAAGTGAGCATATCAAAGCCACTAAAACATGTCAAGATCATATAAAGACATTTACACATGAGAGCGCATACATGTGACATTTTCAAAAACATAGCCGTCAACCATGGATTATTCATCAAGATCATCAAGAGCTAAGTCAAACTAACCATAGCATACCAAACAAGCTCACAAAGACATATATCTCATTCCATGGTGAACAATGTATATGAGAGAAGCTTTTCCTAACCAATGCATATGATACAAAATGCATGCAATCTAAGATACAAGGATGCCTATACATCATGTTACATATGCCATGCCAAAAGCAAGAAATGCACAAAAGAAAGCTATACATATGCTACAAGGAAGCTCTCACACAAAACTCACAAAACCACCGGCTCCTCGAGGGGAGGCAAAACGGGCTCGACACCACCGGCAAAAGAGAGCTCCCACACACCCAACTCAAGAAATCAAACACACACCAAGTTCCCCCCGCAAACGAGTGAAAGTTGCTTGATCTAGGGGTTTGGTGAAAATATCGGCTAGTTGGTCATGTGTGGGTACATGGATCAAAGCTATCTTCCCTTTCTCTACATTGTCTCTCAGGAAATGATACCTCACTTCTATGTGTTTGGTTTTGGAATGGAGCACTGGGTTCTTTGCAATGCTTATGGCACTGGTGCTATCATATTGAAGTGGGACATGGGTATACTCCTCACCAAAGTCACTCATGGTGTAGATGATCCAAAGGAGCTGAGAGCAACAACTAGCAGCGGCAACATACTCGGCCTCGGTCGTGGATTGAGCAACACTCGACTGCTTGCGGGAAGACCAAGACACCAAGAAGAACCCAAAAACTGGCAAGTCCCAGAAGTGGACTTCCTATCCAACCAACACCCGGCAAAATCCGCGTCTGAAAAACCATGAAGAGCCAAAGAAGAGGACGCGGAGTACCAAAGGCCGAAGTCAGGGGTGTGACGCAAGTACCTAAAAATTCGCTTCACCGCTTGCCGATGCGAAGTCCTCGGAGACGCTTGAAAACGAGCGCACAGACACACCGAGAATTGTATGTCCGGCCTCGTCGCCGTCAAGTAGAGGAGTGACCCGATCATGCTCCGGTACTCCTTCTGGTCCACGTGTTCACCTTCCTCGTCCGCATCAAGAGCTGTAGTCGTACTCATCGGCTTCGTCATAGCCTTGGAGTCCTCCATCTTGAACTTCCGCACAATGTCCTTGGTGTACTTAGCCTGGTGCACAAATGTTCCTTCCTTGGATTGTTTGATTTGTAGCCCGAGGAAGAACTACAACTCGCCCATCATGCTCATCTCAAATTCCCTGCTCATATCATCTGCAAACCTTGCAACAAGAGAGTTAGACGAGCCACCAAAGACAATATCATCCATGTACACCTGCACAATCAGGATATCTTTGCTTTGCCTCAGCAAAAACAAGGTCTGATCGACCTTCCCCATCTCAAAACCTCTCTCAAACAAGAACCCCCTCAACCTGCCATACCAAGCTCTAGGCGCCTGCTTCAACCCATACAGCGCCTTCCTCAACTTGTACACCCGGTGGGGGTACTTCTCACTCTCAAACCCTGGAGGCTACCTGACATACACCTCTTCCTCCAGCACACCATTTAGGAAAGCACTCTTCACATCCATTTGGTGCAACTTGAACCCTTTAGCCACGGAAAAGGCTAGAAGGATCCTAATCGCCTCCAAACGAGCTACGGGAGCAAAGGTCTCCTCGTAGTCAATCCCCTCCTTCTGACTGAACCCTTGAGCAACAAGTCTCGACTTGTTCCTCACAACCTCACCCTTCTCTCCCTCTTTGTTTTTCCACACCCACTTGGTACCAATCGGCTTACACCCTGGGGGAGGGTCAACCAACTCCCACACCTGATTCCTCTCAAAGTTCTCCAACTCCTCATGCATCGAATTAACCCAATTGTGATCAGATAGTGCGTGTCCAATGTCTTTGGGCTCAAAATTAGCAACAAACGCAGAATGAGCAAAGTGGGAATTGTTTCGAACCCTCGACCGTGTAGTGCGTTCATTCATGTCGCCGATGATCCTCGAAGCTGGGTGATCCATCTGTACTCGCCGGGGAGGTTCTCGCCTCGATGCTACCTCCCCCTCAACATCAGCTTCTCCTGGTTCTTGATTTGTTGTCGTAGGTGTAGTAGAGGGTCCATTCATCACCGTAGTCGAAGTAGTGGGTACATGTTCAGCCGGGGGCACCGCACCACCATCTTCATCATCTCCATGTTCATGCTCTTCCTCCTAAAAGATCTCCTTGCCAAGCTCATCATCACCTGCACACTCAAAGACAAGCTGACTACGTGGCTCTGTCTCGTCGAAGGTTACCTCACAAGTCTACACGATTTGGTTAGTTTCAAGATTGAGCACACGATATGCTCTAGAATGAGATGCATAACCAAAGAAAATGCCATCGACAGACCTAGCCTCAAACTTATCCAACTTCCTGCCTTTCTTCAGAATGAAACACTTGCAACCAAAGACATGGAAGTGACTCACCTTGGGTGTGCGACCATGCATCAACTCATAGCATGTCTTCTTCTTGTGCACTCGGAGGTATATCCAGTTCGACACATAGCACGCGGTATTCACCGCCTCAGCCCAATACCTCCTCGGAGTCCTATGCTCATCAAGCATCGTCCGAGCCATCTCGCACAAGGTCCTGTTCTTCCTTTCCACAACACCATTCTGGGGAGGCGTATACGGACTCGAAAACTGGTGCTCAAGACCCAAGTCATGGCAAAAGGTTTTAAAACGAGAGTTCCTGAATTCCGAGCAATTATCACTGCGGATAGCTCGTATGGCATCTCCGTGCCTCTCGTTCCTCAACCTCAAGACTAGATCTCGAACAAAACCAAACGTCTCCCCCTTATCCTCAAGAAAGAACACCCACACATACCGAGAATAGTCGTCCACCACAACAAGGACATACCACTTCCAACCCGCAGATCGCACACGAGCTGGGCCAACAAGGTCCATATGGAGCAGCTCGCATGGACGCTCAGTCATCACATCGGTGAGAGGCGGGTGAGAAGAGGCCACTATCTTGGCATGCCTACACGGAGCACAAACCAACTCTTTCTCAAGCCTTAACCGTGGCAATCCTTGGACCAAATTGAGTTTACTCAAGCGAGACAGAAGGTCAAAGCTCAAGTGACCCAACTTCCTATGCCATTTCCACAACTCACTCGAAGAACCAGCCAAGAAACAACGCTCCACACCCGAAGACTGAGAAAAATCAGCACGAAACACCTGACCCTCATGAACGACCATACAGACAAGGTCCCCTCGAGAGTCCAAAATCCGAGAACCACCTGGCCGAAACAACACCTCAAAGCCCTCATCCAACAACTGGGACACAGAAAGCAAATTGTACCCCAGCGATTGAACAAGAGCAACACGCCTCAGAGTGATCTTGTCACTCACTTTGATCTCACCTTCTGAAAGCACACGCCCACGCCCATTGTCCCCAAAAGTGATATACCTCTTCGTCACCACTGGGACGAGACTTGAGAACCACCCCCTGTCTTCGGTCATATGCCTCGAACAACCGGAGTCAATCAACAAATGTTCTTCAAGTCTCCCACCTGAAATTCAAAAACGAGTACGTGAGCGAACAAACGACTCAGCATTGGGGTTAGTACCAAAAGAGTAAAACCAGTGCCGAGCCATTTGCTCGAAAGTGGGGTTAGCACCAACCAAAGCATCTCTCTACCAAAGCTACCTCCACGAACACCACCACGGTAACCACCCTGAGGGAACCACCTCTCTCTGCCTGGAGGAGGACCAAATCCACGCAAGAAAGCCCGTGGAACGTCCTTTCTCTCCAACTCAAAGCCACGACTCCTCTGATCCCCGTATTGAGCACGAGGAGGAGAACGCCTAGCAAACTGACCACCTGCACCCTTTCCAGCCCAACCACTAGAACCACGATCTCCTGAAACAACCCTCGCACCTGTACGACCTCGAAACCCAAACAGCTGTCTGTCCAGGCTTGCACCGGTCTGACCGGTGCTCCACCGGTCGGCCGTCCGACCGGTGTGACTCAGGCGGCAGACCACCCCTGCAGCCTTCCACTCTCCCCAAGCCCGAACTATCCTCACACTCGCCTTGCCCCTGGGCATCTGCATACGAGGCTCAAGTACACCATCGGAAGGGTGGTACTTGTCCTTGTTAGCCCACTCCTTTGCCATTCTCTCCTCTCGCTTCCTCTTGAAGCAAAACTCCTCCTTATGGCCATGTCTCCCACAATAGCCACAATGGAACCTCACAAGCTTAGGATTTGGCTTGGGATGTGGCTGCTCACTTGAGTTCTCTCCACTCAACTCCTCCACCGGTTTCTCACCGCTAGCCTTCTCACTCTCCTTCCCAAAGAACACTTTGCCCGAAGTGCTCACAAACTTGATAGGCTTTCGGAGATCATTTGTGGGTTTAGGAAACACGGGTGGAGCTGGGGTCGTGTCTAGACGGTTCATAAGATGATTGGGTTTTGGAGGGAAATCATTCTTGTGGTGGGTTTTTGGTGGCTCCGGGATATTCTCTTCACTTCCCTCACCAACCTTGTTTGCCCCAAGTCCCTCACCATCTTGCCTCTTAAAGGCCTCGATCATCATCCTCAAGCGAGGCTCATGACCAGGACAACCAACCCATCAACTTCCTCAAGTCATCATTCTCATCCCGCAAACGATCAACATAATGTGCAAGTTCCAAATTTTTCAATGCATGCATTTCACAGGTAGAGCAAGATGTAGGCATGGGTTCCTTCAATTTAGCCTCAAGAGAACTAGTGTAAGCATGCATCTCATCAATCTTAGCATGCAAAACCGGGCAAGAAGTGCAAGCACCTAGCAAAGCAGGTCTAGACTTAAGCTCAGCCACTTCAACTCTAAGCACATCTAGTTCCTCACACTTGGAGGCATGCTTCTCCTTAAACAAAGCAAGATCAGCAAGAAATATGGAGCAATCAGCACAATCATTCTCATCCGAAACAACAGGGCTAGCCTTAAGGGAATCAATCTCAAGCTTGCTATCAAGCACCTGTGTCTCTAGCTCAGTCACTCTAGTCCTAGCATCCTCGAGTGAAGCCCTAAGCTCTTTCCTCATTTTCTTGGCCTCTCTAAGCATGTCATCACGGTTATCAAGCAAAGTGCCAAGCCTCTCATTCTCCTGGCGCAAGAAGGGAAGTTCATCACGCACCTCGTCGTCGGACTCAGAATCCGAGTCGCTCTGTGTGCTCTTCTTGCTGCCGGAGCTCAGCGCCATGGTGCAGAAGCCATCTCTCGCGAAGCAGCTCAGCCCGCTCAGGTTCTTGGACGACTTATTGTTCTTGCGACGATCACCTTCATCTTCACTGCTGCTCGAGCTCGAGGTGGAGTACGCGGAACTGGAGTCAACGTCGCTCGCTCCAACCATCGCTCGGGCCTTGCCTCGGCTCTCCTTCTTCCTCGATCGTCGCTCGTCCTTGTACTTTTCTTGTGCTTGCTCTTGTGGTCGCGCCTCGACCGGTACTTGCCATCCGTCCTCGACTTGTGCTTGTAGCTGTCCTTGTTCTCGGCCTTCTCCGGGCAGTCGGCGACGAAGTGTCCCGGCTTGCCGCACTGGAAGCAAGTCCTCGTGTTCCTCCTCATGTTCACGCGGTTCTCGTGCAGCCTCTCGAACCGCCTCGTCAGGAGCGCCAGCTCGTCCTCTCCAAGCTCGTCGAACTCTTCATCTACCATAGACATCAAGGAGGAGAAAGAGAACATCCTGGTGGATGGGTTAGAGTTAGCCTTTCCTTTGGAACCACCAACGAGGGCAAGACTATGGGAATCAGTCGGTCCCTCGAGCTTGGCAGTCATGCCCCTATCCACCTCAGCCGACTTGAGCTTCGAGAACAGCTCGTTCACCGTCAGAGTGTCATACTTCTCGGACTCCACAATGGCCTCGAACTTTCCGCCCCATATCGTACGGTCCGAAGAGTGTAAGAGCTTCACCGCTCTATCATGATCATCGTACGGGAGCACGTCCACATTGGCCCTCATGTTGTTCACAACCACCGTGAACCTCTGAAACAAGGCATCGATGGACTCACCGGGGAGATGAGTGAAGTTCTCGTACTCTCTCCGGTAGGTCGCATACATCCGTGCCTGAACCTAGGCGTTCCCAACATGAGCCTCCTTCAACACCGCCCAAATCCTACAAGCCAAGTGCTCGGTGTGCACCCGATCGAACTCAGGCTGACACAAAGCACGAAACAAGTAGTCGACCGCCTTATTGTTGGCGTCGAATCTGTCCCTCGATCTTGGAGCGAGGAAGTCCATTGGCTGGACATAGCCTGTGTCCACCGTGACATCCCAAAGGATCTGACCCTTTCCGCAGAGAAAAGCACCCATCCGCTTGCTCCACATCTGGTAGTTCTTGCCATCGAAGTGTGGAGGACCCGAACCCCGTTCCTGGTACGCCATCCTTGGATCTTAGACTGGTTAGAGTCAACGAAGACCCGAACCTCGCTTCCGATACCACTTGAAGGACCGATACGGCGAACCGAGAGGGGGGGGGGAGTGAATAGGAGCCGATAAAAATTCTTCTCAAAGGAGATGGAAACTCCAACAAGATGAACACGGCTTCCAACACACGTCTCCGACTCACTACCAAGGTTGGTCAAGCCCACGTAGCCACTGGAGTGCCACTGGACCTAGGAACCAACACACAACCTTCCGACCCGAGAACGCAGCGGAAAACCAAACCTCGAGTCTACAGACCCACACCGGTCAGACAGGTGAGCACCACCGGTCGAGCCGGTCCCGGCGGTGAAACCGAGCAACTTTCACTAAGTGGCTCTACACCGGTCGACCGGTGAGACACACCGGTTAGACCGGTCCACGGCCGAAAGCCCCCAAGGCACCAAACAGGCCAACCGACCACCAAACTGACCCAAACTCGAAACAGCAGCAACACGGGACAACAACGAACACACCAAGACGTTCACCCGAGCAAAAACCCACAAGGGCTCGCACCGGTCAGACCGGTCAAGAGCACCGATCAGACCAGTGTAGCCTGGGCAGCTCGGGATGAACATCACCCGCGGGTCAACTCCCCCAAATCCAAATCTTGATCTCCCGAATCGCTCCACGGACTTGAACAAGACTTTGGGGATATTATGAACACCTCATGAGGAGTCCATAGCCAAGTTTAATCCCACCAAAACTCGTCCAAAAAGGAGGAATCGAAGAAATCCCGCCGAGAGCACTTCCAATCCAAGAACTCAAGAAACCCCAAAATCGAGCACCTTTACTCACGGATTTGGGAGGGGAATCACAGCCCAAAGAACCACTAAGGGTTCCCACAAATTTCCCCCAACAAATCCCCAAGAGAAAGGTCCCGAAAACAATCCAAGGAAATCACCGAGAGAGGGCTCCGAAAATCACCACCAAGAACAACCGGGGAAAACACATCCAAACCTTGAGGAACCACGCCGAATCATCTATACATGAAACAAAGGTTCGTACAAGGTCTAGCAAGCCGCCCGATCATCCATCCCTCTCAACAAGATCTCTCCGTGAAGCTCTCTTGCTAGTCCTAAAGAAAACCTAAGGAAAATAGGTGGAAGAATAGGAAAACTAATGAGCTAGGGTTCCAAGAGTTGGCTGCCATCCTCTCACCTCTTGGGTTATATGGAGGCAACCGAATGTCTAAAACGCCCTTCTCTACAAACTAGGGACACAAGCCCCTCAAGGGCGGATTTGGAATTCTTGATGTTTTCACCATCGGACGGATGCCCGGCGACCGCACCTTGCGTAGCCTCGACGCAAGCCATGCGATCCCGACGCGTGTCCTCCGCTTCGAAGATTCCGGACTGCGTCGTCGCACACCGGTCGGACCGGTGCTCCTCACCGGCCGGGGACCGGTCCCCACCGTCGGTCGAGCCGGTCCGCGCCGCTTTGCAGCCTCCGTCTTCGGTTCTTCTTCGTCTTGGCTTTGTGGATCAACCAAGGAACCCGGTGGTTTTTCGGTGAACCACCGAAACCCCGCGAACTCGGTGTAGCCTCCGCCAATCTCCACTCATGACTTGGCTCCCACGTAGTCCCGGCTCGACCTTGGTTTTGAGGCTCAACCAAGAAACCGTCCACGACTTCATCTTGCTTGTTCATGCCACCATGCGGCCCGCACTTGACCTCGCCGGCCACCGGGTCCCTCGAACGAAGCCTACTTGTCTTCTCCACACCGGAGGCCTCACCGCAACGACCTTTCGCGCTTGTTCTTCACCTGCACCAACACGAGTCAAGCCGCAACCTGCACCTGCAATACTTAGCCAAGAATCAGTCCACACAACGTTGTCAATCACTCATCACACAAGGAAGCGACCATCCACCGGTCCTCGAACCACACATGGTCCTCACTTCTCCTCTGTAGTACTTGTGCTTCACGCCAACAGGTACCGTGGAGCGCAAGTCGGGTAGTCCCGGGGGCCCACCGAGTAGCCGGTCCCGGTACCCACCGAGGTAGTGGGCCCAGGGAGGTCCATACGACAAGCCCCCGAGTACTTTGTAGTCGAGAAGGATAGCTTCAAGTAGTCTTGACGGCCTTAACGAGTAGTCCTCAAGCGTCCCCGAGTGCTACAAGTCAAAAGTCCTCAAGAGTAGTCGAAGCATCCCGAGGCTGGAATGTACTCCAGCTGATGATTGAGCAATCCTGAAGTCTTCTCGAGTAGTCCCAAGCGTCCTCGAGTGCTGCCCCAGAAGGTCTTTGTAACACCCGAAAAATCCATCACAATAAAATATTGTTAGCAACATGGTTTAGTTTTATTTTCTAAGGATTTAATAAATTTGAATAAATAAATTTGCCTTTAATTAAATTAAACAACATTTAATAATTAGAAATCACCCAAGTGTTTGTGCATCATGTTGAAATGCATGAGTTTTGGATTAGGTGTGGTTTTAAAAGTCTTAAAATATTTGTGAAAAAGTCCTTAAAAATAACTGTGAAAATTTGTGTAAAAGTTTGAATTAAAAAAATGAAAGTTTGAATTTAAAAATGTTTGAAAAGTTGTTTAAAAGGGTTTGTGAAAAGCCTTTAAAAATAGTTGGAGAAATTTGTGTGAAAATTTGAATTTGAAAAGATGTAAAAGATTTGATTTAAAAATGATTTGAAAAATTGGTTTGAAAAAAAAAGAAAAGAGAAAAGAGAAAAAAAAGGGAAGGAAAGGACCTATCTAACCCAGCCCACTTCCTCCCACGGCCCATTTTCCTCCCCTCCTTTTTTCCAGCCGCGGCCCGCCCGCTTTCGGCCCACGCCGGCCCACCAGTGCCCCGCCCTCTCCTCTCTCTCCCTCTCGCCGACAGGTGGGACCCACCGTCGGGGAGCGTCTTCAACCTCCGCCTGCCCGCCTCCCCTTCCTTCCCCGCGCGTCCGCCCGCCTCCCCCCGCCGCATCCCGGCCGCCCCCGCGTCCCCCGCCTCCGCCACTGTGCCATGAAGGCGCCACGCACTCCCACCGCCGCCTCACCCCTTCCTCTTCCCCGAATTGCCGTGCACCGAGCCCCACCGGCATTAATGGCGCCGGCCGCCCACCGACCCCGCGCCACCGCCTTGGCTGCGCCCTTTCCCCTCCCCCCTCCGACCTATAAAGGGGCAGCAGCATCTCCTTTTCATCCTGCACCTCTTCCCTCTCCTCCTCGCTCACCGCAGCACGGTCCCCGCCGGAGCCGGAGCGCCGCCGCCGGAGCCGCCGCTCGATCTCCTCCGCCGGCGCACTTCCCTCCCCTCCGAGCCCCCGGTAATCTTCCCCTTCTTCCCCTCTTCGCATAGAGTCTTTTCGCGTTCAAATTCGAGGCCGAGAGCCCCGTATGGCCCTCCTCCGGCGAGCTCCACCGCCGCCGCCGCCGCGCGCGCCGCCGCCGGCCGCCTCCCCGCCGCCGCTGCCGCCTGTGTGGCATCTGGGCCGTCCGATCGCGGCGGGCGGTCCAGACTAAAAGGAGCCGCGTACCCCCTTCAGCGGTCCACCGTGGACCGATAGACCGGGTCCACGGGCGCGGTCCACCGCTGACGTCAACTTGCGTCAGCCCAGCAAACCGCAGCCCGCCACGTGGCGCCTCCACAGCTCACCCGCCGTCCGCCCAGGCAGTTTTGCAAAAAGGACCCTGAGATTCCAGAATTCACAAATACACCCTTCCACCTATATAAAGCCTTTCAAGCACGTCCTTGTTTTTATGTTTTGAACCCTGAACTCCATAGTTTTCATGTTCAACAGCCCACCCTTAACCTTTTACATGTTAGACCTCCTAGTTTCACACATAATTATGTTTAGGTCCCTGAAATCTTGCAAAAAACTCCATAAACTTTCAGATATTCACAATTTAGTCCCTGAATCTTGTTTCAGCCATATCTTTTCCATCCTAGCTCCGTTTTACGCGTTCTTGGTGTCCACGCGATCGTCTCTCCGAGCCCGTCATTTCTAAAAGCTTGTTTTTGTCTTTTGGTAATGTTTGATGTATTGTTTTATTTATTGTATGTTTTCTTGCATGATCGTAGCCAATGCGCCGTTCGAGGAAGAACAAGTGCAGAGCTTTGCAGATAAGGAAAGTAGCTTATCATTGGAGAAAGGCAAGTGACCCTAACCATCCTTCTACCTATGCTTTAATCAAGAATACTATAAATTAATTGGAACATGGAGAACCACCCAGGAAAACAGTGCAACCACAGTCCATATGGCTCTGGCTTATCCAATTAATTAGGTGTGCGATTGTATTGACGACCCTATCCGAAAGGAACACAGGGGGCTCCGGGTTGCAGGGGTATAGCCCGGTTCTTTTGGGGTAGCGCCTTTGCTAAGGTGCCGACCACTAGGGAGGGTTATGGTCCGCCCCGAGTCAGAATCGTCGTGGGTTGTTGATGCTTTTGCATATCTTTGTAAAGGTTTCGTAGCATCCCTATGCAATCACACCTCGGAAGTGTGGTATTGTGCCTGATCAGCACATGCGTGGTTGGGTTCAAAGTTATTCAGAACTTTTGCGCGAACTGTGGTGAAAGTGTGCAACCTCTGCAGAGTGTAAAACTGATCGATCAGCCGTGCTCACGGTCAAGAGCGGCCTGGACCCTCACATGATTAACTAAACTTAAAGATGGATTAATATTGCTTTCCGGTTATTCCTGTGGCCTTGCTGAGCTCCAACCATAAGTGTGCTCATCCTTGCTTACGCTGTTCAGAGAAGAATCCCGGAGTGGAGTACTTCACCGACTACGAGGAGTTCCGAGGATGCGATCAACCAGTCAGAAGCCTGTGGAAGATGAAGATGGAGTCGCGTCTTCATAGTTATCGTTGTTCGTGTAAAGACCTTCGTGTCTACCCTCGTGAGTGTAATAATAGTTAATAAACCTTTTCTGCACGTTTTGAGCAATGTCTTGTGATATTACACTCATGAGTCTATCATATGTGTGTAATTGTGATCCTGGCACACATATGAGATGCATTCGGTTTTCTACGGAAAATCAGGTGTGACAGTCTTCAACAATGCCCGTGTTGTCTTGAAGCCGAAACTGTTATGGAGGTGTGATTTCAAAATCGCACTCCATATGGAGTAGCCCCCGAGCCTTAGGTTGAGTTGCAGACTATGGCTGAGGGTCCATCTGAAGTTTTGGCAAGAAAATCCCGAAAAATCCGGAGAAAAAACCGAAGGATACATGGCACGGAGCCCCCAAGCCTTGAGTCGAGTACTTCCTCTCGAATTGAAGGGTCATCTTGTAGAATGTGTCCTGAGTTGCTCTCGAGTCTTGTTGCTACCCAGGAAGTCGAGTAGAAGTATCCGAGCCCCCCGAGATGAGGCGCGTCGACTAGTAGAAGTTGAAGAGTCACGCGCCGCCGCTGAGTCAGCCAAGCGCGGAGTTATCCATCCGGCCGTTGGAGGGGCCGCCGTTGACTTATAAATAGAAGCCAAAACCCTTAGGGTTTTTCACCCAACGCATTCGCAGCCATTCCTAGCAGATCTAGCTCGGAATCACTGCCAGTGCACACTGCCGCCATTGAGAAGTTGTAGATCCAAGCACGCCGCCGTAGGAAACCACCACCACAGGCCCCGAGCGAATGCGCTTGAAGACACCGTGCACCTGGAGAATGAAGCCTTCACCGTCGAAGGCCGCGAAGGCCACCGCTGGGAAGAAAAGGGCCCGTGAAGAGGCCGCCGGATCTGCTGTGGGGGCATCGCCGCCAGTGTCTCCGCCGCGACCAGATCCGAACCGCGAGTGGAAGAAGTCCAAGGCCAAGACCGAAGATCTGCTGGCCGTGCTCAACAGTGGGTTTCTGCGGGAGAAGGAGGTGGATATGTGGAGAGCCGCCACAGGGGATCCGTACCCCATGGAGAAGAGCCCGGACGAGATCCCAATGTTCACCCGATTCGCGGAGCGCGGACTGTCCCTCCCGGCGAGCGACTTTTTCAAGGGGCTGCTGGGGTACTACGGCATCGAGTACCTCAACCTCAACGCCAACGGTATCTTCCACACCTCCGTCTTCGTACATTTTTGCGAAGCCTTCTTGGGGATCAAGCCCCATTGGATCTTGTTTCGAAGTTCTTCCGGGTGAAGCCTCAACCCAGCGCTAGCAATCCCCGAGTAGTCGGAGGAGCGGGGATCCATATGAGGGAGGATGCCGCCGAGTAGTACCTCTCCTACAAGCTGATTGATTTCAATCAAGATTGGAAGGCGAAGTGGTTCTACGTCACGAACCACCACCCAGAGCTGCCAAAACCGAGCGGGAAGCAGCCCAAGCACCGACCGTGGTGGAACTCGGAGCCGACGATGCAAGAGGGTCTTCAGTTGCCCGAGTTGCTGGCAAAGGTGAAGGCGCTGAGAGAAGCTGGGCTGAGGGCCGAACATGTGGCCTTCAGCTTCATGAAGCGTAGGGTGCAGCCGATGATGGCTCGCCACACCCTAGGGTACAAGTACACCAGCGACGACGACACGTCGCGGATGCCTGGAGATGAAGTCGACGACGACAACATTGTTGATAGGCTGGCCAGAATCTTCAAGGATATGCCGGCGTACATGCCGTGTCCGGTACCCGTCGAGGTAGTGGGCCCAGGGAGGTCCATACGACAACCGCTTTGTTATCAAGGAAGATGAATCTCCACAAGACATGTACAACTGCTTGAACAAGATCAACAACAAGATCAAGTCCCTTAGAAGCACAAGATGGGGAAGAAGAGAAGTGGTTGATAAGATCCTCTCCACATACATGGCAAGAGATGTTCAACTCCCAACACTCATAAGAGAGAAGAGAGGCTTCAACAAGTTCACTCCGGCGGATGTGATTGGAAGAATTGAAGAACATCTTATCACCATCAAGGAGTCAAAGCTTTCACAAGAAATGTCCAAGATGCATGAACAACTTGAGAAGAACAAGGGAGTGGCCCTCAAAGCATCTAACAAGGAGAAGAAATCAAGCTCATCAAACTCCAAGATTGAAAATGTGGTCTAGGAAGATAGTGATGAAAACATGACTCCCGAACAAATGGCACTCTTAATAAGAAAGTTCAACAAAGTGATTAAGAAGAGTGGCTTCTTCAACAAGAACAAAGACAAGATCAAGACAAAGAGGACTTCCAAGAGGCCATGCTTTGGGTGTGGCAAGGAAGGTCACTTTATTGAGGAGTGCCCCAACATCAAAGTGAGAAGAAGGGACACCAACAAGAATGACATGAACAAGAAGAAGGAAATTGGTGAATCACACTTAGGTGAAGAATGAGACTCAAATGATGATAGCTCTGACTCCGATGATGAAGTGGGTCTTGCCATTATTTCTATTGGAGAACCAATCAACAAGTCATCACTCTTTGAATATCTCACCGATGATGAAGATGACTTCACCCACACATGCCTCATGGCTAGGGGCTCTAAGGTAGACACTCCTAGCCCGCCCCTAGATGATGATAATGAAAGTGATCTTGAATTTGAAAAGATGATAAATGGCTTTGGTAAAAAGGCAACTAAAAGAATCATGTCTCTAATGAAAGAAATAGAGAATAGAGATGGGACTCTAGAGGTGCAAGAAGAACTCTTTAGACTTGAGCGAGAGAAAACCGTTTCCCTTGAGAATGCGCTTGTAATTGAAAAGAAGGGTTTCAAGGTGCAAGAGGACTTGCTCAAGGAAAAGGAGCTAGAAATTCTTAGCCTCAAGAAATCTCTAGCTAAAGAGGCGTTGATAGTAGATGAATTAAAGGGAATCTTTCCTAGCTACGGATGCTTGCAAAAAACTTGAGGGTGAAAAGCTTGAACTTCAAAAGAGCTTTGAAAGCTTAAAGACTAGTCACATAGCACTAGAAGTTCAACTTGACAATCTCAAGAATAATGCTACAACAACCTCTAATGATGCTCTCTCTAACTCTAAAGCCTCAACAAGCAAAGGTTGTTCTCGGTGTTATAAAATTGATATAAATGCTTGTGCTACTAACATTGTCGAGATGAATGCTATGAAGAAAGAGATTGCTAGGTTGTCAAACTCCCTCATTGATGAGAAGAAGAAAGAACCCAAGAGAGGTGAGTTTGAGAACCACACCAAAGGCTTTGGGTCAAGCTACATAAAGAAGTTTGGCTTTGTGGATGGGAGGGTCTTGGTAAGCAAGAACAAGGTACAAAGGACCCAATCCCATTCATCAAGAACTACCACACCAAAGGTGTGAGAACAAGGAATGTGGTGCATGGCATGAAGCAATTGGGTGCCAAGAACTATGACAACCAAGTCAAATACAACACTCCTATCAAGTTCAAGGGCACTCAAGACACAACAAATGCACCACAAACTAAGGCAAAGGCCAATCCAATCAAGTCAAGCAGAAGCCCAAGCTACATGCCTCACAAGATAGCTTATATGCCGATTATGTGTTGACTTGGGACCACAAGGGTAAGATGGTTGCCAAGTATGTGGGACCCCGCACAAAAGGGACATTGGTCAAAAGGACTATGTGGGTGCCCCAGGTTCTTGTGACTAACGCTCGAGGACCCAAACCTACTTGGGTACCTAAAACACAAGCATAATTTGTTTTGTAGGCATACTCCTCTGGTGGAACCAAATGGGTGGTTGATAGTGGATGCACAAATCATATGACCAGAGAGAAGAAAATGTTTACATCTTGTGATATGATTGAAATCCTACGGAAAGAATTGCCTATGGAGGCAATGGTGGAGGAACGGTTGTTGGTCTTGGTAAAATTGCTATCTCAATCAATCAATCAATCAATCAATCAATTTCCGATATTTATTTGGTTGAATCTTTGGACTACAATTTGTTGTTCGTTTCACAACTTTGTGAGATGGACTACAATTGTTTGTTCACCAATGAGGGTGTGACTGTCTTTAGAAGGGGCGATGACTCTGTTGCCTTTAAAGGTGAACTCAAGGGAAGGCTTTACTTGGTGGATTTCACATCGGATAAAGCCCAACTTGATACATGCTTATTGGCAAAGTCTAGCTTGAGTTGGCTTTGGCATCGCCGGCTAGCTCACGTTGGGATGAACAATCTCAATAAGCTTCTAAAGGGGGAACACATCCTAGGACTAACAAACGTTCATTTTGAGAAAAATAGAATTTGTAGTGATTGTTAAGCCGGAAAGCAAGTTGGTGCTCCTCATCCCGCTAAGAATGTACTTACCACTACAAGGCCATTGGAACTACTTCACATGGATATCTTTGGTCCCGTGGCTTATGTTAGCATTGGAGGGAACAAGTATGGTTTTGTCATTGTTGATGATTACTCTCGGTATACTTGGGTATTCTTTATGAAGGACAAGAGCAAGGTTCATGAAATATTCAAGAAGTTTGCCACGAGAGCCCAAAATGAGTTTGATGTGAAAATCAAGAGAGTAAGAAGTGACAATGGCACTGAGTTCAAGAACACCAACATTGAAGAGTATCTTGATGGAGAAGGCATTGGTCATGAGCTCTCCGTCCCATACACTCCACAACAAAATGGGATAGTGGAGAGGAAGAATAGGATTCTCATTGAAGTCGCAATAACCATGCTTGATGAGTACAAGACTTCGGATAGTTTTTAGGCGGAAGCAATCAACACGGCTTGTCATGCTATCAACCGATTGTATCTTCACAAGCTTCGCCACAAAACTACATATGAACTTCTAATCGGTAAAAAGCCTAATGTAACACCCTAGACGCCGCAAAGGCCCAAGATGTTACTAAACAACCTTCCCTCATACCGGAGCATAACAACTCGGCAGCAAGAACCCAAAATAGAATAAAAACGCGGAAGCAACAACATAATTGATATATAAAGATAAACCACACACCAACATTAAGTGCGCAACTTAACAAATAAACCACTAATGAAAGTCAGCCGTGTTCATTAAGAAGGTAACACAAACGTCACCACAAGGTGTACTCTATGCTCATATCAGCAAACCAAGGTATCATTATTGGAGTTAAAGAAAGAAAGTTGCATGACGTGAAGATGTGCAGCTACTCCCATCCCTTCAAGCAGATATCGACTCAAGCACCTGGAAGGATAAAGGGGTGTGAGAATAAATCTCAGCAAGCAAACTACTTTGACAAGTTATTTAAACCACGAGTTCATTAGGCATCAATTTAAACATAGATACATGATAAAAGGAAAGTCATCCTCATATGAACAAAAGAATAAACCGCAACTACTTAAATTTACTTCAGATGATCACGTCCTCATAACCACATTCATACCAATGCATATCTGAAATATAAAGAACCACAATGAGTGCAAATGCAATGCAAATGCCATGTCCACTGCCTCCATACCCAACAAGGTATGAAGCTGCATCGTACCCCTCCTCGAGCAACGTACGATGCTGTACCGGTACGGTCGCGGCAAATATGCGGCGACATCCATGAATGATGTGCAATGCAATATGATGCAATGATATGATGCAACTGCAAGTATGCTTACCACCTGTGACACATACAACCTCATAAACATACCTCTTTACCTCAAGATGGAAAATAACAACAAGAATTATATTATGGAACAAGTAATAAAAATAATAATTTGATGAAAAACATACTTGAATTTTATTTAGTAAGGTTCCTAAATTTATTAGATTGTAGGTAGAATAAACAACATGTCAAAGTGGTAGCAAAACCACCGCTACGTTCACTTGCCTCAAAGCGATGAAGCAGAGGTCACTAGGCACGATCCGGAGCAAAACCACCTGTTTATCATCATGAATTTAGTACATACAACTCAACCAAACATATACAATCAAAAAGCATAACGCTCCTACACCCAAAACCCTCAAACAAGACAAAAGGGCACAATCAGCGACACTACAATAAACCTACAAGAGCAGCATCACTTCCTTTTTTGTATCTTTTAATCTACAAAAGCACTGTTAGTAAATAAATACATTTTTAGAAACTAGAGACAAAGGAGAACAAGTATCATTGGTTAAAACATTTTTATTCAAAAATAAAACCGTCCAAATCATCTCTTCCATTCAGACTAAGGAATCTGTCTTCAATTCTGCCAGTCTATGGTAAAACATTGATATCTTCCAAACCACTTATCCACAAATTATGAAACTTCACCAGAGAATGAAACATTATATAATCCACAACTTTTGTTATACTTCTCATTGCTGTAAAAATCATTAAGATCAACTAATCTTTATATCACCCTCGAGTTTTGAATTTGGCAACAAAACCTGACAGTCCACTTTAGAATTTTATATCTGGAGTTCTAGCCAACTAAAAATTATAATCTCTACCAATATGGAAAGCTTAATAAAATACCTAAAACTTTGGTATTCATTTGGAAAACTGATTCGACCCTTAAGATTCCTTAAAACTGAGTAGATCTAATACTGTTCAGAAATTCGTCAGATCAAAACAGCCAACTTTGAACTGCAATATCTCTTAAACCATAGATCCAAAAATTATGATATAGGACTTCGTGGAAATATCTTGGAGTCATTAACAAAAACTTCTTTAGGAGGAAAAATTAATTCGGACTCTAACATGGTCATATTTGAGATGGAACAGAAATTACCGAATCTGTCAACCAGCAAAGACTAACCACAAGATCCATCTCTAATCCCCCACTAATTCAATCAAAGGGGGCTAATTACCAGAGCTAAATCTCATCCAAAAACAGGGGATTAGATCAAAATAATCTCACCATGATCCACCACAGAAATCCTAAGGTTTGTGAGCCCTCTTCTCTCCTTCTCCTCTCTTCTTCTTTCTCTCCCTCTTGTTTTCTCGGTAGCAGCAGCAGATCGGCAAGGGGAAGAAGGGGCACTAGGGCCGGCAGGGGCAAGGTCACGGTCTTGGGAAAAAAGAGAAAAGAGTCACAGCAGTCAGGACTCACGGGAAAAAGGAAGGAAAACCGCCCTCTACTAGCAATCAAGGGTCACGGTTGTTAAGGGGTTAGGAATTTTTTTCTTTTTTTCCAAACCAAACTTCATTCTCTCGCAGTTTACTCATGTGACATCCAAAACAAACATGTGGGTAGCAAAATGGATTCGTCTTGACGAGATCTACGCATTGGTGGTCTCAGGTCATCCATCCGACAAACCGTTCAAAAAGTCAATTTTTGACTTCTTTTATAACGCACGGTCAACAACTCTTGTATGAATTTCTGGGGTGTTACACCTAATGTGTCTTACTTTAGAGTTTTTGGTTGTAAGTGCTTCATTCTTAACAAGAAGCCCAAAAGCTCTAAGTTTGCACCTAAAGTCGATGAAGGTATCTTTCTTGGTTATGCCTCAAACACTCATGGCTATCATCGTGTCCTCAACAAAACCACTAGTTGTGTTGATGTCACGTGTGACGTGACGTTTGATGAATCTAATGGCTCTCAAGTGCAGCAAGTTGATGAATTGTGTGTAGGCAAGGATATACCAGCTGAAAAGGCTATAAAGAAGATGGCCATTGGAGAAGTCAAGCCTCAAGAAGATGATGATGAGGACTGCGACATATTAGAAGAACTAGCTAGTACATCTCTCGCTGTGAACCCCGGAGTATCCGGAGAAAAATCCGGAGATTCCGGGATTTCCGGAAACTCCGGAAATTCCGGACCTCCTGCTGGTGATTCTCAAGGCAGTCAAGAAGATGGGGAATTGATTCAGTAAGAAGCCTCTGACCCACATCCAAGAGTTCGCCAAAGTGTTTAACGAGATCGTCCCATTGACAACATTCTTGGAAGCATCCGTAGAGGGGCAACAACCCGTTCAAGATTAGCAAATTTTTCTGAACATTACTTGTTTGTTTCCATGTTGGAACCTCTTAGGGTTGAAGAAGCACTTGAGGATGCTGATTGGGTAATGGCCATGCAAGAAGAGCTCAACAACTTCACACGGAATGAAGTCTGGTCCTTATTGGAACGCCCCAAGCAAAATGTGATTGGAACCAAATGGGTATTCCACAACAAACAAGATGAGAATGGCATGGTGACAAAGAACAAAGCAAGATTGGTGGCAAAAGGATATACTCAAGTAGAAGGCTTGGACTTTGGAGAAACTTATGCACCGGTGGCAAGGCTTGAAGCAATCCGCATACTCTTAGCCTTTGCTACTCATCACAACTTCAAGTTGCATCAAATGGATGTCAAGAGTGCCTTCTTGAATGGCCCAATATCCGAAGAAGGATATGTTGAACAACCACTGGGCCTTGAAGATCCACAATCTCCTAACCACGTCTACAAGCTCCATAAGGCGCTCTATGGGCTCAAGCAAGCCCCATGAGCATGGTATGAATGCCTTAAGGAATTTTTTTTAAAGAAAGGTTTTGAAATAGGCACAATCGATCCTACTCTCTTCACTCGTAAACAAGGCAATGATTTATTTGTATGCCAAATATATGTCGATGACATTATATTTAGTTCTACTAATCAAGTTTGGGTTGATGAGTTTAGTAGGATTATGAACAAAAGATTCGAGATGTCTATGATGGGCGAGTTGAAGTTCTTTCTCGGATTTCAAATCAAGCAACTCAAAGATGGCACATTCATAAGTCAAACCAAGTACACCAATGATATGCTCAAGAAGTTTGACATGAACAATGCCAAGCCCATCAAAACACCTATGCCATCAAATGGACATCTTGACCTAAATGAAGAAGGCAAAAGCATCGACCAAAAGGTATATCGCTCCATGATTGGATCTCTACTCTACCTTTGTGCATCTAGGCCTGATATTATGCTTAGTGTGTGCATGTGTGCAAGGTTTCAAGCTAATCCTAAGGAGTGTCATCTAATGGTCATTAAGAGAATCTTTAGATACTTGGTTCATACTCCTAACCTTGGTTTGTGGTATCCTAATGACTCCACTTCGATCTACTTGGCTACTCCGATTCGGATTATGCCGGTTGCAAAGTAGATAGGAAGAGTACATCCAGGACTTGCCAATTCCTTGGAAGGTCCTTGGTGTCTTGGAGTTCCAAGAAACAAAACTTTGTTGCCCTTTCCACCACCGAGGCCGCGTATGTTGCAGCCGACGCTTGTTGTGCTCAACTACTTTGAATGAGGCTCACTTTGAGAGACTTTGGTTGTAAGTTTAGCAAGGTGCCACTCTTGTGTGACAATGAGAGTGACATAAAGCTAGCTAACAACCCCGTAAACCACTCAAGAACAAAACACATAGACATAAGACACCATTTCTTGAGAGACCACGAAGCCAAAGGAGATATCGCTTTAATCCATGTGAGCACCGATAAGCAACTAGCCGATATCTTCACAAAGCCTCTTGATGAACTAAGGTTTTGTGCTTTGAGGAGTGAGCTAAACATCTTGGATTCTCGTAACTTGGCTTGAGATCATGCACATGTTTGAGTGACCGAGAATAAGTCTTTTGAACAGAAAAGAATTTGCAAAACTTCTGTTCTTTTGTTTTTGAAATATTTGGATTTTATTTGGTACAACACTTGGGCTATTGTTCTCATTGCTTGATTGTGGCTGGTCTCAAGTGTTGATACCTCTCAAGCTCACATAAGTTACATGTATAGTCATCCAAATCTATCCCAAATAAAATTCCTTGAAAATGTACTTGTTGGTCTCAGGGGGAGCGGAAACTCCGTATTTCCCGGAGATTCCGGACCTGGTCCGGACATTCTGGGTCTTTAAGGTATAAATACCTTTTCACCGCGGTAACTTCTCTTTTTCATCCTTTACCGCGTTGACCGGCCGCCTCTCACTCCCGTCGCCTTCCCCCTATCTCCCCCGTCGCCACTGGGATTTCTTTTGCTAAAAAACAACAAAGAGTATGTCCTTACTTTCAAGTTTTAGCACAAGTCCTAGTTGATTACTCTATTCTAGCTATTGCAAGCATAAGTTGTGCAATACAATTAATCCAGCATAAATATTCATCAACTTCCATCATTAGGGATCTCATGGCCAGTAGGATAAGTAGTCTCAGATATCGGTGAGAGGCCAACAACCAGTTGATTTAAACCTTGCAAGGTAGACCTAAACACACGGTAGGGTGCCCCCCGCGAGGACAACCACCAGGCGGTTCCCAAAACTCTTTGGCTCAGGATCGAATCTTACAGTCTTTGGTACAGGCTATCTGGCATACCCCACTGAGGACCATGTGTGGTTCGAGGACCGGTGGATGGTCGCTTCCTTGTGTGATGAGTGATTGACAATGTTGTGTGGACTGATTCTTGGCTAAGTATTGCAGGTGCAGGTTGCGGCTTGACTCGTGTTGGTGCAGGTGAAGAACAAGCGCGAAAGGTCGTTGCCGGTGAGGCCTCCAGGTGTGGAGAAGACAAGTAGGCTTCGTTCGAGGGACCCGGTGGCCAGCGGGGTCAACTGCGGACCGCATGGTGGCATGAACATTGAGATGAAGTCGTGGACGGTTTCTTGGTTGAGCCTCAAAACCAAGGTCGAGCCGGAACTACGTGGGAGCCAAGTCATGAGTGGAGATTGGCGGAGGCTACACCGAGTTCGCGGGGTTTCCGGTGGTTCACCAGAAAACCACTGGGTTCCTTGGTTGATCCACAAAGCCAAGACCGGAGAACCGAAGACGGAGCCGCAGCAGCGCCAGACCGGTCTGACCGGTGGGTCTGACCGGTCTGACCGGTGAGGAGCACCGGTCTGACTGGTGTGCGATGACGCAGTCCGGAATCTTCGAAGCGGAGGACACGCGTCGGGATCGCATGGCTTGCGTCGAGGCTACGCAGGGTGCGGTCGCCGGGCATCCGTCCGATGGTGAAGACACCAAGAATTCCAAATCCGCCCTTGAGGGGCTTGTATCCCTAGTTGTTAGAGAAGGGCATTTTGGACATTCGGTTGCCTCCATATAACCCAAGAGGTGAGAGGATGGATGATCTTGTAGAGAGGGATGGATGATCGGGCGGCTTGCTAGACCTTGTAGGAACCTTTGTTTCATGTATAGATGATTCGGCGTGGTTCCTCAAGGTTTGGATGTGTTTTCCCCGGTTGTTCTTGGTGGTGATTTTCGGAGCCCTCTCTCGGTGATTTCCTTGGGTTGTTTTTGGGGCTTTTCTCTTGGGGATTTGATGGGGGAAATTTGTGGGAACCCTTCGTGGTTCTTTGGGCTGTGATTCCCCTCCCAAATCTGTGAGTAAAAGTACTCGATTTTGGGGTTTCTTGAGTTCTTGGGTTGGAAGTGCTTCCGGCGGGATTTCTTCGATTCCTCCTTTTTGGACGAGATTTGGTGGGATTAAACTTGGCTATGGACTCCTCATGAGGTGTTCCTGATATCCCCAAAGTCTTGTTCAAGTCCGTGGAGCGATTCGGGAGATCGAGATTTGGATTTGGGGGAGTTGACCCGCGGGTCTTGTTCATCCCGAGTCGCCGGTGCTACACCGGTCTGACCGGTGCTCTTGACCGGTCTGACCGGTGCAAGACCTTGTGGGTTTTTGCTCGGGTGAACGTCTTGGTGTGTTTGTTGTTGTCCCGTGTTGCTGCTATTTCGAGTTTGGGTCCGTTTGGTGGTCGGTTGACCTGTTTGGTGCCTTGGGGGCTTTCAGGCTGCCATCGGTCTGACCGGTGTGTCTCACCGGTCGACCGTGTAGAGCCACTTAGTGGAAGTTGCTCGGTTCATCGGCAGGGACCGGTCCGACCGTCGGTGCTCACCCGGTCCGACCGGTGTGGGTCCGTAGACTCGAGGTTTGGTTTTTCCGCCGCGTTTCTCGGGTCGGAAGATTGTGTGTTGGTTCCTAGGTCCGGTGGCACTCCGGTGGCTACGTGGGCTTGACCAACCTTGGTAGTGAGTCGGAGACGTGTGTTGGAAGCCGCGTTCGTCTTGTTGGAGTTTTCATCTCCTTCGAGAAGAATTTTTATCGGCTCCCATTCACTCCCCCCCTCTCTGGTTCGCCGTATCGGTCCTTCAAGTGGTATCAGAGCCGGTTCGAGTCTTTGTTGACTCTAACCAGTCTAAGATCCAAGGATGGCGTAACAGGAATGGGGTTCGGGTCCTCCACACTTCGATGGCAAGAACTACCAGATGTGGAGCAAGCGGATGGGTGCGTTTCTCCGCGGAAAGGGTCAGATCCTTTGGGATGTCACGGTGGACACAGGATATGTCCAGCCGGTTGATTTCCTCGCTCCAGGATCGAGGGACAGCTTCGACGCCAACAATATGGCGGTCGACTACTTGTTTCGTGCTTTGTGTCGACCGAGTTCGATCGGGTGCACACCGAGCACTTGGCTTGTAGGATTTGGGCGGTGTCGAAGGAGGCTCATGTTGGGAACGCCCTGTGTTCGGGCACGGCCGTATGCGACCTACGGAGAGAGAGTACGAGAACTTCACTCATCTCCCGGTGAGTCCATCGATGCCTTGTTTCAGAGGTTCACGGTGGTGGTGAACAACATGAGGGCCAATGTGGACGTGCTCCCGTACGATGATCATGATAGAGCTGTCAAGCTCTTACACTCTTTGGATCGTACGATATGGGGCGGAAAGTTCGAGGCCATTGTCGAGTCGGAGAAGTATGACACTCTGACGGTGAACGAGCTGTTCTCGAAGCTCAAGTCGGCTGAGGTGGATAGGGGCATGACTGCCAAGCTCGAGGGACCGACTGATTCCCATAGTCTTGCCCTCGTTGGTGGTTCCAAAGGAAAGGCTAACTCTAACCCATCCACCAGGATGTTCTCCTTTTCCTCTTTGATGTCTATGCCAGATGAGGAGTTTGATGACCTTGGAGAGGACGAGCTGGCGCTGTTGACGAGGCGGTTCGAGAGGCTGCACGAGAACCGCGTGAACATGAGGAGGAACACGAGGACTTGCTTCCAGTGCGGCAAGCCGGTACACTTCGTCGCCGACTGCCCGGAGAAGGCCGAGAACAAGGACAGCTACAAGCACAAGCCGAGGATGGACGGCAAGTACCGTTCGAGGCGCGACCACAAGAGCAAGCACAAGAACAAGTACAAGGACGAGCGGCGGTCGAGGAAGAAGGAGGGCCGAGGCAAGGCCCGAGCGATGGTTGGAGCGAGCGACGTCGACCTGGGGTTCCGCGTACTCCACCTCGAGCTCGAGCAAGCGGTGAAGACGAGGGAGATCGCCGCAAGAACAAGAAGTCGTCCAAGAACCCGAGCGGCCGAGCCGCTTCGCGAGAGATGGCTTCGCACCATGGCACCGAGCTCCGGCGGCACAAGAAGAGCACACGGAGCGACTCGGACTCCGAGTCCGACGACGAGGTGCGTGATGAACTTCCCTTCTTGCGCCGAGAGAATGAGAGGCTTGGCTCTTTGCTTGATAACCGTGATGACATGCTTAGAGAGGCCAAGAAAATGAGGAAAGAGCTTAGGGCTTCACTCGAGGATGCTAGGACTAGAGTGGCTGAGCTAGAGACACAGGTGCTTGATAGCAAGCTTTTGATTCGCTTAAGGCTAGCCCTGTTGTTTCTGATGAGAATGATTGTGCTGATTGCTCCATATTCCTTGCTGATCTTGCTTTGTTTAAAGAGAAGCATGCCTCCAAGTGTGAGGAACTAGATGTGCTTAGGGTTGAAGTGGCTGAGCTTAAGTCTAGACCTGCTTTGCTAGGTGCTTGCACTTCTTGCCCTGTTTTGCATGCTAAGATTGATGAGATGCATGCTTACACTAGTTCGCTCGAGGCTAAATTGAAGGAACCCATGCCTACATCTTGCTCTACCCGTGAAATGCATGCATTGAAAAATTTGGAGCTTGCACATTATGTTGATCGTTTGCGGGATGAGAATGATGATTTGAGGAAGTTGATGGGTTGGTTGTCCGATCATGAGCCTCGTTGAGGATGATGATCGAGGCCTTTAAGAGGCAAGATGGTGAGAGGCTTGGGGCAAACAAGGTTGGTGAAGGAAGTGGAGAGAATATCCGGAGCCACCAAAAACCCACCACAAAAATGATTTCCCTCCAAAACCTAACCATCTAAGGAACCGACTAGACACAACCCCGCCCTCCACCCGTGTTTCCTACACCCACAAATGACCTACAAAAGCCTATCAAGTTTGTGAGCACTTCGGGGAAGGTGTTCTTTGGGAAGGAGAATGAGAAGGCTAGTGGTGAGAAATCGGTGGAGGGTTTGAGTGGAGAGAAACCAAGTGAGCAGCCACATCCCAAGCCAAAGCCTAAGCTTGTGAGGTTCCATTGTGGCTATTGTGGGAGAGATGGCCATAAGGAGGAGTTTTGCTTCAAGAGGAAGCGAGAGGAGAGAATGAAGGAGTGGGCTAACAAGGACAAGTACCACCCTTCGGATGGTGTACTTGAGCCTCGTATGCAGATGCCCAGGGGCAAGGCGATTGTGAGGACAGTTCGGGCTTGGGGAGAGAAGAAGGCTGCAGGGTGGTGCCTTCTTGTTCGAGTCACACCGGTCGACGGGGGTGGGGCACCGGTCGGACCGGTGCGGTGCCCGGGACAGACGGTTGTTTGGGTTTCGAGCTCGTACAGGTGCGAGGGTTGTTTCTGGAGGTCGTGGTTCTGGTGGTTGGGCTGGAAAGGGTACAGGTGGTCAGTTTGCTAAGCGTTCTCCTCCTCGTGCTCAATACGGGGATCGGAGGAGTCGTGGCTTTGAGTTGGAGAGGAAGGACGTTCCACGGGCTTTCTTGCGTGGATTTGGTCCTCCTCCAGGCAGAGAGGGGTGGTTCCCTCAGGATGGTTACCGTGGTGGTGTTCGTGGAGGTAGCTTTGGTAGGAGAGATGCTTTGGTTGGTGCTAACCCCACTTTCGAGCAAATGGCTCGGCCAAGACCGGTTTTCCTCTTTTGGTACTAACCCCGATCTCGAGTCGTTTGTTCGCTCACGTGCCTATTTTTGAATTTCGGGTGGGAGACTTGAAGAACATTTGGTTGATTGACTCCGGTTGTTCGAGGCATATGACCGGAGACAGGGGGTGGTTCTCAAGTCTCGTCCGTGGTGACGAAGAGGTACATCACCTTTGGGGACAATGGGCGTGGGCGTGTGCTTTCAGAAGGTGAGATAAAAGTGAGTGACAAGATCACTCTGAGGCGTGTTGCTCTTGTTCAATCACTGGGGTACAATTTGCTTTCTGTGTCCCAGTTGTTGGATGAGGGTTTTGAGGTGTTGTTTCGGCCAGGCGGTTCTCGGATTGTGGACTATCGAGGGGATCTTGTTTGTATGGTCGTTCCCGAGGGTCAAGTGTTTCGTGCTGATTTTTCTCAGTCTTCGGGTGTGGAGCATTGTTTCTTGGCTGGTTCTTCGAGTGAGTTGTGGAAGTGGCATAGGAAGTTGGGTCACTTGAGCTTTGACCTTTTGTCTCGCTTGAGTAAACTCAATTTGGTCCGAGGATTGCCACGGTTGAGGCTTGAGAAAGAGTTGGTTTGTGCTCCGTGTAGGCATGCCAAAATGGTGGCCTCTTCTCACCCGCCTCTCACCGATGTGATGACTGAGCGTCCATGCGAGCCGCTCCATATGGACCTTGTTCGCCCGGCTCGTGTGCGATCGCGCGGTGGGAAGTGGTATGTCCTTGTTGTGGTGGACGACTATTCTCGGTATGCGTGGGTGTTCTTTCTCGAGGATAAGGGGGAGACGTTTGGTTTTGTTCGAGATCTAGTCTTGAGGTTGAGGAACGAGAGGCACGAAGATGCCATACGAGCTATCCGCAGTGATAATGGCTCGGAATTCAGGAACTCTCGTTTTGAAACCTTTTGTCATGACTTGGGTCTTGAGCACCAGTTTTCGAGTCCGTATACGCCTCCCCGAATGGTGTTGTGGAAAGGAAGAACGAGACCTTGTGCGAGATGGCTCGGACGATGCTTGATGAGCATAGGACTCCGAGGAGGTATTGGGCCGAGGCGGTGAATACCGCGTGCTATGTGTCGAACAGATATACCTCGTAGTGCACAAGAAGAAGACATGCTATGAGTTGATGCATGGTCGCACACCCAAGGTGAGTCACTTCCATGTCTTTGGTTGCAAGTGTTTCATTCTCGAAGAAAGGCGGGAAGTTGGATAAGTTTGAGGCTAGGTCTCGTCGATGGCATTTTCTTTGGTTATGCATCTCATTCTAGAGCATATCGTGTGCTCAATCTTGAAACTAACCAAATCGTGGAGACTTGCGAGGTAACCTTCGACGAGACAGAGCCACGTAGTCGCCTTGTCTTTGAGTGTGCGGTGATGATGAGCTTGGCAAGGAGATCTTTCGGGAGGAGGAGCATGAACATGGAGATGATGAAGATGGAGGTGCGGTGCCCCCCGCCGAACATGTACCCACTACTTCGACTACGATGATGGATGGACCCTCTCGCTACACCTACGACGACAAATCAAGAACGAGGAGAAGTCGATGTTGAGGGGGAGGTAGCTTCGAGGCGAGAACCTCCCCGCGAGTTCAAGTGGATCACCCGGCTTCGAGGATCATCGGCGATATGAATGAACGCACTACACGGTCGAGGGTTCGAAACAATTCCCATTTCGCTCATGCTGCGTTTGTTGCTTCTTTTGAGCCCAAAGACATTGGACACGCACTATCTGATCACAATTGGGTTAACTCGATGCATGAGGAGTTGGAGAACTTTGAGAGAAATCAGGTGTGGGAGTTGGTTGACCCTCCCCCAGGGTGTAAGCCGATTGGTACAAAGTGGGTGTGGAAAAACAAAGAGGGAGAGAAGGGTGAGGTTGTGAGGAACAAGTCGAGACTTGTTGCTCAAGGGTTCAGTCAGAAGGAGGGGATCGACTACGAGGAGACCTTTGCTCCCGTAGCCCGTTTGGAGGCGATTAGGATCATTCTAGCCTTTTCCGTGGCTAAAGGGTTCAAGTTGCACCAAATGGATGTGAAGAGTGCTTTTTTTCATGGAGTGTTGGAGGAAGAAGTGTATGTGAGACAGCCTCCGGGGTTTGAGAGTGAGAAGTACCCCCACCGGGTGTACAAGTTGAGGAAGGCGCTGTATGGGTTGAAGCAGGCGCCTAGAGCTTGGTATGGCAGGTTGAGGGGGTTCTTGTTTGAGAGAGGTTTTGAGATGGGGAAGGTCGATCGACCTTGTTTTTGCCGAGGCGGGCGGAGATATCCCGATTGTGCGGGTGTACGTGGATGATATTGTCTTTGGTGGCTCGTCTAATTCTCTTGTTGCAAGGTTTGCGATGATATGAGCAGGGAGTTTGAGATGAGCATGATGGGTGAGTTGCGTTCTTCCTCGGCTACAAATCAAGCAATCAAAGGAAGGAACATTTGTGCACCGAGCTAAGTACACCAAGGACATTGTGAGGAAGTTCAAGATGGAGGACTCCAAGGCTATGACGACGCCGATGAGTACGACTACGGCTCTTGATGCGACGAGGAAGGTGAACACGTGGACCGAAGGAGTACCGAGCATGATCGGGTCACTCCACTACTTGACGGCGACGAGGCCGGACATACGCTTCTCGGTGTGTCCGTGCGCTCGTTTTCAAGCGTCTCCGAGGACTTCGCATCGGCAAGCGGTGAAGAGAATTTTCGTGTACTTGCGTCACACTCCCGACTTCGGCCTTTGGTACTCCGCATCCTCTTCTTTGGCGCTTCATGGTTTTTCGTACGCGGATTTTGCCGGTGTCGGTTGGATAGGAAGTCCACTTCGGGACTTGCCGCTTTTGGGTTCTTCGTTGGTGTCTTGGTCTTCCCGTAAGCAGTCGAGTGTTGCTCAATCCACGACCGAGGCCGAGTATGTTGCCGCTGCTAGTTGTTGCTCTCATCTCCTTTGGATCACCTACACCATGAGTGACTTTGGTGAGGAGTATACCCATGTCCCACTTCAATGTGATAGCACTAGTGCCATAAGCGTTGCAAAGAACCCAGTGCTCCATTCCAAAACCAAGCACATAGAAGTGAGGTATCATTTTCTTAGAGACAATGTTGAGAAAGGAAAGATAGCTTTGATCCATGTGCCCACACATGACCAACTAGCCGATATTTTCACCAAACCCCTAGATCAAGCAACTTTCACTCGTTTGCGGGGGGAACTTGGTGTGTGTTTGATTTCTTGAGTTGGGTGTGTGGGAGCTCTCTTTTGCCGGTGGTGTCGAGCCCGTTTTGCCTCCCCTCGAGGAGCCGGTGGTAGCATATGTATAGCTTTTCTTTGTGCATTTCTTGCATTTGGCATGGCATATGTAGCATGATGTATAGGCATCCTTGTATCTTAGTTTGCATGCATTTTGTATCATATGCATTGGTTAGGAAAAGCTTCTCTCATATACATTGTTCACCATGGAATGAGATATATGTCTTTGTGAGCTTGTTTGGTACGCTACGGTTAGTTTGGCTTAGCTCTTGATGATCTTGATGAATAATCCATGGTTGCTAGCTATGCTTTTGAAAAATGTCACATGTATGCTCTCTCATGTGTAAAACCCTTTACATGCTCTTGACATGTTTTTGTGGCCTTGCTATGCTTAATTTGTGGTTGGATGGCTAGTTTATTGATCATATGGGGCCAAAGGCTCACTTGCCATCATGAATGTTTAGCCCTCTAGATTTATCTTGTGGAGGAGCATAAGTTTCTTTTTGTCGCAAAGACATTTCATGTACCATTTACAAATCTGAAAGTGAAATGAAAAATGCTTGGAAAAAATACTCCCATGTCATATGTGCTGAATTTAATTTGCTTTGGGTGCTAAACCGTTGCATGATGCCTACCAATGAGAAGTCTCATACATAGAAGTAGGCACATGGCTCGGTGGCTTTGACATGACATGAGGTGCTTGTGGGTGTTTGTGATGGCCTTATGATTAGAATGGCTGTCCTAGCATGAAGTTTGTGTGGCTTTGCCATTTTGATATGCTTTGATCATGTTTAGGACTTTGCTCACGAGAGGCAAGTTTTTCGCAAAATTGCCAAAATCCATCTTAGCTTCGTCCAATGGTTGTGAAACTTGGTGATCATGTAGTTGAGATCAATACGAAGCCGTAGAGTATCTAACTTGCTCATTTGGACATGTGTAGCATTCTTTGTTGAATTTTGTATATTTGAGAAGCTCTAGGTTGAAAGTTTTGCATTTTTGGCTTGATTCATGCATTGCCAACAAGGGGGAGAAGTTTGAGCTTGAAATGGCTTACCGGACGCATTTAGAAGGTTTTCAGGTGGTTTCGAGCCTTTTCGGGTTTCGTTATACACCGGTCTGACCGGTGAAGAGCACCGGTCTGACCGGTGTGAGTGCTGGTCCTGTACACATGTTAGGCACCGGTCTGACCGGTGGTGATGACCGGTCTGACCGGTGTGAGCTGAAAGTGCTGCAGCTGTCCTGTTTTCAAGTGGTGTCTTGCATGCATCCGTCCAGGGGGAGGTGCATTGGTTCAGGGGGAGCTTGCATGTGTGCAGGGGGAGCTCTTTGTGGTGTTCGAGCTTTGTTTTGGTGGTTTGCGCTCTTTGCTTGAGCTTTGCTTTGTCTCGGATGTGTCGAGCCGTTGCCCTTGCCTAAGGGGTCCGAGACTTGTTTCCTTCAAGTGATCTTGCTCTTTGCCTTTGTTTGGCTTTCGATCGCTTGTTGGAGTTTCTTTTTGTTTGTTTCTTTTTCTTTTCTTTTCTCTCTTGTTACTTTCGTGTGGGTGTTGTCAATGCACTCATCAAGGGGGAGATTGAGGACCATGTGTGGTTCGAGGACCGGTGGATGGTCGCTTCCTTGTGTGATGAGTGATTGACAACGTTGTGTGGACTGATTCTTGGCTAAGTATTGCAGGTGCAGGTTGCGGCTTGACTCGTGTTGGTGCAGGTGAAGAACAAGCGCGAAAGGTCGTTGCCGGTGAGGCCTCCAGGTGTGGAGAAGACAAGTAGGCTTCGTTCGAGGGACCCGGTGGCCAGCGGGGTCAAGTGCGGACCGCATGGTGGCATGAACAACAAGATGAAGTCGTGGACGGTTTCTTGGTTGAGCCTCAAAACCAAGGTCGAGCCGGGACTACGTGGGAGCCAAGTCATGAGTGGAGATTGGCGGAGGCTACACCGAGTTCGCGGGGTTTCCGTGGTTCACCGTAAAACCACCGGGTTCCTTGGTTGATCCACAAAGCCAAGACCGGAGAACCGAAGACGGAGCCGCAAGAAGACCTGCACCGGTCGACCGGTGGGTCCGACCGCTCCGACCGGTGGGGACCGGGTCGACGGTGAGGAGCACCGGTCGCCGTGTGCGACGACGCGGTCCGAATCTTCGAAGCGGAGGACACGCGTCGGGATCGCATGGCTTGCGTCGAGGCTACGCAGGTGCGGTCGCCGGCATCCGTCCGATGGTGAAGACATCAAGAATTCCAAATCCGCCCTTGAGGGGCTTGTATCCCTAGTTGTTAGAGAAGGGCATTTTGGACATTCGGTTGCCTCCATATAACCCAAGAGGTGAGAGGATGGCAGCCAACTCTTGGAACCCTAGCTCATTAGTTTTCCTATTTTCCACCTATTTTCCTTAGGTTTTCTCTAGGACTAGCAAGGGAGCTTCACGGAGAGATCTTGTAGAGAGGGATGGATGATCGGGCAGCTTGCTAGACCTTGTACGAACCTTTGTTTCATGTATAGATGATTCGGCGTGGTTCCTCAAGGTTTGATTGTGTTTTCCCCGGTTGTTCTTGGTGGTGATTTTCGGAGCCCTCTCTCGGTGATTTCCTTGGGTTGTTTTCGGGGCTTTTCTCTTGGGGATTTGATGGGGGAATTTGTGGGAACCCTTCGTGGTTCTTTGGGCTGTGATTCCCCTCCCAAATCCGTGAGTAAAAGTACTCGATTTTGGGGTTTCTTGAGTTCTTGGGTTGGAAGTGCTTCCGGCGGGATTTCTTCGATTCCTCCTTTTTGGACGAGATTTGGTGGGATTAAACTTGGCTATGGACTCCTCATGAGGTGTTCCTGATATCCCCAAAGTCTTGTTCAAGTCCGTGGAGCGATTCGGGAGATCGAGATTTGGATTTGGGGGAGTTGACCGCGGGTGCCGTTCATCCCGAGTCGCCTCAGCTACACCGGCTCGACCGGTGCTCTTGACCGGTCTGACCGGTGCAAGCCCTTGTGGGTTTTTGCTTGGGTGAACGTCTTGGTGTGTTTGTTGTTGTCCCGTGTTGCTGCTGTTTCGAGTTTGGGTCCGTTTGGTGGTCGGATGACCTGTTTGGTGCCTTGGGGGCTTTCAGGCTGCCATCGGTCTGACCGGTGTGTCTCACCGGTCTGACCGGTGTAGAGCCACTTAGTGGAAGTTGCTCAGTTTCATCAGCAGGGACCGGTCTGACCGGTGGTGCTCACCCGGCCCGACCGGTGTGGGTCCGTAGACTCGAGGTTTGGTTTTTCCGCCGCGTTTCTCGCCCAAGATTGTGTGTTGGTTCCTAGGTCCAGTGGCACTCCAGTGGCTACGTGGGCTTGACCAACCTTGGTAGTGAGTCGGAGACGTGTGTTGGAAGCCGCGTTCGTCTTGTTGGAGTTTTCATCTCCTTCGAGAAGAATTTTTATCGGCTCCCATTCACTCCCCCCCTCTCTGGTTCGCCGTATCGGTCCTTCACCCACGAGGCATCCAGAGTCACCATGTACCACCGGTAGCTAGCCGTGAGATGCAACCCAAGATGAGTAATAGTAAGATCCCTCACCGCGTCATTAAGGTACTAGGCTTACCGGTCCCATTCTCGACAAGTGATTAGTACGTTCAAACACTTAACCCACGAAAGCCATTGGACCGGAGCCCATATCTCATGCTCTTACCACATGAGCAATCCATTTAAGGAGATCTTATGATTCCAACATAAGAACCTATTCTCGCGAGTGACAAGCATCACTCGACTTATAACGATCCTATAGCATAGCAGCTACCGACCTACATACTAGTAAAGACATATATACCTAGGAATCATGCATCTAGGGTTTCATTTCAACTCCTGAACGTAAATGCACAATCATCCATAGATAGTTGCATAAGGATTCAAAAACACTTAGGTTAATTCATCGGGGCTTCCCTTTGTCAGCACAGTTAGTCTAAGGGTCCTCTGTGTCCTCGCTCACTTCCACGTACTGCAGCTTCACGTCAGCTCCTCCTTCCTCGGCTTCCGGCACGAGAGCATAGTTACCGTCAGGGAGTTCTACACGGTATGCAATGCAGGGGTCAGGTGGAGTGAGAGATTAATTAATGTACCCAACTCTTGTTGGTCATATTCACCTAGATAAACATTTAATTACTAAATCTTTTCATTAAGGTTATTATATGTGAAGGCTTATTACTTTAATCTTTTAATAGTGATTGTGTACACATCTATGCAAATAAATTAATTTAAATTTCACAAACAGCAAGGGGGTGATGACACTTAGCCTTCAACAAGATTTACCTCCCATGTATAAAGCCATTAGGTGTGGATGTGGTGATTTTCTCATTTAATTTAATATTAAGCTTTATTTGGCCACTATTGCTTTTATTCATGAACTAAATTAATAAAATTCAGTGGGGTGTTTCATGAAGCACTACAAACCTAAACAAAGCCACTGCACACACATGCACACTTAGGAGAGCTATGCAAGTAATTATATCGAAAATAACAAAAGCTAGCTACTAAAGTGAGACAAATGCATACAAAACTTAATAAGCATAAAATGGGTCCCAACTTTCTCACACATGTCCTCTGGCACAAAACTAACCTAGGCATGCCACATATACACCTAGAGCTACTATAGATCTTGAGTTATGCAATTACAAAGGAAATCAAGCATATTCCAAGAATACATATTTCTGACAATTATAAAAGTGTGATTAATTCACCAGAGGTGCATTTTGGCATAACAAGATGACATGCAGAAGTTGAGCACAGAAATCTAAATATTTTTAGCAAACAAATCATTTAGACAGATTTATCATAAACACAAAACAATTTATATTAAAAGATTTACATCATAACTTTGTGCAATTTTTGGTACATAATCTAGGTATGAACTAACACACAACATATCCAACATTTAGCTACAGAGCACTTGTAGATTTTGAGATACAACTGATCGAGGTTTATCAGTTTTCTGTTTTTCATGTAAAAAATATCAGGAAACATTATGGTCATTATTTGCAAAAGTTGTAGGGTATTTCACAAGGAAACCAACAAAAGTGAGTTTGCATTTTTCTGATTTTTCTACAATTTTCTAGGCATTTTACAAGAATCAGCAACACTGCAACCACCATTCAAGATTCCTTTTGCAACGGGGTCCCTGGAAATAAATTAAAGTCACAGAACTGCCCTTACTTTACAGCTTGGCCCCTAGGAAGGATGTGAGCTCTGCAATTGGGTCCCTGGGCACCGGCCGGCTGCGGTCCGGCCAAATTCCGGCGAACCGGCGGCCGTGACCGGCCGGCGCGGGCGCAAGGCGGCTCGCGGGTCCCTAGGCTCGGACGGGTCGGGGCGGCGGCCGGCGAGGCGGCCTCGGCGGCACCGCTAGCAGGCGGCCATTGGAGCACGCGCTCCGGCGAAGGGGGTGGCGAGGACGGGGCGCAAGCGGCACGGGGAGCTCGAGGGAAAGGTGGGAAAGACCTTAGGGTGATTAGTCGGTACTGACTGTGCGCGGAAAAGGGGCTCGGCGACGGCGTTCATGGCGCCACGGTGGAGCTCGGGCATGCGGGAGGAGGAGGTGCGGTGAGGTGCGTGCACGCACAAGGACCTGCCTACTGCTCTTATAGGGGGCGCGCGGGGTGGGGATCGACACTACGACGCAGACGAGGGAGGACGAGGGGGGCGGCGCGACCGACAACCGTGACGGGCGCGCCATAGGGGCTGACGGCCACTGTGTGGCTCGCGACACGCTGAGGGAAGGGCAGGAGGGGTCCGACGCCTTGGTCCACGTGCGCGAGACCCAGAGCTCGAGGCGTGCGCTAGGGGGTCCGGACGCCGAGGTACGGCGGTGGCCGCGTGGCAGCGTGTGCACGCGCGTCGACGCGTCTGGCACGGCGTGCGCGTGACGTCGTCCGCTCAGCTCTCGTTTGTCCTTATTCGACTGCAATTAACTCCAATTTTTTTGAACTGCGCAACAAAAACGCTAGATATGAAAGTTGTAGATGAGACATCCCTCTACAACATTTGCAAAGGCCCACATATGTTTTGGTGAATGGTTTGGCTTGGAACGCGTGACAAAGTTCAGGATTTTCAATGGTTCAAAACAGTATTCAAATGACCTTTGACTGAGTTTTTTGAGGACCAGGAGCGTCCCAGTGGTCGATGGATGACCGCTCCTCAGTGATGAGTGATTGACAACGGGTGTTGGACTGACTCTTGGCTTAGTGCGCAGGTGTAGGCTGCGGCCTAGTTCGTGTTGGTGCAGGTGAAGAACGGGCGCGAAAGGTCTTCAGCCTTGAGGGGCCTCTGGGAGATGGAGAGACAAGTAGGCTTGGTTCGAGGGACCCGGTGGACAGCGGGACTAGGTGCGGGCCACATGGTGGCGATACGAGCAAGACGAAGTCATGGACAAGTGAGCCGGTGCACGGTGGCGGTCAAGTCAAGTGGTTTGGCGGGAGGCCGGACCGAGCACGCGGGGTTTGGTGGTTTGCCCACAAAACCATCGGCGGACGGTTTCTTGGTTTGGGCCTCAAAACCAAGTCCGAGGGCCCAACATGACGGAGACGGGATCCAGGCGTGTCGGGAAGCTTCGAGGCGGAGGACACGCGGCGGGATCGCATGGCTTGCGTCGGGAGGACGCGGGGTGCGGCAAAGGCGTGGCCGTCCGATGGCAAGACCCACAAACATTACCTAAATGCCCCTACGTGGGTTGTATCGCCAGTAGTTTAGTTAGGGGTAGTCGAGTCATTTACCACTCCGGCGGGACCTGATATATAAGCCATGAGTGTGTGTGGATGGCTCTCTCTCCTGGACTTAGGGTTTCATTTCCTCCCTCCTCTTTCTCATTTTTGTAGCTATTTTTCCTTCCATTTTCCCTAGACAAGCATGAGAGCTTCATGAGAGATTTGTTGAGAGGGATGGATGCTAGGGCGGCATGCTAGACCTTGTAAATCTTTCCTAGTTTGTATAGAAGATTCGGGGTTGTTTTTCGTGGCTTTTCGTGCTTGTTTTCGTGCCTTTGTTCCCGGTGTGATTCCGCGGATTTGAGTGGGTTTCTCCCCGGATTTCTTTGAGGGAAACATGGATAGATGTCTTGTGCATCTTTGTGCTTGATCTTGTGCCCTCAAACGCCGGGAAACCACTTCGATTCGTGAGTTTTCGTTCGGTGCTCTAGTTTTTGGTGGTGCTCAAAGGATTCGCGATTCCCGGTGATTTAGGGAGTTAGGAGGCAAGATTTTTGGGCTATAGCATCCTTGTGTGACGCTTTTCAAGTCCCCAAACCCTTGTCTCCATAGCTTCAACCGTTTGGGAAATCCGATGATGTTTTGGGGGAGTTGACTTTCGGGGTCGGGATGTTTCTGTTCTGTCCGCGCGGAGCGGACGGTCCGCGGGGGGGTCGCGGACGGTCCGCGAGGAGCGTGTTCGTCGCGTGTTCGTCGAGTTCTTGCGCGTCCTTGCTTTCGATCCGTTTTGGCTTTTGGTTTTGGTTGCAGCCAGTTTGCGGACGGTCCGAGCTCGAGTAGCGGACGGTCGCGGGTGGCGCGGACGGTCCGCCCGGCCTCGGCGGACGGTCCGTTTTTCTCGGGTCGCTTCTGGTGTTCTATGTGTGTTTAACGGACGGTCCGCGGGGAGGGCCGGACGGTCCGCGGACGTCGGCGCGGACGGTCCGCGCGTAGCGGGTCGGACGGTCCGCGCGGTTCATCGCGGACGGTCCGCACCGTGCCGGGCGGACGTCCGCCTGTGAGCTGTGTGCGTCTTGTTTGTTTCGATTCCTTCCTTCCCTTTCTAGTGCTTCCGCGTGTGCTTCTAGGAATCGTTCCTAAGGCTAGAGGTTGATCCATAACCTCGTGGTCTTGGCGATTGGTGCGTGATTCGATCCATCGCTTGTGTGTGACCGGGGTTTGTCTAGGGTATAGGCCGGATTCTTTTTGGAAGAATTTTTACCGGCTCCTATTCACCCCCCCCCCTCTCTAGTCGCCATCTGATCCTTCAATTGGTATCGTAGCTTGGTGCCGGATTCTTTGCGACTTTGACAAGTCCCGAATCCTAAGATGGCGTACGTTGAGCGGGGCGGTCCGCCGCACTTCGATGGCAAGGGTTACCACAAGTGGGCGGCTCGTATGATGATCTTTCTTCGTGGGAAGTCGTTGGATTTTATTGTGCTTGACAAGACCTATGCTATTCCGGTCAACATCCATACTCTTATGGTGACCGATGCCGTGCTAAGGCCAAGTATGAGGCTAATGCAAAAGCCGTTGATCACTTGGTCCGGAGCTTGTGTGATCCAGAGTTTGAGCGTGTTCGCCATTTGAATCTTGCTTGGCAAATTTGGGAAAAGTTGTTGGTTGCTCACGGTGGTGATAACCATATGAAGGCTCGCCTCTTTGTCTCTTACCGGATGCAATATGAGAATTTCACTCCACTTTCCGGTGAGGACATTGATGCGATGTTTCAGAGGTTCACCGCCATCGTGAACAACATGAAGGCTAATGTTGAGGATTTTCCGTACACCGAGCATGATCGAGCTTTGAAGCTCTTGCATGTCTTGGACCCAAATGTTTGGGGTGCTAAGGTTGAGGCCATCAAGGAGTCCGGGCATTATTTGACTATTGAGTTGGATGACCTCTTTTCTAAGCTCAAGTCGGCCGAGGTTGACAGGAAGTTGCAATCCAAGCATGAGGGCTCGACCGACCATAGTCTTGCTCTTGTGGGCGGATCAAAGGGCAAATCTAACCCTTCCCCGTCGACAGCTTTTCCTTGTCTTCTCTCATGTCCATTCCGGATGAGGAGTTTGATGTGCCGGGCGAGGAGGAGCCGGCCTTGCTCTCAAGAAGGTTTGAACGACTACACGAGAGTCGGAGGAATGCAAGGCGGAGCTCAGGGACGTGCTACAAGTGTGGCAAGCGTGGCCACTTCATCGCCGAGTGCCCGGAAGCGGAGGAGAACAAGTACAAGGTGAACGAGTACAAGGCGCACCCGATGCGTGAAGACAAGTACTCCTCCAAGGGCAAGCACTTCAACAAGTCCAAGAGCAAGGACAAGGACAAGCGGCGACCGAGCAAGAGCGGCTACAAGAAGAACAAGGCGAGAGCGATGGTGGCAGGTGCGAGCGACGTTGACTCAAGCTCAAGCGAGGAGCAGTCAAGCTCAAGCAGCGAAGAAGAAGACGCCGGGAGGTGCAATGGCAAGAAGAGTGCAAGCCGGAACCTCAGCGGGCTGAGCTGTGTGGCGCTTGAGGGCTTTTGTGGCATGGCTCATAGCTCAAGCAGCAAGAAGAGTGAGAAGGAAGACAGCGACTCCGACTCGGAGGATGAGGTAAACCGTGACCCCGACTCTTTGCTTGCTGAGATTGCTAGGTTGAATGGTTTGCTTGATAACCGTGATATTGTGCTGAGAGATGCCAAAAAGATGAGGAAAGGTCTTAGGGCTCAGCTTGAGAATGCTAGCGAGAAAGTAGGAGAGTTAGAGTCAAAATTGCTTGAATTGAAACTTGAGAATGACTCTTTGAAACTTGCTCCTACTCCTCCTGATGATGTTGAATGTGTTGAATGTGATGCTTGGTTGAATGAGATCAAACTGCTTAATGAGAAGAATGCTTCTACTTTGGCTCAACTAGATGCTCTTAGGATCGAATATGATGAGCTTAAGGCTAGACCCACTTTGCTTGGTGCTTGCAAATCATGTCCTACTATGCATGCTAAGCTTGTCGATGCTCGTTCTACCATTAGTTCTTTGGAAGCATCTTTGAAATCTCCCCGTTGTCGGTGCATGCACTAGCTGTGATGAAGTCACTTTGCGTAATCTTGAACTTACTTCCCGTTTGGATGTCATCTATGAGGAGAATGACTATTTGAGGAAGGTGTTGGGTTGGTTGTCTGGGCAAGAACCTCAATTGAAAATCATGATTGAGGAGTTCAAGAGAGTTGATGGTCGTGGTTTGGGTTTTGAGAAGTTGGGTGAGAAAGTGGGAGAGAACAGTGGGGAGAGTGTGTATGAGAAGTGTGTTGAGTCTAACCCCGAGTTTGAGGTGATCGGAGAGATCCAAGTCCCACTTCCAAAAGCACCCAAGAACTCTTGCACACCAAAGCCTAACCACCTTTGCAACAAGCTTGACACAACCCAAGATCCACCCAAATTCCCACCTAAGACAAATGATTTCCAGAAACCGGTGAAGTTTGTGGGTGAGAAGGGTGAGAAGCCTAGAGAGAAGCCGTAGCCAAAATCAAAACCCATCCCCTTCGGTGTGAGTATTGTGGCAAGGAGAGGCATCTTGCGAGTTTTGCTACAAGAGGAAGAGGGATGAGAGGCTTGCTAGGGAGCAAGCAAACCGGGACAGTGTATCGCCGGGTCTCGCAGTATTCCTGAGCCTAGAGTGCCACTTCCACGAGGTGTGGGAAGTGTGAGGAGTGTTGGAAGGTTCCCACAGAGAGGTGGTGGTGAGAGGTTTGTCAGGAGAGAGGATGGTGTGCGTGCTGGTGAGAGGTTTGGTCGGGCTCGTGGTGGTTTTGCTGGACGTCCTCCTACTCGTCCTCAGTACGGGCTTAGGGGAGATGATCGCAGCTTTGGGTTCCAGAGGAACTACGGACCACGCTTTCTCCCTCGTGGTGCTCGTACTCCTCCCATGGGACATGGGAAGTTTGGTGGCAAGGGAATGATGTTTGCTAACCCCTCTTTTGAGCAGATGGCTCGACACTGGTTTAACTTTCTTTGTGCTAATCCCAGTGTCGAGTCGCTAGCTCACTCTCGTTCTTGTTTCTGACTACAGGCAGGAGGCTTGGAGAACATTTGGTTGATCGACTCCGGATGTTCTCGACACATGACCGGAAATAAGAAGTGGTTCTCCAACCTCACCCCAGTGAAGGAAAAGCAGTACATCACTTTTGGGGACAATGGACGAGGAAGGGTGCTGTCGGAGGGTGTTGTGCATGTGAGTGACAAGGTAACGTTGAAGAGAGTGGCTCTTGTGAAGTCTTTGGGTTTCAATTTGCTTTCGATTTCTCAGTTGCTTGATGAGGGTTTTGAGGTGCGTTTCAAGTCTGGCGAGTCTCGTTTGCTTGATTCTCGAGGTGATCTTGTCTGTATGATCATCCCCGAGGGTCGATTTTCGTGGTCGATTTCTCTCGTTCTTTGGGTCCTCGCTCGCCGTTTGATGGCTGGTCCTTCTTCTGATTTGTGGAAATGGCATAGGCGGTTGGGACACTTGAGCTTTGATTTGGTTTCCCGCTTGAGTGGTCTTGACCTTGTCCGAGGATTGCCGAGGTTGAAGCTTGAGAAGGATTTAGTTTGTGCTCCTTGTAGGCATGGTAAGATGGTAGCCACTCCCCATCCACCCTTGACCGATGTCATGACCGAGCGTCCGACAGAGCTGTTGCATATGGATCTTGTTGGGCCAGCTCGAGTTCGCTCGGTGGGTGGGAAGTGGTATGTCCTTGTTGTGGTGGACGATTACTCTCGCTATGCCTGGGTGTTCTTCTTGGAGGATAAGAGTGAGACATTTGGTTTTGTTCGAGATCCAATCGTGAGGTTGAAAAACGAGAGGCATGGGAATGCTATTCGAGCTATCCGCAAGTGATAATGGCTCGAGTTCAAGAACTCTCGTTTTGATGCCTTTTGTCGTGATCTAGGTCTTGAACATCGGTATTCGACCCCTTATGTGCCCCCTCAAAATGGAGTCGTGGAAAGGAAAAATCGGACTCTTTGTGAGATGGCTAGGACGATGCTCGATGAGCACGAGACTCCTAGGAGGTATTGGGCCGAGGCGGTCAATACGGCTTGTCATGTTTCCAACGGGATTTTATTGCGAGCTTTCAAGAAGAAGACCCGTTATGAGCTTATGCATGGTCGGGCACCCAAGGTGAGTCACTTCCGAGTTTTTGGCTGCAAGTGCTTTATTTTGAAGAAGGGAAAACTCGACAAGTTTGAGGCTAGGTCTAGTGATGGTATTTTCTTTGGATATGCTAACCATTCTAGAGCCTATAGGGTGCTTAACCTTGAGACTAACAAAATCATGGAGACTTGCGAGGTGACCTTAGACGAGACAATGCCATGTACCTCTCTTGGCTTTGAATGTGCAGGTGATGAAGAGATGGCTGAGGACCTCTTTGAGGAGGAGAAAGATGAAGCTGGAGATGATGATGGGGAGAACCATGCGCCCGAAGCTGAGCATGTACCCACTACTTCCCCTACGACCACTTTGGAGCATGGACCGTCTACATCATGGACAACGACGGTGCAACAAGAGGACCGGACAAGAGAAGCCGAAGTTGAGGGGGAGGTAGTCTCGAGGCGTGAGGCTCCCGGCGGATTCAAGAAGTGCATCCCCCGTCGAAGATCATTGGGAACATCGATGAACGCACTACACGGTCGAGGTCCAGGAATTCCTCTCATTTTGCTCATGCTGCTTTTGTTGCCACTTTTGAGCCTAAGGACATTGGACATGCTTTATCTGATGCAAACTGGGTCAATTCTATGCATGAGGAGTTGGAAAACTTTGAGAGGAACCAGGTGTGGGAGTTAGTTGAACCACCTCCAAATTGCCATCCCATAGGAACCAAGTGGGTCTGGAAGAACAAAGAGGGAGAGAATGGGATGGTTGTGAGGAACAAGTCCGGACTTGTTGCTCGGGGGTTTAGTCGAAGGAGGGGATCGACTATGAGGAGACCTTTGCTCCTGTGGCCCGTCTTGAGGCAATTCGGATCCTTCTAGCCTTTGCCGTGGCTAAAGGGTTCAAGTTGTTTCACATGGACGTGAAGAGTGCTTTTCTGAATGGGGTCATAGAGGAGGAGGTGTATGTGAAGCAGCCACCTGGGTTTGAGAGCGAGTTGTACCCACACAGGGTATACATGTTGAAAAGGGCTCTTTATGGGTTGAAACAGGCGCCCCGTGCTTGGTATGGGAGATTGAGAGGTTTTCTTTTGAGCAGAGGGTTTGTGATGGGTACCGTGGATAGAACCTTGTTTCTCCTCAAGCATGGAAATGACTTGCTGATTGTTCAGATATACGTGGATGATATTGTCTTTGGTGGCTCATCACATAACCTTGTTGCCAAGTTTGCAGATGAGATGAGCAGGGAGTTCGAGATGAGCATGATGGGCGAGTTGCAGTATTTTCTCGGGCTGCAGATCAAGCAAGTGAAGGATGGAACATTTGTGCACCAGACCAAGTACACGAAAGACATGCTGAAGAAGTTCCAGATGCAAGATGTGAAGTCGATGTCGACTCCCATGGGGAGTACGGCCACTTTGGATGCGGATGAGGATGGAGAACCAGTGGACCAGCGGGAGTACAGGAGCGTGATCGGCTCCCTCCTCTACTTGACGGCAACGAGGCCAGACATACAGTTCAGCGTGTGTCTGTGCGCTTGTTTTCAGGCTTCGCCAAGGACATCACATCGACAGGCCGTCAAGAGGATTTTCAGGTACCTACGTCCGCCCCTCGGTCTTGGCCTTTGGTATTCTTCCTCCTCGACTCTTTCCCTTCATGGTTTTTCCGATGCGGATTTTGCTTCGGTTGTCGAGTCGAGAGGAAGTCTACTTCGGTACTTGCCGGTTTCTTGGGTCTTCGTTGGTCTCATGGTCTTACCGCAAGCGGTCTAGTGTAGCTCGGTCTACCACGAGAGCAGAGTATGTTGCCGCCGCGAGTTGTTGTTCCCCAGTTTGTTGTGGATTTCATACACTTTGAGAGACTTTGGTGAGGAGTGCACCCGGATCCCACTTCTTTGTGATAGCACTAGTGCCATAAGCGTAGCCAAAAACCCGGTGCTTCACTCCGGAACCAAACATATAGAAGTGAGGTATCATTTCTTGAGGGACAATGTGGAGAAAGGAACCATTGTTTTGAGCCATGTCCCTACCCAAGATCAGCTAGCCGACATTTTCACAAAGCCTCTCGACCAAGCTACATTTGTGCGCTTGCGGGGGGAACTTGGGGTTTGTTGTCCTTTCTAGTTGATTCTTGGGGGATTTCCTTTTTGTACCATATGTATCATACCATGTTTTACTTTGATGTATATACATGCTTTGCTTGATGTACAAACCATGGTAGGATAGTCATCTTGTCATATATCATGTTGCATTTGTCATATATTGCATTTTAGGACGATGAGCTTCTTTCATATGCCATTTTTGAGTCTCTTTGGCTATTTGTGAGATATTGGTTATATGTGTGGAGAAATGGTGATGTGAGGCTATGCTCTTGGAATATTTGAGATATATGTGTGGTGAGATAGCCCCTTTTTGAAATAAATGCTAAACTTGACTAATTTTTGATGAAATTTGCTCCACTCGTGTGTAGTTGTGTATCCATGTCACGAGTTTGGTCTAAATGTGCTTTTCATGCTTAGATTGTGCTTGGATGCCTTGTTCTTGCATTTGGGCCAAAGGCCGAATATCATTGTGAATGTTTAGCCTATGTTGCATTCATGGGGGAGCATAAGCTTCTTTTTGCCGCAAAGGCACTTCATGTACCATGAAATGAATTAATCTTGAAAAGAAGTGTGAATGCTTGAAAAATGCTCCATCCATCATGTCTATGCTTAAAATGTATTATCTTTCACATATGGGTGCTAAACATGTTGCATGATGTTCACCGGTGGAGAAGTCTCCCCGAAGTGGACACATGGCTCATGAGCTTTGACATGACATGCTTTGCTTTATGGGTGTTTGCCATGGTCTTTTCTTTGAGAATTTGATATCCTTGTATGATCTTTGAATGGTATGCATGTTTGTGGCTCAAGTGTGACATGGATAGGCTTTTACATGTGAAGCGAGCCTTCTTTTGGTAAACCGCTTAAGATCCGAAAATTTTGCTTTGTCACATGCTTGTATTTTCATATATTACTTGTGGCAATGCTTTGACTATGCTATGATTCATATGTGTGATCTTTGTCTCATTTTTAGCCTTTGATACTAGATTTGGCCTATTTGAGAAGCTCATGTAGTTGTTTATATGCTTTGTTTTGCATTTCTGCATTTTCACCTTGATTCATACATTGTCAACAAGGGGGAGAAGAGGTGAGCTTAATGAAAATTCAGAAGAGGTGAGCTGAAATTTGGGAGCTTGCATTTGTTCAGGGGGAGCTTTCTTGCTGTTTTCGATGTGGAGTTTGTGCTTTGCTTGGCTTGTGACCTTTCTTCGCCTTTCTTCGGTTTTGGTCATGAGTTGAGCTTCTTTGTTTTTCTTTCTTCTTTCTTTTCTCTTTTTCTCTGAATTTCATTTCGCGTTGTGTGTTGTCAATGCACTCATCAAGGGGGAGATTGAGGACCGGGAGCGTCCCGGTGGTCGATGGATGACCGCTCCTCGGTGATGAGTGATTGACAACGGGTGTTGGAGTCGACTCTTGGCTTAGTGCGCGGGTGTAGGCCGCGGCCTAGTTCGTGTTGGTGCGAGGTGAAGAACGGGCGCGAAAGGTCTTCAGCCTTGAGGGGCCTCCGGGAGATGGAGAGACAAGTAGGCTCGGTTCGAGGGACCCGGTGGACAGCGGGACTAGGTGCGGGCCACATGGTGGCGATACGAGCAAGACGAAGTCATGGACAAGTGAGCCGGTGCACGGTGGCGGTCAAGTCAAGTGGTTTGGCGGGAGGCCGGACCGAGCACGCGGGGTTTGGTGGTTTGCCCACAAAACCATCGGCGGACGGTTTCTTGGTTTGGGCCTCAAAACCAAGTCCGAGGGCCCAACACGACGGAGACGGGATCCGGGCGTGTCGGGAAGCTTCGAGGCGTAGGACACGCGGCGGGATCGCATGGCTTGCGTCGGGAGGACGCGAGGTGCGGCAAAGGCGTGGCCGTCCGATGGCAAGACCCACAAACATTACCTAAATGCCCCTACGTGGGTTGTATCGCCAGTAGTTTAGTTAGGGGTAGTCGAGTCATTTACCACTCCGGCGGGACCTGATATATAAGCCATGCGTGTGTGTGGATGGCTCTCTCTCTCCTGGACTTAGGGTTTCATTTCCTCCCTCCTCTTTCTCATTTTTGTAGCTAATTTTCCTTCCATTTTCCCTAGGCTAGCATGAGAGCTTCATGAGAGATTTGTTGAGAGGGATGGATGCTAGGGCGGCATGCTAGACCTTGTGAATCTTTCCTGGTTTGTATAGAAGATTCGGGGTTGTTTTTCGTGGCTTTTCGTGCTTGTTTTCGTGCCTTTGTTCCCGGTGTGATTCCGCGGATTTGAGTGGGTTTCTCCCGGATTTCTTTGAAGGAAACATGGATAGATGTCTTGTGCATCTTTGTGCTTGATCTTGTGCCCTCAAACGCCGGAAACCACTTCGATTCGTGAGTTTTCGTTCGGTGCTCTAGTTTTTGGTGGTGCTCAAAGGATTCGCGATTCCCGGTGATTTAGGGAGTTAGGAGGCAAGATTTTTGGGCTATAGCATCCTTGTGTGACGCTTTTCAAGTCCCCAAACCCTTGTCTCCATAGCTTCAACCGTTTGGGAAATCCGATGATGTTTTGGGGGAGTTGACTTTCGGGGTCGGGCCGTTTTCGTTCCGCGCGCGGCGCGGACGGTCCGCGGGGGGTCGCGGACGGTCCGCGAGGAGCGTGTTCGTCGCGTGTTCGTCGAGTTCTTGCGCGTCCTTGCTTTCGATCCGTTTTGGCTTTTGGTCCATTTTTCTCGGGTCGCTTCTGGTGTTCTCTGTGTGTTTAACGGACGGTCCGCGGGGAGGGCCGGACGGTCCGCGACGTCGGCGCGGACGGTCCGCGGTAGCGGGTCGGACGGTCCGCGCGGTTCATCGCGGACGGTCCGCACCGCGCCGGGCGGACGGTCCGCCGGAGAGCCGTGTGCGGTCGTTTGTTTCGATTCCTTCCTTCCCTTTCTAGTGCTTCCGCGTGTGCTTCTAGGAATCGTTCCTAAGGCTAGAGGTTGATCCATAACCTCGTGGTCTTGGCGATTGGTGCGTGATTCGATCCATCGCTTGTGTGTGACCGGGGTTTGTCTAGGGTATAGGCCGGATTCTTTTGGAAGAATTTTTACCGGCTCCTATTCACTCCCCCCCCTCTCTAGTCGATTTTTTGAGCTCCAATACTTCAAAATTTGAAATGCCGCCAATTAGGAAAGTTGTGTCCCTCGAAACGACGAACAACTTTTATATTGGCCCCTACATCTAACAAAGCTGGGCTGCTACTCGTGCTCCTCCCAAACACAAACAAGGAGTTGTAGCCCACCTTCACTAGGCTTTTGGGACTTGGTTCAAAAGATGAAGACCGCACTCCTATCCACAATGAGAACAAGTACAAGCCTAGGGACCTCCCCTACATGTTTCCTAGTCGTGACTTGGCTATTGAGGGCAAGGCGGATCAACTCAACCCCTACTACTACTATCTCAATCAGTTCTTCTGCGCCACCATTGATCCTGAGCAAGGAGATGCTACGGCTCCCAATCTCCTCAATAGGATGGCACCGGATGAAGAGGGGTTTTGCATTTTTGGCTTCATGCGGAATGAGTTAAGGAGGGCTATGAATGACCCAAAAGTACCTCCCCAATGCCCCTATCTAATGTATATAATTGAGAGAGTCACCAATGTCTGCTACCCCAAAGATGTTGTCCATGAGCCCTTCCATCACCTCCGTGATCGAGCTAAGAAAGCTCCCAAGGCTTGCAAGTATGTTGGCTCATCTAGTGCAGCTCCTCACCTTGATGATGTGCCCGCTGCACCCTCCCCACCTAGGCCTCCCCGTCGGCACTGTGGCTCCATGATCAAGAGGGTTCTAAAGAGCATCATTAGCATGTGCAAGACTATGGCCACGAAGACAAATGAGAACCGTCGGGACATCATTGAGATCAAGTCTCATCTTGGCCTCCCCACCGATCCCTAACATGAGCTTCCCACATTTGACGACCCTGTGTGATGGCAATGAAGTCGGGATCCTCCTCTGAAAAACAGTTAATTAAGCAAGGGTGAGTACATACGTACTCAACAAGTTCAACCCCACCCACGGAGGGGCTTATAAGCAGATCATGCACAGGATATATCAAGGATCAGGTTAAGGTTTATTTGCAAACACATTTACTCATGCAGGGGTTCATTTTCGAAAAGGTTTTCGCAAACAGTTTTGATAACCCAAGTAACTCAGTTGTTTTGAGAAAACCAATTAGGGACTACCTGATTCCCCGCCCGTAGTAGCCCAGGCACACAGCCTCACCCTTTCCCAGAAAACAACTCACTCCATGAAAACATCCCAAACCTGAACACTAGTTTTGTGACCACACCGTGACTCGTCCAATATCGTGGACACGGCTATTGGAATAGGTTTTACACTCTGCAGAGGTTGTACATCTTTACCCACAAGTAGGGTACCGCCACACGAACACCTTAGTGCCTGCGCGGATCCTATCAAAGCCATTACCCACCTTAGCTAACCCGACGAGCCACCACGGAAGCAACCAAGGGTTTATCTCACATAACCAGGGCGTACCTCACACAGATCGTACCCCTACTCCTTGATCTCCCACTGCTCACTCTCACACCTGATGGCAAGTAGATTAACTAGTGGGGTTATGCTAAGCCGTTGCCACATACAACGGTCGAGTGGTAGTACGATAATTTGGGTCAGGTGAGATGTCACGCAACCCGGTCCTTAACGACAAGATGGACATCTCCCAACATGCTCAACCACAAAGGTACGAGCTCACCCATACTACTGAGACACACGTCCATCCCGTCTACCCATTTCTTTACTCATTTTCCAAAATATCACATTCCCATTTTTAAAACACTCACACATTTTTAAAGCAATCATTTAGGCCAAACAAAGGTCAACCATAGCAATCAAGGGTGGCTATCCTACCAGGTTTTTGCAGTAAAATAATATGCAATTTATAAAACGGGTATAGGGTTGTGTTTATAAAATTGGGACCAAAGCATGCATCAAAGGATGAGATTGAACTTGTCGTCTTCGAAGTCCTCGACGAGTTCCTGCTCGCGGTTCGGGACTCCAGTCTCCTGCTCGTAGTACTCGGCCCCAAGCTCCGGCTCGCGGTACTCTTCCTCGTTCACTCCATCGGCTATAGCGCACGCACAAGCAAGCATGCAATCAATACAAGCACACAAGATTTACCGGCTGAGCTTGAGGGGAAAAATAAATAGATAATGAGGGAGTAAATATCATTTAGGGGTATAAGGCCGGGCGGAAAATAAATGAAGGGTCGGGGCAAGAGCTGGGATTGATCGGGAGAAAATATGAACATGAAATGACGCGTTAAAGGCGTCACTAGGATTGATTTAGAAAGATTAAGGACTTAGTTGTAATTAGGTTTAAAGAAAAAGGGGCCTAAGTATAATATATAAATAGGGTGAGGTTTAAATAAAATGGCCTAAGGGTCTATTTGTAATTGATTTTGGGATGGTAGGGGTTGGTTTGTAGTGTGGTTTAGTGGATAGGGTTTATTTGAAAGAAGGTAGAGAGAGGGAATAAAGGAGAGAGGGGCTCGGTGTAAAACAGAAGAAGGGGAGGGGTTCCTAGCAAAACCGGCGTCGGCGATTGTCGGCGCCCCCGGGCACGACAGCGGCCAGGGTTAGGGGCACAAGGGAGAGGTGACCGTGGGGGTTCGATTCCCACCCTCACCTTGGGTCAGGGCGGCGCGAGGGAGCGGCTGCAGGGGCGGCAGCGGACTGCAGGCAGTGGTGGTTGGGGCGGCTCAGGTGGCGGTGCAGTGGAGCGCAAGGAGGAAGAGGGCTATGGCTGGGAGGTGCGGGGTGTGGCGGAGAGCGGCGCGGGGCTATTTATAGCCGGAGTAAGGCGGTTCAGAGGGGGAAGATATTTGGGCTCGTCGGCGCTCTAGCGGGGCCGTGGTGTCCGACCGGAATCCCGGTCGTCGGCCGATGGGACGGCTCGAGCAGGGCGACGGGACAGTTCGGGCAGGGGGTGAGTAGGCCGTGGCTGCAGTGGTCGTCAACGCGCAGCGGGTGACGGCTTGCGGCGGTGTGGCCACCGTGATGGCCGCGGCAGGGGGTCGAGCTCGGTGGCGTGCGGCCGACGGTGTGGGGTGGTGGAGTTAATGCGGCCGCGGCGGATGCGGTCGCGTCACGGGCCGACGCGGCGGACGGCGAGCGCGAGGCAGGGGGGCCGCGCATGGCGTGCGGTAGGGGGGCGCATGGTTGGGCACGGGCCGAGGCAGAGGCACCGGCGAAGGAAGGAGAAAGGGGGAGGAAAACGAAGGAAAGGAAAAAGCAAAAAAGGAAGAAAAGAAAAGGGAAAAAGAAAAATAAGAAAAAGAAAAGGAAAGAAAGGAAGGGAAAAAATATTTAGAAAAATTAGAAGAAATCCTAGGAAAAATTAGGAGGGAGGGAAAAGGGATTTTTGTGTGATTTTTCCCCAGGTTTGAGCACTTCGCGGGCTAATGCGGTGAGGGTCGGCTGGCGGGACCGATGCGAGGCTTGGGATTCCCGGCGAGGTGGCTGACAGTGGCGCTGTGGCAGCACTGGGTGGCACGACGCGGTGAGCGGCGGTGGCCCGAGTGATGGGCGGTGCCGGTGGGATTCGCGGCACGTGCGCCGAGGGAAGGAGAGAGGGAAACGGTGATCAAGATTCGGGGGAAACGATTGAGCTCAGCGGAAAATTTTTGAAAACACGCATGATTTAGCAAGTGATTTATTAGGAAATAAAAACACAAGCATTACACACACCGACTCTTCCGGTGGAATCCACCAAATCAGACGGTGAACACAATGTCACCAGACTCTATCAACCCAACTCTGCAACCCACCAACTCAATTGTTGTACGGTTATAGTAGTCACCATAACAATTGGTGTACTTGTGCTTCCACTGCACGTACTCCTTGTAGCCAGTGACACATGCCATAGGTCATAGAATTAACCAATGACATGAATTTCTACACTTTTAAAGTGGTAACCCATCTGGTCCAATTCTTCGAGTTTCACCATTTCTTCATCATATCCCAAGGCTTCAAATGCGCTACCTAGTAACCGTTTTCAGAAGTTTGCATCCACTCAACTCAAGGACTCATCTAGGTTAAGCTAGTCTCTTCACCCCCCTTTATAGTACGGACAAAGGAAAATAAAAGACATATAATAATCCAAGCGTCTCCCAACACCAAACGACACTTGGAACTAGCTTGTCTTTATCGTTCTCGCTACTCCTATGAACCCATACAATTTCAATCACATGATGGGGGTTAAATACCATAAAATCCCACCATTGCTCTAACTTATTAAATGCCATTGCACAACACACGTTAGTCGCAATGATCATGTTGTCATTGATCACCAAAATTGAATTAGGGGCCTAGATGCTCCTTCAACACCCATGAAAGATATATAAACCACTTCTTGTTCATGGCAACATTTTTGTTATCTCCGTGTTTTTGTTTCCCTAATTTGGAGCACCAATCGTCCCAAATCAAGTTTAATCTCCAATCTGAATCTTCTTTACCTTTTAACATCCAAGATTAGGTCTTCAATCTCGACAACTTTGAGAGTTTAGATGATCTAAAAATCAAACTAAGCTCATGAAAAACACTAATCTTGGTTGTTGTGTTACTACTGCTAGTCTTGTTTGAACTCAAGAAAAACATTAATCCTAGAATCCTTAGGGCTCATTTGTTTGAGCTGCGGCTTTGAGATTTTCCATAAAAGTTATTACAGACTTTTATTTATTATAAAAGCCAACATTAGATTTAGAACATGTGTTTAGCTTCATGAGCTCAAAAAGCTCACAAAACCGAACTTTTCATCTTTCTATATAAACTTAACTTTTCAGACTTCCGGGTTTTCAGAAGTTGCATGAGAAATTTGATGTTTGTTTGACCTTTTACATTTTCACACTGAGAAGCTACCAGGATGCTCAAACAAACATGAACTAAGATTATGAGTTGTGATTGTTGGTTGCAATTTATATTCCATTTTTTTGTCTTGATGATGGTGACACATGCCTTTTGTATGTTTCAACGTTTTGTCATATCATTGAATGGTTTAACATTTCTTTTTGTATGAGAAATAATTCCTATACCCAAACATAAGATATTATGAACATATGTGTGACAACCCGCCTAGGAAAATACCGTACTATCGCCTAAACCAATCCACTTTGGTCAATAAGCAATAATAAAGTATCATCTTGTCGTTAGTCACCGGGTTAACGCCCGGTAAATCACTTACAATAAGGATCGAAATATATGCATTAAAACTCACTCGAAGGCGAGTCCAGAGATACATCATCGTTAACATCCAAATTTGTACCCCAAAGGGTTTAATTATTACAAACCGAAGTTTTTGCCATAACGAAATAGTTCAGAGTTTTGAAACAGCGGAATTAAACCAACGGGAAGCGGAAACACCACGGGAGGCCATGATGCTCTCAGTAGTCGTCCTCCACCCACTCCAGCTCCCAGCCGGGCGGGATCTCTCCGGGCCACACATCACCGAAAGCATTACCTGAATCAACATATTATAGCAAGGCTAAGACTTACCTGTCGATGATAACTACTTCACCATCTCTAGACATGAAAGGCTTTTTGGCCACTGGGTTGCTTTTGCTAAGAAGTAACAAAGAGTAGGTCCTTACTTTCAAGATTTTAGCACAAGTTCTAGTGGGTTTAATCTTTACTAAATTAGCCATCTAGTACAAACAAAGTTGTACAATATAATTAATCAAGCATAATATTCATCAACTTCCATCATTAGGGATCTCATGGCTAGTGGAGTAAGTAGTCTCAGATAACAGTGAGAGGCCGACAATCGATTGATTCAAACCTTGCAAGGTAGACCTAAACACACGGTAGGCTGCCCCCGCAAGGACAACTTCCCAAGCAGTTCCTAAAAATCCTCGGGTTGGGATCGAATCTTACAGTCATTGGTGCAGGCTATCCGGCATACCCCGCGAGGCACCCGGAGTCACCGTACACCACCGGTAGCTAGCCATGAGACGAATCCCAAGAGTAGTAATAGTAGGATCCCTCGCCGCCTCATTAAGGTGCTAGGCTTACCGGTCCCATTCCCGACAAATGCTTAGTACGTTCAAACACTTAACCCACAATAGCCATTGGACCGGAGCCCAAATCCCATGCTCTTACCACATGAGCAATCCAATTAAGGATATATTGTGATTCCTATCTAGGAACCTATTCTCGCGAGTGAGGTCATCACCCGACTTGTAACGGTCCTATAACTTAGCAGCTATCGACCTATCATACTAGTAAGGACAAAGGTACCTAGGGATCATGCATCTAGGGTTCCATTCAACTCCTGAACTTAAATGCACAATCATCCATAGATAATTGAATAAAGAATTTGAAAACTAGGTTAGATGCACCGGAGCTTGCCTTCGTCAGCTAGGTTAGCCTGGGCACCCTAGGTGTCGTCGAGCACTTCCACGCACTGCAGCGAAGCTTCTGCTCCTCCTTCCTCAGTTTCCGGGACGAGGGAGTAGTCACCGTCCGGAAGATCTACACGGAATGCAATGCAAGGTTCAGGTGATGTGACAGTTTGTTATCTTATCCAACTATTGTTGGTCATATTCACCTTAACAAGTATCTAGATAGCACATCTCTTTTAGGAAGGTTATTAGTCATATGTGATTCATTCTTTTATTGCACATTGGGTAAATGTTTCTTTGTACTTGTTATTTCATGTGAAGGTTTAATCCTTTTCCTCTCACTAGCAAGGGTGTGAACAAGATTCTTATTCATAAATTGATTCTTTATGAGCAAGGATATTTTATTAACCTTTAATTAAATTAGGTAATACTTTCCAAAAGGGAAAAGAATTAAAAAGGGGTTTTCCTTATTTAATTGCTCTTTAATCTTTAAAAGGGCTTTTAAGCTTTTTATTAAGCAATAAATTACTAAAACTTTAAAGAAGTGCTTCTTAAGCATATCAGCACCTATACTGGCCCACTGGACCCACAAGTAATGCTTGGAAGCTAGGAAATTAAATATTATGGAAAATAACAAAGACTAGCTAGTGATTAAAATTAGATACATACAAAAATAAATTAAGCACCAAAATGATCCAAACTTTCTCATGCATGCTCTCTGGTCCTAAACAAGCCTAAAGAACCAGCATGTACACCTAAAAACTCTATTGATCTTGCTTCATTAATTTACAAAGGAAAACATGCACAAATTAAGAATAAATATTTCTGTTAAGCCATAAATCATGATTAATTCACAAGAGGTGTTTTTTGACATAACAAGACAGCATGCACAAGTTGGGCACAAAAACATAAATATTTTTAGCTACAAAAGTCATCTAGGCAGTTTCTGCAGAAATGGAAAACAATTTATATAGAAAGATTTACTTCATACCTTTGTGCAATTTTTGGCACAGTAGCTAGTCATGGGAAGACATACAACATATACAAAATTTAGATACAGAGGAGTTGTAGTTTTTGAGTTATGGCAGATCTAGGTATTTCACAATCCTATTTTTCATGCTAAAAATATTCAGAATCGGACCTTGTGAGAATAACAAAAGTTGTAGGATTTCTCTCCAGGAATCTAAGAAAATTGGTTTGGCATTTTCTGAATTTTCTACAGTTTTCTAGGGATTTTCTACTACACTGGACCAACTAGCAAGAAAACCTAAATAGCTTTCATCACAGACAAGTCCTAAAATTTACACAAAACACCCTACTAAGATCTCGAACCCTGCAATTTGGTCCTTGGCCGGGGGAGGCGGCGCGACTCCGGCCAATTCCAGCGAGCCGGCGGCGCTCCCGGCCGGGCAAGCGGTGGGGCTCGACTAGGAGCTCACCTAGGGTCGACGGGTGGTCGTAGTTGGGACGGAGGGGGCCGCCGGCGTGGGGGATCGACGGCGGCGGCGGCGGTTGCCGCGGCGGCTCGGGTTCCGGCGAGGAGGGCACGAGGCTTGGACAACACGTGACCCCGGGAGGTGCACCGGGGTCTAGGGAAGCTAGGGGAGTGGTTGGCCGGCGGCGAGCGCGAGCGGGGGATGGACCTCACCGGCGGCGGCGGCAATGGCGCGGCGCGGCGGTGGCTCGGGATGGCGCGCGGAGGGGGGGGGAGGACGGGGTTTAAATAGGCCGGCTCGTCCGTGGGTGACAACGGATGACGGCGGGGAAGCATCTTCGTGCAACGGCGGCTCGACCGCCGAGCGTACGGCCGACGCCGCGGACGGACCGGGGGTCCGCCGCGCGCACGGCGCGTACGGCGGCGTGGTCGGTGCGGCTCGAGGCGCCTAGGGCGGGGTGAGCTTCGAGGCGCGTGGGTCTCGGGCGCATGTGCCTCGGGCGTAGGGCGGCGTCGGGAGGCGCGCGAGCGCGGACGCCGAGGACGGCCGGCGCACGGGGGCGCGGCGCGCGGCCGGCGCGACGTCGCGGCGCAGGGCGCCTTGCCCCCATTTTCAATTCGCTAGTGCTCTGTTTGAATTCAAATTTCTCCAAATTTTTGAATAGAACTTGACCAAGCGGTGAACATGAAAGTTAGAGATCTAGCTACCCTCTAAAATTTTCAAAAAGGCTATAGGGGGTTTTTCTCCACGGATTTTGAATTACCCAAATGCCAACTTTGAATGTCAGCATGTTCTTTTGAACAGTGAACCCTGCCTTTGCAACCAATTCTTCAAGCTTTTCCACTCCAAATTTGAAATGCCAATCTACATGAAAGTTGTGTCCCTCAACAAGATGGACAACTTTCATAAAGGTAGAATTTTAAGTGTTTAGGTGAATTTTGGAGAACGCGGCAAAAGTTCCGGCAGACATCTATGGACACTAGGGGAACAAAGGGGTTTGACCAAGTCCTTGACCATGGGTTGGCCCCACAAGTGTGTCTACTAGTCAAAATGGTTCACTAGGGTAGGTTAGTGAGTTTTTCGAGGTGAGGACCCAGGTTGACCGTGATTTGACCACTGTCAACTGGGTTGACCGGCTGTTAGAGTTAATTAAAAACCTGGGGCGTCACAATATGCTAACTATAGGTGAATTAAATTATAAAGATACCAAACATGACCTAAGCAGAGCAACTCCAACATATTGATTTTCTACAACCCCTTTATGAACTTAAAGGGAAATGCTCTTTCATAATCACATATATTGGGAGGATGTGCTCAAAGTAGATTGTTTTTCCCTTTCCCCAATCCATATCCCCAGCCATACGGGACCTACCTGTCATTGAGCTAACCAATCGTCTTCCTCTACCTTTTCCCTTACTCTCTGTGTGATAGAGGAAGAAGTTGTGATGGCGCTCGTTGTGCTCATGCTCATGAAAGAGGTGGCATTAGCCATCCCCCTTGCACCCATGGTAGGGGCATCATCACCCATTCTATTATGCCCATATGGATAGCACTGCTTAGGGTGGGAAAGGGCCAATGACACTTGTTGATGAGGTGCCAGTGGCAGGCCGGTCGACCAATGCAACAGGATGGCGGTGGGGCAAGACATTGACCCAACCGATCAATAGAGATATGGCGGCACAACAGATGGGGTGGTTGGTCGACAAGCTGGCTGGGGTGGTGGCTTGGGCGGCTTGTGTGGTGGGATGTCAGCATGGCAGACAAGGCGGCTGCCTAGCTAGCTTGGGCAACAACATGGCAGCACGAATAATGGCGTGGCAAGTCAGACGACGCCCAAATGGAGGTGCGACTTGATCCAAGGAGCGATCGCATGGGGTAGTGCACGTGGAAATAAGGAGATGCATGAAAATCAGGAACAAGGGAGGGGGGTAAAACACCATTTCTATAATATCATTTCTATAAGGAAGATGAGGTAATGGTAATGCTTGGACTCTTATGTCAGATAGGGCTCATATATATCGGATGACATCATTGAACCACAGTAATGGTAATGCCCCTTTAATTCGGAACTTTGCTCCACATTTTACCTCCTAGGCAAAATCCAGACCAGTCCAAAATCGATCATCGTTTGTGCAGACCACGACTAGATTTATACTTGGCATTGGTGGCGTTTGCCATCATGATTTGGTCCTATGGAGCTAAAGCACACCCCTATTGAACGCTTGAGCTTGAGCATGTGCATCAGAGCCCCAATGGGTAGCGCAGCAACAGGGCGAAGCGCGGCAAGCTCAGCAACTGTTGACGGTGTATTTTGGTACACCAAGCATGTTCATTACACTTTGGTTTGGATTTGATTATGGAACTAACCCGCCACTAGGCACACTAATCATATAACAAGTTCATCTATGTGCATGCATTTGGAAGTGTTGTGTTTATGTAGGAAAACATGGACATAAAGGACAGATTCGCAACAAGTTCAAAGGAGCATTTATGGAGTCCTGTTCGTGTTCATGAGCTTGATGAAACCACTTCCAATGGTGGCAAGGACCGAAGTGTTACAAAGGAACACCCCCGGGGATTGAAGCGTAAAAGACCAACTTCATGCAAAGAGAACCTCCTTCTTGGACGCGAGGATAACATCATCAAAATCATGCAAGTGGAGGGGGCAAAGTGCATAATCACCTGAGGACCCACGGGAGCCAAGGGGCGACCGAACCGGGCCGAGATGGTCCTGGGCCAGTCGGCCCAGGCCGGCCGGCCCAGCCCACCTGGGTGGTCGGTTCGGCCCCCCTTTCCTTGCACCCGAAGGATCTTTAACCCTAAAACCCTGGAGGCGCCTCCATCACGGAGGGAGGAGCCATTCGCACTAGGAGGCCATCCACAAGCTAGAGAGAGGAGGAGGATCTCCGGAGGGGAGATCAACCACCTCGAAGGAAGCACCCACACGTGGAGAAGAAGGAAGACACCGTCGGAAGGGAAACCATGATCAACGGTGCTATGTCCAGCACTTTGATGGGGTAATCTCCTTATTCGTCCATGGGTTGTAATCGATCTTGAGATGTAATCATGCTTTGTCGGATTATCTATCTATCATCTTGTGTTGAATATACTTTAATGCTTAAGGTTAGCTACCATGCCGTAAAGGGAGTAAGGCCTCAATGCTTCCTTGGATCCATTCAATACGTCGTGTCCATCATAGGTCTAGTCATGAATAGCTTCGCGTAGTGACAGTACGAGAGGAGGAAAAGGGCGAAACCGTGGTCACAATCCCCGATAGATTAGATTGGTTTAATGTCTTTAATTGATTGCATGATCGTAGACCCATGGGCGAGTGTCTCCTATCTTGATTGCTTATCGTTCTCTCTAGTGTAGTTTAGTTGTTTTCTAGTATAATAGTAGTTAGGGTTTTAGTAGCTAGTGCATAGAAGTAGATTGAACACTTGTAATCCCCTTGCTCCGCGGATTGACAATAACCTTGGGAATCTCGTGGTGAAAAAGGTGTGGGGTCCGTACGCTTGCGGATCGTCTTTTATCCATCAACAAGCCCCTTTTTCTGGCACCGTTGCCGGGGAGCAAGCTAGTTTACATCGTTTGATTTGCATTTAACTTAGTTTTATATTTAGCTTATCTTTTATTTGTTTTATCTAACACCTATTATCTAGAAAAATACTTTGTTTTGTCTTTGTTTTTGTTTTTATCTTATTGTCTAGATGGCGTTCGTCAATCAACCCGTGGAAGAACCGGAGAAATCAATAAGGGATTATGCTAGCCCTTAATGTGAAGACATAAAAGTACAAGAGTCGGATTCGAATCATGAAGCGACCAAGTATGAGATTAAATCCAAGATCATCGAGATGGTGGAGGCAAACCCGTTTGAAGGGATGGTTACGGAGAAACCATATAGACACATAAGGAATTTCACTACGATATGCAACACGGTGCCTCAATAAGGAGTCCCCGATGAATGGTTCAAATGGAATCTCTTTCCCTACTCACTTGCCGGCAATGCAAAGACATGGTACTCGTTTGCGTCCTTTGAAGTTGAAGGCAATTGGAACAAGTTGATAAAGAAGTTTTGCGAGAAGTTCTTTCCAATTATCAAGGTTCAACATCTAAGGAGGCAAGTGATCACTTTCATGCAAGGAGAAGAGGAAGGGATAGACCAAGCCTGGGATAGGTTTAATGAGTTGATCGAACAAGGACCAAGACTCGGCTTCTCTGGTGACGTACTCTTGCATACATTTTTCTTTTCCCTAACCCCTAGTTGCATGCAACACGTCGAAATGTGTGCAGGTGGGGATCTCATGGAGAACGCTCACGGAAGCCGCTCAACTTCTACAAAAAATTAGTAAAGCGGCTGCCATGCGAAGAGATTGGGAAACAAGACTTGCGGAAGAGCCAGAATATAATTCAAGGAAGAAGAAGTATGCTGAATTTTCTAATGAGGCAACCCCGGAAGTCACAAAAGAGTAACCAATCACAGAAAAGCTTGAAGAAGAACGCATCAAGTCAAGAACCACCCCGAGCATTGACTTCGTCGTACAAAATGAGACAAACAAGAGAAGCATGTTAAGCGCGAAGCCACTAAGGGAGTTCGAACCAATGGATTGGGTTCCCATCGATTACGGAGAAGTATTCGACAAGAGAAGACCGTTCCCTAATCAAAAGGGAATGGCAAGAGCATTGGAAGTGGATTTCCCACCGGAGAAGAAAGCGGAAGAATCATACAACCTTGAAACCACCGGTGAAATCTTTCAAAAGCTATTTGGAGATGACGTAGTGGATCCGGAACACATAGCCGAGGTGAAGAGGATCATGGGGATCAAACCCGAAGCATCACCATACGCTCGCCTCGCTGAAATTTACGCGATAGGATCCGATGAAGAAGAGAAGATGACACCACACTTGAGTTGCGAGATCAACGGAGTTCAATGCAAGGCTTTATGCGACATCGGAGCACAAGTAAGTGTCTTATCTTCTAAAATTTACGATAAAGTTCAAGACCACAACCTAGACTTAGCTCCAACTTCAACAAAATTAATTATGGGAGATGGTAGAGCTATCAAACCTCTAGGTATTGCTTGCAACATGAAAGTAAAAATCTCTGGAAAATGTATACCAATCGATTTCTTTGTTATTGATGCTTACCATAGTAATCATGATCACATAATCCTAGGTAGGCCCTTTCTCAAGTTGGTTGATGACGTGTTAGATGCCGGAGAAGGCAAAGTAACAATGAACCTTAATGGAACAAAGTACACATAACTTTCTTCGTGTTTCTAAACACCTTACACCCTTTCCTCCCGAAGACGAAGAAGTAGAGGAGATAGATAGTCTTTGTTTTGTTGAAACCCTTAGAGAACCACTGCAAAGAGAGATGGAAAATCAAATTAGTAATCAACAAATGAAGAACTAGAAGAAGCAATAAAAGGCTTGGAACCACATGATGGAAGCGAGGAGGAAGGAAAATTTGAAGACATAGGAGAGATTAAACCCGAGGAGCCACAAGCGCCCGAGGTAGACCTTAAACCCTTGCCCAAAGGATTAAAGTATGAATTTTAGGGCCCAGACAAAACTTATCCAGTCATCGTGAGCGACGAGTTGAGTCCCGAAGAAAATGAGAAGTTGCCGATTCTATTGAAAAAACATAGGAAGGTGATTGGATATTCGATTAATGATCTCAAAGGAATTAGCCCAGCCTTTTGCACTCATCGTATACCAATGGAAGACCAATGTAAGCCCGTAGTGGACCACCAAAGGAGGCTAACCCATGCCATGCGAGAGGTAGTAAAGAAAGAGGTTATCAAGTTACTTGATGCCGGAATAATCTACCCGGTTCCACATAGTGAGTGGGTGAGCCCGGTACATTGTGTACCAAAGAAAGGAGGTTTGACTGTGGTGAAGAATGAGAAGAACGAATTGATACCGCAAAGAACCGTGACCGGGTGGCAGATGTGTATCAATTATCGTAAGCTTAACAAAGCGACGAAGAAAGATCACTTCCCCCTACCGTTCATTGAGGAGATGCTCGAGAGGTTAGCAAACCACGCTTATTTTTGCTTTCTCGATGGGTACTCGGGGTTTATGCAAATTCCCATTCACCCAGAAGATCAACACAAGACAACGTTTACGTGCCCTTACGGAACGTTTGCATATAGAAGGATGCCCTTCGGCCTATGCAACGCTCCAGCCTCTTTTCAAGGTTGCATGATGGCTGTGTTCTCAGAATTCATCGAAGAAATTGTTGAAGTATTTATGGATGATTTTTCCGTTTATGGGAAGACGTTCATGGATTGCTTAGCAAACTAGGAAAAGGTCCTCACGAGGTGTGCGGAGGTAGACTTGGTGTTAAATTGGGAAAAGTGCCACTTCATGGTTAAGCAAGGCATAGTGCTCGGACATGTTATATCCGAGAGAGGAATTGAAGTGGACAAGGCTAAGGTAGAGACGGTTGAGCAACTCCCACCTCCTACGGATGTTAAGTCCTTAAGGAGCTTTCTAGGCCATGCCGGATTTTATAGAAGATTTATTAAGGACTTCTCAAAGATCACTAAGCCCTTAACGCATCTCCTTCAAAAGGATGTGGCTTTTGACTTTGATGAGAAGTGCCTAGCAGCATTCCGGACCTTGAAAAGTGCATTGGTGAGTGCTCACATCATCCAACCCCCGAATTGGAGCCAACCTTTAGAGATCATGTGTGACGCAAGTGACTACTCCGTAGGTGTGGTTTTGGGTCAAAGAAAGGAAGGTCGAGTTCACGCCGTTTACTATGCTAGCAAAACTCTTAGTGGGCCACAATTAAATTATGCCACTACGGAAAAAGAGTTGCTAGCGGTGGTATTCACTTTCGAAAAATTTAGATCTTACATCGTGAACTCGAAGGTCATTGTTTACACCGATCACGCAGCCATCAAGTATCTCTTGGATAAGAAGGAAGCTAAACCATGTTTGATTCATTGGATCATTCTTCTCCAAGAATTTGATGTTGAAATTCGTGATAAAAGGGGGGTGGAGAATGTTGTGGCCGATCATTTGTCTAGGATGAATCGTGGACAAGATGATAAAGAGCCCATCAAAGATAAGATGAGAGATGACCACCTCTATCGAGTGCTTGATAAAGATACTTGGATGATCGATATCATTCGAGCAATTCGAAAGATGCCTCTCGATCATCTAGATAAAAACTCTCAAAAGAAGATAATCTCTGAAAGTAGGAAATACTTTTGGGATGCACCATACCTCTTCAAACTTGGCAATGATGGAGTAATGAGAAGATGTGTGCCAAGAGAAGAAAGGGTAGAGATTTTGAGAAAGTGCCACTCGGCGGAGTACGGTGGACACTACAGCCATTTTCGTACCCAAGCAAAAGTATGGTCGAGCGGATTCTATTGGCCGGAGATGCATGAAGATACTAAAAGATATGTCTCATCATGTCCCGAATGCCAAAGAACCGGAAATATCTCTCAGAGAAATTCTATGCCTTTGAAATACAACCTACAAATCGATATATTCGATGTATGGGGTATAGACTTCATGGGGCCTTTCAAAAACTCATGCGGATATGAGCATATTCTAGTCATGGCTGATTATGTATCCAAGTGGGTAAAGGCTATGCCATGTCGTAAATCTTCCACGGAGGAGTCCATTACTATGATCAAGAATGTGATTTTTCCTCGTTTCGGTACGCCGAGAATCTTGATAAGTGATGGAGGAACTCACTTCACCGGGAAGAATTTCAAAAGGTGCTTGTCCAAGTTGGGAATCGAACATAGGGTCTCTACGGCCTATCACCCACAAACCAATGGACAGGCGGAAACATCAAATAGGCAATTAAAAAGTATCCTCAACAAAACCATAGAAAAGGGATGGAATGATTGGTCAAATAAATTAGACGGACCTTTATGGGCTTATCGAACGGCATTCAAAACCCCGATAGGTATGACCCCTTATCAATTCGTCTATGGAAAGGCTTGCCACCTTCCGGTTGAGTTGGAACATAAAGCCTATTGGGTGATTAAAGAGATGAACCTTGATCTCGATGCCGCGGTTGTGAAACGAAGAATTCAAATAAGCGAGCTAGAGGAGATGAGGTTGAAGGCGTATGAAAATGCAAGCATATACAAGGAGAGAATCAAAAGGTGGTATGATAAAAGATTGAAAAAGAAAGAATTCAAAGAAGGAGATAAGGTCCTCCTCTACAATTTGAGGTTTAAAACCTTCGGAAAGGGGAAATTGCAAAGCAAGTGGGATGGACCTTATGTTGTGCATTCGGTGCTCTCCAACGGAGCGGTAACCATTATGGATATGAAAGGAGATCAACATATGGTAAATGGTCAACGGCTTAAGGTTTACTACGAACCCGATGTTGTACCCCACCATGTTGATGTCTTCACCATGGAAGAAGAGCCCGAACATCCGGCCTAGGACGAAAAACAAGGCATGGATTTTTGTAAATAGTTTTTCTTTTAAATTTCTGGAGTTTCTCGCAAAGATTTATTGGGCAAACTTTTTCCCATGGGCTAAGGAGGTGAAAAAAGGGCGGTGCGCGAAAAACCGGACCGGCCCGACCCCCGAGGCAGGGTGGGCCGGCCGGCTCGGTCCAACCAGCCCAGTAGGGTCCCGGTGGTGGACGTCCCCGATTTTTGCCCGAATTGCTCCTTTTCGACTTCCTTCTTTGGTCAGAAAATTTTAAGGGAAGTTTAAAAAGGAAAATGAGGTTCCCAGGGCTTCCCTCTCCGGACTATTTATTTGGCCGAATTGGGAGCTCGAAAATCAACCCCTTCAAGCAATATTTTGCACCCTTGCAGCAGCCATTGTGTCCACGAGAAGCTTAGAGTTGAAGCAAGAAGCCAAGGAGCCATCGATGGAGGAGGCGAAGCGATGCGAGCTCAAGCTACCCGTCGAGATCAAGAGGACCGCCCGCATCTATTGCGGAAGGCGTGTCCCGACCAGAGCTATCGCACCTTGTAACTCTGTCGAGAAGGAGAACATCCTTCCTCCCGTTCGAACGTCGGCATGCATCCGTGGCATGAAGCGGAAAGACTACAAGGAGGCGTCACATGTACCTAAGTACTATGGGGGTAGCGACTACTCCGATGATCGCAGCCCGAGCTCGTGGGCGGCCGCCGGAAGAGATGATAACGATCTTTACATCTGGGATGAGGAGCCCAAGGAGAGGACTCCCGAAGGCCCCAACGGCGGTGGCAACGACGGCAACGATGGCGATGACAATGGAGGTGGCGACGACGACGGTGATGATGGTGAAGACAATGGCGATGACGACCCCTTCGGATTGCATCTGATGTGATGTCAGGCTTGTCGTCACTCCATCGCAGATCTCTACGCTACGGTCGACGAATGTTTCCAAGCCATGGAAGCGATGAGGCAGTGTATGGAGGATATGGAGCGCGTAGTCGAAGACGACTACAAGTTCCTAAACCGTAACGAGCGTAAACTTTTTGGCATGGTTGGAAACATGAGAGGCAAGTGGTGCAATAGTTGCAGGAAGTACCACGAGGTCTAGTTTTCCCCTTAGGAATTTTGTAAGATACGACGAGGACCTCGTATGATTTTAGCGTGGGGGAGAGCTAGCTAGCTAGACTTAGCTTTTAGCTTTTGAGCTTCAAGTTTAGGTTCGGTTTAATCTTCGAGTGAGAGTCTTAGAGTTTAATGAGTCTTTAGTTTTTTAGTGTGTTTTTAAATTTTTGCAAGTGTCTTAAATTAGTGTTGAGTCAAAGAAAACCAAATAAAAAGAGTATTTATATATATATTTGTGTCTTGTGTGATGCTTATCTTTATTCACTTGTTTGTTTACCTTCGATTCTTGATATATGAACACAAGTGTGTGGTTTGAAAAACGTTTACCGTGGTGCTTAGTGGAATTGCTACTACTTAAAGTACCCATACCACATTTCGATCTTGAGCTTCACATGTTAGTTGTGCTATGTTAAATGCTAAAAGTTGGAGGATTTCAATTCTGAAAATTATCTAAAACCCTTGTAATAAAGGTTAGCAAAACCTCTTTTTCCAAGTTGAGAGTAAGAAGAAAATCGTATAAAAGCCAAATTGTTTTTTGCTCCACCATAAGTGTGATTAGCACGATGAGTTGGGTTAGGACCCTTCTCTCTTGTGAGTTTTAATTTCGAGCAATGATCATGTTCTTGTGCTTATCTTTTGTTGCTAGCCTAGTCATATATTCGGTAACGTGACTTTCACATCGGAAGTCCCGTACATCGCCGAATTCCATACCCAAACCTATACATCTCTTTTGTACATCGCATTCCTTGAACACAACCTATTCTTAAAGTTTCGTCTCGTCTCTAGCATGGTTTATTTAAAATTTCAGATTGTATGCATGCAAGAAAGAGAGGAGTTCAGAGCTTTGAAAAGTTGTCAAGAGGGGGAAAAATAAAGAGAAAAGTATGAGTATGGAAAAGAAAGAAAAAAAGAGAAAAGAGAAAAGAGGAGGTAGCAATAAAGATATGAGAGGGATGAATTAAGTGAAAGAAAAGAAAAATAAAGTGTAAGGAAGGATGTCACGTTGTTGAGAGACGAAACTTTCATTCTTTTTCCAACCATGCGCAATCCGACAACGAGGACGTCATCGGTGCCTTGTAGTCATAATTTTCTTTTGCCCCTGCACATGTCCACCATTCTAAATCTTATCATCCTTAATATCCCTACATATGATTAATTCTCATGATCATTGGCTTTGAAAGGTAAACAATCATTAGAGGAAGTTCTTAATTTGACAACATTTGTGTTGATTGCACTAGCCCTACCTACAGCTCCACTTTACATGTTTTATGAAAGATTTATGGGAGGTGAGAGTTTTATAAAATTTGGTTAGGATAGCCACCTCATAAGTGACTTGAGAGAGCTTGGAGAAAGGTTTTGTCTAATACTTATTGCAGGAATTTTGTTTTGAAAATCATAAAAACCCTCCGATGGAAGCAAAGAAGTAAGTATGGCTGAGATTGAAGGCTTCGAGTGAAGAGTTTGAGTTGTGGGGTAAATCTTGACGTGGTAAAAATTCTAAATTCCCATGTTTATGTTTGATGATCATTACTTTATGTTTATGTATTAAAGATGAAAGTATTGACTAACTTGTGAAGAAGGATTAGCGATACACGATTACAACACTTTGGACGAAGTTCTTTTACGAGTACTTGCTCGAGGACGAGCAAGAGCTAAGCGTGGGGGAGATGTTGACGGTGTATTTTGGTACACCAAGCATGTTCATTACACTTTGGTTTGGATTTGATTATGGAACTAACCCGCCACTAGGCACACTAATCATATAACAAGTTCATCTATGTGCATGCATTTGGAAGTGTTGTGTTTATGTAGGAAAACATGGACATAAAGGACGGATTCGCAACAAGTTCAAAGGAGCATTTCGGAGTCTTGTTCGTGTTCATGAGCTTGATGAAACCACTTCCAATGGTGGCAAGGACCGAAGTGTTACAAAGGAACACCCCCGGGGATTGAAGCATTGTTGACGGTGTATTTTGGTACACCTAGCATGTTCATTACACTTTGGTTTGGATTTGATTATGGAACTAACCCGCCACTAGGCACACTAATCATATAACAAGTTCATCTATGTGCATGCATTTGGAAGTGTTGTGTTTATGTAGGAAAACATGGACATAAAGGATGGATTCGCAACAAGTTCAAAGGAGCATTTACGGAGTCTTGTTCGTGTTCATGAGCTTGATGAAATCACTTCCAATGGTGGCAAGGACCAAAGTGCAACGAGGAACACTCCCGAGGATTGAAGCGTAAAAACTTCATGCGAAGAGAACCTCCATCTTGGACGCGAGGATGACATCGTCAAAATCATGCAAGTGGAGGGGGCAAAGTACATAAATGCATAAGGACCCACGGGAGCGAAAGGGGCGACCGAACCGGGCCGAGGTGGGCCCAGGCCGGTTGGCCCAGGCCGGTCGGCCCAGGCCGGTCGGCCCAGGCCGGCCGGCCCAAACCACTCCAGTGGCCGGTTCAGTCCCGTTTTCCTTGCACCCAAAGGATCTTGAACCCTAAAAAGCCTGGGCACCGCCATTCGACAGAAGAGGAGAGCCATTCGCACCAGGAGGCCATCCATAAGCTAGAGAGAGAGGAGGAGGATCTCTGGAGGGAGATCAACCACCTCGAAAAAAGCACCCTCTCGTGGAGAAGAAGGAAGACACCGTCGGAAGGGAAACCATGATCAACAGTGCCATGATCAGCACCTTGATGGGGTAATCTCCTTGTTCGTCCATGGGTTGCAATCGATCGTAAGATGTAATGATACTTTGTCGGATTTCTATCTATCATCTTGTGTTGAATATACTTTAATGCTTAAGGATTAGCTACCTTATCGTAAAGGGAGTAGGGCCCCAATGCTTCCTTGGATCAATTCAATACGCAGTGTCCATCATAGGTCTAGTCATGAATACCTTCGCGTAGTGACAGTACGAGAGGAGGGAAAGGGTGAAACCGTGGTCACAACCCCCGATAGATTAGATTGGTTTAATGTCTTTAATTGATTGCATGATCGTAGACCCATGGGCGAGTGTCTCCTACTTTGATCACTTATCGTTCTCTCTAGTGTAGTTTAGTTGTTTTCTAGTATAATAGTAAGTTAGGGTTTTAGTAGCTAGTGCGTAGAAGTAGATTGAACGCTTGTAATCCCCTTGCTCTGCGGATTGACAAGAACCTTGGGAATCCCGTGGTGAAAAAGGTGTGGGGTCCGTACGCTTGCGGATCGTAGAGGATACGTCTTTCATCCGTCAACAAGCCCCTTTTTCCAGCGCCGTTGCCGGGGAGCAAGCTAGTTTACATCGTTTGATTTGCATCTAACTTAGTTTTATATTTTAGTTTATCTTTTGTTTGCTATATCTAACATATATTATCTAGAAAACCACCTTGTTTTGTTTTTGTTTTTGTTTTTATCTTATTGTCTAGATGGCGTTCGTTAATCAACCCGTGGAAGAACCGGAGAAATCATTAAGGGATTACGCTAGCCCTCGATGTGAAGACATAAAAGTACAAGAGTCGGATTCGAAGCTCGAAGCGACCAAGTATGAGATTAAATCCAAGATCATCGAGATGGTGGCGGCGAACCCGTTTGAAGGGATGGTTACGGACAACCCATATAGACACATAAGGCATTTCACGACGATATGCAACACGGTGCGTCAAGAAGGAGTTCCCGATGAATGGTTCAAATGGAATCTCTTTCCCTACTCACTTGCCGGCAATGCAAAGACATGGTACGCGTTTGCATCCTTTGAAGTTGAAGGCAATTGGAACAAGTTGACAAAGAAGTTCTACGAGAAGTTCTTTCGAATTAGCAAGGTTCAACATCTAAGGAGGCAAGTGATCAATTTCATGCAAGGAGAAGAGGAAGGGATAGACCAAGCCTGGGATAGGTTTAATGGGTTGATCGAACAATGACCAAAACTCGGCTTCACCGGTGACGTACTCTTGCATACATTTTTCTTTTCCCTAACCCCTAGTTGCATGCAACACGTCGAAATGTGTGCAGGTGGGGATCTGTCATATGGACCTCCCTGGGCCCACTACCTCGGTGGGTACCAGGACCGACTACTCGGTGGGCCCTGGGACTACCCGACTTGTGCTGCACGGCACCTGATGGCGTGAAGCACAAGGATTACAGAGGATAAGTACTCGGTTAGGAAGCTGTACATGTCTCGCACTGTATCGAAGACTCCTAGACGTACTCGACTAGTACTCTCTCCCTAAACCGACTTGTAACCTTGCCTCCCGAACTATATAAGGCGAGGCAGGGACCCCTCTCTTGATCATCTCATCTCACGGCGTAGGATTGCATCATCTTGTAATCGTACCCAATCAATCCAGAGCTACGCAGCATACAGGACGTAGGGTATTACGCACCTCGCGGCCCGAACCTGTCTAAATTGTGTGCCACGTGTCTCTTCCTTCGAGTTACCGATCTCGGCGAGGCCACATTCATCTACTTCGGTACTCCCCTTAGTAGGTTGCCGGTCTAAAACACCGACAGCTGGCGCGCCAGGTAGGGGCTCTCGCCCGAGATCACATGGCGAACTCGACGGCTCCTGTCTACATCAAGCCGACCGTCGCCTTCAACCGCGGCGACACCTTCGTTTTCGGTGCTTGGGTCTGCATTGCTAACGGCGCGGGATCCTTCCAACACCGCCTCACCATGCTGCCCAACCCGGAGACCAGCTTCGTGATGCTTCCTGAGGTTGTCACGGGCGAACTCGCCGGCAAGTTCGGCGAAATTTCGCTTTTCTACCAACACGCTGACTTCAAGCTGGGATCCGCTTCCAACTCGAACTTGAGGTCTCCGTGGGCTATCGCATGCGAGATGGCTGCTCAGCCATCGCATGTGGTTTCACCACCCCGTGAGCGCTCCACGTGTGGTCCCCGCAACCTCAGCAGGGCCCGCACGGAGGCTCCCCCTTCACGCCGGGCCGGCAAGGAGCCCGTACCCGAGTACAACTCGGACTCCGACACCGCCCCCGGCCACGCTTCGGACTCCAACCCCCTCTCTGGCTTCTACTCGGACTCCGCGTACGAGTTCGACTTCGGGTCGGACCCTAAGGATCCCGAGTCCGAGGACAACACTGCGGCGCCCCTTATCGGGACCGGCACGGGGCTGGTTGTAACGTCCACACCTGCCGGGAGATTCGTCTACTGGCCAGATCGCAAGCCCGCCGACCTGATAACCGGGGACTCACGCTACGTCACCTACCTCGACTCGCTCCCGTTCCAGGAGGGAACACCACTTGCCCGAGCTGACTCGTACACCCCAACCGAGGTGGCGAGCTCTGAATCCAGTCTTGGCAACCCCGATCGCCAAGTCTTCATGGCTGCCGGCGACACGCCGGGACCTTCAGGGACGGCTCAAGACAAGTACCTTGAAGACATCTCCGCAGACGAGTTGTCTGCTGATGCACCTGCGGATGTGACCGACGCCAACAGGGACACTCGACGTGAGTGTAACAGGAAGCGCAACGAACGGCGCCGGCGTCTCCGAGACAACCTCCCCATCCACAACCTCGCGGAAGCTCTCGAGGCTGTCGAGAGCAAAGTACACACCACCTCGGAACAGTGCCTCATGTCGATCACAGCGATCGCATGCCAAGCTCAGGGGATACATGCTGGAGAAGTCATTGCCAAGCTCGCTGAAGACGCTTACTTCATGCGGGTCGACAACAGGGTCACCCAGCCGCCCCCTGTCAGGAACCGCGACAACGAAGCTACTAGTCGTAGCGCAGACCTCGGGCGCAACCGTACTCGAGCTGAGCTGCCGGCTCAGCCCAATCGTACTCGCGCAAACGCCGGCGGACCCTCACAGGGTGGCAACAGCAATCGTGAGGTCGTTCCTCACCGCGCCCCCGGCGGCGGCGGCCGTGACCCTAGCAGCGGCGGCAGCGACGGCGGAAGCTCCAACCACGGGGCCAACAGGAGGGCCGGCGGCAGGGGCAGTCGCGGCGGTCGAGACCACGCGAACAGCCATGCCTCCGGAGCCTCACACTACGACGCCCGCCAGAAGATTGAAGAGCTGCGGCGGAAGAAGTCTGCCACTGCAGGCGACAACGACGGCTTCCCTGCCTTCTCACCTCGACTTCGCAACTTGCTCCTCCTCGACAAGTTCAAACCTTTGGGGATCACCAAGTACGATGCGAAGCAGGACCCCATCCAGTGGCTCAGGTGCTACACCCTCTCCATCGAGAACGCTAGCGGCAACAACGACACCAAGTGCCTCTACTTCCCCTTCTGCCTGGACCAAGCCCCACTCACAGGGTGTCGGTGTTTTAGACCGGCAACCTACTAAGGGGAGTACCCGAAGTAGATGAATGTGACTCGACGAGATCGGTAACTCGAAGGAAGAGACACGTGGCACACAATTTAGACAGGTTCGGGCCGCGAGGTGCGTAATACCCTACGTCCTGTATGCTGCGTAGCTCTGGATTGATTGGGCACGATTACAAGATGGTGCAATAGTGCGCAGTGGTTTGTATGAGATGAGATTGGATGAGGTGATCCTAGAGATCGGTCCCTGCCTCGCCTTATATAGTCCGGGAGGCAGGGTTACAAGTTGGAGTAGGGAGAGAGTACTAGTCGAGTACGTCTAGGAGTCCTCCATACAGTGCGGAACATGTACAGCTCCCTAACCGAGTACAACTCCTGTGTAGTCCTTGTGCTCCACGCCTTCAGGTGCCGTGTAGCGCAAGCCGAGTAGTCCCAGGGGCCCACCGAGGTAGTGGGCCCAGGGAGGTCCATACGACAAGCCCCCGAGTACTTTGTAGTCGAGAAGGATAGCTTCAAGTAGTCTTGACGGCCTTAACAAGTAGTCCTCAAGCGTCCCTGAGTGCTACAAGTCAAAGTCTTCAAGAGTAGTCGAAGCATCCCGAGGCTGGAATGTACTCCCGCTGATATTTGAGCAATCTTGAAGTCTTCTCGAGTAGTCCCAAGCGTCCTCGAGCACTGCCTTCGAAGGTCTTCAAAAACTGCCTACCTTGTCTTGAAGCCGAAGCTGATATGGAGGTGCGATTGCAAAATCGCACTCCATATGGAGTAGCCCCCGAGCCTTAGGTTGAGCCGCAGGCTCTGGCTGAGGGTCCATCTGAAATCTTGGCAAGAAAATCCCGAAAAATCCGGAGAGAAAAAACCGAAGGACACGTGGCACGGAGCCCCCGAGCCTTGAGTCGAGTACTTCCTCTCGAATTCAAGGGTCATCTTGAAGAATGTGTCCTGAGATGCTCTTGAGACTAGCCGCTCCCAGGTAGTTGAGTAGAAGTAGCCAAGCCCCCGAGGTGAGGCGCGTCGACTAGTAGAATACGAAGGGTCACGCACAGCCACTGAGTCAGCCGCGCGTGGACTTATCCAGCCGCCCGTTGCGGAGCCGGTTTGACTTATAAATAGAAGCCAAAACCCTTAGGGTTTTTCACCCATCCGAGCTGCAGTCATTTCGATTCCATCTGAAGTAGATCCACTCCCAGCGCTTGCTGCCGCCGTAGTAGATTCAAGTGCGCTGCCACCCAAAGCTTTTAGGGTAACCCCCGAGCGGATGCGCGTGAAGACGCCCTGCACTTGGAGGATGAAGCCGTCACCATCCAAGACGTAGAAGGCCGCCGGGAAGAAGAGGGGCCGCGAAGAAGCCACCGCGGCTGCCACCGGAGCAGCGCCGCCCATGTCTCCACCGCGGGCCGATCCAAGCCGCGAGTGGAAGAAATCCAAGGTGAAGACGGAGGATCTGCTGGCCCTCCTAAACAGCGGGTTCATCCGGGAGAAGGAGGTCGACATGTGGAGGGCCGCTGCTGGAGATCCGTATCCAATGGAGAAGACCGAAGACGAGATCCCCATGTTTGCGTGGTTCGTGGAGCGCGGGCTTGCGCTCCCAGCCAGCGATTTCTTCAAAGGGCTGCTCGGGTACTACGGGATCGAGTACCTAAATCTGAATCCCAACGGCGTCTTCCACACCGCAGTCTTCTTGCATTTCTGTGAAGCCTTCCTTGGGATCAAGCCACATTGGATACTATTCCAGAAGTTCTTCCGCGTCAAGCCGCAGCCAAGTGCCACCAACCCAAGGGTAGTCGGAGGAGCCGGCATCCAGTTGAGAGAAGACGCCGCGGAGCAATATCTGGCGTACAAGCTTGTTGATTCCAACACTGATTGGAAGACGCGGTGGTTCTATATCACGAACCACCACCCTGGCCTGCCGAAGCCGAGCGGGAGGCAGCCCAGGCACCGCGAGTGGTGGAACTCGGAGCCCACCATGCAAGAAGGAATCCAGCTTCCCGAGTTGCTGGCACGCATCAAGGTGCTGAGGGAGGTGGGACTGAGGGCCGAGCACGTGGCCTTCAGTTTCATGAAGCGGAGGGTGCAACCGTTGATGGCTCGAGACACCTTAGGCTTCGAGAACACTGGCGACGACGACACGTCGCGGATGCCCGGAGGCGAGCTGGACGACAGCGACATCATCGAGAGGTTGTCGCGGATCTTCAAAGATATGCCACCGTACACGGCGTGCCCTGTTGAAGAGTACTCCGCCGCGCGCCCGCCCAAGGAGGTGAGTAGTCGTACTCCCCTGGTCGAGTAGTCATTGCTTGGTGTAGATTTGCTGACGTCTTCGTGTCTTGCAGGATGACTTGAAGAAATTCATCTCCGAGCCGCAGCCGCCCCCAAGTGGGATCGAGATTTCGAAGGAGGGGAAGGCGAAGGAGAAAGAGCGGCGAGAAGTCGGTGTAGGCGATGACACCGTCATCATGGAGGACACCTCCGACGACGATGACGACGACGACGACGAGACGTTGCAGGACCGCTTCCAGCTGCGGTCGACGTTTAGCCGCCCGGGCTTGCCTCATGTTCCTCTGGTGCAAGACCCCCCGACTAGCCTGGAGGCTAGCCTGGCTGCGCCGCCACGGAGGCCGCGCAACCCCGCCAGGAAGCGGGTGGCGAAGAAGCTCAAGGTCTCGAGACCATGCCTGAGGAGGTGAGATGCCTTGACTAGAGTAGTCAAGTACCCGATCGTGCGAGTACCCTTTGCTGATGAGTAGTCTTCCTTGTATGCAGGAGGTGCCGCCAATGGAGCCCGTCGAAGAGGGCGACGAAGGCGTGTGGGACAAAGTGGGGGAGCCAGCTGGAAGTCGTAGTCCAGCCCCCATTGTCGAGGAGCTCTTGGCGCAGCTGGAGCGCTAGCCCCCTGCTCCACAGGGGAGCACGGAGCCTATAGCCGCCGCCGTTGAAGAGGTGGTGGCTTCAGGAGCGCAAGAGAGCGCTGCGCCAGCTGCCGTCACACAGGAGGCGGTAGCCGCAGGGGCGCAGGAGGATGCACCCGCCGAGGGTGGCATGGTCGACATTGTCAGCATCCTCGGTGCTCCGGCCGTGAAAATAGTCCGGTCGAACTTGTGAGTACTCCATCTTCGCGAGTAGTACTTGTTGTAGTAGTCGAGGTTGACTGACGACCAGTTGTGTGTGCTTCTGTAGGAAATCCACGGATCTGTCCTGGGAGGGGGTGAGCCCTCATCAGCGGTGGCGGAGAAAGTTGCGCCGCCCGCAGAGGAGTCCACTCCCGCGCCCCAGGCGGTGCCCGAGCCGCCGGCTGCCGAGGCGACGTTGCCGGAGGCCAGCGTTGTCGAAGGTGAGTGCTCTTCTTGAAGCTACAGAGCCCCTTTTGAAGTAGTCGTAGTCGCTGATGTACTCATCTTCTTTTTGCATGCGCTGAAGGTGAAGGCAGTGACATCCCTGCAGGGGTGCCGATGTAGAAGTCGATACCAGGGGCCCCGGAGGCTGCGGGAGGAGCCCCCGAGCCTGTGGAGGAGGTCATCGAGGAGGCCGCCGTGACGGCCGGGGGAGAGGGCGTCACCACGTCGCCAGAGGTTGCTCTGGAGGTGGCTATCCGCTCCCGGAGATCCGGGACGCGAGCCCATCCGCCTCGCGCCGATGACGGAGGGCCACCGCGAGTAGTCGCGGCGGGATAGAGCTGCTCGCAGATGATCTTGTCGAGCCTGCGACGGTGGCGAAGCACCTGGAGGCGATCCGTCAGGCCGAGCAGTGGATGAAGGTAAGTAGCCGTAGCTTCTGAGTAGTCAATCCTCTGTTTGTTGAGTACTCTCATGACTTGAGTTGTCTTGTGTAGGACGTTGCGGAGCAGTCCCGCGACAAGTCGAACATGCTGCAGGGCTATGGTGACGTGGTGCTCCGAGCCGAAGCGCTAGAAGAGCAACTTGTGAAGTCGCGGAAGCACGCAGCTGCCATGCAGTCGAAGCTCGACGCCGCCTTCGCCAAGTACCACAACGACGTCCAAGAGTTGTAGGTGAAGGGCGACGACTTGGTGCGGAAGAATAAGGGCCTCCGCAACAAGAACAAAGGTATTCCCCTCAACTTGTCGGGTACTTGTTGGAGGTCGAGAAGTCTCTGACCCGCTGTTGCGTTGCTGTGTTGCAGAGCTCGAGGGCCAGGTGGAGCAGCTGAAGTGTTCGGAGACGAGCATGAAGAACCTCTTCTACCGGGAGCAAGAAGCCCGCCAGGTACTCGAGCTCGACTACAAAGAACTCACCTTCGAGTGCGAGAAGCACATGGAGCTCCGGATTGCTTCTGACCGCGATCTCGTCAACTGCTACAAATCCTTGCAGAAGTTGAATGAAGACTGCAAGGCATTGCGGGCCCAACTGAAGGAGCTCGAAGAAGCCGCACTGCCGATCGCAAGACTCCTGGTGCCGCACCCGGGCGGCCCCAAGATTGCCCCGCTGGTGGATCGCCTCAAGGAAGCTCCGAGCCGGCTGGCGGCCTACGTGAAGCACATGGCGAGGTCGATCCCAAGACAAGTCTTGGCCTTCATGAAGTCGTACTTCCCGAAGGCCCCAGTGGAGGTAGTCGCCGGCGGGGTAGCCGCCAACTGCACTGATGAGCAGTATGCAGAGCTGCTGGAGCAGATGGCTCCCATCGCAGAGCAAGTAGCTGAGAAGCTTAACCTCCAGTAGCCCTGTAATAGATAGCTAGTAGCCATGGTTGTACAGGAAAACAATTGTAATAAATTGCTTAAGCATCAATGAAAGAAATTTCACAGCAATGAGTACTCGTAGTCGCGATCTCAGAGTGCAGAGCCCCCATCGTGTAGTGGATGCGAGTAGTAGTACTCGGCAATAGTGGTCCCGTTTTAGGGAGTAGACAGTAAAGAAGCTGAACAATCAAACTTTATTACTGAAGAAGTACTCCTGGATGGCCAGGGTCGTAGTTACAGAGTAGTCGCTTGGACCCGGAGGGCCGCTTACAGCTGAGTAGCGCTGGAGCGGGGTAGCCGCTTACAGCAGTTGATCCGTAAGTAGCCGTGTAGGCTGGATCGTAGATCCGTAGGTAGCCGTGCAGGCTGGATCTTGGAGTGTGGTCTCTTAGTAGACCGCTGCTAGAGTCCTTGACGCTCGTGGCAGCCCAGGGTCCGTAGGTAGCCGCACGGGCTGGATCCTGGAGAGGAGAAGTCCGGAGACTGGAGCCAGGACCCGGGGGTCGCTTACGGCAAGGGGTGTTGATGTAGTCGTGTAGACTTGAACCCCAGAGTAGTCGTGTAGACTAGGCGTAGAATCGACAGAGTTGGTCTACGTTCCACGAGTTGTTGATGTCTTCGCCTTCAAGTGTTTGGAGGCGGTAGGAGCCCGGCCCGGTCACCTTTGCGACGGTGAAGGGACCTTCCCAGGGGGAACTGAGCTTGTGTAGTCCTTCCGTGTTCTGGATACGGCGGAGGACGAGATCACCAACGTTGAAGGAGCGTTCCTTGACGTTGCGATCATGGTAGCGTCGGATACCCTCTAGGTACCTTGCTGACTGGACGAGGGCAGCGCAGCGAGCTTCTTCGAGGCTGTCGATGTCAACTCGTCTACTGTCTTCTGAGACGCCTTCGTCATAGTGCTCCACTGCTGGCGAGTTCCATATGATGTCGGCAGGGAGGATTGCTTCGGAGCCGTAGACCAGGAAGTAGGGGGATTGCCCCGTTAGCTTGGACGGCTGAGTCCGTAGCCCCCAGAGTGCGTTGGGTAGTTCCTTGATCCACTTGCCCCCTTTAGAGTTAGCAGCGTCGTGTAGCCGCTTCTTGAGAGCGTCGAGCACCATCCCGTTGGCGCGCTCGACTTGTCCGTTGGCCCGTGGATGGGAAACTGAGACGTATCGGACGTCGATCCCGCTGTTCTCGCAATATTCCCAGAACTGGTGCTTGTTGAAGTTGGAGCCCAGGTCTGTGATGATGCGGTGGGGTAGCCTGTAGCGGTGTACGAGTTCATCCAGGAAGTCAAGTACTCTGTCAGCCTTGGGGCATGTGACCGGCTTGACCTCGATCCACTTGGTGAACTTGTCGATAGCCACCAGTACCCTGTTGAATCCTCCTGGCGCAGTTGGCAGTGGCCCAATCATGTCGAGCCCCCAGCAAGCGAAGGGCCAGGTTGGCGGTATGGTGACTAGCTTATAGGCTGGGACGTGTTGCTGCTTGGCGAAGTACTGGCATCCTTGGCACCGTCTGAGGAGTTCTTCAGCGTCGCCTAGAGCAGTGGGACAGTAGGACTTGGCGCGGCGGAAGAGTTGCTCGGCCGCGTTCTTATCGGAGGGGACCTTCTGCTCGCTGAGGTAGTCGATGAAGGGTTGCCTCCAGTCCACGTCGATCATCATGACCTCCTGCCCAGCTGGTGGATGGGCTGGGACAGTGGTCGGTGACACCGGCTCCGGGATGGATGGCGCGTGAAGCTCGTGGACGAAGACACCCGCTGGCACTTGTGCGCGGGTGGATCCAAGCTTCGAGAGGACGTCCGCTGCAACGTTGTTGTCGCGGACGATGTGATGGAACTCGAGACCATAGAACTTGTTCTCGAGCTTGCGGACTTCTAGGCAGTAGGCGTCCATGTTCTCCTTGTTGCGGTCCCAGGACTTGTTGACTTGGTTGATGACCACTGCGGAGTCGCCGTAGACTAGTAGCCGCTTGATGCCCAGTGAAGCCGCGAGGCGGAGCTCGTGTAGTAGGGCTTCGTACTCGGCTTCGTTGTTTGAGACCTTCCAGAAGATCTATAGGACGTACTTGAGTTGTTCGCCCGTTGGAGAGATCAGGAGTACCCCTGCACCTGCGCCCTCGAGGTTGAGTGAGCCGTCAAAGTACATCACCCAATGCTCTGGTCGCACAGTGGGAGTAGGTAGCTGGTTCTCCCGCAACTCTGCCATGAAGTCGACTAGTGCCTGCGACTTGATGGCTGTGCGTGGCTTGAAGTCGATGGTGAGGGCACCGAGCTCGACAGCCCACTTGGAGATCCTTCCAGTAGCATCTTGGTTCCGCAAGATGTCGCCGAGCGGGTAGTCGGTGACGATGGAGACCGAGTACTGTTGGAAGTAGTGTCGCAGCTTCCGCGAGGTGATGAGTAGTGCGTACAGGAGCTTCTGCACGGGCTGATAGCGGGCCTTGGACTCTGATAGAACCTCGCTGACGAAGTAGACTGGGCGCTGGACCGGGTAGGCGTGGCCGTCTTCCCCGCCGCTCGACAACGATGGCGATGCGACCACGTGAGTAGTCGCGGCTAGGTAGAGCGAGAGCGCTCGCCCTTGTGAGGAGTCGTGAGGATCGGTGGCTTCGATAAGAAGTCCTTGAGCTGAGCAAGGGCTTGATCCTCCTCTGGAGTCCACACGAACTTCTCTTGATGCTTGAGTAGTTTGAAGAAGGGGAGGCCCCGTTCTCCTAGCCTCGAGATGAATCTGTTCAGCGCCACCATGCACCCTGTCAGCTTCTCGACGTCTTTGATGCTCGTGGGAGCTTTCATGCCGGTGATGGCGGAGATCTTCTCGGGGTTGGCTTCGATGCCGCGCTGGCTGATGATGAAGCCGAGTAGTTTGCCCGAAGGGACGCCGAAGACGCACTTGTTCGGGTTGAGCTTCCAGCGGTATTCGCGTAGTGATGCGAAGGTCTCTTCAAGATCGTCAATGAGGGTACTGGAGTCCCTGGTCTTGACAACCACGTCATCCACGTAGGCCTCGACGTTCTTGTTGAGCTGCCTCTTGAAGCAGGCCTCGATAGCTCGTTGGTAGGTAGCGCCGGCGTTCTTCAACCCGAAGGACATGGTCGTGTAGCAGTACGCGCCAAACGGGGTGATGAACGTGGTCTTCTCCTGGTCTTCTTCCTTGATCGCAATCTGGTGGTACCCGGAGTAGCAGTCGAGGAAGCAGAGCAGGTCGCAGCCCGCCGTGGAGTCGATGACTTGATCAATCCGCGGCAACCCGAAGGGGTCCTTGGGGCAGTGCTTGTTGAGGTCGGTGTAGTCGACGCACATCCTCCACTCGTTCGAGTTCTTCTTGCGGACGAGGACAGGGTTGGCGAGCCACTCAGGATGGAAGACTTCTCTGATGAAGCCAGCTGCGAGTAGTTTGGTGAGTTCCTTCTTGATGGCGTCCCGCCTGTCGTCGGCAAAGCGTCGGAGGTGTTGTCGTATGGGGGTGGCCTTAGGATCGACGTTGAGGAGTGCTCAATCAGCTCCCTGGGCACTCCTGGCATGTCCGCTGGCTTCCACGCGAAGATGTCGCGGTTAGCCCGAAGGAAGCTGATGAGCGCGTCTTCCTATTTGGGGTCGAGGCCAGACCCGATGGTGGTGGTCTTGCCGGGGTCACCCATTCCGAGGTCGACCGTCTTGACGAGTACCTCCTCAGGTGGCTGAGGCTTGTTGGTGCTGTCAGATTTCTCTGGGATGTCGAGTTCACTTGTAGCAAGCTTCTTCGACGCGGCGTAGACCTCCATCATCGCATTGGGTACTTGGTTCGTAGAGGCGATCTCCACGGCTTCTGTGTCGCAGTCGTGGGAGATCTTCAAGTCCCCTTGGAGGGAGAGTACACCGGCTGGGCTTGGCATTTTGAGTACCAAGTAGGTGTAGTGGGGCACCGCCATGAACTTGGCGATGGCCGGTCTGCCGAGGATGGCGTGGTAGGAGGTCTCGAAGTCCGCGACCTCGAACTTGATGTACTCGATACGGTAGTTGTCCCGAGATGCCCCGAAGGTAACTGGCAGGACCACTGAGCCCAATGTAATAGCCGCGTTGCCAGGGACGATGCCGTAGAAGGGCACGTTGCTCTTGGTGAGCATATGAGTGATGTCGAGCTTCATTTTCTTCAAGGTCTTGGTGAAGAGGACGTTGAGCCCGCTTCCACCGTCGATGAGCACCTTGTTGAGTTTGGAGCCCGCCACCGTTGGCTTCAGGACGAGGGGAAACCGTCCTGGTTCAGAGAAGCTGGTCCATTGATCCGCGCGGGAGAAGGGGATGGGTACCTCCGACCACCTGAGAGGGGTCGGGACCGCTGGTTCGATGGACATTACTTCACGACGGGTAGCCTTCTGCTCCCGCCTGCTGGGCAGTCCGCCGAAGAGGACGTTGACGGTCTTCTCAGGTTCTTGGAAGTCGTTGTTGTCACCGTCCTTCTTCTTGCCCTTTTGGTCGTGAGGGTGCGGTGGCTCCGGCGTCTCCTTGAGTGTGTGCCTGAGCTGGTAGCACTGTTCGGTGGTGTGGTTGCCGTTTGCATGCCACGGGCACTTCTCCTTCAGTAGGTCTTTGAAACCGCCAGAGTTCTTCTTCGGGTTCCCTTCCGCAGGGTGCTGGATAGCCGCGACGGTGTTGTCTGGCTTGCGCTTGCGGTTGGGACCCGAGTAGTTGTTGTTGTTGTTGTTGCGACCGCCCTGGTTCGCGTTGCTGCCGCTGCCGCCGCCCTGGTTCTGCTTGGTCTTGCCGCGGATGGCGTCGTACTCGGCATTGGCCTTGTCTTCTTCATCCGCCCAGGATGTGATCATGTCCTTGAGGTGGGGGATGGACCTGGGGCGGCGACGACCGAAGTCTTCGAAGGTGCGGCGGTGGTAGAGGCCGTCTTGGAAGAGGTCGATGACCTCCTTGTCGGTGACGTCGACGACGGTGGCGCGCTTGTCGAAAAAGCGGCGCATGTACTTGCGGAGGGTCTCGCCTTGTTCCTGCTTGATCATGGCCAGGTCCATGCGAGTACCCGATCGGCCCATGGCGCCTGCGAAGTTGCTTGTGAACTGCTCCTTCAGCTGGTCCCACTTGTCGATCGAGTGCTTGTCCAGCGACTCGAGCCAAGTGAGTGGTGCTTGGTCCAGGCATAAGGGGAAGTAGAGGCACTTGGTGTCGCTGTTGCCGCCAGCGTTCTCGATGGAGAGGGCGTAGCACCTGAGCCACTGGATGGGGTCCTGCTTCGCATCGTACTTGGTGATCCCCAAAGGCTTGAATTTGTCGGGGAGGAGCAAGTTGCGAAGTCGAGGTGAGAAGGCGGGGAAGCCGTCGCCCTCGGCTGCGGTGGTCGACTTCTTCCGCCGCAGCTCCTCAATCTTCTGGCGAGCGTCGTACCCGCCATGTGAGGCGCCGGAGGCGTGGCTATTCGCGTGGCCTCGGCCACCGCAACTGCCGCCGCCGCCAGCTCTCCTGTTGGCTCCATGGTTGGAGCTTCCTCCGTTGCTGCCGCCGCCGTCGGGGTCGTTGCCGCCGCCACCGGCCGGAGCGCGGTGGGGAACAACTTCCCGGTTGCCGTGGTCGTGCTGTGAAGGTCCACCGGCGTTGGAGCGACGACGGTTTGGCTCGGCTGGGAGGTCAGCTCGAGTACGGTTAGGACCGTTGTTGGCGCTGTGACTGGTAGCTTCATTGTCGCGGGGTCTGGCCGGAGGAGGCTGGTTGACTCTGTTGTCGACCCGCATGAAGTAAGCTTTTTCAGCGAGCTTGGCGATGACCTCTCCAGCGCGTATGCCCTGAGCCTGGCGTGCGATTGCTGTGATCGACATGAGGCACTGCTCGGGGGTAGTGTGCACTCTGCTCTCGACCGCCTCGAGAGCTTCCGCGAGGTTGCGGACGGGGAAGTTGTCGCGGAGGCGTCGACGACGTTCGTTGCGCTTCCGGTTACGTTCACGTCGAGCGTCCCTGTCTGCCGGAGTCTCGTTTGGTGGAGCATCAGCAGAGAGCTCGTCGGAGGAGATGTCTTCCTGTGTACTTGTCCTGAGCCGTGCCTGAAGGCCCTGGGGTGTCGCCGGCAGCCATGAAGACTTGGCGATCGGGGGTGCCAAGGCTGGACTCAGAGGGTGCCACCTCAGTTGGTGTGCTTGAGTCAGCCCGGGCTAGCGGTGTTCCTTCCTGGAACGGTAGCGAGTCGATGTAGGCGACCTAGCGTGAGTCTCCCTTTATCAGGTCGGCAGGCTTGTGGTTTGGCCAGTAGACATATCTTCCGGCCGGCGTGGATGCTATAACCAGCCCAGAGGCTGGCCCTGATAAAGGAAGCTCAGTGGAGTTGTCCTCGGACTCGGGCTTCTCAGGGTCCGACCCGAAGTCGAACTCGTAATCCGGGTTCGAGTAGAACTCGGATAGAGGGCTGGAGTCCGGAGCGCGATCGGGGGCGGCGTCGGAGTCCGAGCTGTACTCGGGTACGAGCTCCTTGCCGGCCCGGCGCGAAGTGGGAGCCCCCGTGCGGGCCCGGCTGAGGATGCGGGGGCCACGTGCAGAGTGCTCGCGCTGTGAGGGGACCGCCTGCGATGGCTGAGCAGCCGGCTCGCATGCGATGGCCCATGGCGACGTCGAGTCCGAGTTGGAAGCGGGCTCGAGCTCGAAGTCAGCGTGGTGGTCGAACAGCGAAATTTCACCGAACTTGCCGGCGAGTTCACCCGTGACAACTTCAGGAAGCGTCACGAAGCCTGTCTTCGGGTTGGGCTGCATGGTCAGGCGGCGCTGGAAGGAGCCCGCGCCATCAGCAGTGCAGACCCAGGTGCCGAACACGAAGGTGTCACCGCGGTTGAAGGCAACGGTTAGCTTGAAGCAGACGGAAGCCGTCGAGTTCGCCATGTGATCTCGGGCGAGAGCCCCTACCTGGCGCGCCAGCTGTCGGTGTTTTAGATCGGCAACCTACTAAGGGGAGTACCCGAAGTAGATGAATCTGACTCGCCGAGATCGGTAACTCGAAGGAAGAGACACTTGGCACAAAATTTAGACAGGTTCGGGCCGCGAGGTGCGTAATACCCTACGTCCTATATGCTGCGTAGCTCTGGATTGATTGGGCACGATTACAAGATGGTGCAATAGTGCGCCGTGGGTTGTATGAGATGAGATTGGATGAGGTGATCCTAGAGATCGGTCCCTGCCTCGCCTTATATAGTCCGGGAGGCAGGGTTACAAGTCGGAGTAGGGAGAGAGTACTAGTCGAGTACGTCTAGGAGTCCTCCATACAGTGCGGAACATGTACAGCTCCCTAACCGAGTACTACTCCTGTGTAGTCCTTGTGCTCCACGCCTTCAGGTGCCGTGTAGCGCAAGCCGGGTAGTCCCAGGGGCCCACCGAGTAGTCGGTTCTGGTACCCACCGAGGTAGTGGGCCCAGGGAGGTCCATACAACACAGGGCTCGAGTCGCTGGACAAGCACTCGATCGATAAGTGGGACCAGCTGAAGGAGCAGTTCACCAGCAACTTCGCGGGCGCCATGGGCTGCTCGGGTACTCTCATGGACCTGGCCATGGTGAAGCAGGAACAAGGCGAGACCCTCCGCAAGTACATGCACCTCTTCTTCGACAAGCGTGCCACTGCAGTCGACGTCACCGACAAGGAGGTCATCGACCTCTTCCAAGACGGCCTCTACCACCGCCGCACCTTCGAAGACTTCGGTCGCCGCCGCCCCAAGTCCATCCCCCACCTCAAGGACATGATCACGTCCTGGGCGGATGAAGAAGACAAGGCCAACGCCAAGTACGGCGCCATCCGTGGCAAGAGCAAGCAGAACACGGGCGGCGGCGGCGGCAACAACGGGAACCAAGGCGGTCGCAACAACAACAACTACTCGGGTCCCAACCGCAAGCGCAAGCCAGAAACACTGTCGCGGCTATCCAGCGCCCTGCGAAGAAGAACTCGAAAAGACCCCCGGCGGCTTCAAAGACTTGCTGAAGAAGAAGTGCTCGTGGCATCTGGACGGCAACCACACCACCGAGCAGTGCTACCAACTCAGGCGAGCACTCAAGAGTACTCCAGAGCCACCGCACCCTCATGACAAGAAAGGCAAGAAGAAGAACGACGGAGGCAACGACAACTTCCAGGAACCCGACAAGACTGTCAACGTCCTCTTCGGTGGACTACCCAGCAGACGGGAGCAAAAGGCTACCCGTCGAGAAGTCATGAGCATTGAACCAGCGGTTCCGACCCCTCTCAGGTGGTCAGAGGTACCCATTATCTTCTCCCGCGTGGATCAATTGACAAGCTTCTCCGAACCAGGGGGGTTCCCTCTCGTCCTGAAGCCGGTGGTCGCGGGCTCCAGGCACAACAAGGTCCTCATCGACGGTGGAAGCGGGCTCAACGTCCTTTTCACCAAGACCTTGAAGAAGATGAATCTCGACATCACCCACATGCTCACCAAGAGCACCTCGCCCTTCTACGGCATCGTCCCCGGCAACGAGGCTATCCCACTGGGCTCAGTGGTCCTGCCAGTTACCTTTGGGGAATCTCGGGACAACTACCATACCGAGTACATCAAGTTCGAGGTCGCGAACTTCGAGATGTCCTACCACGCCATCCTCGGCAGACCAGCTATCGCCAAGTTCATGGCGGTACTCCACTACACCTACTTGGTACTCAAGATGCCAAGTCCAGCAGGTGTACTCTCACTGCAAGGGGACTTGAAGATCTCGCACGACTGCGACACCGAAGCCGTGGAGATCACCTCTAAGAATCAAGTACCCAATGCTATGATGGAGGTCTACGCTGCATCGAAGAAGCTTGCCCCAAGTGAACTCGACATCCCTGAGAAGTCAGACAAAACCAACAAGCCTCAGCCAGCTGAGGAAGTTCTGGTCAAGACGATCGACCTCGGGACAGGCGACAGCAGCAAGACCACCACCATCGGGGCCGGCCTCGACCCCAAATAGGAAGACGCGCTCATCACTTCCTCCGGGCTAACCGCGACATCTTCGCGTGGAAGCCAGCGGACATGCCAGGAGTGCCCAGGGAATTGATTGAGCACAGCCTCAACGTCGATCCTAAAGCTACCCCCATGCGACAACACCTTCGCCGTTTCGCCGACGACAGACGGGATGCCATCAAGAAGGAACTCGCCAAACTACTCGCAGCTGGCTTCATCAGAGAAGTCTTCCATTCTGAGTGGCTCGCCAACCCCGTCCTCGTCCGCAAGAAGAACTTGAACGAGTGAGGATGTGCGTCGACTACACCAATCTCAACAAGCACTGCCCCAAGGACCCCTTCGGGTTGCCGCGGATTGATCAAGTCATCGACTCCACGGCGGGCTGCGACCCCGCTCTCGCTTCCTCGACTACTACTCCGGTACCACCGTATCGCGATCAAGGGAGAAGACCAGGAGAAGACTGCGTTCATCACCTCGTTTGGCGCGTACTGCTACACGACCATGTCCTTCAGGTTGAAGAACGCCGGTGCCACCTATCAACGAGCTATCCAGGCCTGCTTCAAGAGGCAACACAACAAGAACGTCGAAGCCTACGTGGATGACGTGGTCGTCAAGACCAGAGACTCCAGTACCCTCATCGACAATCTTGAAGAGACTTTCGCATCCCTACGCGAGTACCGCTGGAAGCTCAACCCGAACAAGTGCGTCTTCGGCGTACCTTCGGGCAAACTACTCGGCTTCATCATCAGCCAATGCGGCATCGAAGCCAACCCCGAGAAGATCTCCGCCATCACCAGTATGAAGGCTCCCACGTGCATTAAAGACGTCCAGAAGCTGACCGGGTGCATGGCGGCCTTGAACGGATTTATCTCGAAGCTTGGAGAACGGGGGCTCCCCTTCTTCAAACTACTCAAGCACCAAGAGAAGTTCGTGTGGACTCCAGAGGCGGACCAAGCCCTTGCCCAGCTCAAGGACTTCTTATTGAAGCCACCATTCCTCACGGCTCCTTGCAAAGGAGAGCAGCTACTGCTCTATCTCGCTGCGACTACTCATGTGGTCAGTACTGCCATCATCGTTGAGCGGCAGGAGACGGCCACGCCTATCCAGTCCAGCGCCCAGTCTACTTCGTCAGCGAGGTCTTGTCAGAGTCCAAGGCACGCTACCCCCCGTACGTGCTTCGTATGCGTACTCATCACCTCGCGGAAGCTACGACACTACTTCCGGGAGTACTCGATCTCCGTCGTCACCGACTACCCGCTCGGCGACATCCTGCGGAACCAAGATGCTACTGGAAGAATCTCCAAGTGGGCAGTCGAACTCGGCGCCCTCACCATCGACTTCAAGCCACGCACAGCCATCAAGTCGCAAGCACTAGTCGACTTCATGGCGGAGTGGCGGGAGAATCAGCTACCTACTCCAACCGAGCGACCAGAGAATTGGGTGATGTACTTCGACGGCTCACTCAACCTCTAGGGCGCAGGAGCAGGGGTACTACTGATTTCTCCAACGGGCGAACAACTCAAGTACGTCCTGCAGATCTTCTGGAAGGTCTCAAACAACGAAGCCGAGTACGAAGCTCTCCTACATGGGCTCCGTCTCGCGGCTTCACTGGGCATCAAGCGGCTACTAGTATATGGCGACTCCACAGTGGTCATTAACCAAGTCAACAAGTCCTGGGACCGCAACAAGGAGAACATGGACGCCTACTGCCTAGAAGTCCGCAAGCTCGAGAACAAGTTCTATGGTCTCCAGTTCCACCACATCGTCCGTGACAACAACGTTGCAGCGTACGTCCTGTCGAAGCTTGGCTCTACTCGCGCTCAAGTACCAGCGGGTGTCTTCGTCCACGAGCTTCACGCGCCATCCATCCCGGAGCCGGCGCCACCGACCACTGTCCCAGTGCATCCGCCGGCTGGCCAGGAGGTCATGATGATCGACGTGGACTGGAGGCAACCCTTCATCGACTACCTCAGCGAGCAGAAGATTCCCTCGGACAAGAACTTGGCCGAGCAGCTCATCCGCCGCGCCAAGTCCTACGTCCTTGTCGGAGAAAAGCTTTACAGGCGGGGCACATCTTCTGGAGTACTCATGAAGTGCGTCCCCAGACAAAAAGGCAAGGGCATCTTGGAGGAGATCCACAAGGGCGTCTGCGGCAACCACGCGTCCTCTCGTACGCTGGTCAGCAAGGCTTTCCGACGAGCCTTCTACTGGCCCACAGCTCTGGGCGACGCCGAAGAACTCGTCAGAAGGTTCCAAGGGTGCCAGTACTTTGCCAAGCAGCAACACGTCCCAGCCTACAAGCTAGTCACCATACCGCCAACCTGGCCTTTCGCTTGCTGGGGGCTCGACATGATTGGGCCACTGCCAACTGCGCGGGGTGGATTCAACAGAGTATTGGTGGCCATCGACAAGTTCACCAAGTGGATCGAGGTCAAGCCGGTCACATGCCCCAAGGCTGACAGAGTACTCGACTTCCTGGATGAACTCGTGCATCGCTACGGACTACCCCACCGCATCATCACAGACCTGGCTCCAACTTCAACAACCACCAGTTCTGGGAGTACTGTGAGAACAGCGAGATCGACGTTCGATATGTCTAAGTTGCCCATCCTCGAGCCAACGGACAAGTCGAGCACGCCAACGGGATGGTGCTCGCCGCTCTCAAGAAGCGGCTACACGACGCTGCTAACTCTAAAGGAGGCAATTGGATCAAGGAACTACCCAATGCACTCTAGGGGCTACGTACTCAGCCCTCCAAGCCAACGGGGCAATCCCCTTACTTCCTGGTCTACGGCTCCGAAGCAATCCTCCCTGCTGATGTCATATGGGATTCACCAGCAGTGGAGCACTACGACGAAGGCGTCTCTGAAGACAGCAAACGAATTGACATCGACAGGCTCAAAGAAGCTCGCTACGCTGCCCTCGTCCAATCAACAAGGTACCTAGAGGGTATCCGACGCTACCACGACCGCAACGTCAAGGAACGCTCCTTCAACGTTGGCAATCTCGTCCTCCGTCGCATCCAGAACACGGAAGGACTACACAAGCTCAGCCCCCCCTGGGAAGGTCCCTTCACAGTCGCAAAGGTGACCGGGCCGGGCTCCTACCGCCTCCAGACACTTGAAGGCGAAGACGTCAACAACTCGTGGAACGTCGACCAGCTCTGTCGGTTCTACGCCTAGTCTACACGACTACTCTGGGGCTCAAGTCTACGCGACTACATCAAGACCCCTCCGCCGTAAGCAGCCTCCGGGTCCGGGCACTAGTCCCCGAACTACTTCTTCACTGTAAGCGGCCTCCGGTCCGTGCACCGGCCTCCGACTACTCCTCTCCAGAATCCAGCCCATGCGGCTACCTACGGATCCTGGGCTGCGACGAGTGACAAAGGACTCTAGCAGCGGTCTAATGAGAGACCATGTACTTCTAGATCCAGCCTATACGGCTACTTACGGATCTACTGCTGTAAGCGGCTACTCGCCCTAGCACTACTTAGCCGTAGGCGGCCTCCGGGTCCTGGCGACTACCCTGTAAATACGGCCCTGGCCATCCAAGTGTACTTCTTCAGTAATAAAGTTTGATTGTTCATCAACTACTTTACTGTCTTCTTCCCTCTGCGGGACTACTGCCGAGTACCACTACTCGCAACAACTCCACGATGGGACTCCGCACTCAGAGATCGCGGCAACGAGTACTCATTGATGGAAACTTTTCTTCATTCATACTTAAACAATTACAATTGTTTTTGTACAACTACTGCTATGAGCTAACTATTACAGGACTACTGGAGATTAAGTTTTTCGGCGACTTGATCTGCAATGGGCGCCATCTGCTCCAGCAGCTCCGCATACTGCTCGTCGGTACAGTTGGTGGCTAGTCCACCAGCGACAACGTCTACGGGAGCCTTCGGGAAGTACGACTTCATGAAAGCCAACACCTAGTTCGGGATTGACTTCGCCAAGTGCTTCACGTAGGCCGCCAGCCGGCTGGGGGTTTCCTTCAACCGATCCACCAGCGGCGCTATCTTGGGACCGCCAGGATGAGGCACCAGCAGCCTCACGATGGGGAGTGCGGCTTCTTCAAGCTCCTTGAGCTGGGCCGCAGCTTCTCGCAATCCTCGTTCAGCTTCTGCAATGATTTGTAGCAGTTGACGAGGTCACGGTCGGATGCAATACGGAGCTCCATGTGCTTGTCACACTCGTAAGCAAGCTCCTTATATAACTCCAGTACCTGGCGGGCCTCCTGCTCCCGGTAGAAGAGATTCTTCAGATTAGTCTCTGAAGTCTTCAGCTGCTCTACCCGAATCTCAAGCTCTGCAAACGACAAGGCACAGCAGGTTAGACTACCTCTCGACCTCCAACAAGTACTCAACAAGTCAAGTGGTGCACCTTTGTTCTTGTTGCGAAGCGACTTGTTCTTCCGCAGCAAGTCGTCGCTCTTCGCCCGCATCCCTTGGATGTCGTTATGGTACTTGGCGAAGGCGGTGCCCAGCTTTGACTGCATGGCGGCGGCGTGCTTCCGGGACTTCACGAGTTGATCTTCCAATGTCTCGGCCCGAAGCACCGCGTCGCCATACCCCTGAAGCATCTCCGACTTCAAGCGGACCTCTCAGCGACATCCTGCACAGACAACTCGCATCAAATGGGTACTCAATGCTAAAGGATTGACTACTCAAGAGTTATGACTACTCACCTTCATCCATTGCTCGGCTTGGTGGACCGCCTCCAGATGTCGAGCCACCGTCGCCGGATCGACCAAGTCGTCCGCCAACAACTCGATCCCTCCACGACTACTCGTAGCGGCTTCGGTCATCGGTGCCGAGCAGATTGGCTCCGCGTCCTGGATCTCTAGCGAGCGTACGACCACCTCCAGAGCGGGTTCTGGGAGCGCGGTGTCCTCTTCTCCAGCCGTCGTGGCGGCTTCTCCGGCGGCCACCTCCATCGGCTCGGAGGCTTCTACGGCTGCCTCCTGAGTCTCCGGTGCCACGTCCTCCACGGGCACCGCCGACGGGATCTCGTTTCCTTCGGCCTCGGCACCTGTCGACAGAAAGACAAGTGTATCAGTCAACATGCGACTACGACTACTCTACGAAGGCACCTCAACCTCAGTAGAGTACTCACCTTCAACTACGCTGGCTTCGGGCAACGTAGCCTCAACGGACGGCGCTTCGGGCTCCGCCTGAGGGGCGGGAGAGGACTCCTCAGCGGGTGGCGTGGTTTCTTCTTCCGCCAACGCTGTAGCGGGTTCATCCCGCTCCCAGGACAAGTCCGTCGATTTCCTACAAAGTACACAAGTCGGTTGTCAACCAAGTACGACTACCACATCAAGTACTACTCGGGAAAATTCAGCACTTACAGGCTTGACCTGACTACCGTCACGGTCGGGGTGCCGAGGATGCTGGCGATATCGACCAGTCTCACCTCGGCAGGCGCCTCCTGCACCTCTGCGGCTGTTGCCTCCTCCACAGCAGCAGCGGCGGGTTCCGTGCTCCCCTGAGCAGCAGGGGGCTGGCGCTCCATTTGCGCCAAGAGTTCTTCGACAGTGGGGGCAGGGCTACGACTCCCAGCGGCCTCCCCCACCGTGTCCCACTCGCCTTCGTCGCCCTGATAAACGGGCTCAGTAGGCGGCAACTCCTGTAAGCAAGGAAACTTCATGGTCAACACATGTACTTGAGACACCAGAACTCGACTACACTACTCAAGACGGCTTACCTCTCGGGACGTGGTTTCCGTGACTTTCAACTTCTTGGCCACGCGCTTGCGGGGCGCATTGCGCGGCCTCCTCGGCGGCGCGGCCAGACTAGCCTCTAGGCTAGCCGGCTGATCCTGAACGAGAGGGATATGAGCCAGGATGGCTGAACCTCGACCGCAGCTGGAAGCGGTCCTGCAACGTCTCCTCGTCGTCGTCCTCCTTGGACGTGTCTTCCACGACAACGGTGTCGTCTCCTTCGCCGACTTCTACGCCGCTCCTTGGCCTTGGCTTTCCCCTCCTCCAGGACCTCAACTAGCTGAGGAGGCGGTGGCGGCTCGGAGACAAACTTCTTCAAGTCATCCTGCAAGAAACAACTCATCAGTGCGACTACTCACATGGAATGGGTACTCGACTATGGACGCGGCTACTAACCTCATTTGGTGGGCGCGCAGTGGAGAACTCTGGTACGGGCCACGGCATGTACGCCGGCATATCCTTGAAGATCCGAGCCAGCCTATCAATGATGTCGTCGTCGTTGACTTCATCTCCAGGCATCCGTGACGTGTCGTCGTCGCCGGTGTACTCGTACCCCAGGGTGTCGCGAGCCATCAGCGGCTGCACCCTGCGCTTCATGAAGCTGAAGGCCACGTGCTCGGCCCTCAGCCCGGCTTCCCTCAGCACCTTAATCCACGCCAACAACTCGGGCAGCTGGAGCCCTTCCTACATCGTCGGCTCCGTGTTCCACCACGGACGGTGCTTGGGCTGCTTCCCGCTGGGCTTCGGTAGCTCCGGATGGTGGTTCGTGACGTAGAACCACTTGGCCTTCCAATCCTGATTGGAGTCTATCAACTTGTACGAGAGGTACTGCTCGGCGGCGTCCTCCCTCATCTGGATCCCCGTTCCTCCAACTACTCGTGGGTTGCTGGCGCTGGGTTGCGGCTTCACCCGGTAGAACTTCCGGAACAAGATCCAATGGGGCTTGATCCCCAGAAAGGCCTCGCAGAAGTGTACAAAGACAGCGGTGTGGAAGATACCGTTGGGGTTGAGGTTGAGGTACTCGATGCCGTAGTACCCCATGAGCCCCTTGAAGAAGTCGCTCGCCGGGAGGGAAAGTCCACGCTCCGCGAACCGCGCAAACATTGGGATCTTGTCTGGATTTTTCTCCATGGGGTACGGATCCCCGGCGGCGGCTCTCCACATGTACACTTCCTTCTCCCGCAGGAATCCACTGTTGAGCAGGGCCAGTAGGTCTTCGGTCTTCGCCTTGGACTTCTTCCATTCACGGTTTGGAACTGGCCGCGGCGGGGACACCGGCGGTGATGTCCCTACGGCGGATCCGGCGGCCTCTTCGCGGCTCCTCTTCTTCCCGCCGGCGGCCTTCGTGGTCTTCGACGGCGATGGCTTCATCCTCCAAGTGCACGGTGTCTTCACGCGCATTCGCTTGGGGGCTGCAGCACTGGCTCTCTACGGCGCGCGGGGATGGATCTACAAGTTCTACTCAGCGGCGGCAGGGTGCGCCAGTGAATCTTGGCTAGATCTGCTGGGAATGATTGCCGCTGCATGGGGTAAAAACCCTAAGGGTTTTGGCTTCTATTTATAAGTCAACACGGCCTCTCAACGGCCGGATGGATAAGTTTGCGCTCGGCTGACTCAGCGGCTGCGCGTGACCCTTCGTATTCTACTAGTCGACGCGCCTCACCTCGAGGGCTCGGCTACTCCAACTCGACTTCCTGGGAAGCGGCAAGACTCAAGAGCATCTCATGACACATTCTACAAGATGACCCTTCAATTCGAGAGGAAGTACTCGACTCAAGACTCGGGGGCTCCGTGCCACGTGTCCTTCGGTTTTTTCTCTGAATTTTTCGGGATATTCTTGCCAAAACTTCAGATGGACCCTCAGCCAGAGTCTACAACTCAACCTAAGGCTCGGGGGCTACTCCATATGGAGTGCGATTTTGCAATCGCACTTCCATATCATTTTTGGCTTCAAGACGGTACGGGCATTTTTGAAGACCTTCAAGGGCAGCACTCGAGGACGCTTGGGACTACTCGAGAAGACTTCAAGATTGCTCAAACATCAGCTGGAGTACATTCCAGCCTCGGGATGCTTCGACTACTCTTGAGGACTTTTGACTTGTAGTACTCGGGGACGCCTGAGGACTACTCGTTAAGGCCGTCAAGACTACTTGAAGCTATCCTTCTCGACTACAAAGTACTCGGGGGCTTGTCGTATGGACCTCCCTGGGCCCACTACCTCGGTGGGTACCAGGACCGACTACTCGGTGGGCCCCTGGGACTACCCGACTTGCGCTGCACGGCACCTGATGGCGTGAAGCACAAGGACTGCAGAGGAGAAGTACTCGGTTAGGAAGCTATACATGTCCCGCACTGTATAGAAGACTCCTAGACGTACTTGACTAGTACTCTCTCCCTAAACCGACTTGTAACCCTGCCTCCCAGACTATATAAGGCGAGGCAGGGACCCCTCTCTTGATCATCTCATCTCACGGTCTAGGATTGCATCATCTTGTAATCGTACCCAATCAATCCAGAGCTATGCAGCATACAAGACGTAGGGTATTACGCACCTCGCGGCCTGAACCTGTCTAAATTGTGTGCCACGTGTATCTTCCTTCGAGTTACCGATCTCGGCGAGGCCACATTCATCTACTTCGGGTACTCCCCTTAGTAGGTTGCCGGTCTAAAACACCGACAGGATCTCATGGAGAAAACACTCACGGAAGCCGCTCAACTTCTACAAAAAATTAGTAAAGTGGCTGCCATGCGAAGAGATTGGGAAACAAGACTTGCGGAAGAGCCGAAATACAATTCAAGGAAGAAGAAGTGTGCTGAATTTTCTAAAGAGGCAACCCCGGAAGTCACAAAAGAGGAACCAATCATGGAAAAGCTTGAAGAGGAACACCTCAAGTCAAGAACTACACCGGGCATCGCCATACCAAATGAGACAAACAAGAGAAGCATGTCAAGCGCGAAGCCACTAAGGGAGTTCGAACCAATGGATTGGGTTCCTGTTGATTATAGAGAAGTATTCGACAAGAGAAGACCGTTCCCTAATCAAAAGGGAATGGCGAGAGCATTGGAAGTAGATTTCCCACCGGAGAAGGAAGCGGAAAATTCATACGACCTTGAAACCACCGGTGAGATTTTTCAAAAGCTCTTTGGAGATGACATAGTGGATTCGGAACACATAGCCGAGGTGAAGATAATCATGGGGATCAAGCCCGAATTATCACCATATGCTCGCCTCGCCAAAATTTACTCGATAGGATCCGAAGAAGAAGAGAAGGTGACACCACACTTGAGTTGCGAGATCAACGGAGTTCAATGCAAAGCTTTATGTGACATCGGAGCCCAAGTAAGTGTTCTATCTTCTAAAATTTACGATAAAGTTCAAGACAACAACCTAGACTTAGCTCCAACATCAACAAAATTAATTATGGGAGATGGTAGAACTATCAAACCTCTAGGTATTGCTCGCAACATGAAAGTAAAAATCTCTAGAAACTATATACCAACCGATTTCTTTGTTATTGATGCTTACCATAGTAATCATGATCACATAATCTTAGGTAGGCCTTTTCTTAAGTTGGTTGATGCCGTGTTAGATGCCGGAGAAGGCAAAGTAACAATGAACCTTAATGGAACAAAGTACACATATAACTTTCTTCGTGCTTCTAAACACCTTACACCCTTTCCTCTCGAAGACGAAGAAGTAGAAGAGATAGATAGCCTTTGTTTTGTTGAAACCCTTAGAGACCCGCTGCAAAGAGTGATGGAGAACTAGAAGAAGCAACAAAAGGCTTAGAGCCACATGATGGAAGCGTGGAGGAAGGAAGATTCGAAGACATAGGCGAAATTAAACCCGAGGAGCCACAAGCGCCCGAGGTAGACCTTAAACCTTTGCCCAAAGGATTAAAGTATGAATTTTTGGGCCCTGACAAGACTTATCCAGTCATTGTGAGCGACGAGTTGAGTCCCGAAGAAAATGAGGCGTTGCTGATTTTATTAAAAAACATAGGAAGGTGATTGGATATTCGATTAATGATCTCAAAGGTATTAGCCCAGCCTTTTGCACTCATCGTATACCCATGGAAGACCAATGTAAGCCCGTAGTGGACCACCAAAGGAGGCTAACTCATGCCATGCGAGAGGTAGTAAAGAAAGAGGTCATCAAGTTATTTAATGCCGGAATCATCTACCCGGTTCCGCATAGCGAATGAGTGAGCCCAGTACATTGTGTACCAAAGAAAGGAGGTTTGACTGTGGTGAAGAATGAGAAGAATGAATTGATACCGCAAAGAACCGTGACCGGGTGGTGGATGTGTATTGACTATCGTAAGCTTAACAAAGCGACGAAGAAAGATCACTTCCCCCTACCGTTCATCGACGAGATGCTCGAGAGGTTAGCAAACCACGCTTATTTTTGCTTTCTCGATGGGTACTCCGGGTTCATGCAAATTCCCATTCACCCGGACGATCGACACAAGACGACATTTACATGCCCTTATGGAACGTTTGCATATAGAAGGATGCCCTTCGGTCTATGCAATGCTCCGGCCTCTTTTCAACGTTGCATGATGGCCGTATTATCGGAATTCATCGAAGAAATTGTCGAGGTGTTCATGGACTATTTTTCCGTTTATGGGAAGACATTCATGGATTGCTTGGCAAACTTGGAAAAGGTCCTCATGAGGTGCGTGGAGGTAGACTTGGTATTAAATTGGGAAAAGTGCCACTTTATGGTTAAGCAAGGCATAGTGCTCGGACATGTTATATCCGAGAGAGGCATTGAAGTGGACAAGGCTAAGGTAGAGACGGTTGAGCAACTCCCACCTTTGACGGATGTTAAGTCCTTAAGGAGCTTTCTAGGCCATGCCGGATTTTATAGAAGATTTATTAAGGACTTCTCAAAGATCACTAAGCCTTTAACGCATCTTCTTCAAAAGGATGTGGCTTTCGACTTTGATGAGAAGTGCCTAGCGGCATTCCGGACCTTGAAAAATGCATTGGTGAGTGCTCCCATCATCCAACCTCCGGATTGGAGCCAACCTTTCGAGATCCTGTGTGACGCAAGTGACTACTCCGTAGGCGCGGTTTTGGGTCAAAGAAAGGAAGGCCGAGTTCACACCGTTTACTATGCTAGCAAAACTCTTAGTGAGGCGCGATTAAATTATGCCACTACGGAAAAAGAGTTGCTAGCGGTGGTATTCGCTTTCGAAAAATTCAGATCTTACATCGTGAACTCGAAGGTCATTGTTTACACCGATCACGCGGCCATCAAGTATCTCTTGGCTAAGAAGGAAGCTAAACCACGTTTGATTTGTTGGATCCTTCTTCTCCAAGAGTTTGATGTTGAAATTCGTGATAAAAAGGGGGTGGAAAATGTTCTGGCCGATCATTTGTCTAGGATGAATCGTGGACAAGATGATAAAGAGCCCATAAAAGATAAGATGAGAGATGACCACCTCTATAGAGTGCTTGATAAAGATACTTGGATGATCGATATCATTCGAGCGATTCGGAAGATGCCTCTCGATCATCTAGATAAAAACTCTCAAAAGAAGATAATCTTCGAAAGTATGAAATACTTTTGGGATGCACCATACCTCTTCAAACTTGGCAATGATGGAGTCATGAGAAGATGTGTGTCAAGAGAATAAAGGGTTGAGATTCTAAGGAAGTGCCACTCGGCGGAGTACGGTGGACACTATAGCCATTTCCGAACCAAGCAAAAGTATGGTCAAGTGGATTCTTTTGGCTGGAGATGCATGAAGATACTAAAAGATATGTTGCATCATGCCCCGAATGCCAAAGAACCGGAAACATCTCTCAAAGAAATTCTATGCCTTTGAAATACAACCTACAAATCGACATATTCGATGTATGGGGTATAGACTTCATGGGGCCTTTTAAAAACTCATTTGGACTTGAGTATATCCTAGTCATGGTTGATTATGTATCCAAGTGGGTAGAGGCTATACCATGTCGTAAAGCTTCCACAGAGGAGTCCATTACTATGATCAAGAACGTGATTTTTCCCCGTTTTGGTACACCGAGAATCTTGATAAGTGATGGAGGAACTCACTTCACCGGGAAGAATTTCAAAAAGTGCTTGTCCAAGTTGGGAATTGAGCATAGGGTCTCTACGGCCTATCACCCACAAACCAACGGGCAAGCGGAAACGTCAAATAGGCAATTAAAAAGCATCCTCAACAAAACCATTGAGAAGGGAGGCAAAGATTGGTCAAAGAAATTAGACGGAGCTTTATGGGCTTATCGAACGGCGTTCAAAACACCGATAGGTATGACCCCTTATCAATTCGTCTATGGAAAAGCTTGCCACCTCCCAGTTGAGTTGGAACATAAAGCCTATTGGGCGATTGAAGAGATGAACCTCGATCTCGATGCCGCGGTGGTAAAACGAAGGATCCAAATAAGCGAGCTAGAGGAGTTGAGGTTGAAAGCATATGAAAATGCAAGCATATACAAGAAGAGAATCAAAAGGTGGTATGATAAAAGATTGAAAACGAAAGAATTTAAAGGAGATAAGGTCCTCCTCTACAATTCGAGGTTTAAAACCTTCGGAAAGGGGAAATTGCAAAGCAAGTGGGACGGACCTTATGTTGTGCATTCGGTGCTCTCCAACGGAGCGGTAACCATTATGGATACAAACGGCGATCAATTTGTGGTGAATGGTCAGCAGCTTAAGGTTTATTACGAACCCGACGTTGTGCCCCTTCACCATGTTGATGTCTTCATCATGGAGGAAGAGCCCAAACGTCCCGCCTAGGACGAAAAACAAGGCATGAATTTCTGTAAATAGTTTTTCTTTTAGTTTTCTGGAGTTTCTCGCGAAGATTTACTGGGCCAACTTTTTCCCATGGGCTAATGTGACGCCCGCATTTTTAGCTCCTAATAAATCACCAAATAAATCACGCGTGTTTTCAAAACTGTCCAGCCGAGCTCAATACCCTCCAAACCCTAGCCGCTGTACCCCCCCCCCCTCTCTCTCCCCGACACGCGTGCCGCGAATCCCGCCGGCACCGCACCCAGGCCATCACTCATGCGCGCCTTCCCAACGCCGTGGTCGGCCACCGCCGGGAATCACGCGCACGCCGCGGTCCCGACGACCGGTCCGCCTCGCCATCACCGCCACCCCGGAAAACACGCCGACGCCCGGAAATTGGAAAATCCCGCAAAAACCTTTCCCCTAAATTCCCTAACAATTTTCCAGATTTTCAAAAATCCCTTTCCCCTATTTCTTCTTTTTCTTCTTCATTTTCCTCCCCTTTCTTTTTTTCCTTTCTTCTTTTTCTTTCTTCCCTTCCTTTTTCCTTTTCTTTTTCCTTTCCTCTTTTTCTTTTCCTTTCTCTTCTTCTTCTCTCCCCTTCCTTCCCCTTCCTCCCGCGCGGCCAGGCCCTGCGCCCGACCGGCGCCCGGCGCGCGTTGACCTCGGGCCCACGCCCCGACCGCGCCGCCCTCCCAACACGCCTACCGCGCCGGCCTCCTCTCCTCACTACTCAAGCACGGGCCGACCGGACCTCTCCCTCGCGCCGGCGATGCGCCCGAGCCATCACCTCCGCCTACGACCGGCCCGACCGCCGCCCGCCCGCGCGGCCGACGGCGGCCGCCAACTCCCCCGCACAAGGTTGACCGCGGCGGCCCGTGCCATCGCATCACCTCGTCGCCGCAGAGTCCGTGGGACTTCGAGAAGAAGCCCGAGCTCGTCGGCGGCCTCGCCGGAAATATCTCTTCCCCCCCCCAAACCGACCTTCGGCGCCTATTTAAGGCCGCCACCACCACCCCCTCGCCTCACCACACCGCCTTCGAGCTGTCGCACAACCTCTCCCCCAAGCTCCACCGCGCCGCCACCATTTGCACCGCCGCTGCCCTCTGTCCACCGCCGATCCTCCGCCTCACGCCGTTCTAGCCGAAGGTGAGCACGGGGATGGAATGCCCTTGCCCTCCTCTCCACCCTGCCCTACTCCCCGGACGCCGCCGCGGCTAGGGCCGCCGCCGCCCCTCCTCTCCAAAGCCGCCGCCGCTCCCCCCTCCCCATCCTCTGTTCAGAACTGAAAGGGAGGAAGGGGATGGCGTTTTTGCCAAACCCCCCCTGTTTTCCCCCTTTTCGCTCAGAACCAGAGCCCTATTCCCTCTCTCTCTTTATTCCCTTCAATTAGCCCCTGAATTAATAACTAACTATGGATTGAACACTGCTACACCCTAAACAATTTACAAAGTAGCCCTAACTCAGTTTATATTAGCATATTTACCCCCTTTTACCATTAGTAGAAATTACTAATAGGTCCTTAAGCCTTATACCTCCTCTGTGACCCAACATTTCATGCACAATTAAACCTAAACCTCACCCCGCTATTTTCCGTAGTACTCTGCCGAACCAACCCCCTAGGGCTTATATATACCCTCTCTCCGCTCACTTCCCCTCCTCGAGCTCGGCCGAATATTTGTGTGCTAATATTGCTTGCTTGCCTGTGTGTACGCTTTAGCCGACGGAGTAGACGAAAGAAGGTACCCCGAGCCGGAGATCGAGGCCGACTACTGCGAGCAGGAGCCCGAAGCCCCGAACGCCGAGCCGGCACTCCCCGAAGACTTCGAAGACGGCAAGTCCAATCTCGTCCTTTGATGCATGCTTCTGTCCTAGTTTTATGAATATACCCTATACCCGTTTTATAAATTGCATATTGTTTTACTGCAAAACATGGTAGGATAGCCACCCTTGATTGCTATGATTGAACCTTGCTTTGGCCTAAATGAGTGCTTTAAAAATGTGTGAGTGCTTTCAAAACGTGTGAGTGCTTTAAAAATGGAAATGGGATATTTTTGGAAAATGAGTAAAGAACTGGGTAGACGGGATGGACGTGTGTGTCAGGAGTATGGGTGAGCTCGTACCTGTGTGGTTGAGCGTGTTGGGAGTTGTCCATCTTGTCAGTTAATGACCGGGTTGCGTGACATCTCACCTGACCCAAATGATCGTACAACCACTCGACCGTTGTATGTGGCAACGGCTTAGCATAAACCCCACTAGTTAATCTACTTGCCATCGGGTGTGCGGGTGAGCAGCGGGAGACCAAGGAGCAGGGGTACGCTCGTGTGAGGTACGCCCGGTTATGTGGTATAACCCCTTGGGTGCTTCCGTGGTGGCTCGTAGCGTTAGCTAAGGTGGGTAATGGCTTTGATAGGATCCGTACCGCACCGAGGTGTCCGTGTGACGGTACCCTACTTGTGGGTAAAGATGTACAACCTCTCGCAGTGTCAAACCTATTCGAATAGCCGTGTCCACGGTATTGGACGAGTCACGGTGTGGTCACAAAAACTAGTGTTTGGGATGGGATGTTTTCTGGCGTGAGTTGTTTTCTGGGTGAAGAGTATGGCTGTGTGCCTGGGCTACGACGGACGGGAAGTCCGGTAGATCCACAGTGGTTTTTCCCTAAAACAATTGAGTTACTTGGGTTATGAAAATGATTTGCAAAAACCTCTTTGAAATGAACCCCTGCATGTGTAAGTTTGCAAAATGAACCTTAACTTCGATCCTTGTTATACCTTATGCATGATTACGCTTATAAGCCCCCTCCCGTGGGTGGGGTTGGATTTCTCGAGTACGTATGTTCTCACCCTTGTTTTACTAACTACTTTTCAGAGGAGGATCCCGATTACATTCCCGAAGACGTCGAGTAGGTCGTGCCCTACACCCAACCGTGCCTGTGTACCCAGGGCCCTTACCAAAAGCTTCCATGGTGTGGTACTCTGAGGAGGCTATGGAAGCCTTTGCTATTGTAGTGTGGTCGTTAGCGTTTGTGTTGTTCCTTGTAGCGTTGGCACTACCGTGCCCTCTGTGTCGCCGTGATGTAAAAGGCGATTCCACTTCGTTGTAATAAATGTGTTACCAGCCTCCTGGGACTGGTATTTGTGTCACATTTAGTCACCTCTGATGAGGGGACGCTTCAGGTGGTATCAGAGCCGTAGGTTGGCCGTAGGACATGACCCCTAGGATACGAGACCTCCTCTGGCCTTCTCTAACCTTTCCTTTGCTAAGCTCACCTGTTCCCAAACCCTTACCTTGATTCTTGCATGTTTCCAGATGGCTAACCCCAGATGGAACGGAGGAATCTGCCCCGTCCAGCCTGGCCTCCCTAACCTGTTGCTACTCAGCCTAGAGCGCGTCGGAGTAAGGGATCCGCCGGAGTTCGTCTACCGGGAGTACGAACGCTACGACACCCTTCGGTGTAAGCTGCTGATCTTTGTGGGAAGAAGCACGCTTTACCCCGACATAGAACCATGGTTCGTCTCTGCCACTGGTTTTCGCTTTGCCGACACCTACCCCAAGGCTGCTCGGAAGGCCCTGCGACAGCTACGAGTGGTTTATAGACAACACCTCCGAAGAACTCCAATGGGATTCTTTCCACCCTCCGGAGGAAGAGGACGCTCGTGGATTGCTCGCATGAGAGGACTAGAACAAGAAGAAGAAGACTTAGAAGAGGCAGTTTCCCACCTATCCATATACCTCAGAGGCCTAGACCACCTTTATCAGGAGCAAGCCCAGCAACTGAAGTAGCAGATTGACAGAGCGGAAAGAGCAGAGCAGAGGATAGAACTGGAGAGGGTAAAGACAATAGCAGAAGTTGAGCGACACAACATGGCGCAAGACTACCTCAGGGAAAAAGAACGTTCGGAGAGGTTTCACAAACAGCTATGGGATGAGCTCCAAAAGGAACGTAGAAGGCGAAGAAGAGAAGCCGACTTGGATGAAGAAGAACCCGAAGAAACTCACTGGGACAAAGGGACCCGGACCGAAGATGAGATATCGGAGCAAGATCTTCCATCGAAGAAGCGCCGTATCCAGCTAGAGGAAGAATCACCATGAGACTAGGGTGTTTAGGCTAGAAACCGAGTCCTAGCAATAATAAGTGTACCCCGAAGGATGTACCCCAACCTTACTACTAAATAAAGTTATCTTTCTCGTGTACCCCACCACAACCTGTTCAACTCTACCTTTGTTTTCAGATGGCGGAAGATGGATGGACCCAAGGCGTGTGCCAGGAGGAGCCTGGTTTTGCTCGCCTGCTCATCAACTCCCTGGAGCGCCTCGGTATCACCGAGCGCCCTAGGTACTACGAGAGAGTACGAGCAACTCGGCACTCTTCGCCGTAGAGTGGTCCTCTCCGTCGCTAGAAGCAACCGCCACACCAACATCGAGCCGTGGCGCGTGACCGCCACGGGGTTTCGACACCGGGATACCTATCCTTTGGCCCTCGAAAAGCCCTCCGCTACCGTGCCGAATCTACGAAGAACACCTCGTCCCCACACCGATGAGGTACTTCCCTCCCGCCATCGGGACCCCGGTTGGCGATGGCCCGCATGAGGAACCCGGAACGACGCCGCCACCAAGAGGACCTGCTATACCACGTAGTCGCCTACCTTGTCTCCCTGGATAAGCTCTTTGATGACCAAGCCAGACACTTGAGGGAACAAATCAGCCGGGCCGAGCAAGCTGAAGTCACAGTGCGGATGCACCAAGTCCGAGTGGCTCAAGCTGAAGCAAGGACCGCAGCCGCCATAAGCAGTGAAGCCGTTGCCCAGGAAAGCCTCAGGAGAATCCAGGACCAACGCATGCAAGAATGGACCCATGGCGGAACACCCGTTCCAGCCATTGGAGAAGCTCAAGTCCTGCTGGGAACACCCCTAGTAGGATGGGGAGGAACTATAGAAGTCCCACCAGCACCACCAGCAGTCACTGAACTCCCAACAGAGGCCGCAGCACAGCCTCAGGAAAACGGTAACCCCGAAGGCGGAAACGATGACGAGTTGCTCATTCCGCTGGAAGAACACTCGACCCCAGAAGACAGCTCCCCTCGTGAGTAGTGTGCCCCAAGACCCAGGGAATGAAGCCGTACCGGTCCAAGTCGCGCCCTTAGTCCTTAGTCGTGTAGTGTGTCCGCGTAGTCGGGATGTATCCTCCTCGCTGGTTTGTAATAAAAACTTGTTTGTGCTTGCTTGATTGCTATGTGCTTGTTGTGTGTTTATCGGCAGGAGTAGACCCTGCCCTTTCAAAAAGATCCGACATAATCCACTTAAACATCACATAAAACCAGACCTCTTAGAAAACCCGTTTCTTTACAGATGGTTTCCAGGCGCCCTGTCAGGACCCACCGGTCGGATGCGGAGGGATCGCAAGCCGATCGGAGGGAGCGCCTCCACGACCAGGAGGTTAACCAAGATGAAGATGGAGGAGAGAACGTGGTCCTGCCACCGCCACCCCCTCCCGTTGACTTGGCACAAGTCTTAGCCAACCAGACTGTCCTGATGGAGGCTATCTTCAACGCCGTCAACCGCCCAAGACCCCGAGTTTTGAGCATGAATGAGAAGCTGATCGAGTTCCTCAGGACTAAGCCGCCCACCTTTGGCGGGTCGGTAAATCCTTTGGATGCCGACGATTGGCCGAGAGCCATCCCGAGGAACCGGAGCCCCTCCACCGCGAGGACCATGACAAGGTTCTCTGGCGGCCCTCACCCGGCTCACCGGACGGCCCTAGCCTGGTGGGAAAATTATCGCGCCGCCGCCAAGGATCCCTCCGCCATCACATGGGATGAATTCGTGGAGGAGTTCCGCCGCTACCACATCCCGGAGGCCACACTCGAAGCGGAAGGCGGACGAGTTCCGCGAACTCCGCCAAGGCAACATGTACGTGGAGGAATACACGTACCGTTCATAGGGCCGGCACGCTATGCCCCCGAGGAGGTGGATAAAGACTCCAAAAAGCAAGAAATGTTCAAGAAGGGGCCGACTCGGAACCGAGGACACCGCCGACTCCTCGATTTACCCGGACTTTAACACCCTCATGAACATGGCAATACTCACGGAGAGAGCAAGGGCCGAGGAAAAGAAGGAAAACAAGCGCAAGTTCATGGAACACAAGGCCAAGCGGAAGAGCGGTCCCGGAGGCCGAGAAACTTTGGACACCCCATATCCGGGTTCCAAGCTCCTATGCGATACGAACCCAATCCCAAGCCACGAGCTCGCAAGCCCCCGAGCCCGAGTTCAAGCCCTCCTACAACCGAGTGCCATGAAGCCCCCACGAGAACAACACCGGCCCGGATCACTCGCGGCCAACAACAACAACTCCCGAGTGTGTTTCAACTGCCGAGAAACCGGGCACTTCATCGCCAACTGCCCCTATGCTAAAAAGCCAACCACCACCACCTACTCCAACTCGGTGAACGGGCCAAGACCGCTTGTGTCAGGAGCCAACTGCATGCCGGTGCGCAGCAACAATAACTTCGGCATCAACAACAGCAGCCAGCAGATGAGGCAGCCCCAGCAGGCATATGGACACACCCGGGTCAATCACATCAATGCGCAGGAGGCACAGGAAGCACAAGGCGTAGTACTCGGTGAGTTCCTGGTCAGCTCAGTTTTGGCTACCATACTGTTTGATTCGGGAGCATCGCACTCATTCATATCCTCAAGCTTTGTGGAAAAGCATAGCATACCCACAGTACTACTCAAAGCACCCCTAATAACTTGAACGCCAGGAGGTGACATTAAGTGTCAACTGGGATGCCCCCGGGTAAGGATTATTTTAAGTGGGGTAGAGTTCTTAGCAGACCTGGTAGTACTGAAATCCAAGGGGATAGATGTGATCCTTGGTATGGACTGGTTAAGCCAACACCATGGCCTCATAAGTTGCGCCGATAAAGTAGTGCACCTGACCAACCCAGACGGGATACAAGTGACCTGCCACACCCGGGGACACAGGGCGGATATAATGGTTTTCAACATAGAAGCCAAAACCATAGAAGATGTCCCAGTAGTACGAGAATACCCAGATGTGTTCCCCGAAGAACTCCCTGGAATGCCACCAGACAGGGATATAGAGTTCGTAATCGACCTTATCCCTGGAACCTCTCCCATAGCCAAGAGGCCCTATAGGATGGCAGCCCCTGAGTTGGCAGAATTGAAGAAGCAGCTAGCAGAGCTCCAGCGAAGTGGGTTCATCAGACCAAGTTCATCACCATGGGGAGCCCCAGTGCTTTTCGTAGAGAAGAAGGATAAGAGCATGAGGATGTGCGTGGACTATCGCTCGCTGAACGAGGTCACCATTAAAAACAAGTACCCTCTTCCCAGAATAGATGACTTGTTTGACCAGCTGAAGGGAGCCAAGTATTTCTCGAAGGTGGATCTAAGGTCAGGGTACCACCAGCTCAAGATTAGGGAAAGTGACATCCCCAAGACCGCCTTTGTCACTCGCTACGGGCAGTATGAGTTCACGGTGATGTCCTTTGGACTAACCAATGCACCAAAGATACTTCATGAACCTCATGAATAAGGTGTTCATGGAAGAGCTGGACAAGTTTGTCGTGGTCTTCATTGACGACATACTTGTTTACTCCAAGAGCGTGGAGGAGCATGAACAACATCTTCGAGTAGTGCTTTGGGAAAATTGAGGGCACACAAGCTATACACCAAGTTCGGCAAGTGTGAATTTTGGCTAGAGAAAATATCCTTCCTTGGGCACATATTGATTGCGAAGGAGTAGCGCGTAGACCCGGGGAAAGTCGAGACGAGTCTCCAATTGGCGGCAACCGACCAACGTGAGCGAGATCGAAGTTTCCTAGGTTTAGCGAGGGTACTACGGAGATTTATCGAAGGATTCTCCAAGATCGCCCGGCCCATGACAGAGCTGCTCAAGAAGGAGAAGAAGTTCAACTGGACCGAGGCCTGCGAGAGAAGTTTCCAAGAGTTGAAGAAGAGGTTGACCACAGCCCCAGTGCTGACCCTGCCAGACATTCAACGGGACTTTGTCGTGTATTGCGACGCCTCCCGACGAGGGTTGGGATGTGTTCTCATGCAAGATGGGAAGGTAGTGGCATATGCCTCCCGTCAGCTCAAACCCCATGAACAGAATTATCCCACCCATGATCTGGAGTTTGCAGCCGTAGTGCATGCCCTGAAGATCTGGAGACACTATCTGATCGGGAACAAGTGTGAAATCTACACAGACCACAAGAGCCTAAAGTACATCTTCACCCAGCCCGACCTGAACCTAAGGCAAAGAAGGTGGCTAGAGCTAGTCAAGGACTATAACCTAGAAATTCACTACCACCCCGGGAAGGCCAATGTGGTAGCTGATGCACTAAGCCGGAAAACCTACGAGAAGGCAGCGCCCAAGAGTGCCCAGCTGCAAGAGGAGATGGCACGGCTCAACGTACACATCGTCCCCCAAGGATACGTCCGCCAGCTGAGTGTTCAGCCTACCCTAGAGGAAAAGATCCGGAAGGCCCAAGAGGCCGATGAAAACCTGATGAAGATCCGCAAGCATATCGGAGAGAACAAGGCCCCTGACTTCAGGGTAGATGACCAAGGCACCCTGTGGTACAAAAACAGGATATGCGTGCCCGAAGGTGGAGATTTTCGACAGACCATCATGGATGAGGCACACAACTCAGCGTACTCCATTCACCCGGGATCCACCAAGATGTACATGGATTTAAAACAGAAGTATTGGTGGAATGGGATGAAAGCAGACATTGCGCGGTTCGTCGCCCACTGTGACACTTGTCAGAGGATCAAAGCTGAACATCAGAAGCCCGCAGGACTGTTGCAACCTTTACCAATCCCGGTATGGAAGTAGGACGAGATAGGTATGGACTTCGTAGTAGGGTTGCCAAGGATTCAGAAGGGACATGACTCCATATGGGTGATCGTAGACCGACTCACGAAAGTCGCACACTTTCTACCCGTACGGACCACCTATGGAGGAGAAAAGTTGGCAAAACTCTACATAGAGAATATAGTAAAGCTGCATGGAGTGCCTAGCAGAATAGTCTCAGATAGAGGGACCCAGTTCACCTCTAGGTTCGGAAAAGCACTCGCACAAAGCCATGGGCACCAAGCTAGACTTCGACTCGGCATACCACCCACGGACGGACGGACGGACCGAAAGGGTGAATCAAATTTTGGAAGATATGTTGAGAGCATGCGTCCTCACCTATGGCAAAGATTGGGAGCGAGCACTGCCATATGCAGAATTTTCCTACAACAACGGCTACCAAGCAAGCCTGGGAATGTCGCCATTCGAAGCACTATACGGGAGAAAATGTAGGACACCTCTGATGTGGTCAGAAGTAGGAGAGCGTGCCCTGGTTGGGCCCGCACTTATAAAGGAAGCCGAGGAGCGGGTAGCCGATATCCGAGAGAAGTTGAGAGCCGCCCAGTCCCGACAAAAGAGCTACGCAGACAAGAAAAGGCGTGAAGCGAGCTTCAGTCCGGGAGACTTCGTCTACCTCAAGGTTTCACCCATCCGGGGAACTCGGAGATTTCAGGTACACGGGAAGTTGGCCCCACGGTACATCGGACCATATAAAGTGCTAAAGAGAGTCGGAGCAATAGCATACCGGTTGGAGCTACCCGAAGAAATGTCAGATATACACCCAGTGTTTCACATGTCCCAGCTACGCCGATGTTTGAAGGTTCTGGAAGAGAAGCGAGTACCGGTCGAGACCATCGATCTACAGTCAGACCTTAGGTACCAGGAGGTGCCCGTCAAGATCTTAGACACTGTGGTCAAGCGGACAAGAACGTCAGAAGTACGGGTGTGTAGAGTCCAATGGAGCAGACACGGGGTGGAAGAAGCTACGTGGGAACGAGAGGATGCGCTGAAGAAGGAATTTCCCCACCTATTCGAAACTTAGCCGAATCTCGAGGACGAGATTCATTTTAAGTGGGGTAGGTTTGTGACGCCCGCGTTTTTAGCTCCTAATAAATCACCAAATAAATCACGCGTGTTTTCAAAACTGTCCAGCCGAGCTCAATACCCTCCAAACCCTAGCCGCTGTACCCCCCCCCTCTCTCCCCGACACGCGTGCCGCGAATCCCGTCGGCACCGCACCCAGGCCAGCACTCATGCGCGCCTTCCCAACGTCGCGGTCGGCCACCGGCCGGGAATCACGCGCACGCCGCGGTCCCGACGACCGGTCCGCCTCGCCATCACCGTCGCCCCGGAAAACGCGCCGACGCCCGGAAATTGGAAAATCCCACAAAAACCTTTCCCCTAAATTCCCTAACAATTTTCCAGATTTTCTAAAATCCCTTTCCCCTATTTCTTCTTTTTCTTCTTCATTTTCCTCCCCTTTCTTTTTTCCTTTCTTCTTTTTCTTTCTTCCCTTCCTTTTTCCTTTTCTTTTTCCTTTCCTCTTTTTCTTTTCCTTTTCCTTTCTCTTCTTCTTCTCTCCCCTTCCTTCCCCTTCCTCCCGCGCGGCCAGGCCCTGCGCCCGACCAGCGCCCTAGCGTCGTTGACCTCGGGCCCGCGCCCCGACCGCGCCGCCCTCCCAACACGCTACCGCGTCGGCCTCCTCTCCTCACTACTCAAGCACGGGCCGACGGGACCTCTCCCCGGCGCCGGCGACGCGCCCGAGCCATCACCTCGGCCTACGCGCACCGGCCCGACCGCCGCCGCCCGCGCCGCCGGGCGGCGGGCCGCCAACTCCCCCGCACAAGGTTGACCGCGCAGCGGCCGCGTGCCATCGCATCACCGGTCGCCGCAGGAGTCCGGCCGGACTTCGAGAAGAAGCCCGAGCTCGCCGGCGGCCTCGTCGGAAATATCTCTTCCCCCCCCCCCCCCCCCAAACCGACCTTCGGCGCCTATTTAAGGCCGCCACCACCACCCCCTCGCCGCACCACACCGCCTTCGAGCTGTCGCACAACCTCTCCCCCAAGCTCCACCGCGCCGCCACCATTTGCGCCGCCACCGCCCTCTGTCCGCCGCCGATCCGCCGCCTCACGCCGTTCTAGCCGAAGGTGAGCACGGGGATGGAATGCCCTTGCCCTCCTCTCCACCCTGCCCTACTCCCCGGACGCCGCCGCGGCTAGGGCCGCCGCTGCCCCTCCTCTCCAGAGCCTCCGCCGCTCCCCCCTCCCCATCCTCTGTTCAGAACCGAAAGGGAGGAAGGGGATGGCGTTTTTGCCAAACCCCCCCTGTTTTCCCCCTTTTCCCTCAGAACCAGAGCCCTATTCCCTCTCTATCTTTATTCCCTTCAATTAGCCCCTGAATTAATAAATAACTATGGATTGAACACTGCTACACCCTAAACAATTAACGAAGTAGCCCTAACTCAGTTTATATTAGCATATTTACCCCCTTTTACCATTAGTAGAAATTACTAATAGGTCCTTAAGCCTTATACCTCCTCTGTGACCCAACATTTCATGCACGATTAAACCTAAACCTCACCCCGCTATTTTCCGTAGTACTCCGCCGAACCAACCCCCTAGGGCTTATATATACCCTCTCTCCGCTCACTTCCCCTCCTCGAGCTCGGCCGAATATTTGTGTGCTAATATTGCTTGCTTGCCTGTGTGTTCGCTTTAGCCGACGGAGTAGACGGAAGAAGTACCCCGAGCCGGAGATCGAGGCCGACTACTGCGAGCAGGAGCCCGAAGCCCCGAACGCCGAGCCGGCACTCCCCGAAGACTTCGAAGACGGCAAGTCCAATCTCGTCCTTTGATGCATGCTTCTGTCCTAGTTTTATGAATATACCCTATACCCGTTTTATAAATTGCATATTGTTTTACTGCAAAACATGGTAGGATAGCCACCCTTGATTGCTATGATTGAACCTTGTTTTGGCCTAAATGAGTGCTTTAAAAATGTGTGAGTGCTTTCAAAACGTGTGAGTGCTTTAAAAATGGAAATGGGATATTTTTGGAAAATGAGTAAAGAATTGGGTAGACGGGATGGACGTGTGTGTCAGGAGTATGGGTGAGCTCGTACCTGTGTGGTTGAGCGTGTTGGGAGTTGTCCATCTTGTCAGTTAATGACCGGGTTGCGTGACATCTCACCTGACCCAAATGATCGTACAACCACTCGACCGTTGTATGTGGCAACGGCTTAGCATAAACCCCACTAGTTAATCTACTTGCCATCGGGTGTGCGGGTGAGCAGCGGGAGACCAAGGAGCAGGGGTACGCTCTGTGTAAGGTACGCCCCGGTTATGTGGTATAACCCCTTGGGTGCTTCCGTGGTGGCTCGTAGCGTTAGCTAAGGTGGGTAATGGCTTTGATAGGATCCGTACCGGCACTGAGGTGTCCATGTGACGGTACCCTACTTGTGGGTAAAGATGTACAACCTCTGCAGAGTGTCAAACCTATTCGAATAGCCGTGTCCACGGTATTGGACGAGTCACGGTGTGGTCACAAAAACTAGTGTTTGGGATGGGATGTTTTCTGGCGTGAGTTGTTTTCTGGGTGAAGAGTATGGCTGTGTGCCTGGGCTACGACGGACGGGAAGTCCGGTAGATCCACAGTGGTTTTTCCCTAAAACAATTGAGTTACTTGGGTTATGAAAATGATTTGCAAAAACCTCTTTGAAATGAACCCCTGCATGTGTAAGTTTGCAAAATGAACCTTAACCTGATCCTTGTTATACCTTATGCATGATTCTGCTTATAAGCCCCTCCGTGGGTGGGGTTGGATTTGCTGAGTACGTATGTTCTCACCCTTGTTTTACTAACTACTTTTCAGAGGAGGATCCCGATTACATTCCCGAAGACGTCGAGTAGGTCGTGCCCTACACCCAACCGTGCCTGTGTACCCAGGGCCCTTACCGAAAGCTTCCATGGTGTGGTACTCTGAGGAGGCTATGGAAGCCTTTGCTATTGTAGTGTGGTCGTTAGCGTTTGTGTTGTTCCTTGTAGCGTTGGCACTACCGTGCCCTCTGTGTCGCCGTGATGTAAAAGACTGATTCCACCTGTTGTAATAAATGTGTTACCAGCCTCCTGGGACTGGTATTTGTGTCACATTTAGTCACCTCTGATGAGGGGACGCTTCAGCTAAGGAGGTGAAAAAAGGGCGGTGCATGAAAAAACGGACCGGCCCGGCCCCCGAGACAGGGTGGGCCGCCCGGCCCAGGCCGACCGGCCCAGATGGGTCCCGGCGTCAGTCGTCCTCGATTTTTGACCGAATTGCTCCTTTTCGACTTCCTTTTTCGGTCAGAAAATTTTAACGGAAGTTTAAAAAAGGAAAATGAGGTTCTCAGGGTTTTTCCCTTCGGACTATTTATTTGGCCGAATTGGGAGCTTGGGAATCAACCCCTCCAAGCAATAGTTTGCACTCTTGCAGCAGCCATTGTGTCCCAAGAAGCTTAGAGTTGAAACAAGAAGCCAAGGAGCCATCGATGGAGGAGGCGATGCGATGCGAGCTCAAGCTACCCGTCAAGAGGACCGCCCGCATCCGTTGCGGAGGGCGTGTCCCGACTGGAGCTCTTGCATCTCGCAACCCCATCGAAGGAGACGATCGTAGCCCGAGCTCGTGGGCAGCCATCGAAGATAACGACCTCTACATTTGGGACGAGCAGCCCAAGGAGAGGACTCCCGAAGGCCCTAATGGCGACAGCAATGATTGCAACGAAGGCGGCAACGACAACAATGGCGGCGACGACGGTGGTGACGACGGTGGAGACAATGACGATGAAGACCCCTTCGGATTGCATCCGATGTGTTGTCGAACTTGCCATCAATCCATCGGGTGTCTCTACACGTCGGCTGATGAATGTCTCCAAGCCATGGAAGCGATGAAGCAGCATATGGAGGATTTGGAGCACGTAGTTGAAGACAACTACAGGTTCCTTAACCGTAATGTGCGCAAACTTTTTGGCATGGTTGGAAACATGAGAGGCAAGTGGTGCAATACTTGCTTGAAGTACCACTAGGTCTAGTTTTCCCCTTAGGAATTTTTGTAAGATACGACGAGGACGTCGTATGTTTTTAGCGTGGGGGAGAGCTAGCTAGCTAGCCTTAGCTTTTGAGTTTCAAAATTTAGGTTCAGTTTAATCTTCGAGCGAGAGTCTTAGAGTTTAATGACTCTTTAGTTTTTGAGTGTGTTTTTAAATTTTTGCAAGTTTGAAAGTGTCTTAAATTAGTGTTGAGTCAAAGAAAATCAAATAAAAAGAGTCTTTATATATATTTTGTGTCTTGTGTGATGCTTATCTTTATTCACTTGTTTGTTTATCTTTGATTCATGATCTATGAACATAAGTGTGTGGTTTGAAAAATGTTTACCGTGGTGCTTAGTGGAATTGCTACTACTTAAAGTACCCATATCACACTTCGATCTTGAGCTTCATATGTTAGTTGTGCTATGTTCAATGCTAAAAGTTGGAGGATTTCAGTTCTGAAAATTATCTTAAAACCCTTGTAATAAAGGTTAGCAAAACCTCTTTTTCCAAGTTGAGAGTAAGAAAAAAAATCCTATACAAAGCCAATTTATTTTTTGCTCCACCATAAGTGTGATTAGCACGATGAGTTAGGCTAGGATCCTTCTCTCTTGGGAGTTTTAATTTTGAGCAATGATCATGTTCTTGTGCTTATCTTTTATTGCTAGCCTCGTCATACATTCGGTCACGAGACTTTCACCTTGGAAGTCCCGTGCATCGCCGAATTCCATACCCAACCCTATACATCTCTTTTGTACATCGCATTCCTTGAACACAACCTACTTTCAAAAGTTTTGTCTCGTCTCTAGCATGATTTATTTAAAATTTCAGATAGTATGCATGCGAGAAAGAGAGGAGTTGAGAGCTTTGAAAAGTTGTCAAGAGAGAGAAAAATAAAGAGAAAAGTATGAGTATGGAAAAGAAAGAAAGAAAGAAAAACAAATTTGTGAAAGAAAAAATATGAGAATGAAAGAATGAAAGAAGAAAAAGAAAACGAGAAAGAAGAGGTAGCAATAAAGATATGAGAGGGATGGATCAAGTGAAAGAAAAGAAAAATAAAGTGTAAGGAAGGATGTCACGTTGTTGAGAGACGAAACTTTCATTCTTTTCCAACCATGTGCAATCCGACAACGAGGACGTCATCGGTGCCTTGTAGTCATAACTTTCTTTTGCCCTTGCACATGTCCACCATTCTAAATCTTCTCATCCTTGATATCCCTACATATGGTTAATTCTCATGATCATTGGCTTTGAAAGGTAAACAACCATTAGAGGAAGTTCTTAGTTTGACAATACTTGTGTTGATTGCGCTAGCCCTACCTATAGCTCCACTTTACATGTTATATGAGAGACTTATGGGAGGTGAGAGTTTTATAAAATTGGTTTAGGATAGCCACCTCATATGAGTGACTTGAGAGAGCTTGGAGAAAGATTTTTGTCTAATACTTGTTGCAGGAATTTTGTTTTAAAAATCATAAAAACCCTCCGATGGAAGCAAAGAAGTAAGCATGGCTGAAATTGAAGACTTCGAGTGAAGAGTTTGAGTTGTGGGGTAAATCTTGACGTGGTAAAAATTCTAAACGCCCATGTTTATGTTTGATGATCATCACTTTGTGTTTATGTATTAAAGATGAAAGGATTGACTAACTTGTGAAGGAGGATTAGCGGTACACGATTACAACGCTTTGGACGAAGTTCTTTTACGAGTACTTGCTCGAGGACGAGCAAAAGCTAAGCGTGGGGGAGATGTTGACGGTGTATTTTGGTACACCTAGCATGTTCATTACACTTTGGTTTGGATTTGATTATGTAACTAACCCGCCACTAGGCACACTAATCATATAACAAGTTCATCTATGTGCATGCATTTGGAAGTGTTGTGTTTATGTAGGAAAACATGGACATAAAGGACGGATTCGCAACAAGTTCAAAGGAGTATTTACGGAGTCTTGTTCGTGTTCATGAGCTTGATTAAATCACTTCCAATGGTGGCAAGGACCGAAGTGCTACGAGGAACACTCCCGAGGATTGAAGCGTAAAAGACCAAACTTCATGCGAAGAGAACCTCCATCTTGGACGCGAGGATGACATCGTCAAAATCATGCAAGTGGAGGGGGCAAAGTACATAAATGCATAAGGACCCACGGGAGCGAAAGGGGCGACCGAACCGGGCCGAGGTGGGCCCAGGCCGGTCGGCCCAGGTCGGCCGGCCCAGCCCACTCCGGTGGCCGGTTCGGTCCCGTTTTCCTTGCACCCGAAGGATCTTGAACCCTAAAAAGCCTGGGCGCCGCCATTCGACAGAAGAGGAGAGCCATTCGCACCAGGAGGCCATCCACAAGCTAGAGAGAGAGGAGGAGGATCTCTGGAGGGAGATCAACCACCTCGAAGGAAGCACCCTCTCGTGGAGAAGAAGGAAGACACAGTCGGAAGGGAAACCATGATCAACGGTGCCATGATCAGCACCTTGATGGGGTAATCTCCTTGTTCGTCCATGGGTTGTAATCGATCGTAAGATGTAATCATACTTTGTCGGATTTCTATCTATCATCTTGTGTTGAATATACTTCAATGCTTAAGGATTAGCTACCTTACCGTAAAGGGAGTAGGGCCCCAATGCTTCATTGGATCAATTCAATATGCCGTGTCCATCATAGGTCTAGTCATGAATACCTTCGCGTAGTGACAGTACGAGGGGAGGGAAAGGGCGAAACCGTGGTCACAACCCCCGATAGATTAGATTGGTTTAATGTCTTTAATTGATTGCATGATCGTAGACCCATGGGCGAGTGTCTCCTACTTTGATCACTTATCGTTCTCTCTAGTGTAGTTTAGTTGTTTTCTAGTATAATAGTAAGTTAAGGTTTTAGTAGCTACACTAGTACAAATGCTATCATCTATGACCATTAACTAGTGACGATTTCCTGTTTGGTCATAGAAGTTTTCTTTGCAGTGACGAAAAAATATTTGGTCATAGAAGATTGTTCTTTCTATGACGATATACAAATTTGGTCATAGTAGTTAATTCAACAGTGACGAATTGTTGAATTTGGTCACAGTTGACGAGTGAGGGGTGAGACGGACTCTGTTGCATGCGGCGGGCCCCGATGGGCTTGGCGGGCGGGCCGAGCGGGCCGGAGCGGGTCGGGCCTTCGGGCTCGGCCCGTTCCAGTAGAATAGGTTTTTTTTCGAATTTATTTTTCAATACGAAAACAATTCCAGTAAACACCAGAAAATGATTTTAGAGCACGAAAAATAATCGAAAAATCACAAAATTTCCTGGAAAACTCCTAGAGATAGATTAAGACATGAACAATCCAAATAAAACATTTGGAGCTCATGAAAAAGATTTTAGAGCCTTCTAATAAATAGAAATAGCTCAAGGAAAATGAAAATAAGTTCTAGAAAAATCTGGAAAATTCTCGGGAAAATTAGGACAGCTCCTAAACGCATTTTTTAAACCTTTTGCACTCAAGAACCACTAGATGCTTAGGCATGAATGCAACACACATAAATTTTTATTCAATTTTGAAAATCAAACAGTGGATTTTTCCTATACTATATTCCCTGTAAAGAAAAATAAATGTTGGAAATTTTTTTAAAATTATGAGAAAATCGTTATTTAATTATTCTTTCTATTCACATCCTGAAATTGGAAATTTCAGGGTGTGACAATAGCTCATGAGCATTTTCACAATTAAAAACTCTATTGAAAACGCCTACATATAGTGAGGACAAAAGGTTACTCTTAGCAATCACATCAAATTGTTTTTCCTTCTTAGTACCATTTCTCATGCCCTTGTGTCCTAGGAAACAAATACATGTGAAGGTCGCTGCATAATTATAAAGTTTTCAATGTATAATTCGCCATATTTTGTCTTACACAACACAAAAAAAATTATGAAAATTAAAATATTTGTCAAAAAATGTAAGTTCTTGTGAGGGACCGTATTTTTGCTACAAATGACTACCAAAAAAATTCAAGTCATTTCAAAAAAGTTGAGTGTTATGTAGTCAAAATATAACAAGTCACTCACATAGTTCCTTAAACTATGTGAGTGGCTTGTTATATTTGAACTACATAATATCACCACTTCCTCAAATGGAAATTTGACCTACAAAGTTTGTTAGTCTCGACAAGTTATGAAACTTTTGTGTTCAAAAGATTTTCATCCGAGTTCATTTTGTGTTTCGTTTGACTGAGTTTTGACCGAGTCAAACTTGGATTTTAAAATTTGAATTGCTCATGTTTTGTTGCATTAAGAAATGATTGAATCCAACACCATAACTTGATAAATCATGATTTTAAAAATTTTTTGGAAGAAGAATCACCTCATTTCGAGTTCGTATGAGGGAGAGCGACTAGTTACAAGTTTTAATCCGAGGAAAAAAAGAAAAATCGATCAGTTCATTCCAGTTCGTCACATGTTCATGAAGAAGGACCGATTTCTCTTTTTTTCCTCGGATTAAAAATTGTAATTAGTCTTTCTCTCTCATACGAACTCCAAATTGGTTGATTCTTTTTCCTAATTTTTTCTAAATTCGAGATGTTTTACTCAGTGTCATTTGTTTGTATCTTAATTACTATTTCTTGATTGCTTTTTATACAACATATCTTTTCCAACTAAAAAGAGAATATAAAAAACATGTTTTTTCATAAAAATTGCTAACATAACTTAATATTCTCTAATGTTATGGTCAACACAAGGTTGCATCCAAATTTGAGGTGCCCGTGAGTAAGAAAGTATTTGATTGTGTACAAACTTTGAAGTTTAAGTTGAGTTGTATGAAACAATGTGATGATCTAGCTAGTTTATGAACAATGTATACTCCAATTTTCACAAAATCTTATGAAACTTTTTTGTCAAGCTTGTACATTGATAAAATGATCCTATGCCAATTTACATAATTTTTTGATAAGTTTTATTTATTATTATCATTATTTTATAACAAGGTGACTAGTAGAAAATTGAAATTTCCTACAAGCCAATTGAATTTTTTGTCAATCTCCTAGATGTGGCCTAGAATGGACCATAGGCGCCTAAATATAATTTTTTGAATTTTTTAAACTTATTAGATGCACATATAGGTCAATTTTGAATTACTTTCGGTAAACACGTAGAAATTCATTTAAATGATAGAAAATAACAGATTTACTTGAAAATTCTTGAAACTCTGGTGTAACATTACATATGTAGTACTTTACATTTGAAAATATATTTAAGTATACAAGATAATTATTTTTGCTAGTTACTTCACAAGAATACCTTAAATGAAAAAACAAAAACAAAAAAAACTTTGAAAATATGAAGTAAGCCCGGTACAAGCCCATCTAACTATTTGGCCCACACGGCCTAATTAAAACAACATCTTACCTAAACCGTTGGATGAAAAATAGACAGCTAAGAGGCACTCAATGTCCAATAAATACCCATCCACTCCACTAACCCTAACCCTTCCCAGCAGCCCACCCGTCTCCCACCTCCCCCACCCATCCGCCGTCGTCTCCCATCCTCAGATCCGCCCACCCCTCTCTCTCTCTCTCCCTCCCTCCCTCTTCACCTTGGTCGGTAGCCCCGGTCCCTGTTCCACGGTTGGAGTTCCCTCTCGTTGCTTGCCGGTTGCCCCCCCCCCCCCCCCCCACTTCCCCTCGCTCCTCCGCCACCGCGCGCGCACACGTGCTCGCCTCGTCGGTCGGCCTCCGCTCTGCCACGCCACCCCTCGTCGGCCGGCGTCTCGGCGCAACAGGTACGGAACCACTCGCTCGCTTCCTCCCCTTTTCCTCCTCCCCTCGGAAAGGAACCCTGAAAGGATCAAGATGTCGACTAGAGGGGGTGAATAGTCGAACCTGAAAATCACAAACTTTTTCGCGGCTGTCAGATGCAGGTCCGGAGACTCCAGATATTTTTCCGGATACTCCGGGAAATCCGGAGAATCCGGGAAAATGTCCGGATAGTCCGCCTCGCTAGGGAGAGATTAAATCGACGAGAATTTAAACTTGCTCAAAAGTAAATCGTGAAAATAGGTTATGCACGCGAGGTGAGACAAGCCTGTTTATCCACTCAAAACCTGTAGGAACCTCAACACGAAGTAGATCGGCACCAAACCCTAGATATGCGTTCAAGCAAGAAACAAGCATACAACAAGATGAACAAGCACTAGAGACACAGGATTTGTTACCGGAGTTCAACCTCACACCTTGAGGTCTACGTCTCCGTTGAGGTACCCACGAAGGGTGGACCTTTACACCTAGGTCACTTTCCTCCCACTAGCGACCACGAAGATCAAGCTAGAGTTACTTACTCAATGTCGGGGTGATACAAACTTCCTTGGGCGGCCACAACCTTTGGATGCTCCAAGGCAACGCCTAGCCGGCTAGGAGATCAAAGCTCCAAGAGTAACAAACACGAATTTTGCCAACCAAGCGAAGAACGAGGTGCTCTAGAGATGGGAAATCAGCTCACTAGCACTCTCCAATCCCTTGCTCTCAAATCCTCTTAAATCCCACAAAGAATCTCACCAACTTTGAGCCAAAGGGGGGAAGGGGAGGAGTAAATGAGGTTTGCAGCAGTTCAGCACGAAAAATGGCAGGGAGAGAAATAAATGAAGGGGTGGAGGGGGCTTTTATACCCCCTCACCCAGAATATAGCCGTTGAGGCTTTATGACCTGGAGTATCCGGGATAAACCCGGAATCTCTGGGAAGTCCGGAGTCTCCGGGGAAAACCCCGGACACTCCGGCCTTCCAAGGCCAGCACCCAAGAAAAGATCCCTGTGTATGTGTTGGTGCAAAGGTGTCTCTCATAGGTTTTGTTTTAGCAACTAGAGCACCTGTTCGACTCTTGGAAGACATAATTCCTGTCCCTCTTGATAGTACGACATTCCTAGTACTTCAAATTCAAAAGTAAAAAATAAATAAGCCTTCTTAGGAATCCTTTTAGAGCACCACTTTCTTTTTGTTCAGCAATGAGCTGTGCTTGATGCCATACACAATTTTAATACCTGCTCATGGACTAGGTAAATTCATTAACCACTTAGGTGTGTGTCATTAAATCACCAAAACCCACTTAGGGGGCCAAGATACTCTTCAAACCCCCGATTTCCCCTCCCCCGTCCTCGGGACTCGCACCTTCCCGAACCCTTCCCGCGGCGGTCGATCGCCGGCTCCGTCCCCCTATGCACTCCGCGTCCCCCCGTGCGGTGGAAGGTGCCTCCACCCAGATCCGATGTTGCGCGCACAGCCCTTTTCTTCCCCGTCTTGTAGGGTCGTCTCGTCCTTCCCCCACCAGAGAGGGTACTGGACATCGGAGATCCGCCCAGAACGGGGCTGGTTTCTCGAAGCCCTAGGTTGGGTGGATAGATTGTCCCCTCAATTCTCGATGGTCTCCCCAATGCCCCCCGGCTCGTTGTGGATTTTTGTCATTTATGTATGCCGTGTAGCTGACTAGCTGAGTGCCATTGGCATGGGTAGCTTATATTTCTCTAATTGTTGGATTGATGAGCATTGTAACTTGTTTTTCTGTTTGTGTCTGATTGGATTACTTCAGGCTGGACGACTACGACGATTTGGAGTTCCACGGGTTCGGCGTCGCCGCCGCCGCCGCCGATACCTCCAGGCAGGTACTGCGGATTTCCGACTTCCAGGCTCCATAGTAGTGTCTCCTCACAATTCACAAACGTTGTTTTCCATCCACTTTTACCTCGCCCTCTGCGTGATGAACGCGAGGAGATGTCACACATGCCCTGCCTGCAGCGATTTTATTAGGTGCAAAGTGACACTGGCACTGTAGTTTCTCTTGTTTGTTGGGTTAACTACTGAGCTAGTACTAGCATGCACGCATAATCAGTACTAATTCGTAAATAAATAAGAATCAACTTTTGGAAGGATGTGCGACACACAGTCACGTGTCTTCCTGTTGTGCTGGTGGCAGCAACGAGTGGAAAATTGAATCCTGCCGCTAGAAACGGAAATGAACTTCAGTTCCTCTTTTTTTTGTTAGCAACAACAACAATGTTGTATCTCATGAACAAAATGTTGCGTGCTATGTAGTTACAGATTTTGCTCTGTCTTTCGCACTGGCCGGATCAGCCCCTGTTGTTTAGACTGATGAGTTGCGTTGCTCTGGTGGATGTTTACATATTAGTTTTTGTGTGCGGCCAGACAAAATCGAATCTGCATGGTTCCTTTCTATTTCCTTCCTATCTGCAACCATATCCCACTTGGCTTTTGCGCCTTTGTTCTTACGATGTCAGCATGTACTTGTTGCAACATGCAAATTCTTTGGTGTTAAGTGCCATAGTGCATACAGGATTGTACAACTATCTTTTTTAGAGAAATCAGTTAAAGCTTGTTGTACAGTGACAGATATTTTTCACCATATAGGAGTACTTGCTACTGGCCATTGAAGCATCAGTAACAACTACTTGATAAATATGCATGTTGCACCTTTTCTAACTGTTTTGTCCCCTCTGATTCAACACTTTATAATGCTATATATTGATAACGCTTTTACTGTTCCAGATAGTTATTTAGGGCTGTGTAAGAGTGCCAGTTTACATACTTTTGCACATGCCATTTAGTACTGCTCTTGTATTGCTCCTTGAACATTGTATGCTACTATCTGAATACAAATGAGGCACAATGAGTAATTTTCTGGTGTTGTTTTTTAAATATGGTGTGGTCAAAGTAAAAATTTTCATGTATAGTTGATGTTACTATAATCTGTTAGTAGCTGATTATTATATTTTGACTGCAGGTTATTGACGAAGAGGTCTAGTGGATGCAAGATGAAAGCATAATGTAATCAACTATATGGTGATGTGATTCTAAATGTAACATGAGATGTTAAATCTCTATTTTTTGAGATTTATCAGATATTATATTGTACTGTTGTGAGCATGTATGTGATCTGGGCTATGTAATTTGTTGAAATAAGTGGGTTTAAATTTGGCAATTTTGAATTTTTATTATTTATGGATGAGCTCGAATAAAAAAGTGAATCAGTGAAATAATTGGCCATTTAGGCTCATCTATGCATTGTGTATGTGGTGGTGACGTCATCATTGCCACATCAACTGCCATGTCATTGTCTATGTAGGCAGCCATGTCATTGTACACGTAGGCAGCCACGTCATCGTCCATGTAGACCAAAACGTGGACAAACCGCAGCGCGACATGTGGACAAACCAGAGTGCGACACGTGGACCATTCAGAGCTCGACACGTGGACAAATCACAGCGCGACACGTGGCGCTGTGTCAAAGAGCCACGTCATCATATCCATGTCAGCACGCGCCTTGCCACGTCAGCAGCCAGCATGGGCCGTGCATCGTGGCATCACCTTCCGTGACCAATTTCGTGACCATTTGGCTTGGTCATAGAAGAAATACACTTCTATGATGAAAAACGTGTTGGTCATGAAAAAGTTCCACTTCTATGACCAAAATGACTGATTGGTCATGGTAGACCAAATGTGACGGAGCTTCTGTGACCAATTCAATTTGGTCATAAGTTGGTCATAAAAAAGGTTCCGTGACCAAATTTGCATGTACCGTGACCAAACCGTTTGGTCATTGATATTGAGTACTGTACTAGTGCTAGTGCGTAGAAGTAGATTGAACGCTTGTAATCCCCTTGCTCCGCGGATTGACAAGAACCTTGGGAATCCCGTGGTGAAAAAGGTGTGGGGTCCGTACTCTTGCGGATCGTAGAGGGATATGTCTTTTATCCGCCAACAAGCGTAAAAGACTGAACTTCATGTGAAGAGAACCTCCATCTTGGACGCGAGGATGACATCGTCAAAATCATGCAAGTGGAGGGGGCAAAGTGCATAATCACCTGAGGACCCACGGGAGCGAAGGGGCGACTGAACCTGGCCGAGATGGGCCTGGGCCGGTCGGCCGGCCCAGCCCACCCCGGTGGTCGGTTCGGCCCCCCTTTCCTTGCACCCGAAGGATCTTTAACCCTAAAACCCTGGAGGCGCCGCCATCACAGAGGGAGGAGCCATTCGCACCAGGAGGCCATCCACAAGATAGAGAGAGAGGAGGAGGACCTCCGGAGGGGAGATCAACCACCTCGAAGGAAGCACCCACACGTGGATAAGAAGGAAGACACCGTCGGAAGGGAAACCATGATCAACGGTGCTATGTCCAGCACTTGATGGGGTAATCTCCTTATTCGTCCATGGGTTGTAATCGATCTTGAGATGTAATCATACTTTGTCGGATTATCTATCTATCATCTTGTGTTGAATATACTTTAATGCTTAAGGTTAGCTACCATGCCGTAAAGGGAGTAAGGCCTCAATGCTTCCTTGGATCCATTCAATACGTCGTGTCCATCATAGGTCTAGTTATGAATACCTTCGCATAGTGACAGTACGAGAGGAGGGAAAGGGTAAAACCGTGGTTACAACCCCCGATAGATTAGATTGGTTTAATGTCTTTAATTGATTGCATGATCGTAGACCCATGGGCGAGTGTCTCCTATCTTGATTGCTTATCGTTCTCTCTAGTGTAGTTTAGTTGTTTTCTAGTATAATAGTAGTTAGGGTTTTAGTAGCTAATGCATAGAAGTAGATTGAACGCTTGTAATCCCCTTGCTCCGCGGATTGACAAGAACCTTGGGAATCCCGTGGTGAAAAAGGTGTGGGGTCCGTACGCTTGTGGATCGTAGAGGGATACGTCTTTTATCTGTCAATAGCAACCGCAATGCGATAAGCAAGAGGCGGTGCACCAGCGAGCTCATGACCTCATTTCCATTGTCTAGATGTGTAGTAGCTTGTTGTGCTAGTTCCTCGCTGGAGGAGGCTGGTCTTGTTGAGGAGTCGGAGTTGTTGTTGACTAGAGGAGCAGGATGGCAATGACGTTTTGTCCGGAGTGTGTGGAATATGATGTTGCATTGTTGTTCCTTGACATTGCATTATATCATTTTACATGGTGTAGTAGGTGATTTCGGATGTTGCCGAAAATACAAACTGAGACATACTTTTATTTGATGTTGCAACATGAGTTTTTTTGTTGCATTAGCTTTGTTTTTATGTTGCATAATAAGTTCCATGACTCAATTGATATTTTTGCGAAGTCGTGAGTCATGGAGAAAAAGGGAGGGATTTAGATTGGATGTTGCCTTGAACATCTCAAAATGTTGTGGTGGAATTTTTTTCTTTTGATCTAAAAAACCTAGGAGCTATATTTAGCATATCTTTTATGTTGCAAAAAGTATATACCTATGTTGCATATTCAATTGCTTAATGTTGCAACCTAAGGTCCGATGTAAATTTTGCATCGGTGTATGTAGAAAAGGGGGTTGCTTCCTCACTACTCTTTGTCCCTTAAAGAGTGTCCACTTTGGTTTCTTTCCAATCAAACTATCCGTAGTTTAACTAAACTTACAATGAAGAGTATCAATTTTTATAAAACTAAATAGGTATACTATGAAAATATATTTGATGACGAATCTAATGAAACTTGTTAGACATCAAAAGTATTGATACATTTTTACAAAAATTTAGTCAAATTTGTTAGACATCAAAAGTATTGATATATTTTTATATAAATTTAGTCAAACATAAGATGATTTGATTTCAGACAACTAGGGACACTGTTTGCGGGATGGAAGGAGTATGTTGGAGGAGTGTTTTGCTCCTCATCCTCTTTAGCCTTTAGCAACAAACATAGGAAAGGAAAAAGTGTTTTTTCATCCTCAACTAAAAAACATGAAAATACACTTTTTGTATAGGAAAAAATGACTATCTCAATGTGTTGGGTTGCAAAAATTTATCAAGAATTAATGGTATTTGTGCTTTTAGTGGTAGGCAACATTCCCGTCGACAGCGAGACGTATGTAGTGACTTCGCTAATGTTGAGGATTTGCTCTTCAGGATTTGTCGGTCCATTCTTCAAATATGCTCCTACGGGTAGAGTTTGCACGTGTATATACATAAGACTGATTGTGCGTGCGTGCGTTATTAGTGGATCTGTTGTACTATGTAATTGGAAGAAAAAAAGGGAACTGCTAGCGCCCGGACGTCCGATCCGGGCGCTAGTATCGGACATCTCTGTGACCGTCGGATGGGAATCGATCAATCTTGAGCCGTCCGATTCAAATCTAGGGAGCAAATGTTGCAAGCATGTTGCGAGCCGTTGCCAGCAATGTTGCGAGTAGGTTGCGTGCAACATCCAAATATCAGTGGGCCCCTCCCCTTCGCCCCCAATGTTGCGACCATGTTGCGACTATACTACGGTTATGTTGCGACCCGTCTTGCGTGCAACATCCAATATCAGGAGCTCTCCCCCCTCCTTCTCGACACAGATCCCAACATCACATGTCTGCAACATCGAAACCCAACATCCGCAACAACAAAAATTAATATTTGCAACACCCAATAACACTTGTTTGTAACATCAAGACTCAATATCTGCAACGTCGAAAATTAATGTTTGCAACATCGAAAGATTTAGACCTAATTTTGAAACATTCGCTTGGGACATTTGCAACACGTGAAGAACATGAAATGCAACATTGCACAACGATTTGCAACATGAACGAGAAACGATTACATCGTGAAGACGAGCGTTTGCAACATGCCAAGAACATCGTTACAACATCGATATACAATAATCGCAACATCAAAAAATCCCAAAATAGGAGCAGGTAAGAGATCCCCACGCATACGCCCGCCGCGACGGCAGGAGCTCCTGCACCCGCCCTCTAGCCGTAGGGATGGCCCGCCCTCCTCCTACGCCATTGGCGAGCTCCCATGCCCGGTCGCAGGGAGCTTCGCACTGGACGCCGGTGAGCTCCGTGCGGAGGCGGCTGCCCGCACGCCCGGTCGCAGGAAACTCCGCCTGTCCGAGCTCCACCAGGGTCGATCCTTCCACGCCGTCGCTCGATCTACTGGGAATGTGCCCACAACTCTGGATCTGACATGAGGGGAGAGAGGAGAGGAGCCGGTCACCGAATCCGCGTGCACTGGCGCGTCCCGGTAGCGACGGCTCGGCCTCCTAGGACACGGTTGAGCGGCGCCTGACGTCGGTCGGCCGCACGGCAAGCGCCGATCGCGCGCGCACACGCGGCGCCGGGGGCGGCGGGGAGCTCCCCCGTGTCCGCGGCGGCGCGCGGCCGGTTTGAGCTCTCCTGCGCGCACCCACGACTGTGGCAGGAGCTACACCTGTCTGCTCTACGCGTAGCGTCCAATGCAGTTCACTCCCCTGTCTGCTCCCGCATGCAGCGTCTGGCTTCATGGATCTCCCCTGGCGACATGGACGAGGGAGAGAGGTAGAAGAGAGTGGGTCACGGAAAAAAAGAGAGAGGCGAGAGAACGAGTGGTCGAGAAGACTGTGGTGGCGTGTGATATTTCGCTTCCCTTCGGACGCCCAGGTTGAAGCATTACTTTCAAATTTTGTTGAAGCATTACCGAAAATAGATTGGTTGATACTCCCTCCGTCCTGAAATATAAGGCATTCTAAAAATTTTAGAACAGATTAAAGAGGTGGGAAAATGTCACATATGCCCTTAACCAATGATAATTAAAGGTAAATTTTTAGTTAACAAGTACAATATTTGGCAAGTCTTTAATTGAGTTGATTGGGTACTTACCAAAAACTTCTATCATGCCTTATATTTGAGGACAAATTTTGAACCGTTGAATATCTTATATTTCAGGACGGAGGAGTACTTACCAGCGTACTTTCAAATTCCGATCTCCATCCATTTCCTACAATCCTACTACAGCACAGCAGACCCCCCAGTTACCCTAAACCTTTATATTCCGAAATAAAAAAGAACTACCTCCAAACCCCCAGGCCCCCAGCAATGGCGGATTCCTCCTCGTTCCGCCGCCACCCGCTCGCCTCATCTGTCGACCTCATCCGCTGGCTTCCCTCCTCCGCCGCCTCCCCATCCGGACGTCTCCTCGCCGCTGCCATTTACGACCCCTCCTTGGGGTCCAACGCCTCCAGCATCCACCTCCTCCCGCTCTCCGACCCCACCTCCCCGCTCGCCTCCCTCCCGCTCCCGTCCCGCGCCACCGCGCTCCGCTGCTCCCCAGCCATCCTCGCTGCCGCCACCTCCTCGGGCTCGCTCCACCTACTCCCGTCCTCTTTCGACTCCGACGCGGCGGTGGCCGTCCCCGGTGGCGCGGGGTTCCACGTGGGCCCAGTCCGGGGCCTGGACTTCGGGGGTGAGGAATGGGTTACAGCGGGGGAGGACGGTAGAGTTCATGTTGTGGGTGGGGGAGGGGACGGGAGGTTGGTGGCGAGGAGGCTATGGGACGGGAAGGGGATGTCAGGGTACGAGACCGCCAAGTGGGCATCCCCGGCGGAGTTCGCCACGGGCGGCGCCGGGTGTGGCGTGCAGTGGTGGGATCGGAGGAAGGGGGACGCCGTGGTGGTGCAGTGCAATGGCGCATGGTGAGTGTATGAAAACCTTGATCTTCCCTGTTTCGGTTGTGGATTAAAACATTGTGGCGTCACCTATGTATGTTATTACCTTCTGAAATATTGGCACATACAGACATTGCTTTAATTACCATGTTTTGCAAGCATTTGAGTTTATCAGGCATTTAAGAATTAAGAGTGGTAAATTGTTTGTCATCCATATCTTCCACTTCAAAATCCTAGTTCAAAGCTTGGCATTTGAGTTTATCAGGCATTATTGTTGGTCAGCCATATCTTTCACTTCAAAATCCTAGCTCCAAGCTCATCATTTCCATTCAATGTTTCATAGATATGGATAATCTCTGGTGCAGAATTTGATAAAATTGTGCGGTTCTTTCAACTTTGGTTTTGGGCTATGCACTTATACTAAAGGAATCCTCTGTGATGGCTTGGTGCATGCCTTTTAATTTGTATGGTAAATAGAACTGTCATTTAGTTTAAGAGTAAATTGCAACCACCATACAACTTGTTAGGTGGCTGTGGATTGGCGCAATAACTTATAAAATACTCAATCTAGTACAATTACTTGATAGGTGGGTGCAAAGTGGTCCAAGAACTTGTAAAGTGCTTAACTTATTGCACAAATTGGTGCATCTGCATTCCAAATGTTAATACAAACATCACTTTTTTATATATATCGGACTAGAGTATATTCGTGTCGGAATTAGTTATTCAGCATTATTTGACAATTGATATTTGTGTTGCGATGGTAAGATTTGGCCAGGACTAAACCTTCAATGCTTAGGAAATTATTGTTATGTCTTCGTATTAACAATTTTTTATATATAGATTAAATTTTGATTAGGTATTTAATTTCATATTCAACATTGGTTTCATGTTTTATTACATTTTTGTTCAGCTAAAAATAGATTAATACGTACTAACAATTAATACTCTTTAGAAGTTTGGCAAAAAAAATTAAAGCCTCATGTACTTGTTTAGAAAGAAAAATGGGCTAAAACAACAGAAAGATACATGCTTATCTACGGTTGTTGAATACATGATCAAAGGTGTAGAAGAAACCTAAGGTCATAACTCATAGGGTCTCTCTTCTGGACTTTAGTCTCTCGGCAGTGCTGATGGTGTAATTCTAAAAATTTGATTCAATTTTAACTAAGGAACAAATAATTTATGTGCACTGTTGAGTCACGATTAGAGGTGATAAAAATATATTAGTTGAAAAAAATTGAATGGCTATCTACTTTGTTTAGCACATTGTCGTTGTAAAGCTTGGACTCCAAATGCACCAATTTGCCAAGTTATTGCACTAAATTGAGCATTTTAGAAGTTCTTACACCATTATGCACCCACCTATCAAATCATTATACTAAATTGATTATTTAAAAGTTGTTGAACCAATTTGCATCCGCCTGACAAGTTATTGCACTAGATTGATGCCATTGTGTGATGTGATAGGGAAGGGGATAGATGAGAGAGGGGGAGGGAGGGAGCAGAGAATGGAAGTGAAAGAGGAGAGAGGTAGGCCGACATGTGGACTCCACATATAAGTCCATGCCATAGCACAATCAGCATGCTACGCAGGTGGCTTAACTCAAGTTATGATGGTTTTGTACTAAAATGGTACAATTAGCAAGTTTGGGGATTTGATTGTGCATTTTGCGAGTTGAGGGACCGGGATGACACAACTGTGCAAGTTTTAGGACCAGCGGTGTATTTACTAGTTTAATTATAGTTAACAAATTCCTAAGAACATTTATTTTTTCTCTAACTTGAAATGCTTTACATGGTACATTTATAGATCATGGTGGCGTTTGTGAGTTACAGTTAAAAGTCAAAATCTGGTGTCCTGAAAACATGCTTATCCTACAAAGCATTGTCATGCATTAGACAATTATTACTGGTACTTTAGTAGAAAGTTTGTTTCGTTGATGTCAACTTTATGATTGGGATGGTTTACTTTCAACCAGTGGCTGAAACATATATTCTAACAAGACCTATGTAACTTTTCTATCTTGATTGAAAAATCTAGATCTGCATCTAGTCTGTAAGTGATATGTGATCTGACCTCCAGTAGCTGCCCTCTTCATGATAAGCTGTAGACAGCATTTGCTAGCATATGTAATAAAATAGAAAATAGATAACTCCAATCATTTTTTCTGTCATATTTCCATTGTATTATTATACAAAGCGCTGGTGTCATGCTGACATGGAGGAACTTATGGGTGCAGGGGTCGTGGTATTGTTACTGGTATGGTACATTCCATTGACATTCATTCATCAAGAAAGCATATCTGTGTGGTAAGAACACTGATTCAATATCATAGAAGAAGGATGTTTACTTCAATCGAAAAAGCATTATTTTAAATTGTAAACGGGGATATAGTCTCTAGGATGAAAAATCATCCATTCCAGCAATAAGGCTGCACGTTGAAATATGGAATTCAATCGGGCAGAATATCAAGCAATGGTTTCTTTGTCCTCTGAATTTCCTTTGAAATTCCTATGTCCCAATTAGCTCTTGATTTTGTTCAAAATATTAATGGGAAAGACAAGACTGACCTATGTACATTAAGTTTTAATTATTCAGAAGAAGTTTTGCTTTTTATGCTTTCCATACATGATGATGCTTTTAATAGGACAGTTTTTGTCATGCAAACAATATGTTTGCTTACCTAGTTTTCCGAAACTGATTTGTTATTTTATTGAGTTTCGTTGTCCAATAAAATCTCTTTGCTAATCTCAATATTTAGTTAGTTGAGATTGTTTGGTTAGTGTACCAGTGGCTGTCTGCTATACTGTACATTCTTTCATGTGCCACATACCTAAAAAGCAATCCTGAGAACTGTGGGATAATGGGCCTAGAGGACTCTACCACTCTGGTGTAATATAGTCCAATGGCAAGATGATTGGGGCAGTGGACAGCATTGAATCTGTTAGAACTGGTATACAGGTCACCTCATTGCTGCCTATGGGTGGCACATAGCTTATGTTATGTCTAGTTGTGACGTGCAAGCCCTTGATGGTCTTGTTGTTGGTCCACCCCTGTTGAGTCACTTTAGGTGAGTTCTATGGATGTGTTTAGATGAGTCATAAATGCATTATGAATCACCTCTGAATGTTTGTAGGTGGGAGGGTCCTCTGGGACAATATTTGCCTGGGATCTGCGGTGGCCACAGCAGCCTATACCACTTTCTGGTGTAGAACTTAATAGAACATCTGAGCCTGTGTGTGAAAGTGAGGTCTGGGAGGTTCATTTTGACACCTATACCCAGTCTTCTGATATCATTTCATCTGCATCATCAAAATTATTGCCAGTGATGATGTGCTCAGAGGATGGGATCCTTGCAGTTGTTGAGCAAGGTAAGCCCACTATGAACAACATGTACCCACCAAATTGTGGTCTGCTTGGTTTGCTTGCTCACCCTTGTCTAGCAAGGTTAGAGAACAAGCGAAGCATATTTTGGTTGCTTTGCTTGGATTGAATTTGGGCAAGGTGTTATTCCTTGCTTTTGGAAGGGAGACAAATTAGCTCTCCATGTAGCAAGGTTTGCCTTGCCAAGCAAGGCTAGTGGGCAAACTTTTGGGTTAGACAACCAAGCAGACCTGTTTGTCTTTATGCAAATTGCTTGATGCTTGACATATCTCTTTGATAGCAGATGAGAGACCACTTGAGATTCTTGCTGAAGCCTGTGCTATCAACTCCTTTGACATAGATCCTCAGAACCCTTCTGTAAGTTCATATCTTCACCGAATGAGAGTTTTTTCTACTTGCAAAAAGACATATGCCAATACTATTGTGCTTTTTGCATAGGATGTGGTTTGCGCACTGGAATGGGAATCGATTGCTGTCCTAACGCGTGGTAGAGATACAATGGCGGAAGAATGAAAATTTTCACCATCCAAGGCCCTCATAAAATTCCTGTGGTGTCAAGCCCTATGGTCCCTAGAACTTCTATGTCAGAATAAAAATATAATATTCTGACTTATTGGGCCTCCCCTATTTAGAGAGTTCTTGTGATCTTCACCTAACCATTGGAGGAGAAATGCTGTGTGTTTGGCGCACAGCCTTAGTCCCTGACTCTGCGTTGGAAGCTTTAGCAGTTTCTGTCCTCATGGTTACGTTGGATGGACACTTTTTGGTGTAGCTGTGTAATTTGGCAATGTTGGATGGTCACTGCTCAGTACAGTTTGATAGAGGATGGCAGCAATGCAATTTGGTTGCTTTTGGTTCGGTGTTGAACTGTTGATGAATGTGAGTTGTAACTATTTCGTATGGTCAGCATTTGCCCTAGCATTCGGCTGCTGAACAGCTGAATCTTATGGTCAGCACTAGCCACAACTTTGGAATTTTCAGGGCAAACTCATTTGCCAAGTTTGGCAAAGCCTATTTAGACTTCTTCTGTACTATTTTCCTCTCACAACAAATCTACCTACTCAATCAACACATATTTTTTTTCTGACAACAAACCTATCTGTCAAATCAGCATAAGTTCCGCCGAACAGAGCCTGTTGAATAGTTGGAGGTGATGTAACTAGTTTCAAGCCGAAGAAAACAGCTATTTGTGGTTTGCACCCTTGGGTGTATCCAAAATTCGTAATATCATAGATCTTTAATGATGCAGGGCCCGATTAGTTGTCAAAAACATTTGGTAAAAAAAAATTGGCAACTTTTTCAACACTAATTAGAAAGATTAAATATAGACTAATTACAAAACTAATTTCACGGATGACGGATGGACGAAAAATTGTGAGACAAAGCCTAATTAATCTATCACTAGAGATTGTTTAGTGTAGCACGATATTAGATTATTACACATGAGTGCAACTTTGCGTGTGGAATCTAATGAGCCTAATTAATCTATAATTTGTTATAGTAATGCTACAATAATAATCATTGGATCATGTGGTCAAAGACCTCATTAGATTCCTCTCACAACTAATGATAATATTAGATACATTTAGAGATTAAAAGACTAAGTAAAAAAATAAAAATCTTCTTAAAGTGAGGGGTGAACTTTATTATTGAACTCTCTAGAAAGAAACATATCTAGTGGAAATCAACATCTCCGTGTAAATTATGTAAATTTCAATCTAAGTCACATGATCTTGATCCAAGGGAGAGCTCGTGGGAGGTGGAAGGGGTGATTTGCAAAATTCATGTGAGGTGAGAGGGGTGATTTGCAAACGGTTGAATTAACATCGTGTGACAGATTATAGTTTTCATAATTTGCACGGAAAGGTTGGTTTCCACCTTATATGTTGCCTCTAAAATCGAGGTAGCAGTGATGATGCACACAAAACACTGGATCCATCACGTAACATGCATAAGCAATCGATCTTGTAGAGATTGATACATCTTTTACGCAGCGCATTGCCGGCATTGGTTACCTTTTTCCGACGGTGGTAGTATGCAAGATGCGTATAAACGATCAGATAGTACTCCTATGCAGGCGACGGTGGCAGCGCGGCCAAGATCAGGCAGTTGGACTGTGGTGCAAGGCGATGCTGTGCCTCGTGGACGTTTTGATGATCGTGTTTTTGGTTGCCTTGTTGTTATTGCTAGTGTGAAATTATAGAGAACCCGAGCAGGGTGTTCTTACAGTCGTACTGCGTCCGAAGCAACGTGGCTGTCGTCGGCTTGTTTGTTTTGGCTTATCATCCACCAACCAATTTGTACTTTTCTCCGACAATCCAATCGTACCATCACCAAACGAGCACTTTTCTCGCAAACCTGCCGAACAAATCGAACAATCTAGATCGGCCATCAGCCAAACGAACAGGCTGTTTGACGTATGGCGGGACCACCATCGGCGCCGGCACTGCGTCGTGGACTCGTGGTTCTGCGCCGGGAAGGTGGAGGACCGCGAGGTCGCCGCGCCCGTATGTAAGACCATCCGCAGTGGTGAGAGTTTTCAAGGAGAAGCCCCTGCAGCGGTGTCCTGCAGGAGGACGGCAAAATGATGCAGCTCTCCCGTTTCCTTCGTATTCGGTGTGGGTGGTGGAGGGCCTCCTCCATGAGGACGCCCCCCCCCCCCCCCCCCCCCCACGACTTCGCACGTCGCCTCGCAGCAACGGTCGGTGGCTCGGGGGTGGAGGAGACGAGGTGGGGGTGGGTGGAGGAGCCGTGCTCACCCGTCGTGCTCCAGCACCGCCGCCGGTCGACCCGTGAGGGGATTTGCACCGGAGAGAGCTCGATTCGGCGCCGGAGCTTGTCGATCTGCGGCTCCCGTGCGGCCGCGCGCTCGAGACCGCCGCCGGAGCGCCTCGCGTGCCGGAGCTCCCCTCCTCCTCCTACTCGAAGATCCCGCCACGGCAGCGATTCCGAGCCGGTTGTCGGCCTCCGCTTCCTCCCCGACCAGGCCACCGGCGCCTCCCAGCCCCACTCCTCTGCCCCGCAGCCGAGGGTGGAGGGGCACCCCGCGCCGACGTCGGAGGGCCGCGCTTCGGCTGCGCTACGCCGGCAGAGGAGGGTCCGCGCTACCAGAGGGAGGACTGGAGGAGCAGGCGCCGCCGGGCCCGCTTGTGCCGCACCTCGGCCCGACCGTCGCTGGAGGAGAGGTGGCTCCGCCGCTGCTGGGGTCGCGCCCAAGACTCCGGCGAGGAGGTCGGCCTGCCCCGCCCCGTGCCGCCACGGCGCAGTGCAGATCGATCTGCCCCAGCGGAGAAGCAGAGGAGGTGGTGGGGGGAGCAGGGGAGAGAGAAAGTGGGGGAATGGGTTGGAGGGGGGCGGTGGGAACGGGAGAGAATGACGAGTGGGCCTCGCGTGTGAGTAGTTGGGATAGGGGAGAAATACAAAGGATGACGAGTGCAAGAGAAAGTTGTATAAGGGAGAGAATCGTGATGACCAGATAGGAATATTTCGTTTTGAAGAGGAAGATAAAGTATGACAAGTGTGGATGGTCTAAGATGGAACCGAATACCAATTCAAATATCATTTTTAGCCGTTCTCTTTTATTTTTAGCTACATTAGGCATAATATTTTGTATCCAAAATTTATATTCTTGTTCTTGGCATTGTACTTGTTAAGATACATATAAATAAATCCCAAATGTGTGCTATATTTTAATCAAATGATGAAAAGAAACTCGGATATTTATTCGGATTCGGGTACAGATGTTTTTTCACCTTTTTCTCTTTCGAAAGCAAATAATCCATAAAAAATTGTAGCTAACTTTTTTTATTTTCCCCAGTAATTAGCTAGTTATAATGCATAAAAAATAGCACCAAATTTATTTTATTGTGATCTAAAAGTATCAATTTATTACACAATTCGGATGTTTTGGTTGCATCCCTACCCGTCTGGGGCGTCGGTGTCGGCACGAGTGTGGCGCTACGGGTCCCTAGGAGCGCGTTTGCGACCCTAGCCCGACGGCCCGGCTGCATCCTCCAGCTGCAATTTCACTTGTGTGTGATCTTTGGCCCACCAGCGAACCAGGCCCATCTCGTGCAAATCACACACTCTCTCATGACTCACAGGAAACAACATCTTTCTTCGTTTCTCCTAAGCACGGCTCTCCGAAGCGTGTGTTGGCTCGCGTGGGATCGTGGTGGAGATGGGATCACCTCCGATTAGGGAAGGGCGCGGGTCGGCATAGCCAAAGCTCGTCGGCAGTGAGTTCCCATTCTCACCCCAGAGCCCCAACCGCCCACAACATCACCCAAATCGGTCGCGCTCATCGGCCACCCGGCCGTCGTGGCATGCTCCCTGCGTCGAGCACGCTCGCGCGAACGTCACGACATGCTCTTGTGCCGGCTTAAGGAACTCCCGCCCCGCATATGCTATAACTGTAGACAGCCCGAGCATTTTGCCAATGAGTGCCCGAACCCCAGACAGCAGAAGCAGAACCCCGGATCCACTAAGGGCAACCGCAACAAGAAGCCAAGCTTTCAAGTGAAGCAAAGCCAACCGAATTTCATAAGTAACCTCTCTATTCGGGAACCCACCCTACTTAGTCGTTTACTTTCGAATCTCGGGACGAGATTCTGTTTAAGGGGGGTAGACTGTGACGCCCTAGGTTTTTAATTACCGTCATTAACGCTAATGACCGGATCAGCCGAGTCAAACCGGTCAAACACCGGTCAAACCTAGGACAACCTGGGTCATCACCCCGAAAAACCTCGCCAATGAACCCTAATGAACCCCTTGACCAAGTTTGCACAACCCGTAGTCGACCCTTGGTCAAAGACACGGTCAAAACCGGCTTAACCGTTGACGTCAGCGAATGTCGTCCGGAACTTTTGCCGCGTTCTCCAAAAATCACCTAAACACTTAAAATTGTACCTTTAGGAAAGTTGTAGGTCTTGTTGAGGGACACAACTTTCATGTAGATTGGCATTTCAAATTTTGAGTGGAAATTAGCGAAAAACTTGATCGACTGACAGTACCTCCTGTTTTCCAAGACAGAGCGGCATTCAATGTTGGCACGACGTTCTTGCAAAATCCGTCGAGAAAAACACTAGACGGCCTTTACAAAAGTTGTAGAGGGTAGTCAGATCTACAACTTTCCTATTCATCGCTTTGTGCACTTCTATTCAAATTTTTGGAGAAAACCTCGCTTGAACAGGGCCAGTCCGAAACATTTTCAGGCCGGAACGCGACGTCGCGCGGCCCTCTCACGTTCCCGCGCGCGCCCGCTGTTGGGGGGATTCGGAATCAAGCCTTTCGTATACCTAAAAATAAAAAGCGGCTATGCGAAAGGTTCGACAGCGAAACCCCGGGAGCCGCGGATTCCCTTTCCATCTTTCGGATTTTGCGTTTCAGCCAGGACCCTTTGTCGCCAACGAAGCAGCCAAACGAATCCAGCATAGCACAGGGTGTCAGAGTCTCGCTTGGCAACTTATTCCGCGACGAAACCTCTGGGGCGAATATTATTCACCCAGGGAGCCTCGGCCTGGGATTCGCTCAGGGGGTTTCGTCGTTCCTAACACTTAACGAGTTCAAACTTGAGTGTGGTTTTTGTTTCAGGTAATGAAGAGCGCTAGGCGAAAGGGGGGATCTCCAAAGGCTCGGGGGTTTTCACCCCGACAGGCGCACGTGATAAGAGCTGGAAAGGTGCCGCGATTTGCGACGTGACATCATGAAGCGCCGATTACGTGGAGACCTAATTGGAGATTACCCGAAGATAGCCTAGCACATTCTGTTTTGATTCGTTTTACACGAGGGTGTTCTCGGAATGTAAAAAGTTCGCCCGCCTCCCTATAAAAGGAGACGGACCGGCACTTGTAAAGGGGATCAGCTTTTGAGAAATCTACTGTTGAGAAAGAAGCCTTTGTTTGTCCTTCGTTCAGCATTTTGGTTTTTGGTTCTTGAGCTTTTGTCTTCTCTCATTGTTCGTGTGCGAAGGCTGCGGCTTTCCCCACAACAATTGGCGCCCACCATTTGTGTTTGGCTCGAGTATCAAACCCAGAATGTCCACAAGGAAGAAGAGAACCACCGTCAATTCTACCAAAGGGGCGTCGTCCTCCTTGGACGAGGAGCCAAGTCTTTCGGCTCTGCTCACCCAGGGAGAGGCGCTCCCAGACCCCAACCCTACGCAAGAGGCGGAGCTGGCCAAACTGCACAAGGAAGCTGAGGAATTGGCCAGAACCAAGAAAAGGCTCCTGGCAATACAGCACGAAGCAGAGATCCAAAAACAGAAAGCAGAAATCGCTAGCTTAAACGAAGAACTGTGCGCTCTAAAAGCAAAGCAATCCTTAAGCTTCACCCAACCCTCACCTGAATACACAGTTCCTAGCCAACCCAATTTCAATGAGCACACTGAGTTTTTCACCTAGCCTCCTCCGCACACCACTTTCAGTCGCAACCCTTTCGCGAGCCCTTTCGAGTCAGGCCCCTCGCACCAAGACGTTCACACCATTCGCACGAGACCATGGGACCCCAAATCCCCCTTGTCTCAAGAGATTCAGATCACTCCATGGCCACAAACGTACAGGCCAGTTCCACTGCCTAGATTCTCGGGCCAATCTGACCCAAGGCAATTTCTGATGAGCTACGAAGCCGCCATTCTTTCGGCCGGTGGTGACGAATCCGTACTGGTGAAATCTTTCATCATCGCCGCTGATGACGCGGCAGCACAGTGGTATTCTCTGTTAAGCCCAGGCGTGATTCACGGATGGGATGATCTGAAACAGCGAATCCTCTCAAACTTCCAAGGTTTCCAACATCCAGAACTTACAGAGAGCGACCTTTTCTCCTGTAAGCAGAAGGACAAGGAGCCTCTTCAAAACTACTTCAGAAGATTCGTACATTTAAGAGCCCAGGCGCCAAACGTCTTGGATGCTGTCGCCATCAATGCTGCCATTGTGGGTTTAAGAGCCGGTCAATTTCGCTCGCATCTCATGCGCGAAAGGCCCAAAACCATCCAGCGCCTCTACGAAGAATTCGAGAAGTATTGTCGCTCAGACAATGACTTCAGAATGTGCATGGAAGAGCAATCCCAGCAGAAAAAGTCTGCGAAAGCCAATCAACCCAGCTAGAGGGAGTGGCCCAATCCCAGAAACACCTCACATACTCATCCTCGGGGCGTTTTCGGCCTGGATGGCGAAAACACCCAAGAAAATCCCTGCCCGCAGGCTGATTCGCAGAGTCTGGTCCCAAGCCCACCTAGCCCCCCTCATTCCAATCAGGGGGGAGGCCGCAGGGGCGGAAGAGGTGGAGGCAGGGGTAGAGGTCGAGGCAGAGGCAGAGGCCATAACGAGAAAAGAAAATGATACTGCATTTTCCACAAGGAAAACGATGACCATAGCTCAAACCAATGCCCAGACAAGAAAAGGTTCGAAGCTATCCTCGAAGAAGAGAGGAAGGAAAAGGAGAGAGCGAGTGCTGTAAACCATTCTGCTCCGGCCTGGCAAAATCCTAGCTTTGGGAGAAACTCTTTCGCAAACCCATTCCAGCCACCTCAATACCAACCGTCGCCGTCCAACTACCCCCAGCCTCCGCCTTGGCAATCACAGACTTTCCAAGCTCAAAACATTGAGCGCAGGCCCGTCGAGCAACATCCCATTCCTCCTCCACCCCCTCCCTACAAAGGTCCCTCAGCTCCGCCGCTGCCAGCCAAGCTCGAGGGTTAGAGCGATCCCTTGCCATCTGTCGGTACCATAATGCCTATTTCAGGGGGCTCCGCCCTGGAATTTGAAACCAAGAAGGAACGGAAGCACTATTTTCGTGAGGTGCGAAACATCTGTGTGGAGGGGAGAGTAGAAAAAACAAGGTGGTCTCACATTCTGATCACCTTCTCGGAAGAGGACGTGAGGTTGCAAGGTTTCCCTCACAACGACGCTCTTGTGATAGAAGCCAATATAGCGAGCTGGACTCTGGGAAAACTGTTGGTGGACAATGGCTCATCAGCAGACATCATTTTTGCCGACGCCTTCGACAAGATGGGGCTCAACAGAGATCTGCTGCAACCTCCTGATACACCTCTATATGGTTTTGGAGGGCGGGTCATCCATGCACTGGGAAAAGTGGTTCTCCCGGTATCCTTCGGCACAGTTCAAAACGCCAGAACTGAATATCTATCCTTCGACGTTGTGGAGATGTATTATCCTTACAATGGCATTTTGGGCCGAGGTTTCCTCAACAAGTTTGAGGCAGTCATCCACCAAGCATTTCTATGCATCAAAATTCCGGCAACATTGGGGGTCATCACAATCTGGGGCCATCAAAACGACGGTCGAAACCTAGAAAGAGGCCGTACCCCGGGACAGCGAAACGTGCATGCCCTCGACGAAGCAGTCAAGCGCAATGAGGTGGTAGAACAGCCGAAGGCAGACAAAGAAAAAATTAATATCCAGCCAGACTGCGAAACCAAACGAGTCCCTTTGGACGCGATGGTTCTCGATCAGGCTGTTGTTATCGGCTCTGATCTATCGGCTGATGAGGAAGCAAATCTAGTCCTTTTCCTCCAGAAGAACAAGGATGTGTTCGCATGGTCCGCCAAAGATCTCACAGGCGTCGACTGAAGCTTCATTGAGCACAAATTGAACATCGACCCATCGATCAAGCCACGCAAACAGAAGTTAAGAAAGATGTCTGACGATAAGGTGGTGGCCGTCAAGTCAGAGGTCCAAAGGCTGCTTGACGCTACCTTCATCCGCGAAGTCATGTACCCCAAATGGCTGGCCAACACGGTGCCGGTCAAGAAAAAGAACGGCAAGTGGCGCATGTGCATCGATTTCACCGATCTCAACAAAGCCACACCAAAAGATAATTATCCATTGCCTCGAATGGATCAGGTGGTGGACTCTGCGGCCAACACCGCAATCATGTCCATGTTGGATTGTTTCTCCGGTTACCATCAGTGTTGGATGGCGAAAGAGGACGAGGAGAAAACTAGTTTCATCACACCCTTCGGAACCTTCTGCTTCGTTCGTATGCCGGAAGGGCTGAAAAATGCCAGCTCAACGTTCACTAGAATGACTGGAACAGTGTTAAGCCGCAGATCGGCAAAAACATTCAGGCCTACGTCGATGACCTCATCGTCAAAAGTTCCGATAGGGCCAGCCATGTAAATGATTTGGCCGAAACCTTCGCCAATATGAGGAGGGCCGGCTTGAAGCTAAACCCGGACAAGTGCGTGTTCGGGGTCACAAAAGGAAAGATTCTGGGGTGTCTCATCTCTGCTAAAAGAATCGAAGCCAACCCCGACAAGATTAAAGCAATCAGGGAAATGGAGGAGCCTAAAACAAAGAAGGACATCCAGAAATTGAACGGCCGAGTAGCAGCCTTGAACATATTCATTTCAAGGTCTGCAGAGCGAAGCCTTCCTTTCTTCAAGGCCCTGAAAGGCAAAGGCGCAATCGAATGGGGCCCCGAGCAAAGCAAGGCTTTCGCCGAGCTCAAGGACTACATCGAAAAGATGACAACCTTATCCCCACCTTCGCCGTCGGAGCCGCTACTCCTTTACGTAGCTACTTTCAAAGGCCGCGGTCAGCGCTGCTCTGGTCCGAGAGGTCGAAACCGAAAAAGGCAAACTCCAATCCCCGGTCTATTTTGTCTCCGAAGCCTTGGCAGGGTCAAAACTACACTACTCAGAGCTAGAGAAAATTGCTTACGCCGTAATCATGACCACGCGAAAGCTGAGGCATTATTTTGTGGCTCACAAAGTCACAGTGCTCACAGATCAACCTCTGAACGATCTGTTCATCAACAAGGAGGCTTCGTCCAGAATCGCCAAATGGGCAACCGAGTTATCAGAATACACAATTGATTTCGGAAAGAGGTCGGCAATCAAATCCCAAGTCTTAGCAGATTTCATCGTAGATTGGACCTCACCTAGCAATGTCACCGCTGACGAAGAGCTAGTGCCAATCTGGGAAATCAGATGTGACGGAGCCTGGGGGCGCAAGGGTGCTGGCATTGCAGCCATTATCACCTCTCCGGCGGGTATCAAGCTAAGATACGCCGCCAGGTTAGATTACAAGGACCCATCCGACAGATGCACCAACAACACTACTGAGTACGAAGCCTTATTGCTGGGCCTTCGCAAAGTAAGAGCTCGGGGGGCCAGTAACTTCCTAGTCAAGTGCGATGCCATGGTCATCAAAGACCATGTGGAAAAGGAAAGTGAGGCCAAGGAGCCGGAGCTGGTCAAGTACCTAGCGGAGGTGTGCAAAATGGAAAGGCACTTTCGGGGATTCACTTTCGAGCATCTGCCCAGAAAAAAACGGTGAGGCCAACGAGCTTGCAAAGAAAGCCGCAAGGGGGGAGACGATGCCCCCAGACGTGTTTTTTGAAGTCTTAACCGCTCCGTCTACAAAGCCAGACAGGCAGCCGCTCAGCACTATCAACGCAATTGCAAGCTTGGACTGGAGAGCCCCCATAATCACTTTCCTTCGCGGGCACTATGAACCCGTCGAAACCCATGACCTCAAAAGAATGCAGGCACAGGACAAGGGTTATATCCTTAAGGACGATGTCTTGTTCAAGCTGAGAGTATGTGCACCACTACTCAAATGTATTTCTCAAGACCAAGGCATCGAGCTCATGAGGGAGATCCATGGAGGGATGTGCGGCTCGCACATTGCAGCGAGAGCATTGGCCGGAAAAGCCTTCAGGCAGGGTTTCTATTGGCCAATGGCCATAAAAGACGCGAAACACATCGTAAAAACTTGCAAGGCCTGCCAGTTTGCGGCAAAGCACCAGCGAAGGCCTGGCACGCCATCACAGCTCATCACACCTACCTGGCCGCTGCAGCGCTGGGGAATGGACATCGTCGGACCGCTTCCCACTGCCCAAGGCAACTTCAAGTTCGCAGTGGTGGCAGTCGAGTGCTTCACAAAGTGGATCAAGGCAAGACCTCTCGCTACCATCACCTCAGCTACTATCAGAAAATTCTTCTGGCAGCAAATCATTTGCAGATTCGGAGTACCCAAAGAGCTCACTGTCGACAATGGAAAGCAATTCGACTGCCAAGATTTCAGGGAGTACTGTCGACCAATTAGAACGAAGCTGTGCTTCGCATTCGTGTATAAGTACTGTTGGTAAAGATAAAATGAAATGAAGCTTTCACATGAAATGATAAGCTTAATAAAAACCTTTATTCAAATGTGGAATAAAAGAGTAACCCATGTACAACCAATAACTTCCTAAAAGAGAAACATTAGATGAATGCTTGTTAAGGTGAATATGACCAACTAGCGTTGGATAAGACAACAAACTATCACATCACCTAAAGTGCATTGCATTCCGTGTAGATCTTCCGAACGGAGATTACTCCCTTGTCCCGGAAACCGAGGAAGGAGGAGCGGAAGGTTCTCTGCAGTACGTGGAAGTACTCGACACCAAGGGTTCCCAAGCTAACCTAGCTGACGAAGGCAAGCTCCAGTGCATCTAACCCAGTTTTAAAATTTCTTTATTCAAATATCTATGGATGATTGTGCATTTACGTTCAGGAGTTGAATGAAACCCTAGCTGCATGATCCCCAAGTACCTTTGTCCCTACTAGTATGATAGGTCGGTAGCTGCTAAGCTATAGGACCGTTACAAGTCGGGTGATGACCTCACTCGAGAGAATAGGTTCCTAGATAGGAATCACAATATATCCTAAATGGATTGCTCACGTGGTAAGAGCATGGGATCTGGGCTCCGGTCTAGTGGTTATGTGGGTTAAGTTTTTGAACGTACTAAGCACATGTCGGGTATGGGACCGGTAAGCCTAGTACCTTAATGAGGTGGCGAGGGATCCTACCATTACTACTCTTGGGATTCACTCTCACGGCTAGCTACCGGTGGTGTATGGTGACTCTGGGTGTGCTGAGTGGGACATGCCAGATAGCCTGCACCAAAGACTGTAAGATTCGATCCCGACCCGAGGATTTCTGGGGACGGCCTGGGAAGTTGTCCTCGCGGGGCAGCCTACCGTGTGTTTGGGTCTACCTTGCAAGGTTTAAATCAATCGATTGTCGGCCTCTCACCGTTACCCGAGACTACTTACTCCACTAGTCATGAGATCCCTAATGATGGAAGTTGATGAATATTATGCGTGATTAATTGTATTGTACAACTTTGTTTGTACTAGTTGGCTAATGTAGTAAAGATTAAACCTTCTAGAACTTCTGCTAAAATCTTGAAAGTAAGGACCTACTCTTTGTTACTTTTAGCAAAAGCAACCCAGTAGCCAAAAAGCCTTTCATGGTCTAGATTTGGTGAAGTACATATTACCGACGGGTAAGTCTTGCTGAGTATTAGTATACTCAGCCTTGCTATAATGTGTTGATCCAGGTAATGCCTTCAGTGATGTGTGGCCCGGCGAGATCCCGCCCGGCTGGGAGCTGGAGTGGGTGGAGGACGACTACTGAAAGCATCATGGATGGCCTCCCGTGGTGTCTTCGCTTCCGCTAGTTTATTTCCGCTGCTTTTCGAAAACTCTGAACTATTTCATCGTGACAAAAACTATGGTTTGTAATAATTAAACCCCTCGGGGTATAAATTCGGATATTAATGTTGTTGTATCTCTGGACTCGCCTTCGAGTGAGTTTTAATGCATATATTCGATCCTTGTGCTCTTCAAGTGATTTACCGGGCGTTAACCCGGCAACTAACGACAGGATGATACTTTATTATTGCTTAATGACCAAAGTGGATCGGTCTTAGGCGATAGTACGGTATTTTCCTGGGCGGGTTGTCACAGTTGGCATCAGAGCTTATATGCACCAGAGATTAATTAATAAACCTTAATAAATGATTTTTGAATAAAATATGCCAAGATTTTCTGATTTTCCAAAAATACGTTGGTCCGCTAAGGATAAACTAGACCGAGAGGCCCTAGAGGGAATTTTTGGGTTCTTTCAGGTGGCTTAAATAACTTATGGTCTATTTTGCTAATTTCCAGCACATTACTTTATGTCAGACTTAATTTCGTGCACAACCAAACTAGGAGCCACGTGTTTTATACGTGTGCTGTTCCGCATCACGGGAATTGCGAGGGTTGATGGAGTGATCCATTCCACGGATCCCATCTTCGCGTCTGTTTATGAGTTGTGTGTCGCCACGTGTTTCATACGTGTGCATTCTGCATGTCGCTCATGCGAGGCAAGGATACACTCCATTAAAACGGAGGGTGTCCGAGGTTGGACGCTGTCCATGCAGCCGCTTAACGCATGGATGTCGTTTCTATAGTGAACGGTAATGTGTGTGGACGCTTTCGTGACGTGCTGGCGCGAAAGGTTCGTTTTCTGCAGGTACATAACAGCGCTTCGTTAGTCGATTAAGCGAGTACCTTATAGCTCTCGACTAGATATTATAGGAAGAGACGGTTAAAAGCCTTGCCACCGGCACTAACTTCGATTTTTGGCTTGATTGCCATGTGAGGTCGAACAGGACGTCTTGCATGCATGTTAAAAATCGAATAACTAAAATGGACCCAAAAATCGAAATTCCATATGTTCTCTAAGGAAGATTATGCTAGTGTGTGCTTTTTATAAACTGAAGTACCTCTCATACCTAGCCGTCATGCTGCCGAAATTTTTGAAAATTTTGTTTACCTTGTGCTAGGTGTAATTAAACCAAATTGTTAAAAACAATTGCCCCTTAACTAGTTATCTTGTACTAGCAAGTCTCAATCCTAGTTCCGTTTGGTTTGGTTCACACTTTCCTAGGCACATCTAGGTTCAGTACCGTCCACCTTGTTCCTTGTTCGATGCTCAGCCTTAAAATTTAATTAGGTGTTAAAGAATTTATTTTGAACCGTGAAAACTTGGGAAAGATTTGAGGTTTCTGGATTTTTGGTTATGAATTTTTGTTCACAACTGCCAGAACTTCATGTCATTATGTATGTGTGCTCGCTTCGAGCTCTAACATATAGCTGTGCCTTTGTGCACATGAATACCCAACAATGCTCGACCGGAGAAAGGAACTTATGCTATTCTACTATGTCAGAGGGAATGTATTGATCATAGAACTCAATCTTCAATGGTGATTTCACCTACCAACTTGTTATCTTCATCGACTTGAACTTTCCCTCCAACCCCTTTTATCCTTAAACATGTTGAAGCCTTAGACATAGAAACTCTCTTGAGCAGTCAAGGTTCTCGAATAGTCAATGTGGAGAAGTCATCCATCGTGTGTTCATTCTTGATTCCGGGTGGAATACCAACTTGAAGTACGTCTACGGACCTTGAATGAGGATTTTCGGTGCATGAGCATCGATTCCTGAATTTGATGCTTATGGCCACTGTGTTGTTCGGTTCCGTAAAACTTACCATAAATGAGCTTTCGTCGTACATATTCTACTTGTCAATATTATGAACAAGCTTATGAATGTGTGTTTAATGAAAACTCAATTTTTCAGATGGTCGAACCGACACGCAACACTCCCAATGGTTTTGGTGCCTCAAGTAGTAATGACCCACCCCCGCCACCATCCCTGACACCGACAGAGGCACTTCTGACCACACAAACCGACTTATTGCGCCAGCTCCTGCAGATGCAACAACAGATGGACCAGCGCGTGCAGCTGTTGGAACAGAGGCCTCCGCACGGGGCCAATCATGAGGGACCCCATATGGTCACTACCTACACCCAGTTTATTGGGATGAAGCCTCCAACGTTCACTAAGGCAGAAGAACCGCTTGAAGCTGACGCATGGGTCAGGGCCATAGAGGCCAAGTTTTCTGCTTTTACCCTTCCTTGCTCCGAGGAGCGCAAGGCAACCTTTGCAACCTTACAACTTCGGGGCGAAGCACTGATGTGGTGGGAACATTTCAAGTCTATGCAACCTGCTGGACATGAAGTCACTTGGGTTGAATTCAAGCAAGCTTTCAAGGACCACCATATTCCTATAGGACTTATGGACAAAAAAATGAGAGAGTTGTTGGCTCTGAAGCAAGGAGCTGACACCGTGTACCAATATGCATAGAAGTTCAATAGTCTTTGCCAGTACGGAGGACATCACATGGACACTGGTGCCAAGAAAATGGAACGTTTCCGTGATGGTCTTGATGGTGACTTGTACGAAAGGCTAATACTGTTGGAACCCAATAGCTATAATGAGTTAGTAAACAAAGCTATCTCCCAGGAGGATGCCATGAAGAAGGCACAGGAAGATAGGAAGCGACAAGTTGATTTCACTTCCGATAGTGAATCGAGCAAGCAGTTCCGCTTTGTCAAGAAGCGTACTCATGGGTCTTCGCAATCTTCGCCATCGGGGCAGCGGAGAATGACCCCACTCCAGGACAAGCCTTCGGGAAATCTCCAGTACCAAGAGAATCCACAGCATGTGCCCAAGCTTAAGGAACTCCCGCCCCGCATATGCTATAATTGTAGACAGCCCGAGCATTTTGCCAATGAGTGCCCGAACCCCAGACAGCAGAAGCAGAACCCCGGATCCACTAAGGGCAACCGCAACAAGAAGCCAAGCTTTCAAGTGAAGCAAAGCCAACCGAATTTCATAAGTAACCTCTCTATTCGGGAACCCACCCTACTTAGTCGTTTACTTTCGAATCTCGGGACGAGATTCTGTTTAAGGGGGGTAGACTGTGACGCCCTAGGTTTTTAATTACCGTCATTAACGCTAATGACCGGATCAGCCGAGTCAAACCGGTCAAACCTAGGACAACCTGGGTCATCACCCTGAAAAACCTCGCCAATGAACCCTAATGAACCCCTTGACCAAGTTTGCACACACCCGTAGTCGACCCTTGGTCAAAGACACGGTCAAAACCGGCTTAACCGTTGACGTCAGCGAATGTCGTCCGGAACTTTTGTCGCGTTCTCCAAAATTCACCTAAACACTTAAAATTCTACCTTCAGGAAAGTTGTAGGTCTTGTTGAGGGACACAACTTTCATGTCGATTGGCATTTCAAATTTTGAGTGGAAATTAGCGAAAAACTTGATCGACTGACAGTACCTCCTGTTTTCCAAGACAGAGCGGCATTCAATGTTGGCACGACGTTCCTGCAAAATCCGTCGAGAAAAACACTAGACGGCCTTTACAAAAGTTGTAGAGGGTAGTCAGATCTACAACTTTCCTATTCATCGCTTTGTGCACTTTTATTCAAATTTTTGGAGAAAACCTCGCTTGAACAGGGCCAGTCCGAAACATTTTCAGGCCGGAACGCGATGTCGCGCGGCCCTCTCACGTTCCCGCGCGCGCCCGCGCCGCGCCGTGCCTGCCTCGACGTCCGGGCCTACCCGGTCGCATCCCGAGGTCCGCCCCTTCCCGAGGACTCGCGTCCCGAGGTCGGGAGCACTCCAAGGCGCCTCGAAGTCGCGCGAGCCACGCGCGCCGCGCACCGGTTCGCGCTTAGGGCGCTTGCCCGCGCGGCCCGCCGGCATGCCGCTACCCGCGGTCGGGCGGCCGCGCCCGCCCGTGCTTCGAGGCTAAGCCTCCGCGCGCTTGGCACGCCGGGAGCTCGACTATTTAAGGCCTTGAGCCGTGTCACATGCGCCCGCGCCGGCCACCTCCACAAGCCCGCCGCGCCGCCATGCCCGCCGAGCCGCCATGCCCGCCGCCCGGACGAGCTCCGCTTCCACTCGACCCGCCGGCCGCTCGGCCTTCCCGGCGCCTCACCTAGGGTCCCAAAGAAGCTCACCGTCCGGCGCCTTGCCCCGCTCCCCCCTTTCCCTCGCCGGACGGCCGCCCGCGGCGGGCAATGCCGCCGCGCGCCGCCGAGGGCCATCACCGGCGGCTTCTCCCCACCAACCGAGCGCCCAAATCAAACCCCTAGTGCCCCTAGACCACCCCCTTGCCCTTCCCCGGCCAAGAACCGCGGCGAGCTCGCCGGAATTGGCCAGCCCACGCTGGCCGGCCGCCCCTAGGGGCCACATTGCAAAGAAACTTTTAATTTCGAGGGCCTCGTTGCAAAAGGTAAACTGAAATAGTGAAGTAACTTTGCTGATTCTTGTAAATTGCGTAGAAAATCACAGAAATATCAGAAAAATGCAAAGCCAATTTTTTTGGATTCTTCGTGAATGATTCTACAACTTTTGTTATTCTGGCCTGAGCTAATTCCTGTTAGTTTTTGCATGAAAAATACAAATGTGAAAACCCTAGATCTGCAATATCTCAAAATATATAAATCCTCTGTAGCTAATTTTCGGATATGTTGTGTGTTAGGTGATTACTAGCTCCTATGCCAAAAATTGCACAAAGTTATAGTGTAAATCTGTTTATAAAAATGTTTTTCCATTTCTTCCAGAGCTGCATAAATGATTTTTCCTGCTATATATATTTATGTTCTTGAGCTCAACTTGTGCGTACTGTCTTGTAATACCAATATACACATCTTGTGAATTACTCATGAATTTTGGGTTAACAGAAATAATTATTCCTGATTTATGCATGTTTTCCTTTGTAAATTAATAAACCAAGTTCAGTAGAGGTTCCATGTGAACATGCTGGTTCTTTAGACTTGTTTAGGACCAGAGAGCTTGCACAAGAAAGTTTGGATCAATTTGATGCTTATTTATTTTTGTATGCATTTACTTTGAATCACTAGCTAGCCTTTGTTATTTTCCATAATATTTAATTTCCTAGCATCCAACACTTACATGTGGGTCCAATGGACCAGGATAGGTGCTAGTAGGCTTAAGAAACACTCATTTAATTTTTGGTAATTTAATTGATTAATAATAGGATTAAATTCCCTTTTAATATTAAAGGGAAATTAAATAAAGAAAATCCCTAATTAATTCTTTTCCTTTTTGAAGAGTATTATTTAATATAATTAAAAGATAATTAATTAACATCACTGATAAGAAATTAATTCACAAATAAAAATATTAATTACACCATGTTGGTAAAGATAAAATGAAATGATAAGCTTAATAAAAACCTTTATTCAAATGTGGAATAAAAGAGTAACCCATGTACAACCAATAACTTCCTAAAAGAGAAACATTAGATGAATGCTTGTTAAGGTGAATATGACCAACTAGCGTTGGATAAGACAACAAACTATCACATCACCTAAAGTGCATTGCATTCCGTGTAGATCTTCCGGACGGAGATTACTCCCTTGTCCCAGAAACCGAGGAAGGAGGAGCGGAAGGTTCTCTGCAGTACGTGGAAGTACTCGACACCAAGGGTGCCCAAGCTAACCTAGCTGACGAAGGCAAGCTCCGGTGCATCTAACCCAGTTTTAAAATTTCTTTATTCAAATATCTATGTATGATTGTGCATTTACGTTTAGGAGTTGAATGAAACCCTAGCTGCATGATCCCCAGGTACCTTTGTCCCTACTAGTATGATAGGTCGGTAGCTGCTAAGCTATAGGACCGTTACAAGTCGGGTGATGACCTCACTCGAGAGAATAGGTTCCTAGATAGGAATCACAATATATCCTAAATGGATTGCTCACGTGGTAAGAGCATGGGATGCGGGCTCTAGGTCCAGTGGTTATGTGGGTTAAGTTTTTGAACGTACTAAGCACATGTCGGGTATGGGAACGGTAAGCCTAGTACCTTAATGAGGCGGCGAGGGATCCTACCATTACTACTCTTGGGATTCGCTCTCACGGCTAGCTACCGGTGGTGTATGGTGACTCTGGGTGTGCTGGGTGGGACATGCCAGATAGCCTGCACCAAAGACTGTAAGATTCGATCCCGACCCGAGGATTTTTGGGGACGGCCTGGGAAGTTGTCCTCGCGGGGGCAGCCTACCGTGTGTTTGGGTCTACCTTGAAAGGTATAAATCAATCGATTGTCGCCTCTCACCGTTACCTGAGACTACTTACTCCACTAGTCATGAGATCCCTAATGATGGAAGTTGATGAATATTATGCTTGATTAATTGTATTGTACAACTTTGTTTGTACTAGTTGGCTAATGTAGTAAAGATTAAACCTACTAGAACTTCTGCTAAAATCTTGAAAGTAAGGACCTACTCTTTGTTACTTTTAGCAAAAGCAACCTAGTAGCCAAAAAGCCTTTCATGGTCTAGATTTGGTGAAGTACATATTACCGACGGGTAAGTCTTGCTGAGTATTAGTATACTCAGCCTTGCTATAATGTGTTGATCCAGGTAATGCCTTCAGTGATGTGTGGCCCGACGAGATCCCGCCCGGCTGGGAGCTGGAGTGGGTGGAGGACGACTACTGAAAGCATCATGGATGGCCTCCCGTGGTGTCTTCGCTTCCGCTAGTTTATTTCCGCTGCTTTTCGAAAACTCTGAACTATTTCATCGTGACAAAAACTATGGTTTGTAATAATTAAACCCCTCGGGGTATAAATTCGGATATTAATGTTGTTGGATCTCTGGACTCGCCTTCGAGTGAGTTATAATGCATATATTCGATCCTTGTGCTCTTCAAGTGATTTACCGGGCGTTAACCCGGCAACTAACGACAGGATGGTACTTTATTATTGCTTAATGACCAAAGTGGATCGGTCTTAGGCGATAGTACGGTATTTTCCTGGGCGGGTTGTCACAGTCGGTGGCCACGCGGCAGCGCCCTTCAACCGTTGTGAGGCCGGAGCTCGCCCGTCATTGCGAGCATCGGGTGCGGGTTCGGGAGTCGCCTGGTGTGGCACCGTCGGGGCGCACCGCCGTAGGGCACGCGGGCACCAAGGAGCACCGGCGTTGAGTTGAGTTCGGACCGGCAGAGGGACTCAATCCGGTGAGCTTGGCGAGCAGGATGCGGTGGTGCCGGCGCCGCTATGGGCCTGCCTCCCAGCGTCTGACGCACCAAGAGACGACGGAGGAGGAGGTCAATTAGCGCGGTCGTGGCATCATGTCGCCTCCTCCCAGGTGGCACCTCCTGACCGCCTCCTCCTGTCCATCAACGTCATGCTGGTGCACGACCTTAGGCTGTTCGACGAAATGACAAGGAGAGAAAGCAATCAAAGCATGGTAAGGCTACCGAGTTGCAGTGAAGGTAGCCATATATATTTGCTGTTTTTTTTCACAAACATGTTCTCATTTAGGCCGAGGTCATTTGGTACAGGTGCACAAACATGTAAGGTTGCAGCACTTGAGATAGGCCTGTGCAGGCCTGGCCCAGTTGGGCTGGCTAGGCCGTCCATGTCGCAAACGTGCCCTAGGGGAGTGTTTGATATGGGCCAGTTTTGCCTGACCAAGCCCACATGAGCCAATCTCTCTTGTTTTATATTAGTGCCCGAGTTGGGAGCCAGGCTGCCGGTAGCCATTTTCTCCTCTCTCTCTCTCTCTCTCCTGGCTCTAGCCGCATGCTTCTCCTTCTCGTTTTCAAGAGCTAAGTCGTGGCTGGCTCTCGCTCGGATGCTCTCACCTCCCTCTGTTGGTGTTTTAGACCGGCAACCTACTAAGGGGAGTACCCGAAGTAGATGAATGTGGCCTCGCCGAGATCAGTAACTCGAAGGAAGAGACACGTGGCACACAATTTAGACAGGTTCGGGCCGTGAGGTGCGTAATACCCTACTTCCTGTATGCTGCGTAGCTCTGGATTGATTGGGCACGATTACAAGATGGTGTAATAGTGCGCCGTGGATTGGATGAGATGCTAGAGAAAGGTCCCTGCCTCGCCTTATATAGTCCGGGAGGCAGGGTTACAAATCGGAGTAGGGAGAAAGTACTAGTCGAGTACGTCTAGGAGTCTTCCATACAGCGCAGGACATGTACAGCTTCCTAACCGAGTACTTCTCCTCCGTAGTCTTTGTGCTCCACGCCATCAGGTGCCATGTAGCGCAAGCCGAGTAGTCCCAGGGGCCCACCGAGTAGTCGGTCCTGGTACCCACCGAGGTAGTGGGCCCAGGGAGGTCCATACGACAAGCCCCCGAGTACTTTGTAGTCGAGAAGGATAGCTTCAAGTAGTCTTGACGGCCTTAACGAGTAGTCCCCAAGCGTCCCCGAGTACTACAAGTCAAAAGTCCTCAAGAGTAGTCGAAGCATCCTGAGGCTGGAATGTACTCCAGCTGATGTTTGAGCAATCTTGAAGTCTTCTTGAGTAGTCCCAAGCGTCCTCGAGTGCTGCCCTTGAAGGTCTTCAAAAATGCCCGTACCGACTTGAAGCCGAAAATGATATGGAAGTGCGATTGCAAAATCGCACTCCATATGGAGTAGCCCTCGAGCCTTAGGTTGAGTTGTAGACTCTGGCTGAGGGTCCATCTGAAGTTTTGGCAAGAATATCCCGAAAAATCCGGAGAGAAAAGCCGAAGGACACGTGGCACGGAGCCCCCGAGCCTTGAGTCGAGTACTTCCTCTCGAATTGAAGGGTCATCTTGAAGAATGTGTCCTGAGATGCTCCTGAGTCTTGTCGCTTCCCAGGTAATCGAGTAGAGGTAGCCGAGCCCCCGAGGTGAGGCGCGTCGACTAGTAGAATACGAAGAGTCACGCGCGGCCGCTGAGTCAACTGAGCGCGGACTTATCCATCTGGCCGTTGGAGGGCCGGTTTGACTTATAAATAGAAGACAAAACCCTTAGGGTTTTTCACCCATCGCTGCTGTAGCCATTTCGAATAGATTTGAGCCAGATCCACTTCCAGCGCACGCCGCCGCCGCAGTAGATCCAAGCGCGCCGCCACCCAGAGCTTTCAGGGTAGCCCCCGAGCGAATGCGCGTGAAGACGTCGTGTACTTGGAGAATGAAGCCTTCACCATCCAAGTCCGCGAAGACCACTGGGAAGAAGAGGGGCCATGACGAGGCCGCCGCGGCTGCCACGGGGGCAGCACCGCTGATGTCTCCACCGCAGCCAGATCCAAGCCGCGAGTGGAAAAAGTCGAAGACGAAGACGGGGGATCTGCTGGCCCTCCTCAATAGCGGGTTCATCCGTGAGAAGGAGATGGACAATTGGAGGGCCGCCGCCGGGGAACCATACCCCATGGAGAAGAGCGAGGATGAGATTCCGATGTTCGTGCGCTTCGCGGAGCGCGGACTCGCACTGCCTGCAAGCGACTTCTTCAAGGGTCTTCTCGAGTACTACGGCGTCGAGTACGTCAATCTCAACCCCAATGGTATATTCCATACCGCCGTCTTCATTCACTTTTGCGAAGCGTTCTTGGGGATCAAGCCCCACTGGATCCTGTTCTGGAAGTTTTTCCGGGTGAAGCCACAGCCGAGCGCTAGCAACCCTCGAGTAGTAGGCGGAGCCGGCATCCAGATGCGGGAGGACGCCGCCGAGCAGTACCTCGTGTACAAGCTCATCGACTCCAACCAGGATTGGAAGGGGAGGTGGTTCTACGTCACGAACCACCACCCCGGCTTGCCAAGCCGAGCGGGAGGCAGCCCAGACACCGGGACTGGTGGAATACGGAGCCCACGATGCAGGAGGGGATCCAGCTCCCCGAGCTGCAGGCACACATCAAGGAGCTCAGAGAAGCTGGACTGAGGACCGAGCACGTGGCCTTCAGTTTTATGAAGCGAAGGGTGCAGCCACTGATGGCCCGCGACACCCTGGGCTTCGAGTACGCCGGCGACGACGACACGTCGCGGATGCCCGGAGGCGAGGTCGACGACGACGACATCATCGACAGGTTGACGCGCATCTTCAAGGACATGCCGCCGTACACGGCGTGCCCGGTCCAAGAGTACTCCGCCGCGCGCCCGTCGAAGGAGGTAAGTAGTCGTACCCCCTAGCCGAGTAGTCATTGCTTGTGAGTAGTCGCGCTGATGTCTTGTGCCTTGCAGGATGACTTGAAGAAGTTCGTCTCCGAGCCGCAGCCCCCCCTCAGGGAATCGAGATCCCGAAGGAGGGGAAAGCCAAAGCCAAGGAGCGGCGAGAGATCGGCGAAGGAGATGACACTTCATCGTAGAAGACACGTCCGACGACGACGACGACGAGGAGGAGACGCTGCAGGACCGCTTCCAGCTGCGGTCGAGGTTCAGCCGTCCCGTCTTGCCTCATGTACCCCTCGTGCAAGATCCGCCGGCTAGCCTGGAGGTTAGTCTGGCTGCGCTGCCACGGAAGCCGCGCAACCCCGACCGCAATTGGGTGACAAAGAAGCTGAAGGTCTCTGAGACCACGCCTCAAGAGGTAAGTCGTCTTGAGTAGTGTAGTCGAGTAGTCGAGTACCCGTCTGTCGAGTTCATTTGCTGATGACCAAGCTTCCTTTGCTTGCAGGAGGTGCCGCCAACGGAGCCCACTGATGAGGGCGACGAAGGCGAGTGGGATACAGTGGAGGAGCCGGCTGGGAGTCATAGCCCAGCCCCCACTGTTGAGGAGCTCATAGCGCAGTTGGAGCGCCAGCCCCCTGCTCATCAAGAGAGCACGGAACCCGCAGCCCCCGCCGTCGAAGAGGTGGTGGCCGCAGGAGCGCAGGAGGGCGCTGCACCGGCAACCGTTGCTGCAGAGGAGGCAGCGACCGCCGAGGTGCAAGAGGAAACGCCCGCCGAGGGTGGACTGGTAGACATTGCCAGCATCCTCGGTGCCCCGACCGTGACGATAGTCCGGTCAAGCCTGTAAGTACTGAGCCTTCCCGAGTAGTACTTGGTGTAGTAGTCGAGCTTGATTTGACAATCAATTTTGTGTACTTCTGCAGGAAATCAACAGACCTATCCTGGGAGGGGGATGAGCCCTCCACGACGGTGGCGGAGGAAGAAGTCGCGCCGCCCGCCGTGGAGTCTACTCCAGCCCCTCAGGCAGAGTCAGAAGCGCCGGCTGCTGGGGCTGCATTGCCCGAGGCCAGCGTGGTCGAGGGTGAGTACTCTACTGAGGTTTAAGCCTTCCCCATAGAGTAGAAGTAGTTGCTAATGCACTTGTCTTCTTCTTGACAGGTGTTGAGGCCGAAGGGAGCGACATCCCCGCAGCGGTACCCATGCAGGGGTTGACACCAGAAGTGCCAGAGGCTGCAGAAGGAGCCCCCGAGCCAATGGAGGAGGCCGTCGAGGAGATCACCGTGGCCATCGGAGGAGAGGAGGCCGCCGTGCCGCCAGAGGCTGCTCTGGAAGTAGTGGTCCGTTCTCCGGAAATCCAGGACGCAGAGCACATCCGCTCTGCGCCAATGACGTGTGACACCCTAAAATTCCATCACTAAAATCACTTAGCAACTTAAATTAGTCTTAAGGATTTAAAGAATTTAAATTGCTATCTAAATTGAGCTCTAAAATATTAAATATAATTTAAAAAACTTAGAGACAACAAGTGTTTGTGCATCATCAGTTGGCTTGCATGGTTTTTGGTTGCTTGTGTGGTTTCTAAAAAGTTTATAAAATTCTTGAGAAAAAGTTTGAAAAAGTTTGATTTGAATTTGAAATGAAAAATGGTTTGAAAATGAAGTTGAAAAAGAAAAAGAAAAAAAGGAAAACATCGCCGGCTCCCCTTTCAGCCCAGACGGCCCAGCGGCCCGTCGGCCAACACCCGCGCCGGCCCACCTCTCCTCCTCTCCTTTTTCTTTTTCCCCGCGACGCTGACACCTGGGCCCCGCCTGTCAGCCTCCCCTTTCCCCTTTCCTTTCTTCTTCCTCCCCTCGCTGCCCAACTGACCCGGCGCCGCCGCGCAATCCCCGCCGCGCCCGGCCGCCTCCCTACCTTCCCTTCCTCTCTCTGCAGCCAATTAAGGCAATCAAACCCCCCGTGATCAATTAGGCCGTTACTTCCCATCCTTAAATCCTGGCCGTGACGGTTGGGGCCATCAATGGCAAGCCACCGGCCGCCCCATCCCCTTCCCGCTTCGCCTACCTCCTTGCACCTCTATTTAAGCTCGCACACGAGCCCCTGCGCATCCCTTTGCCTCTGCAACACACCAACACACGCGCTCGAGCACCAATTCCACCGGCGCCGCCACCTCTGCTTCTTCCCGCCGCCGTGCAAACGTCGCCGTCGGTGAAGTGCATCGCCGCCTTGCCCTTTTCTTCCCCGTGCACGATCATGACCCTCACGTGATGCTTGTTGACCAGGGGAAGCCGCCACCGGAGACGAGCTGCGCCTGGAGCTTGGGTCCCCACCTGCCAGAGCGCCGCCCGAGCGGCCGCCGTCGTCGAACCCCTTCGTTGCCGTTTCCTCTTCGCCCGTGAGCTCGCCCGACGCTTCGTGACGTGGTGAGCAAGGTTTTCCCCGCCCGTATTTCCCTTCCTTGCACGTTTAAGCCGCCCCCGGGGCTCGCCGGCGAGGCCGATCCGCCCCTTCCGGCGCCGGCCACCGTGGATGCCCGCGCCACCCCCCGACCCCCCTCGGGCTTGCTCGCATGCTCCCCGCCTACGCGTAGAGCCCACACGCGCGCGAGATGGCGCCCGAGCAGGCAAGATAGGGTGCGCCGGCGACCCCGGCGAGGCACCGCCGCGCCGCCCGTCTCCCGGCGACGCCGCCGCCGCCCATTGCGTGCACACATCCGGGGCCATCGGATCATGCGCGGACGGCCCCGGATCGCGTACCCCTCCGTTTAAACGGGACGGTTCACCGTGGACCCGTGCGCCGGCGCACGGCGCGGTCCACGGCGCACGCGTGCGCCCGTGGCTGTTGGATCTGAGATCCACGGCGCTGGGCTGGCCGTTTTGTTTAAGAGCCCCTGAGCTTTTATATTTTTGCAAGCCGGTCCTTCCACCTTAGAGAATTTTCACAGATAGGTCCTGATTTTTATATTTTAGCCCTTGGCCAGCCTAGATTCTTTATATAGAGGTCCTTTTTCATCCTTTTAGCATTTAGACCCCTCTGTTTTATTTTATAATTGTGTTTTAGCCCTGATTTTATTTATAAAAAGCCCTGTAAACTTAGTTTTCTTGCAGATAGGTCCCTGTAAACCGTTTTAATCATATCTTTCTCATTTTAACTCCGTTTTTAGCATTCTATATACCGAAATGATCGTCTCGACGAGTAGAATCTTTTAAATAGAAAATTTACCAGTTTTATTACTGTTTGGTGTACTGTTTTATTTATTGTTTGTTGTTCATGTTTGACTCGTAGATATCGTGCCTATTTCGTCTGAGCTCCCTGTCGGAGGTGATCAGGAAGAGCCTGTTTTCGAGGAGGATTTCACCCAGCTTGTAGAGGAAGGCAAGTGGCTTTCCCCCTCTGCATTATCTTTTTGAACCTATGTCACTGCATGTTAAACAATGTTTACAATTCCTGTTGCTATGCATAAACCTGATGGGCAAACACCTAGTTAAGGACTTGACTAGATACTTTACCACTTTACCTTGATCAACCATGTTTAAACACATGCTTGGGGTAGATAAATGCTTAGTTTGCTTTACATGAGTCTGGTTATGCTCTGTTTATGTTTTACATCTCAGTTTTGCTTATATAATGTGCTTGTGCTTAAAACAAGATAACTTGATTTATAATCGGAACATGGAGAACCACCCAAGATAACAGTACAACCACAGTCCACATGGCTCGGCTTAGCCAATTAATTAGGAGAGTGGGTTAGCGATAGCTCTTTTTCGAGAGGGGCACGGGGGCCGGAGTTGAAGGGGTATAGCCCGGTTCTTTTGGGGTAGCGGCCTTGGCTAAGGTGCCGACCATTAGGGAGGGTTATGGTCGCGCTCCGCCGTCGTAACTTGTTGCGGGGCCGTTGGTTTCTCTTATTTCCTTTGTAAAGGCTTCGTAGTGGACCCCTAGCCACTCACCTTGGAAGTGTTTAAGGGTCTAGCTAACCGGGCAAGATGGGGAACACGAACCGTGGGTAAAGTGTACAACCTCGCGAGTGTAAAACTGATCGATCAGCCGTGCTCACGGTCATGAGCGGCTTGGACCCTCACATGATTAATAAACTTGAAGATTAATGCAAATCATGGGTTTGTGGTTTGGTTTGAGGTTTCTCTTAAGGTTAAGTGGGTTGGTATACACTTACACCTAGTAATTAGGTGCTTGCTAATAAAACTTGACCAACTTATAAAATGCTTACCGCTGTGAACCATAGCCTATCCTTGATAGCCTTGCATTGTTTCCCCCACTTGCTGAGCACCAACCATAAGTGTGCTCACCCTTGCTTACCGCTGTTCAGAGGAGAACGTCGAAGGCGAGGATGAGTACTGGAGTGACTACGAGGAGTTCTACGGCATGCGGATCCCCCAGTCATCATGCCTGTGGAAGTCAAAGATGGAGCTACTCGTCGCTTAGTTATCGTTGTGTTCGGACCTTCGAGTCCACCTCTCTAGATGTAATAATGGATATCGTACTGGTTTAACTCTTGAACGATTTATTACTACAATGGTATTACTCTCTTTTGTCTATCATGTGTGTGTAAATTGATCCTGGCGCACATGTGAGATGCATTCGGTTTTCCTTGTAAAATCGGGTGTGACAAAGTGGTATCAGAGCCGTGATGACTGTAGGTCGCAGCCTTAGTTAGAAATGGACGAAATTAAGGATTCATGATCTAGAGAACCTTATCATGCTTCAAATCATCTTATTTACACATTAAAAATCTAATTTAATTTTGTTTATCATTTTAAACTGTCATTTTGATTTATTCTGTACTCTGAGATCAGTTTTGCTTTGACAGATGGCCAGAACTTACATGACCCCTCGCAAGAGCACTGGTGGGCGCTTTCCCTCTGGACAGCTGGCCCCTCGCTATCGTCTTGAGGATGTTGAGGAGGAACCGGAGGAGTTCCAGCCAGAGGTTGAGGTGGAGGAAGACCTAGAGGAGGTCCAGCCGGAACCAGAAGAGGAGGATCCTGAGGAGGTTGAGATGGAGGAGGAGCCAGATGAGCCATTGGAACAGCCACAGCTGTACGATGGCACCGTGCTGGAGGCAGACGCAGATGGGGACATTGTGATTCCACCGGCGCCTGTGGCAAATGAGGAAGCACCCCCTGCACATGTCGATCCAGTGCCTGATGGTGAAGGAGGTGACCCGGATGACTCTAGTGATGACAGTGTGGGTGAGGAAGGTGGTGACAATGCTGTTGGCAACCCGGAGGAAGATGAGGATGAAAACCCCCGCTATCACGGAGCAGAATATCACAAACATTCCACTGAAGCTGAGAATGGACAGTTTTGCTTCTTCTGTGGGAGGTTCTGCAGTACCTGGGATATACCATAAGGCCTCTCTATGTGACTAAGCACTTCGGCGAGCCAGGACTGAGAGACTACTACACCTGCAGAGTCTACATCAGGAAGCCCCTGAATGATACAGAAGGCTGGAGGTATCGCTCATCTCACCACAGCACAGCTCAGTTCTCCACAGATGATGCTGCGGTGAATGATGCAGCAAGGAGGGCACTCTGGTCAATCTGCAATGCAAATCGGGTGCAGCTGTTCCACTCGGAGTATCGCCATGTGCCTCGTCATGCAAGTGGCACAGAGGTGACTGTGGTGCCAGCAGGAGGCAATGATCGCATCGACGTCTTGGCACGTGTGACTGCTGCCCTGAACACAGATCTGGAGGGGGCAACTACTGAAATGAACAAGTATCATGAGGAGTTGCAGGCTGCACAGGTGAAGATAGCACGTCTGGAAGCACAGCTGGCAGGACAGCGACTCCCTCGAGAAGTTATGCCATATCAGACCACAGCTTCCCCTCCGCGCAAGAGGCTCCGTTACGGCTCCGATGAAGCTACTACTCGTCTAGGCTAGGATCCTAGGATACTCGCCCTTATCATTTACCTTTTCGCTAGATCGTTCCTGCGTGAACGTATTGCTTGTAATAATGAATGTTGTTTGCAAACATGTTTGAGTTGGATCTTTGCTTGATTGTGAATTGTATGGTGGAGTGATTGCCACTATGCAATCAGAATTGTTAAGTTAATTAACGGATGGTTTGGGTTTTATCGGTTGTCATTGCTTAATCTCTTATGCAAGTTTGATTGGATCAAATCTGTTTTCGCAGTCATATGACATACCAGTAATGTTTTGCTTATAACTCAAGCTACAGAACTCCAAATGACATGAAACCAGTTGGGTTAGTTCACAAATTTAGAGGACAAATTTCTGTCAAAAATTCAATGGTATACAATACATATTCTGGGAGTTATGCACAAAGTAATGAACATGTCAGAATCTGTAAATTTCTGCTGATATGGCTATACTGTTTGAATTTTATCTCGAGTTATAGATGTCCAAATGAGGTGATTCCAGTTGGGATAGTTCCATAATTTTATACATCATAATCTGGTAAAAATTCGTGGTCATTGGATAATTACACAGAAAGTTATACATAATTCTTTGAGGTCAACAGAATCTGTCCTAACTGAAGAACATGCTGTTATTTTATTTTGAGTTATACTCTTATGCATTGATTCAAGTACAACTATCTGAGATATGATTTTTCTAACGATCAGATGGTAAACACCAGGTCCGGAGGAGGTTAAGACGTGTCGTCTGTGATCCGGGCACATATCGCAAATCAACAAAACCCAGCACCACCCCCACCGATCAACCAAGCAATGGATCCAAACATGCAACAGTTTCTGGCAGCGCAGATGCAACTGATTCAGAATCTTACCAACACTGTGCAGTAGATGCAAGCTCAACAGAACCAGCCACCACAGCCGAACCCCCCGCCACCCCCACCACCAAGGGACAGGCACAAGGAGTTCATGAGCCACCATCCTTCTACGTTTTCCCACTCGTCTGATCCACTGGATGCTAACGACTGGCTGAAAACTATCACCAAGAAGCTGGAGATCGTGCAATGCACTGACAGGGAGATGGTCCTGTATGCTGCTGGAAGACTTGTGGGGCAGGACGCAGACTGGTGGGATGCGTACTCAACTGCTCATCCCAACAGGCAGAACATTACTTGGCAGGAGTTCCGTGACAACTTCCGTACTTACCACATCCCTTTAGGAGTTCTCAAGCTTAAGCAGAGGGAGTTCTTGTCACTGAGGCAGGGCAATATGTCAGTGACTGAGTATCTGGACAAGTTCACTCACTTGTCACGCTATGCACCTGATGAAGTCAACACTGATCCAAAGAGGCAGGAAAGGTTCCTGGATGGCTTGATTGGTCCTTTAAACTATCAACTGCAGAGTCACATCTTCCCAGACTTTCAGACGCTGGTGAACAAAGCTATTGGGCTGGAAAGCAAGAGAAAGGAGATGGGTGAACAGAAACGCAAGTTTCAGTCACATGGACAGTCTAGCAGCAACACCCGTCCTCGTTACAGTTCTCAGCAGAGCCTGACTCCATATCGTCCTGGTGGTCAAGGTGGGAGGTACCCACAGAACATGCAACTACAGTGCTCGTTTCAGCCACAGCGCTTCAATCCTCGGACACCCGGCAGCTCCTACCCCTCACCGAGTCGTCCTAGCAATAACTGCGGAGCACTGTCGAAACACCAACCCCGTTCGGCCCGGTGGATGCTTCAAGTGTGGAGAGCCGGGGCATTATGCTAACAATTGTCCCAAGAGGGTGATGCAAACTCCGCGAGAGAGACAATGGAAACAGACTGGGCAGCCATCTTCGCGAGCTCGTACTCCACGAGACACCCCAGCAAGAGAGGCCGGCGAGTCATGTGTGTGGCCGAGTTAATCATGTATCGGTGGAGCAAGCTCGAATGACGCCGGCGTGGTATTGGGTACGTTTTTCGTCAACTCTGTACCTGCTACCGTATTATTTGATTCAGGAGCATCACATTCATTCATAACTGATCAATTTGTGGCAAAATATAACTTATCTATGAGCTCTATGAAGAACCCACTGATAGTTAGAACTCCTGGGGGAGAAATGAAAACTGGTCATATATGCCCACAAGTAAAGATTAATATCATGGGGGTAGACTTTCTTGCTAATCTGGTAGTTCTAAAATCATGGGGAATAGATGTCATTCTTGGCATGGATTGGTTAAGAAGTTGTGATGGAGTTATTCAGTGTCGGAAGAGGTCAGTGTTGTTAACCAGTCCTCAAGGGGAGAGAGTAGAATATGTGAGTGCACCCTCATCCAGCAAAGGAGTTGTGAACTCTGTTGAAGGCAAGGCCTTGGAGGATATAAGGATAGTGAATGAATTCCCTGATGTGTTTCTAGAGGATTTGGCAGGTATGCCACCTGATCGTGACATTGAATTTAGTATTGAACTTATACCTGGTACTGCTCCCATATCTAAAAGACCATATAGAATGGATGTTAAAGATCTAGCTGAATTAAAGAAACAAATCGAAGAACTACTTAGTAAAGGGTTTATCCGTCCTAGTTCATCACCATGGGGAGCCGCCACACTCTTCGTTGATAAAAAGGATGGATCTAGGAGGTTGTGTATAGACTATCGATCACTTAATGAGGTTACTATCAAGAATAAATACCCTTTACCTCAGATTGAGGATTTATTTGATCAGATGAGAGGAGCTAAGGTCTTCTCTGAGATAGATCTTAGATCAGGTTATCACCAGTTAAAAATCCGAGTGGAGGACATACCAAAGACAGCATTCACATCCAGATACGGGTTGTATGAGTTCACTGTGATGTCCTTTGGCCTGACCAATGCACCAAAGATACTTTATGTATTTGATGAACAAGGTATTCATGGAGTATCTGGATAAGTTCGTTGTGGTATTCATTGATGACATATTGGTATTCTCTCGGAGTGAGGAAGAACATGAAGAACATCTGAGGCTTGTGTTACAGAAGCTTCGGGAACATCAGCTGCATGCCAAGTTCAGCAAGTGTGCTTTCTGGTTGAAGGAGGTCTCTTTTCTCGGACACATCATCACAGATGGAGGCATTGCAGTTGATCCAAGCAAGGTTCGGGATGTGTTGAACTGGAGTCCGCCTAGGAATGTGCCGGAGATCAGAAGCTTCCTTGGACTTGCAGGATACTATCGGAGGTTCATTGAAGGATTTTCTAAGATAGTGAATCCACTTACCACTCTGCTCGAGAAAGGAAGAGAATTCAAATGGGATGAGAAGTGTCAGGCTAGTTTTGAGGAATTGAAGAAGAGGCTGACCACAAAGACTCGTGTTGATCATGCCAGACATACACAAAGGGTTCGATGTATACTGTGATGCCTCTCGGCAAGGTTTGGGATGTGTATTGATGCAAGAAGGAAAGGTAGTAGCTTATGCTTCAAGACAGTTGAGGAAACATGAGCAGAACTACCCTACTCATGACCTTGAGTTAGCTGCGGTTGTTCACGCATTGAAGATTTGGAGACATTACATGATTGGAAACAAGTGTAAGATCTTCACTGACCATAAAAGTCTGAAGTATATCTTTACTCAGAAGGATTTAAATTTGAGGCAAAGAAGGTGGTTGGAGTTAATCAAAGATTATGATTTGGATATCCAGTACCATCCAGGGAAGGCAAATATTGTGGCAGATGCTTTGAGTCAGAAGGGACAGACTAGCATGCTGATAGGACACCTGTTACCTCAGGAGCTATGTTGGGAGATGGCACAACTTAACTTGGGAATGGTTGCTTCAAGTGAGACTTTGACATTAGAAATTGAGTCGACGCTTGAGCAGGATATCAGGAAAGGACAGTTGATCGATGACAAGATTGCGGGAATACGGGAAGTTGATTAAGTTAGGCAAAGTTCCGGAATTCGGAGAGAAGATGAGCAAGGAACGAGTGTGGTTTAAGAACGAATATGTGTACCCGAGATCAAGGAGTTGAGAGAAGCTATCTTGAAGGAAGCACACGATTCGGCCTTACTCTATACACCCCGGGAGTACCAAGATGTATCGGGACTTGAAGCGGAGATACCGGTAGTATGGGATGAAGAAAGATGTAGCGACTCATGTAGCTCGTGTGATGTGTATCAAAGAGTGAAGGCCGAGTATCAAAGGCCACAGGATTGCTTCGAGCCTCTGAAGGTACCTGAGTGGAAATAGGAAGAAATCGGTATGGATTTCATAGTGGGATTACCTCGTACTCGTGATGGGTATGACTCTATTTGGGTTATTGTGGATAGATTAACCAAGGTAGCGCACTTTATCCCAGTGAAGACGACCTATACAGGAGTGAAGCTAGCTGAGTTGTATAATTCAAGGATAGTGTGTTTGCATGGGGTACCGAAGAAGATAGTGTCAGATCGAGGCACACAGTTCACTTCACGGTTTTGGCAGAAGTTGCATGAATCGATGGATACAAAGTTAAACTTCAGTTCAGCATACCATCCTCAGACAGATGGGCAGACGGAGAGAACAAATCACATACTTGAGGATATGTTGAGAGCTTGTGCGTTGAAGAACAGTGGCAGTTGGGATAAGAGTTTGCCTTATGCAGAGTTTGCTTATAACAACAGCTATCGATCCAAAGATCAAAATGGCACCTTTTGAGGCTCGTATGGAAGGAAGTGTAGAACACCGTTGTTTTGGAACCAGACCGGTGAAAGACAACTCTTTGGGCCGACAAAGATACGAGAAGCGAGAAAAGCAAGTTGAAATCATAAGGGAGAATCTTAAAGCAAGACACGGTCACGTCGAAGAGTTATGCCGATCCTCGGAGAAGAGAGGTGATTTTGGAAGTCGGTGATTATGCATACCTCAGAGTGTCACCTATTCGGGGATTACGAAGGTTTAATGTCAGGGGGAAGTTATCACCTCGATTTATCGGACCTTTCAAAATTTTGGAACGGAAAGGAGAAGTAGCATACCGGTTAGAGTTGCCAAAGACACGGTTGTCGGGAGTCCATGATGTGTTCCATGTATCACAAATTCGAAGAAATGTACAAGTGAGGTTAAGATAGAACTGCATGCTTAAAAGATATTCAAATGGAGAATGACTCGACATACAAAGAATACCCCGTTAAGATCTTGGATGTATCGTAAAGAGTTACCAGGAGTAAGATCATCAGAATGTGTAAAGTACAGTGGAGTCATCATACTGAGGAAGAGGCAACTTGGGAAAGAGAGGATGAACTTAAGGAAGACTTTCCTCAGCTGTTCTCTAAGTCTTCTGAATCTCGGGACGAGATTCTCTTTAAGGGGGTAGGATTTGTGACACCCTAAAATTCCATCACTAAAATCACTTAGCAACTTAAATTAGTCTTAAGGATTTAAATAATTTAAATTGCTATCTAAATTGAGCTCTAAAATATTAAATATAATTTAATAAACTTAGAGACAACAAGTGTTTGTGCATCATCAGTTGGCTTGCATGGTTTTTGGTTGCTTGTGTGGTTTCTAAAAAGTTTATAAAATTATTGAGAAAAAGTTTGAAAAAGTTTGATTTGAATTTGTGTTGACGGTGAATTTCCGTCAACCTAGAGTACTTATTATACATTGGTTTCGATTATGATTTGCAACTAACCCGCCACTAGGCATACTAATGATATAACAAGTTCACACTTGCATGTCGATTTTGGAGTTTGTTGTTTATGCAGGAAATCTACGCTAAAGAGGAGACTTTCGGGATAAGTTCACCAAGCACTTTGGAAGAAGATCATGAAGCCCGACAAGAGTCAAGACACGCGATGAACATGACTCCAAATGACCCGAGGACCGAAGCGTCAACGTGCAAGTCTTCGTGGACTCAACCGTAAAACAACGAAGCTTGCATAGCAAGGATTCAAGCCTTAACCGTGAAGGAAACGACGTCAAAGGCCCACATGCAAGTGCACACGAATAAGGGATCACGCGAGAAGCAACCGGGAGGAAACCGGGGCCGAACCGGCCGAAGTGGGCCTGGACCGGCCGGCTCGGGCCGACCGGCCCAGCCCACTCCGGGTCGGTTCGGTCCCCCCTTTGCCCTAGGTGTTCGTCTATTTATTGCCTCCGCCGCCGTCGGCCGCCACATCGAACAAATCATCCTACCGACGCCTATCACCAGAAAACCGCCGCCGCAAGATGAGGGAGAGAGTTAGATGAGCTCGTCACAAGGATCAACGCCGGCGGAAAGAAGGAAGCAAGAGGAGGACTCCAAGCCGCTAGCCTAGGGGTGTTCCCAAGCTCCATCGCCGCCATCTTCATCGACGACGTTCTCCGGAGTCTCCATCACCCCTATGTGCTTCAATCTGTGTAAGATGATGGGGTAATGTCTCCGTTCATCCCTAGGATTAGATGGATACATGCTATGTGATCGCTACTCGATTTGTGGTTTCAATCTATTGTTTTCATGTTGATGATGCTTTGATGATTAAGGTTAGCTACCGTGTTTTTCGGGCGTATGATATCCTCTACTCCCATAGATTCCATCAACATACCGTGTCCATCGTAGGTCTAGTCACGAATACCTTCGCGTAGTGACAGTACGAGAGGAGGGAAAGGGCGAAACCGTGGTCACAACCCCCGGTAGATTGGTTTACCGCTTTCGTGTAGTAGATGCATACCATGTTATCCTAGATCCTAGGGAGGGAACGCTTATCTTTCTTGCTCACTCTCTTGTGTTCACCCCTTTATCATCTAGTTTAACTCTAGATTTGTTTGATCAACTTAACTTAGATTAACATAGGTTAGATTGTCTTTACTTTTAGATTAATACTCTCTTTAAAAGTTTTCCATTCGACTAGATTAGTACTTGGTTAAGCGCTAGTAATCCCCTTGCTCCGCAGATTGACAAGAACCTTGGGAATCCCGTGGCGAAAAAGGTGTAGGTCCGTACGCTTGTGGATCGTAGGTGGATACGAGTTTTATCCGTCAACAATTTGAAATGAAAAATGGTTTGAAAATGAAGTTGAAAAAGAAAAAGAAAAAAAAAGAAAACATCGCCGGCTCCCCTTTCAGCCCAGACGGCCCAGCGGCCCGTCGGCCAACACCGCGCCGGCCCACCTCTCCTCCTCTCCTTTTTCTTTTTCCCCGCGACGCTGACGCATGGGCCCCGCCTGTCAGCCTCCACTTTCCCCTTTCCTTTCTTCTTCCTCCCCTCGCTGCCCAACTGACCCGGCGCCGCCGCGCAATCCCCGCCGCGCCCGGCCGCCTCCCTACCTTCCCTTCCTCTCTCCGCAGCCAATTAAGGCAATCAAACCCCCCGTGATCAATTAGGTCGTTACTTCCCATCCTTAAACCCAAGCCGTGACGGACGCGGCCATCAATGGCAAGCCGCCGGCGCCCCATCCCCTTCCCGCTTCGCCTACCTCCCTGCACCTCTATTTAAGCTCGCACACGAGCCCCTGCGCCTCCCTTTGCCTCTGCAACACACCAACACACGCGCTCGAGCACCAATTCCACCGGCGCCGCCGCCTCTGCTTCTTTCCGCCGCCATGCAAACGTCGCCATCGGTGAAGTGCATCGCCGCCTTGCCCTTTTCTTCCCCGTGCACGATCATGACCCTCACGTGATGCTTGTTGACCAGGGGAAGCCGCCACCGGAGACGAGCTGCGCCTGGAGCTTGGGTCCCCACCTGCCGGAGCGCCGCCCGAACCGCCGCCGTCGTCGAACCCCTTCGCTGCCGTTTCCTCTTCGCCCGTGAGCTCGCCCGACGCTTCGTGACGTGGTGAGCAAGGTTTTCTTCGCCCGTATTTCCCTTCCTTGCACGTTTAAGCCGCCCCGCGGGCTCGCCGGCGAGGCCGATCCGCCCCCTTCCGGCGCCGGCCGCCATGGATGCCCGCGCCACCCCCCGACCCCCTAGGCTTGCTCGCATGCTCCCCGGCCTACGCATAGAGCCCACACGCGCGCGAGATGGCGCCCGAGCGGCAAGATAGGGTGCGCCGGCGACCCCCGCGAGGCACCGCCGCGCCGCCCCGTCTCCCGGCGACGCCGCCGCCGCCCATCGCGTGCACACGTCCGGGGCCGTCGGATCTTGCGCGGACGGCCTAGATCGCGTACCCCTTCGTTTAAACGGGACGGTTCACGCGTGGACCCGTGCGCCGGGCGCACGGCGCGGTCCACGGCGCACGCGTGCGCCCGTGGCCGTTGGATATGAGATCCACGGCGCTGGGCTGGCCGTTTTGTTTAAGAGCCCCTGAGCTTTTATATTTTTGCAAGCCAGTCCTTCCACCTTAGAGAATTTTCACAGATAGGTCCTGATTTTTATATTTTAGCCCCTGGCCAGCCTAGATTCTTTATATAGAGGTCCTTTTTCATCCTTTTAGCATTTAGACCCCTCTGTTTTATTTTATAATTGTGTTTTAGCCCTGATTTTATTTATAAAAAGCCCTGTAAACTTAGTTTTCTTGCAGATAGGTCCCTGTAAACTGTTTTAATCATATCTTTCTCATTTTAACTCCGTTTTTAGCGTTCTATATACCGAAATGATCGTCTCGACGAGTAGAATCTTTTAAATAGCAAATTTACCAGTTTTATTACTGTTTGGTGTACTGTTTTATTTATTGTTTGTTGTTCATGTTTGACTCGTAGATATCGTGCCTATTTCGTCTGAGCTCCCTGTCGGAGGTGATCAGGAAGAGCCTGTTTTCGAGGAGGATTTCACCCAGCTTGTAGAGGAAGGCAAGTGGCTTTCCCCCTCTGCATTATCTTTTTGAACCTATGTCACTGCATGTTAAACAATGTTTACAATTCTTGTTGCTATGCATAAACCTGATGGGCAAACACCTAGTTAAGGACTTGACTAGATACTTTACCACTTTACCTTGATCAACCCTGTTTAAACACATGCTTGGGGTAGATAAATGCTTAGTTTGCTTTACATGAGTCTGGTTATGCTTTGTTTATGTTTTACATCTCAGTTTTGCTTATATAATGTGCTTGTGCTTAAAATAAGATAACTTGATTTATAATCGGAACATGGAGAACCACCCAAGATAACAGTACAACCACAGTCCACATGGCTCTGGCTTAGCCAATTAATTAGGAGAGTGGGTTAGCTGATAGCTCTTTTCCGAGAGGGGCACAGGGGGCCGGAGTTGAAGGGGTATAGCCCGGTTCTTTTGGGGTGGTAGCCTTGGCTAAGGTGCTGGCCATTAGCTAGGGTTATGGTCCGCTCCGCTGCTGTAACTGTTGCGGGCTGTTGGTTTCTCTTCTTTCCTTTGTAAAGGCTTCGTAGTGGACCCCTAGTCACTCACCTTGGAAGTGTTTAAGGGTCTAGCTAACCCGGGCAAGATGGGGAACACGAACCGTGGGTAAAGTGTACAACCTCTGCAGAGTGTAAAACTGATCGATCAGCCGTGCTCACGGTCATGAGCGGCTTGGACCCTAGAAACAATTGCCAACAGCAGCTGGAGCATTGCAAATGAAGACAATGGCGCTCGGGTGCTCTCCCTCTCTCCCTCCCCCCCTGCTCCCTCCTTCGCTCCTCCACGGCTAAGGCGTCACGATGGGACTCAAGCTAAGCTCTCTCCTCTCTCGCAAATCTTCTGCTGATCTCTCTCGGGTGGTTCTCTGTGCTTCTTCGTGGTGTTCTCGTCGTCGGCTCTGGTTGATTGGGTTTTATTCGCTTCTCGGTCTTCTTGCTTTCTTTGCTAATGGATTACATACGGAACAAGCTTGATTTTGGTATTGGTAAAGCGTTTGAGCATGATGTTCACCGCAAGACTGGAAGGCTTGTTCACTCTTACTCTCGGTCTTCAAGGGGTTTCTACCTTCTGGCAACTTTCAGGAGATATCTTTTCCAGCTCAATGAGGAGTCGGTTGCCTTGGTCCTCCAGTCCTGTCTGGGAGGGTATGCAAACTCCTTTCAGGTTTCCTATCAAAGTCACAACCACTATCGGTTCACTGTTTCGTGCAAGGCGGTGGGTTTTGCCATTTACAATCTGTGCAGATTCATTGGTGATTCTTTTGATGTTTATTTTCATCTCTGGAGCAATGGGGCCCCTCACTGGGAACGAGAGAAAAGGCTTTGGGAGGAAGAAGAAGCCAAGCAATGGACTAAAGTTCTTTCAAAATGTCAAAAAAGAGTGGGTTTCAGGTCTTCTTCTTCCTCTAAGTGTCCCAGTAAAAGAGTTCGCTTTGCTGAAAAATTAGTGCAAGACTCTCCAGTTATCAAATCAAAGCCCTCTGGTCTCCCCCAATTTGTCAAAATTGGGAATCTGGAAGTTAAACTTCCATGTTCTGACTCTGAACCACCTCAGATTTGTGGAGTTCTTAGGAAATCTCTTGACGAAGTTTCATCGGTTCAGGTTCAAAGGGGTCAGGCTACTGATGTGCATGGGGAAACTCAACGGCTTTCTGTTCAGCAGTGTTCTCAAAATTTTCCTTTTCCCAAAGGCCTTTATTCTCCTTCGTCTGCCTCGTTTAATTCCTTTTTTGGAGAGATTAACCGGTTCCGGCGCTTGGGGGGCTGTGCACGGTGTCTTGATTTAAGTCACTCAGGAAGTAATTGCTCCTGCCTTCCAAAGTGTGCTGCGTGCTTTAAGAGGGGTCACAAATTTAAATTCTGCCGAACTAGAAGCAGGCCAAGGGTGTTCTGGAGGCCCAAAGCGCGCGTGTGCTAGCCTGGCCCAATCTCTCAAGCGTCGGATGTAGAAGATCAAGGGTCGGGGTTCTACAGTGTTTCTCCCCCAAATTCGCCAACTCCAGAAAACCCCAGTTCCTGCTCTGTGACTCCCGCCTCGGAAGCTGCGCCTCTTCTCTGCAATCCTTCCTCCCAGGAAGCTCCGCCGGAGGAGGAAATGGCAAACTTTGTTGTTGATCCCACTCCATTCGTTCCTGAGGGTCTGGAGATTGAGGATTGGGCGCGCCCTGCCCGCAGTCGGATTGTCATCAATGGCAACCCGCCGCGTCGCCATGATGAGTACGCCATCGTCTCCCTCGCTCCCCCTCCCCCGCCGGACCTCCTTCATGAGGCCATGGAAGAAGTCGTGGCTTTTCTGGAAGAGGAGCAGCATGCGGTCATTCGCTCCTGCTGTCTGTCGCCCCTGGGGTTGTGTCTGGTTCAGTTTTCTTCTTCGTTGGAAAGGCAAGTCATGATCAGTCGCAGTCCCATGCAGCTCGATATCCAGCGAGAAATCGTGATTGTTGAGCACGATAGGGGGATTAATTTTCGCAGTTGCCCCTTCACTCGTACGTGTTGGATTATGTTTCTGGCTTTTCCCTTGGATTTTCAGACCAGAGAAATTATTTCGCAGGCTGTGGGGCTATTTGGTTCAGTGATTAACTGGATTGACAATGCCAGGTGCCGCTCTCGCCTGGTCCTCAGATGCAAGGTCACTCTCGTTAGTAGAATCCCCAGAAGCATTATTATCAGTGAAGGAAATCCCATGGGGGATCAAGGGCACAGTTGGACGGTTCCTGTTTATGTTCTGAATAGTGCTCAAAATGATGTTATGGCTGGGGATGAAGACCCGGTCCCAGGGAATGGGAACCCCCATCCTGAGCACCTTCAGCAGAATGTGAACAATGGCAATGGCAATCCGATCCCTGGGTTCTTTGAGGCTGTCCAGGACTTAGATGAAGTTCAGCAGGCAAATGTGGATCATGGTTGGGAGCTTCCCCCCCCTCCCCCGCCCATTGTCAATCTTGACGGGTGGGCCCAGTGGCCAGAGCCCCAGGCTGAAGGAATTGATGAAAATGAGCTGCATTTGGTTAATGATTTAGCTGACGTGGCGGTTGCTAATGCTATTGCTGATGGTGTGATGCAGCACCCTGAAGTGCCCCAAGATAGCCACTCGGTGAGCAGTGAGGTTCAGGCTTTCTATAGAGCTCAGGGAGCCCCTGTCACGCTTGAACTCCCTGTTCCTGATAACTCCTCCGCTCTCAGAGTTGTCCCAATTGAAAGGGGCAATGATATTGCTTTTGAGGATGACAGTGCTATCAGCAGATTGCAGCAAGAATTGGCGTTCATCAGTGCTTTGGACACTCCCCATCAGTGGCAATGCTTGTCCAAGACCTCGCTGCTCATGCTCAGTTGCTTATGGCCTCCTTGCCAATGAAGGAACCTCTTCCTGCTCAGTCCTGGAATTTTGTCCCGGCCTCCTCTATTGCTGACACTTGGTTTTTCTGTGTGGACAATCCTGCGTGGGGAAACAATGCTGAAGCCTCTTCATCTAAGGGAGCCAGAATGCCAAGACTGACACTCATCAGTTCCCCTCACTCAACTAACTCCCCCATTCAGATGGAGGTCCTTGAGCGCAGAAATAATCTGGAGCCATCCAGCCAAATAAACCCTGATCAGGAAGCTTCTGATGGCTGTGTGGTGGACATGGATCTTGACTCCCCCACCTGTCTGGCTTCTGAAATTTTCTCAAGTCCTCCTGCTGCCAAAAAGAGAAGAGGAAGGCCTCGCACCCCCATTGTTGATGATGAGGTCCGTAGAAGCGCCAGGCTCAGAAATGTAGACGCCCAGGAGCACATTCAGCTTGATGGGGAACCAAGGAGAAGAAAGGGTGCCACCAAAAAATCCGTGTCTTTCTCTTCGGTTGCTGACCTGAAGAAAGCCATTGTCAGCTGTAGCCTTGATGATGCCCTCGCAGAATTTGAAGTTGCTCCTATCCAAGCTTCAACTTTGGCTGAGCTTGGCTCCTCCTTCTGTGGCATTCCTCCTGCGGAGGTGAGCCCTGCCACCTTGCTTCATGAAGACGAAGACCAATGATCAAAGATAATTGGACCTCATACAGTCTCTGGTGGTGCTTTACCTGCTTTTGTTCTGGGGGGTGTTTTGAGCATGACTGTAACTTAGTGTCTTCTTGTTGGCTGTTGAACTTTGGGCTTTCTGATATGTCTCTCTGTGGTGGCTGTGCCCCGCAGTCTTTTGGCTTTTGCTTTTCCTTCCGATTACAATGAATTATCGTTCCTGGAATGTTTTGTGCTGGAATATTCGCGGGTTAAATGACAGGGATAAGTGGCATTCCATCAGAAACAAGATTGAGGAAAGTTGTGCTAATATTTTCTGCCTGCAAGAAACGAAAAAAGAACTCATTGATTTACAGTTTATTCGCCAATTTGCCCCAAAAAGATTTGATAGTTTTGACTTCAGTCCCTCGGCTGGGGCTTCTGGGGGAATCCTTATCTGCTAGGCCTCCAATCATTTCTCAGGTAGCACTGTTGAGAAGCACCCTTTCGCCTTGAGTCTCAAAATGCAGTCCATTCAATCTAGAATTTCCTGGAATCTTGTGGTGGTTTATGGCCCCTGTAGGCAGCCTGCTAGAGACCATTTTGTCCAATGGCTTCTTAATTTGCAAATTGAGGATGAAGAGCTCTGGATGCTTTTAGGGGACTTTAATTTCTATAGATATGCTGAAAACCGTAATAAAGCTGGGGGTAATTTCCAAGACACTTTAATCTTCAATAATATCATTAGTCACTTGGGCCTTATTGAGCTGCCTTTGAAGGGTAGAAGCTATACCTGGAGTAACATGCAGGCTGCCCCTCTTCTGGAGCAAATTGATTGGTTTTTCACTTCTGTAGCCTGGACTGGTATCTTCCCTTTTTCAGTGGTCCTTCCCCTTGCTAGGATTGCCTCTGATCATCTGCCTGTAGAGTCCAGATTGGCACTAGCATTCCTAAGGCTAATATTTTTAGATTTGAGAATTTCTGGCTTCAGCATCCTGGTTGTTTGGAGCAGATTAAATCTGTTTGGGTCTCTCCTGTCAGGGTTTGCAACAGTGCTCATGTCATCAGTGCTAAATTCAAGCTCCTCCGAAGATCTCTCAAGCTTTGGTCCAGGAACCTTTCCAACTTGTCAAGACTTATTGCCAACTGCAATATGACAATTGCTTTCTTTGATAGATTGGAAGAAATCAGGCCTCTGTGCTCCAGTGAATTGAAATTCAGAAACATCCTCAAGGAGCACATCAGTTCTCTTTTAAGAATGCAAAATCACTACTGGAAGCAAAGATTCACTCAGAGGGTCATGCAATTTGGGGATGAGAACACCAAATTCTTTCACTCCATGGCCACTGAGAGATACAGGAAAAACGCCATTTCTCAACTGATTGATGGATCTGGAAGGGTTGTCCAGGATCATGGGGAATTAAGCTCCATCCTTTGGCGGGAATTCAAAAGGAGATTGGGCTCCTCGGTGGGGGTGTCCATGCAATTCGATCTTCAGGATTTAGTTCAGAACCATCCTAATCTTGAGGCTTTGTGCCTTCCCTTCTCCAATAAGGAAATTGATGAGATTATCCTTGAATTACCTTCTGATAAGGCCCCTGGCCCGGATGGGTTCAACAATCTGTTCTTCAAGAAATCCTGGCATATCATTAGAGGCGACATGTACAAGCTCTGTCATGACTTTTTTCATCATCAGGCTGACCTTAAGAGTCTCAACCACTCCTTTATCACCTTGGTCCCCAAGAAGGATAATCCTGAATCTGTGAATGATTTTAGGCCAATTTCTCTCGCTCAACTCATCCATTAAGCTCATCTCAAACCGCTTGCTAACAAAGCCGGAGCTATAGCCGTTAAGATTGTTCATAAAAACCGGTATGGTTTCATCAAAGGGAGAACTATTCAAGACTGCCTTGGCTGGGCTTTTGAATTTCTTCACCAGTGTCATCACTCTCGAAGGGAGATTATTATCTTGAAGTTGGACTTTGAAAAAGCATTTGATCTGGTTGAGCACACCATTATTCTGGAGATGCTTCATGCTAAAGGCTTCCCTCCGAAGTGGTTGAAGTGGATTGAGGAGTTGCTGTCCACTGCTACTTCTTCAGTTTTTCTCAATGGCACTGCTGGAAAAGATTTCAAATGTACCAGAGGGGTTAGGCAGGGGGACCCCCTCTCCTCTCTTCTCTTTGCCATTGCTGCTGACCTCCTTCAATATGTCATCAACAGAGAGTATTATCTTGGCAATCTTCTGCCCCCTTTCCCCCAAAGGTCTGATGCTCCCTTCCCTATTGTCCAATATGCTGATGACACCATCTTGGTCATGCAAGCTAATGAGGATCAGTTGGTCCTCCTAAAAAGAATTCTTCACAGCATTACCCTCTCTAGTGGCCTTGTGGTAAACTATCATAAATCTTGTCTTGTTCCAATTAATGTTTCTCCTGAGAAAGCTTCCTCTCTGGCTCAGACATTTGGGTGTGCGGTGGGCTCCTTCCCATTTACTTACCTTGGTCTCCTCCTGGGCCTGGCCAAGCCCCAAGTGAAAGATTATGCCCCTCTAATCTGCAGAATTGAAAGAAAGCTGTCGGCATCTACTCAGTTTCTCTCATATGCTGGAAGGTTGCAACTAGTCAATTCGGTCATCTCTTCACTCCCCACTTATTACATGTGTTCTCTGAAGCTCCCCCTGACCGTCATTGAGATCATAGATAAGCACAGGAAGAACTATCTCTGGAGAGGCAAGGATTTCAATAGTAAAAGGTACAATCTAGCCACTTGGGATCTGGTCAGGAAGCCTAAAAACAAAGGTGGGCTTGGAGTTATCAATTTAAGCATTCAGAATGACGCGCTTCTTCTCAAGCAGCTGCACAAATTCTACAGCAAGGCTGATATTCAGTGGGTTACTCTCGTCTGGCAGAAATACTATAACAACACTGTTCCCCATCTGACAAGAGAGAAGGGCTCCTTCTGGTGGAAAGACATCTTTCGTCTTCACACTCAATTTAGAGGTGTTGCCATTTGCAATCATAACCAGGGGGACACTGTCAGTTTCTGGGAGGATATCATAGATGGGGTCATTCATTCAGAGAAGTTTTGTCATCTCTTGCCATTTGCTCGGGACCCTGCCATTTCTATGTTTGCGCTGAGGACGACTGCCAACTTGCTGAGCTGTTTCAGAATTCCCATGTCCAGGGCTTCTTACAATGAGTTCCTAGAATTACAGGCCTTTCTCAATTCTCTCCCTCCCATCAGCCCTGGTTCCAAGGATTCATGGCATCTTATTTGGGGGCAGCGTAGGTTTCTGAGTAGCCACTTCTATCAGTATCAATTTAGAGAGCTCAGGCCCAGTAGAGCCATTCTTGACATCTGGAAAACCAAATGCATCCCTAGGATCAAGTTTTTTGCTTGGCTGCTTCTCAATGATAGGTTGAATACTAGGAATATTTTGAGAAGAAGGAGGAAAGTGCTGGATGAAGGATACAACTGTGTCCTGTGCCACAACAACGAGGAAGAAACTGCGACTCATCGCTTCTTCAGCTGCCCTGCTGCTGTTAATAGATGGTTTGCCTTGGGTATTGTTTGGGGGGCAAATCTAAGCGTCCACCAGAAAATCTTGCAAGCCAGAGCTGTTTCTGGGCTTCCTTTCTTCATGGAGATCTTTTTGGTTGGTGCCTGGTGTATATGGAAGCAGAGAAATGAAGTCATTTTTGATGGCAAACCTCCACACCTCGCGGTCTGGAAGGCAAATTTCAAGGCACTGGTTCTGGAGCATTTTTGCAGATTCAAGCCAAGTCTTCATCCTTTGATCAAAAACTGGCTCAGTGCTCTTTAGCTTTTCTTGTAATGCTGCTTTGTTGCTGTTTCTGCTGTTGTATCTCTCTTTGCTTGTCCCCCCCCCCCCCCTCGTTGCCTAACCACTGGTTGGGCAGGGCGTAAGTCCCTCCTCTCTGTAATTTAATCTTTGTTTCTTCTGTTAATATATGGTTCCTGTTACCGGGGGGCGTTTCCCCACGGTTTTCGTTCAAAAAAAATAAACTTGAAGATTAATGCAAATCATGGGTTTGTGGTTTGGTTTGAGGTTTCTCTTAAGGTTAAGTGGGTTGGTATACACTTACACCTAGTAATTAGGTGCTTGCTAATAAAACTTGACCAACTTATAAAATGCTTACCGCTGTGAACCATAGCCTATCCTTGATAGCCTTGCATTGTTTCCCCCACTTGCTGAGCACCAACCATAAGTGTGCTCACCCTTGCTTACCGCTGTTCAGAGGAGAACGTCGGAGGCGAGGACGAGTACTGGAGTGACTACGAGGAGTTCTAGGGTATGCGGATCCCCCAGTCATCATGTCTGTGGAAGTCAAAGATGGAGCTGCTTGTCGCTTAGTTATCGTTGTGTTCGGACCTTCGAGTCCACCTCTCTAGATGTAATAATGGATATCGTACTGGTTTAACTCTTGAACGGTTTATTACTGCAATGGTATTACTCTCTTTTGTCTATCATGTGTGTGTAAATTGATCCTGGTGCACATGTGAGATGCATTCGGTTTTCCTTGTAAAATCGGGTGTGACATGACGGAAGCTGCCACGAGTAGTCGTGGCGGAGTGGAGCTGCTGGCTGACGACTTGGTGGACCCGGCGACGGTAGCCAGTCATCTGGAGGCGGTCCGCCAGGCAGAACAATGGATGAGGGTGAGTAGTCTGAACTCCTGAGTAGTCAATCCTTTATTGTTGAGTACTCATTGACATGTCTTGTCTGTGCAGGACGTCGCGGAGAGATCCCGCGAGAAGTCCAGCATGTTGCAAGGCTTCGGCGACGCGGTGCTTCAGGCTGAGGCACTAGAGGATCAGCTTTTGAAGTCGCAGAAGCACGCGACCGCCATGCAGTCCAAGCTCGACGCCGCTTTTGCCAAGTATCATAATGACGTCCAGGAGTTGCAGGCAAAGGGCGACGACTTGGTGCGGAAGAACAAGACACTCCGCAACAAGAACAAAGGTACACTGCTTGACTTGTTGGGTAGTTGTTGGAGGTCGAGAGGTAGTCTGACCCGCTGCGCCTTGTTGTCTTGCAGAGCTTGAGACCGGGTGGAGCAGTTGAGGACCTCCGAGACAGATATGAAGAACCTCTTCTACCGGGAGCAGGAGGCCCGCCAGGTACTCGAGCTCGACTATAAAGAACTTGCCTTCGAGTGCGAGAAGCACATGGAGCTTCGGATTGCTTCTGACCGCGATCTCGTAAACTGCTACAAATCATTGCAGAAGTTGAATGAAGATTGCGAGGCGCTGCGGGCCCAGCTGAAGGATCTTGAGGAAGCCGAGCTGCCGATCACAAGGCTCTTGGTGCCTCATCCGGGCGGCCCCAAGATCGCTCCGCTCGTGGATCGCCTCAGGGAAGCCCCCAGCCGGCTGGCGGCTTATGTGAAGCATATGGCGAGGTCGATCCCGAAGCAAGTCTTGGCCTTCATGAAGTCCTACTTCCCGAAGGCGCCGGTGGAAGTAGTCGCTGGCGGGGTAGCCGCCAACTGTACAGATGAGCAGTATGCGGAGCTGCTGGAGCAGATGGCGCCCATTGCGGAGCAAGTAGCCGATAAGCTTAATCTCCAGTAGCCCTGTAATAGTTAGCCCACAGTAGTATGTGTACAAAAACATTTGCAATGTAATTGTTTAAGTGTTAATGAAAGAAAAGTTCCACCAATGAGTACTCATAGTCGCGATCTTAGAGTGCGGAGCCCCATCGTGGAGATGATGCGAGTAGTCATACTCGGCAGTAGTCCCGTTGAGGGAAGTAGATAGTAAAGAAGTTGATAATCGATCAAACTTTATTACTGGAGAAGTACACCTAGATGGCTAGGGCCGTAGTTACAGAGTAGTCGCCTGGACCCGGAGGCCGCTTACAGCTAAGTGGTGCTAGGGCGAGTAGCCGCTTACAGCAGTAGATCCATAAGTAGCCGTGTAGGCTAGATCTTGGAGTACATGGTCTCTGAGTAGACCGCTGCTAGAGTCCTTTGTCGCTCGTCGCAGCCCAGGATCCGTAGGTAGCCGCGCGGGCTGGATCCTGGAGAGGAGTAGTCCGGAGACTGGAGCCAGGACCCGAAGGCCGCTTACGGCAGATGGGCGTTGATGTAGTCGTGTAGACTTGAACCCCGGAGTAGTCGTGTAGACTAGGCGTAGAACCGACAGAGCTGGTCGACGTTCCACGAGTTGTTGATGTCTTCGCCTTCAAGTGTCCGGAGGCGGTAGGAGCCCGGCCCGGTCACCTTTGCCACGGTGAAGGGACCTTCCCAGGGGGAGGTAAGCTTGTGTAGTCCTTCCGTGTTCTGGATACGACGGAGGACGAGATCACCAACGTTAAAGGAGCGTTCCTTGACGTTGCGATCGTGGTAGCGTCGGATACCCTCCAGGTACCTCGCTGATTGGACGAGCAGCGCAGCGAGCTTCTTCGAGGCTGTCGATGTCAACTCGTCTGTTGTCTTCTGAGACGCCTTCGTCGTAATCCACTGCTGGCGAGTTCCATATGACGTCGGTAGGGAGGATTGCTTCGGAGCCGTAGACCAAGAAGTAAGGGGATTGCCCCTTTGGCTTGGAGGGCTGAGTCCGTAGCCCCCAGAGTGCGTTGGGTAGTTCCTTGATCCACTTGCCTCCTTTGGAGTTAGCAGCATCGTGTAGCCGCTTCTTGAGAGCGTCGAGCACCATCCCATTGGCGCGCTCGACTTGTCCGTTGGCCCGAGGATGGGCAATTGAGACGTATCAGACGTCGGTCCCGCTGTTCTCGCAGTACTCCCAGAACTGGTGGTTGTTGAAGTTGGAGCCCAGATCTGTGATGATGCGGTGGGGTAGTCCGTAGCGATGCACGAGTTCATCCAGGAAGTCGAGTACTCTATCAGCCTTGGGGCATGTGACCGGCTTGACCTCGATCCACTTGGTGAACTTGTCGATGGCCACCAATACTCTGTTGAAACCACCTGGCGCAGTTGGCAGTGGCCCAATCATGTCGAGCCCCCAGCAAGCGAAGGGCCAGGTTGGCGGTATGGTGACTAGCTTATAGGCTGGGACGTGTTGCTGCTTGGCGAAGTACTGGCATCCTTGGCACCGTCTGAGGAGTTCTTCAGCGTCGCCTAGAGCAGTGGGACAGTAGGACTTGGCGCGGCGGATGAGCTGCTCGGCCGAGTTCTTGTCCGAGGGAACCTTCTGCTCGCTGAGGTAGTCGATGAAGGGTTGCCTCCAGTCCACGTCGATCATCATGACCTCCTGTCCAGCCGGTGGGTGCGCTGGGACGGTGGTCGGTGGCACCGGCTCCGGGATGGATGGTGCGTGAAGCTCGTGAACAAAGACACCCGCTGGTACTTGAGCGCGGGTAGATCCAAGCTTCGATAGGACGTCCGCTGCGACGTTATTGTCGCGGACGATGTGGTGGAACTCGAGACCGTAGAACTTGTTCTCGAGCTTGCGGACTTCTAGGCAGTAGGCGTCCATGTTCTCCTTGTTGCTGTCCCAGGATTTGTTGACTTGGTTGATGACCACTGCGGAGTCGCCGTATAGTAGTAGCCGCTTGATGCCCAGTGAAGCCGCGAGGCGGAGCCCATGTAGGAGAGCTTCATACTCAGCTTCGTTGTTTGAGACCTTCCAGAAGATCTGCAGGACGTACTTGAGTTGTTCGCCTATTGGAGAGATCAGGAGTACCCCTGCACCTGCGCCCTCGAGGTTGAGTGAGCCGTCGAAGTACATCACCCAAAGCTGCGGTCGCACGGTTGGAGTAGGTAGCTGGTTCTCCCGCCACTCTGCCATGAAGTCGACTAGCGCCTGCGACTTGATGGCTGTGCGTGGCTTGAAGTCGATGGTGAGGGCTCCGAGCTCGACTGCCCACTTGGAGATTCTTCTAGTAGCATCTTGGTTCCGCAGGATGTCGCCGAGCGGGTAGTCGGTGACGACGGAGATCGAGTACTCCTGGAAGTAGTGTTGTAGCTTCCGCGAGGTGATGAGTACTGCGTACAGGAGCTTCTGCACGGGCTGATAGCGTACCTTGGACTCTGATAGGACCTCGCTGACGAAGTAGACTGGGCGCTGGACTGGGTAGGCGTGGCCATCTTCCTGCCGCTCGATGATTATGGCAGTACTGACCACATGAGTAGTCGCAGCGAGGTAGAGCAGTAGCTGCTCGCCCTTGCGAGGAGCCGTGAGGACCGGCGGCTTCGATAGGAAGTCCTTGAGCTGGGCAAGGGCTTGATCCGCCTCTGGAGTCCACACAAACTTCTCTTGGTGCTTGAGTAGTTTGAAGAAGGGGAGCCCCCGTTCTCCAAGCTTCGAGATAAATCAGTTCAGTGCCGCCATGCACCCGGTCAGCTTCTGGACGTCTTTGATGCTCGTGGGAGCTTTCATGCTGGTGATGGCAGAGATCTTCTAGGGGTTGGCTTCGATGCCGCACTGGCTGATGATGAAGTCGAGTAGTTTGCCCGAAGGTACGCCGAAGACGCACTTGTTCGGGTTGAGCTTCCAGCGGTACTCGCGCAGAGATGCGAAGGTCTCTTCAAGGTCGTCGATGAGGGGGTACGGAGTTTACGGTCTTGACGACCACGTCATCCACGTAGGCTTCGACGTTCTTGTTGAGTTGCCTCTTGAAGCGGGGCCCGGATAGCTCGTTGGTAGGTGGCGCCGGCGTTCTTCAACCCGAAGGACATGGTCGTGTAGCGATGACGCGCCAAACGGGGTGATGAACGCGGTCTTCTCCTGGTCTTCTTCCTTGATCGCGATCTGGTGGTACCCGGAGTAGCAGTCGAGGAAGCAGAGAGGGTGTCGCGCCCGCCGTGGAGTCGATGACTTGATCAATCTGCGGCAACCCGAAGGGGTCCTTGGGGCAGTGCTTGTTGAGGTCGGTGTAGTCGACACACATCCTCCACTCGTTCGAGTTCTTCTTGCGGACGAGGACGGGGTTGGCGAGCCACTCAGGATGGAAGACTTCTCTGATGAAGCCAGCCGCGAGTAGTTTGGCGAGTTCCTTCTTGATGGCGTCCTGTCTGTCGTCGGCAAAGCGTCGGAGGTGTTGTCGCTTGGGGTGGCCTTAGGATCGACGTTGAGGCAGTGCTCGATCAACTCCCTGGGCACTCCTGGCATATCCGCTGGCTTCCACGCGAAGATGTCGCGGTTAGCCCGGAGGAAGTTGACGAGCGCGTCTTCCTATTTGGGGTCGAGGCTAGCCCCGATGGTGGTGGTCTTGCTGGGGTCGCCTGTTCCGAGGTCGATCGTCTTGACAAGAACCTCCTCAGGTGGCTAAGACTTGTTGGCGCTGTCAGACTTCTCCGGGATGTCGAGTTCACTTGTAGCAAGCATCTTCGACGCAGCGTAGACCTCCATCATGGCGTTGGGTACTTGATTCGTAGAGGCGATCTCCACGGCTTATGTGTCGCAGTCGTGGGAGATATTCAAGTCCCCTTGGAGAGATAGTACACCCGCTGGGCTTGGCATCTTGAGTACCAAGTAGGTGTAGTGGGGCACCGCCATGAACTTGGCGATGGCCGGTCTGCCGAGGATGGCGTGGTAGGAAGTCTCGAAGTCCGCGACCTCGAACTTGATGTACTCGGTACGGTAGTTGTCCCGAGATCCCCCGAAGGTAACTGGCAGGACCACTGAGCCCAGTGGGATAGCCGCGTTACCGGGGACGATGCCGTAGAAGGGCGTGTTGCTCTTGGTGAGCATGTGGGTGATGTCGAGCTTCATCTTTTTCAAGGTCTTGGTGAAAAGGACGTTGAGCCCGCTTCCACCGTCGATGAGGACCTTGTTAAGCTTGGAGCCTGCGACCACTGGCTTCAGGACGAGGGGGAACCGTCCTGGTTCGGAGAAGCTGGTCCATTGATCCGCGCGCGCGAAGGTGATGGGTACCTCCGACCACTTGAGAGGGGTTGGAACCGCTGGCTCAATGCTCATGACTTCTCGGCGGGTAGCCTTCTGCTCCCGCCTGCTGGGTAGTCCGCCGAAGAGGACGTTGACGGTCTTGTCGGGTTCCTGGAAGTCGCCGTTGTCTCCGTCGTTCTTCTTCTTGCCCTTTTTATCGTGAGGGTGCGGTGGCTCTGGTGTACCCTTGAGTGCATGCTCGAGCCGGTAGCTTGCTCGGTGGTGTGGTTGTCGTTCAGATGCCACGGGCACTTCTCCTTCAACAGGTCTTTGAAGCCGTCGGAGTTCTTCTTCGAGTTCTCCTTCGCAGGGCGCTGTATAGCCGCGACAGTGTTGTCTGGCTTGCGCTTGCGGTTGGGACCCGAGTAGTAGTTGTTGTTGTTGTTGTTGCGACCGCCTTGGTTCCCGTTGTTGCCGCTGTTGCCGCCCTGGTTCTGCTTGTTCTTGCCACAGATGGCGTCGTACTTGGCGTTGGCCTTGTCTTCTTCATCCGCCGAGGACGTGATCATGTCCTTGAGGTGGGGGATGGACTTGGGGCGGCGACGACCGAAGTCTTCGAAGGTGCGGCGGTGGTAGAGGTCGTCTTGGAAGAGGTCGATGACCTCCTTGTCGGTGACGTCGACCACGGTGGCGCGTTTGTCGAAGAAACAGCGCATGTACTTGCGGAGGGTCTCGCCTTGTTCCTGCTTGACCATGGCCAGGTCCATGCGAGTACCCGATCGGCCCATGGCGCCCGCGAAGTTGCTGGTGAATTTCTCCTTCAGCTGGTCCCACTTGTCGATCGAGTGCTTGTCCAGCGACTCGAGCCGTGTGAGAGGAGCTTGGTCCAGGCAGAAGGGGAAGTAGAGGCACTTGGTGTCGTTGTTGCCACCAGCGTTCTCGATGGAGTGGGCGTAGCACCTGAGCCACTGGATGGGGTCCTGCTTCGCATCGTACTTGGTGATCCCCAAAGGCTTGAACTTGTCGGGGAGGAGCAAGTTGCGAAGTCGAGGTGAGAAGGCGGGGAAGCCGTCGTTGTCGCCTGCAGTGGTTGACTTCTTCCGCCGCAGCTCCTCAATCTTCTGGCGGGCGTCGTAGCCGCCCTGTGAGGCGCCAGAGGCGTGGCTGTTCGCGTGGCCTCGGCCGCCGCGGCTGCCGCCGCCACCGGCCCTCTGTTGGCTCCATGGTTGGAGCTTCCGCCGTCGGCCGCCGCCACCGGCCGTCGGGGTCATGGCCGCCGCCACCGGGCCGGAGCACGGTGAGGGACGACTTCGCGGTTCTTGTTGTCGCCTGTGGGGGTCCGCCGGCGTTGGAGCGAGTGCGGTTGGGGCCGAGCGGGAAGCTCGGCTCGAGTACGGTTGGGACCGTTGTTGGCGGCGCGACTTGTGGCTTCGTTGTCGCGGTGCACGGCGGGGAGGAGGTTGGTTGACCCTGTTGTCGACCCGCATGAAGTAGACATCTTCAGCGAGCTTGGCGATGACCTCTCCAGCGCGTATGCCCTGAGCCTGGCGTGCGATCGCTGTGATCGACATGAGGCATTGCTCAGGGGTAGTGTGTACTCTGCTCTCGACCGCCTCGAGAGCTTCCGCAAGGTTGCGGACGGGGAAATTGTCGCGGAGGCGTCGGCGACGTTCGCTGCGCTTCCGGTTACGCTCACGTCGAGCGTCTCTGTCTGCGGGGGTCTCGTTTGCTGGAGCATCAGCAGAGAGCTCGTCGGAGGAGATGTCTTCAAGGTACTTGTCTTGAGCCGTCCCTGAAGGTCCTGGGGTGTCGCCGGCAGCCATGAAGACTTGGCGATCAGGGGTGCCAAGGCTGGACTCAGAAACCGCCACCTCAGTTGGGGTGTTCGAGTCAGCTCTGGCAAGTGGTGTTCCCTCCTGGAACGGTAGCGAGTCGATGTAGGCGACGTAGCATGAGTCTCCACTTATCAGGTCCGGGCTTGCGGTCCGGCCGATGAGACGAATCTCCCGGCCGGTGTGGATGTTATAACCAGCCCAGAGGCCGGCCCTGACAAGGGATGCTCAGTGGTGTTGTCCTCGGACTCGGAATCCTCTGGGTCCGACCCGAAGTCGAACTCATATGCGGAATTCGAGTAGAACTCGGAGAGGGGGTTGGAGTCCGAAGCGTGGCCGGGTGCGGTGTCGGAGTCCGAGTTGTACTCAGGTACGGGCTCCTTGCCGGCCCGGCGCGAAGAGGGATCCTTTGTGCGGGCCCGGTTGAGGATGCGGGGACCACGCGCGGAGTGCTCACGAGGTGAGGGGATCGCCTGCGATGGCTGGGTAGCCGGCTCGCATGCGATGGCCCATGGAGACGTTGAGTTCGAGTTGGAAGCGGACTCGAGCTCGAAGTCAGGGTTGAAGAGCGAAATTTCGCCGAACTTGCCGGCGAGTTCGCCTGTGACAACTTCAGGAAGCGTCACGAAGCCGGTCTTCGGGTTGGGCGGCATGGTTAGGCGGCGCTGGAAGGAGCCCGCGCCGTCTGCGGTGCAGACCCAGGCACCGAACACGAAGGTGTCGCCGCGGTTGAAGGCGACGGTTGGCTTGAAGTAGACGGGAGCCGTCGAGTTCGCCATGTGATCTCGGGCGAGAGCCCCTACCTGGCGCGCCAGCTGTCTGTGTTTTAGACTGGCAACCTAATAAGGGGAGTGCCCGAAGTAGATGAATGTGGCCTCGCCGAGATCGGTAACTCGAAGGAAGAGACACGTGGCACACAATTTAGACAGGTTCGGGCCGCAAGGTGCGTAATACCCTACGTCCTGTATGCTGCATAGCTCTGGATTGATTGGGCACGATTACAAGATGGTGTAATAGTGCGTCGTGGATTGGATGAGATGCTAGAGAAAGGTCCCTGCCTCGCCTTATATAGTCCGGGAGGCAGGGTTACAAATCGGAGTAGGGAGAAAGTACTAGTCGAGTACGTCTAGGAGTCTTCCATACAGCGCAGGACATGTACAGATTCCTAACCGAGTACTTCTCCTCCGTAGTCCTTGTGCTCCACGCCATCAGGTGTCGTGTAGCGCAAGCCGGGTAGTCCCAGGGGCCCACCGAGTAGTCGGTCCTGGTACCCACCGAGGTAGTGGGCCCAGGGAGGTCCATACGACACCCTCACCCTCTTGCTCATGGGTCATGGCAGCAATGGCGGTCGGAGCGAGCTCCCTCCTGTGCGCGGCGGAGTTGGTCGGGGGGGCGCGCCTGCACGCTGTGACGGTGGGCGGGGCGAGCTCCCCCGATCCCGCGCTCGTGGCGGTGGCGGTGATGTGGGGCGAGCTCCCTCACACCCGCGGTCGCTTCCCTCCGTGTGCGGCGGCGGTGGTCGGGGGCGGAGATCCCCGCGCCCGCGGTCATGCCGCGCGCGTGGCGGCGGCGACCGGGGGCGAGCTCCCCCAAGCCCGCGCTCACGGCGGCGGTGGTCGGGGCGGAGATCCCCCGCGCCCACGGTCGCGCATGCGCGTGGCGGCGGCGACCGGGGGCGAGCTCCCCCGAGCCCGCGCTCGCGGCGGCGGCGGTGGTCCGGGCGGAGCTCCCCGCACCCGCCGTCGCTCCCCGCCCGCGCACGGCGGCGGCCGGGGGCGTGGTCACCGCGCCCGCGCCCCGCGGCGGCGGTGGGGGCAGAGCTCCCCCGTGCGGCCGTGCCCACGACGGTGCTCACCACTGCAGCGCGAATGTTTGATGGAATGCCAAAGAGGGGGAGGGGTGGCAAGGCCACCGAATGCGAGTTGCAAGGTCATCATATCTCTGTACCATATCAAACACAAATATGAACTCAACCTAGCTCAATGGAGAAAAAGAATCAAACAACAGAGCTGTATGGGGTAGAGTTTTGCTTTAGCTGGCCACAGCCAGGCTCGTGGGCCAAGCTCGCCAGCACCAAGAAATCAAACACGCCCTTCCCCGCCAACACTTCTTGATTTGGTTGGGTTGCGTTGAAATTTAGCCCACCAGCTTATCTAGAAAGAGTTGAATAGTAGATAAAAATAATTAAAGTAAGATAAAAATGGAATGCAACATTCTCTTTATTTTTGAAAAGTATTGTTTGGCGGCGTCCGTGTGAGAGGGCTCCAACATGATTACCAAAAGGCAAAAAAAAAACTAGTTAAATCCTGATTTAGCTGGCATGTAAAATGAAATAACTAGCAAAAGTGGCTGACATCCAACAGTCTCTCTAAGAGCAACTCTAAGAGACTAACTAAAATGGATTGCCTAGCTAAATTTTGGAAAAAATCTCAAAAACACTCTTCCAACAGACTAGCTATCTACCCAACTAGCTATCCTAACCAGCTAAATTCGTTGCCCCGCTAGCTATCTTTGGCTAGTGGCCAGTGGCTAGCTATCCTGATTTACATGAGTATGACAAGCGGGACCCACAAGCGGTGGAGCATATAAGAGAGTTCAGTTTATAGAGACTGTTGAAGTCAACAACTTTTTGCTAGCTATTTAATTTTACATACTAGCTAAATCAGGATTTTATCTAGTTTTAAAGAGGCTCTTGGAGTTGCTCTTAGGATAGCTAGTTGGGTAGATAGGTAGTCTGTTGGAAGAGTATTTTTAGATTTTTTCTAAAATTTAGCTAGCTAAGTCATTTTAGCTAGTCTCTTGGAGTTGCTCTAAGGGTATGAACTTTCAGTCCACTAAATTCCATATAAATGCATGTTTTTTTATTTTTCCACTGGCCTACTTCATGACTATTAGACTAAAAATGTTCCAACATTTTTCAAAAATGTTACAACATTTTTTCTTCGACATTTCTTGTCATTTTTCGTCAACATTTTACAAAATGTTGCAACATTTTCTGGGAACAACATTTTTTTAATCAACATTTTTTTCTTCTTCCAACACTTTTTAGAAATATTACAACAGTTTAAAAAATGTTGGTTTCGTCAACTTTTTTGTCAACATTTTTCTAGAAATGTTGGGGAAAAATTTAGTCTTCCAACTCCAGCCTGCAGTCCCCAAGCGAAGGATCGGCGTGGGGGTAGCGGCTCGCGGCGGCAGTCTGGAAGGTGGGAGGGAGGTGGAAGAAAAGGGTAGGGTTGCTATCGTCCATGAATGGATAGTTGGTGTTAATGTTAGTGTTAGTCTTTTGCACCATTAACTAACACCTTAGATGTTTCGATGCATGTGTTACTTTTGCATGTAAAACACAATACCAACATTTTACTACACCTACAAGAAAACTCCGACACTCACACGCCTGAGTCGCCCCCGCGCAGGGCGACTAGGGTGACCGAAACCCTAGCCGCTGCCTCCCCTAGCTTCGCCGCTGCTCGAGCAGGCCGCCGGGATGCTCGCGCGGCCTGTGATGACGGTGGCGGCGGGGCCTGTTTCCCCTTCTTCGGCAGATCCAAGCGGGTGCGGCCGCCGGGGGCCGCTTGAAGATGCCCGTCGGCGGGGCGCCGGCCCGCGGCGATGAGGTCTGCGGCCGCGGATCCGACATGGCACCGCCGCATCCGGTGCCGGCCGGCCGCGGTGTGCGCATGGGGGGGGGGGGCTCTCGGCCGGCGGCGAAGGCGCGCGGCGGCGACTCGGCGGAAGCGCGCGACGGGGGCGGGTTATGCTGGCGGCGACGTGTCGACGGCAGCGGCGAAGCTCCGACAGGAGGCCGCGTTGGGGCTTCATCCTGTGCTTCGAGGTGCTTCCCTCTCTTCAACGGCTCTAAGTCTTTAGCGACGGCGTCGTGGTGGCGCGGCCATGGGTGTCTAGGCAGAGCGTGTTCATTGCGCCATGGTGTCGCGGCGGGGATGCTCTGCCGGACGTTTCTGGTGGCACTTCGGTGGTGCGGCCGGTGATCCTCGTCTTCATGGAGGTTGTGGCGGGTGGTAGGAGCTTGGGCGCTGGTTGAGGCACGTGCTTTGGTGTGGTGGTCGCGTGTCGTTGGGGGCTGCTCGCGGCTGCGGTGTGTCCTGTGTCATGGGAAGTGAGGTTGTTGTGGTTGGCAGTGAACTCTTGGCGGCTTCGGGCAGGAGATGCTAGGAGAAATCTTGCTTGGCGATGTTGGGCCGACAATGGCGACATCCTTGATGTCGTTATCATGTTGAGGACATTGTCATAGCATCCTCCCTGTTTTGACGGTGGAGTCTCCGGGTGAAAACATTACCCATCTTGGGTGGGCGGCAACGGCGCGCTTGAGCGTCGTGTATCTTCCAGAAGACGCTGCCCTTGGAGCTCCTCGTCTTCGTTGTGTGCTAGAGTCTTCACTGGCTGGTTTGGCGGCGTTCGGCCACGCTTTGCACCGGTCGACTCTGTTGACGGTGAATTTCCATCAACCTAGAGTACTTGTTATACATTGATTTCGATTATGATTTGCAACTAACCCGCCACTAGGCATACTAATGATGTAACAAGTTCACACTTGCATGTCGATTTTGGAGTTTGTTGTTTACGCAGGAAATGAACGTTAAAGAGGAGACTTTTGGGATAAGTTCATCAAGCACTTCAATAGAAGATCATGAAGCCCATCACAAGTCAAGACACGCGATGAACATGACTCCAAATGACCCGAGGACCGAAGCGTCAACGTGCAAGTCTTCAGGGACTCAACCAGAAAACAGCGAAGCTTGCATGACAAGGATTCAAACCTAAACCGTGAAGGAAACGACGTCAAAGGCCCACATGCAAGTGCACACAAATAAGGGATCACGCGAGAAGCAACCGGGGAGGAAACCAGGGCCGAAAAGGGCCTGGGCCGGCCGGCCTGGGCCGACCGGCCCAGCCCACTCCGGGCCCGGTTTGCGCTTCCTTTTGCCCTAGATGTGTGTCTATAAATTGTCTCTGCCTCCGCCAGCCGCCACATCCATCCATTCATCAGAGAGTCACCAAGACGAAGGAGAAGCACGGGAGGAAGCCGTCGGCCGCCGCGAGTCCTCGAGTTGCCTAGGAGATGGCTTAGGCCATGCCCTAGCCGCCATGGTTGGCCCTGCGTGGTGAAGCCATCATGGAGTTCCGGAGCCGCGACTTGAATTCGTCAAGTCGTTTGTACCTTCAACATTCGGTGATGTAACTATATCTTGTCATACTTTGATCTACTACGAGTTATACTTATTCATATGTGTAGCTACCATATGCCTTTAGTAGGACTAGATCGAATCATGGTGATTAGTCTTGTCTTGCGGATACACCGTAGTAGTGCACGGACCAAGGTTGTTGCTTGGTGATGATTATCCTCGCGTAGTGACAGTACGAGAGGGGAGAAAGCGGCGAGTGGACGTGCATCGGACCACTCCATATCGGGTTACTCCATATCGAGTGTAATCCTTATCACAGTATAGGTTTAGATTGGTTTATCACATTGGCTGGAACTGCAACAAGAAGACGATAGGCTAGGTTTACCTTTGGTTTGCTTACCTTTATGGATAGGTGGATGTGATCCATACATCCCTTCGTGTTTGTATGATTACCTTTATGCAATCAATGCTTCACATAGGGTTAGACCGGTAGGTTAGATAGATAACCTTAGTGGTTTGCTTCCGATCCTTGGATTGACAAATCTAGGGAGGACCCTCCTTGGTGAAAAGGCACCAAGTCACCCATAGGTTTGTGGTGAACTTGAGCACGGTTTTACACCGTCAACAAGCCCCTTTTTCTGGCGCCGTTGCCAGGGATCGGCAACTCGAACCCTAAGGCGACCTATCTTTCTTTTAACTAACCCTAATTTTTATTATTGCATATATGCTTGCTTTCTTGTTTGTGTCCTTGAAAGTAGGTGAAAAGCTAGACACAAGACGTTCGAGAAGTTCACATCCACTCCGACAAGATGACACATCAAGATTCACTCTTTAGTGGTAGGTGCTAACTTTTGTTAGTGTCCCATCATCCGCTATTGAGTGCACACCCTACACGAGTGATGTTGAACAAGGTATGTCAATGTGTCAATTAATGTTTTAAGACTAATGTTTCGTGGAGGTTTGTTTGTCCAATCAATAGGTGTTGGAAGCAATCACGTGCGAAAGAAGCACCCGTCACTTTGGCTAAAGCAAAATCATGAATAAGACACACCATTTCCATCATGCTACTCGCTGGTCCAGCAATGGTGAGGACTTAAAGTCAAAGGAGTGGCGATGTAATGCCCCGAAGACCACAAGATCAAGGTCGTCAACATATTCAGATCAATTCACAAGAGGTTTCTGTTCCCATCAATTTTTGCACAACCTCAAGGGAGAACAACAGGATATCTTTGGATATTTATAAGCCCCATGAAGTTACGCTTTCAACGAATCAAGAATCAAGTCAATCGGAGGTTCCTACAAGCGGGTATGGCCGAATTACCGAAGGTTGCACATTCTGAATTCTGGACAGCATGCAAGAGCGGAAACAAAACGGCCATAACTCCCTCATTTAGGCTCCGATTAAGATGAATGAGTACCCGTTGGAACGGTAATTTTATAAAGTTTTCAATGGAACAATATTTTGGTATATGTTCTGTTATGTACACAGGGGAAAATCCACGAAAAAAGAGGCAGCAGCAACATGATGAAAACAAGATAGTGGAGATGAGGACGACGACAACGAAGAGAAGCTTGGGCAACGCTTCCATTGGACCACACGAGATGAAATTCAGAAGTTTGGAACAAAGCAAAGACTCCAAGAGCATTGGCAAAAGAAGGCACAAGTTGGCAACATCCGACGCTAGGAGATGTTAGAAGCAAATCACCATGGATTACACACACATGATAGCATCTAATGGCGCGGATACTCTGGGCTCTCACACGAAGGATCATGGAGTTACATGAAGATATTTGAGACATGTGTGATGTCCTACAGATGAATAAGAAGAGTGAGTCCACGCAAGGAAACCTTGATGATGTGTGGCACGAACTAAGGAATTGCGAAAAGACGATACGAGCCACTGATCATTGAAGATTGTTTGCTTTCAACTCCGAGAGACCACTCACGATGGAAAGCTCAAAGGCCAAGGTACAAACTAAACTCTCAAGATACTTTTGGATCTGATAATATTCCTTCGATATATCTATGATTCATATCTATTAGTGAGGTTGATTCAATTCTATGCCTTGTTCTTATGATGATCATGATAGGCTAGAATTTCTTGAGAGTGATAAAGAGGCTTTGTTGTGCTTAAAATGTGTTACATGCCTAATGAACCTTTGCCTAATGAGAGCTTAGTGCTGAGCAAGAAAACTTATGTTATAATTAATCACAACTTACTTTGTCATAAATTGTGGTTATGGATGCGTTTGTTTGCAATATGATTTGTAAATCTTGGACTTGCTTTGTGCTCGGTCAAGCTAGTGACCTTAAAAGAGCAAATTATGGGAGAAATCCCAAGTTTCACTAACCATGCAGGGCATTAAATATAAATTAAGATGAGAGAAATCATACCCTAAGGAGTTGCAAACCCGTGCATCACCGTCACCGAACCTCAAAAACGGACCTCGATGTTCTCATCAATTTCGAGGACCTGGTCAGGCATGTTCAAGGAAGCAAAAGTTGAAAATCAGAAGCTCCATCAAGTGCCGGTTCCAACGCATCCAAGATTGATGAATTTGAAGACCCGTACAAGGAGATATGGCAAAAACATTGAGCGATGTGCAGTCTGAAATCAGCTTTGGACAGATTGCAGTGCCGGAGTAGAACCGGCATAACTCACTCGATCGAAGCCCGTTGGGGGTGAATAAAGACTTGATGGAAAGATAATTTTATGCACCACACATGGAAGCTATTGTTCTCTACATGGTCTGATCTGGACAGAGAGGAAAATTTGTGAAAGAAGAGTCGGCGATAAAGTGTGATGAAGAAGGTGATGATGATGATGCAATAAGACGATTGGGCAAGCCTCTCATCGAGCATAAGTGATCGTGTCAAGCATGGAGAGTGGATCAAGGCTGCATGAACACCTTCAAATCTTGCATGAAGGATCATGGCTCCGCAACAATAAGAAGGTATGTGAGAAAGTCGAGCTCTATGACTTTAAATGAAGCGCTTTGCGGGAGGCAACACGGTTTTTATTTATATATATACATGTCCATATACATTGTGCTCTTTAATCAAACCATCAAGTAACATTGTACCATTGCTCTAATTAAAAAAACCACAACACCATGTTGTATGATCTAATTGCTATTGAGGGAGCGCTTTGTTATTTGATCTCAAAACCTTGTAGACCTTTTTTTGTGTGCCTATTAGAGTTTAGAGTCTTTTTCTTTTGTGTCTTTTTAGAGAGATATATGAAGTTGGCACCATCCTTTGATTCTAAACTTGTGGCTAGTTAATTTAGGCTAACTTTTGTTTTTGCTTTAGACAACCTCCATATCATGTTGTTTTGTTCATCCATGTTATGTTGCATTGCATGTTTGATTTGATCTAACTTTTCGTCCAACCAACCTAAGCCTTCCTATAACTCCCACCAAAAACCATAGCCAATAGAGGTAGGATTGATTGTGTTGACCGTGTCTGGGTTGAACAAGTCTATCTCTTTCCTCTCTTCTAACTAAACATTTTGACTAGCCTCCCCATAAAATCCTTAGGAAAACCTTTCACACCTTTAGCCATCCTAAAACCATAGGTTAGTTTTTCTTTAAATGACTCGTAGCGCTACCTTATTTAGAATTTCTACACTTGACTTACTCTCTTCAAAATCCTTGTTTGAGCCAAAAATATAGGATACTTATAACCTATCCTTAAACCTTGTTAGTTTGGTGGATTGATTCTTTTCAATGGGTTACTTCCTATAGACCACATCAAAAGTGTTTTTAAAACCTTGCTAATGTTTGCTTGTGCTAACATCTTGCATTTTCATTTTGCATCCATCTCTTTCATCCATTTTATGTTAGCTTGGGATCTTGTGAAGCTTTATGATGAATGCTTTCGTACCTATGTTAATGCTTCATATGACGATATGGGCATTTTTGTAATCTTGTGTAAACATGGTGTTTAGACATGATTGGAGACCACCATCATTTAGTCTTATATCCTGAGCTATCATGTTGCATTAGTTGGTTTATAAACTTAGCAATGCGCCATACTTTTCTTGCACTATAAAGAATTATTGATCTTGGGATGAACATGGTGTTTTGACCTTGGTTAATAAATCTTTATGGGAATAGAAAGTTTGGCAACCACTTTGTAAGCATGGAGCTTAGAATTTGGTGTAAACATTGTTTTGTTTTTATACCATCCTATCATTTGCATGCACGCTTGTACTCACGTACACCCATTAGGATTTTTGCTAGATTAACTATGCCACAAGTAAAGATCGTAGGGATGTCATGGTTTGTTGGCATAGGGTGAGTATTCCTGACCGTCACCTCGGGGGTACTTTGTGCATTATAGTTATTTTGCAGGTATGGTGAATCACTCCCATGAGTTCGTGATAAAAGCTGAAATCAAGATCATCAACACCTCCAAAATCCCGAAAGGAGCACTGCTGTTTTCATCAAGATTAAGCACATGTTCAAAGATGTACAAAAGAGAAAAATCGGATATTCAAGTGCTCCATTAAGTCTACTTTCCAATGCATCAAGAATCAACATTTTAGGAGACCTGTGCAAGAAGTTACAACCAAATCTTTGGGCGTCACACATCTGAAATCAGCCTGGAACAGCTTGCACCAACAAAGTAAAAAGGGCGTAACTCTCTTGTTCGGAATCCGATCAGGATGAATGACCACTCATTGGAAAGATAATTTCAATCACTTTGAAATGGAGCTATTATTCAGTACATACTCAGTTCTGGAAGTAGAAGAAAAACTCGTGGAAGATAAACCAGCGGTAAGGGACAACATGGAAGGAGGAGAAGATGAGATGAGAAACATTTGGGAGCAAGGCTCGTGGCAAAGGGCGGACATTGAAGGACGAACAAAGGCAACAATGTGATGATGATCTCCACGCATGGCGGTGGGACTTCAAGAATTTTAAGATGGTTCATCATCTTCCGTGCCTAGCAACATGCCAAGCATGGGGGAAGACTTGGTGGACGAAAGAAGACCGCATGGAGTTCAAGGATCACGGTTGCTACGGATGTCGATCTTCTTTCTTCCATGCTTGGCACAATGCTTAAGCATAGGGGAGGGTGCGCTACATCATGAACATCAAAGGACGGTAACAATTCCTCAATCCTCTCTTTGTCATTGTCTTTCTAAATGCTTGTATATTTGCATATGCCTTCAACAACCTTAGATGCAACTTTTGTATGTCTCTCTCGTTAAATAACATGGCTTCTAGGAGTACAACCTAGTTTTAGCTTTTGTTTATTGTCATCACCTTGTGCTCACCATGATGAAATACTTTTGGCTTGATATTGCTCGTTGATATATGATGACCGTTGCCCCTTTGTTTAAACTTTGTGCTTGTTTATGTATGATTAAGCTATTGCTCCCTCTAATACAAATCTGAAATTAATTAAATATTAGCTTAATCTTTTGTGGAGGTCATGATAAAAATAAAGACCCATGGTTTCTTTTATGCTCTCAACTTTGGATGGGCCGAAGAACATATTACTTTTTGCTTTTAAAAGTCATGCTAACCTTGTCATTAATACCTCTTGCATTTTGCTCTACCCACCCAAAGCCTTATATATTGAGTGCAACCATAGATTACAAGAGTTATTGTTGGGTGAATTGAGTCAAGACTCGATTCTTTGGCTCGTGACTAAGAAGTTGGTCATTCCGTGTTTTGCGTAACTTATCTTTTGCTAGCCTATTCTATCCATGCATTGTGAGCTCCCACATCGGAAGCTTTGCAAATCTCGCCGGATATCCACCCTTTAAACCAACATCATCTTTTGTGTTAACCTCCTTGACCTACCTACCTATCACTTGAGTATGGAGATGACACGTCACAAGAAGGTGCTTCAAAGGTAAGATTCAAGTTCCCTCTCATCAAGACATCCGATACCTACCTTAACACCACTTCCTCTTTGCTCGGGACGAGCAAACGTCTAAGCATGGGGGGGAGGTAGGTACTATGCAAATTAGAGTTCTAGGGGAGATAAAAGACGAAAGACGGAGATATGCATGACGAGGCAAGCAATAAAAAAATTAAAAAATGAATAAGATAAGAGGACAAAACAAAAAAAATTCAAAGTACCTCACTTGTCAAAAAGAAAAAAGAAGGAAAAAAGGAGGAAAATAAGAAAAAGAAAAAGGAAAAAATAGAGTAATAATAATCTCCCCCGGTTCTCTAGTTGCTTAAGGATTTTTCAAGGACTTCAACATCAAGACCCATACTCATTTTTTCCAACCATGTGCAATCCGATAACAAGGACTTCGTTGGGGCCTCGGGATCATTCTTTGCCATTTGCACATGTCCACCTATCTAAAAGTGTGAGTTCTTTCTCTTCCCCCTTCTTGTGAACATTATTTTTCCAATAACCTTTTTGACGAGTCATGATAAGTCCATGAGAAGTTTGCCTTGTTTTGATAATAGTCTCAACTTTAGCATCTTGGTAGGATAAAAACTTTCCTATGAGTTCCAAATAAAACCCTTCCACCTACAAACATGAGAGGGAAAGGATATAGATCAAGTAGGCTTGAGAGTGTTGTGAGATGAGAGAGTTCATGAGCAAGATGCAAGAAGGTTTAAATTTTTGTACTTGGTTTAGCTCTTTTATTCACTTCGTTCTTCACTTCAAAAGTTTCTAAGACCTATTCGAATTTTATGGAGCATGATTGATTACTTGTGGAAAGAGCTTAAATTATATCTACCCTCCATAGAGATGAAAGCTAGTTACATTATGGAATTTTAACATAAAAACTTGGAGAGCATTATGCTTTCTCATGTGTGATCAAGTGCAGGGTATGGACAATGAAAGGCAATGCTGATATCCATTGAAAACTTACTCGAGGACAAGTAAGGTTTAAGCATGGGGGAGATGTTGACGGTGAATTTCCGTCAACCTAGAGTACTTGTTATACATTGGTTTCAATTATGATTTGCAACTAACCCGCCACTAGGCATACTAATGATGTAACAAGCTCACACTTGCATGTCGATTTTGGAGTTTGTTGTTTACGCAGGAAATTAACGTTAAAGAGGAGACCTTCGGGATAAGTTCATCAAGCACTTCAAGAGAAGATCATGAAGCCCGTCACAAGTCAAGACACGCGATGAACATGACTCCAAATGACCCGAGGACCGAAGCGTCAATGTGCAAGTCTTCAGGGACTCAACCAGAAAACAGCGAAGCTTGCATGACAAGGATTCAAACCTAAACCGTGAAGGAAACGACGTCAAAGGCCCACATGCAAGTGCACACAAATAAGGGATCACGCGAGAAGCAACCGGGGAGGAAACCGGGGCCGAACCGGGCCGAAAAGGGCCTGGGCCGGCCGGCCTGGGCCGACCGGCCCAGCCCACTCCGGGCTCGGTTCGCGCTCCCTTTTGTCCTAGGTGATTGTCTATAAATTGTCTCTGCCTCCGCCGGCCGCCACATCCATCCATTCATCAAAGAGCCGCCGAGACGAAGGAGAAGCACCGGGAGGAAGCCGTCGGCCGCCGCGAGTCCTCGAGTTGCCTAGGAGATGGCTTAGGCCATGCCCTAGCCGCCATGGTTGGCCCTGCGTGGTGAAGCCATCGTGGAGTTCCGGAGCCGCGACTTGAATTCGTCAAGTCGTTTGTACCTTCAACATTCGGTAATGTAACTATATCTTGTCATACTTTGATCTACTACGAGTTATGCTTATTCATATGTGTAGCTACCATATGCCTTTGGTAGGACTAGATCGAATCATGGTGATTAGTCTTGTCTTGCGGATACACCGTAGTAGTGCACGGACCAAGGTTGTTGCTCAGTGATGATTATCCTCGCGTAGTGACAGTACGAGAGGGGAGAAAGCGGCGAGTGAACGTGCATCGGACCACTCCATATTGGGTTACTCCATATCGAGTGTAATCCTTATCATAGTATAGGTTTAGATTGGTTTATCACATTGCCGGAACGGTAAGAAGAAGACGATAGGCTAGGTTTACCTTTGGTTTGCTTACCTTTATGGCTAGGTGGATGTGATCCATACATCCCTTCGTGTTTGTATGATTACCTTTATGCAATCAATGCTTCACATAGGGTTAGACCGGTAGGTTAGATAGAGAACCTTAGTGGTTTGCTTTCGATCCTTGGATTGACAAATCTAGTGAGGACCCTCCTTGGTGAAAAGGCACCAAGTCACCCGTAGGCTTGCGGTGAACTTGAGCACGGTTTTACACCGTCAACAGAGTCGGTGCTAGATCTCCACTGTGTGGGCGGCGTGGTGCATAGGGTCCATGGGTGCTGGAGTTTTTTAGCTGTCATGCTTAGTGTTGTGGTGATCTCGGCGATGGTTGGACGGAGGTGTTGCTCTCTTAGCAGTCTCAGTTATCTGAGTCCTTGGCAGAGGAGTGTAAGGCGGGGGAATGAGGCGAGGCCCCCACGAAAAGTGGCCAGGATCAGTGTTTTCAGTGGTGTGCTGCGACGGGAGTGTTCTACTGAAGCACCGCTGGAGCAGAGTGATCGACGATCTTGTGTGTGCGGCTTGAGAGTGATAGGCTCATGGTGGAGGAGTTCAGGTTGCCGCTCGGGCTTGTAGCGGACTACATCTTTGGCGTGGCTCATCGTTGGGGACGACGGCGCAGTTCTCGGTGGCTTCTTTAGCTTCCTCTCCTAGTTTGTGGTGGTGGTGGTGTAACGCTTTGTTGTGTGCGTTGTTTGTGTGTGTTGTTTGTGTGGTGGTGGTGTTCTCTTCGGCGTGTTATGTAACATTGTTTCTTCTTCTTATATGATATGGTAGTGCTTATGCCTTTTATTCCAAAAAAAATACTTTGCTTGTAAAATGCTACTTTTGCAATCATTAGAGAATTTAGAGGGATAGATTAAAAGAGTAGAAGGGGTGGGGTCCACTAAAACTAACACTAATTATCACCCCTTTGGGATGATAGTTTTTTAGTGGTGCTTGGAACTAACACCAAACTAATACGCGTGTTTGAATTTTTTTTGTTAGTTTTGTGTTAGTTTGCTTCAAAATAACACTAACAGGTGTATCTATCTATGGCCATTGTTGGGCTGGTATTTAGGTTTTGGTGGGTTGGTTTTTTTGAATAAAAGTTTTGGTGGGTTATAGTAAAAAATCTTTCGTAAGGTTCCGACCACATCAAGTTACCGGTACGCTGAACTCGCGCCACTAAAGGCTCTCACAGCCTGTTCGGTTGGCTGGTGGGCGATGGTAGTGTTGGTTTGTTACGAGAGAAAATCTTCGTTGGGCCGGTTGCCGGTGGCCGGTTTGTCTTTGAGAGAAAATCTTTTGGCCGGTGGCTGATAAGCCGAGCGAACAAGTTGTCAGCTTCCTTCCCCTCGAAGGCTCCGAGGGGACCCCTCCCTTCCGCCTCCCTCTGGCCCCCTCCCTCCCGGCTCCGGCGAGCTCGCCTCGCCGCAGTGGGTAGGGAGCGGGGCCCCAGCTCTTAGCAATAGTAAGATCTAGTTAGTAGTAGTCAGCTCCCAGTAGTATAGGCCGTATGGCTTCCTCCCCAAAGTACGTCGTCTTCACCGCGGTCGCCATGCTCTGCCATGGTTGCTTCGAGGTCGCCGCCGATTCCTGAGGTGAGACTAAATAATACCACTCCCCTGGCAGATCTTGTCCTCGTCTCCACTTCATCTCCGCTGCGTCTTCCACCTCGCCCTCGAGATCTGCTCGCCTCTGCTTCGCCTTCTCCGCCGCTTCACTCTGTCCCCATGTTCAAGCAGCCACTACAGATCCAGATCCACGGTCGCCTGAGCAAGTTCCCACGGGAAGCTAGCTCGAAGATCCCGCCTCCACCGGGGATTCGATTCCGAGTTCCTCCAATCGCCGACGACGAAAATCCTACACATCTTTCAGTTGTCTGGTGCGGTCTTCCTCGACGTCTCGGTCGGTCCCTCTTCAACCGACTCATGGCGCGGTCATCCCACCCTGCTGCTCTCGCCTTTGGCGATATCCCAGCTCTCCGCCGGCGGCTTCTTCATCGGCGGTTTCTTGGTGGATTCTTTACTGTTCAGGTCCAAGGACTTTTTTGTAACTCAACCTTCTTTGAAGGTTCGATTTGTAATTCGGCTGCTTAATATATAAAGTGGTTTCGGTAAAAAAAAGTTACCGGTACGCTCGGCGAGTCCTTCCATCACAAGGAACTGCCCCCTCCGGGCCATCTGTCACACTGTCACTGACCGGCTGACCGCAACGCCCGGAAACCCAATTCCTCCTTCCACAACAAGGAACCACCCCCGGGCCCACCTGTCACCCACCGCGGCCCGGGCAGAAACCGTCTTCGATGCGGCGCCCTCCCGCCTCCTTTCCCCTTCCAAACACTCCCCTCCTCCCATAACTCTCGCGGATCCCACGCCCGTTCCGTCTCGGCATCGAAAAAATCGACCCCGCAGCAGCCGGCGAGCCGGAGGAGGGGATCGTCGACGATGTTCTACTCGCACACGATCCTCGCGCGGAAGAGCCCGCTGGGCACCGTGTGGATCGCCGCGCACCTCGAGCGCAAGATCAAGAAGCCGCAGATTGACGGCATCGACATACCCACCTATGCAGGTCCGTCGGCCCCGTCCCCTCGCTCTCGGTGATGGCGCATTGCGCAGAAATCTTGTCTCCGTTCGGCATTTGCAAGTTAAAGGGGACAATAAAATGCATTGGTTGGGTTTTGTTTAAATATTTCTTCTTCTCGTAGGGTTTTTGCTGAAGATAAAAAGTTCCTTTTTTTGTTAGTTGGGATATTCTTGTTTAGATTATTTGCTCTCCCTGTTAGGGCTCGTTAACGGCGTTCAGTTACTGGATGGAGTTTAGCGTAAATATTTTTTCTTAGCATTGTTGCAGAAAAATTAAAAGAAAGTTACTTGATTGGGTTAAGAACAAAATGTCAGGGACTCAGAACTCATTAAAGTAGCAATTGTATATAGTCTGCTTGTGCAGATGTTCGGTCCTGTTATGCCCAAAGATATGATCTTTTGAACCAAGGATGCACATTTGAGATTAATGGTGACTTCGATCTGCCAATTAGATTCTTTATGGAAGTTTGAAGAAAAAAGGGAAGTAATTAGTATTGTTGTTTTGATGTTTCTTTTTCCTTGTCAGTCCACCCAAGATCAGTTCTTGCAATTTCGTGAGTCAATGATTTTAGAAGAATGGAAGATGTATGATAATATTGATCCTTGTGCTCGCGTTTAATCTATCTTTAAGCACTGAAAAGATATGTCCCTTTATCTACTAACATTCGTGTTGATTCTGCCTTTCCATTCAAGATTTTTTATTTACTTATTGTGGTTATGTCCTTGTGTTTATTCTGCAAACTTTTTCCATAGTCATCTGATTTACTCCTGCCTCTGCAGAGAGTATAATGTTTCCTGAGGTTCCAATTGCTTTAAGATTATCAGGGCATCTTCTCCTAGGCCTGGTTCGCATTTATTCATGGAAGGTGAACTACCTTTTTCAAGATTGCAATCGAGTGATAACTACAATAAGAACTACCTTCGCTTCTGTGGAAATAGACCTTCCAGTTGATGTAGAGCCTGCACCGTTTGATTCCATCACATTGCCACCTACATTAAATCTTGACGACTTGAACTTAGATGATGTAATTTCTCAGATGAAGTAAGCATTTTCTTTGTTTTCTCTTTTCTTTTATTTGTCAGGACCATCCAACCTCATTGTAATACTCTTGTTTCGTTGAACTTTCTGCAGTACACCTGATCATCATCAGAAGACACATGATGAGATTACTTTGGCAGGTAAGGGAAGTTCAATAAAGTAAATGTTCGTTGACATTGCAATTCCTGTGGTTAACGACCTCGCTGGTGTTGCAGAAGAAAGAAAATATGTGATGATAGAACTTGATGAGGTATTCATTATTGTCCTAGCTTGTTTCCTTTTTTGCATTCTTTTGTACTTCTTAAGTAACTAATGTTTCACTTATGCAACACTGCAGGATGATGGAATAGAGCCACCATCTTGTGGTCTATCACCATATATGGAGCCAGGGTATGTTTCTTGAGTATTCTCTCTTTCTTTCCAGTGTAGTAATGTATCTGTTGCAATCATGTCCAGGACATGCTCTCGGTTCGATGATGATTCTGGAGCAAATAATGCTCTTAATGATGAGATTCCTCTAGACCCTCCAGGCAATATGCCAGAAAACTCTAACACTGAAATTCCGTCAGATGGAGCACAAGATCTGCCAGAAATAATGCGAGAAGCTCCACAGGAGGGGCCGGACCAATTAACAGATTTAATTAGTAATGATGACCCCATGGTGGTGGACAAGGATTCTTCACCGTTTGTGCAGAACACGGTTATCACCCCTCCATCTGATGGAAATTTTTTGACTGGTCAACAAATTTCTGGGATATACGTACACTTAACAACTCCTAGCACACATGGTCTTACTGATGATGTGGGGCCCCTAAATTCTGGTTAGTATTTTTTTGCTGACACATTATGTGTCTGATGTCAACAGTCTTCACTTCTCTTGCATCTTAGTATAATTGAAGCTGTTTTGTAATTCCACCAACATGGTTTTATGGTATGTTATAAAAGGTCAAGAGAAATGCATTTATTGCAATGACAACAAAAATCTCATGATCCAGCTTCGCTCTTTTCTGATTTTAGGCAACCAGTTACCTGACTTGTGTCTTGAACCATCACCGCCCCCGCCTCAAGCACAAGATAACAAGAGAAAGAGAGAGATGATGTTTGACTACGAAATAAAGCTAAACAAGGAGTAAGTGATACTTTCTAACCCTCATTTTAAATTATATCTTATCTGTTTACTTCAACAGCCACAACAGCAGGCTGCCATGATTTTGGAGTAAGTTGGAAAATGGTTTGACATTTTTATCTGAACTTAAGAAAGAATTAGATAATGTGTTCAAATTTCCTTCCCATAATAAACTGATAATAGTTATGTCACCCTAGCCTTGATATGCCCAGGAAATAATGTAGCAAATGAAAACATCCAACGTGTATTGCATCTGATACTTCATGATACATTGGTTGTACTCTGAAATACGGCCCAACCCAAAGGATAAATGTTAGTTCTTTGTTCATGTTTTGTTATGGTCTATGGAACATCTAGCCATACTTTATTGTATCACAATTATTCTTGGCTATTTAACAGATACTCCCTCCGTCCCAAAATATAGCTTCGTTTAGCATTTTTCAGACATATATTAAGAAGAGTGGTAAAAGGTCTAACATATCCTTCTTTAAACATAGTTGTGCTGCATGAACATGGTATGAATGCACACATGATTTATGCATGACAGCATTATGGTTCAATATGTCCACCTTATAAAAGGAAAGTTTGTGCATGCATGTACTTGCTAATCAAATCTTCAGTTTTAACTCTGGTGCATTAGTCTTTGTTCATTTGTTTACCATTTATTTCTAGAGGAGGGGTATTTTAGACCATTTGGTAATTAAATCTTCAGTTTAGCTATATTTGGGACAATTTTGAATGCTAAACGAATCTATATTTTGTTTACCATGAGTTTGAACCAGGTGCCACAACTCCACCAAATGGGTTGCATATGGCACTGATAAAAACATGCATGATTTCCTGATATAGCATTCAGGGAAAATTGGTCGTGTAGCATCGAAAAATTGCAACTTCCATAAATACCACTAAAAGACTTCGGCCCCTTAAAATAGCATTGAAAGCTGAAGTTTTAACTGAAACTACCATTCCGTTAGATTTTGTCAGCATGTATGTTAACTTGGACAAAAATACCCCATGCATCTTCTTCCACCTCGAGCTGCCAGCCAGGGGACTGGCTTGAGTGGCCATCGAGGCGCCAGGGCTGGCCATGGGAGGGGTGAGCATGCTAGACGGACAGCCTCTGCCTCTAGCTGCCATCGTCGCTGTGGCCAGCCAGGGGATGGGTGGACGCAGCGGCCGGCCATGGGAGTGTCGAGTGTGGCAATCGAGGCGCCACAGCCGTCCATGGGAGGAGCAAGTGTGGCTGACGGGCAGGAGAGGGGCGGGCGCGACACCAGCCAACGGCCGCCACGGTCGGCGTCACTGGAGGTGCAGGTCGTGCGGAAGAGGCTCACGCGTGCTCATCTCCAGGTGGGGCGGACGAAGGTCGGCCAGCTGCTCTATTTATTGATCTTGAGCAAAGGGTATAAAAGTCGTTTTATGTCATGTTTATGTGCTGAAAAGAGGCAAAGGTAACTTTCCGGTTCAAAAAAGTGAAGGATTGCCAATTTCAGTTAACGTGTGCACCTTGCAGTGGTATTTTATGGGCTGAAGTCTTTTAGTGGTCGCGATCTTTCGATGCTACACAACCAATTTTCCCTTCTATTAGCAGTAATTGAATTGAGCTTCTCCTCCACAGCTATATGAAGGAACGAGTTTATGGTCGGGTAGATATGTTACTCTGCAAGAGAAGAAAGCTACCGCAAACAGCCCTGGATATGTGGAAATTCTGCAGGGCTAGCAGAAAGGGCAGCAGCTTCTTGCTTGAACCGTTGGTGCAAGGTAAGCTATTATGCTATTTGATTTCAGAGGTCTACGCTGTCTTCAATCCTCAGAAGACTGACATAAACGTACCTACCCCAAATTCACTACTTTTCAGGGATGTGCACTTACCTACATGAAACCTACAATAGAAACTTTCCCCGTGTGAGTGACCCTGATGCTGAACCTACCTCTAGTGAACCCATGGCTGATTATGGTGGTAGTCAGGATGCTCCTTCTGAAAGACATCCCACCCCAAAGTCTCATGGAAATGAGGATAGACCACCTGAAGGTGAATTGACCCCAGTAAACTTGGATGCACAGTCTGAACCCCAGCTCACCCCCAAGACGCTTGGAGGAGCAGGTGCCGCCCCGGATGAAGATATGTTGCCCGAGTTCCCTCGATTCTCCCCAGCAGATATGCCATCTCCAACAAGGGAAGACGACACTCCTTTCAAACCACGTCAAACTCCACATTCTGGGTCAGGAGGACTTGGTGCTGCTGAAATGCCACAATCTGTGACGACCTATTCATCACCTGGAAGTACTCCCCACTCTGATCATACGGACTCCCCTTTTCCAGTCAATGATGATTTTGATGGTCAGCCAGAGATTCCAGGGCTCATAAGTACTCCTGGTGGTATATCTAGTGCAGGTACGGGAACCACAGGATTAGGAAGCATATCTGCTAGGACAAGGTAAAGAGTTATGTTTGAACTGATCATGCTTTTTTATTCAAGTGCAAATTAGGACTTTGATATGGCATTGTAGGGCTGTTGCACTGTTCTTCAAAGATCATGCGCCTTCAACCACATCTGATGAGCATCCTGGAAAATTCAGTTTGAGCAAAATCTTGGAAGGAAAAGTAAGAAAGCAAGCTGCACGGATGTTCTTTGAGACAATGGTAATATTTAAAATTATCAGTGTTCATTTTTTTGCGATATTTATTTTGTTATTAGAAGCTAGCTAGCAACTTCTTTTGCTGAGTTGGATTTTATATATCTTTTATTCTGTAGGTTCTGAAGAGCTACGATTACATTGATGTCAAACAAGAAGAGCCCTACAGTGATATTGAAATCTCAGTTAGATCCTCCCTCGCAGACGCTAAACTTCAACAGAGTCAAAAATATAGTAGGATTTGATGTAGTTACCTGAATGGACATGAGGAACTTCTGTTCCAACTTATTTGTAAATATATTGTATTTACCCCTAATATAGTAGGATTTGATGTAGTTACCTGAATGGACATGAGGAACTTTTGTTCCAACTTATTTGTAAATATATTGTATTTACCCCTAATCCCATTAGAAATGTTTTGTTGTGAAACTAAGTTAGCTTAGGGAACATATGCAAATAGGGTGGTACAAATGTTTAGCTCGATGTTTAATAAGACAATTGTCATTATAATTTTAGGAAGTGAAAACAAACCTACCAAAACATCCAAAAATGATGTTTCTTAAGCAATATTATTTGATGAGAATTACAAAAATACATATTTCCCGGGAAATAAATCGTTGACATTTACGTTAAATTGTGCCGTTATCCTCCACCGACAGCATTTTGGGACCTCGGGTTGGGGCCATGCGTCCGTGTGGACTGTGGATGCTCAGGGTGACGTGGCCTTTGCTGGCGAGTTTTGCACGTAACCCCCTCCCCTGGCGCCAAGCGACCCACTCCTAGCCCGCAGCGGCAAGAGGCGCGCCGCGGACATCGCCATGGTCTCCACCGCCGACCAGGGATTGCCGCCCACGACCCGACCGCAAGAGGAACTCCAGGAGGGGGTGATGTGCGAAAATTGAGTTTTGAATAGGCAAGTGGCGGGCGTGTTTTCGTAATTTTGCATCACCTCCACCGTACCCTCATTCGTCGGTACCCTCATTCGTCGGATGCACATCCAAAGGTCCAAATTTGAGTTTCCATAGTCGCATAGGGTAATTGGTTCTCTACTAGTGGTGGGGCGCACACGAGGAGCCGCGTCCGGGGCTTTTTAAGCTGTGGTCGGAGCGGTCGCATCGAGGAAAAAAATCGACCGGAAACCGCGAAAACCGAGCGGTAAACCGTTTGACTTCGGTGTTGTAAGTTCGGTTAGATACTTTTTACCGTATTTTTTATATCAGGCCGCAGCGTCTTGAGCGGTTACCGCGGTATAAATTGCGGTTTGCAACGGTAAAAAAACCATGGCCGCGTCACAACGAGGAAAGATCATCATGTCGGGGACAGCCATAAAGGTCCCCTAATAACCGGGGAAAACACCCCTTTCAAAAAATAATAAAATGCAAACAAACAAATCCGCGAATCGCAAAGCACTCTTCGCGTGGCCACAGCCCGGAACAAAGAAGGGCCCACGGCCCAAGAAACCTCAACGGCCCACCAAACGGTCACCCGCGGTACCGCTCTGACAAATCTCCGTCTCGCTCGAGGACCAGGCGTCGTCCCGCGGAGTCTCCGTCTCGCTCGAGGGCCTAACGCCCCCTCGGGCGAGATTCCGCCTTGCTTGAGGTCACCCTAGGCCCACGACGTCGCACCTACTCTCCCGGCCAGAGCATTAAATGCTCTGGTACACCGCGGGCGCCCGGGTCAAAGGCGAATCGCCGCCACGCCGGCCCTCTGACACCGCTTGGGAATCATATCTCGGCATTGTTCCACCAACCCGCTGCGCGGCCATCCCCGACGCTGTGCGGGAGCTGTGCGGAAAGACCGGTGTCAACTCCACGACACTGTGCCGCTCACTCCCGTACCGCGTCCACGTCACACCCCTCGAAGAAGGATGGTGGAACCCTCGAAAGGCGTACGACTGCCTACTCCGCACCCTCCTAGGACGGCGTCGTGACGTCAGTGAAAGGACCTTGTGATGCCTAGAGGGGGGTGAATAGGATCACTTCAAATTCTTAAACAAATGCAGCAGTTAAAAGATCTGTCGGTACTACCGACGTGGTGCCGGAACTACCGAAGGGGTCGGTACTTTCGGTACCAAGTCGGTACTACCGACAGAATAGAGTTGACTAAAAAGAAATTTGAATTCAGCAGCTATTATAGCAATTATATTTGAAACAAAGTCTTAGTTTAGAGGCTAAGAACCACCTGCAACCACAGAGATGAGTTGGAAAGCAACCAATTTATAGATCGGGCTAAAAACAAGTTCTAGGGTTAGTGAGAGACAAAGAATTCAAGCAAGCAAATGGAGACACAAAGATTTAATCCGAAGTTCACACCCACAAAGGATGCTACGTCTCCGTTGAGGATCCAAAAAAGGGAGGGCTATCACCAAGAGCCTCTTTTCCTCTTCCAACCCCCACAAAGGAAGATTGGTGCTCACTAAGTGTGACGCCCCAGGTTTTTAATTACCGTCGTTAACGCTAATGACATGAGTAGCCGGACAAATAGTCAACCCTAGGTCAACCTGGGCCCTCACCCATGAAAACTCCCTAACACACCCCTAGAGACCCCTAGTGAATAGTTAAAACACTTGTGGGGCCAACCCATGGTCAAAGGGTGGGTCAAACCCCCTTGTCATCCCATGTCCACAGGTGTCTGCCGGAATTTTTGCCGCGTTCTCCAAAATTCACCTAAACACTTAAAATTCTACCTTTGGAAAAGTTGTAGGTCTTGTCGAGGGACACAACTTTCATGTAGAGTGGCATTGCCAATTTGGAGGGGAAAATTGTGAAAAAGCCCTTGCAAGCCAGAGTTTACTGTTGGCAAGCACAGGCTGACATTCAAAGTTGGCACTCCCACAGATTCAAATCTAGAGAGTTAAACCCTATACAGCCTTTGTGAAAATTGTAGCTGGTACTTAGATCTACAACTTTGGTATTCATTGCTTGGTCGAGTTGTATTCAAAATTTTGGAGAAACAGTGCCTCAAACATAGCACCAGTGTCACTGCTAGACCCCGAGCGCGTCGCGCCGCGACGTCGCGCGCGCCCGTGCGCGCGCCGTCGCCGCCCGCCGCCGGCCTTGCTCCGACGTCCGTGCCCGCGCCGCCCCGGGTCTCGACGCCCGCGCCGTGCCCCCGTCCCGATGCCCCGCGCCCCTAGATCGCGCGCGTCCCGAGGTGCCCCGAGGCACGCGCGCGCCGTACGCGCGCGCGCGCCACGGACCGGCGGTCCGTCCGGCGGCGTCGCCGCCGTACGCGCGTGCCTCGAGGCGCCGTAGCACGGCCGGCATCTCCGCCGTCACCCGCGCGTCCGGGCCGCCCGAGCCGGGTATAAAGGCCCTCTCGCCTCTCCTCGCGCGCCGCACCGAGCCGCCCGCGCCATTGCGCGCCGCCATCGCCGCCGCCGCCGGTGCTAGCGCCCCTTGCTCGTGTTTGCCGCCGTCCAAGCACGTAGCTAGCTTCCTTAGCACCCAGGCAAGCTCACAAGCACGCTCGTTTGCGTCAATTTGTCCTCCACACCGCAGCACACCGAGCCGCCGTGAGCGCCGCCGCCGGTCACCGCCGTGCGCCGACGCCGGAGCACGTCCCGACCTCGCCACCACCGCCAAAAGAACCGTGGTGAGCTCAATTGCAACCTCGTGCCGCTTGTTGCCGTGGCTGGGCCCCACATCGCCGCCGGCGAGCCCTCCCGCCGCCGCCGCGAGGGCATGGATGTGAATCCAAGGGCCTAGTTGCAAAGAAATGTAACTTAGTTTTATTGCAGATCAGTCCAAAGTCTTAGGAAATTCCTAGAAATTCACAGAAAAATCAGAAAATTCCCAAACTAATTTTGTAGGTTTCAGGATGTTAAACCCCACCCCTGTGTGGTACACTTGTGGCTAGATTCAAAATAGTTTTGGCAGGAAAATTACAAATGTGTTATACTTGGATCTGTTATAACTTGAAATGTATAGCTTCTCTGTAGCCAAGTTTTGGATATGTTGTGAGTTAGGATATGACTAGATGCTGTGCCAAAAATTGCACAAAGTTATCATGTACATCTTTTTATAAAAATGTTTTTCTATCTCTGACAGAACTGAATAAATGATTTTTCATGTTAAAAATATTTATGTTCTTGAGCCGAACTTGTGCACACTGTTTTGTGATGTCAAAGGGCACATCTGGTGAATTAGTCATGAATTTAGGATTAACAGAAATAATTATTCTTGATTTATGCATGTTTTCCTTTGTAAATTAATAAACCAAGTTCAGTAGAGGTTCCATGTGAACATGCTGACTTTTTAGGGTTGTTTAGGATCAGGAAGAATGCACAAGAAAGTTTGGATCATTTTGAGGCTTATTTATTTTTATATGCATTTAAGTCGAATCACTAGTTAACCTTTGTTATTTCCAATAATATTTAACTTCCTAGCATCCATCACTTACTTGTGGGTCCAATGGACCAGGATAGGTGCTAGTAGACCTAAGAAACACTCATGTAATTTTTGGTAACTTAATTGTTTAATAAATGGCTTAAATACCCTTTTGATATTAAAGGGAAATTAATAAAGAAAATCCTTAATTAAATCTTTTTCCTTTTTGAAGGCATTATTTAATATAAATAAAAGAAATTTAATTACCAGCACTAATAAGGAATTAATTCATGAATATAATTATTAATTACACTATGTGGGTAAAGATAAATAAAATAAAGCTTTCACATGGAATGATAAGCTTAAATAAAAACCTTCCTTCAAATATGGAATAAAAGAGTGACCCATGTACCACTAATAACCTTCCTAAAAACAGAAACATTAAATGAATGCTTGTTAAGGTGAATATGACCAACTAGTGTTGGATAGGACAACAAACTATCACATCACCTAAAGTGCATTGCATTCCGTGTAGATCTTCCGGACGGAGATTACTCCCTGGTCCCGAAACCGAGGAAGGCGGAGCGAAGGGTCTCTCGCAAAGACGTGGACGGACTCGACACCGAGGGTGCCCAAGCTAACCTAGTCGACGAAGGCAAGCTCCGGTGCATCCAACCTAGTTTTCAAATTCTTTATTCAATTATTTATGAATGATTGTGCATTTACGTTCAGGAGTTGAATGCAACCCTAGATGCATGATCCATAAGTACCTTTGGTCCCTACTAGTATGACAGGTCGATAGCTGCTAAGCTATAGGACCGTTACAAGTCGAGTGATGACCTCACTCGCGAGAATAGGTTCCTAGATAGGAATCATACTATATCCTTAATCGGATTGCTCACGTGGTAAGAGCATGGGATGCGGGCTCCGGTCCGGTGGTTATGTGGGTTAAGTTTTTGAACGTACCAAGCATATGCGGGTATGGGACCGGTAAGCCTAGTACCATAATGAGGCGGCGAGGGATCTTACTATTACTACTCTTGGGATTCGCTCTCACGGCTAGCTACCGGTGGTGTATAGTGACTCCGGGTATCTCGCGGGGTATGCCGGATAGCTCGCACCAAAGACTGTAAGATTCGATCCCAACCCGAGGATTTATGGGGACGGTCTGGGGAGTTGTCCTCGCGGGGGCAGCCGACCGTGTGTTTGGGTCTACCTTGCAAGGTTTAAAATCAATCGATTGTCGGCCTCTCACCGTTATCCGAGACTACTTACTCCACTAGTCATGTGATCCCTAATGATGGAAGTTGATGAACTCTATGCTTGATTAATTGTATTGTGCACCTTTGTTTGTACTAGTTGGCTAATGTAGTAAAGAGTAAACATACTAGAACTTGTGCTAAAATCTTGAAAGTAAGGACCTACTCTTTGTTACTTTTTAGCAAAAGCAACCCAGTAGCCAAAAAGCCTTTCATGGTCTAGATTTGGTGAAGTAGATATCACCGAGCGGGTAAGTCTTGCCGAGTATTAGTATACTCGGCCTTGCTATAATGTGTTGATCCAGGTCATGCCTTCGGTGATGTGTGGCCCGGTGAGATCCCCCGCCGGGAGCCGAGTGGGTGGAGGACGACTACCGAAGTATCATGGATGGCCTCCCGTGGTGACTTCGCCGCCGCTAGTTAAATTCCGTTGTCTTTTCAAAACTCGAACTATTCGTCATGACAAAAACTATGGTTTGTAATAATTAAACCCTTTGGGGGCACGAATTTGAATGTGAATGTTGTTGTATCTCTGGACTCGCCTTCGAGTGGGTTTTAATGCATATTTCGATCCTTGTGCTATTCAAGTGATTTACCGGGCGTTAACCCGGCGACTTACGACAGGATGGTACCTTATTATTGCTTAATGACCAAAGTGGATCGGTCTTAGGCGATAGTACGGTACTTTCCTGGGCGGGTTGTCACACTAAGAATTCTCCACCAAGGAGAGGATAATACAAACGATCCCGGGTGTACCACACAAAGAGGGCACTCAACGGGCGACGCCTAACCGTCTAGAAGCAAGCTTTAAGAGTAACAAACGCGAATCAAGAACCTGGAGATGCTTCAAGTGCTCTTGAGATGGGAAGAAACGATGGGGCTCTCAAAGCTTATCCAATCCTCACTAGGAATCACTACTCCACTCAAACTCTAGCTCAAGGGAATAAAAGATTGGCTCTAGAGGAGAGGGGAGGGGTGGAGTGAATGCTTAAGGAGGAGTTTGTCTCGTGGTTGATCAGCAATGAGTGAGGAGGGAGAAGGGGTTTTTATACTACAACTCAAAAACTAGCCGTTACTGTGCTGAGCCGGGTACCCTCGGTACTTCCGACACAGTGTCAGTACTACCGAGGGGTTTCCCAGAAACCTAACAGTGAAGCCATGTCGGTAGTTCCGACACTAGGTCGGTACTACCGTGCCCCTGGCAAGAACTCGCCAGAGAGGGCTTATCGGTAGTCCCGACCCTGGGTCGGTACTACTGAGCCCCCGGCAAAAACTCGCCAGAGAGGGCTTATCGGAAGTACCGACCTGGCGTCGGTACTACCGACAAAAGGCTGAAATTTCAGGAAAGAGGAGCAAATGTGAATGTGTTGACTCTAAACTTCTCTCACTCACTTAGATCATCTCCTGGAGCACTTTTAGCATCTCTTGGCTATCAATTCACGTCCCCCTTTATAGTATGGTGTTTCCTATACTCAAATTCGAAATCAAAAATAGAATTAAGCCTTGATTCGAGATGAAAACATCGACTTGGAGTTGGGGGCCTTCCTTTGGATAAAACCATGAGTTTCATTCACTTAAGGCCTGCACACATCTTGAGGAAGTATTAAATACCACAAATTGTGCTTGTCACTATCACCAAGACAATTAGGGGCCAAGATGCACTTTCAGTCAGGCCGGTAAGGCGCGTCTCCTCCATCATCTCCGGCCCTGTGCGGCCATCCATGTCACTATTTGTGACAACCCGCCCAGGAAAATACCGTATTATCGCCTAAGACCGATCCACTTTGGTCATTAAGCAATAGTAAAGTATCATCCTGTCGTTAGTTGTCGGGTTGACGCCCGGTAGATCACTTGGAGTACATACAGAGGATCGACACATGCATTAAAACTCACGCGAAGGCGAGTCCAGAGTACAACATGAATTAAAAACATTTTATTACAAACCATTGTTCCTGACATGGAGTAAAGGTTCAGAGTTCGTAAACAGCGGAAATAAATTAAACTAGCGCAACGGTAAACATCACAGGAGGCCATCCGTGATGTCATCACTTGTCGTCACCCTTCCGGTCAACAACACCTGCAACAACAGTTTTAAAGCAAGGCTGAGTATACTAATACTCAGCAAGACTTAACCGTCGGGTGATAACTACATCACCAAACTCTAGACATGAAAGGCTTTTGCCGGTGGAGTTTCTTTTGCTGAACAACTACTAAGGGTAGATCCTTACTTTCAATATTTTAGCACAAGTTCTAGTTGATTATCATTTCTAAATGTGCCATCTAATTCAATCAAGAATTGGACAAGCAATTAATTCATACAACAATATTCATCAGTTCCATCATTATGGGATATCATGGCCAGTTGATTAAGCAGTCTCGGATAACGGTGAGAGGTCGACAATCGATTGATTTAAACCTTGCAAGGTAAACCTAAACACACGGTAGGCTGCCCCCGCAAGGACAACTTCCCAAGCAGTTCCAAAAAGTCCTCAGGTTGGGAACAGAGCCTACAGTCCTGGGTACAAGGTTAGCTGGCATACCGCCGCAAGATACCCAGTGTCACACATGCACCCCCCCTTTCGGTAGCTAGCCGGTTAGGTGAATACTCAAGAGTAGTAGGGAAAAATTCCCGCGCGGTCTCATTAAGGTACTAGGCTTATCGGTCCCATTCCCGGCAAGTGCTTAGTACGTTCAAAAGCTTAGCCCACGAAAGCCACTGGACCGGAGCCCAAATCCCATGCTCTTACCACATGAGCAATCCATTTATAAAGATCGTATGATTCCAACATAAGAACCTATTCTCGCGAGTGACGAACATCACTCGACTTGTACCGGTCCTATAGCAAGGCAGCTATCGACCTAGCATACTAATGATAGAGCATAGGTACCTAGGGATCATGCATCTAGGGTTTCAATTCAACTCCTGAAACGTAAAGGCACAATCGTAGCAAACATAATTGCATAAATTTAAAAGACGGGGTTAATGATCCGGGGCTTGCCTTCGCTGGCAAGATTGGCCTTGGTCACTTCTGGACTTGGGTCCAGGTCTTGAGCTACGTCCACGTACTGCAGCTCTTTGTCGGCACCTCCGTCTCCTCCTTCCGGCACGAGCGTACGTCTACCGGCGGAAAGATCTACACGAAGATGCAAATGCAAGATTTATTCGACGATTTTTAATTTAATTAACCACAAACAATAAATGACAACCAAGGGGTGTATTGGTTGGACACATTCACCTGGATAAGAAATACATTTAGCATACTCTTCCAAAAAGGAACAATCTGCAGCTCTGTATTAAATATTCTTTTTGATAGTGACTGTGTACATATATATGTAAGTAATTTAATTTAACTCCACAAACAGTAGTGGGTGGTTATATTTAGCCTTTTAAAAATGATTTACAACCACACACAAGATTATTAAGGATGGTTGGTGATTTTTACCATTTAAAAGACTATTAAGCCCTTAATGGCCTCCATAGTTTTTATTCATGAAATTAATTAATAAAATTCAGTGGAAGGGTGTGTTACACACTAAACACCCATAACAAGCCACTGGACATACATGCATGCTTTGGATAGCTAGAAATTAATTATTTTTTGGAAATAACAAAAGCTAGCTTAGAAGAACAAGGTAAATGCACACAAAAATAAATACTCATCAAAATGATCCAAACTTTCTCACGCGTGTTATATGGTCCAAAACTAGCCTAGAGATGCAGCACATACACCTAGAACTATTATGAAACTTGATTTATGCAATTACTGAGAAAAACAAGCATAATTCAAGAATAAATATTTATAGTGATTATAAAAATATGATTAATTCACCAGAGGTGGTTTTGGAATAAAAAGACAGTATGCAAAAGTTGGTTGCAAAAATCTAATTATTTTTATCTACAAAAACCATTTATGCAGATTCTGCAGAAATGGAAAACAATTTTTCTAAAAAGATTTACAACATAACTTTGTGCAATTTTTGGCACAGTAGTTATTCATGACATAACACACAACTTATCCAAAAATTGGACACGGAGGATTTATAGATTTTGAGATATTGCAGATCTAGGTTTTTCACATTTGTATTTTTCATGCAAAAACTATCAGGAACTAGCTCAGGAAAGAATAACAAGAGTTGTAGGATTTTTCACAGCAAATCCAAAACAAATGAGTTTGCATTTTTCTGATTTTTCTACGATTTTCTACGCATTTTACAAGTTTCTGCACATCACATGTACTATTGAAGTTACAACTTTGCAGTCAGGCCCCTGAACTTCCTGCAGGTTCACGAATATGCCCTTCTTTCGCGGATACGACCTCAGAATGTTTTCTCACCTTGCAATGTAGTCCTTTGGGGGTCGGCCAGCACGGCTCCGGCCAAATTCCGGCCAGGCGGCAGCCGGGGTCGGCCGGGTGTGGGCGGAAGACGGTCCGTGGGTTGCTAGGAGCCGATTCCCGAGCCGGTTGGGGTTGGGAGGTGGCCGGCCGGCGGCGCACCGGCGGCCGGCGACGGTGGCCGCCGTGAGCCGGCGCGCGGCGCGGCCGGGGCTCGGGCGAGGACCGGCGAGGCATGGGTAGGCGTCCTGGGGGTCGGTGGTCATGGCTAGACTCGCGGTGGCGGTCGGCGGGGGGGGGGGACTCGCCCGTGCCGTCCGGGGGGAAGTGCGCGGCGCGGTCCGCTCGCCCTCGGCGGGGGAACCGCCCCATATATGGGCGCGGCGGCCTCCACCGCGTGCCCTCGACTACCGAGGCGGGCGCGACGTCCCGGACCTCGGCGGCGTGCGCGACGGGGGGAGAGCGGGGCGACGGACCGATGAACGGCGGCCGGACCACCGGTCCATAGCGTGCGTACGGCACCTCGAGGCACGAGGCGCCCCGGAGTGCGCGCGGCATGGGGGAAGGCGCGCGCGGCCTCGGAAGGCGCGCGTCGCGGATGCCGAGGGGGCGGCGCGGCGTCGGCCGGCCCGCGGCTATGGCGATGTTCCCTGCTTTGAACGCGATTTTCTCACAAAATTTGAATAGAAGTGCACAAAGTGGTGAATAGGAAAGTTGTAGATCTCACTGCCCTCTACAACTTTTACAAAGGCTCTAGGGTGTTTTTCTCAACATATTTTGCATAAATTGCAGCCAAACTTTGAATGTCGCCATGTTTCGGTGAACAGGAGGTACTGGCGGTTGACCAAGTTTTTCACCAATTTCCACTCAAAATTTGAAATGCCAATCTACATGAAAGTTGTGTCCCTCAACAAGCTGGACAACTTTCGCAAAGGTAGATTTTGAAGTGTTTAGGTGAAATTTGGAGAACGCGGCAAAAGTTCCGGAAAACATTCGCCGACATCAATTGTTAAGCCGGGTTTGACCGTGTCTTTGACCAAGTGTTGACCACGGGTTTGTGTAGACTTGGTCAAAGGGTTCGATAGGGTTCATTGGCGAGGTTTTCGGGGTGATGACCCAGGTTGACCTAGGTCTGACCAGTGTCGGCCGGTTTGACTCGGCTGATTCGGTCATTAGCGTTAATGACGTTAATTAAAAACCTGGGACGTCACACTATTCCGCCATCCCTGGCACTGCAGCATCACCCTCGGTACTGTGGGAGCCTAGGACGACGGGACGCCACCACGCCCGCCGTTGTGCAGCCTCCGGCCTTCCGTCAGCCCAACCCTCGAGCCGGCGTATGGACGATGACCAAACGAGAAGCTCCCACACCACCACCCTCAAAGCCTCTCCTGGACGGGCACAAGACTCGCCACGACGCCCACCAAAGGCAAGATTCTCTAGGACAACCATCAACTCCACATCACTGTGCGCCATGCCGCCATATGTAGCACTAGAGTCATGCGGCATGACTGTAAATCGCCTCCCCTTGGCCTATAAAAGGAAGAGGCGGTCCCCTCGCCGCGGGGGGGGGGGGGGATAGCGGCTCACCTGGACGTTTCCGCCTTCATCCATGATATTGGCACTTAGCCTCAATCAAACCTCAGGGACCTGGAGGCCGCTCCTCCTCTCCCGCCTTGCTTGTAGCTCCCCCCTACGAGCACCACGGTACACCGCAATACAACGCCCCCGAGAGCACCCCTGCTGGGCGTACAACCCACAGCCGGAACCAGGATAAATCCGTGTCATTGTGTTGCTTAGCACTGGCCATCGAGAGATAGATCTCGACGTTCTTACTAGTTAGTGTCGGGACTCATGTCCCTTGGGGGCTTGGGAGAGACACCTGTTAAGGAACAGGGGGCCGTACTAAGGTCTAAGGGCAGTTTGACCATTGTACTGAGGGCAGGCCTTAACACCTATAAAAGGACCTGTCCGACCACCTCGAAGGGTGGATCCAATTCACTAGTCACTCAATCCCCTAATAGCCCTCCTGAGTAAAACTTGTACGGAGACGTTATACGGCTTAAGGGCCCATAAATTTACTGTTTGGACTTTTGTAACCACTAACGAGTATGAATACTATCTCTACTCTACACTTCTTCTATTAATTAATCAAAGAGTAACACAAATGTATCAAAACTTTCTCGAACCTTGTAACATTGCACATGGAATCACCTAGTTTATTTATCTTCCTAGAGTTCCTTCTTTGAGAATTTCCATTATTTGAGATCCGATAGTACAATGAGAGAATTAGATTTGAGTGAGTGCTAGAGCGGTTCTGTGATCACCCTCTTCTAGAATTCTGCTTACCACTTACATAGTTTAGTATTTTAGGCAATAAAAATGTGTATAATTTAATAGAAAAAACTTTACCTTAACGCAGCAAATGAAAGCACGGGTCCCCGTCCACTATCAGGATGGTCTACAACTACAACATATAGAACCCGAGCTCTCTATGCAATGAAACTAAGTCTGAGTACACATATAGATGTTGTAAAAAAAAGAGTACACATATAGCCTGAATTTTGTAAAGACTCTAAGTAATCTACAAATATACATAAATTGTGGTTCTGGAGGGGGGAACTACCTCCCCACCCAATTCCCGTGTTTTAACCACAAACTCCAATTTACCACCGGTGGCCGGATCCTTTGCACCCCCTTCTTTGGCTTCTCCGATACTGCCACTCCCCCTCCTCTCCTCTACCACCGGCGCTGCTAGCCCGCTCTCGTCCCGCTCCACCCACCGAGCCGCCGCTTTCCTCTGTCTCGCGCTCGCTGCGCTTGGCAGTTGCCCCCCCCGCCCCCTGCCGTTTCCTGTCTAGACCCCAGAGGTCAGACCCAAAGTCGGTCAGCCTTGGTGGGCGTTGTGGCAGGCCGATCGGACCATCTATTTGGACCTCTATGTATATGTGAATCGTCGCCCGAAACTACATGTTTGTTAGATTTTTTATTGCATTAAAGTATGTGCGTGGGTCATTTTTTTACTAGTGGGTGTATTAGTGGTTAAAAGTTGAGACCCATCACATTTGTGGGCATAGGTTTGGGAATATATAACTCGAAACCATGAACTCATATATTTTTAAAACCGGACCATATACTTAAAAAAACTCATATTCTTAGCCACACCTAAAATTTTATGGCTAAAGCCTCTCTCACACATATATGCTACGTTTCATCGTAAGTTAAATTGTTAACTTTGGTAGTTTAAGAGCTACACTATGCATTTATGAGTCGTAGTGTTTCGGTTTCTGTACGCAATATTGCTCTCTGAACAGATCAGCTGTACAAAATAGCACAAGCCACACGAACGATACGTAAACGATTTAATTGTTAAATGTGATGCTATATTTTGATAACTCTTATATCTTGTCTTACGACCTCATTATTACTTTTGTGTAGGTTTACCTCATTATTACTTGCATGTATATTAAATTGTAAATATCTATATGTGGTATGACAAACTTTTTTCCGCTTGCTCTGGTCGCACCGCTGAGTATGTAAACCCATCTGGAAAAGGCAATGTTTTAAATCACGAGCTATGGAAAATAGCATTTGCAATCTCTGGACGCTATTTGCGCTATAGCGCACTATGGTCGCGCTATAGCGGCTGCTAAACAATGTAGCGTTTGCTAATTGTCCACGCTATAGCGCGCTATTTGTTTGGAAATACCAAACAGCTATAAGCCCATAACTCCATAATTAAACAACCATAAGCTCATAACACTTCAGGCATCCAAAATTCACAAATCATAATTCATCAAGATTCAAGACATAATAAATTAATAATTAATAAGTAAACAACCAACAAAATATGTAAGTTCACAACCATCAAGGCATAAAATCTAATAAGTTCACAACCATAAAGTTTAATAAGTTCTAAGTTCACACTTCACAGCAAACTAGCAAAGCAATTGGATCGGCTTAGGCACTAAGGATTGGGCTGGGCATTTTTTTGCCAGGGTTTTAGTCTAGCCATAGTAGGAAAATCGTGCCGCTATGCCGCTATTGGCCATTAGCGTCACTATAACGCGCTAAAGCGTCAATAGCGCGTATAGCACAGAAATGGACAATTGCGTCGCGTGAACAGCTTTGAGCCGAGCGCCGCTATAGCGTGCTATTTTGTACTCCCTCCGTCCCAATATATTAGCATACGACAGATTCAAAATTTTGCCCAATATGTAAGCATTTGGGGCAGTCTGGTGGACCCCACGCATAAAAAAATTCTCAGACGGTCAGACCCCATCTCTTCGCAGCCGCATAGCGCCTCCCTTCCGCCGCACTCCGCATCGAAAAATCCCCCACCTGGCTACCTCCATCCCTGTCGGTGTTTTAGACCGGCAACCTACTAAGGGGAGTACCCGAAGTAGATGAATGTGGCCTCGCCGAGATTGGTAACTCGAAGGAAGAGACATGTGGCACACAATTTAGACAGGTTCGGGCCGCGAGGTGCGTAATACCCTACGTCCTGTATGCTGCGTAGCTCTGGATTGATTGGGCACGATTACAAGATGGTGTAATTGTGCACCGTGAGATGAGATTGCCTGAGATTGGATGCTAAAGAAAGGTCCCTGCCTCGCCTTATATAGTCCGGGAGGCAGGGTTACAAGTCGGAGTAGGGAGAGAGTACTAGTCGAGTACGTCTACGAGTCTTCCATACAGTGCGGGACATGTACAGCTTCCTAACCGAGTACTTCTCCTCCGTTGTCCTTGTGCTCCACGCCATCAGGTGCCGTGTAGCGCAAGCCGGGTAGTCCCAGGGGCCCACCGAGTAGTCGGTCCTGGTACCCACCGAGGTAGTGGGCCTAGGGAGGTCCATACGACAATCCCATCCGCCGCTGTGACCCGGGCCGCCGTCCCCGTAGCACCATCCCACGCCGCCAGAGTGCCAGACAGAGAGAGAGCCCAGGGAGGAAGAGGTCGGTCGCCGGAGAGAGGGGACCGGTCGCCGGAGAGAGGACCGGGAGAGAGAGGTCAGTCGCCGGAGAGAGGACTAGGGGAGAGAGAGAGAGATCCCCCACAACTTTTCCCCAACCACGAGCTCCCCCGTCGGAACCACAGGGCGGCGGCGCCAAACCGCAAGGCGACGGCGCTACACCTGGCGGCGCCACGGAGGTCGGTGCGGAGGGCGGGGTCGCGCCGCCGAGAAGGGGAGGAGGCCGAGATCGGATCTTTCGCCGGGAGGAGCAGGCCGCCGGGGAAGGGGAGGAGCTCGTGCCTGGAGGAGGGAGCGAGCTTCTCGTTGTCACGACTCACGAGAAGATGGAGATTTCGCCTGGCGCTTGGAAAGAGGGAGGAAGGAATGGAGCAGGCTGCCAGCGGTGGGATACATAGGGGCACATGTGTCATTTCGCGTGGTTGCTATTTTCCCATTTGAACGCTAGAAATGCTAATATAGTGGGACGGAGGGAGTACATTGGTAAAAGGCGAGGGCCCACGTGACAACGTTAGTTATACAGATCTGAAAAAGAAATTGCTGCACTGCGCTCACCTCCATAGCAGCTTCCAAATTTATTACCCCTGCCACCTTCTTCGTGCTGCTGATTTCTGATTCGCTACCGCCCTCCCCTCCCCTCCACGTGGAGCTGGCGCGATGGAGAGAGAAGATAACATTCATGTGTCAGACCCCTGGGTTTGCCGCTTCCCTGTAGCAAACGGAAGCGTGGAGGTCTGTTTGCAGGTGTGCGGTGCAGGGTTGGAATCTGCTTATTTACCATTCAGATCCTTCCGCAGGCGCACAGTGCGACCAGCCTATCCTTGCGTACTTGATAACCTGATGGTTATACTCCTAGGTTTGTGGATAAAATAATCCGTAACTGGTCATGAGTTATTATGAGCCACTCCAAAAGACTAGCTATCTGGACTTGACTAACTAAAAATAGAGAATTTGTCCAAAAACACAATCTAACAGACTAGCTAAATTTGCCCTTGCTATCCTCTACTAGCTAAACCGGGGGCTTCGCTAGCCATCTTTGGCTAGCCAGTCCCGTTAGCTATCACCTCGTACATGAGTATGGCACGCGGGACCCACTAGCGGTGGAGCATATTGAGAGTTGATTTTAGTTAGTCTGTTAGATTTCATCAACTTTTTACTAATTATTTCATTTTACATACTAGTCAAATCAGAGTTATAGCTAGTGATTTTTAAATAGACTCTTGGAGTTGCTTGGGTTTTATATTTGCGGGTTTGGATTTTGGGGTTGGATTTGTACCCGGTGTCATCCGCTCGCAGCCTCGCACCCACTGATCCACTCGAACCCCAGCCCGCCACAACGCCCGAAAACTGCGCGCCAAAATCTGTCTTCATTGTGGCGCGCCCTCCCGCCTTCTCGTCCTTCGAAACCCTGCCCTCCCCCAAAAAAAGCATTTCCCCCCAAAACAAATCCAAAATCCAGCGAACGGAACAGGCGTGCCATCTCCTTCCTCCTTCCGCTTATTGTTGCTTCTTTTCTTTCTTCTTCCTTCGAAGCACAGAGCGACCCCCGCCGCCGCCGGCGACCTCGCTGCCGCACCGCTCCGCCCGCCAAGCACCCCCGCCGCGCCACCCTGCCCTACCTAACCGCTGCCGTTGCGCCCCCGTCGTCCGCATCGCCCACCGGACATCCCCCACCACCCGGCCGGCGGCGCCATCCCCCGCTCTTCTCCCTCCGGCGCCCGCCGGCGAGCTAAAGCGGATCCGCGAGGATGTTCTACTCGCACACGATTCTCGCGCGGAAGAGTCCGCTGGGTACGGTGTGGATCGCCGCCCACCTCGAGCGCAAGATCAAGAAGCCGCAGATTGACGGCATCGACATCCCCTCCTACGCAGGTTCGTTGCCTCCGCGCCTCGCTCACTCAAAGACGAGTTTTTTCCCCACCCTTCCTTTTCTGTCGTCCGCCGTTAGAAAAAAGCAGAATCTTTTCCGCCTCCAGTGTTTCTCTGGCGAGGGATTCTTTGTGGCATCTGGTGGAGGCTAACGGCGCGTTGCTCTCCATGTTCTTTGGGGGGGGGGGGGGGATGGGATGCGGGAGTGATTGTGGTTTGGGGTTGGTTTTGCGTGGAATCATGGGATGTGATGAGGATTTGGTCCCCAACTGCCTTCCGCGAGTTAAGAAAAATACATTCGTTGCCAGCAATGTGGTTACTGGTTAGAAATTTCGTGTAAAGAACTGTTCTTGTCACATGGTTTCTGCAGAATTCAACCAACCGGCTTTCCACCAGTTATGAAAAATAGGTTTCCTGCCAGCATTTGGTTACTGGTTTAGGAATTTCGCGTAAAGAACGGTTCTTGTCTCATTGTTTCTGCAGAAATTCAAAAGAAGAATATCTGGTACCATACCCTTGACTGATTTTGGTCGTCTTCTATTGCGATTGTTTAGCATAGGCTGTTTGCACAGATGATGGTTCCTATTGTGCCCTAAAAAAAAAGATGATGGTGCCTATTTATGGCCAGATATATGATCTTTTTGAGCCAGGCATGTACTTGTGAGATTATTTAGCGAATTAATGTTTCTGTTGACTCATATTAGTCCTGAAAAAATATTCCTGTGAAGTTAATGTAGTATTTGAAGTTGTTCATGTTTAACCAATGCCCTTGTTTGGATCCTTGGAATTGAATTTCATTCTTATAATCATGATGTGGACACAAGTTAATTAAGCTGATATAGTTGTATGTGCAATATATTTGTATATTATTGTTGGCCATATGAGTGATACTTATTTGCTGCACTTATGCTATAGAGAAGCGTGTCGAAGAGTGTGCTATAAGTTACCCATTAGAAACATAGCATGAGGATCTATATAATCAATTTCCATCTCCCACCCCAAGAATTTAAGATAGGCTTATATCTAAACTTTGGAAAGTTGTGGAATGCCACATTCCAAGACAAATAGCCTATTCCATTATGTAGACTACAATTCCTTCAGCAAAGTCCTTGCAATTTGGTAAGGCAATGATTGGAGCTGAGCATGCTTTTGGGTTTAAGCTATAATGGCCATTACTGCAATATTTTCATTTGGAGACTTTTTTCCTAGCATGTTTTCTATGATTACGCACTTTGTTGATTTAATCCTGCACTCAAGAATTTTTATTGTCCCTTCCCTGTGTTTGCCTAATTTTACAATAAATTCCCTTTGTCTTTTCAGAGAGTATAATGTTCCCTGAGGTCCCAATTGCTTTAAGATTATCAGGGCATCTTCTTCTAGGTTTAGTTCGCATTTATTCGTGGAAGGTGAACTATCTGTTTCAAGATTGTAATCGAATGGTGACTACAATCAGAACTGCGTTCGCTTCTGTCCAAGTTGATCTTCCAGTTGATGCTGATCGGGCCCCATTTGAGTCCATCACACTGCCACCAACATTAAATCTTGATGACTTAAACTTGGACGATGCAATATGTCTGGAGTAAGAACTTTCTATTTTTCACACAATTGCTTCATGCCATGCAATGCAAATGCTATGAATGTTTTTTTTTAAATTTGTTCAACGTTCTGCAGGACACCAGATAGTCATCAGAAGTCTCGTGATCAGATTACTTTGCCTGGTAAGGAAAGTTCACTATAGTAAATACTTGTTTACTCTTTTTTTTTCCGAAGCAATCAGCAGGGAATGAACCGCTACCTTAGTTTCTAGTAGACAAACAATGTCGAAACACAATTTTTGCATTTAACTATCCCACTGATTTTGCAGAAGGAGATTATGTGATGATAGAACTTGATGAGGTATTCATTACTGTCCTGCCCTTTTTTAGTTTCTTTTTGTTTCTCTCACAATCGCCAAAATTTAACTGCTCCAATTGTGCAGGATGCTAGAGTAGAACCGTCAGCTACTGGTCCATCATTACACATGGAGCCTACACCAGTTGAGGACGAGTATGTGTCTTTACTATATTTTTCTCTCTTTCTTACTTGTGGGTTCATGTTTCCTTTGCAATCATGTCCAGGACATTCCCTCCATTTCCTGATGGTTCTGGAGATGCTAATCGCAATGAAGAAATTCCCATAGACCCCCCAGCAGGCAATTTGCCAATCAATTCTAATGTAGTCAATCAGACAGATGAAGCACTAGATCCACCAGAAACAATGCGTGCACAGGAGTCTCCTGACCTGATGTTGACAGACTCAATACTTGGAAATAATGACCCCATGGATTTCAACAATGATCCTTCACCTTTTGTGCAAAACAAGGCTATCACCCCTCCAGTTATTGACGAAACATCTTCTGCTGGTCGACAAGCACCTGGGAGATCCATTCCCAATTTACGGACACCAAACACATATGATGCATTCCTAGATGATGCGCCGCTAAACTTTGGTTAGTATCTGTCTACTTATAGAACTTTATCTGTATTACCTTTTAAAAATATCTACTGAAATTTCCTGATTGATGAAACACTTCCTGATGCAACTTTCCTTTTGTTTTTCTGATTTCAGACACCCAGCTACATGAATTTCAACTTGAGCCATCTCCACCTCCAGTACAAGAGAATGATGATAATAGAAGGCCAAAAGCACAATTTAACAAGAGAAAGAGGAAGATAAATGTGAAATTTGATCTCGAAATTATACTCTCCAATGAGTAAGTTTTGATTGATCCTCAACATACTAATATCCAACATGAGTTTTCCTAATGCAGGGGCTGAGTCCTAGTCTTTATTCTTGGAAGATGCAGCAATGAATAGTGATCAGGCTTCAATTTTTATGTGCCATTTATATGTTTATGAAACAAAGTTATATTTTTATGTTTCCTGGTCTATGAAAAATATAATTGGTGGTACTATTCTATACCTTTACAAACTATTTGGAGGTGCGCAAAATAATGTTCAAGGTCTATTGTAGAATAGTCACACTCAAGTACATCAGCTCTACTTCTTAGCATAAATGGAACTGTACCACTGTATTGATATTCTTTGAGGAATATTCTACACTGCCTCCATCAGCAATTTCTTACAAAGCCTTTTCACAGCTCAATATCCATCGTTACCATTTGGTTGCACAAGTTCCTTTAGATCCATCAGCAATTTCTTACAAAGCTTTTTCACAGCTCAATATCCTTCATTACAATTTGGTTGCACAAGTTCCTTTAGAAATTTGGGTAACAAGTAAATGCTTAGTACCCATTATATTACAAAAAAAACCATCCACATATTTTTACCATCAAAATGCTGCATTCAACTGATAAATTTTATATTGTCTTGCACAGCTACATGAAGGAGCAAATTGCTGGAGCTGTACTGAAGAAGTTGATCTGCAAGAGAAGAAAGCTACCCCAAACTGCCCTTGATCTGTGGAGATTCAGCAGGACTAACAGAAAGGGCAGCTTCTTGCTTGAACCTGTGCTTCATGGTAAGCTTATATGCTATTTGATTTCTTGTAGGTATATCTCTTAAGAAACCATTTCACACCCAAATGTTTTCCCCCTTTTCAGGGATGTGCACTAATCTTCATGAAACTTATGAGAGAAATTTCCCCCGTGTGAGTGATCTTGATGCTGAGTGTACCTCTGGTGAACCCGCAGCTGTTGTAGCAAATGATGGTCTCGATGCAGCACCTGAACAGCAGCTCAGCCCAAATTTTCCTGGAACAGGGGAGTTACTGCCTGACCATCAAATCACCCCAAACCCTCCAGGAAATGCAGATGCACAACCTGAACCTTTGCCTTCCCCAAAGTCACCAGGAGCAGCAGGTGCAGCACCAGATGATGATATGTTGCCTGAGTTTCCCCGATTCTCACCAGTGGGCATGCCATCTCCAGTAAGAGGAAATGATACTCCTTACAAAACTCCTGGTGGAACCCCACCGTCTTGGCTTGGAGGAACTGGTGTTTCTGAAGTACCATCATCTGGTGGGAATGGAACTGCTGTTTCTGAAATGTCGTCTGGTGGGAACTATTCATTACCTGGACAGAGTACTTGTGATACCGATCATATGCCATTCCTGTTCCCAATCAACGAAGATGATGATGATCAACCAGAGATCCCTGGGCTCATGAGTACTCCTGGAGGGGTATCTAGTGTAGGTACTGGAACCACCGGGTTAGGGAGCATGTCTACTAGAACAAGGTAATGGGATATGTTTGAGGCTTTGAGCTGACTGTACCTTTCTTATTTAGTGGAAGTTGAGACTGTTTCATTATGGCACTTCAGGGCTGTTGCAATGTTCTTCAAGGATCATGTGCCTTCAACTTCATCTGATGATCAGCCTGGAAAATTCACTTTGAACAGAATCTTGGAAGGGAAAGCAAGAAAGCAAGCTGCAAGGATGTTCTTTGAGACAATGGTAACATTTAGAATTGCAGCTGTTCTTATTCTGACATGCAGTTCCTATATTTACAGCCTAGGTAGTTGTGCTCTTTTGAAGTTGACTATATATATCTTTTTCCTAATAGGTTCTGAAGAGTTACGACTACATTGATGTCCAACAAGAGGAACCATACGGAGACATTGAAATTTCAGTTAAACCCTCCCTCTCGACAGCCAAACTCTGACAAAGATATTTAGAATCATAGAAGAAAAATCACATGGTTCAGTTCCAGCTTGAGGCTGTTTGCTCAGCATGAGCTCTGTCAGCAGCAAGTGAAGTGATGAAGGGTAGCTACCTGTTAAATCCAACTGAATCTTTGGTGGCTAGGGACTAATTTAGCTTAGTTGATACCAGTGTGTAAATACTAAATAGTTTTTTATGCCTCAGTACTTTCAAGCACATGATTTTACTTTTATGGCCTCAATACTAAATAGTTGTAATATCGGACGTGTCTGGTTCCCGGCCACAGGCTGCCACAGCCACAAGCTGATTTTGTGCGAATCACTGTGGCGCAGAGCACTCTGCGTGGGCGAATTGTGGCGGAGAACCAACATCCCTATGCATATATTTCTTCCTCTATGTTCAAATTTTGTTACTTCCACTTTTGGTCTATTAATGTTTTCATGATAGGACATTCCATTATGGTCGGTTCTGGTCAGAGCTGTCTGATCTTGTAGATTTAAACTATGAAATTTTACAAAATGGCAGTCCAATTATCTGATGTCTTGCCTATATGTTCTTTGGGACATGTTGTGCCTCTTCTTGTGGTGTCACTGTCTTTCTGTAATTTGTGATATGATGCCTCTTTTTTTAGGGTGACTGAAGCTGAATATTATTTTCATTATTAAAAAAATATAAGGCTTCAATCATGTTGAGATGATAATGGATCGGATACAAACAGATAATACAGATACAAATATAATTGTTATTTTTTCCTCGGATCGATTTGGATACAAGTAGTCTTTTGAATATTGATATTCAGGTTATTAAGATAGGTATAGTGTACAAATAAGTGATGGTTACCCACAAGACTCGGGTTCTATGCTTAGAATCTCGGGAACATATCTAGTGGAAACCAACCTCTCCGTGCAAACTATGGAAACTTCAATCTAAACCACACGATCTTGATCTAAGGGAGAACTCATGAGAGGTGGGAGAGGTGATTTACAAAATACATGGGAGGTGGGAGGGATGATTTGCAAAGGTGCTTTTGCAAATCACTCCTCCCACCTCCTCTAAGCGCTCCATTGGATCAATATCATGTGGTTTAGATTGAAGTTTCCATAGTTTTCACGAAAAGGTTGGTTTCCACCTGATATGTTGCCTAGAAGGGATCTTAGATGGACTACTAGGCCATAGCGTGTACATTCCATCTTAGATGGACTACTAGGCCATAGCGTGTACATTCCGACCATCGTCCTTAAAACTACAGGATTACATGGGACATAAAGATCAGCGAAGAAAGAGTAGGAGTAGTTTACACTTTACAACACCGAAAGGAAGCAACGATAAACAAGACATTTCACTCTTCTTTTTTGTGAACATTTCGTGATCGATCCTCCAGTCTCGCTCTATAGTCTATACAAAGCTGCAGTCCTCGTCGGCGAATCCTATCCTGGACCCCGCCGTGTCGTACACCACCCTCTTGTTCTTCTGCTGGTAGTTGCCGATGATGGGCGTCTGGTCCTCGTACGACAGGCTCGCCATGGCCAGGCACACCTGCGACCCGTCCTTCCTCACCACGAACAACATCCCGGCGGCGTCCACCGTCACCTCCGCGCCGCCCTCCATCCGCAGCGTCAGCAGCGGCACCTTCACCTCCTCGTGCCCCGTCAGGTCGTAGCACGTGTCCAGGATCGAGAACCCCGCCGCCGCCGGGTACCCCGCCGCGCCGAACTGGCGCGTGAACTCGCCGCGCACGGCGCGGTACACCGACGGCGCCAGCCGCGTGATCACCGTGCCGGAGTCGATGAGCACGTTGCCGGCGCCGAGGCCGGCAGCGGCCACCGGGGTCCCGCCGACCGCCGCGCCGGTCACGTTGAGGAAGTAGAACGGCGGCTGCGCTGGGTCGGCGACCATGCGGGTGTACGCCACGGGCGTCGTGTTGCGGTAGGACGGCGATGCACCGCCGCCGCCGCTGCCGAGGGAGAGGGACCCCGACGCGTCGCCGGAGGTGGACGCCGGCAGGCAGTAGGAGAACACGCCGCCGTACCGGGACGCGGTCTGCGAGACCATCGAAAGCTCGGTGCGGCCGAGGCCCATGAGCCCCGCCGTGCCGCCAAATAGGCCGCGGTTGCTGAGCCCGCACCCGAACACGAAGCCGTCGATCCTTGCGGCACCGCCGAGCGCCAGCGTGTCTGTGGCGAGCACGCCGCGGCTGGACGACCCGTCGCCGTAGGCCAGCGCGTAGTAGCACTTCTCGCTGCCGCCGCCGGTGCTGGCACAGGAGCCTGGCGTGCCCGTGGCGGCCTTGAGGGAGGCGGCGCACGCCGAGGCGTTGCACTGGACGGCGGCATAGGTGGCGGAGCCGGCGGGGTCGAAGAGCGGGTCGCGTTGCGCGTAGCACGAGGAGCAGGGCTTGCACTGCACCCACGTGAGGTCGCTGCCGGTATCCACGATGACGGTGAGGTTGGTGGCGGCGGAGCTGGAGCTGCCGCCGCCGAGACCGATGGTGGTCACGTAGTTGAGCGTCTGGAACCGGATGCCGGAGGTCAATGGGACCTCGGCGGAAGAGCCGGACTGCTGCGTGGACGCAGCTGCGGCCCTGTTGTTCTTGATCTGCAGTGAGTTGGCGCGCGCTTCGTCGGCGGCGAGGAAGCGGCGGAGGTACCGGTCGCGGGCCGCAGGGTCGTCGGGGATGGTCGTGAGCGAGTGATGCTTGAGCTCTAGCACGGTGGACGCTGTTCTTGCCACCCCTGATTTCCTGCGCTCCCCTGAAGAAGATGACAAGTTAGCATGCGAGAACCGCTTGTGACATCCATCTCGAAAGAGATGCTACACTACCTTGAATTTATTCATCTATTAAATATTAAACCCTTCACATTAATCTTCGGACACTAATTAGGGGTATTAAAGTAGATTAATGACAAACACATTTCATAACCCCTACCCTAGTTTTCGAGATGAATCTAACCAGCCTAATTATGTCATAATTAGACAACGTTGTGCTACAGTAACCAATCTCTAATGACAAATTAATTAAATTTAATGAATTCGTCTTGCAATTTTTGGTCTATTCGTGTAATTATTTTGGTAATTAGTCTACGTTCAATACTCCTAATAGATTTTGTAAGATGACCCAAAAATTTCACCTCACGAACTAAACGGGTAAATCCAACCGAGCTCTCAAATTTGAGTACTCATCCACTTATATGAGGATCTCTCATTTGCATTTGAGGCTTCTATTTCCTTCCAACCCCAATCAAACTCTCATATACCCCTTATTTATAAGCAACTTTTTTTATTCGCTTCTTATATGTGGGGCCCACATGTCATCGAGCATTTTACCCCCTCGTGCCCACCCTCCCTTCCCAAATCCCTCGCAGACCGCCGCAAGGTGCGGAGCCGCCAGCCCCCACGGGTGCATCCTCCAGGGTGGAGCGACACCACCCCCACGAGCGCGTCCTTCGGGGACGCCCGCGGCCGCAAGGCGAGATCCGCCCGCCCGTCCCCACGGACGCGACCTCCGGGCGGCGGGCGCTCCCGCCCCCACGGGCGCGGCGGGGCAGACACCACTAGTCCCCACGGCTGCGGCCCCTGGAGTGGGGCACAACAATAGCGGGCCGCGCCGGCCGCCATGCGTGGCCTCCAAGGCGGGGCGCAGTGGCGACATGCGTCGATCTACAAAGTACCACCCGCTCTCTCCCAATCCCGTCCTCTTCTCTCTCGGTTCCTACTCCTCCTCCTCCTTCTCTCTCTCTCTCTCTCTCTCCTTCTCTCTCTCTCTCTCTCTCTCTCTCTCTCTCTCGGTAGAGAAAACCTCTGGGGCGGAGGGCCGGCCGTTGGCGTGACGGGGGATGAGAGCTCCCGTCGGGGCCTCCAACATGTGAGGGTCTAGAGGGGGGCAATGAGAGACCCTCATCTGTCAGGGGTCGGATGAGAGCTCGGTTGGAGGGCATTTTTGTGCTTTGGAACCTCAAAAGGAAGATGAGGGGTGGGATGAGAGGTCCGCTGGAGTTGCCCTTAGTACCTTATATCGCTCCACTCACTGCAACTTCTTTTCTCTACCTCACCCCTACCGTCACCATCAGGCGTCAAGTGTCGTCCTCAGCATCGGTGAGGCCCACCCTTCACTTCTTGGTTGCCCCGGCCACCGTTTATCGCCATCCCCTTCCCCGTGTACGGGAGACACCGACACCGCCCTTCCCTCTGGCGTCATCAGCTCTAACTCCAGTGAGATTATCACCACCCTATCGCCGTCCGCCTAGGGTGCTGCTGTGCTTAGCCACCTCGCACCCGTCAACTTTGTTAGGCCGGCATGCCGCCGCCAACCTTCCTCTAAAGTCGATAGTGAGCAACCACCACAACAACCCCCGGAAGCTCTACCCTCGAAACCCTTACCCCCCCACCCCAACACACACCCCATGTCAGAATCTCACTGGAGTTAGAGAAGAAAGGAGGATAAAGGTGAAGAAAAATTTAGGTGAGAAGTGTCTCTATTTCACTTGGATGAGATACAATTTTGGTTTTGTATGTAATTTCGAGAATACCTCGAACTTTGAAGGTTGGATGATTTTAGATGTCAAGATATTAGAAGTATGGTGGTGATGAGCACACCCTCCTTCCCAGAAAGAGTGTCGCTAGAAAACCGTATTTGCTCACAAACATGCTTCCCATACGACACTCTTTGCGAGATGGAGTAGTAGTTCGTATTTTTGAACTTACTACTCCTGGTAAGGATTAAGGTACAATGGGGCATGTTAACGCTGATAGGACTGCAAGTACACACACGTGCGAGCACCACAATCCAGCCAAAAAGTGGTTCAGAAACCAGACGGGTCATGTTGACTGTAAGTCTGGAACCACCATCAAAATTCAGGATATTTTCATGGAGGAACAAGAAGTCGATCAAAGACCTAACAAGTCATTAGTCATCCCATTGTGCTATGTTATATATATATATATATATATCTTTTTTTTAAAATAACGTTTCAAATTTTCGCTAGACTCACTATTACACTAATAATCTAGATCACGGTACTTTTCAGAATTTATAAATACATAAATGAGGTGTAAGCAAGGTGTACTCATCAAGTTATTAGGGGAGTATATGCAAATTGACTCAAACTATTACAGTACCAGTTACTTATTCTTTTTTCTTAACAACAGAAGTTACATAATTCAGTAACTAAAAAACCTTAGGAAAATATCTCGGGAACACAAACAACAATCTCAAACGAAACACCACCAACCCGACCATGCAAGTTTCTGTTATCGAGGTAGCTGAGTCGCCGAGGCAATCAGTGGCGATCCATTTTTGGAAGAAGAACGCACAGAGCAGAGAAAATAAAGCACCGGCTAATAATGCGTTATCATAATATACATAAAAAATGCATCAGAATTACCCAGCATTTCAGCAGCGACACGCTTCGCGTCGGCGTAGCGGCGGCCGTTCTGGTTCTGCGCCGGCCTCTCTGCGCCAAGTCCATCCAACTCCCGCAGCGAGAGCACGGCGCTCTTCCCTTCTGCTGCAGGCCGCCAGGCGCCAGCTGCCGCGACGGTGACGGCGAGAAGCGCGAGGAGGCGAAGAAGAAGAAGAAGGTGATGATGAGCGGCCGCCATTGTTGCGCCGCTTGCGGTGTTACAGTGGACGATAGATCTGACAAGCGGGCAAGGTAGCGAGCGGCCCGCCAGAAGGCCGGGACGACGGAGGAAACGACCAAGCAGGAGGACGGGGACGTGCTAGCTAGGGACAAGAGAATGTGAATGTGAGGGAGGTGGAGAAATGTATATATGTATATATATAGAGACGGACGCTTGCAGCAGATTGCTACTTCCTGTCAGTGAGTGACCACCCCCGTTACGTACGTTTGGACGAGCACGAGGGAGCACGAGCGAGCTAGAGCGAGTCCACTGCAAGGTGCTGTAGCTCGGCGGACTATGTGCGATCACGGGCAGGCGGCAAAAGGCAAGAGCGTCGGGGATCGGAGATGTGGTGGCGCCTTGTTTGGTTGCGCTGAGGATGGTAGCTGCGCGTGCGCGATGCCCAGGCCAGCGGCCGCACCTGCTCCCGTGACCCAGCCGTCGTCGAACATGGATCATGGCCCGGCCAAGATAATGTATCGAGGAGGTGCTGTGGTCCATTATCGCTAATGGTGCGGGGGTGGTGCCGCTAGCTGAGATTTCGGAGGACGGCGCCGGTGGAAGATGGCAGCAGGGCCGGCTCGGCAATTTGAATTTCAAGTATTCAGTTTCACCAATAAGATACGGAGACTTGCTTCACATTTGGAATTACACAAAAAAGATTTTTCATCGGAAAGAGGTCTACGAAGACTTTTGGGAAAACGTCAACGTTTGCTGGCTTATTTGGCTAAGAAAAATAGAGTACGTTATAAGAAATTAATCGGTCAGTTGGATATTCGGGAGAAGTAATTTAATCGTTCGAATTTTTTTTCTTATTTTATTAGTAGTCTTTTCTTATTTTATTAGTAGTCTTTATAGTAGTCTTAGATTTTGCATTTTGATAAGCCTCGTTTTGAGGAATTTTATATATATATATATATATATATATATATATATATATATATATATATATATATATATATATATATATATATATATATATACACACACACACGACGACACTAAAATGCACCTGGGTGCATTTTAGTTCGCCAATGCACGAGACCCCAACCACCGAGCCCAAGCTTCCCCCCCCCGCCCCCCCCCCCCCCCGCCCGACGGGTCCGACCGGAGACCCCACTGAGCGCGATATCCCACCTCCGACAATGCCCCCCCTCCCCCCATAAAATCGCCATTGGGTCTCCCACCCCCCCCGCCCAATCAAAACCAAATGGCTGCGCCGTCTCCTCCACGCCTCGGATCGCCGAGCCGCTCCACGCCTAAACCAATGGCTCCACCGTCGCTTCCGCGCCTGGGATCACCACAAACGGGGCGCCGTGTGGTCCCGGAGTAGATGGCGGTTGTTACGACGACTGGGGCTCGGCCGATATCGTCGGCACCGCCGCCGATTGCATCTGCTCCGGCGGCACCTCCTACGTCGCAACGCCCACGAGCGAGGGGCTCGGGGGCTGCGGATCGGGTGATCCCTTGCATCACGCGACGTTGCTGACGCCTCCGCCATCGATTCCGCCTGGCTCAATGATCACGCTTGATCCGTCAGAGTTGTTCATCCCGGTAACGGAAAAAAATCAAACACGGAAACGCCAAAACCTCGTTTTTGCTATTTAGTTTGCTGTTGGTTTGCAAACTTCTGGTTGCAAAACCCAAAGATCCGGGATGATTTGATGTTTCATTGTCAGTGTTTTTTGTGTGTGATGTTTGCGAAAGTTTTGGTGGTTGCGAAAGTTTTGGTGGGTTCTGGTTGCAATCAGAGATCTCGCGTGCGATTGCAAAAAAAAAGTAGGGTGCCCTCTAGTAGATTGCGCATCGGAACAAATTGCCGCGCTTGTTTGCAACGTAGGGTGACCTCTGGTTGCAACATGATTCTCATGTGCGTCACAAAAAAAGGGGTAGTAGTCTGCTGTGTGTGCTAATCCGCAATTATTTTTGTTGCGCTTGTTTGCAACGTGTAATGCTGTCTGGTTGCAAAATGGTTCCCATGTGCATTGCAAAAACAAAAAAGGGGGTCGTAGTCTGCTGTGTGTGCTAATCTGCAATTATTTTTGTTGCGCTTGTTTGCAACGTGTAATGCTGTCTGGTTGCAACATTATTCCCATGTGCATTGCAAAAACAAAAAAGGGGGTCGTAGTCTGCTGTGTGTGCTAATCTGCAATTATTTTTGTTGCGCTTGTTTGCAACGTGTAATGCTGTCTGGTTGCAACATTATTCCCATGTGCATTGCAAAAACAAAAAAGGGGGTCGTAGTCTGCTGTGTGTGCTAATCTGCAATTATTTTTGTTGCGCTTGTTTGCAACGTGTAATGCTGTCTGGTTGCAACATTATTCCCATGTGCATTGCAAAAACAAAAAAGGCCAAAAAAAACTTATGGTTGGTTATTTTCTCCACACAGGATGCAAACATGCTTGATGTGTTTGTCCCAAGAGCGCGGCAGAGTTTGATTCAATAGAAGCAAGACACCAATTTTACCTTGATTATGCAAAAATGGTGGATTCGGTGTGAGAACCATGAGGACTAGTAAAGAGACTAAACACCGGGTTTGCAACCGTCGGGGTTTTATGAAGCCGAGCAAGGAAAATGATGAACCACAAACCGATAAAAGATCGATGAGAATTGGTTGCCCAAAGATATGCTAAAGTTAAGGAGGACAAAAAACGCAAAATGCGGTACTTCGACGGAATCGGGGAAGCACACAACCATAAACTTCAGCCATCGCCGGGATGGTTAGATATATGCATGCTCATAAACAGAGGGAGGCTGCTGTGGATGACTTGTTTGCAATCATGTCAAGGAGTGGCGTGCCAAACCAGGCTGCGATGAATGTGATGTCAGAATTGTATGGAGGACGTCAAACTGGCCATTCACAGAGAAGGACATCCAAAACATGTAAGTCATATGTCTGGACTATGATTGCAATCCTGGGTAGTGTGTGATTGCAAAAAACTAAAGTGTCTCATTGCAAAATCTGCTGGTTTATTTCGATAACTGCAAAAAAAGGAAAATAAAACTAAACCAATGTGTGATTGCAACTAATTTGCGTGAGTGATTGCAACTAGGAATTGTGTGCGTTTGCAAAAAAAGGAACCTGACTTTGTCTGTGTGGTTGAAAAAGAAACTTGGTTGTTTGGAATATGATTGCAAGCACGGGTATTTAGTGATTGCAAAAAACTAAAGTGTGTCATTGCAAAAGCTCGGTTTATTTACGTGAGCGCAAAAAAAGGAAAAGAATAACCGACCAAGGTGTGTGATTGCAACTAATTTGCGTAAGTGATTGCAACTAGGAATTATGTGCGTTTACAAAAAAAAGAAACCCGACTTTGTCCGTGTGGTTGAAAAAAAGAAACTTGGTTGTCCGGAATATGATTGCAAGCCGGGTAGTAAGTGATTGCAAAAAACTAAAGTGTGTCATTGCAAAAGCCGCCGGTTATTTCGTGATCGCAAAAAAAGGAAAAGAATAACTGAACCAATGTGTGATTGCAACTAATTTGCGTGAGTGATTGCAACTAGGAATTGTGTGCGTTTGCAAAAAAAGGAACCTGACTTTGTCTGTGTGGTTGAAAAAGAAACTTGGTTGTTTGGAATATGATTGCAAGCCTGGGTATTTAGTGATTGCAAAAAACTAAAGTGTGTCATTGCAAAAACTGCTGGTTTATTTCTGTGACTGCAAAAAAAGGAAAAGAATAACTGACCCAGTGTGTGATTGCAACTAATTTGCGTAAGTGATTGCAACTAGGAATTATGTGCGTTTACAAAAAAAAGAAACCTGACTTTGTCTGTGTGGTTGAAAAAAGAAACTTGGTTGTCTGTAATATGATTGCAAGCCTGGGTAGTAAGTGATTGCAAAAAACTAAAGTGTGTCATTGCAAAAACTGCTGGTTATTTCTGTGACTGCAAAAAAGGAAAAGAATAACTGAACCAATGTGTGATTGCAACTAATTTGCGTGAGTGATTGCAACTAGGAATTGTGTGCGTTTGCAAAAAAAGGAACCTGACTTTGTCTGTGTGCTTGCAAGGCTACTTGGCTGTTTGGAATATGATTGCAAGCCTGGGTATTAAGTGATTGCAAAAAACTAAAGTGTCTCATTGCAAAAACTTCTGGTTATTTCTGTGACTGCAAAAAAGAAAAAAAAGAAAAAGAAAAACTGAGCCAGTGTGTGATTGCAACTATTCGGCGTGCGTGATTGCAACCAGAAATTAGGTGCGGTTGCAAAAAAAAGAAACCTGACTTTATCTGTGTGCTTGCAAAGCTACTTGGTTGTTTGGAATATGATTGCAAGCCTGGGTAGTAAGTGATTGCAAAAAACTAAAGTGCCTCATTGCAAAATCTGCTGGTTTTATTTCGTGACCGCAAGAAAAGAAAAAGAAAAGCGAACCAATGTGTAATTGCAACTAATTTGCGTGGGTGATTGCAACCAGGAGTTATATGTGTTGCAAAAAAAAAACCTGACTTTGTCTGTGTGCTTGCAAAGCTACTTGGTTATTTGGAATATGATTGCAAGCCTGGGTAGTTTGCGATTGCAAAAAAACATATTTTGTATGCTTAAAATGTTTTTTCATTCACTTGTGGTGCAGGAAAGCTGAGCAGACGCGAGAGGACAGGGATGGTGACATTGAGAAGTTATTCCAGTTTTTAGGGAGTGTAAGCAAAACAATGAAGCATTCTACTGGGATGTTGATTTTGACCCAAAGACGAAAGTGCTAAGAAGCATTTTTTGGAGCCATGCAAGTCAGCGTGCATAATACGTGGATTTTGGAGACGTCATCACTTTTGACACTACCCACAAAACTAACAACAAGAAGATGCCACTGGCGATGTTTGTCGGATGCAGCAACAATCTGAAAAATGTGTCGTTTGGGCAAGCGCTTCTTCGGGATGAGACAACTGACACTTTCAGATGGCTCTTCGAGTCATTCAAAAGCTGCATGGGCGGCAGGCAGCCTTTTGTGATTCTAACAGGTGCATATTTTGAGGGCGAGGGGGAGGGGGGTATATTCTGATTTATTCTATAATGATTGCTGTAAAAAAAGCAACTGTAGTGTGTAGTGTGGTTGCAACATTTGCAACATTAAACTCTATTTTTTTGATTGCAAATCATCGTATGTTTTTGGATTGCAAGAAAACATTTTATTCATAGGAGAAAAAAGGAAACTGATTTTAAAAAAATGATGTTTCTACAGATGAAGATGCGGTAATGAGGGAGGCGATAAAAATTGTGTTTGATAAATCACAACACAGAAATTGCCGGTGGCACATAATAAGGATGTGGGATTATGAACTCGAGGAGTTGTACAAGGTGCACAGGGACAAAAATCTAAAGGAAAAACTGGAGTCTCTGATAAATTATCCTCTTGGTCCTACACAATTTGAGGTAGAGTGGGGGAAGCTAATGGATGAATGTGGCATAGGGGAACACCCAGCGATTGTAGCATTGTGGCAGAAAAGGAAAAGATGGATTGCAGCATATTTTAAGGGCATGTCTTGCGGAAGAATGACTTCAACCCGAGAGATCCGAGAGCTAGAACGAGTATTGAAAGATGGATATGTTGGCGGTGTGACAACATTGCATATGTTTGCAAAGAGGGTACTTGACTCCGTTCGGCACACAGACCACATGGATGCTGGGGAGTCGCACTACTCACAGGTATTCTTAAAACTGCAAACCCCAAAACATATGATTGCAAAACCCTGTTAGTTCAATGATTACAACGCGCTGTTTTATGTATGATTGCAAAAAGAAACATATGTCTGTTTGCAACAACTGATTGTGTGTGATTACAAAAAAAAGACTGAAATTTTTTTAATGCAAATCATGTTAATTTGTGGTTTTGCAAAAAAACATGTTTGGTTAAAAAATTTTTAGTTAGTCATTGCACCAGTGTGTGATTGCAACTAAGTTGGGTGACTGATTGCAACTAAAGTGAGTGATTGCAAAAAGCTGCTGGTTTATTTCTGTGACTCCAAAAAAGAAAACGAAAAATAAACCAAAGGTGTGTGATTGCAACAATTTGGCGTGACTGATTGCAAACAGTAGTTATGTGCGGTTGCACAAAAAAAGAAACCCTGACTTTGTCTGTGTGGTTGAAAAAGCTAGTTGGTTGTTTGGAATATGATTGCAAGCCTGGGTAGCAAGTGATTGCAAAAAACTAAAGTATGTCATTGCAAAAAACTGCTGGTTTATTTCTGTGACTGCAAAAAAAAAAGAAAAAAGAAAAACTGAACAAGTGTGCGATTGCAACAATTTGGCGTGCGTGATTGCAAACAGGGGGAATGTGCGGTTGCAAAAAAAGAACCTGACTTTGTCTGTGTGGTTGAAAAAGGAAACTAGGTTGTTTGAAATATGATTGCAAGCTCGGGTAGCAAGTGATTGCAAAAACCTAAAGTGTGTCATTGCAAAAGCTCGTGGTTTATTTCGTGACTCGCAAAAAAAGGAACTCGACTTTGTCCGTGTGGTTGAAAAAGGAAACTTGGTTGTTTGGAATATGATTGCAAGCCTGGGTAGTAAGTGATTGCAAGAAACTAAAGTGTGTCATTGCAAAAACTGCTGGTTTATTTGTGTGACTGCAAAAAAAAGAAAAAAGAAAATGAGCCAGTGTGTGATTGCAACTATTTGGCATGCGTGATTGCAACCAGGAAAAATGTGCGGTTGCAAAAAAAAGAACCTGACTTTGTCTGCGTGGTTGAAAAAAGAAACTTGGTTGTTTGGAATATGATTGCAAGCCTGGGTAGTAAGTGATTGCGTAAAAACTAAAGTGTGTCATTGCAAAAGCTGCCGCTTTATTTCGTGATCGCAAAAAAAAGAAAAAGAAAACCGAGACGAGTGTGTGATTGCAAATATTTGACGTGCGTGATTGCAACCAGGGATTATGTGCGGTTGCAAAAAAATGAAACCTGATATTGTCTGTGCTTGGAAAGCTACTTGGTTGTTTGGAATATGATTGCTAACCTGGGTAGTAAGTGATTGAAAAAAACTAAAGTGTTTGGTTGCAAAATCTGCTGGTTTATTTCTGTGACTGCAAATTAAAGAAAAAGAAAAACTGGATAAGTGTGCGATTCCAACTATTTGGTGTGCGTGATTGCAACAACGTGTTACATGTGATTGCATTGTGATATGTCTGCGGTTGCAATAAAAATGTAATGATGAAAACCGAAATTCAAAATTCTGATGTGCAGGCCGAGGTTGTCAGGGCATGCAAATCACGGTTTGATGAGCAGCTCAGCAGGATGTACACGCGGGCAGTGTATAATGAATACAAGAGGGAATATGCTAACAGAAAACGGCGTTTGTGATTGAGCTCGATCCGGATGTTGAATGCGGTTACTTGGTGAAGCATGAAAAAGGAACAGGAGTGTTCTGTTGGGCACAACACGCATTCAAGGTGCTAGCTGACAAAAAAGAGGGTATATATAAATGCGAATGCATGCAATGGGAGCACACAGGGTTGTGTTTGCATGCACGTGATCAAAGTATTCACCCACCTGCAAGTGCAGAGCATACCAGAAAAGTACATTCTGTGGCGATACACACGTAATGCGAGATCTGTAGTTCCATGGGACAGGCACGATGTTCGGGTTGCGACTCATGCTGACACAGAGCAAACGAGAATGTCAAAGCTGCTGCCCAAGTTAATGCGCCTGTGTAGAGCGGGAAGCAAATCTGACCATGCTTATGCTGAGACTATCCGGCACATCGACATTATAACTCCCGGTATTGAGCTTCTACAAACAGCAGAGACCGCTTGCTTGTGAGATGGAAAGTGGTGATTTGCATGAAAATGGGGATAACGAGATGGGTCTAGTTTGTGTCCGACCAACGGATGAAAGTGGTGACGCCACCGTGGAAACCGCTATAAATCCTATTAACCCTACCACACCAAAAATAAACCATGTGCACGGTTCGCAACTACCCCGGGGCGGTGTGATAGTGACCGAACCACCCATGTCTAGCACAAAAGGTAGGAAGCCTGTGCCGCAAAGAAAATCCTCCAAAAACACTATGATACCGATAATCCTTACAAGCACATACGGTGGAGGTAAGGGTGTGAAGGAGTGCCAAACTCTGTCATGTTAGGGGGCACTACAAGACAACATGCCCCCAAAACCCAAACGAAGCAAGGTAGCGTAAAAACAAAGCCAAAAAAAGAGGTGCAAAAACCGAAGGTTGGGCTCAAAGAAAAAGAGGCCGCCCAAGAGTAAAAAACGGACAAAACGGAGATCGGGAAGGGCGAGTGAAGCGAGATGAAACACAAAAATCTGAATGCGGTGTAGTTCTCGGCAGCCAGCCGCAAGCACGTGGCGCGATTGCTCGAATCAGAAGAGCGACCTCGCGCGATGTTGACTACTGGGATGACTATGAATCTGAATGAATACAATATAATTTATCCAAAAAATAGCATCTGGTTTGCAAAAAAAGAACTGCTGTGTAACAAAAACTATCTGATTGCAACTGTGATTACAAAAAATACTGAAAAACACTGTTTTTTGCAGCCCCCCAAAATGAATGTGTGTCGATTGCAAAAAAGCTCGTTTAGAAAAAAATGAAAAACCGCTCGCATGACTCGTCGATTGCAACTAGATTAATGTTTGCTTGATGTGGTGCAAGACAGATGAAAAATACGGTTGATTGCTTAATAGGTTACAGTGTGGTTGCAACCACTGATGTGTCACGATTGAAAAAAAACAGTTCAAAAAAAGCACCATGCCATGAAGCTGTCAGATTGCAACTAGGTTGGTGTTTGCTTGATGTGGTTGCAACCTCGTGAAAAAAGACAGGTGATTGCAACATCCAAAAACATGTGGTTGCAACATCTGATGTGCAGCAATTGCGAAAAAATGACAGTTGCAAAACCAAGATGTAGGTGATTGCTTGCGCCCTTATAGCAGTGTCATTGCAACTGCCGCTTACGTGTGTTTGGAAAAAAAGAAAAAAAATAACTGAGCCAGTGTGTGATTGCAACAATTTGGCAAACGTGATTGCAACCAGGAGTTATGTGTGTTGCAAATGGAAACCTGACTTTGTCTGTTTGCTTGCAAAGCTACTTGGTTGTTTGGAATATGATTGCAAACCTGGGTAGTAAGTGATTGCAAAGAACTAAAGTGTCTCATTGCAAAATCTGCTGGTTTATTTCTGTGACTGCAAGAAAAGAAAAAGAAAACTGAACCAATGTGTAATTGCAAAAAATTTGCGTTAGTGATTGCAACCAGGAGTTATATGTGTTTTAAAAAAAAGAACAGATGCAAAAAAATGAGACTGCGATTGCAACAAAAAAAAACAGTTGCAAAAAAAAAACAGTTGCAAAAAACACACAAATAAAAAAATGCGTCTGCAAAAAAAAAACCTGTTCAAAAAGAAAAAGCTCCATAACATGACACTGTCAGATTGCAACTAGGATGGTGGTTGCAACCTGGTGTATATACAGGAGATTGCAACATTCTTCACATGTGGTTGCAATAGCTGATGTGTATCAATTGCAAAACATGACAGTTGCGAAAACCAGAATGTGGGTTATTGCTTGCACCCTCATAGCAGTGTGATTGCAACCTTAGAGCAGTGATTTTGCAAAAAAAAGAGTTTCAAAAAAACACGGGTAAAAAAAACACCAGTTTCAAAAAAAAAGCTCCGTGCCACGACACTGTAAGATTGAAGCTAGGTTGCAACCTGGTCCAAAAATACTGGTGATTGCAACACCCTTTGCAGTGTGTTTGCAACGACTGATGTGCTGCAATTGCAAAAGAAAAAGACAGTTGCAAACCAGAATGTAGTTGATTGCAAATCATGTATCAGTGTGATCCCCTTATAGCAATGTGATTACGATTGCAAAAAACTGGTAAAAAAAACTTCGTGCCACGACACTGTGATATTGAAGCTAAGTTGCAACCTGGTCCAAAAATACTGGTGATTGCAAACATCCTTTGCAGTGTGTTTGCAACGACTGATGTGCTGCGATTGCAAAAGAAAACGACAGTTGCAAACTAGAATGTAGTTGATTGCAAATCATGTCTCAGTGTGATTGCACCCCTTATAGCAATGTGATTGCGATTGCAAAAACTGGTAAAAAAGCTTGGTGTGACTAGTTTGGTCTTTGCTTGATGTGGTTGCAACTTCGTGAAAAATACAAGGTGATTGCAAACATCCTTGACCGCTGATGTGCTGCGATTGCAAAAAAAAAACACAGTTGCAGAAACAACACATGTGAGTGATTGCAATTTTATCGCGTGTGTGGTTGCAAAACAGGTAAAGGTGGATTGAAAAAAAAACACTCCATGCCGAATAAAAAAAAGAAGGTGCACAAAAATACATTGCCAGAGTTCAAATTCACAAAATCAAACAAAAAAAGGACTTAAAAAGTTGCCACATCACATGATATAGTATTTTCGTACTGCCACGCATAACATGTCGCATACAGATGCAGATAAACACACAGATATAACATGTTTTTTATCCCAAGGATCCTAAAAGTCCACAGACCGCCTTCTTGTCATCTTCGAGATCAAGACGGCGTCCCCGATTCTCGTACTTGTCCGGCATTGCGGGAGATCGGCCGGGTTGAGGGGGTGGAAGATTTGATAGTGCGGCATCTCACATCCGTAAATGACGCCGTTGAATCGCAACGAAGATAAAAAACACACATTAAAAAAATATAGCTATTTCGACAGTACGGTAAAAAAATGCACATACAGAAAACATAGAAAAAAAAGAGAAAAGATGTAAAAAATGGATCAGTTCACATCACGCATTACCGGGTTGATTTCCTCCGTCATCTTGTTCCCATCATAGTACTCCATGTACTTCCAGACAAAAAATAGGCAATCATTGGGGCCAGCTTGCTTGGGGACTTCAATGAAAGGCTTCCTCCAACCACTAACTCTGGGCAACTTGAAGTAGGACACCTTCTGGAAAGCTGCATCTATGATTGGAATTTTTGCAAACACATGCTTGTGACGTTCTACAGGATCCGTGCATTTCATGAAGTAGTCGTTCGAGTCCAGCACATCAATGCGATTATGCATGAAGTTGAAACAATAAACAAAGTAATGTCCTGCGTCATGGATAGGGACAAAGATCTGGTGCAAAAAAACAAGAGTGCAGGGGGACAAAAAATGATTAGTGTATTGATTACATCTAGTGTTGATGTGTGATTGCAATTTCATTTATGATTGCAATTACTCAAAAAAAATATTAATTAAAAAAAGGGTTGCAGATTATAATTTTGCAATTGCAACTTTGAAAAAATGTTACAAGAAAAACAGACTGTATTTGAGAAAAAAGATGTCTGCTAACCAGTTTTGCTCTTGACAGATCGTAGTTTATGCACTCGGTCATCGGTGGTTCCGAGACGACTTTGAATTCTTCGTCTCGGATTTATCCTCATTGAGACTCGCGTCGCAACCATTAATATTCCACCGCACACGGGGGGGGGGGGGCAAAAAAAAGCCCATTAAAACAAAAACTAGATCAGTCACAACAAAAAATGTTGTTGTTTCAACAAAGTTGTTGTATTGTATTAAAAAAAACGGACGATTGAAAAAACAAAAAGGCTTACATAGAAACCAAATCGTGAGAAACACCCGTACCCAAACGAATCAAGCTTGTGCACAATGTCATCATGCCGCATGCAATGCACCACGAAATCGATCAAGGAAGACTCTCCCAACTTGTCGTTTGAGAAACCGTCAATGAGTTGTTGTCCGATAAATTCAGCAAGAATGCCAAACTTCAATAAAGTCCTCCTGCACCAAAAAATTCCAAAATGAAATCAATGTGGTTGCAAACGCCTCGTGTGATACTTCCAAAAAACACGGTGTATGGTTGCAAAACCAACTTGTTAACCGTGATTGCAACTCCCGTGCATTGCAACTGGGTTTGACAACATGTGAAATTGGTCTGTGTGAGTGGTTGCAAAAAAAAACTGCTGAATGTGTGATTGCAAAAAAAAGTGTGCAAATTGCAAAACTGCATGTGTAACAGTTGCAATGCCAGTATGAAACAATTGCAACTAGGTTTGACAACATGTGATTGCAAATTGGTCTGTGTGAGTGGTTGCAATCATAAAAAAGTGCTGAATGTGTGATTGCAAAAAAATGTACAAATTGCAAAACTGGGAGTGTAAGAGTTGCAATGCCAGTTAGAAAACAATTGCAACTAGATTTGACAACATATGATTGCAAATTGCTGTGTGAGTGGTTGCAAAAAAAAAGTGCTGAATGTGTGATTGCAAAAAAAAGTGTACAAATTGCAAATCTGGGAGTGTAACAGTTGCAATGCCAGTATGAAAACAATTGCAAAACATAAAAAATACACAGTAAAAAAAAAGAAACATACTATTGAAGCTCAGGTTCAGATATGATCTTCTGCCTTAGATAAACAAACCTTTGGAAACAGTATGTCGGGGCGCTTGCGTTTTATCCGGAACGGAGATACGAACTCGGCGAGCCTCCTCATCACTCGTCACCTAGGCGCTTGAAAATCGGCCCTCGAACCTTGCCGTAATCGACGAGACCTTCGACACTTCGTCTTGTGAAAGACGGATCGGTGGAGTCAAATTAGCAATATCATCACGGGACTCCGGAGGAAACTCGACATCGTCGACCGATGAAGGGGGTCTGCCGCAAAGGTGCCTCCACGCATTCCAACACAACATTGGCTTCCCGGCGAGAGAAAATCTAACTTTTTCTCATACTCGGCACGCTTCTTAGCATACGCCTTTGACGAGTTGCATCTCCACCGCTTGTTTATCTTTGATGCGGAAGGCTCCTTCCGTAAAGCAAGCAATGTTCGCGTCCGACCTTTTCGGATTTACGCTTATGATCTTCTTCTCCTTCTCTTCACCTTCTTGTCAGCTCCAGCCTTTTTCTTTGACTCAAGCTTCTTGGTAGCACCAACATTTCTCTTGTTATCAGCCTCGGCCTTCTTCCTCCGGATTTCATCAGCTGCATCTTTTTTGCTCATCACGAAATCGTCGCTCTGGCTCTGATGATCTTCAGTTGCAGCTTGCTTGCCTTTTTGTGCTTTTTCAGGTTCAGCACTCTTGCTCGGCATGGCTTGTTCTGTAATTGCAACAACGTAAAAACTGTGAATAAAAAACGAAAAGCATGTACAGTGTTTGCAATCTATTTTTGTGCGTGTCATTACAAAAAAATTTGCCATAACAGTGTGTGTTTGCAACTGTTTTACGTACGTGATTGCAACCAGAAGTTATTTGTGGTTACACCATGACTGTATTATGTGTGGTTGAAGAAACTTGGTTATTTGGTTATTTATGATTGCAAGTCTGAGTAATGTGCAATTGCAACAGCGGAGTGAGTTGTGATTGCAAAAAAAAAAGCCTAGACAAGTGTATGGTTACAAAACCTGTTGTTGCTTGCTCATCACTAGATTTCCCTTCCATGCCTTGTTCGGATGAAGCCGTCTTCAAAGCTAACGCAAAGAAGCAAGCTTTTTTCTTCTCTTCTTCAGCTGCAAACTTTTTCTTATCTTCCTCAGCAGCCTTCTGCTTAGCTTCTACTTCAGCTGCTGAGGGCATCATATGTGGCAGTAAAAAAAAGTTATAATTGCAAATATAAATACAAACAAACTGCAATGTTGGTGGTGGGTGGGTTACAAACCGTCGCCTCGTTGCGGCCTTTTTAATCTCTTCCTCGGCGGCCCTTCGCTTGGATTTACGCTTCACCGCTGAGTGCATCATATGTGGCAGTAAAAAAAGAGTTATAATTGCAACTATAAGAGCAAACAAATTGCAATGTTGGTGGTGTGTGGGTAACAAACGTCGGGCCGCCTCATTTGCGGCTACGTTCGAAGCTTCCTCTTCGGCGGCCTTCGCTGGGCACGCGCCGGTCGAGTGAAACATATGTGGCGGTTGAAAAAAAAAGAGTTATAATTGCAACTATAAAGTGCAAGCAAAGCGCAATGTTGGTGGTGTGTGGGTTACAAACCTGCTCGCCGCCTCAGTGCGACCCCTCTTTGAAGCTTCCTCATCGGCGGCCTTGACTTATCTTCGCTTCGAATTTCTTGAGTGTGAAATATGTCACAGTAAAAAAAAGTTATGATTGCAAATATAAGTGCAAGCAAGCTGCATTGTTGATAGTGTGTGGGTTACAAACCTGCTGCTGCTTTCAACGTCCTCTCGTCTTCCAAAGTCTTTTTATCAGCCTCAGCCTTTCTCCTCTGTTCGTCTTCGGCATTCTTCTTGGCTTCCTCGGCTTCAGACTCTCTCTTTGAGGCTTCCTCTTCTTCAGCCTTTCTTCTTGCCTCCTCTGCAATATTCTTCTCAGCCTCAGCATCTTTGAGTTTCTGCCTCCTCTCCTCCCTGTCAGTCCTCCTTGCATAAGTTCTAGTGAAGCCGTGTTATGGGGCGAGAAAAAAAAAGAGTGGATAGTTGTGGTTTAGCCAGTAAAAAAAACAAAAAGAAATAAAATAAAAAAAGGATTGCAACTGTAAGTACAACCCAACTGCAATGTTGGTGGTGTGTGGGTTACAAACCTGCTGCTGCTGATGCTGCTGCTGCTGAGGCTGAAAATAATAGGATTGAGGAAAAAACAAACAAATCAAAAATTGCAAAAAAAGAAAAACAGTGAAAAATGCTTATGATTGCTAGATTGAGTAACTAATTGCAACTTTCCATGCGGTGTGACTACATTAAACCCTGAGAGGGGATTGCAACCTGGGTGTAAAAAAAAGAGCTTACATCAAACTGGTGGGGAGAGGGAGATATTAAGGAAGCACTCCTCATTGCAACAGTGTGTCTTGGCTCACGCGGGGGCTCGTCTGCATTGTCCCCAGCGCGAGGAGGCGAATCAAAAAGTCCAAGAATTTCATCAACATTTGAAATGTTGCCAGAAAGGTGTGGGGGGCTGCAAAAATAAATAAAAGAGGAAGATGGTGAGTAAATAAAAATAAAATACAGATCCTTTAGACTAAAATATAAAAAATATATATTCTTACTTCTATCGAAACTACCATGTTCAATGTCATGACCGGTGGGGGTGGTGTTTGCTCAACGTTTCGCTATCAACATCACCCCGTGCGGGGGTTTTCATCGTGCGCGCCGCCTTCATATACCTCCATTTCAATTGGGGCCGGGAGCGTCGAAAACACCATCATCCGTGTCCGCCCCGGGAACGTCTTCCATACTTGATTCTCGTTGCCGGTCGTTGTTGTTAAACACAGAAATAAAAGTGTTATTGCAAAAAAATGCTATATTAGTGTGTTTGCAACCTTGGGTGTGCATGATTGCAAAAAAAGTAGTGATTACATATAAAATAAACTGCAGTTTACATCTGATTGAAAACAAAAAAAGGTGATGTGAGATGTATGTTTGCAAAAAGGTTGTGTGTCTGATTGCATCTTCTGCTTACATGTGGTAGCAACATGATTATGAAAAAAATATATATATAAAGAAAAAAGATCATACCAGTTGATGGTTGTGTGACATTCGCAGCCTTCCTCCTGCGACCCTTGGAAGCTTGCTTGGCAGCTGCAGCATCCGCAAGAAGCTTGTTGATGCTGCTAACGCACTCCTGATGAGCTGACGCCATGAGATCACGTTACCTTGTTGCGTACTCAAAAGCCTTCCTTGCATACTCCTGTGCACGTTTAGTGCTTTTGTCAAACTCCTTCAAGATAGCCAGCGCGTCTTCCTTCCTGCTCCTTCCAACTAAATCAGAAAGGGCGGCTAAATGCGATGCGCAAACTTGGGTACTCATAGAAAACGGGGAGGGGAGCTATTTGTGGGGCCCATGACCGCCGGGATCATGGAAGGTGCTAGGCCCGGGAGCCCCCGCCGAAGCGGCGGATGCACTAGCCCCGGCGGCAAATGTAGCGGCTGCCGAGTGGGGCGCGAGGTCCTGCTGCAAGTTGGGCGACACACACAGCCGTAAGCCCCTCATCATCCGCATCTTGGGCGGGGCCAAATGCGGGGATGGGCGATCTTGTCAAAGACCCCACGGGAGCGCCGTAGCATGTGTCCGTGATACTTTTCAGCTGCAAAAAACAAAAAAGTTGGAGTAAAAAAAACAGTGGTGACATTTGAAAAAAAAGAAAAAAGAAAAGAAAGTGTGATTGCAAAAGAAAACAAACCCTGAGATGTCCAAACTCAACATTGTCGCCGCCGACATCCCCCCGCGGTCCCGGTTGAGTATAGCTTGAATCATCTTCGAGGCCGGGGAAGGAGCACGGGGGGATGCAAAAAGGGCTTGTCCGGAATCCGTGCTTGCAAGTTGTCGACGTATAACATACGCAAAAAAAAACAGTGATGAAGCAAAAAAACTGTGTGTGATTGCAAAAACTATTTAAAGTGTATGATTGCAAAAACTATTTAAAGTGTGTGATTGCAAAAACTACTGGTTTATTTCTGTGACTGCAAAAAAAGAAAAAGAATTGAACCACTGTGTGATTGCAACTATTTGGCGTGACGGATTGCAACAAGTAGTTATGTGTGGTTGCAAAAAAAGAAACCGAATTTGTACGTGGTTGAAAAGCTACTTGGTTGTTTGGAATATGATTGCAAACCTGGGTAGTAAGTGATTGCAAAAGACTAAAGTGTGTGATTACAAAAATGCTGGTTTATTTCTTTGACTGCAAAAAGGGACAAAAAGAAAAAACTGAACCACTGTGTGATTGCAGCTATTTGGCATGCGTGATTGCAACCAGTAGTTATGTGTGATTGCAAAAAAAGAAAGAAAACCTGACTTTGTACATGTGCTTGCAAAGCTACTTGGTTATTGGAATATGATTGCAATCCTGGGTAGCAAGTGATTGCAAAATCTAAAAGTGTGTGATTACAAAAACTGCTAGTTTATTTCTGTGACTGTAAAAGGGACAAAAAGAAACTGAACCAGTGTGTGATTGCAACTATGTTTTGTGTGTGATTGCAAACAATAATTATGTGTGGTTGCAAAAAAAGAAAACCTGACTAGGTTATTTGGAATATGATTGCAAACCTGGGTAGCAAGTGATTGCAAAAAGGTGCAATGCCAGATTGAAAAATAGTAAAAAAATATATGATTGCAACAACAGTATGTAAACAGTTGCAAAAAAAAGCAATGAAACAAAAAAAGAGCAGGAAAAGATGCGTGTCTGACTTGAGCTTACCACTAGAAAGATGGTGCATCCGCTGATGGGTGCATTGATGCCTTTCTGAGCATAATCCAGCTTGTATAATCGGCGACAACGGCGGAGAACTGTCAACAAGCGCCTTGCACCAATTCCTAGTGCCAATGTTCGAATATCCCGGGTATATCTTACATCATCGAGCACGATCTTGGTGTCGGTGTTTGAGAACAAAGCAAACACGGAAAGCGGCCATGAAAAAAGCTCTTAGACCAAGCTCCCCGGTCAATGAACGGTTCTTCGATCCGGCGGTTATGTGTTTCACGGTAATGCCCTTCCTCGAGTTGTAAGAAGGGCCAACAATCCGTAAGCCGAGCCGATCACGCTCGGCACGGGCATCTGCGTCGGACATTGGGAGCGGGTCACCTCCGGCATTGGGAATGCGCATGGCACACCACACGGCGTGATGGGCGACATTGATCTCTTTGCCGCCACCAATCTCAAGCTTCATTGTCTGCGGATTGAACTTCCGCATCGCCCAGGTTGCTAACATCCCTCTTGAGGTAATTGGGCTTGAAATTCGGAAGACCCCCAAAACCTTTTGCGACTACTTGACCCTTAAGATCATTTGGTAAAGCATTGATAAGCTTGATAAAACTCGCGAGGGGAGCATCGCATGGTGTGGCTTCAATCTGCCCTTGTCACCATCGCCAACGGCGGCCGGAGCGGCATCATCGCCGTCATCGTGTCCGGAACCTTCACCATCCGGGGCAAAATCTTCATCATCTTGTTCTTCATCTCCTTGCTCTTCAGCAGTGCTAGCCAGCGGCGGTGTTGGCAACCTGAGCCTTTTCCGCCTCTCACGGAGTCTTTGTAAATTGTCAGCCTTCCTCTTCTCAGACAACCGAGTAGAAGATCGAGTATTTTGACCACCTTGTTGTTCACCTTGCTGACCGCCTTGCTCCATTATAAAAAGTATAACAACTGAAATAAAAAATATATGAACATAAACAATCATCAAAAATAAAAAAATGCACAGTTTGCAACTTCTATGATAAGGCAATTGCAACTCCTATAAACCAGTAACACAAAAAAAACTGCTAATGCTAATAAAAAAAGATTTAATACTAGACAAAATTGCAACTCCTGTAAAGAAAATACAGGATACAGTTCTCACAATATCAAACTGCTACACAAAAAAATACATAAAAAATCCTGTCTAATACGACAATTACAACTTCTGCTGTGATTATGATTGCAACTGCAACAAATTAACCAGTTACAAAAAAAAGCTACAACACATACAAAAACACTATTGCTGTGTCTGCTTAACAGGTTGCAACTCCAGAAATAGGGAGATTGCAACACGTAATACGGCGGTTGATAACAATGAAATCAATCAAAGCCATGCGTGCTAAGACGATTACAAACCTGCTTGTGATTATAGTTGCAACTCCACGCAATTAACAGTTGCAAACAAAAATGTGACAGAAAGCTACAGCACCCGCAACAAACGTTTCTAGTGTAATTGACCGGTTGCAAACTCAGTAATAAGTCGATTGCAACTTCTGTGATGCAACGGTTGCTAACAATGAATCAATCAAACCCCCCACCTGCAACAAATGTTTTCTAGTGTAATTGACCGGTTGCAAACTCAGTAATAGGTCGATTGCTACTTCTGTGATGCAACGGTTTCTAACAATGAATCAATCAACCCCCCTAACTGAAAAAATTAAAAAAATAACACGACGGGAGCGCATGCGATTTTTACACCTAGCCACGTCTGATCGAATATGAAAAATCCAATGAATGGAAAACACAAAAAAATAGTCAGTAAAAACTCTAACGAAAAAAGTAGCAGCAATATCATCTGAATGAATAACAAAAATCATTCACGCCCTCATTCACCACCCCCCGGGCCACACAAATACCCTAACAAAAAAAAAAATGAAAGGGGCGAGAGGTCGGGCGGCATACCTGCGAGCAATGTGTTTCGTGAACGCAGTGGGGAAACGTCGCTGGGGTCTCTCCCGCCTCACCACAGTCGCCCCCCGCGGGTTTCCCCCCCCCCCCCCCCCGCCGCGCGGAGAGAAAGAGGAAGGCGACGGAAACGCGGCGCGAGAGAGAGGGGTGATTCGCCGCTCGGAATCCCGACGAGCACTAAAAGCTTCACGAAGTCGATCGCTCCACTTCAAAGCCGACGAGAAAACCTCTCTTCGCCGGCGAGGGCGAAGCGGAGAAGACGAGAAAGTGGAGAGAGTGGTAACGGGTCGGGGGGAATTGAATGAGAGAGTGACGGGGGAGGAGTTTGTAATAAGGGGGCCAAACGTGGGTGGTTAACGAAGGAGGTCGTGGGTGCGGTTTTTTTTAATCGGTTGTGGGGTGCGGTTATGACGGCGGTTCCGCGCCCCCGCGCCACCCACCGGCCCGCGCGCGCCCCGCCCACCGGTTAAAGAAGCCTGGTTGGTTCGGTTAGTTGGGCACGGGTGCATTCGCTATAGAGAATGCACCCGGGTGCATAATATATATATATATATATATATATATATATATATATATATATATATATATATATATATAGGGCGTGTTTGGCATGACTCTAAAGCCAAGCTACATGCCAGAGTCGGGTGAAGCTAGCCAAACACCCCGGTTGATTTCCCCACCAGTTCTACCTTCCCACGGGTGTGTCGGCGATGCTATGGCACCGTGCCGGCCGTCGCAACCGACACCAGCGGGGCCGCCGCATCCGAGGAGGGGATCGAGACGCTGCATATCCAAGGAGGTCAGCCGACACCTCCTCAACTTTGTAAGTCTCTCGCACCACCGATGCTAAGTCCAAGCCCCCGTCGGATGAGGTCACCCCAGATGCGGTCGAGGCGAGGGCGAGGCGGTGTGAGCTACACTCTCGACAGCGGGAGGAGCTCAGGCCCACGGGCATGAAAGAAGCGGGCGAGGACGTCGTGCAAGGAAGAAGAGAAAATTGTGCCTGACAGGTGGGTCGTGGGACCCACAGTTGAGGATGGTGCTGGTAGCGAAACACCCCAATTTAAGTATGGTGTTTTGGAGTGGAGTCAGCTCAACTGAACTTAGAGCCATCTCAAACACACCCAATACGAGTAAAAATAACTTTGCAGCTTAGGTATGCGATTCGAAACGTTGGCTGGAAGCCTGGAACCTGGAAGCTGAAACGATTATGGTGTTAGACTGGTTGTTAATTACTAAAGCCTACAGTACTAATTACATACATATAAGTCTTGGGCCTCACAGCTCAATGGGCCCACGGCCGTCGCCCCGCCTGCCCACCCCCTAGAGCCGGCCCTGGATGGCAGTTAGCGATACACTACCAGAGAAACACACATATGTCATATGTGCGCTCACCAGGCCCGCCTCCTGCACGAGTGCGCTCGGTGGCCCCAGTTGGCCGCCGGCGGTCGCGAGCCCCCGCGCCGGTGGGAGCCCTTCGGCTCGTGGAGAAGCAAAACGAGAGAGAGGGTGAGAGCGTGGTGACTATTTGTAAGCCAGTAAGGCAACCGTCGTGCCGCGTAGGCTATCCGCATTCGTCATACTCCAAATCCACCCCTTAAAAGGAATATTTTTGCTTGGTCATCAGATTTTGCAGCACAGTACCAATTTTCCCGCACCCGCCACCCCTATATCCTGTACTCCATACCAACTAACAACTCCCGGGCCCACACATCAATTTTTTACTATTCTTCCCACCTCACCCCGCCGCCCCCCTCTCTCCCGCTGGTTCGCTCCGCCCTGCGAACAACCGCCGCTCGCCGGCGCGGCTCTTCCTCCCGCCTCCTCCTGCGGTGACCGGCGCGGCTCCTCCCCCGCGGAGGCCGGCGGCACCCCTCCCTCCCCTCCCCTACCTCTGGTGCGTACTATCCCCATCGGAGGCGAGCTCGATTCCATCCCCTACCTCCCCTGGATGCGCGCCGACATACCTCATCCTCGAGCTCCTCACAACGGTCTCCCTCCATCCCTATCTCTCTCCGTCGGCGCCCTTCAGCGGTGCGCCCCATGCTCCCCCAGACGGCAGCCGTTGGGATGGCGTTTGGACGGCGGATCCGCGCGCGTCGACCTCTAGCGGATCGAGTGGGGGCGGCCTTCGTCCCCGTCACCGGTGCGCCGCCACCTCCCTCCCTTCGCCAACGCGCGGCCGTCCGCCGGCCGGGCGTGGCGGCCGGCCACTCGCCTCGGCCCCGTGGCGGAGCGTTGTTGCCGGCTCGCTCTCCGGCACCTCCAGATCCCACGGAGGTGGAGCTCGAGCTCGGGCTCGGCGGCGACGACGATTCGAGGCTAGACAAGGGAGAGGCGACGATGACTTCTCCGGTGGTGCCTTCCTCTTCGAGCGCTCCGACGGCGTCTTCGGGCTCCACCTAGGGATGGCATCGGGTGGAAAACCCGGTGGGGGGTAGGAAACCACACCTGCCACCTGCCAAGATTTCTAGACCTGTCACCCGCCCCATCACCCGTGGCGGGTCTAATAATTCCCCATACCCGCCACCCGCGTGGGTAATGGGTACCCATCGGGTGATCCACACCCGCCTACCGTGAGGCCGTCGCTGCGCTGTAGCCCCGAGTCCTCGATGCACCCCGACCCTAACACCTGCCGAGCCGCACTCACGCACGCGCACCAGCTTGGAGGTCCAGAGCGGCGTCGCCGGCCGAGGTCTGGGAGCGGCGACGGTGCCCTGGACCCTGGTCGAGATCTCGCGTAGTGGCGCGGCCACGCGGGGGAGGGGCGGTGGATTGGGCGGTGCGGCTCGCGTAGGGGAGGTGCGGCGGGCGGCGCCGGGGCCGGTGGTGCTCGCGCGAGGAGGGACGACAGACGGCGGTCGGGCTGGTGGTGTTCGCGCAGGGAGGGGGTCGACGACCCAGCGCCTGGGCGATAGGAGCGGAGGGCACCTCGCAAGAATCAGAGAGAGGGTGGCAACGACTGGTTGGGTGGAATAGGAATTGGGAACAGTGAATGTTGATCTAGGGTTTCCATCCTTTATATATAACAAATTTTAAGTGAATGACTGGTTGGACCTACCTGTCATACTTAAATGGGTGACCCATCGGGTAACGGTTACGGGGTACTCAAGAATGCACCCGCACCCGCTTCACCCGATGGGTGAGGGTTTTCACCCATTAACAGACCCGTGGGGGGCAAATTCCCCCAAACCCGCACCCTAATAAGGTTTTTACTTGCGGGTAAACGGGTGGCGGGTACCCATTGCCATCCCCACCTCCCCCTCTCTCTACTGCGCCCCGCCGTCGGCTGCTCTGTTGTGCCCCGCAGAGGTGGTTGAGGATGGCTCGCCGAACCGTGGGCATGCGGGCCCGTCCCGCCACGTGAGCTCGTGGCGTATCCGGGGAGCAAGCCCAGGAGTAGGGGGTCCGGGACGCCGAGGTGCCGTAGCGTCTCGCTCCCAGTACCCTGATGCGGGGGTTTTCCCCCTAAAGGCGTATTGTAGTTCCTATGCAGTTTCTATCTAGTACGTTGGTGTGGATAGCCTTACGGACGCGGGACACGAGACGGGATGGGAGGGACAAAGGGAGCCTTAGGTATGGTTTTTCCTTTTTCTTTTACATTTTTCTATTTCTTTGTGCTCTCTTTATTTATTCTCAGTTTTTTATTTTCTTTTCATTTTTCTTTTTTGTCTCTTTATTTCAGTTTTCTAGCTTTATTTTATCGTGCATTTTTCCAAAATATGTTCATTTTTTATTTATTGCTTTTTTGTTTGTTCCCCTTTTATTTTTCTCCTTCCTATCCGTTTTCTTTATTTTTATTTTTATTTGTTTATTACTATTTATTTTCTTGTTTCATTTATATATTTTTTATATTTATTCTGCGTTCTTTTTCCTGAGTTTCTTTGTTTTCCATATTTTTATTTGTTATTTTTTGTTTTCTTATTTTATTTTATTTTTTATTTTTAACTTTCTTTCCCTTTGTTCTTTTCCTCCGTGTTTTTCTTTTAATTCTTTTTCTATCTCATGTTATTTTCTTCCACATTATTTTCTTTATATTTATAATGTTTGTTATATCTGTTATATGATTATGTATTCTTTTCCTTTTAACATTTTTCTCTCCATTAATATTTGTTTGTTCGAGATGAGATACAAATTTATTCTGGCTATAATAATAAGTTATTCCGGCTATAATAATATCTTATTCGGTCTATAATAATAATTTGATATGTCTATAATAATAACTTGTTCTGACTCTTATTTTGATTTGTTCTGAAACTACATTTGTTTTTGTTCGAGATGACATACAAACTTGTTCTAGCTATAATAGGATCTTGTTCTGACAGTTGTTATCATTTGTTCTAACACTTTATTTTGTTTGTGCAAGATGACATAAAAACTTGTTCTGGCTATAATAATAAGTTGTTCTGGCTATAGTAATATCTTGTTCTCGCTATAAGAATAACTTATTCCAACCCTTGTTATGATTTATTCTAACACTACATTTTTTGTTCGGGATGACATACAGACTTATTCTGACTATAATAGGATTTTGTTCTGACTGTTGGTCTCGTTTATTCCGACACTTCATTTGTTTTGTTCTAACTATAATAGAATATATAACCTTAATTAAAAAATATGAATAAAAAAGTTTGTCAAAATATAGTCAAGTGGGATCTTGTTTCGAAATTTTATTGTCAGAAATCCAATGATGCAATCAGAATTTAATTTTTGTGATTTATAGATTTTTTAATTCCAATTCGAATGTATGTGGATTATGTCATCAATTCTGTTTTACTACTCCACCCAAACCAATCTGACCCTGTTCTAGTTGCCCACTCCATGCCCCGTCCACCTTTTGACACACGGAACTGCCGCGACGATTTGTTTTTCTGTCACCACAGTGACCGCTAGATGCACCCGGGTGAGAGAGAGAGAGAGGAAAAAATAAGATGTAATGTGTGAAGAGGATGGAGAAGAGATTCAGTGGACAAGAATTACTAAGTATCGGGAGACAGACAGCGGTGGAGTGGAGGGATACATTAGTACCAGGTGGAAAAACCACCCGGTATAATGTGGGGCATTTTGTATCTAGTTGTGTCTATCCCCAGGTGGAAACACCACCCGAGAGTAAAGACTCGCACCAATGATTGCTGCCACACTATCATTTGGACACGAGGCCTTTAGTATTGGGTGGTATTATCAGTTAGGTCTAAAGGGGCGATGCGTTCAATGCCACGTCGATCCAGGGTCTTTAGTCCCGATTCAAAAATTCATTCGGGACTCAAAGTCTTAACCAAAGGTTGGTTCTCTACTAGTGGTGCCTTATACAAGGATTTCACTCTATCTCACTTATATTGTTGAAGCGTCCCCTCATCAGAGGTGACTAAATGTGACACAAATACCAGTCCCAGGAGGCTGATAACACATTTATTAGAACAGGTGGATCAGTTTTTTACATCACGGTGACACAGAGGGCACAGAAGTGCCAACGCTACAAGGAACAACACAAACGCTAACGACCACACTACGATACAAAGGCTTACAAAGCCTCATTAGAGTACCACACCATGGAAGCTCTCTGTGGAGGCCCTGGGTACACAGGCACAGTTGGGTGTAGGGCAGCGACCTACTCGACGTCTTCGGGAACGAAATCGGGATCCTCCTGCGAAAAACGAGTTAGTTAAACAAGGGTGAGCACATACGTACTCGGCAAGTCCAACCCCACCCGCGGAGGGGCTTATAAGCGAGATCATGCACATGATATAAATAACAAGGAACATGTTAAGGTTTATTTGAAACTCATTTACTCATGCAGGGGTTCATTTTCAAAAAGGTTTTCGCAAACCAGTTTTATAACCAAGGTGACTCAGTTGTTTTAAGAAAACCATTGTGGAACTACCGGACTCCCCGTCGCAGTAGCCCAGGCACACAGCCACACACCTTTCCCGAAAGCAACTCACACCAGAAAACATCCCAAACCAAACACTTGTTTTGTGACCACACCGTGACTCGCCCAATATCGTGGATACGGCTATTCGAATAGGTTTTACACTCTGCAGAGGTTGTACATCTTTACCCACAAGTAGGGTACCGTCACACGGAATCCTTAGTGCCGGTGCGGATCCTATCAAAGCCATTACCCACCTTAGCTAACCCTACGAGCCACCATGGAAGCAACCAAGGGGTTATCCCAATTAACCAGGGCGTACCTCACACAGAGCGTACCCCTACTCCTTGGTCTCCCGCCGTTCACCCGCACACCAGATGACAAGTAGATTAACTAGTGGGGTTTATGCTAAGCCGTTGCCACATACAACAGTCAAGTGGTTGTACGATGACTTGGGTCAGGTGAAATGTCACGCAACCCGGTCCTTAGCGACAAGATGGACAACTCCCAACACGCTCAACCACACAGGTACGAGCTCACCCATACTCCTGACACACACGTCCATCCCGTCTACCTAGTTCTTTACTCATTTTCCGAAATATCCCATTCCCATTTTTAAAGCACTCACACATTTTTAAAGCAATCATTTAGGCCAAACAAAGGTCCAATCATAGCAAACAAGGGTGGATATCCTACCATGTTTTTGCAGTAAAACAATATGCAATTTATAAAACGGGTATAGGGTTGTATTTATAAAACTAGGACCAAAGCATGCATCAAAGGATGAGGTTGAACTTGCCGTCTTCGAAGTCCTCGGGGAGTTCCGGCTCGACGTTCGGGATCTTAGGCTCGTGCTCGCAGTAGTCGGCTCCAAACTCCGGCTCGGGGTACCTTCCTTCGTTTACTTCGTCGACTATAGCGCACACACAGGCAAGCACGCAATCAATATAAGCACACACAATTTCTCCAGCTGAGCTCGAGGAAGGTAATTAAATAAAATAGGGAAATAAATATTATGTAGGGGGTTTTGGGTGAAGGATGGGTGGCGGTATACCCGGTACGGGTGTGAGGAAGTTTGGGTGCGATTTGGATTAAAATCGCGCATGAAATGACGGTTAAAGGAGGTGTTTAGGGCTAATTACATGGTTAGGACCTATTAGTAATTTAGGTTTAATGAATAAGGGCCTAACTATAACATTTAGACCTAGTGAGGGTTTTACTAAATAGCCTAGGGGTATAATCGTAAAGGAGCAGGGTTATTTTGGTAAGTAGTTCATGGTATAGGGTCTAATTTGAAAGGAGAGGGAGAGAATAAAGAGGAGGGGCTTGGTGGGGGGAAAAGGAAAAAGGCCAGGGGGCCTTTGGCTAAACAGCCATCTTCAACCTCCCCCCTTCTCCCGATTCAGAACAGGGGAGGGGGCAGGCCGCGCGGGGGCCGGTCCGGCAGGGGTCCCCGCCGGCGACCCTGGCCACGGCGACGGTCGGGGAGTGGGGGAAAAGGAAGAGGGGGTCGAGGGCTATCTATTCCGGTGCTCACCTTGGTCGGGGACGGCTTGTGGAGGTGGTTCCACGGCAAGGAGCGGCCGGCGGCAGGCTGCAGGCAATGGTGGCTAGGTGGCTCGGTTGGCGGTGTGGTGGGGCAGTGCGAGCTTGCTGGCGAGGTGTGGGGCGGTGAGGAGGTGGCGCCGGCCCTTTTATAGGCGTCGAAGGCCGGTTCCGAGGAAAAATCTCTCCGGCGACCTTGGCGGCGATCCGGTAGGGTGGGCCACGGTGGCCGGCCCATGATTGGTGTCGCGACGACTCCGGCGAGGTGACCCTTCAGCGCAGTGCTCGGTCACTTCACGGCCTAACACGGCCGGTGACGAGACAACTCGTGCAGTGACGCGTCGCGTCGGTCAACTCCGGGCGGCACGTGTCCTGCGGCGCGGCCGGCGTCCGACGCGTGCGTGCGTGTGCGGGGGCGCGGCGGGGGCGGCCGGCGTGTGCACGTGCTGCTGCTGCGGGGAGGCCTGGTGGCGTGTGGGAGTGGGAAGGGGGCCGGTGCGGTCAGCGCCATGCGCACGGGCCAGGAGGGGAGTGGCGCGGGGTCAAGGAAGAAGAAGGAAGGGAAAAAGAAAAGAAGGGAAGAAAAGAAAAGAAGAAAAGAAAACGAGAAAAGGAAAAAGAGGAGAGGGAGAAAAGGAGAAATAGGAAAGGAAGAAAAAATAAATGGGAAAAATGGGAAATGGTTTAGGAAAATTCAGAGAATTCCTTGGGAAAAATATGGGAAGGATTTTTGTGGAGTTTTCTGGCTTTTCGGGCGTCAGCGGGATTTTCGGGACGGCGGTGATGGCGAGGCGGACCGGCCGGCGGGACCGGCGCGGTGCGGGATTCCCGTCGTAGTGGCCGACCGCGGCCCCGGGGTGGCACGCGTGGGTGATGGCCGGGTGCGGGGGCGGTGCGGCGGGATTCGCGACACGCGCGCCGAGGGAAAGGAATCGACCGGGGTTTCGAAAGGGGGTAAATGAGCTCAGCGGAAAAGTTTTGAAAACACGCATGATTTATTAGGTGATTTATTGGGATAGAATGCGGGCGTTACAAACCTACCCCACTTAAAATGAATCTCGCCCTCGAGATTCGGCTAGTTTTCGAACAGGTGTGAAAGTTCTTTCTTCAACGCGTCCTCTCGTTCCCACGTGGCTTCTTCTACTCCATGTCTGCTCCATTGAACTCTGCACACACGTACTTCTGATGTCCTTGTTCTTTTGACCACTGTGTCCAAAATGTTGACGGGTACTTCCTGGTACCTAAGGTCTGGCTGTAGATCGATGGTCTCTACCGGTACTCGCTTTTGTTCGAGGACCTTCAAACATCTGCGTAGCTGGGAGACATGAAACACTGGGTGTATATCTGAAATCTCTTCTGGTAGCTCCAACCGGTATGCTACTGCTCTAACCCTCTTCAGTACCTTATACGGTCCAATGTACCGAGGGGCCAACTTTCCGTGCACCTCAAATCTCCGAGTCCCTCGGATAGGTGAAACCTTGAGGTAAGCGAAATCTCCAGGATTGAAGCTTGCTTCTCACCTCTTCTTGTCTGCATAGATCTCTGTCGGGATTGGGCGGCTTTCAACTTTTCTCGGATGTCGGCTACTTGCTCTTTGGCTTCCTTTATAAGTGCGGGCCCAACCAGGGCACATTCTGTCGGTGTTTTAGACCGACAACCTACTAAGGGGAGTACCCGAAGTAGATGAATGTGGCCTCGCCGAGATCGGTAACTCGAAGGAAGAGACACGTGGCACACAATTTAGACAGGTTCGGGCCGCGAGGTGCGTAATACCCTACGTCTTGTATGCTGCGTAGCTCTGGATTGATTGTTTACGATTACAAGATGATGCAATTGTACGCCGTGAGATGAGATGATGAGAGAGGGGTCCCTGCCTCGCCCCATATAGTCCGGGAGGCAGGGTTACAAGTCGGAGTAGGGAGAGAGTACTAGTCGAGTACGTCTAGGAGTCTTCCATACAGTGCGGGACATGTACAGCTTCCTAACCGAGTACTTCTCCTCCGTAGTCCTTGTGCTTCACGCCATCAGGTACCGTGCAACACAAGTCGGGTAGTCCCATGGGCCCACCGAGTAGTCGGTCCTGGTACCCACCGAAGTAGTGGGCCCAGGGAGGTCCATACGACAAGCCCCCGAGTACTTTGTAGTCGAGAAGGATTGCTTCAAGTAGTCTTGACGGCCTTAACGAGTAGTCCTCAAGCGTCCCCGAGTACTACAAGTCAAAAGTCCTCAAGAGTAGTCGAAGCATCCCGAGGCTGGAATGTACTCCAGCTGATGTCTGAGCAATCCTGAAGTCTTCTCGAGTAGTCCCAACCGTCCTCGAGTGCTGCCCTCGAAGGTCTTCAACAATGCCCGTGTTGTCCTGAAGACGAAGCTGATATGGAGGTGCGATTGCAAAATCGCACTCCATATGGAGTGGCCCCGAGTCTTAGGTTGAGTTGTAGACTCTGGCTGAGGGTCCATCTGAAGTTATGGCAAGAATATCCCGAAAAATCCGGAGAAAAAACCGAAGGACACGTGGCACGGAGCCCCCGAGCCTTGAGTCGAGTACTTCCTCTCGAATTGAAGGGTCATCTTGTAGAATGTGTCCTGAGATGCTCTTGATTCTTGACGCTTCCCAGGTAGTCGAGTAGAAGTAGCCGAGCCCCCGAGGTGAGGCGCGTCGACTAGTAGAATACGAAGAGTCACGCGCGGCCGCTGAGTCAGCCGAGCGCAAACTTATCCATCCGGTCGTTGGAGGGCCGCGTTGACTTATAAATAGAAGCCAAATCCCTTAGGGTTTTTCACCCTACGCAGCTGTAGCCATTTCAAATAGATCTTGGCCAGAATCGCCGCCAGCGCACACCGCCGCCGCTGTAGATGCGAGTGCGCCGCCGTCCGGAGCCACGGAGTAGCCCCCGAGCGAATGCGCGTGAAGACGCCGTGCACTTGGAGGATGAAGCTGTCGCCGTCCAAGACCACGAAGACCACCGGCGGGAAGAAGAGGAGCCGCGATGAAGCCGCTGGATCTGCCGCAGGGGCAGCACCGCCGATGTCTCCACCGCGTCCAGATCCGAACCGCGAGTGGAAGAAGTCGAAGGCGAAGACCGAAGACTTACTGGCCCTCCTCAACAGTGGATTCATCCGGGAGAAGGAGGTGGACATGTGAAGGGCCGCCGCCGGGGATCCATACCCGATGGAGAAAAGCGAAGACGAGATCCCGATGTTCGCGCGCTTCGTGGAGCGCGGGCTTGCGCTCCCGGCGAGCAACTTCTTCAAGGGGCTCATGGGGTACTACGGCATCGAGTACCTCAACCTCAACCCCAACGGTATTTTCCACACCGCCGTCTTCGTCCACTTCTGTGAAGCGTTTACGGGGATCAAGCCCCATTGGATCTGTTCGGAAGTTCTTCGGGTGAAGCCGCAACCGAGCGCCGGCAACCGCGGGTAGTCGGAGGAGCGGGAATCCGGATGCGGGAGGATGCCCCCGAGCGGTACCTCTCGTACAAGCTCATCGACTCCAACCAAGGCCGGAAGGCGAAGTGGTTCTACATCACGAACCACCACCCGGGGGTTGCCGAAGCCGAGCGGGAAGCGGCCCAAGCACCGCCGTGGTGGAACATGGAGCCGACGATGCGGGGAGGGGATCCGGCTCCGGAGTTGTTGGCGCGGATCAAGGGCGAGGGAAGCCGGGGGCGAGGGCCGAGCACGTGGCCTGCAGCTTCATGAAGCGCAGGGTGCAGCCACTGATGGCTCGCGACACCCTTGGATCAAGTACACCGGCGACGACGACACGTCGCGGATGCATAGAGACGAAGTCGACGACGGCGACATTGTCGACAAGCTGGCGCAGATCTTCAAGGACATGCCACCGTACACGGCGTGCCCCGTCCCGGAGTACTCCACCGCGCGCCCGCCGAAGGAGGTAAGTAGCCGTACCCCCGTGTCGAGTACCCATTTCGTGTGAGTAGTCGCGCTGATGAGTTGTGTCTTGCAGGACGACTTGAAGAAGTTTGTCTCCGAGCCGCAGCCGTCCCCTCAAGAAGTCGAGATCCCGGAGGAGGGGAAAACCAAGGCCAAGGAGCGGCAGGAGGTCGGCGAAGGAGACTACACCGTTGTCGTGGAGGACACGTCAGGCGAGGACGACGACAAGGAGACACTGCAGGACCACTTCCAGCTGCGGTCGAGTTCAGCCGTCCTGGCTTGCCTCACGTTCCCCTCGTGCAGGATCCACCGACTAGCCTGGAGGCTAGCCTGGCCGCGCCGCCGCGGAAGCCGCGCAATGCGTCCCGCAAGCGCGTGTCGAAGAAGTTGAAGGTCACTGAGACCACTTCCCCAGAGGTAAGCCATCTTGAGTAGTGTAGTCGAGTACTCGTGTCTCGAGTTCACTTGTTGATGAAGAAGTTTCCTTGCTTGCAGGAGTTGCCGCCTACGGAGCCCGTCGAGCAGGGCGTCGAAGGCGAGTGGGACACGGTGGGGGAAGCCACTGGGAGTCGTAGCCCAGCCCCCACTGTTGAAGAGCTTCTGGCGCAGATGGAGCGCCAGCCCCCTGCTCGTCAAGAGAGCACGGAGCAGCTGCTGCCGCAGAAGAAGTGGTGGCCGCAGAGGCGCAGGAGAGCGCTGCACCTGCGGCTGTCACTACAGAAGAGGAGGCGCAAGAGGAGGCGTCCGCCGAGGCTGGACTGGTGGACATCGCCAGCGTCCTCGGCGCCCTGACCGTGACTGTAGTCCGGTCAAGCTTGTAAGTGTTAGATCTTCCCGAGTAGTAGTTGATGTATTAGTCGAACTTGATTGACAACCAACTTGTGTACTCTGCAGGAAATCAACGGATCTGTCCTGGGAGGGGGATGAACCCTCTACAGCGGTGGCGGAAGAGGAAGCCGCGCCGCCCGCCGAGGAGTCCGCTCCCGCCCCCCAGGCGGAGCCCGAAGCGCCGGCTGCTGAGGCTACGTTGCCCGAAGCCAGCGTGGTCTAAGGTGAGTACTCTGCTGAGGCTATAGTACCCCTCAAAGAGTAGTCATAGTCGTCGGATGACGCTGATGCACTTGTCTTTTCGTTGACAGGCGCTGAGGCCGAAGGGAGCGAAATCCCAGCGGCGGTGCCCATGGAGAGGTTGACACCAGGAGCCCCTGAGCTGATGAAGGTGGCCGCCGGAGGAGCCGCCGCGACGACCGAGGGAGAGGAGACCACCACACAGCCAGAATCCGCTCTAGATGTGGTCGTTCGCTCCCCGGAGATCCAAGACGCGGAGCCCATCCGATCTGCACCGATGACCGAAGCCGCCACGAGTAGTCATGGCGGGGTAGAGTTGCTGGCGGACGACTTAGTCGACCCGGCAACGGTGGCTCGGCACCTGGAGGCGGTCCGCCAAGCCGAGCAGTGGATGAAGGTGAGTAGCCGTGACTCTTGAGTAGTCAATCCTGAAGCGTTGAGTACTCATTTGATGTGTATTGCCTGTGCAGGACGTCATGGAGAGGTCCCGCGAGAAGTCCAACATGCTTCAAGGCTTCGGCGATGCGGTGCTTCGGGCGGAGGCGCTGGAGGACCAACTTGTAAAGTCCCGGAAGCACGCGGCTGCCATGCAGTCCAAGCTTGATACCGCCTTCGCCAAGTACCACAACGATATCCAGGAGATGCAGGCGAAGAGCGACGACTTGGTGCGGAAGAACAAGTCGCTCCGCAACAAGAACAAAGGTACACCACTTGTCTTGTTGAGTACTTATTGGAGGTCGAGAGGTAGTCTAACCCTCTCTGCCTTGTTGTTTGCAGAGCTTGAGACCCGGGTTGAACAGTTGAAGACTTCAGAGACGGATCTGAAGAATCTCTTCTACCAAGAGCAGGAGGCCCGCCAGGTACTCGAGTTAGATTATAAGGAGCTTGCCTTCGAGTGCGACAAGCACATGAGGCTTCGTATTACCTCCAATCGTGACCTCATCAATTGCTACAAATTGTTGCAGAAGCTGTACGAGGACCGCGAGGGGCTGCAGGCGCAGCTGAAAGAGCTTGAAGAAGCCGCGCTCCCCATCGCAAGACTCCTGGTGCCTCATCCCGGCGGCCCCAAGATAGCACCACTGGTGGATCGACTGAAGGAAGCCCCCAGCTGGCTGACGGCCTACGTGAAGCATCTGGCGAAGTTGATCCCGAACCAGGTGCTGGCCTTCATGAAGTCCTACTTCCCGAAGGCGCCCGTGGATGTAGTCGCTGGCGGGCTAGCCGCCAACTGTACCGACGAGCAGTATGCGGAGCTGCTGGAGCACATGGCGCCCATTGCGGAGCAAGTCGCTGACAAGCTTAATCTCCAGTAGTCCTGTAATAGTTAGCTCGTAGCAACAGATGTACAAAAACAATTGTAATGAAATTGTTTAAGTATCAATGAAGAAAAGTTCCATCAATGAGTACTCGTAGTCGCGATCTCAGAGTGCGGAGTCCCATCGTGGAGTTGTGGCGAGTAGTCGTACTCGGCAGTAGTCCCGTTGAGGGAAGTAGACAGTAAAGAAGTTGATGAACGATCAAACTTTATTACTGAAGAAGTACACCTGGATGGCCAGGGCCGTAGTTACAGAGTAGTCGCCAGGACCCGAAGGCCGCCTATGGCTAAGTGGTGCTAGGGCGAGTAGCCGCTTACAGAAGTAGATCCGTAGGTAGCCGTGTAGGCTGGATCTGGAAGTACATGGTCTCTCTATAGACCGCTGCTAGAGTCCTTTGTCGCTCGTCGCAGCCCAGGATCCGTAGGTAGCCGCATGGGCTGGATTCTGGAGAGGAGTAGTCTAGAGACTAGTGCCTGGACCCGGAGGCTGCTTACAGCGAAGGAGTAGTCCGGGGACTGGAGCCAGGACCCGGAGGCCGCTTACGGTGGAGGGGTCTTGATGTAGTCGTGTAGACTTGAGCCCCAGAGTAGTCGTGTAGACTTAGGCGTAGAACCGACAGAGCTGGTTGACGTTCCACGAGTTGTTGACATCTTCGCCTTCAAGTGTCTGGAGGCGGTAGGAGCCCGGCCCGGTCACCTTTGCCACGGTGAAGGGGCCTTCCCAGGGGGAACTGAGCTTGTGTAGTCCTTCCGTGTTCTGGATACGACGGAGGACGAGATCGCCAACGTTGAAGGATCGTTCCTTGACGTTGCGGTCGTGGTAGCGTCGGATACCCTCCAAGTACCTTGCTGATTGGACGAGGGCAGCGCAGCGGGCTTCTTCGAGTCCATCGATGTCAACTCGTCTGCTGTCTTCAGAGACGCCTTCGTCGTAGTGCTCCACTGCTGGTGAGTTCCATATGACATCAGCAGGGAGGATTGCTTCAGAGCCGTAGACCAAGAAGTAAGGGGATTGCCCCGTCGGCTTGGAAGGCTGAGTACGTAGCCCCCAGAGTGAGTTGGGTAGTTCCTTGATCCACTTGCCTCCTTTGGAGTTGGCAGCATCGTGTACCCGCTTCTTGAGAGCGTCGAGCACCATCCCATTGGCGCGCTCGACTTGTCCGTTGGCCCGAGGATGGGCAACTGAGACATATCGGATGTCGATCCCGCTGTTCTCGCAGTACTCCCGGAAGGCGGTGGTTGTTGAAGTTGGAGCCCAGGTCTGTGATGATGCGGTGGGGTAGTCTGTAGTGATGCACGAGTTCATCCAGGAAGTCGAGTACTCTGTCAGCCTTGGGGCATGTGACCGGCTTGACCTCGATCCACTTGGTGAACTTGTCGATTGCCACCAATACTCTATTGAATCCACCTGGCGCAGTTGGCAGTGGCCCAATCATGTCGAGCCCCCAGCAGGCAAAGGGCCAGGTTGGCGGTATGGTGACTAGCTTGTAGGCTGGGACGTGTTGCTGCTTGGAGAAGTATTGGCATCCTTGGCATCTTCTGACGAGTTCTTCAGCGTCGCCCAGAGCTGTGGGTCAGTAGAAAGCTCGCCGGAAGGCCTTGCTGACCAGCGTACGAGAAGACTTGTGGTTGCCGCAGGCGCCCTTGTGGATCTCCTCCAAGATGTCCTTGCCTTCTTGCCTGGGGACGCACTTCATGAGTACTCCAGAAGATGCGCCCCGCTTGTAATGCTTGTCTCCGACGAGGACGTAGGACTTGGCGCGGCGGATGAGTTGCTCAGCCAAGTTCTTGTCCGAGGGAACCTTCTACTCGCTGAGGTAGTTGATGAAGGGTTGCCTCCAGTCCGCGTCGATCGTCATGACCTCCTGGCCAGCTGGCGGATGCGCTGGGACAGTGGTCGGTGGCGCCGGCTCCGGGATGGATGGCGCCTGAAGCTCGTGGACGAAGACACCCGCTGGTACTTGAGCGCGAGTAGAACCGAGCTTCGACAGAACGTCCGCTGCAACATTGTTGTCGCGGACGATGTGGTGGAACTCGAGACCGGAGAACTTGTTCTCGAGCTTGCGGACTTCTAGGCGATAGGCGTCCATGTTCTCCTTGTTGCGGTCCCGGGATTTGTTGACTTGGTTGATGACCACCGCGGAGTCGCCGTAGACTAGTAGCCGCTTGATGCCCGGTGAAGCCGCGAGGCGGAGCCCGTGTAGGAGAGCTTCGTACTCGGCTTCGTTGTTTGAGACCTTCCAGAAGATCTGCAGGACGTACTTGAGTTGTTCACCCGTTGGAGAGATCAGGAGTACCCCTGCACCTGCGCCCTCGAGGTTGAGTGAGCCGTCGAAGTACATCACCCAATGCTCTGGTCGCACGGTTGGAGTAGGTAGCTGATTCTCCCACCACTCCGCCATGAAGTCGACTAGCGCCTACGACTTGATGGCTGTGCGTGGCTTGAAGTCGATGGTGAGGGCGCCGAGTTCGTCTGCCCACTTGGAGATCCTTCCAGTAGCATCTTGGTTCCGCAGGATGTCGCCGAGCGGGTAGTTGGTGACGACGGAGATCGAGTAGTCCTGGAAGTAGTGTCGTAGCTTCCGCGAGGTGATGAGTACTTGCGTACGAAGCACGCACGGAGGCGATAGCGTTCCTTGGACTCCGACGCGGGGCCTCACCGCCGGACCCGACGAAGTAGGCCGGGCGGCCCCCGGGACTGGATAGGCGTGGCCGTCTTCCTGCCGCTCGACGACGATAGAGTACTGACCACGTGAGTAGTCGCAGCGAGGTAGAGCAGTAGCTGCTCGCCTTTGCGAGGAGCCGTGAGGACTGGTGGCTTCGATAGGAAGTCCTTGAGATGACCAAGGGCTTGGTCCGCCTCTGGAGTCCACACGAACTTCTCTTGGTGCTTGAGTAGTTTGAAGAAGGGGAGTCCCCGTTCTCCAAGCTTCGAGATGAATCTGTTCAAGGCCGCCATGCACCCGGTCAGCTTCTGGACGTCTTTGATGCACGTGGGAGCTTTCATGCTGGTGATGGCGGAGATCTTCTCGGGGTTGGCTTCAATGCCGTGTTGGCTGATGTCACACCCGGTTTTAAAGGCAAAACCGAATGCATTGATCACGTGTGCACCAGGATCAAGTTACACACACGCTTAGACATTATGAATACCAAATACAGTGCCACACGAATAAAGAGTTATTACAAACCATAGTCTTAAACGATTCTTAAATAAACGAGTTCTCGCAGCGGACAAAATGCCTCCACGAGGCGGTGAGCGAAGACTACGCACACCTAGAACTCCCCGGAAATCTCCCGGAATATCTTCAAAGTTCTCCCGGTCGAGCGGCAAATCCGGGTATTGTAGATGCAAGAGAATAAACAAGCGTGAGCACATATCGTACTCAGCAAGGGAAAACAACATAACATGCAAGGCCATATGGTGGATGGCTAAGGTTCAAGCACTTTAGCATTTTAGTTGGTCAAATTTTATTAGCAACCTGATTACTAAAGAGTGTAAGTTCATTCCAACCCAATTAATAAGATATAAGCATCATAAGTAAAGAATAAAACAGCAATTAAACATTAAAGTTCCATAATTTAATCATGTGAGTGTCCAGGCCGCTCTTGACCGTGAGCACGGCTAATCAATTAGTTTAACACTGCGAGAGGTTGTACATCTTTACCCACAAGCGGCGTAAAAGCTCCGAAGAACTTTGGACCCAACCATGCGGTGTTTGCAAGACACCATATCACACTTCGAGGTATGATTGCATAGGGACGCTACAAGGCCTTTACAAAGGTTCCCTAGCAAGTTATGACCCACAAGGTCGGATCGATTAGCAAGGTATAAAGTCCCCTAGCAGGTCGATACCCCACCATAAAAGAATAACTCACCCAACCCCCTGCTAGAGCGAGTCCATACCCCACAGTACCGCCGATCCCTTGTCCTTATCAGGTAAGACAATCCCAAGCTAAAGTTCCTAATTATTCAGCCAAGACCATTGCCCATTAGTTCTTGTGGTTGTATTGTTTTCCTGGGTGGTTCTTTATGTTCCGATTAACATATTAAAGTGGTCTTGCAAAGTAAAAGATCATAAACGGAACATAGAATAACAAAAAGGTAACCAAGTTGATTAAATACCAATTCCCAGTTGAGCATGCTAAGCAATAACTACCACAAGATTAATTTAATTCCCGGTATCAAGGTAAAGGTAGTAAAATGCTAGGCATGATCCTTAATAGGTTCCCATCAAATTAATGCAAGCGGAAAGTAAAAACGGTGAATTTAAATGCATGTTATGTAGGACAAGCGGGCATGCATCAAGGAATACTTGCCTTCAACAAAGCCTTGCTGCTCAAACTCTTGTACGACTTGATCTTCAAATCCCTCGAACGAATCGCTCTCTACGGTCCACAATCATCACATACAAGCATACAATAGGAATAAATAAGAAACAGTCACCAAACAGATCAAACAGATCTAAACAGTAGCATAAAACTAATCTATGCTTCGAGACGAACGCGTGGACATAAAGAACGCTAAAATCGGAGCTAAAACGACTAAGTTATGGCTTCGGGAAGGTTTAGGGACTAATCTGCAAAGATTTGAAAAAGTTTTGGGCTAAAATAAAGAAAAAGGACTAAACTGTAAGAAAACTTCTAAGGCGGAAGGGTATTTTTGTAAATATTAGGAACTCAGGGGTTTTTCTGCAAAATTGCCAGGGCTGGCGGCGGGTTTGACCGGCTGACTCGGGTTGACCCGATCTAGATCCGTTGGATCTAGATCTGATGGTTGCGGCGGTTTGCGGCGGCGGCGTTACGGCCTTCGGCCGCCGGATCACGATGCGGCGGCGCGTAGGACTTGCGCAAGCGACGGGCGGCGACGGACACAAGTCGCCCGGCGGAGGCGAACCCCGCCGGCGGGATTCGACGGCGGCGGCGGCGAGCTCGAAACGGCGGCGCGGCTAGGGTTTCGGGAGGGCGCGGCGCAAGAGGCTAGGGCGGCTCGGGTGGGGGTCCGGGGAGGCGGCGGCGGCTTAAATAGCCCGGGCGCGGGCTCCTTGGCGTGCGGGCCACGCATCCGAGGGCGTGCCCGACCGGGACTCGGAGGCGGCGGCGCGGTCGGACTCGGAGGAGAGTCCGCGCCGGGGACGACAAGCGGCGGGAGGGGATGACAAGTGGGCCCCCTCCCGTCGGCGACTCGGGGCGCGGGTGGCGGAGCGGGCGGGGGGCGGCGCTGGCCGGGCCCGAGCGGCTGGCGGGCCCCGGGCCAGGCCCTAGCGGGGGGAAAGGGCCGCGCGCGCGCGCGCGGCGGCCGCGCGTGCGGCTTATTTTTGTCGTTTTCTTTCGCTTGGTGGGGCTGGGCTAGAAGGGGAAAGGGGTAGGGGTTAAGGAGATAAGGTTTTGGGATTTTAGGAAAAGGCTCCAAGCAAATAGAATTCAAATTTTGAATTTGAATTCCAGGCAACCAAAATAATGCTCCAGCATGTATGCAACAAATAAATCCTATATTTCATTAACTTTATTTTAGAAAGGATTTAAATGCCTAAAATTAAATAAAACAACCTTATATTCCTTAAGCAAATAAATGGTTGCTAGCAAATTTTAATAAAGCCAATTTTTTAATAGAATTAGGGTGTTACAGATGAAGCCGAGTAGTTTTCCCGAAGGTACGCCGAAGACGCACTTGTTCGGGTTGAGCTTCCAGCGGTACTCGCGCAGAGATGCGAAAGTCTCTTCAAGGTCGTTGATGAGGGTACTGGAGTTTCTGGTCTTGACGACCATGTCATCCACGTAGGCTTCGACGTTCTTGTTGAGTTGCCTCTTGAAGCAGGCCCGGATAGCTCGTTGGTAGGTGGCGCCGGCGTTTTTCAACTCGAAGGACATGGCCGTGTAGTAGTACGCGCCAAACGGGGTGATGAACGCGGTCTTCTCCTGGTCTTCTTCCTTGATCGCGATCTGGTGGTACCCGGAGTAGCAGTCGAGGAAGCGAGCGAGGGTCGCGGCCCGCTCGTGGAGTCGATGACTTGATCGATCCGCGGCAACCCGAAGGGGTCCTTGGGGCAGTGCTTGTTGAGGTCGGTGTAGTCGACGCACATCCTCCACTCGTTCGAGTTCTTCTTGCGGACGAGGATGGGGTTGGCGAGCCACTCAGGATGGAAGACTTCTCTGATGAAGCCAGCCGCGAGTAGTTTTGCGAGTTCCTTCTTGATGGCATCCCGTCTGTCGTCGACGAAACGGCGGAGGTGTTGTCGCTTGGGGGTGGCCTTAGGATCGACATTGAGGCAGTGCTCGATCAACTCCCTGGGCACTCCTGGCATGTCCGCTGGCTTCCATGTGAAGATGTAGCGGTTAGCCCGGAGGAAGCTGATGAGTGCATCTTCCTATTTGGGGTCGAGGCCGGCCCCGATGGTGGTGGTCTTGCTGGCGTCGCCTGTCCCGAGGTCGATCATCTTGACCAGAAGCTCCTCAGCTGGCTGAGGCTTGTTGCCTTTGTCAGACTTCTCAGGGATGTTGAGTTCACTTGTAGCAAGATTCTTCGACGCGGCGTAGACCTCCATCATCGCATTGGGTACTTGATTTGTAGAGGCGATCTCCACGGCTTCGGGTTGTGTGTGTACACAAGCAGGTAGGTCAGCGGGGTTTAAAAGATTTGGGGGGTTGTAATGTTTGGGTTATAACTTTCGGTCCCTTTGGAGAGTGGTCGTGAGAGATCTTCAAGTCCCCTTGGAGAGATAGTACACCTGCTGGACTCGGCATCTTGAGTACCAGGTAGGTGTAGTGGGGCACCGCCATGAACTTGGCGATGGCCGGTCTGCCGAGGATGGCGTGGTAGGATGTCTCGAAGTTCGCGACCTCGAACTTGATGTACACGGTACGATAGTTGTCCCGAGATTCCCCGAAGGTAACTGGCAGGACCACTGAGCCCAGTGGGATAGCCACGTTGCCGGGGACGATGCCGTAGAAAGGCGTGTTGCTCTTGGTGAGCATGTGGGTGATGTCGAGCTTCATCTTCTTCAAGGTCTTGGTGAAAAGGACGTTGAGCCCGCTTCCACTGTCGATGAGGACCTTGTTGAGCTTGGAGCCCGCGACCACCGGCTTTAGGACGAGAGGGAACCGCCCTGGTTCGGAGAAGCTGGTCCATTGATCCGCGCGGGAGAAGGTAATGGGTACCTCCGACCACCTGAGAGGGGTCGGGACCGCTGGTTCAATGCTCATGACTTCTCGACGGGTAGCCTTTTGCTCCCGCCTGCTGGGTAGTCCGCCGAAGAGGACGTTGACAGTCTTGTCGGGTTCCTGGAACTCGCCGTTGTCTCCGTCGTTCTTCTTCTTGCCTTTCTTGTCGTGAGGGTGCGGTGGCTCTGGAGTACTCTTGAGTGCTCGCCTGAGTTGGTAGCGCTGCTCGGTAGTGTGGTTGCCGTCCAGATGCCACGGACACTTCTCCTTCATCAAGTCTTTGAAGCCGCCGGAGTTCTTCTTTGAGTTCTCCTTCGCAGGGCGCTGGATAGCCGCGACGGTGTTGTCTGGCTTGCGCTTGCGGTTGGGACCCGAGTAGTTGTTGTTGTTGCTGCGACCGCCTTGGTTCCCGTTGTTGCCGCTTCCGCCGCCCGTCTTTTGCTTGTTCTTGCCACAGATGGCATCATACTTGGCGTTGGCCTTGTCTTCTTCATCCGCTCAGGACGTGATCATGTCCTTGAGGTGGGGGATGGACTTGGGGCGGCGACGACCGAAGTCTTCAAATGTGCGGCGGTGGTAAAGGCCGTCTTGGAAGAGGTCGATGACCTCCTTGTCGGTGACGTCGACTATGGTAGCACGCTTGTCAAAGAAGCGGTGCATGTACTTGCGGAGGGTCTCGCCTTGTTCCTGCTTGACCATGGCTAGGTCCATGCGAGTACCCGATCGGCCCATGGCGCCTGCAAAGTTGTTGGTGAACTGTTCCTTCAGCTGGTCCCACTTGTCGATCGAGTGCTTGTCCAGCGACTCGAGCCATGTGAGTGGAGCTTGGTCCAGGCAGAAGGGGAAGTAGAGGCACTTGGTGTCGTTGTTGCCGCCAGCGTTCTCGATGGAGGGGGCGTAGCACCTGAGCCACTGGATGGGGTCCTGCTTCGCGTCGTACTTGGTGATCCCCAAAGGCTTGAACTTTTCGGGGAGGAGCAAGTTGCGAAGTCGAGGTGAGAAGGCGGGGAAGCCGTCGTTGTCGCCTGCAGTGGCTGACTTCTTCCGCCGCAGCTCCTCAATCTTCTGGCGGGCGTCGTAGGCGCCCTGTGAGGCACCGGAGGCGTGGCTGTTCGCGTGGTCACGACCGCCGCGATTGCCGCCGCCGCCGGCCCTCCTGTTGGCTCCGTGGTTGGAGCTTCCGTCGTCACTGCCGCCGCCGTCAGGATCACGGCCGCCGCCGTCAGGAGCATGGTGAGGGACGACCTCACGATTGCTGTTGCCACCCTGTGAGGGTCCGCTGACGTTCGCACGAGTACGGTTGGGCTGGGCCGGCAGCTGGGCTCGAGTACGGTTGCGACCAAGGTCGAAGGCTGCGACTTGTAGCTTCGTTGTCGCAGTTCCTGGCGGGAGGAGGCTGGTTGACCCTGTTGTCAACCCGCATGAAGTAGGCGTCTTCAGCGAGCTTGGCGATGATTTCTCCGGCGCGTATTCCCTGAGCCTGGCGTGCGATCGCTGTGATCGTTATAAGGCATTGCTCAGGGGTAGTGTGTACTCTGCTCTCGACTGCTTCGAGAGCTTCCACAAGGTTGCGGATGGGGAGGTTGTCTCTGAGCCGCCGGCGCCGTTCGTTGCGCTTCCTGTTACGCTCACGTCGAGCGTCCCTGTTGGCGGCGGTCTTCTCTGCAGGTGTGTCGGCAGACAGCTCGTCTGCGGAGATGTCTTCAAGGTACTTGTCTGTAGCCGTCCCAGATGGTCCGGGGGTGTCGCCGGCAGCCATGAAGACTTGGCGATCGGGGTTGCCAAGGCTGGACTCAGAGCTCGCCACCTCGGTTGGAGTGTACGAGTCAGCCCGGGCAAGTGGTGTTCCCTCCTGGAACGGGAGCGAGTCGAGGTAGGCGACGTAGCGTGAGTCTCCACTTATCAAGTCCGCAGGCTTGCAGTCTGGCCAGTAGACGAATCTTCCGGCGGGCGTGGACGTTATCACCATCCCAGAGGCCGGGCCTAATAAGGGGTGCTCAGTTGTGTTGTCCTCGGACTCGGGATCCTTTGGGTCCGACCCGAAGTCGAACTCGTATGCGGAATCCGAGTAGAACTCGGAGAGGGGATTGGAGTCTGAAGCGTGGCCGGGGGCGGTGTCGGAGTCCGAGTTGTACTCGGGTACGGGCTCCTTGCCGGCCCGGCGCGAACAGGGAGCCCCCGTGTGGGCCCTGCGGGGGTTGCGGGGGCCACACGTGGAGCGCTCGCGGGATGGGGGGACCACATGCGATGGCTGAGCAGCCGGCTCGCATGCGATAGCCCATGGAGACGTCGAGTTCGAGTTGGAAACGGACTCGAGCTCAAAGTCGGCGTGATGGTTGAAGAGCGAAGTTTTGCCGAACTTGCTCGCGAGTTCACCAGTGACAACTTCAGGAAGCTTCACGGAGCCAGTCTCCGGGTTGGGCTGCATGGTGAGGCGGCAGTGGAAGGATCCCGTGCCGTCTGCAGTGCAGACCCAAGCGGCGAAAACGAAGGTGTCGCCGCGGTTGAATGCGACAGTTGGCTTGAAGTAGACAGGAGCTGTCGAGTTCGCCATGTGATCTCGGGCAAGATCCCCTACCTGGCGCGTCAGCTGTCGGTGTTTTAGACCGGCAACCTACTAAGGGGAGTACCCGAAGTAGATGAATGTGGCCTCGCCGAGATCGGTAACTCGAAGGAAGAGACACGTGGCACACAATTTAGATAGGTTCGGGCCGCGAGGTGCGTAATACCCTACGTCCTGTATGCTGCGTAGCTCTGGATTGATTGGGTACGATTACAAGATGATGCAATTGTACGCCGTGAGATGAGATGATGAGAGAGGGGTCTCTGCCTCGCCCCATATAGTCCGGGAGGAAGGGTTACAAGTCGGAGTAGGGAGAGAGTACTAGTCGAGTACGTCTAGGAGTCTTCCATACAGTGCGGGACATGTACAGCTTCCTAACCGAGTACTTCTCCTCCGTAGTCCTTGTGCTTCACGCCATCAGGTACCGTGCAGCGCAAGTCGGGTAGTCCCAAGGGCCCACCGAGTAGTCGGTCCTGGTACCCACCGAGGTAGTGGGCCCAGGGAGGTCCATACGACACGTTCTCCCACTTCTGACCACATCAGGGGTGTCCTACATTTCCTTCCATATAAGGCTTCAAACGGTGACATTCCTAGGATCGCTTGATAGTCATTGTTGTAGGAGAATTCTGCATATGGTAGACTCTGCTCCCAGTCTTTGCCATAGGTGAGGACACATGCTCTCACCATGTCTTCTAGAATTTGGTTTACCCTCTCGATCTGTCCATCTGTCTGCGGGTGATACGCTGAGCTGAAATCCAGCTTGGTACCCATGGCTTTATGCAAGCTTTTCCAAAACCTAGAGGTAAACTGGGTCCCTCTATCTGAGACTATCCTGCTAGGCACTCCATGCAGTTTCACTACATTCTCTATGTAGAGTTTTGCCAACTTCTCTCCTCAATAAGTGGTCCGTACGGGTAGAAAGTGAGCAACTTTAGTGAGTCGATCCACTATCACCCATATGGAATCATGTCCTTTCTGAGTCCTCGGCAAACCTACTACAAAGTCCATGCCTATTTCGTCTCATTTCCATACCGGGATTGGTAAGGGCTGCAACAGTCCTGCAGGTTTCTGGTGCTCAGCTTTAATCCTTTGACAAGTATCACAGTGGGCGACGAACCGGGCAATGTCTGCCTTCATCCCATTCCACCAATACTTCTGTTTTAAGTCCATATACATCTTGGTGGATCCCGAGTGAATGGAATATGCCGAGTTGTGGGCCTCATCCATGATGGTCTGTCAGAAATCTCCGCCTTCAGGCACGCATATCCTATTCTTATAGCATAGTGTGCCTTGATTATCCACTCTAAAGTCTGGGGCCTTATTTTCTCCCGTGTGTTTGCGGATTTTCATCGGTCTCTTGGGACTTCCGAATCTTCTCCTCTAGGGTAGGCTGAACACTCAGTTGGCGGACGTAGCCTTGGGGAACAATGTGCACGTTGAGTCGTGCCATTTCCTCCTGCAACTGGGCACTCTTGGGTGCTGCCTTCTCGTAGGATTTTCGGCTTAGGGCATCTGCTACCACATTGGCTTTCCCTGGGTGGTAGTGAATCTCTAGGTTATAATCTTTGACTAACTCTAGCCACCTTCTTTGCCTTAGGTTCAGGTCGGGCTGGGTGAAGATGTACTTTAGGCTCTTATGGTCGGTATAGATCTTGCACTTATTCCCAATCAGGTAATGTCTCCAAATCTTAAGGGCATGCACTACGGCTGCAAACTCCAAATCATGGGTGGGATAATTCTGCTCGTGGGGTTTGAGCTGGCGGGAAGCGTATGCCACTACTTTCCCATCTTGCATGAGAACACATCCCAACCCTTGTCAGGACGCGTCGCAATATACGACAAAATCCCGTTGAATGTCTGGCGGGGGTCGACGATCGGGCCGTGGTCAATCTTCTCTTCAACTCCTGGAAACTTTTCTCGCACGACTCGGTCCAGTTGAACTTCTCCTTCTTGAGCAACTCTGTCATGGGCCGGGCAATCTTGGAAAATCCTTCAATAAACCTCCGGTAGTACCCTGCTAAACCAAGAAAGCTTCTGATCTCGCTCGCATTGGTTGGTTGTTGCCAGTTGGAGACTGTTTCAACTTTCCCGGGGTCTACTGCTACTCCTTCCACAGTCAGAATATGCCCAAGGAAAGATATTTTCTCCAGCCAGAACTCACACTTGCTGAACTTAGCGTACAGCTTGTGTGCCCTCAATTTCCCCAGCACTACTCGAAGATGCTGCTCATGTTCCTCCACACTCTTGGAGTAAACAAGTATGTCGTCAATGAAGACTACGACAAACTTGTCCAGCTCTTCCATGAACACCTTATTCATGAGGTTCATAAAATATGCTGGTGCGTTGGTGAGTCCAAAGGACATCACTGTGAACTCATACTGCCCGTAACGGGTGACAAAGGTGGTCTTGGGGATGTTGCTTTCCCTAATCTTGAGTTGGTGGTACCCTGACCTTAGATCCACCTTCGAAAAATACTTGGCTCCTTTCAGCCGGTCGAATAGATCATCTATTCTGGGGAGAGGGTACTTGTTTTTGATAGTAACCTCGTTCAGCGAGCGGTAGTCCACGCACATCCTCATACTTTTATCCTTCTTTTCCACGAAAAGCACTGGGGCTCCCCATGGTGATGAGCTTGGTATGATGAACCCACTTCTCTGGAGTTCTCCTAGCTGCTTCTTTAACTCTGCCAACTTAGGGGCTGCTGTCGGTGTTTTAGACCGGCAACCTACTAAGGGGAGTACCCGAAGTAGATGAATGTGGCCTCGCCGAGATCGGTAACTCGAAGGAAGAGACACGTGGCACACAATTTAGACAGGTTCGGGCCGCGAGGTGCGTAATACCCTACGTCCTGTATGCTGCGTAGCTCTGGATTGATTGGGCACGATTACAAGATGTTGCAATGGTGCGCTGTGATGAGGTATGTTGAGATGTTGTGTTCCTAGAGAACGGTCCCTGCCTCGCCTTATATAGTCCGGGAGGCAGGGTTACAAGTCGGAGTAGGGAGAGAGTACTAGTCGAGTACGTCTAGGAGTCTTCCATACAGTGCGGGACATGTACAGCTTCCTAACCGAGTACTACTCCTCTGCAGTCCTTGTGCTCCATGCCTTCAGGTGCCGTGTAGCGCAAGCCGGTAGTCCCGGGGCCCACCGAGTAGTCGGTCCCGGTACCCACCGAGGTAGTGGGCCCGGGGGAGGTCCATACGACAAGCCCCCGAGTACTTTGTAGTCGAGAAGGATAGCTTCAAGTAGTCTTGACGGCCTTAACGAGTAGTCCTCAAGCGTCCCTGAGTGCTACAAGTCAAAAGTCCTTAAGAGTAGTCGAAGCATCCCGAGGCTGGAATGTACTCCAACTGATGTTTGAGCAATCCTGAAGTCTTCTCGAGTAGTCCCAAGCGTCCTTGAGTACTGCCTTCGAAGGTCTTCAAAAATGCCTGTCTTGTCTTGAAACCGAAGTTGATATGGAGGTGCGATTGCAAAATCGCACTCCATATGGAGTAGCCCCCGAGCCTTAGGTTGAGCCGTGGGCTCTGGCCGAGGGTCCATCTGAAGTCTTGGCAAGAAAGTCCCGAAAAATCCGGAGAGAAAAACCGAAGGACACGTGGCACGGAGCCCCCGAGCCTTGAGTCGAGTACTTCCTCTCGAATTAAAGGGTCATCTTGAAGAATGTGTCCTGAGATGCTCTTGAGACTAGCCGCTTCCCAGGTAGTCGAGTAGAAGTAGCCGAGCCCCCGAGGTGAGGCGCGTCGACTAGTAGAATACGAAGGGTCACACTTAGCCGCTGAGTCAGCTGCGCGTGGAGTTATCCAGCCGGCCGTTGCGGAGCCGGTTTGACTTATAAATAGAAGCCAAAACCCTTAGGGTTTTTCACCCATCCGAGCTGCAGTCATTTCGATTCCATCTGAAGTAGATCCACTCCCAGCGCTCGCTGTCGTATGGACCTCCCTGGGCCCACTACCTTGGTGGGTACCAGGACCGACTACTCGGTGGGCCCCTGGGACTACCCGGCTTGCGCTACACGCCACCTGAAGACGTGGAGCACAAGGACTACGCAAGAGTAGTACTCGGTTAGGAAGCTGTACATGTTCCGCACTGTATAGAGGACTCCTAGACGTACTCGACTAGTACTCTCTCCCTACTCCGACTTGTAACCCTGCCTCCCGGACTATATAAGGCGAGGCAGGGACCGATCCCCTCATCCAATCTCCTCTCATACAACTCACGGCGCACCATTGCACCATCTTGTAATCGTGCCCTATCAATCCGGAGCTATGCAGCATACAGGACGTAGGGTATTACGCACCTCGCGGCCCGAACCTGTCTAAATTGTGTGCCACGTGTCTCTTCCTTCGAGTTACCGATCTCGGCCGAGTCACATTCATCTACTTCGGTTACTCCCGTAGTAGGTTGCCGGTCTAAAACACCGACAGCGGCGCGCCGGGTAGGGGCTCTCGCTCGAGATCACATGGCGAACTCGACGGCTTCCGTCCACATCAAGCCAACCGTCGCCTTCAACCGCGGCGACACCTTCGTCTTCGGCGCCTGGGTCTGCACTGCCGATGGCGCGGGCTCCTTCCGCCGCCGCCGCGACCATGCAGTCCAACCCGAGGACAGGCCTCGTGACGCTTCCTGAAGTCGTCACAGGCGAACTCGCCGGCAAGTTCGGCGAAATTTCGCTCTTCAACCACCACGCTGACTTCGAGCTCGAGTCCGTCTCCAACTCGAACCCGATGTCGCCATGGGCCATCGCATGCGAGCCGGCTGCTCAGCCATCGCAGGCGGCCCCTTCACCACGCCAGCGCTCCGCGCGTGGCCCCCGCATCCTCAGCCGGGCCCGCACGGGGGCTCCTACTCCACGCCGGGCCGGCAAGGAGCCCGTAACCGAGTACAACTCGGACTCCGACGCCGTCCCCGATCACGTTTCAGACTCCAGCCTCCTCTCCGAGTTCTACTCGAACCCGGACTACGAGTTCGACTTCGGGTCGGACCCTGAGGAGCCCGAGTCCGAAGATGGCTCCATTGAGCTTCCCTTGTCAGGGCCAGCCTCGGGGCTGGTTATAAGATCAACGCCTACCGGCAGATACGTCTACTGGCCAGACCGCAAGCCTGCTAACCTGGCAAAGGAGGACTCACGCTACGTCGCCTACATCGACTCACTACCGTTCTAGGAGGGAACACCACTGGCCCAGGCTGACTCCAACACACCAACCGAGGTGGCACCCTCCGAGTCCAGCCTTGGCACCCCTGATCGCCAAGTCTTCATGGCTGCCGACAACACCCCAGGACCCTCAGGCGCGGCCGAAGACAGATACCTGGAGGACATCTCCGCAGACGAGCTGTCTGCCAATGCACCTGCAGATGAGACCGTCGCCAACAGGGACGCTCGACGCGAGCGCAACAGGAAGCGCAGCGAACGGCGCCGGCGGCTCAGAGACAACCTCCCCATTCGCAACCTTGCGGAAGCTCTCGAGGCGGTCGAGAGCAGAGTACACACCACCCCTGAGCAGTGCCTCATGTCGATCACAACGATCGCACGCCAGGCTCAGGGCATACGCGCCGGAGAGGTCATCGCCAAGCTCGCTGAAGAAGCCTACTTCATGCGGGTCGACAACAGAGTCAACCAACCTCTCCCAGCTAAACCCCGCGACAACGAAGCTACTAGTCGCAGCGCCGACCCTGGCCCCAACCGTACTCGAGCTGACCTTCCAGCCGATCCAAACCGCCGCCGCTCCAATGCCGGCGGACCTTCACGGCAAGACCAAGGCAACCGAGATGTCGTTCCCCACCGCGCTCCGGCCGGTGGTGGCGGCAACGACCCTGACGGCGGCGGCGGCGACGGCGGCGCCTCCAACCACGGGGCCAACAGGAGAGCTGGAGGCGGCGGCAGTCGCGGCGGCCAAGGCCACGCGAACAGCCACGCCTCCGGTGCCTCTCATGGCGGGTACGACGCTCGCCAGAAGATCGAGGAGCTGCGGCGGAAGAAGTCGACCACCGCTGCTGAAGGCGACGGCTTCCCCGCCTTCTCACCCCGGCTTCGCAACCTGCTCCTTGTTGACGGATAAAAGACGTATCCCTCTACGATCCGCAAGCGTACGGACCCCACACCTTTTTCACCACGGGATTCCCAAGGTTCTTGTCAATCCGCGGAGCAAGGGGATTACAAGCGTTCGATCAACAACGACACACTAGCTACTAAAACCCTAACTACTATTATACTAGAAAACACTACACTACACTAGAGAGAGTGATAAACGATCAAGGTAGAAGACACTCGCCCACGGGTCTACGATACTAGAGCATGCAATCGCTTAAAGACATGAAAACCAATCTAATCTACCGGGGTTGTGACCACGGTTTCGCCCTTTCCCTCCTCTCGTACCGGTCACTACGCGAAGGTATTCATGACTAGACCTTTGATGGCCACGGTGTATTGAATGGATCCAAGGAAGCATTGGAGCTCGTACTCCCTCTACGGCACGGTTGCAAGCCTTAAGCATTAAAGTATATTCAACACAAGATGATAGATAGATAATCCGACAAAGTGCGATTACATCTCAAGATCGATTACAACCCATGGACGAATGAGAAGATTACCCCATCAAGGTGCTGATCATGGCACCGTTGATCATGGTTTCCCTTCCGCCGGTGTCTTCCTCCTTCTCCACGAGAGGGTGCTTCCTTCGAGGTGGTTGATCTCCCGCCGGAGATCCTCCTCCTCTCTCTCTAGCTTGTGGATGGCCTTCTGGTGCGAATAACTCCTCTCCTCTGTGTTGGCGGCGCGTCGGGGGTTTTAGGGTCGAAGATCCTTCGAGGGCAAGGAAGACGGGACCGAACCGGTGCCCGAGTGGGGCCGGGGCCGGCCCGCACGGGCCGGCCGTCCCGAGCCCGGTTTCGGCCGGTTCGGTCGCCCTTTTTGCTCCGTGGGTCCTCGTGCACTTATCTACTTTGCCCCCTCCACTTGGATGATTTTGACGCTGTTATCCTCGCGATCAAGATGGAGGCTCTCTTTGCATGAAGTTTGATCTTTTACGCTTCAATCCCCGGGGGTGTTCCTCGTAGCACTTCGGTCCTCACCACCATTGGAAGTAATTTCAGCGAGCTCATGAACACGAACAAGACCCCATGAATGCTCCTTTGAACTTGTTGTGAATCCGTCCTTTATATCCATGTTTTCCTACATAAACATAACACTTCCAAATGCATGCACAAAGATGAACTTGTTATATGATTAGTGTGCCTAGTGGCGGGTTAGTTCCATAATCAAATCCAAACCAAAGTGTAATGAACATGCTAGATGCACCAAAATACACCGTCAACACTCCTCCCCGACAAATTCAAGCCTTTGGGGATCACCAAGTACGACGCGAAGCAGGATCCCATCCAGTGGCTCCGATGCTACGCCCTCTCCATCGAGAACGCTGGTGGCAACAGCGACACCAAATGCCTCTACTTCCCTTCTGCCTGGACCAAGCACCACTCACATGGCTCGAGTCGCTCGACAAGCACTCGATCGACAAGTGGGACCAGCTGAAGGAGCAGTTCACGAGCAACTTCGCGGGCGCCATGGGCCGTTCGGGTACTCGCATGGACCTTGCCATGATCAAGCAGGAACAGGGCGAGACCCTCCGCAAGTACATGCGCCACTTTTTCGACAAGCGCGCTACCGTCGTCGACGTCACCGACAAGGAGGTCATCGACCTCTTCCAGGACGGTCTCTACCATCGCCGCACCTTCGAGGACTTCGGTCGTCGCCGCCCCGAGTCCATCCCCCACCTCAAGGACATGATCACGTCCGGGCGGATGAAGAGGACAAGGCCAACGCCAAGTACGACGCCATCCGCGGCAAGTCCAAGCGAGAACCGGGCGGCGGCAGCGGCAGCAATGCGAACCAAGGCGGCCGCAACAACAACAACAACAACAACAACTACTCGGGTTCCAACCGCAAGCGCAAGCCAGACAACACCGTCGCGGCTATCCAGCGCCCTCCGAAAGGGAACTCGAAGAAGAATTCTGGCGGGTTCAAGGACCTGCTGAAGGAGAAGTGCCCGTGGCATCCAAACGGCAACCACACCACCGAGCAGTGCTACCAGCTCAGGCACGCACTCAAGGATACGCCGGAGCCACCGCACCCTCACGACCAAAAGGGCAAGAAGAAGGACGGCGACGACAACGACTTCCAAGAACCCGAGAAGACCGTCAACGTCCTCTTCGGCGGACCGCGCCGGCGGGCGGGAGCGAAAGCTACCCGTCGTGAAGTGATGTCCATCGAGCCAGCGGTCCCGACCCCTCTCGGGTGGTCGGAGGTACCCATCACCTTCTCCCGCGCGGACCAATGGACCGGCTTCTCCGAACCGGGACGGTTCCCCCTCGTCCCGAAGCCAACGATGGCGGGTTCCAAGCTCAACAAGGTGCTCATCGACGGTGGAAGCGGGCTCAACATCCTCTTCACCAAAACCTTGAAGAAGATGAACCTCGACGTCACCCCCATGCTCACTAAGAGCAAGACGCCCTTCTACGGCATCGTCCCAGGCAACGCGGCTATCCCACTGGGCTCGGTGGTACGCCGATTACCTTCGGGGCGTCTCGGGATAACTACCGCACCGAGTACATCAAGTTCGAGGTCGCGGATTTCGAGACTTCCTACCACGCCATCCTCGGCGAGACCGGCCATCGCCAAGTTCATGGCGGTGCCCCACTACACCTACTTGGTACTCAAGATGCCAAGTCCGGCCCGGTGTACTCTCCCTCCAAGGGGACTTGAAGATCTCCCACGACTGCGATACAGAGGCCGTGGTGATCGCTTCCACGAACCAAGTACCCAACGCAATGATGGAGGTCTACGCCGCGTCGAAGAAGCTCGCCACGAGCGAACTCGACATCCCAGAGAAGTCTGATAGTGCCAACAAGCCTCAACCACCTGAGGAGGTACTCGTCAAGACGGTCGACCTCGGAACAGGCGACCCCAGCAAGACCACCACCATCGGGGCCGGCCTCGACCCCAAATAGGAAGACGCGCTCATCAGCTTTCTTCGGGCTAACCGCGACATCTTCGCGTGGAAGCCGACGGACATGCGGGGAGTGCCCGGGGAGCCGATTGAGCACGCGCCTCAACGTCGATCCAAAGGCCACCCCCAAGCGACAACACCTCCGACGTTTTGGCCGACGACGGACGGGACGCCATCAAGAAGGAGCTCGCCAAGCTACTCGCAGGCTGGCTTCATCGGAGAAGTCTTCCATCCCGAGTGGCTCGCCAACCCCGTCCTCGTCCGCAAGAAGAACTCGAACGAGTGGAGGATGTGCGTCGACTACACCGACCTCAACAAGCACCGCCCCAAGGACCCCTTCGGGTTGCCGCGGATTGATCAAGTCATCGACTCCACGGCGGGCGTGACTGCTCTCTGCTTCCTCGGCGCTACTCCGGTACCACCGCATCGCAATCAAGGAGGAAGACCAGGAAAAGACCGCGTTCATCACCCCGTTTGGCGCGTACTGCTACACGACCATGTCATTCGGGTTGAAGAACGCCGGCGCTACCTACCAACGGGCCATCCAGACCTGCTTCAAGCGGCAACTCAACAAGAACGTTGAGGCCTACGTGGATGACGTGGTTGTCAAAACCAGGGACTCCAGTACCCTCATCGACGACCTTGAAGAGACCTTCGCATCGCTACGCGAGTACCGCTGGAAGCTCAACCCGAACAAGTGTGTCTTCGGCGTCCCTTCGGGCAAACTACTCGGCTTCATCATCAGCCAGCGCGGCATTGAAGCCAACCCCGAGAAGATCTCCGCCATCACCAGCATGAAAGCTCCCACGAGCATCAAGGACGTCCAGAAGCTGATGGGGTGCATGGCGGCGTTGAACAGATTCATCTCGAGGCTAGGAGAACGGGGCCTCCCCTTCTTCAAACTACTCAAGCATCATGAGAAGTTCGTGTGGACTCCAGAGGCGGATCAAGCCCTTGCCCAGCTCAAGCACTTCCTGTCAAAGCCACCAATCCTCACGGCTCCTCACAAGGGCGAGCAGCTGCTGCTCTACCTAGCTGTGACTACTCACGTGGTCAGTACTGCCATTGTTGTCGAGCGGCAGGAAGACGGCCACGCCTATCCGGGCCCGGGGGCGCCGGTCTACTTCATCGGCGAGGTTCTATCGAGTCCAAGGCTCGCTACCGGCCCCCGTGCGAGAAGCTCCGTACGCTCTACTCATCACCTCGCGGAAGCTACGACACTACTTCCGGGAGTACTCGGTCTCCGTCGTCACCGACTACCCGCTCGGCGACATCCCGAGGAACCAAGACGCCACGGAAGAATCTCCAAGTGGGGCTGTCGAGCTCGGCGCCCTCACCATCGACTTCAAGCCACGCACGGCCATCAAGTCGCAAGCACTAGTCGACTTCATGGCGAGTGGCGGGAGAACCGCCTACCTACTCCCACCGTGCGACCGAGCATTGGGTGATGTACTTTGATGGCTCACTCAACCTCGAGGGCGCGAGCGCGGGGGTACTCCCCGATCTCTCCAACGGGCGAACAACTCAAGTACGTCCTGCGGATCTTACGGAAGGTCTCAAACAATGAAGCCGAGTACGAAGCTCTCCTACACGGGCTCCGCCTCGCGGCTTCACTGGGCATCAAGCGGCTACTAGTCTACGACGACTCCGCAGTGGTCATCAACCAAGTCAACAAGTCCTGGGACCGCAACAAGGAGAACATGGATGCCTACTGCCTAGAAGTCCGCAAGCTCGAGAACAAATTCTATGGTCTCGAGTTCCATCACATCGTCCGCGACAACAACGTGGAAGCGGACGTCCTCTCGAAGCTTGGATCCACCCGCGCCCAAGTACCCGCGGGCGTCTTCGTCCATGAGCTTCACGCGCCATCCATCCCGGAGCCGGCGCCACCGACCACTGTACCAGCCCATCCACTAGCCGGGCAGGAGGTCATGATGATCGACGTGGACTGGAGGCAACCCTTCATCGACTACCTCGGCGAGCGAGAAGGTCCCCCTCCGAGCAAGAACGCAGCCGAACAACTCGTCCGCCGCGCCAAGTCTTACGTCCTCGTCGGAGACAAGCTTTACAAGCGGGGCGCATCTTACGGAGTACTCATGAAGTGCGTCCCTCGTGAAGAAGGCAAGGACATCTTGGAGGAGATCCACAAGGGCGTGCGGCAACCACGCGTCCTCACGCACGCCGGTCGGCAAGGCCTTCCGGCGAGCTTTCTCCGGCCCACGGCCACCGGGCGATGCCGAAGAACTCGTCGAGAAGGTGCCAAGGATGCCAGTTCTTCGCCAAGCGACAACACGTCCCGGCCTACAAGCTAGTCACCATACCGCCAACCACGGCCCTTTGCACTGCGCCGGGGGCTCGACATGATTGGGCCACCGCCAACGCGCGCCGGGAGGATTCAACGAGTGCGGTGGCTATCGACAAGTTCACCAAGTGGATCGAGGTCAAGCCGGTCACATGCCCCAAGGGCGACGAGTACTCGACTTCGGATGAACTCGTACACCGCTACGGGCTACCCCACCGCATCATCACGGACACGGGGTCCAACTTCAACAACCACCGGTTACGGGAGTACCGCGAGAACAGGCGGGATTGACGTCGGATACGTCTCGGTCGCCCATCCACGGGCCAACGGACAAGTCGAGCGCGCCAATTGGATGGTGCTCGACGCCCTCAAGAAGCGGCTACACGATGCTGCTAACTCCAAAGGGGGCAAGTGGATCAAGGAACTACCCAACGCACTGCGGGGGCCGCGGACTCAACCATCCAAGCCAACGGGGCAATCCCCCTACTTCCCGGTCTACGGCTGCGAAGCCATCCTCCCCGCCGACGTCATATGGAACTCGCCGGCGGTGGAGCACTACGATGAAGGCGTCTCGGAAGACGACGAGACGAGTTGATATTGACGACCTCGAAGAAGCTCGGCTGCGCCGCCCTCGTCCAATCGGCAAGGTACACGGAGGGTATCCGACGCTACCATGATCGCAACGTCAAGGAACGCTCCTTCAATGTTGGAGATCTTGTCCTCCGCCGTATCCAGAACACGGAAGGACTCCACAAGCTCAGCTCCCCCTGGGAAGGCCCTTTCACCGTGGCTAAGGTGACCGGGCTGGGCTCCTACCGCCTCCAAACACTTGAAGGCGAAGACGTCAGCAACTCGTGGAACGTCGACCAACTCTGTCGATTCTACGCCTAGTCTACACGACTACTCCGGGGTTCAAGTCTACAAGACTACACCAGCACCCCTTGCCGCAAGCGACCCTCCAGGTCCTGGCTCCAGTCTCCGGACTACTCTTCTCCAGGGTCTAGCCCGTGCGGCTACTTACGGACCATGGGCTGCGACGAGCGTCAAGGACTCTAGCAGCGGTCTACCAAGAGACCACACTCCAAGATCCAGCCCCCGCGGCTACCTACGGATCTGCGATCCAGCCTACACGGCTACCTACGGATCACCTGCTGCAAGCGGCTACCCGCTCCAGCGCCACTTAGCTGTAAGCGGCCTCCGGGTCCAGGCGACTACTTTGTAACTACGGCCCTGGCCACCCAGGTGTACTTCTTCAGTAATAAAGCTTGATTGTTCATCAACTTGTTTACTGTCTACTCCCTACGATGGGACTACTAAAGCCGAGTACTACTACTCGCACCTACTCCACGATGGGCGCTCCGCACTCTGAGATCGCGGTTACGAGTACTCATTGCTGGAAAAATTTCATCTCATTGATACTTGATACAATTCTTTACAATTGTTTCCTGTACAGCCATGTCTACTAGCTACCTATGCAGGGCTACTGGAGGTTCAGCTTTTCGGCTACCTGCTCCGTGATGGGAGCCATCTGCTCCAGCAACTCTGCGTACTGCTCATCCGAGCAGTTGGCGGCTACCCCGCCGGCGACCACCTCCACTGGAGCCTTCGGGAAGTACGACTTCATGAAGGCCAAGACTTGTCGCGGGATCGACTTGGCCATGTGCTTGACGTAGGCGGCCAGCCGGCTTGGTGCTTCACGGAGTCGATCCACCAGAGGGGCGATCTTGGGGCCGCCCGGGTGCGGCACCAGAAGCCTCGCGATCGGGAGAGCGGCCTCTTCAAGATCCTTCAGCTGGGCCCGCAGCGCCTCGCAATCTTCATTCAACTTCTGCAAAGATTTGTAGCAGTTGACGAGATCCCTGTCAGAGGCAATCCGCAGCTCCATGTGCTTCTCGCACTCGAAGGCAAGTTCCTTGTAGTCGAGCTCGAGTACCTGGCGGGCTTCCTGCTCCCGGTAGAAGAGGTTCTTCATGCTCACCTCCGAGGCCTTCAGCTGCTCCACCTGGCCCTCAAGCTCTGCAACACAGAAACACAACAACGGGTCAGAGGCTTCACGACTTCCAACAAGTACCCGACAAGTCAAAGGACATACCTTTATTCTTGTTGCGGAGGCCTTTGTTCTTCCGCACCAACTCGTCGCCCTTCGCCTGCAACTCCATGATGTCGTTGTGGTACTTGGCGAAGGCGGCGTCGAGCTTCGACTGCATAGCAGCCGCGTGCTTCCGCGACTTCACGAGCTGCTCCTCCAGGGCCTCGGCTCGGAGCACGGTGTCGCCGTAACCCTGCAGCAGGTTCGACTTCTCGCGGGATCGTTCCGCGACGTCCTGCACAAGACAACTCAAGTCAATAAGAGTACTCAACGATAGAGGATTGACTACTCTAAGGCTACAGTCACGTACCTTCATCCATTGTTCGGCCTGACGGATCGCCTCCATGTGCTTGGCTACCGTCGCCGGCTCCACGAGATCGTCCGCCAGAAGCTCTATCCCACCACGGCTACTCGAGGTAGCCTCCGTCATCGGCGCAGAGCGGATGGGCTCCGCGTCTTGGATCTCAGGGGATCGGATAGCCACCTCCAGGGCAATCCCTGGCGACGTGGTGGCCGCCTCCCCCCCGGTGGACTTCTCGACGACCTCTCCCACGGGCTCGGGGGCTCCTCCTGCAGCCTCTGGGGCTTCTGGTGTCAACTCCTGCATTGGCACCCCCGCAGGGATGTCACCACCTTCAGCACCTGTCAACAACACGACATGGCGTCAGCGCCTACGACTACTCATCCTGGAGCTCTACAACTTCAAGAGGGGTACTCACCTTCGACTACACTCGCCTCCGGCAGCGGCGCTTCGGTAGCCGGGGGCTCGGTCACGGCTTGGGCCTTGGGAGCGGGCTCCTCGACGGGCGGCGCGACTTCTCCCGCCTCCGCTGATGAGGGCTCGTCCCCGTCCCAGCTCAGATCTGTGGATTTTCTGCAGAAGAATTCACAGAGGGTCGTCAGACAAAATCGACTACTGCAGTAAGTACTACTCGTGAGGACATGGTACTTACAAGCTCGACCGGACGATGGTCACGGCCGGAGCACCGAGGATGCTGGCAATATCAACCAGTCCACCCTCGGCGGGCGTCTCCTCCTCCACCTCCGCGGCTACTGCCTCCTCCACGGCGGCGGCGGCCGGCGCACCTTCACCTTCCGCTCCAGAGGTCACCACCTTTTCAACGGTGGCGGCCACGAGTTCTCTGCTCTCTGCTGGAGCAGGGGGCTGGCGCTCCAGCTGCGCCAGGAGTTCTTCAACAGTGGGGGCTGGACTTCGGTTTCCAGCCGGTTCCCCCACCGGGTCCCACACGCCCTCGTCGCCCTCTTCGACGGGCTCCGCTGGCGGCACCTCCTGCACACAAAGGAAGACTACTCGTCAGCAATGTACTCGAATACCGGGTACTCGACTACTCTGCTCAAGATAACTTACCTCCGGAGGCGTGGTCTCTGAGACCTTCATCTTCTTCGCCACCCGCTTCTTGGCGGGATTGCGCGGCTTCCGCGGCGGCGCAGCAAGGCTAGCCTCCAGGCTAGCCGGAGGGTCTTGAACAAGTGGAACATGAGGCAAGCCCGGACGGCTAAACCTCGACCGCAGCTGGAAGTGGTCTTGAAGCGTTTCTCCGTCTTCTTCTTCGTTATCGGAGGAATCCTCCACGATGACGGGATCGTCGTCTTCACCGACTTCGTGGCGCTCCTTCGCCTTCCCCTCCGCCGGGATCTCGATCCCGCTCGGTGGCGGCTGCGGCTCGGAGACGAACCGCTTCACATCATCCTACGCAAAGACACAAGGTGTCAGCAACTCTACTACAAGTACTCACTACTCAACGAGGGGGGTACGGCTACTCACCTCGTTGGGCGGGCGCGCGGCGGAGTACTCCTCGACTGGGCACGCCGTGTACGACGGCATGTCCTTGAAGATGCGCGACAACCTTTCGACGATGTCGTTGTCGTCCAGCTCGCCCCCCGGCATCCGCGACGAGTCGTCGTCGCCGGTGTACTCGAAGCCCAGCGTATCCCGCGCCATCAGCGGGCCGGATCCTGCGCTTCATGAAACCGAAGGCCACATGCTCGGCCCTCGGTCCGGCTCTCTCCGAGCACTCGATGCGTGCTAGCGCTCGGGGAGCCGGATCCCCTCTTGCATGGTGGGCTCTGTGTTCCACCACTCACGATGCCGGGGCCGCCGTCCGCTTGGCTTCGGGCAGGCCGGGGTGGTGGTTGGTGATGTAGAACCACCTGGTCTTCCCGGTCCGTGTTGGAGTCCACGAGCTTGTACGCCGTGTGCATCGCTCGCGGCGTCTTCCCTCAGCTGGATCCCGGCTCCTCCGACTACTCTGGGGTTGGAGGCACTGGGCTGCGGCTTGACGCGGAAGAACTTCCGGAAGAGCACCCAGTGTGGCTTGATTCCGAGGAAGGCCTTGCAGAAGTGGACGAAGACCGACGTGTGGAAGATGCCGTTGGGGTTCAGGTTGAGGTACTCGATGCCATAGTACCCGAGAAGCCCCTTGAAGAAGCCGCTTGCTGGGAGCGCAAGACCGCGCTCCACGAAGCGCGAGAACATCGGGATCTCGTCTTCGGCTTTCTCCATCGGATAAGGATCTCCTGCGGCGGATCTCCACATATCCACTTCCTTCTCCCTGATGAACCCACTGTTCAGCAGGGTCAGCAGGTCCTCCATCTTGACCTTCGATTTTTTCCACTCGCGGCTTGGATCAGCGCGCGGTGGAGACAGGGGCGGCGCCGCACCGGTGGTGGCCGCGGCGGCCTCTGCACGGCTCCTCTTCTTCCCGCCGACCTTGGACGTCTTGGACGGCGACGGCTTCATTCTCCAAGTGCAAGGAGTTTTCACTCGCATCCGCTCGGGGGCTACCCTAAAGGCTTCGGGTGGCGATGCGCTCAGATCTACTGCGGCGGCAGCAGGCGCTGGGAGTGGATTTGCTTCAAGATTCAAATGAAAATGACTGCGGCTCACTTGGGTGAAAAACCCTAGGGGTTTTGGCTTCTATTTATAAGCCAAATCGCCTCCGCAACGGGCGGCTAGATAAGTCCACGCGCGGCTGACTCAGCGGCTGCGCGTGACTCTTCATATTCTACTAGTCGACGCGCCTCACCTCGGGGTCTCGGCTACTTCTACTCGACTACCTGGGACGCGGCTAGTCTCAAGAGCATCTCAGGACACATTCTCCAAGAAGACCCTTCAATTCGAGAGGAAGTACTCGACTCAAGGCTCAGGGGCTCCGTGCCACGTGTCCTTCGGTTTTTTCTCTCCGGATTTTTCGGGATTTTCTTGCCAAGATTTGAGATGGACCCTCAGCCAGAGCCCGCGGCTCGAGGCTCGGGGGCTACTCCATGTGGAGTGCGGTTCTGCAAATCGCACCTCCATGACGGCTCCGGCTTCAAGGCAAGGCAGGCATTTCTTGAAGACCTTCGAAGGCAGATTTCAAGGACGCTTGGGACTACTCGAGAAGACTTCAAGATTGCTCAAACATCAACTGGAGTACATTCCAGCCTCGAGATGCTTCGACTACTCTTGAGGACTTTTGACTTGTAGCACTCAGGGACGCTTGAGGACTACTCGTTAAGGCCGTCAAAACTACTTGAAGCTATCCTTCTCGACTACAAAGTACTCAGGGGCTTGTCGTATGGACCTCCCTGGGCCCACTACCTTGGTGGGTACCAGGACCGACTACTCGGTGGGCCCCTGGGACTACCCGGCTTGCGCTACACGCCACCTGAAGACGTGGAGCACAAGGACTACGCAGGAGTAGTACTCGGTTAGGAAGCTGTACATGTTCCGCACTGTATAGAGGACTCCTAGACGTACTCGACTAGTACTCTCTCCCTACTCCGACTTGTAACCCTGCCTCCCGGACTATATAAGGCGAGGCAGGGACCGATCCCCTCATCCAATCTCCTCTCATACAACTCACGGCGCACCATTGCACCATCTTGTAATCGTGCCCTATCAATCCAGAGCTACGCAGCATACAGGACGTAGGGTATTACGCACCTCGCGGCCCGAACCTGTCTAAATTGTGTGCCACGTGTCTCTTCCTTCGAGTTACCGATCTCGGCGAGTCACATTCATCTACTTCGGGTACTCCCCGTAGTAGGTTGCCGGTCTAAAACACCGACACTCGCTGCCACCGTAGTAGATTCAAGTGTGCTACCACCTAAAGCTTTTAGGGTAGCCCCCGAGCGGATGCGCATGAAGACGCCCCATACTTGGAGGATGAAGGCATCACCGTCCAAGTCGTCGAAGGCCGCCGGGAAGAAGAGGGGCCGCGAAGAGGCCGCAGCGGCCGCCACCGGAGTAGCGCCACCAATGTCTCCACCGCGAGCTGATCCAAGCCGCGAATGTAAGAAATCCAAGGTGAAGACGGAAGATCTGCTAGCCCTCCTGAACAGCGGGTTCATCCGGGAGAAGGAGGTCGACATGTGGAGGGCCACTGCTGGAGATCCATATCCAATGGAGAAGGCCAAAGACGAGATTCCAATGTTCGCGCGGTTCGTGGAGCGCGGGCTTGCGCTCCCGGCCAGCGATTTCTTCAAGGGTCTCCTCGGGTACTATGGAGTCGAGTACCTGAATCTGAACCCCAACGGCATCTTCCATGCCGCGGTCTTCGTGCACTTCTGCGAGGCCTTCCTAGGGATCAAGCCGCACTGGATCCTTTTCCGAAAGTTCTTCCGGGTCAAGCCGCAGCCAAGTGCCACCAACCCAAGGGTAGTCGGAGGAGACGGCATCCAGTTGAGAGAAGACACCGCGGAGCAGTACCTGGCGTACAAGCTTGTTGACTCCAATACTGACTGGAAGACGAGGTGGTTCTACATCACGAACCACCACCCCAGCCTGCCGAAGCCGAGCGGACGGCAGCCCAGGCACCGCGAGTGGTGGAACACGGAGCCCACCATGCAGGAGGGGATCCAGCTTCCCGAGCTGCTGGCACACATCAAGGTGCTCAGGGAAGCGGGACTGAGGGCCGAGCACGTGGCCTTCAGTTTCATGAAGCGAAGGGTGCAGCCGTTGATGGCTCGAGACACCTTGGGCTTCGAGTACACCGGCGACGACGACACGTCACGGATGCCCGGAGGTGAGCTGGACGACAGCGACATCATCGAGAGGCTGTCGCGGATCTTCAAAGATATGCCGCCGTACACGGCGTGCCCTGTCCAAGAGTACTCCGCCGCGCGCCCGCCAAAGGAGGTTCGTACTCCTCTTGGTTGAGTAGTCTTTGCTTGGTGTAGACGTGCTGATGTCTTCGTGTCTTGTAAGAGGACTTGAAAAAGTTCGTCTCCGAGCCGCAGCCGCCCCCGAGCGGGATCGAGATCCCGAAGGAAGGGAAGGCAAGAGAGCGGCGAGAAGTCAGTGAAGGCGATGACACCGTCATCGTGGAGGACACCACCGACGACGACGACGATGACGACGACGAAACATTGCAGGACCGCTTTCTGTTGCGGTCGAGGTTTAGCCGTCCAGGCTTACCTCATGTGCCTCTGGTGCAAGACCCCCCGACTAGCCTGGAGGCTAGCCTGGCTGCGCCGCCACGGAAGCCGCGCAACCCCGCCCGCAAGCGGGTGGCAAAGAATCTTAAGGTCTCAGAGACCACGCCTCAGGAGGTAAGATTTCTTGACTAGAGTAGTCGAGTACCCATCGTGTGAATAGCCTTGCTGATGAATAGTCTCCCTTGTATGCAGGAGGTGCCGCCAACGGAGCCTGTCGAGGGGGGCGGCGAAGGCGTTTGGGATACAGTGGGGGGGCCGGCCGGAAGTCGTAGTCCAGCCCCCACTGTCGAGGAGCTCTTGGAGCAGCTGGAGCGCCAGCCCCCTGCTCCATAGGGGGGCACGAAGCCCGTAGCCGTCGCCGTTCAAGAGGTGGTGGCTTCAGGAGCGCAGGAGAGCACTGCGCTGGCCGCACCTGCTGTGGAGGAGGCGGTAGCTGCGGGGGCGCAGGAGGAGGCGCCTGCCGAGGGTGGACTGGTCGACATCGCTAGCATCCTCGGTGCCCCGGCCGTGACAATAGTCCGGTCGAACTTGTAAGTACTGCATCTTCCCGAGTAGTACTTGTTGTAGTAGTCGAGGTTGACTGACGACCAATTATGTGTGTTTCTGCAGGAAATCTACGGATCTGTCCTGGGAGGGGGATGAACCCTCTTCGTCGGTGGCGGAAGAAGTCGCGCCGCCCGGCGAAGAGCCCGCTCCCGCTTCCCAGGCGGTGCCCGAGCCGCCGGCTACCGAAGCGTCGTTGCCGGGAGGCCGGCATAGTCGAAGGTGAGTACTCTTCGAAGGCCGTGGAGCTCCTCGAGGAGTAGTCGTAGTCGCTGATGCACTTGTCTTCTCTTTGACAGGTGCTGAAGCTGAAGGTGGTGACATCCCTGCAGGGGTGCCGATGCGGAAGTCGACACCAGAGGCCCCGGAGGCTGCGGGAGGAGCCCCTGAGCCTATGGAAGAAGTCGTCGAGGAGGCCGCCATGGCGGCCGGGGGAGAGGAGATCACCACGTCGCCGGAGGTCGCTCTGGAGGTGGCTATCCGCTCCCCGGAGATCCAGGACGCAGAGCCCATCCGCTCTGCGTCGATGACGGAGGCCACCGCGAGTAGTCGCGGCGGGATAGAGCTGCTCACAGACGATCTTGTCGAGCCGGCGACGGTGGCCAAGCATCTAGAGGCGATCTGTCAGGCTGAGCAGTGGATGAAGTTAAGTAGCCGTAGCTTCTGAGTAGCCAATCCTCTGCCGTTGAGTACTCGTGTGACTTGAGTTGTCTTTGCAGGATGTTGCGGAGAGGTCCCGCGACAAGTCGAACATGCTGCAAGGCTATGGAGACGCGATGCTCCGAGCTGAGGTGCTGGAAGAGCAACTTGTGAAATCGCGGAAGCACGCGGCTGCCATGCAGTCGAAGCTCGACGCCGCCTTCGCCAAATACCACAACGATGTCCAAGAGCTGCAGGCGAAGGGCGACGACATGGTGCAGAAGAATAAGGGCCTCCGCAACAAGAACAAAGGTACGCCGCTGAGCCTGTCGGGTAGTTGTTGAAGGTTGAGAAGTAGTCTGACCCGCTGTACTATTGCTGTGTTGTAGAGCTTGAGGGCCAGGTGGAGCAGCTGAAGTCCTCGGAGACGAGCATGAAGAATCTCTTCTACCGGGAGCAAGAAGCCCATCAGGTACTCGAGCTCGACTACAAAGAACTTGCCTTCGAGTGCGAGAAGCACATGGAGCTCCGGATTGCATCTGACCGCGATCTCGTCAACTGCTACAAATCCTTGCAGAAGTTGAATGAAGACTGCGAGGCACTGCGAGCCCAATTGAAGGAGCTTGAGGAAGCCGCACTGCCGATCGCGAGGCTCCTGGTGCCGCACCCGGGCGGCCCCAAGATTGCTCCACTGGTGGATCGCCTCAAGGAAGCTCCGAGCCGGCTGGCGGCCTATGTGAAGCACATGGCGAGGTCGATCCCAAGGCAGGTCTTGGCCTTCATGAAGTCGTACTTCCCGAAGGCCCCAGTGGAAGTAGTCGCCGGCGGGGTAGCCACCAACTGCACTGATGAGCAGTATGCAGAGCTGCTGGAGCAGATGGCTCCCATCGCGGAGCAAGTAGCTGAGAAGCTTAATCTCCAGTAGCCCTGTAATAGATAGCTAGCAGCCAGGGTTGTACAAAAAACAATTGTAATGAATTGCTTAAGTATCAATGAAAGAAAAATTTCCAGCAATGGGTACTCATAGTCGCGATCTCAGAGTGCGGAGTCCCCATCGTGGAGTGGATGCGAGTAGTCGTACTCGGCGTTAGTGGTCCCGTTGTAGGGAGTAGACAGTAAAGAAGTTGATGAACGATCAAACTTTATTACTGAAGAAGTACACCTGTGTGGCCAGGGCCGTAGTTACAGAGTAGTCGCTTGGACCCGGAGGCCGCTTACAGCTGAGTAGAGCTGGAGCGGGTAGCCGCTTACAGCAGTAGATCCGTGAGTAGCCGTGTAGGCTGGATCGTAGATCCGTAAGTAGCCGTGCAGGCTGGATCTTGGAGTGTGGTCTCTCAGTAGACCGCTGCTAGAGTCCTTGATGCTCGTCGCAGCCCAGGGTCCGTAGGTAGCCGTGCGGGCTGGAGCCTGGAGAAGAGAAGTCCGGAGACTGGAGCCAGGACCCGGAGGCCGCTTACGGCGAGGGGGTGTTGATGTAGTCGTGTAGACTTGAACCCCGGAGTAGTCGTGTAGACTAGGCGTAGAATCGACAGAGCTGGTCGACGTTCCACGAGTTGTTGATGTCTTCGCCTTCAAGTGTTTGGAGGCGGTAGGAGCCCGGCCCGGTCACCTTTGCCACGGTGAAGGGACCTTCCCAGGGGGAGCTGAGCTTGTGAAGTCCTTCCGTGTTCTGGATACGGCGGAGGACAAGATCTCCAACGTTGAAGGAGCGTTCCTTGACGTTGCGATCATGGTAGCGTCGGATACCCTCTAGGTATCTTGCTGATTGGACGAGGGCGGCGCAGCGAGCTTCTTCGAGGCTATCGATGTCAACTCGTCTGCTGTCTTCTGAGACGCCTTCGTCGTAGTGCTCCACTGCTGGCGAGTTCCATATGACGTCGGCAGGGAGGATTGCTTCGGAGCCGTAGATCAGGAAGTAAGGGGATTGCCCCGTTGGCTTGGATGGTTGAGTCCGTAGCCCCCAGAGTGCGTTGGGTAGTTCCTTGATCCACTTGCCCCCTTTGGAGTTCGCAGCGTCATGTAGCCGCTTCTTGAGAGCGTCGAGCACCATCCCGTTGGCGCGCTCGACTTGTCCGTTGGCCCGTGGATGGGCAAGTGAGACGTATCGGACGTCGATCCCGCTGTTCTCGCAGTACTCCCAGAACTGGTGGTTGTTGAAGTTGGAGCCCAGGTCTGTGATGATGTGGTGGGGTAGTCCATAGCGGTGTACGAGTTCATCCAGGAAGTCGAGTAATCTATCAGCCTTGGGGCATGTGACTGGCTTGACCTCGATCCATTTGGTGAACTTGTCGATAGCCACCAATACCCTGTTGAATCCTCCTGGCGCAGTTGGCAGTGGCCCAATCATGTCGAGCCCCCAGCAAGCAAAGGGCCAGGTTGGCGGTATGGTGACTAGCTTGTAGGCTGGGACGTGTTGCTGCTTGGCGAAGTACTGACATCCTTGGCACTTTCTGACGAGTTCTTCTGTGTCGCCCAAAGCTGTGGGCCAGTAGAAAGCCCGCCGGAAGGTCTTGCTGACCACCGTGCGTGAGGACGCGTGGTTGCCGCAGACGCCCTTGTGGATCTCCTCCAAGATGTCCTTGCCTTCTTCACGAGGGACGCTGTAACAACCCAGGAATTTAGGTGTGCAAATTTTGCGAAAAATTAAAACTTTTTGCTTGAATTTGAGTGCTACCAATTTTTGAACCAAATTGCTAGCCCTTCTCTAAATTCTTCACCAAATTATCCCATTTATAAAACATATGTTAAAAATATGGTAAAATATGTGAGTTGGTTTTTCTCTGGTTTATTTGGAGTTCAAATGAGTGTAGTTTGAATTTGATTGGGAATCAAATCCAAACTTCAATTCAAACCCTAGTTTAAACTTAAACTTCTAAATTCTTCAAGTGACCAGCTTGTGTATTGGGCCGTTTTCCCCTTCCTTCGTTCTGCCGCCGGCCCAACCCAGGCCATCATACGGCCCAACTCACCCGCGCCACTTCTTTCTCCTTCTCTGTCACCGACGCGTGGACCCCGCTTGGCAGCCTCTATATCCCCCATCTCTCATCCCTTTCTCCCCTTTCCGCTTGACTCCGCGCCGGTCAACCGAGCCGCCCCCAAGCGCGCCGCCGGTCCAGCCATGCCAGCGCGCGGGACGGGGTGCGGCCGGACGCGCCCGGCCGGCACGCACGCCGAGGGCCGGTGCGCGCCCACGCGACCGGGTGCGCCCGAGGAGAAAGGTGAAGGACGGATATGCCCCGCCCGCGGGCATCCAAGGCGCTCCGAGCTGCGGCCTTGGCGCGCCACCTGCCCCGCTCGGCGGCGATGCCAAGGGCATTGAGGGGTTTTCCCCCTCGAGCCGCCGCGATGCCAATTCAAAAGGAGAGGGCCGATGTGGCCTGGAGGCAAAGCCAACCGCCCCCTCTTGGGGTTTCCACTTCCACTACACGGCCGTGAGCACCGGGTGGAGGGAGAAGGCGGCCGTGCCGCCGCGCCGCGCCGTAGGGAGAAGGAGCGGGCACGCCACCGCCTCGACGCGCTGGTCGAAGAAGGAGCCGAGGGCCGGACCGGGGGCAAGGACATCTTCACCGCCAAGGAACGCCGGGCCGCGCCAGAAGAGGGAGGACGTGCACCAGCCGGGGACACGGAGCAGGGGCCGAGGCGGCGACCACCGGAGAGAACCACTACCTCGTCTTCGCACGCCTCTCCACCGAGCCGGCCACGACTCCACCATCGCCCCATCGTGAGCACCGCAGCCCCTTTCTCTCTTCTTCCCCTTGGTCTCTCTTTCCTGTGATGCACCGCGACGTCGAGACGCGACGTCGTGGATTCTTGCCTGGTTGCTGGCCGTCGCGCCGCAGGATTGCCGCACCGCGGCGGAGGGAGCTCCTGAGCCGCCTGTGCTCTTGGGCGCCGCTGTCGCCATGCGAGGAAGGGATGTGGGTCCGGCCGTCGAGCCGTGTTCGCTTGTGCAGGATCGTTGGTGTGCCGGCCTTCGCGCCGAGCTCTTTGTGCAGGAACGTGAACGCCGCCGTGTCGCCGCGCGCGCGCCCCGGTTACCGGGCGACCGCGCCGGCGGACGAGCACGGGTGCGCGAGGCATGTATAGCCGAGCCGGGCTTCGACCCGAGGCATGTGCGAGGTGGGGTTTGGGGGCGCCGCGCCACGACGCGCCGGCGGCGGAGGCGTCGGGCCCGGCCACCGGGACGGCGGCCGCTCGCCGCGCGCAAGGCCATAGACGCGAGCGCCGGTCCGGTTGGAACACCCCGGTTCCGAGCCGCGGCGGGAGCATCTTCTTGGTGGGGGTGTGATGCCGGGTGTTGGTCACCCGCGAACCGGGCGCGCGCGGCGACGCGCCGCACGGCCGCCGCGCCGTCTGAGCCTTTTGGCGAACACCTGGTGTGCGCGGTTCACCCGTGCGTCTTTGCCTAGGATTTGGGCCACCAGCTGGTCCGGGCTCTTAGCCCAGATAGCTTACCCTAGCAGGCCGTCGGCCCGGAGCAGAAGGAAGTGGGGGGGGGGGGGGGGGGGAACCAGACTTCCGTAATCTGTTATATGGGCTGTGTTGCCTGGTTAGATTTGGGCCGAAACCCGTTCCGGGCGGGAACGAGTCCGCTGGGCCACCCACGGCCCAGCAGCGATTCTGGCCTTTGCAGCCCGTAAAACCCTGGGGCGCTGACGTCAGCAGCTTATTTTCTGAAAAACCCTTTTCTCTTCTGTTTAAAAATTCCAGAAAATGTTTTTAACCTTTAAAAATTCATAATAAATTCTAGGGAGCTCAGAAAAATACAAAACTAATTTCTATAAATCCGTATTTGCGAAACCTTGCTGATTGTAGGTAGTTTGGGTTCATTTGGATCTTCTAAATTGATTCTTATTTGGAGTTATTGCTTAGATGTGCACCGTTATCTTATTTTCGCGTCGAATCTCGTGCCGCAGACCCGAGCTTCGACCGGGAGAGGACGTGGAGGACCCCGAGTACACTTGCTCCGGGCACGGCGGCGCTTCAACGGCAACGAAGGTGTCATGTCACTCCCAACCATATAGATCCTATGTTGCTATTTAGCTGCTAGTGCTTTACTTTAATGCATTGATCTGATGAATTGCATAACCCGTTTAATAGCCATGCCTTGATACTTTGTTATATCCTGTTTCCTTGTTCTACTACCTGCGGGACTAGCTACAGACCCCTAGATAGTCCCTTACCTCAACTATCCATACTTTTGTTGTTTGATTATGGATGGTACCCTGGGCTTGGGCTGAGATGTGGGTATCTCGGTGTGATTCTAGCGTGCGTTCTGGGTTGCGTATCTCCTTGCTGTGTTTTGGCGGGAGCGAGCCGCTTGGTTACTTGTGAACGGCTGCCGAGGGAAGATGCGATCTGGCCTCTTACCCGAGGGTCGTGTCGTGTGGGATGGAGATGTTGAGTGCTCGCTCTCGGCCCCTTAAGGACCGATCGTCAGTTGACCTTGTTTCGGATGACTATTGTCGTACAGACCGCCCGCCTTGTATTGGGCGGGGGTGCGGGGTGAGACTTGTAGTGGATAGCACCCCTCCTGCAGTAGGATCGGTGTGATCGTGTCAGGAGTGGTCTTTCCCTCCTTAGTAGACTTTGCCCTGGCGAGTCCGGGGAAGGGTTCCACAGCTTCGAGGGACCTCTCGCGGGTAGTATGAGCTCTGCCGCGGAGGCTGGGCCTGGGCTCGGAGATGCGAAGGGTACTATCCACTTACTTGAGCTTCGCCCGTATGATAGGGTCGGACACGGTGACGGCCGGTTCGGACCTATTCGGACGGGTATAGTTGTACAACCCTCGCGAGTGTTAAACCTATAGCTATAGTCCGTGTCCACTGGTTATGGACAGTCTTTCGATCTCTCACCTGACTAGTTACACTTCTCTTGTGCTTCTTCTCTCCCCCGAGTGTGTGAGCCCGGCTTCGGCCGTTGAGATGTGGGGATGGGAGCCGGTGGGCCCCACATCGCAGATGAGAGTTGGGTTCTGGATCGTGGTTGAGATCCGGTGTTTTGGTGTGGTATTCCTTGAGCGGGGTGTGGACCCCTGAGGTGTGGACCTCGGAAGCGGAAGCTTCCCCGAGGTGTGGACCTCCTAGGCGTATTCTCGCTTACCTTGTACGTTGCAATCGTTGCTTTGCTTAAGCTTTCTACGACCGAATAGGGTTATCTCATGCATAGTAGAATATACACCGCTTTTGCCTCTTTGTTGGGAAGCTGACATGACCTACCCGCTTATCGGGTAGACCCTGGTGACTCTGACGCAGAGCCGGACTACGACTTCGACAACGACGGTTGGGTGGACTAGAGCTCTTCCTACACTTGAGCCGCTCGCGGATATGGAGTTTCCCGCGCTTTCATGGAGCCGCTGCTAGACAATTTATTTATGTTTGATTCAGTCCCGATGGACTTGTACCGGCGTGTGCCGAAGAGATGTACTCTGATTAATGTAATAAAATAAATGTTGTACTCTACTTTACTGTTTTTATCTTTCTGTATGGATTTTTGGCATCGCTGAGACAGGGATTGCACGTGGTAGCCCTCCTGGGACTACCACCGAGGTGCTAAGATTCGGGATTCCGTTCGCGGAAATCCGGGTCGTTTCAGACGCACTTCATGAGTACTCCAGAAGATGCGCCCTGCTTGTAAAGCTTGTCTCCGACGAGGACGTAGGACTTGGCGCGGCGGACGAGTTGCTCAGCCGCGTTCTTGTCGGAGGGGACCTTTTGCTCGCTGAGATAGTCGATGAAGGGTTGCCTCCAGTCCACGTCGATCATCATGACCTCCTCGCCCCGGCGGATGGATGGGCCGGGACAAGGGTCGGTGGCGCCGGCCTCCGGGATGGATGGCGCGTGAAGCTCGTGGACGAAGACACCCGCCGGCACTTGAGCGCGGGTGGATCCAAGCTTCGAGAGGACGTCCGCCGCAACGTTGTTGTCGCGGACGATGTGATGGAACTCGAGACCATAGAACTTGTTCTCGAGCTTGCGGACTTCTAGGCAGTAGGCGTCCATGTTCTCCTTGTTGCGGTCCCAGGACTTGTTGACTTGGTTGATGACCACTGCGGAGTCGCCGTAGACTAGTAGCCGCTTGATGCCCAGTGAAGCCGCGAGGCGGAGCCCATGTAGGAGGGCTTCGTACTCGGCTTCGTTGTTTGAGACCTTCCAGAAGATCTGCAGGACGTACTTCAGTTGTTCGCCTGTTGGAGAGATCAGGAGTACCCCTGCACCTGCACCCTCGAGGTTGAGTGAGCCATCGAAGTACATCACCCAATGCTCTGGTCGCACGGTGGGAGTAGGTAGCTACTTCTCCCGCCACTCTGCCATGAAGTCGACTAGTGCCTGCGACTTGATGGCTGTGCGTGGCTTGAAGTCGATAGTGAGGGCGCCGAGCTCGACAACCCACTTGGAGATTCTTCCAGTAGCTTCTTGGTTCCGCTGGATGTCGCCGAGCGGGTAGTCGGAGACGACGGGGATCGAGTACTCCTTGAAGTAGTGTCGTAGCTTCCGCGTGGTGATGAGTAGTGCGTACAGGAGCTTCTGCACAGGCTCATAGCGAGCCTTGGACTCTGATAGAACCTCGCTGACGAAGTAGACTGGGCGCTGGACTGGGTAGGCGTGGCCGTCTTCTTGCCGCTCGACAACGATGGCAGTACTGACCACGTGAGTAGTCGCAGCGAGGTAAAGCAATAGCTGCTCGCCCTTGTGAGGAGCCGTGAGGATCGGTGGCTTTGATAGGAAGTCCTTGAGCTGGGCAAGGGCTTGATCTGCCTCTGGAGTCCACACGAACTTCTCTTGATGCTTGAGTAATTTGAAGAAGGGGAGCCCCCGTTCTCCTAGCCTCGAGATGAATGCGTTCGGCCGCCGCCATGCACCCCGTCGGGCTTACGGACGTCTTTGATGCTCGTGGGAGCTTTCATGCTGGTGATGGCGGAGATCTTCTCGGGGTTGGCTTCGATGCCGCGCTGGCTGATGATGAAGCCGAGTAGTTTGCCCGAAGGGACGCCGAAGACGCACTTGTTCGGGTTGAGCTTCCAGCGGTACTCGCGCAGTGATGCGAAGGTCTCTTCAAGGGCGTCGATGAGGGTACTGGAGTCCCTAGTCTTGACAACTACGTCATCCACGTAGGCCTCGACGTTCTTGTTGAGTTGCCTCTTGAAGCAGGCCTGGATAGCTCGTTGGTAGGTAGCGCCGGCGTTCTTCAACCCGAAGGACATGGTCGTGTAGCAATACGCGCCAAACGGGGTGATGAACGCGGTCTTCTCCTGGTCTTCTTCCTTGATCGCGATCCGGTGGTACCGGAGTAGCGATCGAGGAAGCAGAGAGCAGGTCGCGGCCCGCCGTGGAGTCGATGACTTGATCAATCCGCGGCAACCCGAAGGGGTCCTTGGGGCAGTGCTTGTTGAGGTCGGTGTAGTCAACGCACATCCTCCACTCGTTCGAGTTCTTCTTGCGGACGAGGACAGGGTTGGCAAGCCACTCAGGATGGAAGACTTCTCTGATGAAGCCAGCCGCGAGTAGTTTGGTGAGTTCCTTCTTGATGGCGTACCGTCTGTCGTCAGCAAAACGTCGGAGGTGTTGTCGCTTGGGGGTGGCCTTAGGATCGACGTTGAGGCAGTGCTCAATCAGCTCCCTGGGCACTCCTGGCATGTCCGCTGGCTTCCACGTGAAGATGTCGCGGTTGGCCCGAAGGAAGCTGATGAGCGCATCTTCCTATTTGGGGTCGAGGCCTGCCCCGATGGTGGTGGTCTTGCTGGGGTCGCCTGTTCCGAGGTCGATCGTCTTGACGAGTACCTCCTCAGGTGGTTGAGGCTTGTTGGTGCTGTCAGACTTCTCTGGGATGTCGAGTTCACTTGTGGCGAGCTTCTTCGACGCGGCGTAGACCTCCATCATCGCGTTGGGTACTTGGTTCGTAGAGGCGATCTCCACGGCTTCTGTGTCGCAGTCGTGTGAGATCTTCAAGTCCCCTTGAAGGGAGAGCACACCAGCTGAGCTTGGCATTTTGAGTACCAAGTAGGTGTAGTGGGGCACCGCCATGAACTTGGCGATGGCCGGTCTGCCGAGGATGGCGTGGTAGGAGGTCTCGAAGTCCGCAACCTCGAACTTGATGTACTCGGTACGGTAGTTGTCCCGAGACGCCCCGAAGGTGACTGGCAGGACCACTGAGCCCAGTGGAATAGCCGCATTGCCGGGGACGATGCCGTAGAAGGGCGTGTTGCTCTTGGTGAGCATATGAGTGATGTCGAGCTTCATTTTCTTCAAGGTCTTGGTGAAGAGGACGTTGAGCCCGCTTCCACCGTCGATGAGCACCTTGTTGAGTTTGGAGCCCGCTACCACTGGCTTCAGGACGAGGGGGAACCGTCCTGGTTCAGAGAAGCTGGTCCATTGATCTACGCGGGAGAAGGTGATGGGTACCTCCGACCACCTGAGAGGAGTCGGGACCGCTGGCTCGATGGACATGACTTCACGACGGGTAGCCTTCTGCTCCCGCCTGCTGGGCAATCCGCCGAAGAGGACGTTGACGGTCTTGTCGGGCTCCTGGAAGTCGTTGTTGTCGCCGTCCTTCTTCTTGCCCTTTTGGTCATGAGGGTGCGGTGGCTCGGCGTATCCTTGAGTGCATGCCGAGTTGGTAGCACCTTGCTCGGTGGTGTGGTTGCCGTTTGGATGCCACGAGCACTTCTCCTTGACGGGTCTTTGAAGCCGCCGGAGTTCTTCTTCGAGTTCCCTTTCGCAGGGCGCTGGATAGCCGCGACAGTGTTGTCTGGCTTGCGCTTGCGGTTGGGACCCGAGTAGTAGTAGTTGTTGTTGTTGCGGCCGCCTTGGTTTGCATTGCCGCCGCTGCCGCCGCCCTGGTTCTGCTTGGCCTTGCCGCGGATGGCGTCGTATTTGGCATTGGCCTTGTCTTCTTCATCCGCCCAGGACGTGATCATGTCCTTGAGGTGGGGGATGGACCTGGGGCGGCGACGACCGAAGTCTTCAAAGGTGCGACGGTGATAGAGACCGTCTTGGAAGAGGTCGATGACCTCCTTGTCGGTGACGTCGACGACGGTAGCGCGCTTGTCGAAAAAGCGGCGCATGTACTTGCGGAGGGTCTCGCCTTGTTCCTGCTTGATCATATCCAGGTCCATGCGAGTACCCGATCGGCCCATGGCGCCCGCAAAGTTGCTTGTGAACTGTTCCTTCAGCTGGTCCCACTTGTCGATCGAGTGCTTATCCAGCGACTCGAGCCAAGTGAGTGGTGCTTGGTCCAGGCAGAAGGGGAAGTAGAGGCACTTGGTGTCGATGTTGCCGCCAGCGTTCTCAATGGAGAGGGCGTAGCACCTGAGCCACTGGATGGGATCCTGCTTCGCATCGTACTTGGTGATCCCCAAAGGTTTGAACTTGTCGGGGAGAAGCAAGTTGCGAAGTCGAGGTGAGAAGGCGGGGAAGCCGTCGCCCTCAGCTGCGGTGGTCGACTTCTTCCGCCGTAGCTCCTCAATCTTCTGGCGGGCGTCGTAGCCGCCCTGCGAGGCGCCAGAGGCGTGGCTGTTCGTGTGGCCTCGGCCGCCGCGACCGCCGCCGCCTCCCGGCCCTCCTGTTGGCCCCATGATTGGAGCTCCCGCCGTCGGCTGCCGCCGCCGTCGGGATCATTGCCGCCCCCGCCGGCCGGAGCGCGGTGAGGGACGACTTCTCGGTTGCTGTGGTCGCGCTGTGAGGGTCCGCCGGCGTTGGAGCGACGACGGTTTGGCTCGGCTGGGAGGTCAGCTCGAGTACGGTTAGGACCGTTGTTGGCGCTGCGACTCGTGGCTTCGTTGTCGCGGTGTCTGGGCTGGAGGAGGTTGGTTGACTCGTTGTCGACCCGCATGAAGTAGGCGTCTTCGGCCGAGCTTGGCGATGACCTCTCCAGCGCGTATGCCCTGAGCTTGGCGTGCGATCGCTGTGATCGACATGAGGCATTGCTCAGGGGTGGTGTGTACTCTGCTCTCGACCGCCTCGAGAGCTTCCGCAAGGTTGCGGACGGGGAAGTTGTCGCAGGCGCGCGGTGACGTTCGGCCGCGCTTCGGTTACGCTCACGTCGAGCGTCTCTGTCTGCAGGGTTCTCGTTCGGTGGAGCATCGGCGAGAGAGCTCGTCGGAGGAGATGTCTTCCGTGTACTTGTCCCGAGCCGTGCTCGAAGGCCACGGGGTGTCGCGGCAGCCATGAAGACTTGGCGATCGGGGGGTACCAAGGCCGGACTCGAGAGGGTGCCACCTCGGTTGGTGTGCTTGAGTCGGCCGGGCTAGGGGTGTTCCCTCTGGAACGGTAGCGAGTCGATGTAGGCGACGTAGCGTGAGTCTCCCTTTATCAGGTCAGCAGGTTTGCGGTCTGGCCAGTAGACGTATCTCCCGGCCGGCGTGGATGTTATAACCAGCCCGAGAGGCTGGCCCTGACAAGGGAAGCTCGGTGGAGTTGTCCTCGGACTCGGGCTCCTCAGGGTCCGACCCGAAGTCGAACTCGTAATCCGGGTTTGAGTAGAACTCGGAGAGAGGGCCGGGAGTCCGAAGCGCGACCGGGGGTGGCGTCGGAGTCCGAGTTGCACTCGGGTACGGGCTCCTTGCCGGCCGGCGCGAAGTGGGAGCCCCCGTGCGGGCCCGGCTGAGGATGCGGGGGCCACGCGCGGAGCGCTCGCGAGGTGAGGGGACCGCCTGCGATGGCTGAGTAGCCGGCTCGCATGCGATGGCCCATGGCGACGTCGAGTTCGAGTTGGAAGCGGACTCGAGCTCGAAGTCAGCGTGGTGGTTGAAGAGCGAAATTTCGCCGAACTTGCCGGCGAGTTCGCCTGTGACAACTTCGGGAAGCGTCACAAAGCCTGTCTTCGGGTTGGGCTGCATGGTTAGGCGGCGCTGGAAGGAGCCCGCGCCGTCAGCAGTGCAGACCCAGGCGCCAAACACGAAGGTGTCGCCGCGGTTGAAGGCGACGGTTGGCTTGAAGTAGACGGGAGCCGTCGAGTTCGCCATGTGATCTCGGGCGAGATCCCCTACCTGGCGCGCCAGCTGTCGGTGTTTTAGACCGGCAACCTACTAAGGGGAGTACCCGAAGTAGATGAATGTGGCCTCGCCGAGATCGGTAACTCGAAGGAAGAGACACGTGGCACACAATTTAGACAGGTTCGGGCCGCGAGGTGCGTAATACCCTACGTCCTGTATGCTGCGTAGCTCTGGATTGATTGGGCACGATTACAAGATGGTGCAATGGTGCGCCGTGATGAGGTATGTTGAGATGTTGTGTTCCTAGAGAGCGGTCCCTGCCTCGCCTTATATAGTCCGGGAGGCAGGGTTACAAGTCGGAGTAGGGAGAGAGTACTAGTCAAGTACGTCTAGGAGTCTTCCATACAGTGCGGGACATGTACAGCTTCCTAACCGAGTACTACTCCTCTGTAGTCCTTGTGCTCCACGCCTTCAGGTGCCCTGTAGCGCAAGCCGGGTAGTCCCAGGGCCCACCGAGTAGTCGGTCCTGGTACCCACCGAGGTAGTGGCCCCAGGGAGGTCCATACGACAGCTGCCATCCTATAGGGTCTCTTAGCTATGGGAGAGGTTCCGGGAATAAGGTCGATGACGAACTTTATATCCCTATCTGGTGGCATTCCGGGGAGTTCTTCGGGGAACACATCTGGGTACTCTCGCACTACTGGGACATCCTCTATGGACTTGGCTTCCATGTTGAAAACCATTATGTCTGGCCTGTGTCCTCGGGTGTGGTAGGTCACTTGTATTCCGTCTGGGTTGGTTAGGTGCACTACTTTATCGGCGCAACTTATAAGGCCAAGGTTTTGGCTTAACCAATCTATCCCAAGGATCACATCTATTCCCTTGGACTTCAGTACTACCAGGTCCGATAGGAACTCTACCCCACTTAAAATGATCCTTACCCGGGGGCATCCCAGTTGACACTTGATGTCACCTCCGGGCGTTCGAGTTAATAGGGGTGCTTTTAGTAGTATTGTAGGTATGCTATGCTTTTCCACAAAACTTGAGGATATGAATGAGTGCGATACTCCCGAATCAAATAATATGGTTGCCAAGACTGAGCTAACCAGGAACTCACCAAGCACTACGCCTTGTGCTTCCTGAGCCTCCTATGCGTTGATGTGGTTGACGCGGGCTCGTCCATAAGACTGCTGGGGCTGCCTCATCAGCTGGTTGTTGTTGTTGTTGCCGAAGTTGTTGTTGCTGCGCACCGGCATGCGGTTGGCTCCAGACACGAGTGGCCTTGGCCCATTCACTAAGTTGGAGAAGGCTGAGGCTGTTGGCTTCTTGGCATATGGGCAGTTGGAAATGAAGTGTCCAGTCTCGCGGCAGTTGAAACAAACCCTGGAGTTGTTGTTGTTATTGGCGGTGACCTGGCTGGCGTTGCTCTGTGAGGGCTTCATGGTGTTCTGGTTGTTGTAGGGCTTGAACTGGGTTCTGGGGCCTTGCGAGCCCGTGGCTTGGGACTGGGTTCTGTACTGTATGAGGGCTTGGAATCTGGACACGGGGTGTCCGAAGCTTCTCTGCCTCAGGGATCGCTCTTGCTGTTTGGCCTTGTGCTCCATGAACTTGCGCTTGTTCTCTTTCTTTTCTTCTGCCCTCGCTCTCTCTGTGAGTATGGCCATGTTCATGAGGGTGTTGAAATCTGGGTAGATCTGAGGGGTGAACAAGGTCCTCAGCTCCGGAGTCAGTCCCTTCTTGAACATCTCCTGCTTCTTGGAGTCTTTGTCCACTTCTTCTCGGCATAACGAGCCAGTTCTATGAACTGGTAAGTGTACTCCTCCACGAACATGTTGCCCTGGCGGAGTTCATGGAACTCATTTGCCTTTCGCTTCAGTGTGGCTTCTGGGATGTGGTAGCGGCGGAACTCTTCCACGAACTCATCCCAGGTGATGGCAGAGGGATCCTTGGCTGCTGCACAGTAGTTCTCCCACCAGGCTAGGGCTATCCCGGTGAGCTGGTGAGCTGCCGGGAGAACCTTGTATCGGTCCTCACAGTTGAAGGGATCCAGTTCCCTTAGAATTGCTCTCAGCCAGTCATCAGCATCCAAGGGGTTCACGGATCCGCCAAAAGTGGGTGGCTTTGTCCTGAGGAACTCTATCAGCTTCTCATTCATGCCCAGAACTTGGGGCCTTGGGCGGTTGATGGCGTTGAATATGGCCTCCATCAGTACTGTCTGATTGGCCAAAACTTGTGCCAGTTCAACGGGAGGGGGTGGCGGTGGTAGGACAACGTTCTCTCCTCCATCTTCGCCTTGGTTCACTTCCTGATTGTTAAGACGCTCCCTTCGATCGGCTTGCGATCCTTCAGCGTCCATCCGACCGGAGCCTTGGTGGGTCCTAACAAGGCGCCTGGAAACCATCTGTAAAGGAGTGGGTTTTCTAAGAGATCTAGCTTTTATGTGATGTTTAAGTGGATTATATCGAATTTCTTTTTGAAAAGGCAGGGTCTACTCCTACTGGCAAGCACACAACAAACACATAGCAAACAAACAAGCACAAACAAGTTTTTATTACAAACCAGTGAGGAGGATACATCTCGACTACGCGACTGACACTACGCGGACACACTACACGACTCAGTACGACAAGAGCTAAGGGTACGACTCTAAACTCGGACCAGTCACGACTTCAAACCCTAGATCAAGGCAACAGGGGTATGCTACTCGCGGGGAGAGCCTTCTTCCGGGGTTGAGTGCACTTCTAGTGGAATGAGCTGTTCATCTTCGTCCTCGCCCTCGGGGTTTCCATTCCCTTGGGGCTGTGCCGCAACTTCCGCGGTCGCTGCTGGTTGTTCGGTGACTACCGGTGGTGCTGGCGGGGCTTCAATAGTTCCTCCCCATCCTACAAGGGGTGTTCCAAGCAGGACTTGTGCTTATCCAATGGCCAGAATGGGTGTTCCACTGTTGGTCCATTCTTGCATGCGTTGGTCTTGGATCCGCCTGAGGCTTTCATGGGCAACGACTTCACTACTTATGGCGGCTGCAGTCCTGGCTTCAGCTTGAGCCACTCGGACTTGGTGCATCCTCACTGTGACTTCAGCTTGCTCGGCCTGACTGATTTGCTCCCTCAAGAGCTTGGCTTGGTCATCAAAGAGTTTGTCCAGGGAGATGAGGTAGGCAACTATGTGGTACAGCAGGTCTTCTTGGTGGCGGCGTCGTTCCAGGTTTCTTATGCGGGCCTGCCAGACTGGGGTTCTGATGGCGGGAGGAAAATACCTCATCGGTGTAGGGACGAGGTGTTCCTTGTAGATCCGGCACAGGTAGCGGAGGGCTTTTCTGAGGGCCAAGGGGTAGGTGTCTCGGTGTCGAAACCCTGTGGCGGTCACGCGCCACGGCTCGATGTTGGTGTGGCAGTTGCTTCTAGCGACGGAGAGGACCACCCTACAACGAAGAGTGCCGAGTTGCTCGTACTCTCTGCTGTAGTACCTAGGGCGCTCAGTGATACCGAGGTTCTCCAGGGAGTTGATAAGAAGGCGAGCAAAATAAGGCTCCTCCTGGCACACGCCTTGGGTCCATCCATCTTCCGCCATCTGAAAACAAGGGTAGAGTTGAACAGGTTGTGGTAGGGTAGAAAAGGTAGATAGCTTTATTTAGTAACAAGGTTGGGGTACACCCCTTGGGGTACATTTATTATTACTAGAACACGGCTCTAGCCTAGACATTCTAGTCTATCCTCATGGGGATTCTTCCTCCATATGAATACGACGCTTCTTCGGTGGGAGGTCTTGTTCCAGTATCACGTCCTCAGTCTGGGTCCCTTTGTCCCAATGAGTTTCTTCGGGTTCATCTTCCTCCAATCCAGCTTCTTCTCTCCTTCTACGCTCCCTGACCTCATCCCATAGGGCTCTATTGGCCATTAGAGTGCGCTCCCTTTCCCTAAGGTAATCTTGCTCCATGTTTTCTAGGGAAACTTGCGCCATCGTTGTCTTTATCCTTTCAAATTCTATCCTTTGCTCGGCTCTTTCCTCCCTGTCAATCTGTTGCTTTAGTTGCTGGGCTTGTTCCTGGTAGAGGTGGTCTAGGCCATTGAGGTAGATAGACAGGTGGGAAACTGCATCTTCTAGGTCTTCTTCCTCTCGTTGTAGTCCCCTCATGCGGTCAATCCACGAGTGTCCTCTACCTCTGGAGGGTGGGAAAAATCCCATTGGAGTCCTTCTGAGATGCTGCCTATAAACCACTCGTAGACGTCACCGGGCCTTCCGAGCAGCCTTTGGGTAGGTGACGGCGAAGCGAAACCCAGTGGCGGAGACGAACCAAGGTTCTATGTCGGGTAGAGCGTGCTTCTTCCCACGAAGATCAACACTTTACACCGAAGGGTGCCGTAGCGTTCGTACTCCCGATAGACGAACTCCGGAGGGTCCCTTACTCCGATGCGCTCTAAGCTGAGTAGCAGCAGGTTAGGGAGGCTAGGCTGGACGGGGCAGACTCCTCCATTCCATTATGGGTTAGCCATCTGGAATCAGGCAAGTATCAAGGTAAGGATTTGGGAAAAGATGAGCTTAGCAAAAGAAAGGTTAGAGAGGGGCTAGAGGAGGTCTCGTATCCTAGGGGTCGCGTCCTACGGCCAACCTACGGCTCTGATACCACCTGAAGCGTCCCCTCATCAGAGGTGACTAAATTTGACACAAATACCAGTCCCAAGAGGCTGGTAACACATTTATTAGAACAGGTGGATCAGTCTTTTACATCACGGCGACACAGAGGGCACGGAAGTGCCAACGCTACAAGGAACAACACAAACGCTAACGACCACACTACGATACAAAGGCTTACAAAGCCTCATTAGAGTACCACACCATGGAAGCTCTCTGTGGAGGCCCTGGGTACACAGGCACAGTTGGGTGTAGGGCAGCGACCTACTCGACGTCTTCGGGAACGAAATCGGGATCCTCCTCTGAAAAACAGTTAGTTAAACAAGGGTGAGCACATACGTACTCAGCAAGTCCAACCCCACCCGCGGAGGGGCTTATAAGCAGATCATGCACATGATATAAATAACAAGGAACATGTTAAGGTTTATTTGAAACTCATTTACTCATGCAGGGGTTCATTTTCAAAAAGGTTTTCGCAAACCAGTTTTATAACCAAGGTGACTCAGTTGTTTTAAGAAAACCACTGTGGAACTACCGGACTCCCCGTCCACAGTAGCCTAGGCACACAACCACACACCTTTCCCGAAAGCAACTCACACCAGAAAACATCCCAAACCAAACACTAGTTTTGTGACCACACCGTGACTCGCCCAATACCGTGGACACGGCTATTCGAATAGGTTTTACACTCTGCAGAGGTTGTACATCTTTACCCACAAGTAGGGTACCGTCACACGGACACCTTAGTGCCGGTGCGGATCCTATCAAAGCCATTACCCACCTTAGCTAACCCTACGAGCCACCACGGAAGCAACCAAGGGGTTATCCCAATTAACCAGGGCGTACCTCACACAGAGCGTACCCCTACTCCTTGGTCTCCCGGCGTTCACCCGCACACCAGATGGCAAGTAGATTAACTAGTGGGGTTTATGCTAAGCCGTTGCCACATACAACAGTCAAGTGGTTGTACGATGACTTGGGTCAGGTGAAATGTCACGCAACCCGGTCCTTAGCAACAAGATGGACAACTCTCAACACGCTCAACCACACAGGTACGAGCTCACCCATACTCCTGACACACACGTCCATCCCGTCTACCAGTTCTTTACTCATTTTCCGAAATATCCCATTCCCATTTTTAAAGCACTCACACATTTTTAAAGCAATCATTTAGGCCAAACAAAGGTCCAATCATAGCAAACAAGGGTGGCTATCCTACCATGTTTTTGCAGTAAAACAATATGCAATTTATAAAACGGGTATATGGTTGTATTTATAAAACTAGGACCAAAGCATGCATCAAAGGATGAGGTTGAACTTGCCGTCTTCGAAGTCCTCAGGGAGTTCCGGCTCGGCGTTCGGGATCTCAGGCTCCTGCTTGCAGTAGTCGGCTCCAAACTCCGGCTCGGGGTACCTTCCTTCGTTTACTTCGTCGACTATAGCGCACACACAGACAAGCACGCAATCAATATAAGCACACACAATTTCTCCAGCTGAGCTCGAGGAAGGTAATTAAATAAAATAGGGAAATAAATATTATGTAGGGGGTTTTGGGTGAAGGATGGGTGGCAGTATACCCGGTACGGGTGTGAGGAAGTTTGGGCGCGATTTGGATTAAAATTGCGCATGAAATGACGGTTAAAGGAGGTGTTTAGGGCTAATTACGTGGTTAGGACCTATTAGTAATTTAGGTTTAATGAATAAGGGCCTAACTATAACATTTAGACCTAGTGAGGGTTTTACTAAATAGCCTAGGGGTATAATTGTAAAGGAGCAGGGTTATTTTGGTAAGTAGTTCATGGTATATGGTCTAATTTGAAAGAAGGAGAGGGAGAGAATAAAGAGGAGGGGCTTGGTGGGGGGAAAAGGAAAAAGGTCAGGGGGCCTTTGGCTAAACAGCCATCTTCAACCTCCCCCTTTCTCCTGATTCAGAACAGGGGAGGGGGCAGGCCGCGCGGGGGCCGGTCCGGCAGGGGTCCCCGCCGGCGACCCTGGCCACGGCGACGACCAGGGAGTGGGGGAAAAGGAAGAGAGGGTCGAGGGCTATCTATTTCGGTGCTCACCTTGGTCGGGGACGGCTTGTGGAGGTGGTTCCACGGCAAGGAGCGGCCGGCGGCGGGCTGCAGGCAATGGTGGCTAGGTGGCTCGTTTGGCGGTGCGGTGGGGCAGTGCGAGCTTGCTGGCGAGGTGTGGGGTGGTGAGGAGGTGGCGCTGGCCCTTTTATTGGCGTCGAAGGTCGGTTCTGAGGAAAAATCTCTCCGACGACCTTGGCGGCGATCCGGCAGGGTGGGCCGCGGCGGCCGACCCTTGATTGGCGCCGCGACGATTTTGGTGAGGTGACCCTTCGGCGCAGTGCTCGGTCACTTCACGGCCTAACGCGGCCGGTGACGAGACAGCTCGTGTAGTGACGCGTCGCGTCGGCAACTCCGGGCGGCGCGCGTCCGCGGCACGACCGGCGTTTGGCGCGTGCGTGCGCGTGCACGCGCGCGGCGAGGCGGCCGGCGCGTGTTTGCGTGCTGCTGTTGCGGGGAGGCCTGGTGGCGTGCGGGAGTGGGAAGGGGGCCGGTGCGGTCAGCGCCAGGCGCACGGGCCAGGAGGGGAGCGGCGAGGGGTCAAGGAAGAAGAAGGAAGGGAAAAAGAAAAGAAGGGAAGAAAAGAAAAGAAGAAAAGAAAAAGAGAAAAGGAAAAAGTGGAGAGGGAGAACAGGAGAAATAGGAAAGGAAGAAAACATAAATGGGAAAAATGGGAAAGGGGTTAGGAAAATTAAGAGAATTCCTTGGGAAAAATATGGGAAGGATTTTTGTGGGGTTTTCCAGTTTTTCGGGCGTCAGCGGGATTTTCGGGACGGCGATGATGGCGAGGCGGACCGACCGGCGGGACCACGGCGGTGCGAGATTCCCATCGTAGTGGCCGACCGTGGCGCTGGGGCGGCACGCGTGGGTGATGGCCCGAGTGCGGGCGGTGCCAGCGGGATTCGCGGCACACGCGCCGAGGGAAAGGAATCGACCGGGGTTTCGAAAGGGGGTAAATGAGCTCAGCGGAAAAGTTTTGAAAACACGCGTGATTTATTAGGTGATTTATTGGGAGCTAAGAACGCGGGCGTTACAATTGTCCACACTGGGGACGGTAAACCATCATCCAACACCTACATGGCATAAATTTTGTTGCACCGGGCTCCTTCATCCCGCATGGGGAGCCAACAGATGGGAGCCCATGCAATATTAATGGCGTGCTCCCAAGAGTACAGTAAAGGATGACGTGGTGTGGGGCTCGCATACTCATGTGCCATTCCCAACCGAAGTGCCGAAGCAGGCCACCGTCATGACACGGTTGTGGGGCATCAGCGGGTAGAGAGAGAGAGACTTCGGAGGGGCATCAGCGGTCATGGGGCCCTTCTCATCCGCCACAAGGAGGCGCACACTGCAGCAGTGGTAGGCCAACCTCACCGTGTTCACACACTCTCGTTGTTGCCACGAGGACACCCCTGCCGGGAGACCTGCGCATGGAGGACGGGAGACGAACCGTAGGTGTCGTCGAGGGTGCCTCCATCGGTGCCACAAGGTGTAGTAGTGGATGACCCTGTCGTCTAGGCGGGTCGAGAAGGCCACCCTTCTCCTACCTCTGCCAGAAAGGAGGCGCAACTTGAGGGGAGGGAGGTTCACTGACATTGTTCATCCATGTCGAAGGAGGGGGAGCAGCACCACCGGTGGAGGGTGTAGGTAAAGGGGAGAAGGGGGGAGATCTGGAGGGGTGCATCAGCGATGCCTTCCATGTTGACTCGTGCCTTGTCGATCTGTTCAACCATTGAGCAGGTGGAGGCGACACCGACTAGCTGCTATTCTTCCATCCTCTGAATTGAGTGCCACTGCTTACCCGAGCCGTCCTCGCAAGGGCCCGCCGCGTCTTGAGAAAGAGAGAGAGAGAGTAGGAGCCGGGGCGGACCTCCTCGTGTCGCCTTGAGCTTCGCCAAGACCTCCACATGTGGAGCAGAGCAATTGGAGGCGAAGCGGTGGAAGAGGCTGCCCCCTAGACACGCCGTCTACCAAAGCCTTTGGAGAGGAGAGCCGCCCATGAGGAGATCCTGCCGGCCGCCGCGAGGGGGCCCTGACTGCGAGGAGGACGGGAGAGGGCGCACCGGGCCGAGGAGCAGAGGTGAGTCACATGGAGGGGGTGTGCCAGATCTGAGAGTAGAGGGCCGCTCCTTATGGGGGGTAGGCTACTCAGGTTTAGTACCACCTTGCTCCTAGGGAAGGGGGCCATGATCACCTTATAAGGGAGAACATCCCTCTCCTACCAGTCTGGACTTTTGGGAGGTAATAGGCCTCTTGTCTTATAAGTGGGCTATGATGCGCATGAACACCCGAACCTATGGTAGAGTGTATGGCTGGACTGAGTGGATGCTAACATCTGGTATCAGAGCCTGGTTCCAGCTTATGGGGGGTGGGATGTCAGGGCACCTGCCTTATGGGGGGGGGGGGGTAGGCCACTCAGGTTTAGTACCACCTTGCCTAGGGAAGGGGGGCATGACCATCTTATAAGGGAGAGCATCCCTCTCCCATTAGTCCAGGCTTTTAGGAGGTAATGGGCCTCTTGCCTTATAAGTGGGCCATGATGCGCATGAATGTCCGAACCTATGGTAGAGTGTTGTGCTAGACTGAGTGGATGCTAACAGAACTCCGCCGCTGGCCGCTCGCATAGAGCTTTGCCACGGGGTTGCTACCAGTGCGGAGGAGGCATAGCCGACAATGGTGGGAAGGGAGAGAGACCAGGGGAGGGAGGGAGGCGTCGGCGAAGTGGAGGAGCCGAGGTGGAGAGAGAGACTGGGGAAGGGAAGGAGGGCGCTGGCAATAAAAATGGAAGGCTGACATGCGGGCCCCATCGACCGATATTTGGTATAGAGTAGTAGATATAAAGGATGATGGGTGCAGGAAAATTGGATATAGAGAAGAGAGTCGTGATGACTAGGCAGAAATATTTCTTTTAAGGATGGAAGTAGAGTGTGACGAGTGCATATGGTCTTAGAATCTAAGTTCAAGTCTCTCCACAAGTCCCAAGAACCACTCCTGATCAAGGTTTTAAATTGCCGGCTAAGGGCAACCGCTATGACATTTAGCCTGCTAAATGCTGGCTATAGCCCACTAAATGCGGTAACGGAGGCTCTGCCTTAGCGACACCCCTAGCACATGGTTTACCTTCAATGTTGTCATAGACTTGATATCAAAACTAATGATCATAACCCCCTTGACATAACAAGTTCGCATATGCATGTCGTTTTGGAGTGTTTACGTTTATGCAGGTTTTCAATTCTAAAAGAGCACTCTTGGGCAAAGTTCATAATGCATGTCTCGAGGAAATATAGAAGCCCGATACAAGTGCAAACTCAAGATAAAAAAGACTCCAAAGTTTCCAAGGGCTAAAGTATAAAATGATAAACTCTAGGGATCAAGGCAAAAGAAGCAGAAGATTATGCGACAAGCACCCACATGCTGAAGGGGGAAGACCCCAAAAGGCGCGAGATGCAGCGGGGAGGAAGCCTAGGATGTTTCCTCTATCAACTTGCCTTTCTATGAATGGCTTTCATATGATTTATTCCTAGCACATACACTCGTTGTTGGTGAACATATTTTTTAAGAAAGCATGCTACATAAGTAGTTGATGAATGTGAAAGCATGCTACATAAGTAGTTGATGAATGTGATATGTTTTGATAAAGGGGAACCTTGCTCATCCTATTTGAAGTTCTTGGAAATATCTTTTAAGAAAACTGAAACCAATAACTTGGCTACTCAATGATGCTATATTGCCAACTAAGCCATATGTTGATTCAATTTGAACATCTTACACATATGGTGCTTGTTATCTCATTGAGCTTTATCAAATTGTTGTGGCCCTTGCAAGATTCTTTTCATACTTTCATGGTCAAGATCACATACATGTCACGTGCATATGCTAAAAGTTAATTCTACATATTTTGTCCATCTATCCATCCATTAAATAAAAAATACTTCACTATATGATTTACAATTTTCTCTCCATATATTTCTACAAAAGAGGCATGGACTATACAACAACATTTGGACACATGAAGGTCCAAAGAAAAACGAGATAAGAAAGACACCCATGTTCTCAAAATAAATTCAAAAGGACAGAGATCATACAAAAGGGAGTTATCATTTACGATCCAAATATCTACACACATGCACATCTTGATGGGATTGCATACATTGTTTTCTTCTTGGATCTAGTTTTTTTATTTTGCATGTATGTAATGCAAACCTACCTTAACCCAAGATATTATATATGTAGCAATCATCTTTACCCTCACCTTCCTATCTCTTGTTGTCCTTAGGCGCTCCAAACTTGAAGACTAACACACACAATTTCCCTATGGATTCAATGCAATGAATACTTTTGAGTCAAGGTTACATTGGTGCATATACTTGTGGATTTTTTTCATGATTGTTATTTATACTAACAAATCCACATGCCATTCGAGGAAGGCATTATTTATAGCATGAGGGTGTTGTGGGATTAAAGGCAAATCAAATGAGAAAAGGAAAGACCCATGCCGATTTTCTTGGAGAATTCCTTCCTCAATTTCCTAAACTTCCTCGCAAAAGTTGTAGAGCTTTTCAAGATAATTACTTTAGAAATCAAATTCACCCCACTTAGCAGATACGGAAAATAGGGCTCATACAAAATCTTTTGCTCCTACTGGGCTTTGGCCTTCCAGTGTTGTCCTTCCATTTAGGATGAAGGTTCATCAAATGTAGACACATGGATGCTAAATAAGGGTCAATCGACCCACCCTATTTTGGGCCCCATTGGTGCTCATATTCCTTGTGTTGGATCCTTGCATTGTCCAAAGTTTAGGTCCAATCAAGCTCGAGCAAAAACCAGTTATTATCATATTTCCCACCATTTTGCAATATAGTAAAACAATTCAACACACATGAGAATATAGGGATATTATATGTAAAAGAATTAATCTAACAATATCACTAATATGGTAATAAAAATGTGTTATTACCTAGCATCAACAACAATAACAAAATACTACCTTTGTTTCCCTCGTTTGTGGTGACTGCCCTACTAGGCATTGGAATCATGTCTTCCTCACTCTACATGAGAGGTTTCATGGCCAAGAACACAAAGAGCACGTGCAGTCATCAACTCATCATCACACGGGTGAGCATACTTGATCCAATGAAAGTTGAGTGATGCAAATGCTAGCCGAGAAGAACAATTTATACTTTGGGGATGCCATGACATGAAATGTAGGTTGATCCAAGCAAGGAAAGGGTTAGGTCGATGGGCATGAACGATTTTAGGGCCTCATGGACCTCATACACCAAAATCTTTATTGCAAAAGTTGTAGATCTTTTTGAGCTATTTTGTTTGTAGAACAATTCATATTGTTTGGAGTTTTCATATAGTACATATGCCCTGCACAGTATGTTCTACTATGGCATTCTAATCTAGAGCATTCCACGAGACTATCTTGTGAAATCCTCAAAGTTCTTCAGCCCAAATATTTTGAAATGAAAACCAATTGGCATATGAGCCACAAGAGTACACAAGACAATCGAATACACCCTTGTTTGGGGTCTTATAGTGATTATCTTCATTAATGTAGACTCCTTGCATTGTCCAAAGATTATGCACGAACCAACTTTCACAAAACCCGCTATTTATATTGTATTTCTTAGCATTTTATAACACAATCCAAAATACAATGCACATACAAAAATGATGTTATTTCAACATCAAGTGTTGTTAAGAATTAATCCAATGAGACCACTTAAATAGTACCTAAAATGTGTCATTAATGAGTATGAACAATTGCTAAATAAAAAAACACTGGTTGGACAAGTGAACCTTTGGTTGGACTGATGATCCAATAGGTTGACCAGATTGATCTCTAGTACAACTTTTAAGTATGTCCTTGAGTAGCTATTCAATCACTACCAATTTATCATTGTATGTTTACAATATTAATTAATTACTACCCAAGTACATTTGATCTCAATAAACATCTTCATTCACAATATATAATAGGTATCCGAAACTCCGGAGAGGATCGCAACAAGTTGAAACTCCCGGTCCAATTGTCCTACTGCCTTGTATATATCCTATTAAGCACCTAGATGCCTTTCTTTAGCATCAAAATCCCATTAATATTACACCAGCCTTCTATACCCCCATCAAATCCTTGCAAGAAGCAAATAGATCAGCTAGGAAAGACTAAGCAGAATTCTGTCCTATTGTTGGGGCTGAGAATGCATGCGGATGGAGAAAGAAGACCTGAAGAGCATGGAACCATATGGGGAAGAGTGACGACGGCGAGGAGGTGTTTCAGGTGTCACTGTTATCCAATATGCTCTGTCTTGGATAGTCATCACTCCAGGCAAGATATCTGTTCTATCCATAGTTAACTCAATTTTGGTGTTTTTCTTCACCCTTTTTCTTTCATGTTAAAAAAACTGAGGAATTCACCAATTGATATTATCTTTATCGTTTTTATATAAAAGAAGCAATAGCAGTACTTGACAAAGGAGCTATGATTCCTCTTTTCTGGTGGTCAAACTTCAAAGTAGTATTGTTTTATGCATGTTGAGTGGTGAATCTAGAATGATAGCAAGGATTGCTATTTTCCTGATTTTATTGTCCTTTATACTTTTTTAACCTGATATTGTGAGGTGAACATGTTAGCTACATTATCTACAAACAACTTTATAGGTAGAAGACCAATTGTATAATGGAGACTCGCATTTCGCAGACATGTCTGATACATGTATAGTCCTAATAGGAATGTGTCATCATCCAAATAGTTACTAGGGTGATCTTATGAAAAAGGTGGTATTAAAGATATACCGCCTAGTAATTTGCCACCTTAGGATTATAGTTGGACGAGTTGTCATTAACGCCCAACAGGAGAAATTTTCTTAAAGGAAATGAAGTTTTTTTCTTTCAGAGGTCATGTTCTGCAGTGTGCACCAAGGAGACTACATTCATTGAGCCAGGGAAACTCTGTTGTTCAGCAGAGTCCTTATTTTGAGCAAAGGCATTCAGCATATGAAATTACAAAGAGTACCAACATCCAAGATTTACATCAGTGTTATGATTGTCCACAGTTTGGACATCGATTAGGTGAGTCGGTTCCCATGTCAATTGCAACAAGTGTTGTAGGGAGAAATCGTGATGCATCACATGATGGCAAGCTTATGTTAACCCAGAGCTCCGGTAAACTTTAGAACTTCACCACCTTTTAATTATAGACAAAAAAATAAACTTCAGAACCCCAGCTTATGCTATACCAATGTGCATTTTTTAATGTTTTCTTGGAGCACAAATATTGGTCCACATGTCATATGATATATATGTTTAGCTCAGTTGTCCATCCACTCTAGGTTTCCCAAACATGTGAGTATTATAAATCTTGAATGTGTCACTAAGGCCTTCTTCAGTTTGCAAAGTTTGAAAAAATGATGTTTTAGGCCATATTTTTGCAAATGGATCTAAAGTTGCAAAAAGTTTTGCCTTAACCATTGCAAAGTTGTCCTTGTATAGTTTTTTGCAATTGGGAGCCAACACACCCAAAACTATAAAAAAGTTTAATGGGCAACGTGCCAACATTCCCATATCTATGCAAAACTTTTGTTGCATCTAAACACCTCATACAAAAATTAGGAACATTCACATTTGGTGCTAAAGATTTGGTGCAAAAACCTTTTGCAATCCTGGGGAACTAAACACTGCCTAAGTGTAAATTGATGTGTCGATAACCTACCCACATGCTAAAATGAACTTATTCAAATCTTAACTGTTATATATGATGATAGTTGCATTTGTAATTTATTGTTACTAGACCCATCATCTTGCTCTCCAATTCTCTATCCAGTGAGCTCACTGAAATTTTTTAGATAACAAATGCAATTGCTGGCATTGTTTGCAGTTTATTTGTTTCTTGACTTGGTGGCCAAGTAAAATTGGCAGCACTGATTTTACAAAAAAAAATATCCTCTTCATTATTAAAATCTACTATTGAAGCTTCTTACAATCTTTGGAATTTGTATGATATAGTAAAAATTTTATTTATACAGCAAAGCAAACTAATGTCTCTTTAATTTCCATTTCGAGCTATGCTAAGTCGTTCCTATACATCTACAGGTGCTCATTCAGGTGGCTTGCAACAGCAAAGGGACATGTTCAACTGGAGCAACTCATATTTGTACATGGATCCTCAAACACAACTAGGTACTCCATCAAGTGGCCTCCAACAACAAAGGGACATGTTCAATTGGAGCAACTCTCCCTTGCAAATGGGTCCTCAGACACAAGTAAACCCCTCTAGTGGTAGGATTATGACTGGCACACAGCAAGAACTGATAGTTTGATCTTACAAATTTGTCAAAATTAACAAAAAAAATCTCTAACCAGTTGAGATGACTCTCTGCAGTTACAGGTGCTCCTTCAGGCGGTCTCCACCAGCATAGGAACATGTTCAGCCGGAGAAACACATCCTTGCAAACACCTCCCCAAACACATCTCAACTTGTCTAGTGGTAAGATAATGAACAACACCATGGTTCACTCTTGCAAATAGCTTTTGTTCCTCTAATAATTAAAGTACACATCAAACACACTAAGATATTGATTTATACCAGAAACAACTTTATGAGCTAACGAGGGCTCTTGGTTTCCCATTTTATGCTCTACCCCCTGTTATCACAAGAACAAATGACCCTCCACTGGAAATGCTCTCACCCATGATTTTTTTGTGTTAGGACTTCATGGCCTCATGGCCTAAGAGAAACTCCAGCAATAGCCCCTACTTTGGCCCCATACTTTCTTGAGTAGTGGCTCCCCCAACTTGTTGGGGCTGTTGATTTTACTCTCAACTCTAGCAATACCCTCAACTTCGAAACCCCTACTTCCATATGACATGTGAGACCCGTTCGTCAATGACTCAGTTATTTATTCTCTCCCTAGCGTCTTCTCCATCCCCACCCTTCTCTCATCCTTCTCTTGATCTGTCCAAGCGGCTGGCGACGGGATCGAGTAGCAGCCCGGAGGAGCAGCTCTAGGTGGCCGGGACGGGCTCGCATGGCCAGATCTCGTGGCGCGGAGGAGCACGAGTTCAATAGGCTGCGCGGAGGAGCAGCATTCATGGGAGCACGATAGTAGAGATGCAGCCATGCCTCGACGCTCGACACCCCTTCCAGCTCGGGACAACCGTGACAGAGAAATCCGGCCAGGCGCGTCGCAGGGGCAGCTCGACCTCCGGCCGGGAGCAGAGGCGACGACATGGGGGAGCTCGACCTCCAGCCCTGTGCGGTGGTGGTGGCTCAGGAGGATTCAAGCGGCGAAGGACCACGGGTGGCGCAGTCACGCAAATCCAGGGGAGAAGAAGCAGTGGCCGGTGGTGGTGGGCTTCAGCAATGGACCTGCGTCGGAGCTCCAGGCGGCACGGGGAAGGAGGCTCCCACTCGATGGCGCACGTGGGAAACGGCCAACTAACGAGTAGCCCCCCCCCCCACCGCAGGATAAAAGTCTGGAGGGAGGGGGAATTTGGGTGCCCCTCTGTAATTGGTGCCCGGGTAGGGTCCTCATGGAGTGTATTTTTTCCCTCGACCCCTACTTTTCGAGTTGAGAGTAGAACAGGGAGTCTCCTGGAGTTGCTCTGACCAAGCAGCAGTTCAAAGCTACACTACCTATTTTTTTAAGTGTTGAAGGACTGGTAGTTTGATTTTACAAACATAACTTTGTGTCTTTCCACAATTGATAATTCTTCCAAACTTTGTGTACTGATGACTCTTCAATTGCCGTTTCCAGCTCCTGGACGTTCCTCTGTGGCCGTGACAGGTGTTTCTTTAGGTGGTCCTGAACAGCACAGAAACATGTCGGACTGGAACAACGTGTCCGTGGAATTGCTTCGTCGGACACAGCTAATAAATTTCTACAGTGGTAACATCATGCACAACGCCACACATTTATATTCTGCTACGATTTTTTTTCTAATTGATCTCTGAGATCCGTGTCACCATTATAGATGGCCAAATGGGCCAGACACGACGGGCGGCACGACACACGACACTAAAAAACACGACACGACACGAACACGAACACGATTGCATAGTGTCAGTGTCGACACGACACGATGGCCGTGCCGTGTTGTGTTTCAAAATCGACACGTAGTGTTAACACGGACACGACACGAAAAGTACCCTGACACGATTAAAACACGACTAATATAGCCCACAGGAAATATAGCCGTTATATCTAAAAACGGCCCGGCCCGGCCCCGGCAAGGCCCGGCCGGCCGGCCGGCCTGCCCGGCCGACCGCGGGTCCACGGCTATATAACGGCGCCGGGCGCCGGCTAACCCTAACCCCCCCCCCCCCCCCGCTCCCCCACTCCAGCCGCAACGCGTCTCCTCCTCTCCTGTCTCCTCCGCCACTCCTCCGCCACGCCTCCCCCTGCACCGCCTCCCCCTCTCTTCTCTCCGGTCAGCGGTGGTCCGCCGCCGCGGCCATGGCCGGCAGCACGGCGCGAGGCGACATGATAGCTCTCCCCTAATCTCTCCCTCCTCTGTCCTCTCCCGTCTCTCTCTGGTCTCCTCGAATTCGTCCCCTAACCCTAGATCTCGTCGTCCTCTGTCCTCTCCTGACTCGTGCTCGCCGTCTCTCGTCTCCTCGACCTCGTCGGCGACTCTGGTGCTCCGGACCGGCCAGGTAAGCTTCTCCTCGAATCCGTCCCCATACCCTAACCCTAGATCTCGTCTAGTGATTAATGCACTTCTTCTTTGGCTCTTTGGTCTTTGCGCAGGTGATGGCTAGTTCGTCGAGGAACCAGAGGCTGACGGCGGTCGTCGACGACGACGAGCACGAAGAAGTGCAAGTTGGCTTTGAATCTGTGTTGTTGAATGTTGTATACTTGAAAAAATTGTCTCTGATGAAATTTTTTTCTGTGAATCGTGTTCGTGTTGACACGGCACGGTGGGCCGGTCGTGTTGTCGTGCCAGCACGACACGACACGATGCCCTTCGTGTCGTGTTCGTGTCGAGGTTTTTGCACGCCTGCGAACACGACACGACACGAAAGGTAGTCGTGTCCAACCGTGTTCGTGTCGAATCGTGTCGTGTTTAGTCGTGTTCGTGTCGTGTCGTGTCGTGCAACACGATTGGCCATGTATAGTCACCATACACCTTGCAAGATATCAATTTATACTGCAAAACCTCCTGATGAGCTAGCGATGACTCTTGGTTTCCCTTTTCAGGTCGTCGTGCTTCTGTGACCACCGGAAGTACTACTGGACTTCATCAGCAGGACAGGATTAGGAACATGTACAACAGTTGCAACAGCAGCCCGTCCTTGCAAATCCCACCTCGCCAGACACAACTCAACAACTCCAGCGGTAGCAGGATCATGGACAACACTTCAATGAACTACATGGACAGCCAAAGGAAGCGCCGAGGCCTTATTCTTACTAACACGGGCTCCTCGCCCTACAATGTGGTCGGCCAGCCGGAGGATGCAAGAATGCTCGGCAGGGACGACATCAGGTCGGCCAAGCGCCCGTGCAATTCATGGTTTCTGCAAAACTACTTTGCCGGGTCATGGAACCAAAGCCGCAGGAGGGAGATGGGGTCAAGCCACTGTGATTCCCACAACACTACTGCGCAGACCTTCGAGCAGATCAATTCGGCAACGGGCGCAGCAACGGTGCTTGAGAAGATATCCCATGATCTCCTCAACGACGTCGACATAGAGCCCGCAGGCGTAGCTGAAGAAGCCTTGGTGTTGTCAACGGTCAATTCCCTCTCCGACCTTCTCCAACAGGACCCTGCCCCAGCCACAGCTAGCAGGAGCTCCCAGGGCAGCTACGCCGACGCTTCTGTTGCCATTGCTCCTCCGCTAAATGTTTCTGCAGAATCGGCAGCAACTACCCAAGTGCTTGGCCTGTCTCCTGATGTAGGAAGCTGCGGCGGCGGAACCTGCAACCAAGCCGGAGGTGACAGAAACAACAGCTTGTCGCCCTCAACGGCGACCATAGAGGGCCTGTCGTGCGAGGAGGAACAAATGGGGGAGATCGAGATGGACCAGGCGTACCTGTCGGAAATGCTCCCTTTCTGTCCCTGATAACATATATCGAGATGCATGCCCGATGAGTGGTAGTTCGTGAAACTCGGTGGTAATAAGCAGTCGGAGACTATGGTGACAGTACTTGTGTGCTAGGTTGTCTGTTTTTTTTTATTCTATGTGCTAGGTTGTCTGTTAACACCAAACTAGTAGCTTGCCAACGGATGTTATGCTGTTGGGTGTCGTCGTACCTCCTATCACTACAGTAAACTATTTGATTCGTGACGGATTTTTACGACATTCCCACAAAACATCACGAAGATAAGTGTTTGTGTGACGTATTCCTTTTTCGTCATGTATGTGCATTGATGGATATTAAAGTCCAAAACACTGCGATGATTTGTTAAATTCATCACGATCGACAAATAAAAAATAGTATGTTATGGAGGGAGAAAATTGATAACTTAAATTAAAAAACAGAAAAAAATGGGGAGGGCAAAAGAATCAAACTTGTAACTTCCTCATCACCATAAAGGCATAAACCACTGAGCTACAAGTTTTCTTGTGCACAGCTATGGTTTTCAACTCTTTTAAATATGATTTAACCCCTGGTGTACATTTGGCCGCCCAACCGGACGCCACGTCACTGCCACAGGCTGGCCGCGAGGCCGATATCCAAGTGGTGCGCTCCATCTCAAAAAGAAAAGAGTGTGCATTCGGGGAGGATCAAACCCCAGATCTCAGGCTACAAACAACAACATCTTACCACTGGGCTATCTCTTAGTTTTTTACTTTGTCAAGGATTTGGCTGCTCTTCTATCTTAATACACATCATCCAACCACCTGGACCACATTACCAGACCCCCACCGTGCTGAATCACCGGCCACGTCTCACCAGACCCCCTCCGCGCCCAATCACCGGCCACGTCAAGAACGAAGGGAAACTGGGTTGGCTACGCTAGCGCAAAACAAAATTTTCCCCGCAAAACAGGAACTGCTGCTGTCAGAGATCACGGGATTACCACTAGACGCGCAGATGCAGCAGAACCGTCTCGATGTAGACGAACGCGTCGAGGGTAGCAGAGAGTGCGGCTTGCTCACGTCCTTCTTGACTTGCACGTGCGGCTCGTCCGATCCAAGTGCTCCAGATGTAGCACCTCCAAGGTATCCACACGTACGGAGAAGGAAGCGATGCACGCCGGACTGCTAGGTCCGCGAGTGCGATGAGGAGAGAGCGTTGGCAGCGCGGCTGTTACTTGAGAAAGTTGTGTCTTTTCAGGAGGGGTGTGGTCCATATTTATTGGGAGGAAAACCCCCCACACCATCGTCCATTAGCAATACGGGACTAATAGATGGTGTACCCCTTCCAATACTAATGGGCTTTACAACATTTGTGGCCCATTAGGACTTTTACACCATAATGGATCAAATCCATCTGAGCCCACTAGTGGATCAAATCCAGTTGACTCTAGGGCATATTTCCAACAAAGAATCCAACTACTATCACTGGACCACTTTGTCAGTTGTAACAGTTTGATGATAGTTTATTTCATATGCCGAGAAATGGAGTTTCGGGACTACGTGGCAGTCGAGTTGCTTCGTCGGGACCATGTGGCGCACACTGAGCTCGTTTTCCCATCATTTTTTCCTTTTTAATCTACAACTAAAATTGGGAAATTTGGATCTGTAACATTAAAAGATTGCAACTTTAGATAAATATGAGTACCATTGATATCTCACTTACATGTGGGGTTCACATTAGTCAATGACATGTGGGGTCAATGATATATATCCACTTTGCATTTTTGCAATCTTTCTATGGTATCGATCCAAATATTCCATTAAAATTTGAAATTGGTGTTTCTTGGTCATAGTAACTTCAAATTCATTGGTTTTTTTTATTTTTTATAAAATCATGATCTTTCACGTAATAGCGTTCGTTTGCATATTAATTGCTATTTCATTCTTTTTTACATAGCTTCTTTTTAGAAAGAGATTAAATAAAATATATTTTTACATAGGAATAATTGGATCTATAATAAATGGTAACATAACTTCGTTTTTTAATGTTATGATAAACATAAGGTTGCAGCTAAGTTTGAGATGCATACTACTTTGAAAATGTAAATCACCACTCAAACCTCAAAGTTCGAGCTGAGTTATTAGAAACTATGTCAGAGATGTATCCATTTGTGAGCAGTATGTCGTCACTTTCTTGAAGCCACTTAAATTTTTATGTCAAGATTGTGGATCAAAAACATGTTGTTATGCCAATTTGTAAATTTTCTTGACCAAATTCACATATTATTGTAATTATTATGTTGTACTTTTAAGATAAAAGTTTGAATATTTTTCATAACTCAAATTGAATTTGTCATCAATCTCCAAAACACGACCTAGAATGGAACATAGAAGTTTAAATATGATTTTTGTGAATTTTTTCCAGTCTTATTGGAGGTATACATAGGTCAACTTGGAAATGTTTTTGGTAAGAACGTAGAAATTCATATAAATGATAGAAAATAGCAAATATATTCCAAAAATTCTGAAACCCCTAGATTGCAACTTATATATTGTCTTCTACACATGAAAAATGTATTGGTGGTATTTAAGGTAACTATTTTTGAGTTGTTTCAAAGGGTGTGTTATTTAGGTATTTAAAATCCTCTTCTCTTCTTACCGTAGACTGGTTCTGTTGCAAGGCAGCGGAAGAACGAGGAAAGCTGAAGGCAGGGACGGATCCAGCGGTGGGTGGGGCTCGACCCCCCTACCACTGGAAATCCTATGGAACCCCCTCTAAGCCTCCCCTACAAATTTGAGGAAGAAGAATGAGGGAAGAAGAGGCTAGAGGAGGAAGAAGAAGGAGAAAGCCCCCCTAAATGTATTCGTAGATCCGTCACCGGGCCGAAGGATATGGGAGGAAACGACCAAATCCGCAAAGGAAAAAGAAGAGAAGGGCGTCAAAAAACTAGGCGTCCTCGTCGGAACCGGTGGGTCAAGTCGTTGCTCATGATGGACTTTCACCGCCCGAGTGCTTCTAGACGACCATCACCGGTGCCATTCCGATTGCCGGGGTTGATGCCATGGTCGAACAAAGGTCAAGTGGAGCTACTCCAGGTAGGCTTCCGTCGGTGCAGAAAGTAGTCCGGACACTAACTAGTAAGAAGCGTTGAGATCTATCTCTCGATGGCCGGTGCTAAGCAACTAGTCACACTAGTTTTTATCCTGGTTCCGGCCGAGGGCCGTACGTCGAGCAGTGGTGTGCTCGGGGCACTATATTGCGTTGCACCATGGTGCTCGTAGAGGGGGGCTACAAGCGAGGTGGGAGAGGAGGTCGGGCCTCAAGGTCCCAGAGGTACTGATTGAGGCAAGTGCCAATACCGTGGTGAAGGCGGAAAGCGTGTGAGTGATCGCCGTCCCCCCCCCCCCCCCCCCCGTGGCTAGGGGGCCACACCTCATTTTATAGGCCAAGGAGGTGGCGGTTTACAAGAATGCCACACTGTTCTAGCTACGTGTGGAGGCATGGCGTACAGTGCCATGGAGTATACGGTTGTCCTGGCGAATCCCGCTTCTGGCGGGGCGTCATGGCGCGTCCTGTGCGTGTCCAAGAGTGGCTTCGAGGGGGGTGGCATAGAGGTTGCTTGTTCGAGGGCCGTCCACGCGGGGACTCGAGGGTGCCGTTGACATGAGGCCGTACAAGGTACAGTGGCCGGCGTGGCGGCGTCCCGTCGCCGCATGCTTCCACAGCATCGGGCATGGTGATGCAGTGGCCGGGATGGTGTCGCGGTGGTGGGGACGGTCGCACAGGGCTGATGGCGATGGAGGTGACCACCCCCACTGGCCTGACATCACGGCGTCGTCCCGTGCGGGCGCGGAGTAGTCGTGCGCCTTCCCTTCGAGGGTTCCGCCATCCTTTTTCGAGGGTGCGGTGCGCCGGCCGTGCGGGAGTGGATGGTACAGTGCCACGGGGTGGTTGCTGACCATGCCGCACAGTGTCGCACAACGGTGGTGAGTCGGTGGAGCAGTGCCGGAGCGTGATTCCCAGGCTCGTAGTGGCATGGATTCGCCTTTGACTTGGCACCTGAAAATGTCAGTGCATTAAATGCCCCTGCCGGGGGAGCAGGTATGGAGGCGGCGGGCCTGTGATCCCCTCGAGCGAGACGGAAACTCGCTCGAGGGGGCGCTCGGCCCTCGACCGAGGCAGGGCCTCGCGCGTGAGGGGGCGTCCAACCCCCCGAGCGAGGCGGAGCCCCGCTCGAGGGGGCATCCGACCCTCGAGCGAGGCGGATTTGTACCGGGGCGGCGCCGTACCCCTCGAGCGGAGCGGGGTTCCACCTGTCAGAGATCACGGGATTACCACTAGACGCGCAGATGCAGCGGAACCGTCTCGATGTAGACGAACGCGTCGAGGGTAGCAGGCAGTGCAGTTGCTCACGTCCTTCTTGACTTGCACGTGCGGCTCGTCCGATCCAAGTGCTCCAGATGTAGCACCTCCAAGGTATCCACACGTACGGAGAAGGAAGCGACGCACGCCGGACTGCTAGGTCCGCGAGTGCGACGAGGAGAGAGCGTTGGCAGCGCGCCTGCAACTTGAGAAAGTTGTGTCTTTCAGGAGGGGTGTGGTCCATATTTATTGGGAGGAAAACCCCCCACACCATCGTCCATTAGCAATACGGGACTAATAGATGGTGTACCCCTTCCAATACTAATGGGCTTTACAACATTTGTGGCCCATTAGGACTTTTACACCATAATGGATCAAATCCATCTGAGCCCACTAGTGGATCAAATCCAGTTGACTCTAGGGCATATTTCCAACGAGTCTCCCACTTGCACTAGAGTCAACTATGCAAGTATATTCATCCTCATTCGGCTTCCAACCCCTTAAGTGTGTGACCCTATAGGTTCACATACACATAGACTTGACCCGAGTACATTACTCGATCAATAGTTGATAGCGGCCTCTAGCAAGACGTGTCAACTCCTATGCATACGTAAAGATCTTATCAGACAAACCATCACAACACTTCATACATGCTATTCCCTTTGCCTCACGATATTTGGTCTAGCTCCAAGCTGACCTCTCTTTCTCGACACTGTGATTCGGATCATCAAAAGGGGGTTAACCCTTAACCCAGCACGACCATGCATTTCTTGATCCGATCACTCGAGGGGCCCAGAGATATCTCTCTCAAGTAGAGCGGCAAATTCTATCTTGATTGACCATGCCTCACAACATGCTTCCTGACAAACCCGAAAGTCATCTTTATGACTACCCAGTTACGGAGTAGCGGTTGATGGCCCCTAAGTAGGTCAATTCACATCTTGAGTACATGCGACAATCTCAAGTCTAAGGACATAGCGTATACGTTGTGTAAACAGAGAACAAGGTCTCAAATTGGGCCAGTCCAGCCCCATGTCATACATGTGCCCACATTATTAGTTATACATCTCCATGTTCATGACTTGTGAAACATAGTCATCAACTAATTCATGTGCTAGTCATTAACTCATACTAGGGACAACTTTTGAATAACCATACAAGTAAAAGAGTTTCACAAACAATTCACATAATTGCCAATCAAATACAAGTCGCCTTTCATGGATATTCAATAAAAGAACCAAGTGACATGGATATAATGAAATATAATCATCTCTATAATTCCTTATAGAACATATTTCTAACATTCTTCCACTTGCACTTGAGCTAATCTAGAATATATCTAATACCCATAGCTCTCATGTGCGCCTCATGCTTAGGCTCTGGAAGGGGTTTTGTCAAAGGATCTGCAACATTCAAATCCGTGTGTACTTTGCATATCTTGATATCACCTCATCTAACGATCTCTCGTATCAGATGAAATTTCCACAGTACATGTTTATTCTTTTGGTGGTTCCTTGGCTCCTTTGCTTGCGCAATAGCCCCATTGTTGTCACAATAAAGATCCAATGGGCTAGAGACACTCGGAAACACACCAAGTTCAGAAAGGAACTTCCTTATCCAAACACCCTCCTTTGCAGCTTCCGAAGCCGCGATGTACTCGGCTTTTGTTGTAGAATCGACCCATCGTCTCTCGCTTGGAACTCTTCCGGCTCACGGCTCCACCATTTATCGTAAATACGTATCCTGATTGCGACTTTGAATCGTCTTGGTCAGTTTGGAAACTAGCATCGGTGTAACCCGTTAAAACGAGCTCCTCCTCACCTCCATAGACTAGGAACATGCCTTTAGTCCTTCTTAAGTACTTAAAAACATTTTTAACCGCTGTCCAGTGACCCTCACCTGGATCAGATTGGTATCTGCTTGTAATATTGTGTGCATACGAAATATCTGAACGTGTACATATCATTGCATACATAATAGATCCCATGGCCGAAGCATACGGTATTCTACTCACGCGTTCCCGCTCATCAGTTGTCGAATGACACTGAGTCTTGCTAAGATGTATGCCATGTGACATAGGCAACAACCCTTTCTTTGCCTCTTCCATGTTGAACCTTTTCAACACTTTATCAATGTAAGTGTCTTGGCTTAATCCTATAAGCCTTTTTGATCTATCTCTATAGATTTGGATGCCCAAAATGTATGCCGCCTCACCTAAGTCCTTCATTGAAAAACTATTTTTTAATGAGGTCTTAGCGGCCTCAAGCATAGGAATGTCATTTCCAATCAGTAATATGTCATCCACATATAAGATTAGAAATACTACAGAGCTCCCACTTGCCTTCTTGTAAACACAAGGCTCTTCTTCACTCTGAATGAAGCCAAACCCTTTTACCACCTCATCAAAGCGAAGGTTCCAACTCCGAGATGCTTGCTTCAATCCATAAATGGATTTTTGAAGTTTGCACACCTTTCCAGCATTGGTTGGATCAACAAATCCCTCAGGTTGTGTCATATACACATCCTCAGTCAGATTTCCATTTAGGAAAGCTGTTTTGACATCCATCGGCCATATCTCATAATCGAAATATGCAGCTATAGCTAGAATGATCCGAATAGATTTAAGCATCGTTACGGGTGACAATGTCTCGTCGTAGTCAACTCCTTGAACTTGCCGAAAACCTTTTGCAACAAGTCGAGCTTTATGGATGTGAACATTTCCATCCATGTCCCTCTTCTTCTTATAGATCCATTTGCACTCTATGGGTTTAACACCATCTGGCGGGTCAACCAAGTTCCAATCTTGATTGTTATCCATGGAATCTATTTCGGATCTCATGGCACTTTGCCATTTCTCGGAATCTGGGTCCATCATTGCTTCCGCATATGTCATAGGTTCATCATTGTCTAACAACAATATGTCGCGCTCTCCCGCGATCATGAGATTGAGCTTATCAGTTGCGCGACGTGCCCTTTCAGACCTTCATGGTTGTGGTGGTGCTTCTCTTGCCATGGGCATCTCAACTCGTTCAGCTACATTAGCATCAATTGTGAAATCTTGCCCAACCGGCTCATCTTGAACTTCTTCAAGATACACCTTCTGTCTACATTTTTCTCTTTTAAGAAACTCTTTCTCAAAGAAAACGCCGTTCCGAGCGACAAACACTTTGCCTTTTGACTGGTTGTAGAAATAATATCCCAAGGTTTCCTTTGGATATCCCACGAATATGCACTTATCCGATTTAGGTGTTAATTTATCTGATTGAAGTTTCTTCACATAAACCTCACAACCCCAAATTTTCAGAAAAGACAAACTGGGAGTCTTACCAGTCCACATCTCATATGGTATCTTAACTACAGACTTAGAAGGTACCCTATTTAAAGTGAAAGCTGCGGTTTCAAGAGCATAACCCCGAAATGACAATGGTAGGTCCGACTGGCTCATCATTGATCGGACCATGTCCAACAAGGTTCGATTACGTCGCTCGGATACACCGTTTCTTTGAGGTGTTCCAGGTGGCGTAAGTTGTGGAACAATTCCGCAACTCTTTAGATTGCTAAACTCATGGCTCAAATACTCACCTCCACGATCAGAACGCAAGGTCTTGATTTTCTTGCCACGTTGATTTTCTACTTCACTCTGAAATTCTTTGAACTTTTCAAAAGTTTCAGACTTGTGCTTCATTAAATAGACATAACCATATCTACTTAAATCATCAGTGAACGTTATGAAGTATTGGTATCCACCTCTAGCTGTCGTACTCATTGGTCCGCACACATCCGTATGTATGAGTTCCAGTAAGTCTGAGGCTCTATTAGGAAAACCTGAGAAAGGCATCTTGGTCATCTTACCTAGCAAACAATCTTCACATGTCTCGTAGGATTCAAAATCAAACGAAGTTAAAAGTCCACCGTTATGGAGCTTCTTCATGCGCTTTTCACTGATGTGACCCAAACGACAATGCCATATGTAGGTAGGACTTAAATCATTAGGTCGAGACCTTTTAGCACTTATGTTACAGATAGGTGAATCATCAAGATTTAAAACAAATAAGCCATTCACAATGGATGCACAAGACACAAACATATTATCCTTAGAGATCACACAACCATTGTTTTCACTCGCAAATGAATAACCATCCTTCATCAAACATGAAGGAGATAAAATGTTTCGACTCAAACTAGAACAAAATAAAAATTATTCAAATCCATAATAAATCCTGACGGGAGGTGGAGTTGCATCGTCCCGACGGTCAACGCAGCAACTCTTGCATTATTGCCCACGCGGAAATCAACTTCTCCTTTTCCAACGCTTCTACTTCTTATCATTCCCTGTGTCGAATTGAAAATGTGAGCAACCGATCCGGTATCAAATACCCAAGAATTAATGACAGTATTAGCGATGAAAACATGATCTGTAACCTAAACATGAAGTGTACCTGAAGTGGAAGTACCCTTGCTTCCCTTGTTCTTCAAAGAAGCTAGGTACAACTTGCAGTTTCTTTTCCAATGACCAATTTCCTTACAATGAAAACATTCAGCATTGGCAAATTTACCGGACTAGCCTTGGGCGTCCGGTTTGGCATGGGGATCTTATCCTTGGCCTTGCCTTTCTTCTTCCAAGACTTGCCCTTCCTTTTAAAGGTCGGCTTGTTTTGGATCGCCATCACATGACCGCCCGGTGCCTTTCTTGATGTCACTCTCTCTTGTCTTTAGCATACCACACAGTTCATTCAAGCCCTTCTCCGCCCCATGCATATGGTAGTTCGAGATGAAGTTCCCATAGCTAGGCGGAAGAGATGTGAGAATGAAATCAGTGGACAACTCCTTGCCCAGTGGGAAGCCTAGCTTCTCCAACCTTTGAACGTAACCAACCATTTTGATTACATGTGGTCGTACTGGCGCGCCTTCTGCCAATTTGCACTCCACAAAGGCTTTAGAGACATTGAACCTTTCAGTCCTAGCCTATGTGGCGAACATATCATTGAGTGCCACGACCATATCGTGCACATGGACTGACTCAAACTGCATTTGCAAGTCAGGTTCCATACACGCAAGCATAAGGCAACCCACTTCAAGATCGACATCCCATGCCTTCTTGTAAGCGTTCTTTACAGCGAGTGTTGCATTTTCATCAGGCTCATCGGGTAAAGGGGTGTCTAGAACCTCTTCCTTTTTCTCAGCCTTGAGAATAATTCTAAGGTTACGGATCCAATCCGTATAGTTCGTTCCATTCAACTTGTCCTTCTCAAGGATCGTACGCAACTAGGTGCCATCTACAACAAAATAATAAATGCAAAATACTGAGACAAAATATCCATGACTGAGTAAAATAAAATAATTTACTCCCACTAAAATCAATATCCCCACATTGATACTTAGTGATTCAGAATCCACAACTAACAAGTCTACTAGTGAGCTTTTGCGTCACCGCTAGTAAACAAGGTAGATCGGTAAGCAACTTCTTTGCTAATCATATCACATATGACTCCGTTGTTGGGTGACATCTCTATGTCTAGGCTCCCAACCTTTATGCCCCAAAATCCTTAACCGTTAAGATGACTTTGATAAGCAAACCAACACTTATGCGTGTAAGTTTCCGATACAAACCCGTCTAGTCAAGGAAAACTAGTGGCACCCTAATTTCATAGACCCACCACTAATTGTACGAGACGTGGGACGGTGGCAAGTGTTGGGAGGGCATGTTAACTTAAAATTCCAAAGGGATCGTTCTACTCGTAACATCACACGCAAGAAAATAACATTGTCGCATGTAAAAGTAGAACGGTAAGAACGACATTCACACACGCTTGTAACACGGTATGGCCTATTGTCGCATGGTGATCTCCATCTCCATTGACCTGTACATCATGTTGATCTCCATCTCCATGATCTGTGTGTGCCATCCTCCATGTGATGAGTCCTCCACGAACTATCTAACGCGTGCTAGTAATGAAAGTTACACAATCGCGTATTAGATCATCACAAATTTGGTACGCAGACCATTACATTAATTTTGACAATACATGTGGCTCCAGCCGTATTGCCTTATGCATGACACGCACGTCACGAAAAAATTACACACATGCATCACATACACATATAGGCCATACCGATTACAAAACCTGCAAAACAGATTATCGCATTTCCGACGTCCAAACTTAAAACGCCTAAAACCCATCTTACAAGCCGAATTCGCAAAACTAATTTCGCTGCGACCAGCATTGCTGGTTTATCACATGTATAAAATTTTCTGTAGATCAATTTTCATATAAAAAACTTCTTCATCCGAGTTAACCCCGAAAAGTTATGGCTGTGTTACCGAACAACATGTTTTCTGGTTTTCCCGGGCCGGTAGCAGATCCAATCTGCCGCCGCCACGCATCCCATGCGCCTGGCACTTGACCTAGCTTCGATTCGACCAATCCAATTGATCTCCTTCTCGTTGTGACTGGGTTTACGTGTATCACTTAACTCCGATGGCGGAATTCCGACCGGTAGGAGTAATTCGTGACACGACCATCACGTCAAGAACACGAAGCCGATCAAAACTTTGATCTACATTTGCATATCTCTATATGCACACATCCCGAATCTAAAACTTAGCAGCTACGGCTCTGATACCACTGAAGGGAAACTGGGGTGGCTACACTAGCGCAAAACAAAATTTTCCCCGCAAAACAGGAACTGCTGCTGTCGGGAGATCACGGGATTACCACTAGACGCGCAGATGCAGCGGAACCGTCTCGATGTAGACGAACGCGTCGAGGGTAGCAGGCAGTGCAGTTGCTCACGTCCTTCTTGACTTGCACGTGCGGCTCGTCCGATCCAAGTGCTCCAGATGTAGCACCTCCAAGGTATCCACACGTACGGAGAAGGAAGCGACGCACGCCGGACTGCTAGGTCCGCGAGTGCGACGAGGAGAGAGCGTTGGCAGCGCGGCTGTTACTTGAGAAAGTTGTGTCTTTTCAGGAGGGGTGTGGTCCATATTTATTGGGAGGAAAACCCCCCACACCATCGTCCATTAGCAATACGGGACTAATAGATGGTGTACCCCTTCCAATACTAATGGGCTTTACAACATTTGTGGCCCATTAGGACTTTTACACCATAATGGATCAAATCCATCTGAGCCCACTAGTGGATCAAATCCAGTTGACTCTAGGGCATATTTCCAACAAAGAATCCAACTACTATCACTGGACCACTTTGTCAGTTGTAACAGTTTGATGATAGTTTATTTCATATGCCGAGAAATGGAGTTTCGGGACTACGTGGCGGCCGAGTTGCTTCGTCGGGACCATGTGGCGCACACTGAGCTCGTTTTCCCATCATTTTTTCCTTTTTAATCTACAACTAAAATTGGGAAATTTGGATCCGTAACATTAAAAGATTGCAACTTTAGATAAATATGAGTACCATTGATATCTCACTTACATGTGGGGTTCACATTAGTCAATGACATGTGGGGTCAATGATATATATCCACTTTGCATTTTTGCAATCTTTCTATGGTATCGATCCAAATATTCCATTAAAATTTGAAATTGGTGTTTCTTGGTCATAGTAACTTCAAATTCATTGGTTTTTTTTATTTTTTATAAAATCATGATCTTTCACGTAATAGCGTTCGTTTGCATATTAATTGCTATTTCATTCTTTTTTACATAGCTTCTTTTTAGAAAGAGATTAAATAAAATATATTTTTACATAGGAATAATTGGATCTATAATAAATGGTAACATAACTTCGTTTTTTAATGTTATGATAAACATAAGGTTGCAGCTAAGTTTGAGATGCATACTACTTTGAAAATGTAAATCACCACTCAAACCTCAAAGTTCGAGCTGAGTTATTAGAAACTATGTCAGAGATGTATCCATTTGTGAGCAGTATGTCGTCACTTTCTTGAAGCCACTTAAATTTTTATGTCAAGATTGTGGATCAAAAACATGTTGTTATGCCAATTTGTAAATTTTCTTGACCAAATTCACATATTATTGTAATTATTATGTTGTACTTTTAAGATAAAAGTTTGAATATTTTTCATAACTCAAATTGAATTTGTCATCAATCTCCAAAACATGACCTAGAATGGAACATAGAAGTTTAAATATGATTTTTGTGAATTTTTTCCAGTCTTATTGGAGGTATACATAGGTCAACTTGGAAATGTTTTTGGTAAGAACGTAGAAATTCATATAAATGATAGAAAATAGCAAATATATTCCAAAAATTCTCGAAACCCCTAGATTGCAACTTATATATTGTCTTCTACACATGAAAAATGTATTGGTGGTATTTAAGGTAACTATTTTTGAGTTGTTTCAAAGGGTGTGTTATTTAGGTATTTAAAATCCTCTTCTCTTCTTACCGTAGACTGGTTCTGTTGCAAGGCAGCGGAAGAACGAGGAAAGCTGAAGGCAGGGACGGATCCAGCGGTGGGTGGGGCTCGAGCCCCCCTACCACTGGAAATCCTATGGAACCCCCTCTAAGCCTCCCCTACAAATTTGAGGAAGAAGAATGAGGGAAGAAGAGGCTAGAGGAGGAAGAAGAAGGAGAAAGCCCCCCTAAATGTATTCGTAGATCTGTCACTGGCTGAAGGATATGGGAGGAAACAGCCAAATCTGCAAAGGAAAAAGAAGAGAAGGGCGTCAAAAAACTAGGCGTCCTCGTCGGAACCGGTGGGTCAAGTCGTTGCTCATGATGGACTTTCACTGCCCGAGTGCTTCTAGACAGCCATCACCAGTGCCATTCCGATTGCTGGGGTTGATGCCATGGTCGAACAAAGGTCAAGTGGAGCTACTCCAGGTAGGCTTCCTGTCGGTGCAGAAAGTAGTCCGGACACTAACTAGTAAGAAGCGTTGAGATCTATCTCTCGATGGCCGGTGCTAAGCAACTAGTCACACTAGTTTTTATCCTGGTTCCGGCCGAGGGCCGTACGTCGAGCAGTGGTGTGCTCGGGGCACTATATTGCGTTGCACCATGGTGCTCGTAGAGGGGGGCTACAAGCGAGGTGGGAGAGGAGGTCGGGCCTCAAGGTCCCAGAGGTACTGATTGAGGCAAGTGCCAATACCGTGGTGAAGGCGGAAAGCGTGTGAGTGATCGCTGTCCGTCGCCCCCCCCCCCCCCGTGGCTAGGGGGCCACACCTCATTTTATAGGCCAAGGAGGTGGCAGTTTACAAGAATGCCACACTGTTCTAGCTACGTGTGGAGGCATGGCGTACAGTGCCATGGAGTATACGGTTGTCCTGGCGAATCCCGCTTCTGGCGGGGCGTCATGGCGCGTCCTGTGCGTGTCCAAGAGTGGCTTCGAGGGGGGTGGCATAGAGGTTGCTTGTTCGAGGGCCGTCCACGCGGGGACTCGAGGGTGCCGTTGACATGAGGCCGTACAAGGTACAGTGGCCGGTGTGGCGGCGTCCCGTCGCCGCATGCTTCCACAGCATCGGGCATGGTGATGCAAGGTGGCGGGATGGTGTCGCGGTGGTGGGGACGGTCGCACGTGGCCGATGGCGATGGAGGTGACCACCCCCACCGGCCCGACATCACGCGCGCCGCCCCGTGCGGGCGCGGGAGTAGTCGTGCGCCTTCCCTTCGAGGGTTCCGCCATCCTTTTCCGAGGGTGCGGTGCGCCGGCCGTGCGGGAGTGGATGGTACAGTGCCACGGGGTGGTTGCTGACCATGCCGCACAGTGTCGCACAACGGTGGTGAGTCGGTGGAGCAGTGCCGGAGCGTGATTCCCAGGCTCGTAGTGGCATGGATTCACCTTTGACTTGGCACCTGAAAATGTCAGTGCATTGAATGCCCCTGCCGGGGGAGCAGGTATGGAGGCGGCGGGCCTGTGATCCCCTCGAGCGAGACGGAAACTCGCTCGAGGGGGCGCTCGGCCCTCGACCGAGGCAAGGCCTCGCGCGTGAGGGGGCGTCCAACCCCCCGAGCGAGGCGGAGCCCCGCTCGAGGGGGCATCCGACCCTCGAGCGAGGCGGATTTGTACCGGGGCGGCGCCGTACCCCTCGAGCGGAGCGGGGTTCCACCTGAGGGTGGCTGGGCCGATTGTTTGACGGGCTGTGGGTCTGTGGCTTTGTTTTGCGTGTGTGTTTAGGTTCGTTCGCATTTATTTTTCACGAGTTTAAGCGGGTTTCCCCTGGTTGTTTGGGGACCCTCATGGCCGTCCCCGATAGTAGCCCCCGAGCGTCTGTGGGTGTACCCGTTAGGATCCCGCAGATGCTGACGCTGGCTGATGGGACGTTCTTCCCCCTGGTTGCTGATGCTATTCCGTAGGGCCGCGCTAGCGGACCTGTGGGTCTAGCCCCCAAAGCCTTGCAGGAGCGTGGGTGCTCTTGCAAGGGTTTTTACACAGGATTTACCGGCGTGCGTGGTGTTAGTTTCAACCGGCATCAGCAATATTCCAGCTGGCCTCGGCGGTGCCGCGCGCACATACCCGGCATCATCTGCGTTCGGTGCGCCCTAGAGGTGTAGCTGTGCGTCGAGCCGCCGAGCCTGGGCCCGTCGAAGCGATCGGGGTGAGCTCTTCGACTTGGTTTGAATGCTCCCTCGCCGTCCCTCCGTGGGACGGAGGGTGAGGTTTCCGCAACTCCCATTGATTGGGTCGCGAATTGCGGATTCCTCGTTGAGCTGTTATCGGGTGATTCAAATGGACGCCCATGCCCCGTTCGATAAGGGTTGGCTCGTGGTCCGGAGACTCGTCCATGAAAGCGCATAAGTGGGTTTGCTAGGTGGGGCTCGGTCCCGTTCGCTAGGGACCGAGGGCGCAGAAGCTCTCCCTCGATGGGATCCCCCGGCTAGCTGCCCTCGTTGGCTCTTGAATACGACCTCTGGGGCGCCCTGGAGCTGGGGAGCTCGAGGATAGGCTCGAATGCGCGCGCTCTCGTCGTCCCTGACTCTGTTGACCTGGGGCGCCTGTTCGAACCCTTCGAGGGTCAGGCTTCGAACCCCTGATCAGTAGGGCCGCTGCGGGGTGGCAGCTGGGTGCCCCCGTCTTTCTACATCTGCAAGGCTCGGGGGCTTGTGGTCGAACCGGCCCACGAGTTGCTGATCAGTAATCCTCTTGAATTGAGGGTACCTGTGGCGCCCGCTCTCGCTGAGTGGGCTTTGAGACCACTGGTCGGTAATCGCACCATTCGAGGGTCGGTTTTTTCGAGCCTTTGGCTCGGGCCACTCGAGGGTCACGCTTACTTGGTAAGGGACCGGGCCATTTAATGCCCACAGTCGTGGCCACAGTCATGCGCTGCGGGCGCGACTTTTCAGACGCCGCAGCCGCGCTCGTAGTGGGCGACGTGGGCGGGCGGACGTGACGGCCCGCCGCGGCTCTTCGGTTGCCGCGCCGTAATGACCGAGCGCGTGCGTGTGCCTGGCCGTTCCGGTCATGGTGGGCCCTGCTCATTAGTGACGGATGCCATCACCTGCAGTTTAATGCGCGTGGAGCGCGCGATTCGGGGAGCGCGGCTCCCATGGAGGCAGGTGAGGTGAGTTCTTTACCTCAACGCTTAGCGCCCATCGCTCCCATCCTTCTCGCTTCTGCTCCAGAGCACCGTGCCCCCCTTCGTTTTCTCTTAACATTCACTTCGTCGCCGCGTCTCCCCGCCGATCGATATGGCTCCACCGCAGGCAATCACCGTGGTGGACCCGCTGCCATGGAGCCGCTCGATGGTGACGAGGTTCGCCTTGAGCAAGCTTGTGCATGGCGGCCAACTCGCGCCGAACGTGGATGGGCAACCCCCGACGTGGATCGTCCCGCCGGCGGCGGACCGGGAGCCCAACCCGCCGTTTGGCTACGTCATCAGCTTCATCCACCACCACGAGCGTGGCTTCGCGGTGCTGGCGAGCCGCTTCATGCGCGGGCTGTGCTACCACTACGACGTGGAGCTTCACAACTTCACCCTGCTGACGCAAAATCCACACCTTGCGCCAATCACACGGCAAGCCGAACAAGCTAGCTTAACACACGAGCAGATTCCAAAGCGTGCCAGTCAATTTTTCCTGAAATTAACAAAGGGGAACGTAGTTAGATGCCAAAGCTTGGAACTTGCCGGGTGGTACCAGACAGTTCCATATTTGCGGCTAGAAAGCCATGTAAGATGACACATAGCTATGAGAAGCTATCTGCCAACAGATTCAAAACCATTCGGGAGCTTTAAAGCGTAAAACAGAACATAGCCGAACAGATGACGTAAGCATGACGATAAATCAGTCTTTGTTTGAATAACATTGCTCGTGCACAAGACCATGACCGATCCTCAAGAATAAATAACAATAAACAATAAATGAAGTAAAGCATGATTACAAACATGTAATGAACAAGCATGCATAGGCCCAAAGCACTAGTCTACCGCATGTCTAGGTACTCTAAAACCCGTCAAGCATGAACCCAAACAAGTTAATCCACCGCATGATACAACTTGTTTGAAATCACACCACTAACCACAAAAAGATCTATCCACCGCATGTTACAATCTAAATATGGAAAGCTAAAAGCATGCATTATTTAAAACATAATCTATAAACACGTTTTACTCATGAAAGCATAACCGAATGCGGCTGTACAGCCGAATCGGGATCCGTGGAGAAGGAACAAACGTTGCCAAAGATGATAAACCTATCAGATTGAATCGAAATCTAATCCACCGGATGATTAGCTCTAAAACAACCCAAAAACCTGCATCTACCGCATGATACCCGGTTCTGTCAAGGTTTGCACAAGATTAACAAGCTTGAACCCGCAACACGTAACAACTTAGATTGATTTGGTTTCGGCTATTTGAAAACACGTGATCCACGTGATTGAGCCAAGATGCGAGCGTGCAATGTAAAGATCACCGAACAAGATAAAGCCGATTCAAATCAATCTAAATTGGGCAAAAGAGTGTTACATGAATTTAAACATAAAGTAAAAACTCAAAGCAACACATGGTAACTTAATGAATCTATTAGATCTTGCCAAAATCTAATAGAGCCGATAACTAGCTCCAAGCTGGATCTTAGCCCACCGCATGGCTCATGATCTAACAAGAAACCCTCTTGAACCAAGCTTAAATCCACCGCATGATACTAAGCATGGTAACAAGACTACTTGCATCACGATCTAAATCCACCGCATGATACTAGACATGATACAAGGTTGCCGGTACTTACTGAGATCGACGGATCGATGAACCCTCTCGAAGAACTCGACGACACGACTAGAGGACTCTAAGGTTTGGCGTAAAGCCGGTTTGTTATGAGAAGGTTCGATTACAATTACATACATCCAGGGTCCATATTTATACCCTGTCTTGGCATGACTCCTGGTGGACTACGAGCACAATATTTGATACCTAATTTAACGCCTGCTTATCCATCCATTCATCCCTTCCGCTCAGGCCACGTCATCATGCGATCCCGCGAAATCAGTGCAAACAGTTCCTTTGCCGAACGGAAGCAAAAACAGCCGACCGCAAGCATCTCTGCCGAATCTTTTGAAGACATCCTCCTCCGCTGGACGGAATTTTTTACCAAGTTAGGCCCACAAATCAGACTCCCTTCCGTACCAATTTTTGGTGTTAACATATGCCCCTTCAATTACGGGGTAAAAGTGATTTTATTCCGAAATTGACTGCAATTGCCAACGTCTTCAAGTCAAATCTGTTCAACACCTATTCTCTCTCCCTGCAATCCATTGGAGTCTCCGTCCAGATCCATCTTTTCCCCAAGCTCAAATCTTCAATGGCGGATCAAAATCAAGCTGCTCAGGTAAATTTCATCCCCTTAAGGCTCATTCGACATTATTCTTTTCGATTTTTACCTCAGATTTCTTTTCCTGTCTTCTCTTGATAGGAGCTTTCTACCGAGCTTTTGATTCACACCGAGGCCAACTCAACATCATATTTCCTTGGACCTGTGGGAACTTCTGATCCCCGCAAGTTCATTGAAGCCGAATCCAAGAGAATCCCCTTCAAAGCGGCTTTATCAGGGCCTCCTCTGTGGCAAGATGCTTTCAAGAACTGGCCTTTGCCCCCAATTGCAGGTTGGAGAAATTGGTATAAGAGGATACCTGCAGATAATAGCGCCACAATCAACAATTGGGACAGCCTCCGCATCGCCCAATGCTTGGAGTTATCTTTGGCCGAAACTCCAAAGAATGAAAATCTTTTGATAGAAGCCTGCCACTTTTTGTCAAATGGCGTCAATGCTTTCCTCTTTGGTCACGGCCCAATGTCTCCTACTTTGGCCGATGTATACATGATCACCGGCCTTGACATTTCAGGATCCATGTATCCCTTCCAATACAGAGGCTCCACAAGGCAGAAAGGAGTGAAGACAGGAGGTGGATACAAGTCCTATATCCAAAATCACATGAAAGACGGCGCTCTAGGTGAAGTTGAATACAGGGCATTCCTGAACATGTGGCTGTGCAGATTCATTTTTTGTGGTAAAGCCAATGAGCCAACTTTGAATCACATTGCCATGGCTGCAGATTTGGCTGCTGGTCGTCGCATCCCTCTTGGAAAATATCTCCTAGGGAGTGTGTATCACATGCTCGACCAGACTATCTCCCAAATGCACACCAGCCAGAAGATATCATGTGTCAACGGCCCTTGGTAGTTTGTGCAATTATGGCTGCAACTGTACATGCATCAGATCATTGGAATCAATCTCAACAATCGGCTTTTCCCTTCATCCAGTCACAAGGAAGGAGAAGCCCAGATTACCAGAGGATGCCAAACTCATGGAGAAGCTGCTTCAACCATATCTATCGACCAGAATGTCAGTAAGCTTTTTGAGCTCTTCTTCAGAGGTTTCCCTGATCCCCTTTGGCTCCCTTATCTGAACAATGACAATTTAACCCTCCCCTTTGAATTCTCTTTTGAAACTAGATGCCATGATGCAAGATCTATAGAAATCTTCAATATCTTCATCCATCCATGTACCTTGCCAGCAGAATTTTGTGGGGGAAGGTTAAATCACAACACCTATGAGTATTACCAGCCAAATATGATGGCCCGACAGCTAGGATGTGGCCAAATGCCCCAAGGCTATTTCTTCATGAGTTCCTCAAACCCAGAGAGTAAATCACAGAGAACATTCAAGCCAGAAGGGTTTTTGAATACAACTGCAGCCCAACTCTTTATGCCTGGCTCTTTACACCAACAACAATAGCTCACCCTCTCTTTATCTCCTGGTGGCAATAATTCCATGACCACATCTTCAATGAGCCAGTGCACTCATTCTGTCTTGAGCTGATGCCTGATTTTCAACCAACTTCAGAGGTAACACACTTATCTTTTCTTTGACCAGGCATACTGTTCACTACTAATCATGATTTTGGCCACCCTTTGCAGAATACAGTACCTGCCTCTCGAGCCAGGACATTTGCTTATAATGTGGTAGGCCCAATCTCTGCTTTGGGATTCAAGTCCACAGCTCTGGCTCAGCTGATGGCTAGATATGCCACAATGGACCCTACTCTCACCAGCTCAACCTCTGACAAGAGAAAAGCTCTACCCTTGGTTGTACCTCCAGCTGCCAAGAAGAAAAGAACCACTAAAAAGGTCCTCGTTGAGGTAACATTTTTTCTTTCTTGAACACAAGACCACTCTTATTCTGATAAATTTCATCCTGTGCAATTTCAGACTAGAACCCAACAACCATCAGCTTCAGAACTTGCCAATGCTTCATCTATTGGTATGACCTTTATTACTTCTTTTTCCTTCAAAGATCATTATTTACACTGGCATTTACTCTTCATCTGACATTTGCAGAAGAAATATTGGAAACTTCTTCCCCTCAGCATACAAGTTCACAAAGGGCTGAACCATCTTCTGCTCAAGTAGAGACCCTAACTTCACCAGGGACCCAATCATCCCCTCCTCAAGCAGAAGTGCCAGCTTCACCAGAAATGAACCCATTAGTTCAACCAGAAGCTTCAAGCCTCCTAAGGGTTCAATCTCCCCTTGGCCAAACAGAAATCCCAATCTCAACAGGGACAAATCCACCTTCACCTCAGCTAGAAGCCTCAAATTTGCCAGGGACTGCACCAGCTTCCCCTCAAGTAGAAGCTTCAGCTTTGCCAAGAGCTCCTCAGACTCCTCTTCCACCAGTTGCCCAAGAAGTTCCCCCTGAATCTGAACAAATCCCTACCCCAATTCAGGGAATCAGGCATGAGGTAAGCGCATGCACCCAACTCTGTTATCTTCTTTTAATAAACCATTCCTAATTCGACAATCTTTCTTTTTTCAGGATCAGACTTCATCGCCATCAAGCTCATTTATGGTGAATGATCCAGCTGCCGAAACAGGGGATGGAGGAACTCCAAATCAGGTTCTACCGGAGGAAACTCAAGCAAGGCTCAAAGAAATCTTTTCCTGGCTGCAAAAGGATGCTCGAGATCAAATCAGAGATGTTGATCACTTCGAGGAAATGCTTGAACCCATCAGTCAAGAGCTCCCTAAAGACATCAAAGCTTCCTTGGAGCCTATCTCAGGTCTGGATATTCATTACGTGGCGATAAGGCGAGCCTTGAAGATCCAATCCTCCCGACCAGCCGTTGAGCAAAAGAAATCCAGAGCTGAGCAAGCTGTGAAAGGATCACAAGCCCAAACCGAGAGCCGCAAGGAAATGCTGACCAATCTGCGATCCGCTCTTGAGTTGAAAATTGCCAGAAAGACTGCACTAGAAACTGAGCTGAGGAATTTGTCAGCTGAAATTGAAGCTGACGAGAAAAAGATAGCCGAACTCCCTGGATTAATAGAGAAATCCCAAGAGGAAGCATCAGCGGCCATGACTGAAGTAAATCAACTCGAGGCACAACTCTCCGTCCTGTCCAACACTCAGAGAGATTAATCAAATAATATCAAATGCCTCTAGTGTAATTGCAAAGTACTTGAACATTTAGTTGTACTGAGCACTGTGTAACCGAATTAACCAGCCTTGTAACACTGCCTTTTATAAACTTCACTTCCCCTTCCTCTACATGACTTTGTTTGCAACTCTGGACGATTTATTCAGTAACTATGGCCAAACAGTGCTATACCCGAACAGCACTCCGACCGCAACTCAGCTGAGCCAGTCAACCGAATATGACTCAGCTTGAATTCCAAACAACCCGATGGCGAATCGGTTATGGAAACCTTTCCACTTTCCAAGTTTCTCGGGATATGCACCACGATCCAAGGCCACGATCTTTTCATCAGTCCTATAAATAAAACTGTAGGTGCTCCCAACCTTTCACCAAGCCTTTAGCCTTCAAATCTTTGCCAACTCAAGCTTGCCTTTCCAATCTCCAGCGCGGCCCCAAGAACCAATGGCGGGTAGCAACAACAGGCGCCGCGCCGCCGACGAGGCGGAAGGAAGCCGCGCCGGCGCACGTCGGAGGCAGTGATCGTCATCTTCTCTTATGATTCCTTCTAGATTTTTCTCTGTTTCTGACGATCTTCTCTGTTTCAGTCTCATCCACTGGAACCCGCCCCCCGCGCCGGCCATGAATCAGCCTCTGCCGGACGACTCCTCGGAGTCGAACAACTACTCCCTCGTGCCCTACGGGGAGCTCGACGCCCTCCGCTTCAAGGCGGAGCTCGAGGTGGCCCAACGCGAGCTGGAAGTTGTCTCCAAGAAGGCTGGCATCGCCGAACTCGAGTGGGAGGATCAGCGCAGACAGTTGCTGGCAACCATCGACGGTACATCTCTTAGATTACCCCCAATCCAATTCGGCTTTTGATACTAATCGTCACTGCCTTGCACTTTGTAGCCTGCGACGCCGAACTTGACCAGCTGAAAATGCTGGTAAAGCAGTTGGCTGACAAGGTGAACGCTCCCGGCGACACGTCGGCGGAGCGCCTCGCCACGGTGGAAGACCGCGTGGACGAGGTGTCCGTCCACGGCATCCGCCTCGGCACCACCCTGGGCTTGGCCGCCATGGTGACGCATACCGGGCGTCGACTACTCCATCCAGCCGCGCGGCTTCCAGGGCGGCGCACCAGAAGGCCTTGACGAGATCGATGTCATCTTGGAGCGCCTCGATGGCCACGACGATGCCATTGCCAAACTCACTCATCCCCAGTCTGTTCTAAACATGCTTTTCGATTAGATTGTACTAGGGATGTCTGATCTTCGGCAATAAATAAAGAATTTTAATTTCCATGCTTGTATTGTGATGATCCCCTCCTGCTTGCAACTGCGAACTTTACTTTTCTCAAATGCATTCGGGAACTCTACTTGAGACGAACACGCGAAAACAAGTGCCCCTTGGCGCAAAATCCGTAGAAAATCCTCAATTCGGGAACCATAAACACTGTTCAATGAAAACCCTTCGCATTCGGGAGAAAAACCCTGCCGCTTGGTATTCCAATAACGTACGCCAACCAGTCATCACTCCCAATGCTCTCTCAGTCAATAAAATAGCCTTCTGGGATGCCCTACAAATCCACTCGCACACTCATCCATCACTTCACATCTTCTCCCCTGCTCCAGAAGAGAAAACCCCAAAGTCATGGCAGACAAAGGCAAGCAACCCATCAAGAAGGACAGCACCCCACCAAAGAAGCGCACCATTCGAGAGTGAGTTTTCTTTTAACCTGCTTCTTGCTCTCATTTGCAATCTTATGTTTACCCCTTCTTGTTTTCTCCAGCCTTGATCTGCTTCCTGAAGAAATCCTTGGGACTGAAGAAATGCCTAAGTACATCTCCTCTGACTCCTCTCTTGAAGAAGAGGACGCCACGCAGAACAGAGGGTCAATCACTAGTTGCGCCGCCGCGTTCGGCATCTGGAGCATGATCTGCGAGACATCACCGCCCGCTGCCATGCCGAACGCGAACGCCGCATGACCTTGGAGGCGTTAGTAGGGGGTAAAACTTCGATCTTTATTTGACTCCATGCTTGAGCTCAGATCTCTGTTTCTAACAACTGTTCTTCTATCTTAGATGTTTCTGACAGGTACAGTAACCTGAAAGTTGCTTGGGACAACCTGATGGAGGCTGCGAGCCACGGTCATCCCCGAAGCTTCCAAGTTGCCATCACGGTGGTCCTAGAACAGTTGAAGAGGGAGGAGCTGAAGAAGCAAAGAAAGAAAAATGAATGAAGCATACTTTCGCTTCTTTCGCCAGACCTTCTGCTTCCCACCCCCTTGTAATCTTGAGCAGCTGGATTGTCAAATAAAAACCTGCAAGAAGTATCTGTAATGTTATGTATCTTCATGCTAAGGGCAATGTCGTATGGACCTCCCTGGGCCCACTACCTCGGTGGGTACCAGGACCGACTACTCGGTGGGCCCCTGGGACTACCCGGCTTGCGCTACACGGCACCTGAAGGCGTGGAGCACAAGGACTACACAGGAGTAGTACTCGGTTAGGGAGCTGTACATGTTCCGCACTGTATAGAGGACTCCTAGACGTACTCGACTAGTACTCTCTCCCTACTCCGACTTGTAATCCTACCTCCCGGACTATATATGGTGAGGCAGGGACCGATCACCTCATCCAATCTCCTCTCATACAACTCACGGCGCACCATTGCACCATCTTGTAATCGTGCCCTATCAATCCAGAGCTACACAAAGATACGAGACGTAGGGTATTACGCACCTCGCGGCCCGAACCTGTCTAAATTGTGTGCCACGTGTCTCTTCCTTCGAGTTACCGATCTCGGCGAGTCACAATCATCTACTTCGGTACTCCCCGTAGTAGGTTGCCTGGTCTAAAACACCGACACCGGGCGCGCGTGTAGGGGCTCTCGCTCAAGATCACATGGCGAACTCGACGGCTTCCGTCTACTTCAAGCCAACTGTCGCCTTCAACCGAGGCGACACCTTCGTCTTCGGCGCCTGGGTCTGCACTGCTGATGGCGCGGGCTCTTTCCAGCGCCGCCTAACCGTGCAATCCAACCCGAGGACGGGCCTCGTGACACTTCCTTAAGTTGTCACAGGCGAGCTCGCCGGCAAGTTCGGCGAAATTTCGCTCTTCAACCACCACGCTGACTTCGAGCTCGAGTCCGTCTCCAACTCGAACCCGACGTCGCCATGGGCCATCGCATGCGAGCCGCTGCTCGGCCCATCGCAGCGGCCCCCTCACCACGCGAGCACTCCGCGCGTGGCCCATGCGTCCTCGGCCCGGCCCGCTCGAGCGCTCCCACTTCGCGCCGGCCGGCAAGGAGCCCGTACCCGAGTACGGCTCGGACTCCGACGCCGTCCCCCGATCGCGTCTCGGACTCAGGCGCCCTCTCTCCGAGTTCTACTCGAACCCGACTACGAGTTCGACTTCGGGTCGGACCCCGAGGAGCCCGAGTCCGAAGACGACTCCACCGAGCTTCCTTGTCGGGGCCGCCTCGGGGCGGTTATAAAATCAACGCCGGCCGGGAGATACGTCTATCGGGACGTACCGCAAGCCCGCTGACCTGGTAAAGGGAGACTCATGCTACGTCGCCTACATCGACTCGCTACCGTTCCAGGAGGGAACACCACTAACCCGGGCTGACTCAAATACACCAACTGAGGTGGCACCCTCTGAGTCCAGCCTGGGCACATCCGATCGCCAAGTCTTCATGGCTGCAGGCGACACCCCAGGACCTTCAGGCACGGCTGAGGACAGATACCTGGAGGACATCTCCGCAGACGAGCTGTCTGCCAATGCACCTGCAGATGAGACCGTCGCCAACAGGGACGCTCGACGCGAACGCAACAGGAAGCGCAGCGAACGACGCCGGCGGCTCAGAGACAACCTCCCCATCCGCAACCTTGCAGAAGCTCTCGAGGCGGTCGAGAGCAGAGTACACACCACCCCTGAGCAGTGCCTCATGTCGATCACAACGATCGCACGCCGAGCTCGGGGTATACGCGCCGGGAGAGGTCATCGCCAAGCTCGCTGAAGAAGCCTACTTCATGCGGGTCGACAACGAGTCAACCAACCCCCTCCGGCCAAACCCCCGCGACAACGAAGCCACTAGTCGAAGCGCCAACGCTGGCCCCAACCGTACTCGAGCTGACCTTCCAGCCGATCCAAACCGCCGCCGCTCCAACGCCGGCGGACCTTCACAGCAAGACCAAGGCAACCGAGAAGTTGTTCCCCACCGCGCTCCGGCCGGTGGCGGCGGCAACGACCCCGACGGCGGCGGCAGCGACGGCGGTAGCTCCAACCATGGGGCCAACAGAGAGCCGGGAGGCGGCGGCAGTCGCGGTGGCCGAGGCCACGCGAACAGCCACGCCTCCGGTGCCTCGCACGGCGGGTACGATGCTCGCCAGAAGATTGAGGAGCTGCGGCGGAAGAAGTCGACCACTGCCGCTGAGGGCGACGGCTTCCCCGCCTTCTCACCTCGACTTCGCAATTTACTCCTCCCCGACAAGTGCAAGCCTTTGGGGATCACCAAGTACGACGCGAGCGTAATCCTATCCAGGTGGCTCCGATGCTACGCCCTCTCCATCGAGAACGCTGGCGGCAACAGCGACACCAAATGCCTCTACTTCCCCTTCTGTCTGGACCAAGCAACACTCACATGGCTCGAGTCGCTCGACAAGCACTCGATCGACAAGTGGGACCAGCTCAAGGAGCAGTTCACGAGCAACTTCGCGGGCGCCATGGGCCGTTTGGGTACTCGCATGGACCTGGCCATGATCAAGCAGGAATAGGGCGAGACCCTCCGCAATTACATGCGCCGCTTTTTCGACAAGCGCGCTACCGTCGTCGACGTCACCGACAAGGAGGTCATCGACCTCTTCCAAGACGGCCTCTACCATCGCCGCACCTTCGAGGACTTCGGTCGTCGCCTCCCCAGGTCCATCCCCCACCTCAAGGACATGATCACGTCCTGGGCGGATGAAGAGGACAAGGCCAACGCCAAGTACGACGCCATCCGCGGTAAGTCCAAGCAGAACCAGGGCGGCGGCAGCGGCGGCAATACAAACCAAGGCGGCTGCAACAACAACAACAACAACAACAGCAACTACTCGGGTCCCAACCGCAAGCGCAAGCCAGACAACCCCGTCGCGGCTATCCAGCGCCCTGCGAAAGGGAACTCGAAGAACTCTGGCGGTTTTAAAGACTCCGCCGAAGGAGAAGTGCCCGTGGCATCCAAACGGCAACCACACTACCGAGCGTTGCTACCAACTCGTGCATGCACTCAAGGATACCCCGAGCCACCGCATCCTCACGACCAAAAGGGCAAGAAGAAGGACGGCGACAACAACGACTTCCAAGAACCTGAGAAGACCGTCAACGTCCTCTTCGGCGGATCGCCCGGGCCAGGCGGGAGCAGAAGGCTACCCGTCGTGAAGTGATGTCCATTGAGCCAGCGGTCCCGACCCCTCTCAGGTGGTCAGAGGTACCCATCACCTTCTCCCGCGCGGACCAATGGACCAGCTTCTCCGAAACAGGACGGTTCCCCCTCGTCATGAAGCCAACGGTGGTGGGCTCCAAGCTCAACAAGGTGCTCATCGACGGCGGAAGCGGGCTCAACGTCCTCTTCACCAAAACCTTGAAGAAAATGGAGCTCGACGTCACCCCCATGCTCACCAAGAGCAACACACCCTTCTACGGCATCGTCCCAGGCAACGCGGCTATCCCACTGGGCTCAGTGGTACTGCCAGTTACCTTCGGGGCGTCTCGGGACAACTACCGCACCGAGTACATCAAATTCGAGGTCGCGGATTTTGAGACCTCTTACCACGCCATCCTCGGCAGACCGGCCATTGCCAAGTTCATGGCGGTGCCCCACTACACCTACTTGGTACTCAAGATGCCAAGTCCAGCCGGTGTACTCTCCCTCCAGGGGGACTTGAAGATCTCCCACGACTGCGACACAGAAGCCGTGGCGATCGCTTCCACAAACCAAGTACCCAACGCGATGATGGAGGTCTTCGCCGCGTCGAAGAAGCTCGCTACGAGCGAACTCGACATCCCAGAGAAATCTGACGCCGCCAACAAGCCTCGCCCACTTGAGGAGGTACTCGTCGGGACGGCCGACCTCGGAACAGGCGACCCCAGCAAGACCACCACCATCGGGGCCGGCCTCGACCCCAAATAGGAAGACGCGCTCATCAGCTTTCTTCGGGCTAACCGCGACATCTTCGCGTGGAAGCCAGCGGACATGCCAGGAGTGCCCAGGGAGCTGATTGAGCATTGCCTTAATGTCGATCCAAAGGCCACCCCTAAGCGACAACACCTCCGACGTTTTGCCGACGACAGACGGGACGCCATCAAGAAGGAGCTCGCCAAGCTACTCGCAGCCGGCTTCATCAGAGAAGTCTTTCACCCTGAGTGGCTCGCCAACCCCGTCCTCGTCCGCAAAAAGAACTCAAACGAGTGGAGGATGTGCGTCGACTACACCGACCTCAACAAGCACTGCCCCAAGGACCCCTTCGGGTTGCCGCGGATTGATCAAGTCATCGACTCCACGGCGGGCCGCGACTCGCTTTGCTTCCTCGATCGCTACTCCGGTACCACCGCATCGCAATCAAGGAGGAAGACCAGGAAAAGACCGCGTTCATCACCCCGTTTGGCGCGCATCGCTACACGACCATGTCATTCGGGTTGAAGAACGCCGCCGCTACCTATCAACGGGCCATCCGAGCCCGCTTCAAGCGGCAACTCAACAAGAACGTCGAGGCTTACGTGGATGACGTAGTTGTCAAGACCAGGGACTCCGGGCACCCTCATCGACGACCTTGAAGAGACCTTCGCATCGCTACGCGAGTACCGCTGGAAGCTCAACCCGAACAAGTGCGTCTTCGGCGTCCCTTCGGGCAAACTACTCGGCTTCATCATCAGCCAGCGAGGCATTGAAGCCAACCCCGAGAAGATCTCCGCCATTACCAGCATGAAAGCTCCCACGAGCATCAAAGACGTCCAGAAGCTGACGGGGTGCATGGCGGCATTGAACAGATTAATCTCGAGGCTAGGAGAACGGGGCCTCCCCTTCTTCAAACTACTCAAGCATCACGAGAAGTTCGTGTGGACTCCAGAGGCGGATCAAGCCCTTGCCCAGCTCAAGGACTTCCTGTCAAAGCCACCAATCCTCACGGCCCCTCACAAGGGCGAGCAGCTACTGCTCTACCTAGCTGCGACTACTCACGTGGTCAGTACTGCCATCGTTGTCGAGCGGCAGGAAGACGGCCACGCCTACCCGGGGCCCGGCCCGCCCCGCCTACTTCGTCGCCGAGGTTCTATCGAGTCCAAGGCTCGCTACCGGCCCCGTGCGAAGCTCCCCGTATGCTCTACTCATCACCTCGCGGAAGCTACGACACTACTTCCAGGAGTACTCGGTCTCCGTCGTCACCGACTACCCGCTCGGCGACATCCTGAGGAACCAAGACGCCACTGGAAGAATCTCCAAGTGGGCTGTCGAGCTTGGCGCCCTCACCATCGACTTCAAGCCACGCACAACCATCAAGTCGCAGGCACTAGTCGATTTCATGGCAGAGTGGCGGGAGAACTAGCTGCCTACTCCCACCGTGCGAACATAGCATTGGGTGATGTACTTTGATGGCTCACTCAACCTCGAGGGCGCAGGCGCAGGGGTACTCCTGATCTCTCCAACGGGCGAACAACTCAAGTACGTCATGCAGATCTTCTGGAAGGTCTCAAACAACGAAGCCGAGTACGAAGCCCTCCTACACGGGCTCCGCCTCGCAGCTTCACTTGGCATCAAGTGACTACTAGTCTACGGCGACTCCGCAGTGGTCATCAACCAAGTCAACAAGTCCTGGGACCGCAACAAGGAGAACATGGACGCCTACTGCCTAGAAGTCCGCAAGCTCGAGAACAAATTCTATGGTCTCGAGTTCCATCACATCGTCCGCGACAACAACGTTGCAGCGGACGTCCTCTCGAAGCTTGGATCCACCCGCGCTCAAGTACCAGCGGGCGTTTTCATCCATGAGCTTCACGCGCCATCCATCCCGGAGCCGGCGCCACCGACCGCTGTCCCAGTCCATCCACCAGCTGGGCAGGAGGTCATGATGATCGACGTGGACTGGAGGCAACCCTTCATCGACTACCTCAGCGAGCAGAAGGTCCCCTCCGACAAGAACGCAACCGAACAACTCGTCCGCCGCGCCAAGTCTTACGTCCTCGTCGGAGACAAGCTTTACAAGCGGGGCGCATCTTCTGGAGTACTCATGAAGTGCGTCCCGCGTGAAGAAGGCAAGGACATCTTGGAGGAGATCCACAAGGGCGTCTGCGGCAACCACGCGTCTTCGCGCACGCTGGTCAGCAAGGCCTTCCGGCGAGCTTTCTACTGGCCCACAGCCCTGGGCGATGCCGAAGAACTCGTCAGAAGGTGTTAAGGATGCCAGTACTTCGCCAAGCAACAACACGTCCCAGCCTACAAGCTAGTCACCATACCGCCAACCTGTCCCTTTGCCTGCTGGGGGCTCGACATGATTGGGCCACCGCCAACCGGCGCCGGGAGGATTCAACGTGGTACCGGTGGCTATCGACAAGTTCACCAAGTGGATCGAGGTCAAGCCGGTCACATGCCCCAAGGCTGACAGAGTACTCGACTTCCTGGATGAACTCGTACACCGCCATGGGCTACCCCACCACATCACCACAGACCTGGGGTCCAATTTCAACAACCACCAGTTCTGGGAGTACTGCGAGAACAGCGGGATTGACGTCCGATACGTCTCAGTCGCCCATCCACGGGCCAATGGACAAGTCGAGCGCGCCAATGGGATGGTGCTCGACGCCCTCAAGAAGCGGCTACACGACGCTGCTAACTCCAAAGGGGGCAAGTGGATCAATGAACTACCCAACGCACTCTGGGGGCTGCGGACTCAACCATCCAAGCCAACGGGGCAATCCCCCTACTTCCTGGTCTACGGCTCTGAAGCCATCCTCCCTGCCGACGTCATATGGAACTCGCCAGCAGTGGAACACTACGACGAAGGCGTCTCAGAAGACAGCAGACGAGTTGACATCGACAGCCTCGAAGAAGCTCGCTGCGCTGCCCTCGTCCAATCAGCTAGGTACCTGGAGGGTATCCGACGCTACCATGAACGCAACGTCAAGGAATGCTCCTTCAACGTTGGAGATCTCGTCCTCCGCCGTATCCAGAACACGGAAGGACTTCACAAGCTCAGCTCCCCCTGGGAAGGCCCCTTCACCGTGGCAAAGGTGACCGGGCCGGGCTCCTACCGCCTCCAAACACTTGAAGGCGAAGACGTCAACAACTCGTGGAACGTCGACCAACTCTGTCGATTCTACGCCTAGTCTACACGACTACTCCGGGTTCAAGTCTAATCGACTACATCGACACCCCTCGCCGCAACCGACCCTTCGGGTCCTGGCTCCAGTCTCCGGACTACTCTTCTCCAGGGTCCGGCCCTCGTGCGGCTACCTACGGACCCTGGGCTGCGACGAGCGTCAAGGACTCTAGCAGCGGTCTACCAAGAGACCACACTCCAAGATCCAGCCTGCGCGGCTACCTACGGATCTACGATTGTTGACGGTGAATTTCCGTCAACCTAGAGTACTTGTTATACATTGGTTTCGATTATGATTTGCAACTAACCCGCCACTAGGCATACTAATGATGTAACAAGTTCACACTTGCATGTCGATTTTGGAGTTTGTTGTTTACGCAGGAAATTAATGTTAAAGAGGAGACTTTCGGGATAAGTTCATCAAGCACTTCAAGAGAAGATCATGAAGCCCGTCGCAAGTCAAGACACGAAGTGAACAAGACTCCAAACAACCCAAGGACTGAAGAATCAACACGCAAAACTCCGGGGACTTGGATGTTTACCAACGACATTAACTCAGCCAAAGAGATATTCTCGCAGCTCAGGAAAGCATGATCTTTCGGCACAGATTCGGAGACTTAAACGGTCTTTAATGGCAAAAGTTTGACTACCAAAGTTGTGGGTCTCGACGATACCTTCGATTTGGACATGTGGAAGGCCCAATTTGGATAAGGGAGCTAAGAGATATGGCCCCCGAAATCCCTACTGCGCAGTCAGTCCGAAATCAGAACAGATTATCTTCCAAGACCGATTTGGAGATCTTATCTTCGTTTTTAAGGAAAGAAATGAATACCAAAGTTGAAGATAATTTCGTGGCACACAACCTGGACACCGAATTTGCATTATTTGGAGTCCGTACGTGTGAGATATGGGGCTGGAAAGGAAGGACTGCGAATCAGGAAAATCTGGCTGATTTTATGAAAACCAAGTTTGCTTCTCTCCCAAGGAGGATCTCGTGCAAGGCAAGGGGGAGCACGCCCAAAGGCACCTCAAGGACATAAATACAACCCACCTAGGCGCCCCAATATGGTGACCTATCGAACAAATCATCCTACCGATGCCAATCACCAGAAAACCGCCGCCGCAAGATGATGGAGAGAGTTAGATGAGCTCGTCGCAAGGATCAACGCCGGCGGAGAGAAGGAAGCAAGAGGAGGACTCCAAGCCGCTGGCCTAGGGGTGTTCCCAAGCTCCATCGTCTCCATCTTCATCGACGACGTTCTCCGGAGTCTCCATCACCCCTATGTGCTTCAATCCGTGTAAGATGATGGGGTAATGTCTCCGTTCATCCCTAGGATTAGATGGATACATGCTATGTGATCGCTACTCGATTTGTGGTTTCAATCTATTGTTTTCATGTTGATGATGCCTTGATGATTAAGGTTAGCTACCATGTTTTTCGGGCGTATGATATCCGCTACTCCCATAGATTCCATCAACATACCGTGTCCATCATAGGTCTAGTCACGATTACCTTCGCGTAGTGACAGTACGAGAGGAGGGAAAGGGCGAAACCGTGGTCACAACCCCCGATAGATTGGCTTACCACTCTCGTGTAGTAGATGCATACCATGTTATCCTAGATCCTAGGGAGGGAACGCTTATCTTTCTTGCTCACTCTCTTGTGTTAACCCCTTTATCATCTAGTTTAAACCTAGATTTGTTTGATCAACTTAACTTAGATTAACTTAGGTTAGATTGTCTTTACTTTTAGATTAATACTCTTTCAAAGGTTTTCCATTCAACTAGATTAGTGCTTGGTTAAGCGCTAGTAATCCCCTTGCTCCGCGGATTGACAAGAACCTTGGGAATCCCGTGGTGAAAAAGGTGTAGGTCCGTACGCTTGCGGATCGTAGGTGGATACAAGTTTTATCCGTCAACAACGATCCAGCCTACACGGCTACCTACGGATCAACTGCTGCAAGCAGCCACCCGCTCTAGCGCTACTCAGCTGTAAGCGGCCTTCGGGTCCAAGCGACTACTTTGTAACTACGACCCTGGCCAACCAGGTGTACTTCTTCAGTAATAAAGTTTGATTGTTCATCAACTTCTTTACTGTCCACTCCCTACAACGGGACTACCAAAGCCGAGTACTACTACTCACACCTACTCCACGATGGGCGCTCCGCACTCTGAGATCGCGACTACGAGTACTCATTGCTGGAAAATTCTCTTTCATTGATACTTGAACAATTAATTACAATTGTTTTCCTGTACAACTATGGCTACTAGCTACCTATTACAGGGCTACTGGAGGTTCAGCTTCTCGGCTACCTGCTCCGCGATGGGAGCCATCTGCTCCAGCAGCTCTGCATACTGCTCATCCGAGCAGTTGGCGGCTACCCCGCCGGCGACCACCTCCACTGGAGCCTTCGGGAAGTACGACTTCATGAAGGCCAAGACTTGTCTTGGGATCGACCTGGCCATATGCTTGACGTAGGCGGCCAGCCGGCTTGGAGCTTCACGAAGGTGATCCACCAGAGGAGTGATCGTGGGGCCGCCTGGGTGCGGCACCAGGAGCCTTGCGATCGGCAGAGCGGCCTCCTCCAACTCCTTCAACTGGGCCCGCAATGCCTCGCAGTCCTCATTCAATTTCTGCAAAGATTTGTAGCAGTTGACGAGATCTCTCGTCGAGGCAATCCGCAGCTCCATATGCTTCTCGCACTCGAAGGCGAGTTCCTTGTAGTCGAGCTCGAGTACCTGGCGGGCTTCTTGCTCCCGGTAGAAGAGGTTCTTCATGCTCGTCTCCGAGGCCTTCAGCTGCTCCACCTGGCCCTCAAGCTCTGCAACACAGTAAGGCAACAGCGGGTCAGATGCTTCTCGACTTCCAACAAGTACTCGACAAGTCGAAGGATATACCTTTATTCTTGTTGCAGAGGCCTTTGTTCTTCCGCACCAAGTCATCGCCCTTCGCCTGCAACTCCAGGACGTCGTTGTGGTACTTGGCGAAGGCAGCGTCGAGCTTTGATTGCATGGCAGCCGCGTGCTTCCACGACTTCACAAGCTGCTCCTCCAGCGCCTCTGCTCGGAGCACGGTGTCCCCATAACCCTTCAGCAAGTTCGACTTGTCGCGGGACCGCTCCGCGACATCCTGCACAAAACAACTCAAGTCACGAAGAGTACTCAACAGCAAAAGGATTGACTACTCGAAAGGCTACGGCTACTTACCTTCATCCATTGCTCGGCTCGACGGATCGCCTCCAGGTGCTTGGCTACCGTCGCCGGCTCGACGAGATCGTCCGCAAGAAGCTCTATCCCGCCGCGGCTACTCGAGGTGGCCTCCGTCATTGGTGCAGAACGGATGGGCTCTGCGTCTTGGATCTCAGGGGAGCGGACAGCCACCTCCAGAGCAATCTCTGGCGACGTGGTGACCGCCTCTCCCCCGGCGGTCTTCTCGACGACCTCCGCCATAGGCTCGCGGGCTCCCTCTGCAGCCTCCGGGGCCTCTGGTGTCAACCTTTGCATTGGCACCCCCGCAGGGATGTCACCACCTTCAGCGCCTGTCAGCAAAAACGACATGTGCATCAGTCCCTACGACTACTCCTCCTGGAGCTCCGCAGCTTCACGAAGGGTACTCACCTTCGACTACACTGGCCTCCGGCAGCGGCGCTCCGGTAGCCATTGGCTCGGTCACGGCTTGGGCAGCGGGAGTGGTCTCTTCGGCGGGCGGCGCAATTTCTTCCGCCACCGCTGATGAGGGCTCGTCCCCATCCCAGGTCAGATCCGTGGACTTTCTGCAGAAATATTCACGGAGGGTCGTCAGACAAGATCGACTACTGCAGCGAGTACTACACGTGAGGATATGGTACTTACAAGTTCGACCGGACAATAGTCACGGCCGGAGCACCGAGGAGGCTGGCAATATCAACCAGTCCACCCTCGGCGGGTGCCTCTTCCTCCGCCCCTGCGGCTACTGCCTCCTCCACGGCGGCGGCGGCCGGCGCAGATGTCTCCTGCGCTCCTGAGGCCACCACCTCTCCAACGGCGGCGGCCACGGGTCCTGTGCTCTCTTCTGGAGCAGGGTCTTGTGCTCCCCGTAGTAGGTTGCCGGTCTAAAACACCGACAGGCAATACATCTTAGTATTGGCCATTTCCCTATTCAGGATTTTTTTGTTCTAAAGGCGGCTTCGTTCTTGAACACCGGCTATCTCTGTGTCAAATGCTTGTAATCCTGGTGCTTGTGATCAACGATCGACTTCAATACTAGGATAATATTTCTTCAAATGTCTTCCATTTATTGCAGCTGAAAATTCTTCTCCTAGTAAAGTTTTTAACATGTAAGCGTTACCAGGCACACACCTGACTACCCGAAAAGGTCCTTCCCAATTCGGGGACCATTTGCCGAACGCACTGTATTTAGTTCCAATCGGCAGTAACACTTTCCAAACCAAATCTCCTTCTGCAAATTGCCTGACCTTTACTTTCTTGTTGTAATATTTAGCAACTCGCAGCTTGTTCTTTTCAATGTTCTCCAAGGCTCTAAGATGGATCATATGCAAATCTTCTAACTCATCCATCATTAAGCCACTATAATCTTTGGAGCTTAAATCCTTTTGCAAAACCACTCTTCTAGAATCTGATTGCATTTACCAAGGCAAAACAGCATGATGCCCATAAACCAACTCATAAGGAGAAGTCTTTGTAGCTCCATGAGGAGCCATTCGGTAAGCCCATAAAGCCTCATTGAGTACCGAATGCCACCTTTTTGGCTTCTGATCGATTTTCTTTTGTATAATCTTGAACATGATCTTGTTAGAAGCCTTTGCCTGACCATTAGCTTGGGCATAATAAGGAGAAGAATTAAACAATTTGATTCCCATGCTTTCGGCAAACTCCCTGAACTCCAAGGATACAAACTGAGCTCCTTGATCAGTTGTAATTGTTTGAGGAATTCCAAACCTGTAGATGATGTGTTCTTTAACAAACTCAACCATGTTTTCTGATGTTACTTTCTTTAGTGGAATTGCCTCAACCCATTTGGTGAAGTAATCTGTTGCTAAAAGCACAATTTATGCCCCTTGCTAGATGGTGGGTTGATCTGGTCAATCAAATCTAGACCCCAGCCTCTGAATGGCCATGGCTTGATAATTGGATTCAGTGCTGACACTGGAACCCTTTGAATGTTTCCAAACTTCTGACAGTCTTGACATCCCTTGTAATACTCAAAGCAATCTTCCAACATCGTCGGCCAAAAACATCCAGCTTGCCTAATAACCCATTTCATACGATAGGCCGATTGATGTGCTCCACATAGCCCATCATGCACCTCACTCATCATTTTCTTTGCTTCTTCTGGACCCAGGCATCGCAGCAACACCCCATCTAATGATTTGTAAAATAGACTTCCATCTAGAAGAACACATTTTATGGCTTTATACCGGAGCTTCCTAGAAACTTTTCGAGATGGATCTTCCAGATAATCAACAATTTCTTTCCTCCAATCATCTTCTGCAAGATCATTCCCGAAGGCACATACCTCCATGGCAAACGCTTCTTGATTCTCTCTATAACCTGAAGCACTCTGAGCCAACCTGTTTGCCTCTTCATTATGTTCTCTAGGAATATGCTATAGAATTACTAACTGAAAACTCTTTAAGATTTCCCTGCATTCCTCGTAGTAATTCCTCAGGGCATCACTTTTACACTCATATTGGCCGTTCAATTGCTTTATAACCAGCTCTGAATCTCCATAAATCTCAACTGAAACAGCCCCGGCTTCTTTCAAATATTGAAGCCCCCTAAGCAGTGCCTCGTACTCAGCTTGATTGTTTGTGACAGTAGGCTGAATAGGGATAGCAAACTCAAACATCTCACCCCTGGGTGAAATTAATAAAATCCCTACTCCCCCACCTTTACCACATGATGATCCATCAAAGAACAGGGACCAAGGAGTTATTTCAAGCAAATCAATCGATGGATTACGATGCTCAGTTATAAAATCGGCAATAATCTGACCTTTTATAGCTTTTGCCGATTCGAACTTCAACTCAAACTCAGATAAGGCCAAAATCCACTTGCCAATCCTTCCATTCAAAATTGGCATAGATAACATATGTTTTATTACATCAAACTTGGAGTATACAACGCATTCGGCATTCAACAAGTAGTGCCGAAACTTTGTACACGAGTAGTAAACACACAAGCACAGCTTCTCTGCAGCCGAGTACCTGGTTTCAGGATCAAGTAATTTTCGGCTAAGGTACGCTACTACCCGCTCCTTTCCTTCAAATTCTTGTATAAGGGCCGATCCAATGGTTTGGGTATCGGCCGCCACGTACAACTTGAAAGGCTTGTTCAATCGCGTGAGGCACCAAAGATCGGTGGTTCCTTCATGTACTGCTTGATTTCATCAAAAATCCTTTTGTTGTTCGTCACCCCACATGAACTTCTGGTCCTTCTTGAGCTTCAATAACGAAGAAAAGGGCAAAACCTTTTGTGACAGATTTCAAATGAACCTTCTCACAAAATTGATCTTGCCAAGCAGTGATTGCAACTCCTTGAGATTGGTTGGAGGGACAACTTCATCGATAGCTTTCATGCTTTTCTTGCCAACTTCAATTCCTCCTTCATGTACCAGAAATCCCAAGAATTCTCTAGCTGATACTCCAAAGGCACACTTGTTTGGATTCATCTTCAATCCATGTTTTCGGGTGCACTCCAGAGTTCTCTTTACATCCTCCAAGTGTGAGTCATGATTCAAAGATTTGATCACGACATCATCAATGTAAATTTCAACAATTTTGCCGATCAACTCATGAAAGATATAATTCATGGCTCGTTGATAAGTTGCACCAGCATTTTTTAACCCAAATGTCATGACTATCCACTCAAACAGGCCTATATGACCAGGACATCTGAAGGCTGTCTTCGATATATCTTCTATTGCCATGAAAATTTGGTTGTACCCTGCATTACCATCCATAAAACTGATAACCTTATGTCCAGCAGCAGCATCAACCAATAAATCAGCAACAGGCATTGGGTATCCATCCATAGGAGTAGCTCTGTTCAAATCTCTGAAATCTATGCAAACCCTCATCTTCCCATTTTTCTTGTAGACAGGGACGATGTTAGAGATCCACTCCGCATACCTGCATGGCCGAATGAAGTTTGCATCAAGTAATCTCTCAACTTCTTTTTCACATTGGCCAATACTTCGTCCTTGTAGATTTTTCGGGGAGGTTGCTTATAAGGTCTAAAACCAGGCTTGATTGGCAACCGATGCTCAACAATAGAACGATCCAAACCAGGCATCTCCGAATAATCCCAAGTGAAGCAATCTTTATACTCTTTTAACAGCTTGATTAACTCCTCTATGAAATCTGACTCCAAGTTAGCACTGATAAATGTCGGCCTTGGCTTGTCACCGTTTCCAATATCAACTTCCTCTAATTTGTCAGCCGACATGAATCCTCGCCCTAACTTTCCATCAGTTCCATCAACTGGATTGTCCATTAAAAGTTACTATAAGAGCCGACTGCTTGAATCGGCTGTTGATCACTGCTGATAGGTTCAACAGGACCTTCACCCCAGTCTTTTCCTGAGAAACAATCGATGCCTTGATATTCCCAGAAAGCTGGTTCGACATTTGCCACGCTCACTGAATCATCTGCATGGACTACTTCAATATCGTCATCCACCCACTGAACGAGCTGTTGATGCATGGTAGATGGGATGCAGCAGTTGGCATGGATCCAGTCCCGCCCAAGCAGCAAGCTATAGGCTCCTTTGCCTTCGATGACAAAGAAGGTCGTGAGCAATGTTTTGGACCCAATCATCTAGTCCACGCGCACACAGCCCTTGGTATCTGAAGGATTTCCAGCAAAATCATTCAGAATTATGGTCGTTGGCGTCAAGTCCCCGGGGCCCATGCCAAGCTTCCTGAAGGTAGTGTACAGCATCACGTTGACCGCAGCTCCGCCATCAACAAACATCTTGGTCAATGGCTTGCCATTGACGTATCCCTTCAAATACAACGGCCTCATGTGTCGATTTTTGGCCGGTTTGTCAAAGGTGGCCTGCTTAGCCAACACCAGTTGCGCCATTAATCCCCCAAGCTGTTCATCATCATTGATATCTAGAGACGTTTCCTCCTGCACAACTTGGTTAGCGGGAGCCATGAACTCATTCGGCAAAAAGTATACCATGTACGCTGAAGTCGAACGACCGGATCCTTCAGGCTTGTCTTTTGGGAGCCACACTTGGCCTGCTTCAATTCCCGGTTCCTCAAGCGTTGAACCCTTCTCTTCTGGCTTTTCCTCAAGCCAGGCGGGCACCACTGTCCTTCTTGCCAGATGTACTCGTGTTCCTCTTCTTCTTGATCAGCCCATCTCTGGTCAGCTTGCCTTTTCCTTGGGTGATCAATGATCTCATTTATTTTTAGACGCCGATCGTCGTTAGGATGCATCCTTCCAATTCTCTCATGGACGGATCGGCGATTTACAGTTTCCTGCCTGTATTCAGAATATCTATCACTGCACTCAGGGCAGTTCCTCAATGTGGGGAGCTTCAAGCCTTCGTTCTAGCAGTGCCTGAAGAATGCGCATCCCCAGTGTGCACGCTCTTGCTCCCGCGCGTACTCTTCCAGCTCTTTCCTGCGCGCCTCTTCTTCAAACCAGCGCCTCTCCTCTTCATATTTTAGCTTTTGGTAGCGCTCCTTTTCCTGCTGGCGCTGCCACTTGTTGAGGAGAATGCGTGTGGTAACCCTGGGATTGGACCTGGATGATTCCCCAACTTCAACCTGGCTCTTGAGGATGCGAGGAGCTTCCCTGTGGACTTGCTCCACGGTCACTTGCCGCGTGGGATACACTGATCCACCCTGTTTTGCTCTGGCTGAAGTCAGGACCTTCACCTTCCCCTTCTCTTCAATAGTCACCATACTGACAGAAAAGCCAACCATATTTTGAGGGAAAGGATGGCCATCCAGCTTCATCTTATTATCAAATTTCAGGTGCCCCTCCTGGATAGCCTTTTGGATCCTTATCCTGAAGACCCTGCACTCATCGATGGAGTGAGAGTTTCTATCATGAAAACCACAGTAACGTTTCTCTTTAACCCCATCGGGCCGAAGCATAGAATGCCCCTCAGGCAACTTGATTCGGCCTTCTTTTACCAAGAACTCGAAAAGCTTGTCAGCTTTGGTGACATCGAAGTCATACGTGCCCTTGGTTTGTTTGATCCACCGCTGGTTCACAGTCAAAGGCTCCTTGCCCCACATAATCTCAGCGGCAGTCACTTCCTCGTCATCATCAAAATCTTCCACCTGGCCAGGTTTCTCGAGGAACTGGTTGTAGATGTCAGCTATGTCATGGTGCTTGGAAAATCTGGTGTCCTTCTTGAACCCGTAGGCCTGGTTACTTATCAGTGATAGCTTCTGAGACAATCGACCTAGGTTGTCAAATTCCATGCCAAACAACTTCTTCCGAATAGCCGGCAACATCCCTGCAACAGCCATATCAGCCAACTGATCATCCTGTAGAGTCAAAGAGAAGCACATGCCCTTGACTTCCCTGAATCTTCTGAGGAATTCCAGAGGCGTCTCATTGTGACTCTGCTTTAAGGTAGTCAGATCAATCAGATTCTTCTCTGTGCTACCACTAAAGTAATGGGCATGGAACTTTTGTTCTAGCTCCCTCCATGTGCCAACTTACTGAGGAGGCAAAGAAGTAAACCACTGGAATGCTGAGCCCGTCAATGACAAAGAGAAATATCTAACCCTGAACGCCTCATCTGCTGAAGCTTCTCCAAGTTGCATCAAATATCGAGCAATATGCTCTACCGTGCTTGTATCGTCCTGCCCAGAGAACTTTGTAAACTCCATAGGAGGCTTCACCCTTGGCGGCAAGATCACCCTGTAGTACCACTCTGGGAAGGGTGGCATATAAGCTGGTCCTTGCATTTTAGGTTTAAGGCCGAATTGATTTTGCATCAGATCGGCCATTTTCTGTACCAGAATATCATCGTCTTGCATTCCTGCAGCTGTACTGTACCCGGGATTTGGGAGCGTCAATAGCGCCATAATCCATAACCTCATGGTAACCCCCGCCGTACATGTTTTTCTGCAACCTGTTGCTGGCTGGAGCTATCTTGTAAGTGGAATTGGGCGGCACTCCAGACGCACCGAATGCCAGTTCCCCATATGTAGGCTGATATGGGTTCGGCTGTTGAACGGGTTGATCTCTATTGTTTTGCGGAGGCGGCCGAACTCGCTGACTCCCCATGCTTTGTATAGGGGGTTGGACCGGTTTACTCCCAAGGCTCTATACAGGGGGTTGGATCGATTGACTCCCAAGGCTTTGTATAGGAGGTTGGATCGGCTGACTCCCAAAGCTTTGTGGAGGAGGCTGGATCGGCTGGCCCTGCAGCGGCGGTTGAGCTCCCGTTGGCTGAGAAGAACTGGTTTCCCCGACCTCTACTGATGATGGATGAGGGGATACTCGACTAAACACCTTTTCCTTGCCTGGGCCGAACACGCCGATCATCATCTGCTTAAACATGCCCAAGAAAGCCGTATGATGCCTACCCAACACAGGTTCTGCAGTATCCCGAAAAGCCTGCAGAGCCTCTTCTTTCTCTTGAAAAGATGTGGTGTCAGGCTCCCCCGGCAACAGGACTCTTGGCATTTCAGATTTAAGGTATGGGACGCCACTTCTGTTCTTGCCGAACGACATCAAGCACTTCATCTGGAATTGGTCTGTAGCGTCTTTCAGCTGTGCTTGTTGTTCTGGAGTTTGGTCATCGATGGTGACATCCATGACGTCGCCGATTTCAGGCATCTTGTTTCAGCTAAAAGGTCCCACCGAGCATGCCAAAAAGTGTGTTGACGCAAAATCCACACCCTGCGCCAATCACACAACAAGCCGAACAAGCTAGCTTAACACACGACCAGATTCCAAAGCGTGCCAGTCAATGTTTCCTGAAATTAACAAAGGGGAACGTAGTTAGATGCCAAAGCTTGGAACTTGCCCGGTGGTACTAGACAGTTCCATATTTGCGGCTAGAAAGCCATGTAAGATGACACATAGCTATGAGAAGCTATCTGCCAACAGATTCAAAACCATTCGGGAGCTTTAAAGCATAAAACAGAACATAGCCGAACGGATGACGTAAGCATGACGATAAATCAGTCTTTGTTTGAATAACATTGCTCGTGCACAAGACCATGACCGATCCTCAAGAATAAATAACAATAAACAATAAATGAAGTAAAGCATGATTACAAACATGTAATGAACAAGCATGCATAGGCCCAAAGCACTAGTCTACCGCATGTCTAGGTACTCTAAAACCCGTCAAGCATGAAACCAAACAAGTTAATCCACCGCATGATACAACTTGTTTGAAATCACACCACTAACCACAAAAAGATCTATCCACCGCATGTTACAATCTAAATATGGAAAGCTAAAAGCATGCATTATTTAAAACATAATCTATAAACACGTTTTACTCATGAAAGCATAACCGAATGCGGCTGTACAGCCGAATCGGGATCCGTGGAGAAGGAATAAACGTTGCCAAAGATGATAAACCTATCAGATTGAATCGAAATCTAATCCACCGGATGATTAGCTCTAAAACAACCCAAAAACCTGCATCTACCGCATGATACCCGGTTCTGTCAAGGTTTGCACAAGATTAACAAGCTTGAACCCGCAACACGTAACAACTTAGATTGATTTGGTTTCGGCTATTTGAAAACACGTGATCCACGTGATTGAGCCAAGATGCGAGCGTGCAATGTAAAGATCACCGAACAAGATAAAGCCGATTCAAATCAATCTAAATTGGGCAAAAGAGTGTTACATGAATTTAAACATAAAGTAAAAACTCAAAGCAACACATGGTAACTTAATGAATCTATTAAATCTTGCCAAAATCTAATAGAGCCGATAACTAGCTCCAAGCTAGATCTTAGCCCACCGCATGGCTCATGATCTAACAAGAAACCCTCTTGAACCAAGCTTAAATCCATCGCATGATACTAAGCATGGTAACAAGACTACTTGCATCACGATCTAAATCCACCGCATGATACTAGACATGATACAAGGTTGCCGGTACTTACGGAGGTCGACGGATCGATGAACCCTCTCGAAGAACTCGACGACACGACTAGAGGACTCTAAGGTTTGGCATAAAGCCAGTTTGTTATGAGAATGTTCGATTACAATTACATACATCCAGGGTCCATTTTATACCCTGTCTTGGCATGACTCCTGGTGGACTACGAGCACAATATTTGATACCTAATTTAACGCCCAAATGCGAATGCTTATCCATCCATTCATCCCTTCCGCTCGGGCCACGTCATCATGCGATCCCGCGAAATCAGCGCAAACAGTTCCTTTGCCGAACGGAAGCAAAAACTGCCGACCGCAAGCATCTCTGCCGAATCTTTTGAAGAAATCCTCCTCCGCTGGACGGGATTTTTTACCAAGTTAGGCCCACAAATCAGACTCCCTTCTGTACCAATTTTTGGTGTTAACACACCCCGAATGCAATCTCACAGGCGGCCACCTTCATCGGCGTGTACGAGGGATTCCTGGGGATCCCAGCGAACTGGGATCTCTGGGTCCACCTCTTCCGCGCGGAGCTGCACACGCTCTCCACGCCGGAGTCGCGGGTGTGTGGCGTGGTGCATGCCGGCGGGATGTCTATTTCGCTGCGGGAGTCATGCAGGGAACTTTACATTCCCTGCACGATGACTTCCAACAACACAGAATGGGAGGGGGGGTGGTTCTACCTCCGCAACGACGAGCCCGGCCTCCCTCTTACACCGGCAAGGTCCTAAGGGAGAAGGCCGACTCCTGGTGGCATGGCCTGTCCCCTTCTTCGCGCCAGGACCGGCTGGAGTTAGCCTTGCACGCGCTAAAGAGCCTGGCGGACGCCGGGCTGGGCGTGGCCTCGGTTCTCGCGAACCTTCACCACCGGCGGATCATCCCCCTCATGGAGAGGAGGCTCCGCATCTTCGAGATGGACGAGATGGCCGACCCTGTGGCGCTGGCGCACTCGCGGTTGGTACACGACCGTCTCCCCCCGGAGTACGCAGCCACGAGGGCAAGGCGCGCCATCAACCTAAAGGCTGTCAAGAACAGCAACGACGACCTCTGTTCATTCGTTACGCTTCCCGACGGCCCGCTGGTGAGTGGGCTCTTCCCCCATTTCTTTTATTCTTCTGCCAGGTGCCGCCGCAACTATGACGTTTTCGTCCTCCCTAGCAGAGGGTGGCCGTGAACGCTGCGCGGTCCAACCCGCCCATGCCCTGAGCCCGAGCACGCGCGCGGCGCAGTGGCGGGAACAGGAGCGGGCGGCGCGTAAGAAGTAGCGGGGGATTCGGCGACGGGAACGCCGGGAGCAGAGGGACGAGGAATTCCAGCTGCGTGAGCAGCAGGGACTTTTTCCCCCGGCGATGTCGGAGTACTCGTCGTTGGGGGAAGAAGAGGAGGAGGAAAGCGATGGGGGCAGGCCCCTCCTGAGAGGTGGGAGCTTGCGCCCCCTCACCGAGAGCCGCGGAGGCGGCAGAGGAGACAGCGCCTGGGGCGGGCGCGGAAGCTCTCACCGCCGGGCGGTCTACAGAAGAGGCGGCGCGCGCCGCGGAGGCGTCTCAGCGCCCGTCGATCCCTCGAGGAAGAGGAAGCGGGGCTTCTCCACCCTGAGGTAGGCCATCACTCCCCCAGACGCTCCATTTCGAGAGGCGTGAGTTTAATCTTTCCGATTTCACGTTCGCAGGGTGGCGCCGACCGTCCCCCCTGCGCCTGCAAAGGCACTTAGGGCAGACGCGTCCATCCCCACGAGGCGGCGCTCATCGAGGGTGCTGCGGGTGACTGGGAGTGCGGAGACGGCGACGGGTGAGGCTCTGCACAGCGTGGGTGCAGCCGCGGAGCTGCAGCAGGTGGCGGCGGCCACGACGGCGGTCATGACCATGGCGATCACCGCGCCATCGATTTCGTCGGCGCGAGCCCCGGTCGGCGGCGGCCGGGGCGGTGGTGGTGGAGGTCCCAGACGACGACACCCTGCCGCCCGGATGGGACCTGTGGGGGAGCCTGCCTGCACCAGCCCTCGAGCCCCCGGTGAGGGCGCTCATGGTGAGGGATGATGGCTGTGTGATGTCGGGGCGCCCAGCGGACGGCGCCGAGGCCTCGTCATCACGCGCGGTCCTCCCAGCTTCGGATGACGCCTCAGTGCGCCCGGAGAAGGAGCGGGAACGCGCCATCACGCCACCGGCTCACTTCGCCGATGCCCAGGCCGAGCAAGCGTTGTGGCAGGAATTCCGCGACCACGACGCCTCACTCAACCGAGTGCTGAACGAGGCACTACGGATCCAGAGTGGTCCTGCGTGGCACATCTTTCAGGTAGGTGATTTGTTCGTTGAGTCTTGCGATTCTTCCCCTTTTGTTCCTTCTGTGTCCGCACTTTCCCTGATCGGCGCCCCTTGGTCTTTATCCGCCGGCGGCAGGAATTGGAGGATCGAGCCAAATAGAGGTACGACGCCCTCGACCTGATGAGCTCTGAGCTCCGCCAACTTTGGGAGCAGCGCGACGCTCTCGACACCCTCGTCGAGACCCTGAGGACAAGCGACGGGTGGCTGGCGTACCAGGCGGAAGCCCTGCGGGACCAGCTCCTGGAGTTGGAAGCTCAGACCGCGGAGGGGGCCTCCGCCGTCGAGAAGGTGCGGACCGTACTCATGGACCGGGACGAGGCGCTGCAGAGGGCGAGGGAAGATCTGGCGATGGTGCGCACTTTGGCGACGGAGTGGGAGACTGAGGTGGCCTCGGTTCGTGCCCAGCTTCAACAAGATCGCGTGACCCTCGAGGAAGCGCGCGCTTGGCAACGCCAGGCCGAGGAGAAGGCCAAGGAGGCGGAGGAGCTGAGGACGAGCGTGATCGAGAAGGCCACGTCTCTCGCGTCGGCGGAGGAGCAGCTCCGACAGGAGCGAGCCGCACGCCAGCAGGCAGAGACCAACTCCAGCGGGAGCGGGCTGCCCTCGTGGAGGCCCGGGCTGCCCTCGAGTGGGAACGCCTGGCATGGGAGGAGGCGCAGGGTCAGCTCCAGCAAGAGCGCACCCACTCGAGGGGGCGCAGGCAACCCTTAAGCAGCGGGACGATGATGTCTCGCGGCTTAACAGGGAGCTGGTCCAGCTCAGCATCTCGCACGAGGACTTGCGCTAGTCCCTCGAGGAGCAAGAGGCCACGGTCCGTGACTTGCGGCGAGAGGCCGAGGAATCGCGCAAGTCCCTCGACTTGGAGAGGAAGCAGGTTGAAGGTGAGTTGCATTTCTGCCTCTTTTCGTTCGTCGATTTGGCTTGCTCGGGATCCGCTCCCGACTTTTGTTTCTTTGTCATTGGTTTTTAGGCCTGCGGACCGCCCTGGGGAATACGACCACCCAGGCCGAGGCTGTGCAGACGACCTACAACTCCTCACAACAGGAGTTGGAGGAGTTGTGGGCCGCCGCCCTTGAGGTCTGCCAGGAGGTTGAGGAAGGTAAGGCGCAGGCCGGGAGCTCGCTGGCGAGTCTCCTATGTGCCCTCGGTGGGCACGTCTCCTAGCGCATGCACCGCGCCCTTCATCTGGGCGTCAAGAAGGCTCTTGGTGTGGTGGCGTCTCACTACCAGGTCGACTTCGAGGCCATCTCCTCGGGCTATGTCGTCTCGGTCGGCGTTAAGGATGAGGTGGTGATGGACCATGCAGATGCGCTCGCTGCCACCGCAGCCGATATGCTCACCGAGGACTTCACCGACTTCTTGTTCCCAGACGCTCCCGCGGCGGGCGGCCCTCAAACCTGAAGACCACTGGGCGTTTGTGCCCTTGTTATTTAAGTGTGACGCCCCAGGTTTTTAATTACCGTTATTAACGCTAATGACCGGTTCAGGCCGGTCAAACCAGTCAAACCCAGTCAAACCCTGTCAAACCTAGGTCAACCTGGGCCATCACCCGAAAACCTCGTCAATGAACCCCAATGAATCCCTTGACCAAGCCTACAAACACCCGTAGTCAACCCTTGGTCAAAAACACGGTCAAACCCCGCTTGACCTTTGACGTCAGCGGATGTCGTCCGGAACTTTTGCCGCGTTCCCCAAAATTCACCTAAACACTTCAAAATCTACCTTTATGAAAGTTGTAGATCTTGTTGAGGGACACAACTTTCATGTAGATTGGCATTTCAAATTTTGGGTGGAAAATTGTGAAAAACCCCTTGCAAGGCAGATTTTCCTGTTTTCCAGGACGTGTCGACATTCAATGTTGGCACGACGTTCCTGCAAAATCCATTGAGAAAAACACCATATGACCTTTTTGAAGTGGTAGAGGGTAGTTAGATCTACAACTTTCCTGTTCATTGCTTTGTGCACTGTTATTCAATTTTTGGGCGAAAATGGAGGTTGAACAGGGCCAGTCTGAACTTTTGGGGTGCTCTAGCGCGACGTCGCGCCGCGCGCGCGCCGGCCGCCCACGCCCGCCGCCCGCGTTTTCCCCCCGCCGTGCCTCGGGCCACGCGCCGCCCGCGCCTTCCCGATGCCCCCGCTCCATCCCGAGGTGGCGCACGCGCCGAGGAGATGCCCCCGCCCGCCCCTAGGGAGGCCCGCCGCCGTACGCCCTCCCCCGCCCGCCGTGGTACGGGCGGCGCCGCCGCCGCCGTACCGCCGCTGCCCGACGCCGCACCCGTGCCTGCCTGAGCTGCCCTCGTTTCCCCGTCCACGCAACGCCTATAAGGCCGCCTTCTCCCATGCGCAAGGACGCCCTCCGCCAGACCCTCCACCGCGCAGTCCGCCGGCGCCATGTGAGGCCGCCACGGTGAGCATAGGGTCCCACCGGTGGTCTTTCCCAACTGCAACGCCTATCACCCTCCCTTGTGCTTGTAGTTGCTTGCCGGCTTGCCTCCTCGCTCCCACGAACCACTTCTCGCCGGAATTTTCTGGCCGCGGTGGCCGGCGCCACTGGCCGCCGGTGCTTTCCGCTCCACCGGTCCTCCTCACCTCCAAGCCACCCACAAACCAGTCCCTAAGAACCCCTAGACCACTCCCTTGCCCTCCCCGGCCGATCCCGCCGCCGGCGATCGCCGGAATCGAGCCGCCCGTGCCGGCCGGCCGCCCTGGGGACCCGATTGCAAGGCGCCAGATCTTCCTAAGGTGTTTTCTGCAAACCAAGGGCCTATCTGTAAGGAAACTTAAAGTTTCAGGACTGTGATAGAAATAAATTGTTAAATAGTACTTGAGTTTTGGCTGGAACTTCGAAAATTCGTATAAAATCACAGGAAATTCGGAAAAATGTGAAACCAATTTTGTTGGATCCGTGGTGATTTATACTACAACTTTTGTTATTCTAGCCTAAGCTGATTCCTTTTAAATTTTGCATGAAAAATACAAATGTAAAAACACTAGATCTGCAATAACTCAAAAACCATAACTCCTCTGTAGCTAATTTTTGGATATGTTGTGTGTTAGGTCTTGGGTAGCTCCTATGCCAAAAATTGCACAAAGTTATCATGTAACTCTTTTTCTAAAAATGTTTTTCCATTTCTGTCAGACCTGGATAAATGATTTTGCATGTTAAAAATAATTATGTTTTTGACCCCAACTTGTGCACACTGTCTTATAATACCAAAATGCACCTCTTGTGATTTAATCATAAATTTTGGATTGACAGAAATAATTATTCTTGATATATGCATGTTTTCCTTCGAAAAATAATAAAACAAAATAAGTAGAGATTCCATGCAAACATGTTGATGTTCTAAGCTTGTTTAGGACCAGAGAACATCCACAAGAAATTCTAGATCATTTTGATGCTTAATTATTTTTATATGCATTTAACTTGAATCACTAGATAACCTTTGTTATTTTTCCATAATATTTATTTTCCTAGCATCCAACACTTACATGTGGATCCAATGGACCAGCATAGATGCTAGTAGGCTTAAGAAACCCTCATGTAATTTTTGGTAATTTAATTGGTTAATAAATGGCTTAAATGCCCATTTAATATTAAAGGGAAAAAAGTGAATAAAAGAAATATCCTTAATTAAATCCTTTTTCTTTTTAGGAATATTATTTAATATAAATAAAAGAAATTTTAATAACATCCCTGATAAGAAATTAATTCATGAATAAGAAAAGTAATTACACCTTTGATTGGTAAAGATAAAATGATTAAAAGCCTTTACATGAAATGATAAGTATAAAGAAACCTTTATTAAATTGTGCACTAAAGAGAAATCACCCAACCACCCATGTAACTTGAGTGTGGTTGCAAATCATGTTAAAAAGGTTAAATGTACCTACCCACTACTGTTGATGAAATTAAAGTAAATTATTTACATATATATGTACACAGTCACCATCAAAAAGAATAATTAATAAAGAGTTGCATATTGTTCTCTTATGGAAGAGTATGCTGAATGTGTTCTTATCTAGGTGAATGTGCCCAACAAATACACCCCTAATTGTCGATATGGGTTATAATTAATTAAAGTATAAACCGTCGAATAAATCTTGCATTTGCATCTTCGTGTAGATCTTTCCGCCGGTAGACGTACGCTCGTACCGGAAGGAGGAGACGAAGGTGCCGACCAAGAACTGACGTGCGTGAACGTAGCTCAAGACCTGGACCCAAGTCCAGAAGGGCCCAAGGCCAACCTTGCCAGCGAAGGCAAGCCCCGGATCATTACCCCGTCTTTTAAAATTATGCAATTATGTTTGCTATGATTGTGCACTTACGTTTCAGGAATTGAATTGAAACCCTAGATGCATGGTCCTTAGGTACCTATGCTCTATCACTAGTATGCTAGGTCGATAGCTGCCATGCTATAGGACCGATAGAAGTCGAGTGATGTTCGTCACTCGCGAGAATAGGTTCCTAGATAGGAATCATAAGGTATCCCTAAATGGATCGCTCATGTGGTAAGAGCATGGGATTTGGGCTCCGGTCCAGTGGGCATGTGGGCTAAGCTTTTGAACGTACCAAGCATATGCCGGGAATGGGACCGGTAAGCCTAGTACCTTAATGAGGCGGCACGGGATCTTACTATTACTACTCTTGAGCAATTCTCCTCACCGGCTAGCTACCGGAAAGGATGGTGTATGGTGACTCCGGGTATCTCGCGGGGTATGCCGGATAGCCCGCACCGGGGGACTGTAAGATTCGATCCCAACCCGAAGATTTCTGGGGACGGCCTGGGGAGTTGTCCTCGCGGGGGCAGCCGACCGTGTGTTTGGGTTTACCTTGCAAGGTTTAAATCAATCGATTGTCGGCCTCTCACCGTTATCCGAGACTGCTTATTCTACTGGCCATGATATCCCATAATGATGGAACCCGAGAATTATGGTTGGACGAATTAATTGCTTGTCCAATTTTGATTGAATTAGTTGGCACATTTAGAAATGGTAATCAAATAGAACTTGTGCTAAAAGATTGAAAGTAAGGATCCACTCTTAGTGGCTTTCCTGCAAAAGAAACTCCACCGGCCAAAAGCCTTTCATGTCTAGAGGTTGGTGATGTAGTTATCACCCGACGGTTAAGTCTTGCTGAGTATTAGTATACTCAGCCTTGCTTTAAAAATGTTGTTGCAGGTGTGCTTGGTCAGAAGGGTGGCGACAAGTGATGACATCACGGACGGCCTCCTGTGATGTTCACCGTTCCGCTAGTTTAAATTATTTCCGCTGTATTTTCGAACTCTGAATCTTTATCTTATGCCATGAGCAATGGTTTGAAATAAATGTTTAATTAATGTTGTACTCTGGACTCGCCTCCGCGTGAGTTTTTAATGCATGTGTCGATCCTCTGTCAATGTTCAAGTGATTTACCGGGCGTTAACCCGGCAACCAACGACAGGATGATACTTTACTATTGCTTAACGACCAAAGTGGATCGGTCTTAGGCAATAGTACGGTATTTTCCCGGGCGGGTTGTCACATTAAGTGTTAGTATTCGGGCCGTGTGGCCATGTAATGAACAATTACTTATTTGAAACATTTGAATGTTTGTAAATTGAAGTAATGCTTTTTATTTCGCTTGTCACGTTGTTCCGTCGCTCTTTTCCTTTGCCTAGACGGATTTGAGCTAGGGAGGTTCGATTCCACGAGTAGCCCGCTGGTCCAGAGGCGAGGGAGAAGGGTCGTATCATCCCGGAGGCGTAGGCTATCTCCGGCTCGCGTGTCCTTCCCGCTTGGCCGCTCGCGCCCCTCCTGAATTCGCCCGAGGCTCATGTCGAGTCGTACTTAGTGTGCTTGCGGATTTTTGCGAAAAAATGGGGCCATTTTTTGGGGGGGATGCCCCCCGCAGTAGCCCCCGAGGGTGACTTGGTTTTCTGGGGAAAGCCAAGTTGCCCTTTGACTTTATTAATTCGAGAGAGTTTACATTTGTACAGCCAACTGGGGTGTTGGGTATGTAAATTACAAAAAGAACTTGTAAATCCTTTCTAAGGGTAGAAGCGACGTAGCTGTTGGATGTTCCAAGCGTTGGTGAGTTCTTCACCGTCCTTGTGGGCCAGCTTGTACGTGCCGGGCTTGAGTACTTTCACCATGACGTAGGGTCCCTCCCATGGGGGCGATAGCTTGTGGCGGCCTCGATTATCTTGGTGCAGCCTTAGGACTAGGTCCCCTTCGTTGAAGTCTCGGCGCCGTATCTTCTGGGCCTGGTAGCGCCTCAGCGCCTGCTGGTACCTTGCCGAGTGCATCAGGGCCACGGTGCGAGCCTCGTCCAGTTGGTCCAGTGAGTCATCGCGGGCTCGCTGGTTGGTGCCTTCATCGTAGCCTGTTGACGGTGAAAATCCGTCAACCTAGCCATGAGTTTACCTTCGGTGTTGGCATGAGTTTTATACCTTATCCATTGGTACTAACCCCCGTGGTATAACAAGTTCACGTGTGCATGTCGGTTTTGGAGTTTAGTGTTTATGCAGGGTTTTAGTGTTGAATGCAAGACTTTCGGGATAAGTTCATCAAGCACCTCATGACAAGACCTTGAAGCCCCGTACAAGTCATGCAATGAAGCAAACTTAACTCTAAGAAGCCAGGGACTTGATCCGAGAAGACGACAGACTCTGAGGACCTAACCAGAAAAGTGCTGAATCTTGCGAGACAAGGAGTTGAGTCCAATTCGGAGAGAAACCGACGACATGGACCTACATGCAGAAGGGGGAAACATCCAGGAAGCAAGGGAACCGACGTGGAGCGAAGGAGCCCTCGGGCTGGGCCTAGATGGGCCCAGGCCGGCCTAGTCCGGTCGGCCCAGGCCCATCCAGGGCCCAAATGCCCCCTCCTTTGACCTAGCCGCCAATCGGGCTATTTATAGCCCCCTGACCGAGAGCCTCGGGGAGAAGAATTCGTCATCAGCCGCCGAGGAGCAGAGAAGAGAGGGACACCATCTCGGAGAGGAGAGGGTCGAGCTAGTTGACTAGGGTTTCCCTAGCCGACGTGGGAACCTTGCACGGAAGACCACATCGGAGTTCCCGGAGCTAGAAGCAAGATCAAGGAAGGATCCCGGTGGTGATCTTGTGTATGTATCATTGTTATAGTTGAATTATCAAGTTGAATCTTTTCCTAGCGATCAAGTGTTTCCTCGAAGATTTCGTTTTTCGATCGGCTTTGCTTATTCCAATTCTATTCTCGAGATAGATTACATAGGGTGTTCTTGTAGCCGCGGTGGCTAGAGGTACACGCCGGATCTTCCGAAAGAATCTCGACTTGTCTTTTGACTCGCCCTAAGCTCCCCGCATGAATAGGGATACGTTGTGACAGAACGGGGGTCTCGAAAGGCGGATGTTTTCGGATTTGGACGGGAAACCACGATTTAAAGAGGCTTCTATTAAGATTCGATTTGCTACTTCTTCTCTTGCTTGGAACTTCAACAAAAGGCTTACCCCGATCCCTCTAGATCGGTTTATCTACCCAATCTTACTTTGTTTTCTCCGGTCTTTAGTAGATTAGATTCGTTTTGTGTCTTTTACTTAGATGCACTAGGGTTTCTTTTATCGAAGATTGAAGTTACTTGGCTTTAATAGATTAAGTTTTGCGTCACACATTTGTTCCACGGATTCGATACCTTGGGTTCACCACTCGAGGGAAGAAGGGTCCCTTGACTATGACGGGAGACTTGTACGCTTGCAAGTCACAAACGAACTTTGATACAATTATTAACCGTCAACAAGCCCCTTTTTTCTGGCGCCGTTGCCGGGGAACAAGTGATCAAGATTTGATTTTTTATTGCCTTTTTGTAATTTTCAGTTTTCTCTTTGTTTTTATTTTTGCATCTACTAAATTTTGATCATCCTCAAAATACATCTAATCTAGTTTGTCTAACTCTAGTTTTTATAGATTTGTTTTTACTTTCTAGTTTTTTTTTGCATATTTTGTTTATTGCTAACCCTAACAAGAGATGGACGGCTACCTCTCCAACAAACCCGATAATTTTGTGGATGATCCAGAAAAACTTTACAGGCTAAGGAGACGCGAAGCACGTCAAGCTAAAAAGCTAGATTTTGTAGATTCGGAGTCGGAAGACAAAGGATTGCAGGAATCTCCGAAGAATTCACCATCTCAAAGTCCTCGGGAGAATCGACTTCCACCAATGGGTGACCAACCACCGCAAGAACGCAAGATTGGGGAGCTATGCACCCCAGACATCATCGACCTACCAATCTTGAACCTTGAGGAGATCGAAAGACCGTTCGAGATCAAGACCTCAACAATCCGCATGGTGCAACATTCACCCTTCACCGGTAAAGAGGATCCGAACCTTCACCTCCAAGCATTCATTCAACTATGTCAGACTTTCAACATGGATGGGGTGACTCAAGACCAAATGAGGGCAAGGCTTTTTCCGTTTTCACTATTCGGGAAGGCTTTGCAATGGTTACACTCTCAACCGGCGGAGACGGTGCAAAATTGGAACACGTTGATGAAGGCTTTCATGAAGGAATACTACTCACCGGGTAAAACTCAAAGCTTGCGTAATAAGATTGCCACCTTTGTTCAATATCCTACGGAAACTATCTCGGAGGCATTCGAGCGCTTCAACGAGTACACCGGGCGGTTCCACATCACAAGTTCCCGAAGGAAGACCTCGTGCAAAAGTTCTATCAAGGACTCACCATGGCGTCAAGGACGATCATCGATGCATCGGCGGGAGGATCCATCATCGAACTTACACCGACGGAAGCTTTCACTCTATTCAAGAAGGTCGCAGATAATGACACATGGGCGTCATCCGGGCGCCTACATCCGGTTCAACCCACGGGAAACGTCAAAGGAGTCTTGCAAGTGGAGAAGGAGAACATACTTGAAGGCAATATCGACTCGCTCATGAGGAGGTTGGAGAAGATGAAGATGGAAAAGAAAGAGGCTCAAGACTTGAAGGCCGCCGAAGCAAGGTCCACGTGTAAAGAATGTGGAGAGTATGGCCATGTCCGCAAAGATTGTCCGGAGGAAGCCAAAGTGCTCGACTACATGAGGAAGGGAGAATTGCCGAACTTCCGCTACGGGCAAGGTAGGCCTCAATTTAATGCAAGCTCATCTATTCCTAATGCGGTTCCGCTTCGTATACAATTGAAGGAGTTCATGGATGAGCAAGCTAAGATCAACAAGGACACCGTCACCAAGTTCAAGACCATAGACAAGGTGTTGGAGAACATCGATAGCAAAGTGACGGAGGTCGGAAGTTCCAATCATCAAGTGCTCAACATGATGAAGATGCTCGAGACGCAAGTTGGACAACTTGCGGGGCGCCTCACTAATGATGAAGGGAAGCTTCCGGGACAACCCAAATGTCCCGAATCGGCGAAGGCCATTCAAACACATTCGGGGAAGGAGACCGAAGATCCGGAACGTTCCACGGGAGCAAGGAAGCTTAAACCATCCACCGAGGTGGAAGGAGTTGCTAAAGAGAAGGTTACCGGGATCGTCACCGAGGAACCCGAATTTGAGATGCCGGAGGAAGACACGAGGATACCGCAACTCAAGCCACGCTACTTCCGAGGTAAACTTGACAACCACTTTGAGAAGTTTGTGGAAGTTGTGCGTAGACTTAGCATCAACATGCCATTACTAGATGCCCTACAAGTACCTGCACATTCTCGTTACTTTAAAGATATACTTGCAAATAAATATGAGATAGCAACACTCGGGGTAGATCATGTCAAGATGTCCGAGGAGTGTAGTGCCGCTATTGCTAATGGGCTAGAGAAGCAAAAAGACCCCGGGTGCCCCACAATTCCATGTTCGGTTGGTTCTTTCAACTTCGAGAAGGCGTTATGCGACCTTGGAGCTAGTGTGATTTGTCATGCCGAGGGATGTGTTCGAGAAGCTACGCCTACCAATGGAGCCTACGGGAATATGTTTGGAGTTGGGTGACAACTCCATTCGCTATCCCTTGGGCATTGCTGAAGATGTACCCGTGAAGATTGGACACCACTTCATCCCCGTCGACTTCGTTGTGCTCGAGATGGGAGAGAGGGAGAAGCCGCCGCTCATCCTAGGGAGGCCGTTCCTCAAGACCGTGGGAGCTACTATTGATGTTGGCAAGGGGGAGATCATGTTCGATATCAACGGAGAAAGGAGTTCCTTCAAGTTCCGTCCAAGAATCGAGGCATGCAACATGATTGGAGTGAAGGGAGAACCAAAACAAACGGAGGGGCTGAAAAAGAAGAAGGAGCCGAAAAAAATGAACGTAAAGAAAATCAAAGAAGGTGTTGCATCCGTCAAGACAAGGGAAGAGAAGCCGCCTGTGAAGACCAAAAAATGACTAAGCCGACTAAGCCGGAAGACAAGCCCGTGCCCAAGATGGTGCGGAAGTGGGTACCCAAGATTGCAACGCCCGCAAAGAGTGTTGATCCGGAGTAATCAAGTGAAGAAGTCTAGCTATAGACTATAAACGAAGCGCTAGGCGGGAGGCAACCCGTTTCGTCGAGTCAAGAATAAGCTACCGGGAGGACAACTCGATTCCAGGTTTTTCGAGTATTTTTAATAATTTAGTTTTTGAGTTTTATTACGCAAAGACATTAGACTTAGAAGTGGTTGAACAATATTAGAGACATAATTCTTGATTGAATGTTTGCTTTATCATAAACCATTTGCATGAACCCTCCTATGTGCTTGTTTGTTCTTTTCTTTTTGAGAAACCTCAACCAAATAATTTCAGAACCTAACTCAACCTTTCACCCTCATTATGGTGCTGAGGTTGTCTTATTTTTCATGCTAAAACCACACGAGTAGAGCTACAATTTATATTTAAGTGTTAATAAAATTCAGCACGTGGTAGGACTCGTGTGAACCTAGAAATCAAAACTTTTGGTTGGTTTTAAAAATCTATATCCTTGGTTTCTCTAGGATTAGAATTTTTCTAAGCCTATTCTAATTTTGTTTTATTCAAAATCTTTCTTATTTAGCCAAAATTAGAACCTAAACCTATGCCCCCATGATCAAGCCGGGAAAAAGTCTGCTCTCAACCGATGAAGGCAAACTATACCGGTGAGACCGAAATCGACGTAGTCGAAAAACATTTTCGACTTACATTTGTTTTTAATGGTTTAAAAACTTCTCTAAAATTGTGTTTGAGCTCTTGCATGGCTCTGAAAAATATTTTAAATTTCGAATTAGAGGAGTGCTTAACCTTAAGCACACCTAAATGGAGGCAATCTAGTTTGAATTAATCATGCATGCACCATTGGATTCCCTTTTATCAACTTTCACCAATTCCACATGCAAAGGACAAGCATGGTGGGCAGCAAGCATCAACTTTGCAGGAATTTCATGGTGGCATGTGAAGCAAGTGGAGCTAGGGAGCATGGACATGACCCAAAGCATGGAGCATCAAGTGGAAGGACCAATAATGCAAGAAAAGGAGTGGACGAGAGCGTTTGGGCGGTGCAACTCGTGGAGCACGCGGGCGGGGAAAGTTGCGAGAGGCGAAATGATCGTGCTGGAAGAAAGACGAGGCGGGGAGGAGCCAGGAGGACCCCAGGCCGGCCGGCCTCACCTACTTAAGGAGCCCCCCGGCTCCCGTTTTCTGCAGGCAAGCTTCCCTCTCCTTCCTTTGTTTGTGTGTTCAAGTTTGTGTGCTCAAAACCTCCGTAGACATAGCCAACCTTCCCAAGCTTGATAGCTCAAGAAAAAAAATCCACATCCTTAATCCACTCAAAGTCCACATCCGAAGCAAAGAGTTTAAGTGCCTAGTTACCGGTTGCAACCCGGAGTTTTAGTTGAAGAAAAGAGTGCAGCAACCATGTGGAAGAAAACCACAAGTCTCTTATCCAAGAAGAAGAGTTCGTCGTCATCCAAGCCGTCATCAACCACGTCTTCGAGGAGGCACTCGGTTTCCGAGTCTCCCCGGAGCATGGAGACGGATACGACACCACCGAGGAGGAACGATGCTCTCCTCCTTGGTGGTATGAGGGCTGCAAGAAGCACGTCCATGAGGTTTACCGAACCTCGTGGGCGCACGGAGGAGCAGCCCGCGCCACCACGACGATCGACCCGTTCAACCGCGCCACCTCCTTACACCCCGACATACTCTTCGTACGGCTTCATCATCTTGTCGGCGGAGGAGGAGGAGAGGCTCTCTAATCTTGAGAAGAGGCTTGTGCCCAACGTCGAGTTCGACGACCAAGCACTCTACACCTTGGGTTTTGGCACCGACATATACTATATGTTGGGGCACCTTGGATGGGTGCAGTTCTCCAACGGAGTATCGGTGGACACCCACTTGGGGTTCGCCTTGGAAATTTTGATGACTATTGCACCCATCCTTGATGATGATGGGGTGCAAAGCTTGTCATTCCGTTTGGAGGGAGTCCAACAAGTGGTTCCCTACGAGCACGTTAGGGAGCTACTTGAATTCCACAAGGGAGCTCCGGAGAAAGTTGACGTGCCACCCGGCATGTTAGCAGGATTTTGGAATATGATCTCCGGAGAAGCCCATCAACAACTCAATTGCATCCGCAACCCCATTATCCGGATATTTCACTCTTGGATGTGCAAGAGGGTATTGGGGAGGATGAAGGAGACAAAGGTGACCGACACGGAGTTGAATTGGCTATACTCGGCTTTAATTGCCAGGCAGCCAATAGACCCCTCTTACCTCATGATCAACCGTTGGTGTTGTGAAGCAACATCGGGGGCGGGTAATATTGGTTCGGGGTGCTACCTCTCCATGTTGGCCTTCTCCTTGCGGCCGGGGATCGCAAGAAACCCCGACCACCTTTTGCGTGGTACCTCTCTCGGCATTGAGTATTTTCGGCAAGGCAAATACATTAGTGGAGATGAGAGAGGAGGTTATCGGTTGGCCATAGTGAACCTACCCCTTCCGAATGAGAGGCTTAGGCTTTTCACCGAAGGGAGGGAAGATTGGTTGGAAGAGGGACTCCTTGTCCCTGCAAGGAAGAACAAAAGAGGAAGAATCGTAGAGGAGAGAACATCCTCCGCACAAGCGAGTGGAGCACAACCCAATGTGCAACCATTCGGCGGGATCCCTCCTCCGCCAAGTTATTACGGAGGGCCACAAGAGCAAGCATGGGGGGTGGTGCACCTGTACCCCCACCAAATTATGTTGTGCCCAACGCTAACTTCGCGGAGTCCTACGCTCATCATCCCCAACCACAACAAAGCATGGCCATAATTGGAGGGTATGCTGCAAGAAACGCCCAAAACATCGCAGCCATCCAAGCTAACGCAGCTCAACTTGGTGAAGGCAACGCAAATATTGCCTTCGAGCTCGGACGCCTTCACCTTGTGGAGCCAAATCAATTCGTCGGAGGGAATGTTCAATCATATTATGAGCAAGGGTATTACTATCAAGATCATCAACATCAACCACCGGCGGAGGACTAGAAGATTTAGGAACTTTAGTTTTCTTTTCTTTTCTTTTTCTCTGTAATTTTCAGCTTTTGCTTATGTGTGTTTGCGTAGTATTTTCTGTTTTTATTTAAATTTCAGCAAGCATGTTTGTTTATTTTCAGTTTGTATTTCAACTTGATGTCATCATTAATAAAGACACCACCTTGATTATATCATTGGAAAAGTTACAAAATTCGTGCCATGATGATATATGATTATAATTGCAGCTTTGTTCATCTTTGTAATTGATTTATGCATGTTTAAGCTAGTGCTCTCTTAAAAATACAAATCTGAATTTATTTAAATGCTAGCTTAATTTTCAGCGGAGGTTATGATTAAAATAAAGACCCATAGTGTTTTATGTGCTCTCAAGTTATGAATAGATTAAAGATGTCTTTTATGCTCAAAAATATCGCTAACCTTGTCACAAATATCGCTTGTGTGTTGCTCAACCTATCCAAAGCCTTATATATATTTGAGTGCGTAAACCTTAGTGTACAAGATTTATTTTTGAGTGAGTTATTGCAGGCCATGATTTCTCTGGCCCGAGACTAAGAAGCTGGTCATTCCGTTTTTGCGTATCTATCTTTTTGCTAGCCTTTTATCCGTGCATTGTGTATCCCCGCATCGGAGATCTCACAAACTTCACCGGATATCCACCCTTAAACCAAATATCATCTTTTGTGATTACCTCCTTGACCACAACCTATCGTTGAGAATGGATCATCAATTCAAGGAAGATCGCAAGACGGTGCCGACATAGAAGATTTCAAGTATCTCTCCAAGGAAGAATACCCCGATACCTACCTTATTTTTCGCCTCTTTGCTCGAGGACGAGCAACGTCTAAGCATGGGGGAGGAGGTAGGTACGGTGCAGTTTTAGAGTTCAAAAGGGAGTATTTTTAAAAATAATAATAATAATAATATAATGATGAAAGAAAAAAATCCGGCGATGATCATGACTTTCAAGGTGAAGAAAGAAAATATATATAATGAATGAAAGAAAGAAAGAAAGAAAGAGAAGAATGAGAAATATGAGAAAGAGAAAAAAATATGTGCGTAAAGTGAACTCCCCGGCTCTCTAAAAGTGCATTCAAGGCTTCAAGTTAAAAAGATCCATTCTCATTTTTCCAACCATGTGCAATCCGATAACGAGGACTTCCTTTGTGCCTCGGGATCACTCTTTGCCATTTGCACATGTCCACTCATCTAAAAGTGTTTGTATTTTTCTCTTTCCCCTCCTTGATTTAACATTATTTTCCAATGACCTTTTTGACGAGTCTCGGTAAGACCATGAGAAGCTTGTCTTGTTTTGACAACACCTCATTTATAAAACCTTGTTAGGACTAAACTTTCCCAAAGCTCCATATAAAGCCTACCACACATATATATGAGAGGGAAAGGAGTAGAATATATAGGCTTGAGAGACAAGTGAGATGAGAGTTCATGAGCAATATACAAGATGATTTAAATTTGTGAGCTTGGTTTAGCTTTTCTTTATCTCGTTCTTTATTTCAAAAATTCGAGATCTATTTAAACTTTGTGAGCATGTTAATACTCGTGGGATAAGCTTAATAAGAATCTACCCTCCGTAGAGATGAAGGCTAGTACATTATGGAACTTTAATGAATTAAAATTTTGAGAGCATTAGGTTTTCTCATGTGTGATCAAATGCAAAGTTTAAACATTGTTTGGCAATGATGATATCCATCGAAGGCTTACTCGAGGACGAGCAAGGTTTAAGCATGGGGGAGATGTTGACGGTGAAAATCCGTCAACCTAGCCATGAGTTTACCTTCGGTGTTGGCATGAGTTTTATACCTTATCCATTGGTACTAACCCCCGTGGTATAACAAGTTCACGTGTGCATGTCGGTTTTGGAGTTTAGTGTTTATGCACGGTTTTAGTGTTGAATGCAAGACTTTCGGGATAAGTTCATCAAGCACCTCATGACAAGACCTTGAAGCCCTGTACAAGTCATGCAATGAAGCAAACTTAACTCCAAGAAGCCAGGGACTTGATCCGAGAAGACGACAGACTCCGAGGACCTGACCAGAAAAGTGCTGAATCTTGCAAGACAAGGAGTTGAGTCCAATTCGGAGAGAAACCGACGACATGGACCTACATGCAGAAGGGGGAAACATCCAGGAAGCAAGGGAACCGACGTGGAGCGAAGGAGCCCTCGGGCTGGGCCTAGATAGGCACAGGCCGGCCGGCCCAGTCCGGTCGGCCCAAGCCCATCCAGGGCCCAAATGCCCCCTCCTTTGCCCTAGCCGCCAATCAGGCTATTTATAGCCCCCTGACCGAGAGCCTCGGGGAGAAGAATTCGTCATCGGCCGCCGAGGAGCAGAGAAGAGAGGGACACCATCTCGGAGAGGAGAGGGTCGAGCTAGTTGACTAGGGTTTCCCTAGCCGACGTGGGAACCTTGCACGGAAGACCACGTCGGAGTTCTCGGAGCTAGAAGCAAGATCAAGGAAGGATCCCGGTGGTGATCTTGTGTATATATCATTGTTATAGTTGAATTATCAAGTTGAATCTTTTCCTAGCGATCAAGTGTTTCCTCGAAGATTTCGTTTTTCGATCGGCTTTGCTTATTCCAATTCTATTCTCGAGATAGATTACATAGGGTGTTCTTGTAGCCGCGGTGGCTAGAGGTACACGCCGGATCTTCCGAAAGAATCTCGACTTGTCTTTTGACTCGCCCTAAGCTCCCCGCATGAATAGGGATACGTTGTGACAGAACGGGGGTCTCGAAAGGCGGATGTTTTCGGATTTGGACGGGAAACCACGATTTAAAGAGGCTTCTATTAAGATTCGATTTGCTACTTCTTCTCTTGCTTGGAACTTCAACAAAAGGCTTACCCCGATCCCTCTAGATCGGTTTATCTACCCAATCTTACTTTGTTTTCTCCGGTCTTTAGTAGATTAGATTCGTTTTGTGTCTTTTACTTAGATGCACTAGGGTTTGTTTTATCGAAGATTGAAGTTACTTGGCTTTAATAGATTAAGTTTTGCGTCACACATTTGTTCCACGGATTCGATACCTTGGGTTCACCACTCGAGGGAAGAAGGGTCCCTTGACTACGACGGGAGACTTGTACGCTTGCAAGTCACAAACGAACTTTGATACAATTATTAACCGTCAACATAGCCCCCGACTCTAGGCGACCCGTATTCCAAGTCCGTGGGGAGAACGACCTCCGCGCCATACACATGGAAAAATGGAGTGAATCGCGTGGCTCTGCTCGGGGTGGTTCTGAGGCTCCACACGACCGCTGGTAGCTCCTGGAGCCATTTGCGACCGGACTTGTTCAGTCTGTCGAAAATCCTGGGCTTGAGACCTTGTAGGATCATGCAATTGGCGCGCTCCACTTGACCGTTGTCCTGTGGATGCGCCACGGCCGCCCAATCGACGCGGATGTGGAACTTGTCACAGAACTCCAGGAATTTTCTGCCCGTGAATTGGGACCCATTGTCGGTGATGATGGAGTTGGGCACTCCAAACCGGTAGATGATGTCGGTGAAGAACGTCACGGCCTGCTCTGCCCTGAGATTCGTGATCGAGCGCACCTCAACCCACTTGGAGAACTTGTCTATGGCAACCAGTAGGTGGGTGTAGCCCCCGGGCGCTTTCCGCAAGGGCCCGACGATGTCCAACCCCCATACGGCAAAGGGCCATATGACGGGGATGGTCTGGAGGATGTGCGCAGGGAGGTTGGTTTTGCGGGTGTAGAACTGGCACCCTTCGCATGTGCGCACGATCTCGCAGGCATCAGCGACCGCAGTGGGCCAGTAGAAGCCCTGTCGGAATGCGTTGCCCACGAGGGTGCGCGGCGCCGCGTGGTGGCCACACACGCCCGCATGAATATCTTGAAGGAGCTCATGCCCCCGAGGGATAGGCACACGCCGCTGCAAGACGCCCGACGCGGCGCGCTTGTACAACTCGCCTTCGATGAGGGTGAATGACTTAGCCATCCTGGCAATGTGTCTAGCCTTGGATCGGTTCGAGGGGAGTTCCCCTCGATCCACCCAGGCGATGTATTTGTCTCGCCAGTCCTCCGCGCTGGGGACCAGTTCTGTATCCATGGCCTCGGACTCGTCGGCGCCACACCCCTCGAGTAGGGAGAGTACAAATGCCTCGTTCGAGGGGTCCTCGTCCATAGGCTCCGCGCCTGTTGGATTCGAGGGAGCCCCCGAGGGTTCCTCCTGGCTCGAGGGGCTTGGATCGACGTTGACTGACGGCCTGGTGACATCCCGCGCAAAAACGTTCGGGGGAACAGTGATTCGCCCCGATGCAATTTTGGCGAGCTCGTCTGCCTCCTCGTTGTACCGGCAGGGCACGTGGTTAAGCTCTATGCCGTAGAACTTGTCGTCGTGGGCCCATGCGGCGTTGCAGTACGCCTCCATCTTGTCGTCGTGACAGCTCGTGTTCTTCATGACCTAGTCGATCACGAGCTGCGAGTCTCCCCTAACGTCGAGGCGCTTGATGCCCGTCTCGATGGCGATTCTGAGGCCGCAGAAAAGGGCCTCGTACTCTGCCATGTTGTTTGACGCGGGGAAGTGCAGGCGCACCGCGTACCTCATGTGTTCCCCGAGGGGTGAGATGAAGAGCAGGCCCGCGCCTGCCCCTGTCTTCATCACCGACCCATCGAAGTAGAGGGTCCAGCACTCGGCCTGGATTTGCGGTAGCGGCAGCTGCGTGTCCGTCCATTCGGCGATGAAATCCGCCAAGATCTGGGATTTGATCGCTTTGCGCGGTGCATAGGTGAGCGTTTCGCCCATTAGCTCCACCAACTACTTGACAATCCTTCCCGTTGCATCCGGGTTTCTGATAATCTCTCCTAACAGAAAGGAGGAGACTACCGTGACCAGATGAGCCTCAAAGTAGTGGCGAAGCTTGCGCCGCGCGATCACCACAGCGTAGAGCAGCTTTTGGATCTGCGGATAACGCGCCTTGGTCTCGGACAACACCTTGCTAATGTAGTAAACGGGTCGTTGGACTGGTAGGGCGTGCCCTTCCTCCGTACGTTCCACCACGATGACGGCGCTGACCACCTGAGTGGTTGCGGCGACGTAGAGGTACAGAGGTTCATCGTCCTGGGGCGGCATTAAAATCGGCGCGGGGAATATCGTTGCCTTGAGCTTGTCAAGCGCCTCCTGGGCCTCGATAGTCCAGGAGAAGCGCTCGTGCTTCTTCAAGAGTCGGTAGAGGGGCAGCCCCTTCTCGCCGAGCTGCGAAATGAAGCGGCTCAAGGCGGCGAGGCACCCCAGTACCTTCTAGACCCCCTTGAGGTCTCGAATCGGGCCCATCCGCTCGAGGGTTGTGACCTTCTCGGGATTGGGCTCGATTCCCTGCTGGGAGACGATGTACCCCAACAGCATGCCTCGCGGTACTCCGAAGACACACTTCTCAGGGTTTAGTTTTACCCTGTTGGCTTGCAGGCAATCGAACGCCACGCGCAAGTCATTAACTAGGTCGTCTGCCTTCTTGGTCTTTACGACTATGTCGTCTACGTAAGCCTCAATGGTTCGCCCGATGTGATCCTCGAAAACGTGCTGCATACATCACTGGTATGTAGCGCCCGCGTTTCGAAGACCGAACGGCATCGTTACGTAGTAGTACATCCCGAAGGGAGTGATGAATGAAGTCGCGAGCTGGTCGGACTCCTTCATTTTTATTTAGTGGTACCCGGAATAGGCATCGAGAAAGCATAAGAGTTCCCACCCAGCGGTCGAGTCAACGATTTGATCGATTCGTGGCAAAAGAAAACAAACTTTGGGACATGCTTTATTTAAACTAGTATAGTCTACACACATCTGCCATTTCCCATTCTTTTTCTTAACTAGTACAGAATTAGCTAACCACGTAGGGTGGAATACTTCCTTGATGAACCCGGCCTCGAGGAGCTTCCGCAGCTCCACTCCGATCGCCCAGCGCCGCTCTTCGTCAAAGCGGCGCAGCCGTTGCTGCACGGCGCAGGAGTAAGGTAGGATATCAAGGGAGTGCTCGGTGACCTCCCTCGGGATGCCCGGCATATCCGAGGGGCTCCACGCAAAGATGTCGGCGTTGGCGCAGAGGAAGTCGATGAGCACCATTTCCTATTTCGGGTCGAGGGTGGAACTGACCCTCAATGCCTTGCCCTCGGGGGCAGCAGGGTCGAGGGGCACCTCTTTGGTTTGCTCAGTAGCCTCGAAGTTGCCGGTGTGCTTGGCAGTGGAGTCGAGGTCCTCATTGACCAGCTTCTCTAGGTTTGCTATGAGCGCTTCATCCAGCGCTAGCGCCTTAGCGTGCTCCACGCACTCGACGTCGCAGTCGAACGCGTGCTCGATCGATGAGCCCACGGTGATGACGCCTTTGGGTCCCGGCATCTTCATCTTGAGGTAGGTGTAGTTCGGGACCGCCATGAACTTGGTGTAGCACGGTCGTCTGAGAATGGCGTGGTACACGCCCCTGAACCCCACCACCTCGAAGGTGAGGGACTCCTTGCGGAAGTTGTCTGGTGTGCCAAACCAGACAGGCAGGTCGATCTGCCCGAGGGGCTGGATGCGCTTGCCCGGTGCGACGCCATGGAACGGCGTCGTGCTGGGCCGCAGCTGGTCCAACCCAATCCCCAGCAGGCGCAGAGTGTGCGTGTAGAGGATGTTGAGGCTGCTGCCTCTGTCCATCAGCACCTTGGAGAACCGGGCGTTCTCGATGATAGGATCGACCACCAGCGGGTACTGGCTCGGATTGGGGATGCAGTTCGGGTGATTTTCGTGGCTGAAGGTGATGGCATCCTCCGACCAGTCGAGGAAGGAGGGAGGAGCCTTCTCTGCGGCGAGGACATCGTGCCACTCCCGCTTGCGCTGGCTGTTGAACATGTCCACGGTCGGCCCCCCAAAGATGAGGAAGACGTTTTCCACCGCGGGGAAGCCGCCGGCATTGCCGTCACCCCATCCTTCTTGGCCTCGCCATCCTTCGCGGCGGTGCGGTTGTAGTATCTTTTGAGCAGGTCGCACTGGTCGAGGGTATGGTTGACCGACGTCTTGTGGTATGGACAGGGCTTTTTCAGCATGTCGTCGAATACACCGGGGCCTCGAGGGGCCGCTTGAGGGCCCCTTCGAGTTGGGTCAACAGCGAGGGCCTCGTCCCCGTCGTCGTCGCGCCCCTACGCGCGCGCCTCGCGGTGCGGCTTCTTGCCTTTCTTGCCCCGCTTGTGCTTTTGCTAGGGCTCCTTGGACTTGCTGCCCTCCGCGGGCGCGTCGTTCGCACGCTTGCCCTTCTTCCCGTCGAAGATGGCCCCCACCACCTCCTTGCCGGAGGCGAAGCTGGTCTCGATGTCGAACAGCTCGTTGGAGTCGACCGGTGGGCTGCGCCCGAGCTCGCGCACGAGGTCCCGGCAGGTCGTGCCCTCGAGGAAGGCATGTACGATCTCGGACTGGGCCACGCTCGGGAGCTCCGTGCAGCGCTTGGAGAAGTGCCGTATGAAGTCCCAGAGCGACTCACCGGGCTTCTGGGTGCACGCGCGCAGGTCCCAGGAGTTTTAGGGCGCACATACGTCCCCTGGAAGTTCCCCATGAAGGTGCGGACTAGATCGTCCCAGTAGTGGATCTGGCTGGCCGGCAGGTGCTTGAGCCACGTCCGCGCCGAGTCGGCGAGGTGTAGCTGCAGGTTGCGGATGATGACCTCATCGGTGGTAGCTCCGCCCAGCTGGCATGCTAGGCGGTAGTCGTTGAGCCATACACGGGGGTCCGTCTCCCCCATGTACTTGTCGATCGACGTGGGCTGGCGGAAGCATTGAGGAGAGCTCGCCGTGCGGATCTCCCGGCTGAACACGCGGGTCCCCGGGGGCTCCGGCGTCGGCGAGCGGTCCTCTCGGCTGTCATAGCGCCCACCTCGCCGTGGGTGGTAGCCCGCCGCCGCCCGCATTTCCGCTTTGCCCGTCCGCCGGGCGTTGATGACGTAGCGAGCGTCGTCATCTTGGGCCTGCCCGAGCGTGTCAAGGATCTGCTCCTTGGCCGGCGTCCTTGGTTGGCGGGCTGCCCCACCGCACCGTCCGCGTGAACTGATGCCTCAGGGCCTTGCGCGCCCCCGTCGTCACGCGTACTCCCCTGCTGGCGAATGCGGGACGCCGAGCTCTCGGCCTGTTGCACGGCCGCTTGCTCAATGAGCGCCTGCGCCTCGGGCGTTGAGGGAGCGGGCATGGCCCGCAGTAGTATCGCGGCAGCTTTGAGCTTCTGCCTCGCTCGCGGGGACGTGCTTGGATTGTCGACGTTGAAGTCGGTGTTGATGCGCTCGCAGGCTTGCTTGCCCAGCTCGCGCGCGCGTTCGCCGCGCGCGGAGGCTTCCCCAGCGATGGATGCACGAACTAGCTGCACTGCGCGGTATTCCTCTGCGAGTTTGGCCTCGAGCTTGCACGCTTGGGCCAGCTGCACGTTGATGTTGGCACCCCTCGGCGGCGAGGGGAGGCGCTTGGCCCCGCACCCTGGTGCGGTCCAGTTCCCGGGTTGGGGGGAACCTCTCCGTCGCCAGCTTGCGCCGCGTTCGCGGAGTTTGCTTGGTCGTTGGCGAGCACGACGAAGCACTACAGCGCGGGGTCGTAGCTCCCGATGCTAGAGTTGTCGGAGTAGCCGAACCAGTAGTCCGCGGCGTCGAGGAACCGCTGGAACATCACTAGGTCCGACACGCCAGAGAAGTCCCACTCCGCATACCCGTGCGAAGTGAAGGGTGGCAGCTCGCTGGTGGAGCCGTGGTAGGACTCGTCGTCGGTGGAGGTGGCAAGGTTCGTAGCCGCTGGGATATGGCGGCCAGGATGACTCCTGCGCACCGCCATGTCGGTGCTGGCGGACGAGGCGTGCGCCATTGCGGCACCGCGCAAGCCGAGGGGGAACCACGGCCCAGAAACCGCACGCCCCCCGTTGGAGCGGTTGTCGTCTTGTCAGCGATCGTGCCACGCTGCGTGGCGACACGCGCGGCTCGTCGTCGTTCCATCCGCGCCTGTCGGGAGTGCCGTCCGGGAGCGTCGTCGGCGTCGAGGTGTCGAAGGGCCCGCAGCATCCGCGCGGGCGGCCGCCGGGGCGTCGCCGTGGGTGCGACGGGGACCGGTCCGGGCCCGGTCGACCGCCGCGGGTGAAGCTCGTCGCGGTTGGTGATGCGCATGAGGTAGCCGTTCGCCGTGGCCTGAAAGTTCAGGCTCCCGAACCGGATTTCGAACCCGGCTGGGAGGGGGTCCGAGCTGCCCATGGAATACCTCTGGCCCCGGTACTCAGTGCGAATCACCATCGAGATGGCTGGCGGGAGCTGATCTTCAGCGCGCAGAACCCCCTACCTGGCGCGCCAACTGTCGATGCGGAAAGTATTCCCAACACTAACTAGTAAGAAGCACTAAGATCTATCTCTCGATGGCCGGTGCTAAGCAACTAGTGACACTGGTTTTTATCCTGGTTTGGGCCGGGGGCCGTATGTCCAGCGGTGGTGTGCTCGGGGCACTATATTGCGTTGCACCGTGGTGCTCGTAGAGGGGGGCTACAAGCGAGGCGGGAGAGGAGGTTGGGCCTCCAGGTCCCAGAGGTACTGATTGAGGCAAGTGCCAATATCATGGTGAAGGCGGAAAGCGTGTGACTGATCGTTGTACGTCGTCGTCTCCCTCCTACGGCTGGGGGACTGCATCTCCTTTTATAGGCCAAGGAGGGAGCAGTTTACATGCGTGTCGCACTATTCTCCTACGTGCGGAGGCGTGGCGAGCAGTGCCACGAAGTTGACGACCGTCCTGGCGAATCTTGCTCCAGTCGGGGCATTGTGGCGCGTCCTGTGCTCGTACAGGAGCGGCTTCGAGGGTGGTGGTGTAGAGGTTGGCTATCCGGACGTCGCCCGCGGGCCGGCTCGAGGGCGTCGTCAATGGAGATCCGTACGAGGTACAGTGGCAGGCATGGCGACGTACCGTCCCCGTGTGTTCCAACAACATCGGGGTTGTCGTCGCAGTGCCCAGCATGGCGCTGCAGTGGCGGGGATAGCCGCACAGGGCTGACAGCGACGGAGAAGACCGCTCCCGCCGGCTCGACGTCACGGCGTAGTCCTGTGTAGTCATGGTAAAAGCATTCGAGGGTTCCGCCCCCCCCCCCCCCTTCGAGGGCTCGGCGTGTTAGCCGTACAGAAGTAGGCGGCACAGCGTCACGAGGCTGACACCGGCCTCACCGCACAGTGTGACACAGTGGCGGGGATGGCCTTCCCCAGGGAGTCGGTGGAACAGTGCCGGGTGTGATTCCCAGGCGTGTCAGGGTCGTGGCGCAGTCCTACGGTGTCAGAGCATTAAATGCCCATGCGCGTGAGCAGGAGCGGGGGTGACGTGCGTGTAGAGGCCCTCGACTGAGGCGAACCTCGTTGAGAGGGCGTGCAGCCCCCGAGCGAGGCGGACCTCACCCGAGGGGGCGTTAGGCCCTCGAGCGAGGCGGACCTCGCTCGAGGGGGCGTTCAGCCCTCGAGCGAGGCGGACCTCATCCGAGGGGGCATTTCGCTGTGCCGCCCTGGCGGGCTGCGGGGGCCACCAGGGCCGTGATCATGTCGTGTGCGTGTTTTAGGTTCGTGAGTTAGCTCGCATTTTGCGTTTTTTGTGAGTTTTACGCGGGTTTTCCCTGGTTGTTTAGGGGACCCTTATGGATGTCCCCGACAGTAGCCCCCGAGCATCTGCGGGTGTACCCGTTAGGGTCCCGCAGATGCTGACGCTTGCTGATGGGACGTTCTTCCCTCCTGGTTGCTAATGCTGTTCCGTGGGGCCGCGTCAGCAAACCCGCGGGTCTAGCCCCCGAAGCCCTGCAGGAGCGTGAGTGCTCCTGCAGGGGTTTTTTCGCGAGACCCTCCAGCGTGCGGGGTGTTTGTTTCAACTGGCATCAGCAATGTTCCAGCCGGCCTTGATGGTGCCACACGCACATGACTGGTACTACCTGCGTTCGGTGCATCCTAGGAGGTGTAGCCGTGTGTCGAGCCCCCGAGCCTGGGCCCGTTCGAGGTGATCGGGGCGAGCTCTGCGACTTGTTTTGAATGCGCCCTCGCCGTCCCTTCGCGGGACAGAGGGTGAGGTTTCCGCAACCCCGATCAGTCAGGTTGCGGATTGCGGATTCCTCATCGAGCTGTTATCGGGTGATTCAACTGGACGCCCATGCCCTATTCGATAAGGGTTGGCTTGTGGTCCGGAGACTCGTCCATGAAAGCGCTCGCGCAGGTTTGCTAGGTGGGGCTCGGTCCCATTCACTAGGGACCGAGGGCGCGGAAGCTCTCCCTCGATGGGATCCCCTCGACTAGCTGCCCTCGCTGGCTCTTGAACACGACATGTGGGGCACCCTCGAACCGGTGCGCTCGAGGATAGGCTTGAATGCGCGCGCCCTCGTCATCCCTGACTCTTTCGATCTGGGGCGCCTGTTCGAACCCTTCGAGGGTAAGGTTTCGGACCCCTGATCAGTAGGGCCACTGCGGGGTGGAAGCTGGGTGCTCAAGACTTTTTGCATCTGCAGGACTCGAGGGCTTCAAGGTCGGACTGACCCACGAGCCGCTGATCAGTAATCCTCCCAAATCGAGGGCACCTGTGGCGACCACTCTCGCTGAGTGGGCTTCGAGACCACAGGTCAGTAATCGCACCCTTCGAGGGTCGGGTTGTGCTCGGGCCGCTCGAGGGTCATCCTTACTTGGTAAGGCACCTGGCCATTTGATGCCCACAGTCGCAGCCACAGTTATGCCAGAAGCCGTGCCGCAAGCACCGCTGCCGAGGGCGCAGCCGAGCCGGCCGCAGCGGACCGCCGCCGAAGAGCCGACGGCTACTGAAGCCGAAGAGGAGGCGCCTGCCGAAGCTGGCCTTGTCGACATCGCCAGCATACTTGGCGCCCCGATCATTACAGTAGTCCAGTCGAGCCTGTAAGTGATGATCTTTCCCAATTAGTACATGCAGTTTGGTAGTCGTACTTGGTTGACAACCAGTTGTGTACTGTGTAGGAAATCCACGGACTTGACCTGGGATGAGGATGAACCCAGCGCGGCAATGGCTGAGGAGGAGTCCGCGCCAGCCGCTGAGGAGTCCGCTCCCACCCCCCAAGCAGAGACCATGGCGCCGGCCGTAGAGGCTACGCTGCCGGAGGCCGGCATTGTAGAAGGTGAGTACACTACACGAACGTAGTCGTCCTCAAGGAGTAGTCGTAGCTGTTGTGCGAGACTAATCCGAATGTCTTCTGTTGACAGGTGCCGAAGCCGAAGGAAGCACCATCCCCGAGGCGGTGCCCATTGAAGGCTTGGCGTCGGAGACCCAAGGAGCCCCAGAGCAGCCCCCGAGCCGGCGGAGGTAGCCAGCAGAGGAGCTCACGCGATGGCCGGAAAGGAGCGCGACGATGTACTGCCAGAGTCAACCCTGGAACTAGTCGTCCGCTCGCCGGAGATTCAGGATGCGGAGTCGATCCGTTCAGCACCGATGTCCGGGGCCGCCACGAGTAGTCGTGGTGGGATCGAACTCCTGGCAGACGACCTCGTTGACCCGGCGGCAGTAGCGCGTCACTTGGAGGCGATGCGCCAGGCCGAGCAATGGATGAAGGTGCGTTGTTGGTACCCTTGAGTAGTCGATCTGCCATAGAGGCTGAGTACCCAAGTGACAGTTGTTGTCTCTTGCAGGATGTTGTGGAGAGATCCCGACAAAAATCTGACATGCTCCAGGGATACGACGACACAGTGCTCCGGGCGGAGGCCTTGGAGGAACAACTCGTAAAGGCCCGAAAGCACTTCGCCATGCTCCAGTCGAAGCTTGACGGCGCCTTCGCCCAATATCATAACGAGGTCCAAGACATGCAGGCGAAGAGCGACGAGCTGGTGCGGAAGAACAAGTCGCTCCGCAACAAGAATAAAGGTACGGTGCTGTCTTGTTGAGCACCCATTGGAGATGTCTTGCAGTGGTCTAACCCCGCCTTGCTGATTGCAGAACTTGAGACCCGGGTCGAGCAACTGAAGGCTTCAGAGGTCGACATGAAGAACCTCTTCTACCGGGAGAAAGAGGCCCGTGAGGTACTTGAATATGACTATAAGCAATTGGCTTACGAGTGTGATAAGCACATGGAGCTTCGAATTGCGTCGGATCGTGACCTCGTCAATTGCTACAAATCTCTGCAGAAGCTGAACAAGGACTGCAAGAAGTTGTGGGCCCAGCTAAAAGAACTTGAAGAAGCCGCACTTCCCATTGCGAGGCTACTGGTGCCTCATCCGGGCGGGCCGAAGAAAGCTCCCTTGGTGGACCAGCTGAGAGAAGCTCCCACTCGACTGGCGACGTACGTCAAGCATTTGGCGAAGTCGATCCCAAATCAGATCTTGGCGTACATGAAGTCGTACTTCCCGAAGGCTCCAGCGGATGTAGTCGCCGGTGGACTAGCCGCCAACTGCACTGATGAGCAGTGCGCGGAGCTCCTGGAGCAAAGGCACCAATTGCTGAGCAGGTTGCCGAAAAGCTGAACCTTCAGTAGTCCTGTAGGGTTAGCTTGTAGCAGTAATTGTATAAACAGAGTTGTATTGAACTTGTTTAATTATGAAATGAGGAAGCTTCTCAGAAATGAGTACTCGTTGTCACAAGATGTGTATGCAGAGTTCTCATTGTGGAGTTGTCACGAGTAGTCCTACTCGCCAGTAGACCCGTTGAGGGAAAAAGCAGCAAATGAGTTGATAGATAATCAAACTTTATTACTGAGAGAAATACACCTGGATGGCCAGGGCCGTTTTACAAGAGTAGTCGCCAGGACCCGGAGGCCGCCTACGGCTAAGTGGTGCTAGGGCGTATAGCCGCTTACAGCAGTAGATCCATTAGTAGCCGTATAGGCTGGATCTAGGAGTACATGGTCTCTTAGTAGACCGCTGCTAGAGTCCTTTGTCGCTCGGAGCAGCCCAAGATCCGTTAGTAGCCGTTAACGCTGGATCTTGGAGTAGAGTAGTCCGGAGACTAGTGCCTGGACCCGGAGGCCGCTTACAGCGAAGGGGTTTTGGAGTAGTCGTGTAGACTTGAGCCCCCAGGGTAGTCGATAGACTAGGCGTAGAATCGACAGAGCTGGTCGATATTCCACGAGTTGTTGACGTCTTCGCCTTCGAGCATCTTGAGGCGATAGGAGCCTGGTCTGATCACTTTTGCAACTGTGAAGGGAGCTTCCCAAGGCGAGCTGAGCTTGTGTAGTCCTTCCGCATTCTGGATGCGGTGGAGGACGAGATCTCCAACGTTGAAGGAGCGTTCCTTGACGTTGCGATCGTGGTAGCGTCGGATACCCTCAAGGTACCTTGCTGATTGGACGAGGGCGGCGCAGCGAGCTTCTTCGAGTCCATCGATATCAACTCGTCTGCTGTCTTCAGATATGCCTTCGTCGTATTGCTCTACTACTGGTGAATCCCACATGACATCGGCGAGGAGAATTGCTTCGGAGCCGTAGACCAGGAAGTAGGGCGATTGCCCCGTTGGCTTGGAGGGTTGAGTACGTAGCCCCCAGAGCGCATTGGGTAGTTCCTTGATCCACTTGCCTCCTTTTGAATTAGCAGCATCGTGCAGTCGCTTCTTGAGAGCGTCGAGTACCATCCCATTGGCACGCTCGACTTATCCATTGGCCCGAGGATGGGCAACTGAGACATATCGGACGTCGATCCCGCTGTCCTCGCAGTACTCCCAGAACTGGTGATTGCTGAAGTTGGAGCCCAGGTCTGTGATGATGCGGTGGGGTAGTCCGTAGCGATGCACGAGTTCGTCCAAGAAGTCGAGTACTCTGTCGGCCTTGGGGCATGTGACCAGCTTGACTTCGATCCACTTGTTGAACTTGTCGATGGCCACCAGTACTATGTTGAATCCACCTGGCGCAGTTGGTAGAGGCCCAATCATGTCGAGCCCCCAGCGGGTGAAGGGCCAGGTTGGCGGTATGGTGACTAGCTTGTAGGCCGAGACATGTTGTTGCTTGGTGAAGTATTGGCACCCTTGGCACCTTCTGACGAGTTCTTTGGCGTCGCCCAGAGCTGTGGGCCAATAGAAAGCTCGTCAGAAGGCCTTGCTGACCAGTGTGCGTGAAGACGCGTGGTTGCCGCAGACGCCTTTGTGGATCTCCTCCAAGATGCCCTTGCCTTCTTCTCGGGGAACACACTTCATGAGTACTCCAGAAGATGCGCCCCGCCTGTAGAGCTTGTCTCCGACTAGGACGTAGGACTTGGCACGGAGAATAAGTTGCTCGGCCAAGTTCTTGCCCGAGGGAACCTTTTGCTCGTGGAGGTAGTCGATGAAGGGTTGCCTCCAGTCCACGTATATCATCATGACCTCCTGGCCAGCCGGGGGGTGTGCTGGATCAGTGGTCGGTGGTGCCGGCTCCGGGATGGATGGCGCGTGAACCTCGTGGACGAAGACACCCGCTGGTACTTGAGCGCGAGTAGAACCAAGCTTTGACAGGATGTCCACTGCAACGTTGTAGACTGGTCACTGGACTAGGTAGGCGTGGCCGTCTTCCTGCCGCTCGACGACGATGGCAGTACTAACCACGTGAGTAGTCGCAGCGAGGTAGAGCAGTAGCTGCTCCTTTTTGCGAGGAGCCGTGGGGGCTGGTGGCTTGGATAGGAAGTCCTTGAGCTGAGCAAGGGCTTGGTCTGCCTCTGGAGTCCACGCAAACTTCTCTTGATGTTTGAGTAGTTTGAAGAAGGGGAGCCCCCGTTCTCCAAGCTTCGAGATAAATCTGTTCAGAGTCGCCATGCATCCAGTTAGCTTCTACACGTCTTTGATGCACGTGGGAGCTTTCATGCCGGTGATGGTGGAGATCTTCTCGGGATTGGCTTCGATGCCACGGTGGCTGATGATGAAGCCGAGTAGTTTGCCCGACGGTACGCCGAAGACGCACTTGTTCGGGTTGAGCTTCCAGTGGTACTCTCGCAAGAATGCGAAAGTCTCTTCAAGATCGGCGATGAGCGTGTCGGAGTTTCTAGTCTTGATGACCACGTCATCCACGTAGGCTTCGACATTCTTGTTGAGTTGCCACTTGAAACAGGCCTGGATAGCTCGCTGATAGGTAGTTCCAGCGTTCTTCAACCCGAAGGACATGGTCGTGTAGCAGTACGCGCCAAACGGGGTGATGAACGCGGTCTTCTCCTGGTCTTCTTCCTTGATAGCGATCTGGTGGTACCCGGAGTAGCAGTCGAGGAAGCAGAGCAGTGTCGCGGCTCGCCGTGGAGTCGATGACTTGGTCTATCCGCGGCAACCCGAAGGGGTCCTTGGGGAAGTGCTTGTTGAGGTCGGTGTAGTCGACGCACATCCTCCACTCGTTCGAGTTCTTCTTGCGGACGAGGACGGGGTTAGCTAGCCACTCAGGATGGAAGACTTCTCTGATGAAGCCAGCCGTGAGTAGTTTGGCGAGTTCCTTCTTGATGGCATCTCGTCTGTCGTCGGCGAAGCGGCAGAGGTGTTGTCGCTTCGGGGTAGCTTTAGGGTCAACGTTGAGTGAATGCTCGATCAGATTCCTGGGCACCCCTAGCATGTCCGCTGGTTTCCACGCAAAGATGTCTCGGTTAGCCCGGAGGAAGTTGATGAGCTCGTCTTCCTATTTCGGGTCGAGGCCCGCCCCGATGGTGGTGGTCTTGCTGCTGTCGCCTGTCCCGAGGTCAATTGACTTGACTTGAACCTCCTCAGTTGGTTGAGGCTTGTTGGCTTTGTCCGACTTCTCTGGGATGTCGAGTTCACTTGGGGCAAGCTTCTTGGATGCAGCGTAGATCTCCATCATTGTGCTGGGTACTTGATTCGTGGCTGCGAGTTCCACAGCTTTTGTGTCGCGGTCGAAGGATATCTTCAAGTCCCCTTGCAGTGAGAGTACACCGGCCGGACTTGGCATCTTGAGTACCAAGTAGGTGTAGTGGGGTACCACCATGAACTTGGCGATAGCTGGTCTGCCGAGGATGGCATGGTAGGACGTCTCGAAGTCCGCGACTTCGAACTTGACGTACTCGGTACGGTAGTTGTCCCTTGTTTCCCCGAAGGTAACTGGCAGAACCACTGAGCCCAGTGGGATAGCCGCGTTCCCGGGGACGATGCCGTAGAAAGGCGAGGTGCTCTTGGTGAGCATGTGAGTGATGTCGAGCTTCATTTTCTTCAAGGTCTTGGTGAAAAGGACATTGAGCCCGCTTCCACCGTTGATGAGGACCTTGTTGATTTTGGAGCCTGCGACCACCGGCTTCAGGACGAGTGGGAACCATCCTGGTTCAGAGAAGCTTGTCCATTGATCCGCGCGGGATAAGGTAATGGGTACCTCCGACCACCGGAGAGGGGTCGGAACCGCTGGTTCAATGCTCATGACTTCTCATCGAGTGGCTTTCTGAGCCCGTCGGTTGGGTAGTCCGCCGAAGAGGACGTTCACTGTCTTGTCGGGTTTCTGGAAGTCGTCGTTGCCCTCATCGGTCTTCTTCTTGCCTTTCTTGTCGTGAGGGTGTCGTGGCTCTGGAGTGTCCTTAAGTGCTCGCCGGAGTTGGTAGCACTGCTCGGTGGTGTGGTAGCCGTCTAGATGCCACGGGCACTTTTCTTTCAGCAAGTCTTTGATGCCGCCGGGGGTCTTCTTCGAGTTGTCTTTCACAGGGCACTGAATAGCCGCGACAATGTTGTCTGGCCTGCGCTTGCGATTGGGACTCGAGTAGTTGTTGCTGCGACCGCCTTGGTTCCCGTTGTTGTTGCTGTTGTCGCCCGTGTTCTGCTTGATCTTACCACGGATGGCGTCGAACTTGGCGTTAGCCTTGTCTTCTTCATCAGCCCAGGAGGTGATCATGTCCTTGAGGTGAGTGATGGAGCTCGGGCGGTGACGACTGAAGTCTTCGAAGGTGCGATGGTGATAGAGACTGTCTTGGAAGAGGTCGATGACCTCCTTGTCGGAGACGTCGACTACGGTGGCGCGCTTGTCGAAGAAGCGCCGCATGTACTTGCGAAGGGACTCGCCCTGTTCCTGCTTCACCACTGGCAGGTCCATGTGAGTACCTGAGCGACCCATAGCGCCCGCGAAGTTGCTGGTGAACTGTTTCTTAAGCTAGTACCACTTGTCGATCGAGTACTTCTCGAGTGACTCGAGCCATGTAAGCGGGGCTTGATCCGGACAGAAGGGGAAGTAGAGGCACTTCGTGTCGTTGTTGCCACCAGCGTTCTCGATGGAGAGGGCGTAGCATCTGAGCCATTGCACTGGATCCTGCTTTGCGTCGTACTTGGTGATCCCCAGAGGTTTGAATTTCTCCAGGAGAAGTAGGTTGCGAAGCCGTGCAGAGAAGGCGGGGAAGCCATCGTTGTCGCCTGCAGTGGAGGACTTCTTGCGCCGAAGTTCTTCGATCTTCTGGCGGGCGTCGAAGCCGCCACGTGAAGCGCCGCAGGCGTGGCTGTTCGCGTGGCCTCTGAAGGACCGATTAGGCGACCAGAGAGGGGGGAGTGAATGGGAGCCGATAAAAATTCTTCTCGAAGGAGATTGAAACTCCGACAAGATGAACCCGCTCGGTCGGACCCCCAAAATCACACGCTCCTCACTTCTACCTTCTGTTTGCCAACACCACGTAGCCACTGGAGTGCTACTGGTCCTAGGAACAAACTCTACCGGCAACCTCACCACACACGCACCCACGACAGCGGAAACACCTCGAAAGCCGGCTGTCCAGAGGGGGGCGGTTAGACCGCCTCCACCTGGTAACCAAGAAATCCTCCGAAACACCTCTTCCAAGCACCAAAACGCACCACGGTTTCACCAACAAAGATCTCCGGTGAAGGCCATGCTAGCTACCAGAAAATCTTGGTGAGAACCAAAACTCCACCCAGGGGCCTAGGGGCGGTTAGACCGGCTACTAGGGGCGGTCTAACCTCCTGTACTCAGCAACGAACTCCACCCAAGAACACCTAGCAAACAGCACGAGAACGACCCGAAATTTCACCCAGACGCTCCTCTGATCAAAGCGAACAAACTCACAGAGGAAAATCCGGCGAAACAAAACTTCGACACCGGAAACACCCGGGGCGGTTAGACCGCCCCCTCCGGGCGGTTAGACCACCTCTCCCGAGAAAAACGGCCCCGCGGGTCAAACCCTAACTTCCTCGCGCCCGATCTCCCGAATCACTCCACGGATTGCAGCGAAACTTCGGGATTAGCTGGGTTACCTCCTGGGCAACCTCTACCTCAAAGGAATCGACCCGAGTCGGTCACAATCAAGAGGAATCGAAGAAATCGCCTCTCTAGGTCAAGAACTCGCCCAACTCGAAAAACCACCAAATCGAGTCCGATTCAAAGGAGATTTGGGGGCAAAGTCACCAGCCAAAGAGGCACAAGATCCTCATATGTGACACCCACCAAAAACCCCAGGAAATCGTCCTCAAAACACCGCCAACAAAGTGCTCCGAAAATCACCGCAAAAGAGACGGGAAAACCACCTTGAGGAACAACGCCAAACCATCTATACATACCATGAAAGGTTCGTACAAGGTCTAGCTTGCCACCCAAACATCCATCCCTCTCTCTATATCTCACATGAAGCTCTCAATCTAGTCCTAGGAAAAACTAGGGAAAAAGGAGAACGAAAATGGAAAAACAAATGAGCTAGGGTTCCAAGAGTTGGCTGCCATCCACCCATTCAATGAGTATATATGGAGGCACCCAAAAGACTAAACTACCCTCACCTAATAACTAGGGATACAAGCCCCTCAAGGGCGGATTTGGAAGTCTTCAGAATTTCTTCATTGGACGGATGCCCGGCGACAGCACCCTGCTTAGCCTTGACGCAAGCCTTGTGATCCCGACGCGTGTCCTCCGCTTCGAAGCATCTCGGCGCCGGCGGCCAGGGCGGTCAGACCGCCCCCAATAGGCGGTTAGACCGGCCCAGGAGATCTGACCGGCCCCAGGCGGTCTGACCGCCCCTCCTGGGCGGTTGAACCGGCCTGGGTGGCCGCACCCCCTCGTCGAGTCTTCGGCCTCGGTTTTGTGGCTCAACCGAGTAACCCAGTGGTTTTCTGGTGAACCACTGCAAACCCCGCGAACTCGGTGTAGCCTCCGCCAATCTCCACTCATGACTCGGCTCCCACGTAGTCCCGGCTCGACCTTGGTTTTGAGGCTCTACCAAGAAACCGTCCACGACTTCATCTTGTCGTTCATGCCACCATGCGGCCCGCACTTGACCCCACCGGCCACCGGTCCCTCGAATGAAGCCTAGTTGTCTTCTCCACACCCGGAGGCCTCACCGGCAACGACCTTTCGCGCTTGTTCTTCACCCGCACCAACACCCGGTCAAGCCGCAACCTGCACCTGCAATACTTAGCCAAGAATCAGTCCACACAACGTTGTCAATCACTCATCACACAAGGAAGCGACCATCCACCGGTCCTCGAACCACACATGGTCCTCAATCTCCCCCTTGATGAGTGCATTGACAACACACATGATTTGTAACCAAAAGGAAAAAGAAAAGAAAAGAAACTAATAAAAAGAAGCCTCAACAAGCGATCGAAAGCCAAAGAAAGGCAAAGAGCAAGATCACTTGAAGAAGACAAGTCTCGGACCCCTTAGGCAAGGGCAACGGCTCGACACATCCGAGACAAAGCAAAGCTCAAGCAAAGAGCGCAAACCACCAAAGCGAAGCTCAAACACCACAAAGAACTCCCCCTGCACATATGCAAGCTCCCCCTGAGCCAAAGCACACTCCCCCTGAACAAATGCAGCAATGCAACATGGGAATGCAACAAAGAGCAAAAACCTGCTCACTCTGCCCAGGGCGGTTAGACCGCTTGACCCAGGCGGTTAGACCGCCTACCACTCATCTGACCGCCTGGGGGCGGTTAGACCGCCCCATGTGACCGGCCCTGCACCAAACTGCTCAAAATTTGCCCGAACCAATTGGAACACCTTCCAAACACTCCCAGGTGCCCAAAGCATGCACAAACTTCTCCCCCTTGTTGACAATGCATGAATCAAGGCAAAATGTGAAAACTTTCAACATATAGCTTCTCAAATATACAAAATTCATCACAAGGAGCTACACAAGTCCAAATGAGCAAGTTAGATACTCTACAGGTTCATAATGACCTTAACTACGTGATCACCAAGTTTCACAACCATTGGACAAGGCTAAAAAGGATTTGAGTAATTTTGCGAAAAGTTACTCTCTCACAAGTAAAAAACCTAAACATGAGCAAAACATGTCAAAATGGCAAAGCCACACAAACTTCATGCTAGGACAGCCATTCTAATCATAAGACCATCACAAACACCCACAAGCACCTCATGTCATGTCAAAGCCACCGAGCCATGTGCCTACTTCTATGTATGAGACTTCTCATTGGTAGGCATCATGCAACGGTTTAGCACCCAAAGCAAATTAATTTCAGCACATATGACATGGGAACATATTTTCCAAGCATTTTCCATTTTATTTTCAGATTTATAAATGGTACATGAAATGTATTTGTGACAAAAAGGAACTTATGCCCCTCCATAAGATAAAGCAAGAGGGCTAAACATTCATGATGGCAAATGAGCCTTTGGCCCCATATGATTAATAAACTAGCTATCCAACCACAAATTAAGCAAGGCAAAGCCATTAAAACATGTCAAGATCATATAAAGGCGTTTACACATGAGAGAGCATATATGTGACATTTTTCAAAAATATAGCCATCAACCATGGATCATTCATCAAGATCATCAAGAGCTAAGCCAAACTAACCATAGCATACCAAACAAGCTCACAAAAACATATATAACATCCCATGGTGAACAATGTATATAGGAGAAGCTTTTCCTATCTAATGCATATGATAAAAAATGCATGCAATCTAAGATACAAGGATGCCTATACATCATGTTACATATGCCATGCCAAATGCAAGAAATGCACAAAGGAAACTATACATATGCTACAACGGAGCTCCCACACACCCAACTCAAGAAATCAAACACACACCAAGTTCCCCCCGCAAACGAGTGAAAATTGCTTGATCTAGGGGCTTGGTGAAAATATCGGCTATTTGGTCATGTGTGGGTACATGGATCAAAGCTATCTTTCCTTTCTCTACGTTGTCTCTCAAAAAATGATACCTCACTTCTATGTGCTTGGTTTTAGAATGGAGCACTGGGTTCTTTGCAACGCTTATGGCACTGGTGCTATCACATTGAAGTGGGACACGGGTATACTCCTCACCAAAGTCACTCATGGTGTATGAAATGCAAAGGAGATGAGAGCAACAACTAGCAGCGGCAACATACTTGGCCTCGGTAGTGGATTGAGCAACACTCGATTGTTTGCGGGAAGACCAAGACAACAAAGAAGAACCCAAAAATTGGCAAGTCCCAGAAGTGGACTTCCTATCCAACCGACACCCGGCAAAATCCGCGTCTGAAAAACCATGAAGCGCCAAAGAAGAGGATGTGGAGTACCAAAGGCCGAAGTCGGGAGTGTGACGCAAGTACCTGAAAATTCGCATCACCGCTTGCCGATGCGAAGTCCTCGAGGACGCTTGAAAACGAGCGCACAGACACACCGAGAAATGTATGTCCGGCCTCGTCGTCGTCAAGTAGAGGAGTGACCCGATCATGCTCCGGTACTCCTTCTGGTCCACATGTTCACCTTCCTCGTCCGCATCAAGAGCTGTAGTCGTACTCATCGGCGTCGTCATAGCCTTGGAATCCTCCATCTTGAACTTCCGCACAATGTCCTTGGTGTACTTAGCCTGGTGCACAAATGTTCCTTCCTTTGATTGCTTGATTGTAGCCCGAGGAAGAAGCGCAACTCGCCCATCATGCTCATCTCAAATTCCCCGCTCATATCATCCGCAAACCTTGCAACAAGAGAGTTAGACGAGCCACCAAAGACAATATCATCCACGTACACCTGCACAATCAGGATATCTCTGCCCTGCCTCAGCAAAAACAAGGTCTGATCGACCTTCCCCATCTCAAAACCTCTCTCAAACAAGAACCCCCTCAACCTACCATACCAAGCTCTAGGCGCCTGCTTCAACCCATACAGCGCCTTCCTCAACTTGTACACCCGGTGGGGGTATTTCTCGCTCTCAAACTCCGGAGGTTGCCTCACATACACTTCTTCCTCCAACACACCATTCAGAAAAGCACTCTTCACATCCATTTGGTGCAACTTGAACCCTTTAGCCACAGAAAAGGCTAGAAGGATCCTAATCGCCTCCAAACAGGCTACGGGAGCAAATGTCTCCTCGTAGTCAATCCCCTCCTTCTGACTAAACCCCTGAGCAACAAGCCTCGACTTGTTCCTCACAACCTCACCTTTCTCTCCCTCTTTGTTCTTCCACACCCACTTTGTACCAATCGGCTTGCACCCTAGGGGAGGGTCAACCAACTCCCACACCTGATTCCTCTCAAAGTTCTCCAACTCCTCATGCATCGAATTAACCCAATTATGATCAGATAGTGCGTGTCCAATGTCTTTGGGCTCAAAAGTGGCAACAAATGCAGCATGAGCGAAATGGGAATTGTTTCGAAACCTCGACCGTGTAGTGCGTTCATTCATGTCGCCGATGATCCTCGAAGCTGGGTGATCCACTTGTACTCGCCGGGGAGGTTCTCACCTCGATGCTACCTCCCCCTCAACATCAGCTTCTCCTCGTTCTTGATTTGTCGTCGTAGGTGTGGTAGAGGGTCCGTCCATCACCGTAGTTGGAGTAGTGGGTACATGTTCAGCCGGGGGCACCGCACCACCATCTTCATCGTCTCCATGTTCATGCTCCTCCTCCTGAAAGATCTCCCCACCAAGCTCATCATCACCTGCACACTCAAAGACAAGCTGACTACGTGGCTCTGTCTCGTCGAAGGTTACCTCGCAAGTCTCCACGATTTGGTTAGTTTCAAGATTGAGCACACGATATGCTCTAGAATGAGATGCATAACCAAAGAAAATACCATCGACAGACCTAGCCTCAAACTTATCCAACTTCCTGCCTTTCTTCAGAATGAAACACTTGCAACCAAAGACATGGAAGTGACTCACCTTGGGTGTGCGACCATGCATCAACTCATAGCATGTTTTCTTCTTGTGCACTCTGAGGTAGATCCTGTTTGATACATAGCATGCGGTATTCACCGCCTCAGCCCAATACCTCCTTGGAGTCCTATGCTCATCAAGCATCGTCTGAGCCATCTCGCACAAGGTCCTGTTCTTCCTTTCCACAACACCATTCTGGGGAGGCGTATACGGACTCGAAAACTGGTGCTCAAGACCCAAGTCATGGCAAAAGGTTTCAAAACGAGAGTTTCTGAATTCCGAGCCATTATCACTACGGATTGCTCGTATGGCATCTCCGTGCCTCTCGTTCTTCAACCTCAAGACTAGATCTCGAACAAAACCAAACGTCTCCCCCTTATCCTCAAGAAAGAACACCCACACATACCGAGAATAGTCGTCCACCACAACAAGGACATACCACTTCCCACCCGCAGATCGCACACGAGCTGGGCCAACAAGGTTCATATGGAGCAGCTCGCATGGACGCTCGGTCATCACATCGGTGAGAGGCGGGTGAGAAGAGGCTACCATCTTGGCATGCCTACACGGCGCACAAACCAACTCTTTCTCAAGCCTCAACCGTGGCAATCCTCGGACCAAATTGATTTTACTCAAGCGAGACAAAAGGTCAAAGCTCAAGTGACCCAACTTCCTATGCCACTTCCACAACTCACTCGAAGAACCAGCCAAGAAACAACGCTCCACACCCGATGACTGAGAAAAATCAGCACGAAACACCTAACCCTCGGGAACGACCATACACACAAGGTCCCCTCGAGAGTCCAAAATCCGAGAACCACCTGGCCGAAACAACACCTCAAAGCCCTCATCCAACAACTGGGACACAGAAAGCAAATTGTACCCAGCGATTGAACAAGAGCAACACGCCTCAGAGTGATCTTGTCACTCACTTTTATCTCACCTTCTGAAAGCACACACCCACGCCCATTGTCCCCAAAAGTGATGTACCTCTTCGTCACCACCGGGACGAGACTTGAGAACCACCCCTGTCTCCGGTCATATGCCTCGAGCAACCGGAGTCAATCAACCAAATGTTCTTCAAGTCTCCCACCTGAAATTCAAAAATGAGCACGTGAGCGAACAAACGACTCAACACTGGGGTTAGTACCAAAAGAGTAAAACCAGTGCCGAGCCATTTGCTCGAAAGTGGGGTTAGCACACATCCAGCCATCTTTCCTACCATAACTACCACCACGAACACCACCTCGGTAACCACTCCGAGGAAACCACCCCTCGCTGCCTGGAGGAGGACCAAATCCACGGAAGACAACCCGTGGACCGTCCCTCCTCTCCTTCTCAAAGCTACGACTCCTCCCATCCCCGTAGTGAACTCGAGGGGGAGAGTGCCTAGCAACCTGGCCACCTATTGTCTCTCCAGACCAACCACTAGCAACTCCACCTCCAGACCTGAAACCTCTCGACTCACCACCTCGAAAACTACTCCGCCCAGAATTCTGGGGGCGTGGTTGAACCGCCTAGCCAGGCCGGTCTAACCGCCCCCCTCTGAGCAGGGCCGGTCTGACCGCCTAGCCAGGCCGGTCTGACCGTCCCCTCCAGAACTGCTCCTCGGCTGCGGGGACTTGAATCTCCCCATGCCGGAACACTTCTCACCACAGCTTTACCCCTGGGCAGTGGCATACGAGGCTTAGGTACATCATGGGAAGGGTTGTACCTATCCTTGTTCGCCCACTCCTTTGTCATCCTCTCTTCCCGCTTCCTCTTGAAGCAAAACTCATCCTTGTGACCCTCTTTCCCACAATAGCCACAAAGGAACCTCACAAGCTTAGGTTTAAGCTTGGATTGGGGCTGCTCGCTTGGTTTCTCTCCACTCAACTCCTCCACCGATTTCTCCTCACTAGCCTTCTCACTCTCTTTCCCAAAGAACACTTTCCGGAAGTGCTCACAAACTTGATAGGCTTTTGGAGATCATTTGTGGGTGTAGGAAATATGGGTGGAGCTGGGGTTGTGTCTAGTCGGTTCCTAAGATGGTTAGGTTTTGGGGGAAAATCATTCTTGTGGTGGGTTTTTGGTGGCTCTGGGATATTCTCTCCACTTCCCTCACCAACCTTGTTTGCCCCAAGTCCCTCACCATCCTGCCTCTTAAATGCCTCAATCATCATCCTCAACTGAGGCTCATGACCAGACAGCCAACCCATCAACTTCCTCATGTCATCATTCTCATCCTGCAAATGATCAACATAATGTGCAAGTTCCAAATTTTTCAAAGCATGCATTTCACAGGTAGAGCATGATGTAGGCATGGGTTCCTTCAATTTAGCCTCAAGAGAACTAGTGTAGGCATGCATCTCATCGATCTTAGCATGCAAAACAGGGCAAGAAGTGCAAGCACCTAGCAAAGCAGGTCTAGACTTAAGCTCAGCCATTTCAACCCTAAGCACATCTAGTCCCTCACCATTGGAGGCATGCTTCTCCTTAAACAAAGCAAGATCAGCAAGAAATATGGAGCAATCAGCACAATCAACCTCATCCGAAACAACAGGGTTAGCCTTAAGGGAATCAATCTCAAGCTTGCTATCAAGCACCTGTGTCTCTAGCTCAGCCACTCTAGTCCTAGCATCCTCGAGTGAAGCCCTAAGCTCTTTTCTCATTTTCTTCGCCTCTCTAAGCATGTCATCACGATTATCAAGCAAAGTACCGAGTCGTTCATTCTCCTGGCGCAAGAAGGGAAGCTCATCACGCACCTCGTCGTCGGACTCAGAGTCCGAGTCGCTCTGTGTGCTCTTCTTGCTACCGGAGCTCAGCGCCATGGTGCAGAAGCCGTCTCTCGCGAAGCAGCTCAGCCCGCTCAGGTTCTTGGACGACTTATTGTTCTTGCGACGATCACCTTCATCCTCACTGCTGCTCGAGCTCAAGGTGGAGTACGCAGAACTGGAGTCGACGTCGCTCGCTCCAACCATTGCTCGAGCCTTGCCTCGGCTCTCCTTCTTCCTCGATCGTCTCTCGTCCTTGTACTTGTTCTTGTGCTTGCTCTTGTGATCGCGCCTCGACCGGTACTTGCCATCGTTCCTCGGCTTGTGCTTGTAGCCGTCCTTGTTCTCAACCTTCTCCGGGCAATCGGCGACGAAGTGTCCTGGCTTGCCGCACTGGAAGCATGTCCTCGTATTCCTCCTCATGTTCACTCGGTTCTCGTGCAGCCTCTCGAACCGCCTCGTCAGGAGTGCCAGCTCGTCCTCTCCAAGCACATCGAACTCCTCATCTGGCATAGACATCAAAGAGGAAAAAGAGAACATCCTGGTGGATGGATTAGTGTTAGCCTTTCCTTTCGAACCACCAACAAGGGCGAGACTATGGGAATCAGTCGGACCCTCAAGCTTGGTAGTCATGCCCCTATCCACCTCAGCCGACTTGAGCTTCGAAAACAGCTCGTTCACCGTCAGAGTGTCATACTTCTCTGACTCCACAATGGCCTCGAACTTTCTTCGCCATATTGTACAATCCAAAGAGTGTAAGAGCTTGACAGCTCTATCATCATCATCGTACGGGAGCACGTCCACATTGGCCCTCATGTTGTTCACAACCACCGTGAACCTCTGAAACAAGGCATCGATGGACTCACCGGGGAGATGAGTGAAGTTCTCGTACTCTCTCCGGTAGGTCGCATACATCCGTGCCTGAACCTGGGCATTCCCAACATGAGCCTCCTTCAGCACCGACCAAATTCTACAAGCCAAGTGCTCAGTGTGCACCCGATCGAACTCAGGCTGACACAGAGCACGAATCTGTCCCTCGATCCTGGAGCGAGGAAGTCCATCGGCTGGACATAGCCTGTGTCCACCGTGACATCCCAAAGGATCTGACCCTTTCCGCGGAGGAACGCACCCATCCGCTTACTCCACATCTGGTAGTTCTTGCCATCGAAGTGTGGAGGACCCGAACCCCGCTCCTGGTACGCCATCCTTGGATCTTAGACTGGTTAGAGTCAACAAAGACCCGAATCTGCTCTGATACCACTTGAAGGACCGATTAGGCGACCAGAGGGGGGAGTGAATGGGAGCCGATAAAAATTCTTCTCGAAGGAGATTGAAACACCGACGAGATGAACCCGCTCGGTCGGACCCCCAAAATCACACGCTCCTCACTTCTACCTTCTGTTTGCCAACACCATGTAGCCACTGGAGTGCTACTGGTCCTAGGAACAAACTCTACCAGCAACCTCACCACACACGCACCCACGACAGCGGAAACACCTCGAAAGCCGGCTGTCCAGAGGGGGGCGGTTAGACCGCCTCCACCTGGTAACCAAGAAATCCTCCGAAACACCTCTTCCAAGCACCAAAACGCACCACGGTTTCACCAACAAAGATCTCTGGTGAAGGCCATGCTAGCTACCAGAAAATCTTGGTGAGAACCAAAACTCCACCCAGGGGCCTAGGGGCGGTTAGACCGGCTACTAGGGGCCGGCGTTGTTGCCACCATGAGAGGGTCCACCGACCTATGCCCGGGTACGGTTGGGGTTGGCCTGTAGTTCCCCTCGAGTATGGTTGCGACCGATGTCTGCATTGCGACTTGTGGCTTCATTGTCTTGCTGGCGGTTCCTGACCCTGTTGTCAACTCGCATGAAGTAGGCGTTCTCCGCGAGCTTGGCGATGACTTCTCCCGCGCGCATCCCCTGAGCCTGACGTGCTATCATAGTGATAGACATGAGGCATTGCTCTGGGGTAGTGTGCACCCGACTCTCGACTTGGTCGAGGGCTTCTGCGAGGTTCCGGATGGGAAGGGACTCGCGGAGACGTCGGCGTCGTTCGTTCCGCTTTCTGTTGTGTTCACGTCGAGCGTCCCTGTTGGCGTCGGTCTCGTCGGCGGGTGCGTTGGCGGACAACTCGTCCACTGAGATATCCTTGAGATATCGGTCAGGGACTGTCCCTGAGGGCCCTGACGTCTCGTTGGTAGTCATGAAGACTTGCCGATCAGGAGAGCCAAGACTGGAGTCACTGGTTGCCACCTCTGTCGGAGTGTGCTCCTCAGTTGGAGCTAGCGGTGTTCCCTCTTGGAACGGCAATGAGTCGAGGTAGGCGACGCAGCGTGAGTTCTCGTCTGTCAGGTCTGCGGGCTTGTGGTCTGGCCAGTAGACGAATCTGCTGGAGGGTGTAGATCTTATAACCAGGCTGGAGGCAGGTCCTAACAGTGGTTGCTCCATCGTGTAGGTCTCGGACTCGGGCTCGTCCGGGTCCGCTCTGAAGTGGAACTCGTAAGAGGAGTCCGAGTAGTAGCCGGAGATGGGGTTGGAGTCCGAGTCGTACTCGGAGGCGATCACTTTCCCAGCCCGGCGTGCGGAGAGAGCCTTCGCGTGGGCCTTGCTAGCGATGCAGAGGTCGTATGGGAAGTGCTCATGGAGTGGGGAGTCCGCACACGATGGCTCGATATCCGGCTCGCATGCGATGGCCCACGGTGACGTCGGGGTCGAGTTGGAGTCGGATCCAAGCTTGAAGTCCGCGTGCTGGTTGTAGAGCGAAATTTCGCCGAATTTTCCGGCGAGATCGCCCGTGACTACTTCGGCAAGCGTCACGAGGCCAGTCTTTGGGTTGGGCGGCATGGTGAGGCGGTGCTGGAAGGATCCGGCGCCGTCAGCAGTGCAGACCCAGGAGCCGAAGACGAAGGTGTCACCACGGTTGAAGGCGACAGTTGGCTTGATGAAGATTGTAGCCGTCGAGTTCGCCATATGATCTTCGGCGAGATCCCCTGCCTGGCGCGCCAGCTGTCGGTGTTTTAGACCGGCAACCTACCAAGGGGAGTACCCGAGGTAGATGAATGTGGCCTCGCCGAGATCGGTAACTCGAAGGAAGAGACACGTGGCACACAATTTAGACAGGTTCGGGCCGCGAGGTGCGTAATACCCTACGTCCTGTATGCTGCGTAGCTCTGGATTGATTGGATGTGATTACAAGATGATGCGTAATCTGAGAGAGAAGGGTCCCTGCCTCGCCTTATATAGTCCGGGAGGCAGGGTTACAGGTCGGTTTAGAGAGAGAGTACTAGTCGTGTACGTCTAGGAGTCCTCTACACAGTACGTGGTATGTATAGCTTCCTATCCGAGTACTTCTCCACCGTAGTCCTTGCGCCTCACGCCATTAGGTAATGTGCGGCACAAGTCGGGTAGTCCCAGGGGCCCACCGAGTAGTCGGTCCTGGTACCCACCGAGGTAGTGGGCCCAGGGAGGTCCATACGACATGGCCCGCAGCAGTGTCGCGGTGGCTATGAGCTTTTGGCTCACTCGCGAGGGCGTGTTCGGGTTGTCGACGTCGAAGTCGATGTTGATGCGCTCGCGGGTTTGTTTGCCTAGCTCGCGCGCGCGTTCGCCGCGCGCAGAGGCTTCCCGGGCGATGGAGGCGCGAAGTAGCCACACCGCACGGTATTCCTCCGCAAGCTTGGGTTCGAGCTCGCGTGCTTGAGCCAGTTGCGCATTGATGTCAGCCCCCCTCGGTGGTGAGGGAGGAGGTGCGCTTCGCCCCGCACCTTGGTGTGATCTAGTTCCCGGGCCGGGGGGAATCTCTCCGTCGCCGGCTTCCACCACGTTCGCGACGTTCGCTTGGTCGTTGGCGAGTACGACGAAGCACTCCCGCGCAGGGTCGTAGCTCCCGACGCTGGAGTTGTCGGAGTAGCCGAACCAGTAGTCCGTAGCGTCGAGAAACCGCTGGAACATCACTGGGTTGCCGTCTCGCCAGTGGTCGCGTCGCGCTGCAAGGTGACGCGCGCAGCGCGTCGGTGCTCCATTCACGCCTGCCGAGAGTGTGGCCGCAGCGTCGACGGCGTCGAGGTGCTTTGGAGGGCCCGCGGCATCCACACCCGGGCGGACGCCGGGGCGCCGGCCGGCGGGTGCGACGGGGACTGGGTCTGGCCCGGTCGGCCGCCGCGCGCGGAGTTCGTCGCGGTTGGTGATGCGCATGAGGTAGCCGTTCCACGTGGCCTGAAAGTTCAGACTCCCGAACCGGATTTCGAACCCGGCTGGGAGGGGGTCCGAGCTACCCATGGAATACCTCTGGCCGCGGTACTCGGTGTGAATCACCGTCGAGAGGGCTGGTGGGAGCTAATCTTCAGTGCGACCCCCTACCTGGCGCGCCAACTGTCGGTGCGGAATGTAGTCCCGACACTAACTAGTAATGAATGCTGAGATCTGCCTCTCGATGGGCCGGTGCTAGCAACTAATGACACTGGGTAAGACCTATCTCAACTGTGTGTATTTTTCTCTCTCCCCTCCTTGATTTAACATTATTTTCCAATGACCTTTATGACGAGTCTCGGTAAGACCATGAGAAGCTTGTCTTGTTTTGACAACATCTCATTTATAATATCTTGTTAGGACTATACTTTCCCAAAAAGCTCCATATAAAAGCCTACCACATAAATGTGTTATGAGAGGGAAAGGAGTAGAATAAATAGCCTTGAGAGACAAGATTAGATGAGAGTTCATGAGCAAGATGCAAGGTGGTTTAAATTTGTGAACTTCGTTTAGCTCTTTTCATCTTGTTTTTTATTTCAAAATTTCTGAGATCCATTTGAATTTTGGGAGCATGTTAACACTTGTGGGATTAGATTAATTAAATATCTACCCTCCGTAGGGATGAAGGCTAGTACATTATGGAACTTTAACGAATTAAACTTTTGAGAGCATTATGTTTTCTCATGTATGATCAAGTGCAAGGTTTAAACAATGAAGGGCAACGATGATATCCATCGAAGGCTTACTCGAGGACGAGCAAGGTTTAAGCATGGGGGAGCTGTTGACGGTGAAATTCCGTCAACCTAGCCATGAGTTTACCTTCGGTGTTGGCATGACTTTTGTATCTTATCCATTGGTACTAACCCCCATGGTATAACAAGTTCACTTGTGCATGTCGGTTTTGGAGTTAAGTGTTTACACAGGATTTTAACGTTGAAAGCAAGACTTCTGGGATAAGCTCATTAAGCACCTCATGACAAGACCTTGAAGCCCGGTACAAGTCAAGCAATGAAGTGAACATGACTCCAAGAGCCCAAGGACCAAGCCCGAGAAGATGACAAACTCCGAGGACCTAGCCAGAAAAGTGCTAAATCTTGCAAGACAAGGAGCTTTGTCCAATTCGGAGAGAAACCGACGACAAGGGCCCACATGCAAAAGGGGAGAGGATCTAGAAGACGCGGGAAGCAACACCGGGCGAAGGAGGCCACAGACTGGGCCAATATGGGCCCAGGCCGGTCGGCCCAGGCCGGCCGGCCCAGCCTGTTCCGGGGCCCAGTCGGCCTCCCCTTTGACCTAGTTGCATCTCGGGCTATTTATAGCCCCCTGACCGAGAGCCACGCATCAACTAATTCGTCGTCTGCCGCCGAGGAGCAGAGAAGGTTGAGGGACACCATCTCGAAGATGAGGGTCGTGCTAGTTGTCTAGGGTTTCCCTAGCCGACGTGGGAACCTTGCATGGAAGACCACGTCGGAGCTCCGGAGCAAGGATCAAGATCGAGGTAGGATCCCGGTGGTGATCTTGTTCATGTAATCATTCATGGTGAAGTCTTTAAGTGAATCCGATTTCTAGCGATCAAGTGCCTTCTCGATGATTTTGTTTTCTTCTTGGTTTTTCTTCTTCCCCAATCTAGTCTATAGCTAGATTGCATAGGGTGCTCTTGTAGCCGCGGTGGCTAAAGGTGCATACCGGACCGACCAAGTGATTTCAACTTGTTCTTATCGAACTCGCCCTACACTACCCGCATGAATAGGAATACGTTGTGACAGAATGGGGGTTCCGAAAGGCGGGCGTTTTCGAAATCGGGCAGGAGGCCACGGTTTAAAGATGCTTTTAATGAGATTCGCTTTTCTATCTTCATCTATCTTGTTTGGAGCTACAACATAAGCATGATCTAGACTCTCTAGATCGGTTATCTCTTGCTTTCTCTTGCTACCTCTTTAGTAGATTAGATTAGATGTGTTTCCTTTATGAGTTAGTAGATTAGATGCAATTTGGTTCTTCATAAGATAGATTACCTTGCTTTACTAGATTGAACCCTTGCGTTGCGCATTGTTCCACGGATTCGATACCTTGGGTTCACCACTCGAGGGAAGAAGGGTCCCTTGACTACGACGGGAGACTTGTCCGCTTGCAAGTCTAAACGAACTTTGATACAACTATTAACCGTTAACAAGCCCCTTTTTCTGGCGCCGTTGCCGGGGAACAAGCAATCAAGATCCAATCTAGTATCGCTTATTTTTCATTTTTTTTGATTTTCTTTTGTATCTCTTAAGTTTGATCATCCTCAAAAAGAAAAAAAAACAATCTAATCTAGTTTTGATTTACCCTAATTTTTCTTTTTGTTAGATTTTTGTTTTTGCTAACCCTAATCGGAGATGGTTGGCTACCTCTCCAAGAAACCCAAAACTTTTTGTCGATGATCCAGGAAAACTTTACAGGCAAAGGAGACGTGCAACACAAGCTAAAGGGTTGGAAACCCTAGATCCAAAAGCCAAAGTCGAAGGACCGTCAAAATCTCCAAGGGAATCACCACCTCCAAGTCCAAAGGAAGATCAACCTCAACCGCCACCCGTGGGAAACACCCACAACCGGAACGCGAGATCGAGCTATGCACCTCAGACATCGTTGATCTACCTATCATAAACCTTCAAGATGCCGGGAGGCCGTTCAAGATCAAGGTCTCAACTATCCGCATGACGATTGTGAGAGCTTTGGAGCGTTTCAATGAATACATACGAGCCAGATTCCTTGAGTGGCATATCCGTTTACTTAAGAGGAGGATGGAGAAGATAGAGATAGAGAAAGAAGCTCAACACCTAAAGGCTGCCAAGGCAAGATCCACATGCAAGGAGTGTGAGGAGTACTGCCATGTCCAAGGTAAACCTCGATTTAATGCAAGTTCGTCCATTCAAGATTTGGTTCCTCTTTGTGCACAATTCAAGAACTTCATGGACGAGCAATCTAAGATCAACAAGGACGTCGTCACTAAGTTCGAGGCTATGGAGAAAATATTGAACAATTTAGATGGCAAGGTGACGGAGGTTGGAAGCTCTTTTCGTGAAGTGTTCATCGTGATGAAGATGTTAGAAACGCAAGTGGGACAACTTGCCGAGCGCCCGATGGTTAACAAAGGAGAATTTCCGAGACAATCTCAAGGTCGCGAGAAGGCAAAGGCTACTCAAACTCATTCGGGAGAGACGGAGGATCACATTAAGACCACGAAGATCACGACCGAAGGACCGGAGTTTGAGGTGTCGAGCCACTACATGAAGGAAGTTGTTGCATCCGTCAAGACCAAAGGACAATGCCAGCCTGTGAAGACCAGAAATATGACTAAGCCAAAGAATAAGCCCGTGCCCAATATGGTGCGGAAGTGGGTACCCAAGATTGCAACACCCACAAAGAGCGTTGATCTGGAGTAATCAAGTGAAAAAGTCTAGCCATGGACTATAAACGAAGCGCTAGGCCGGAGGCAACCCGTTGCATCGAGTCAAGAATAAGCTACCAGGAGGACAACCCGATTCCAGATTTTTCGAGTCTTTTTAATAATTCTGTTTTGAATTTTACTATGCAAAACATTAGACTTAAAATGGTTGAACAATATTAGAGACATAATTCTTGGTTGAATATTTTGTTTTGATCATAAACCCTTTACATGAATCATCCTATATGATTGTTTGCTTCTTTTCGAGAAACCACAACCAAATAAATTCAGAACCTAACTCAACCTTTCATCCTCTTTATGATGTTGTGGTTGACTTGATTTTCATGCTAAAAACACACGAGTAGAGCCACGACTTGTATCTAGATGTTATTTAAATTTCAGCACGTGGTAGGACTCGCGTGGACCTAGAAACTTGATTTTTGGTTGGTTTAAAAATCCATATCCTTGGTTTCTCTAGGGTTAGAATTTTTCTAAGCCTCATTTAATTTAATTTTATTCAAAATCTCTCTTATCTAATCAAAATTAGAACCTAAACCTATGACCCCATGATCAAGCCGGGAAAAGCTTGCTCTCAACTAATGAAGGCAAACAATACCGGTGAGACCAACATAAAAGTAGTCGGAAATATTTTTCGACTTACATTTGTTTTTAATGCTTTAAAACCTTCTCTAAATTTATGCTTGAGCTCTTCCATAGCTCTGAATTTATTTTTAATTTTCGAAATTAGAGGAGTGCTTAACATTAAAACATGCTTAGAGGGAGGCAATCTAGTTAACTTAACCATGCGTGCACCATGATGCATCACGGGATGCCCCCCCCCCACATCTTATCAAACCACATGCAAAGTACAAGCATGGGGGCAGCCAAGGCTTTGTTTTGTAGGAATATCATGGAGGCATGTGAGGCAAGGGAGTATGGAAGTGAGTCAAAGCGAAAACATCAAGTGGAAGGAATAATAATGCAAGCGAAGGAGTGGACGAGAACGTTTGGAAGGTGCACGCAGTCACGAGCAACAAGCATGAGTGCGCTAGAGAAGAACCGAGACAAGAGGAGGAGAGAGGTAAGTCTCCCATCTAGCTCTTTGTTCGTGTGCTCTAGTTTGTAGGCCGGAACCACCTTTGACTTAGCCATCCACCTCGTTTGTTTTGTGCAACAAAACACATCCTAATTCCACTCAAAGTCCAGACTCCAAAATAATATTTGTGTACCTTATTACTGGTTGAAAACCCCGAATATATATTTGTGAGGGAGAGTTCTGCAATCATGGAAGAAACCTACAAGCCTTTTCACCAAAAAAGAAGGGATCATCGTCGTCTAAGCCATCATCGACAACCTCTTCGAGGAGGCACTCGGTTTCCGAGTCTCCTCGGAGTATGGAGGAGGACACGGCACCGCAGAGGAGGAACCACACTCTTCTCCTCGGTGGCATAAGGGCCACACGAAACTCGTTTATGAGGTTCACCAAACCTCATGGATATACGGAGGAGCCGCCCGTCCGACCTCACCGCTTGACACGATCATCCGCTCCATCTCCACACGCTCCACGGTATTCCGAGGGGTTTGTCATCATGACGGAGGGGAAGGAGAAGAAGCTCACTCGCCTTGAGTAGAGGCTTGTAGCGAACGTCGATTTCGACGACCAAGCTCTCCACATATTGGGTTTTCATATGGGACACCGAGGTAGGTGCAATTCTCTAACGGAGTGTCGGCAAACACCCACAAGGAATTCGCCTAGGAAATTCTAATGACCATGGCGCATATCCTTGATGAAGGAGTGCCGAGTCTCTCATTCCGTTTGGAGAAGAGCCATTCGCATCAGGAAGCCATCCACAAGTGGAAGGAAGACACCGTCGGAAGGGTAACCATGATCAACGGTGCTATGTCTAGCACCTTGATGGGGTTATCTCCTTCCATGGGTTGTAATCGATCTTGAGATGTAATCATTCTTTGTTGGATTATCTATCTATCATCTTGTGTTGAATAAACTTTAATGCTTAAGGTTAGCGACCATGCCATAAAGGGAGTAAAGGTCTCAATGCTTCCTTGGATCCATTCAACACGTCGTGTCCATCATAGGTCTAGTCATGAATACCTTCGCGTAGTGACAGTACGAGAGGAGGGAAAGGGCGAAACCGTGGTCACAACCCCCGTTAGATTAGATTGGTTTTCATGTTCAAAACGATTGCGTGTTCTAGTATCGTAGACCCATGGGCGAGTGTCTCCTATCTTTATTAAACAAGCGGTTCCTTATGTATTAGGGAATAGCTCGGTTTTCAAAAGGGAGCCCCGGAACAAGTGGATGTGCATGGAGGCACATGCGAAGGTTTTTGGAGTATGATCACGGGAGGAGACCATCAACGACGAAATACTATCCAGAACCCCATCATCCAAGTGTTTCACTCATGGATGTGCAAAAGGATTTTGGGGAGAATAAGAGAGACAAAGATAACCAACACGGAGTTGAATTGGCTTTACTCGGCTTTGATTGCCAAGAAGCCAATCAACCCCACTCACCTATGATCAACCGGTGGTGTTGTGAGCAACATCGGATTCGAGAGATCGGGTTGTTACCTCTCCATGTTGGCTATCTCCTTAAAGACCGGGTATTGCAAGGAACCTGAATCATCTCTTAGCCGGGACTTCCCTAGGATTCGAGAATTTGAAGAAAGGAAAATATATAAGTGAAGATGAGAGAGGAGGCTTCAAAGTGGCCAAAGTAAATTTGCCCCTTTCGGAAGGAAGGTTAAGACTTTTCTTGAGGAGAAGAAGATAGGTTAGAGGAAGGACTTCTTGTGCCGGCGGAGAAAAAAATAAAAGAGAAGGATTATAGGAGAAGGATCTTCTATGGCCCAAGAAGGAGGTGCACAACAAAGTTATGGAGGAACCCCGGCGCCGCCGAGTTACTACGGTGATGTACCAATGCAAGCATGGGGGAGTGGTGCAGCCATGCCCCCACCAAATTTTGTGGTGCCCAACGTAGCCTTTGCGGAGCCATAAGCACATCTTCCTCAACCACAACAAAGTGTGGCCACCATTGGAGGATACGCTGAAAGAAACATGCAAATTATTACAGCCATCCAAACCAATGCAAACCAAATGGGTGAAGGAAATGCAAACATCGCTTATGAGCTTTGACACCTTCACCTAGCACCGTCGGACGATTCATAGGAGGAGTAGTGCATTCCTATTATGATCAAGGGTGAAACAACCAAGACTTTTAATATCACCATCGGCGGAAGATTAGAGAAAGGAGGAGCTTTAGTTATCTTTCCTTTACCCCCTTTTCTTTAATTTTCAGCTTGTATGCGCCATTGTATGCGTAGTATTTTCAGCTTTTACTTTAGTTTTTAGTTTTTACTTTAATTTTCAGCATGTGTGTTAGTTTTTATTTTCATCATGAATAATGTCGCCACCTAGTTTTTACCTTTGGTAAAGTTACAAAGTTTGTGCCATGATGATATATGATTATAATTGCCGCTTTGTTTATCTTTGAAATTGTTTTATGCATGTTTAAGCTAGTGCTCTCTTAAAATACAAATCTAAATTTATCTAAATACTAGCTTAATCTTTAGCGGAGGTTATGATAAAGATAAAGACCCATAGTGTTTTATGTGCTCTCAAGTTTTAGATGAATTAAAGATAATTTATTTTTGTTCTTAAAAGTAATGCTAACCTTGTCATAAATACCACTTGTGTGTTGCTCTACCTATCCAGAGCCATATAAATATTTGAGTGCAAAAACTTAGCATACAAGGTTTATTTTTGGGTGAGTTATTTCAGGCCATGATTTCTCTGGCCCGAGACTAAGAAGCTGGTCATTCCGTTTTTGCGTATCTATCTTATTGCTAGCCTCTTATCCGTGCATTGTGTATCCCCGCATCGGAGATCCCACAAACCTCGCTGGGTATCCATCCTTAAAACCAAATATCATCTTTTGTGTTTACCTCCTTGACCACAACCTATCGTTGAGTATGGATCATCAATTCAAGGAAGACAGCAAGACGATGCCATTATTGAAGATTTCAAGTATCTCTCCAAAGGAAAAGTATTTCTGGTACCTACCTTATCTCTTTCACCTCTTTGCCCGAGGAGGAGCAAACGTCCAAGCATGGGGGAGGAGGTAGGTACAATGCAAATTTAGAGTTCAAGGGGAGCAAATAAAAAAATGACGAGAAAGAAAAAAATGAGAAAAATAAAGAAAAAACAAAAATATGAGTATGAGAAAAAGAGGAGAAAAGAAAAAATGTGAGTATGTATGATATAAAAATAAAATAAAGTGAACTCCCCGGTTCTCTAAAGTGCATTAGGAATTTCAAGGTTTCAAGATTAAAAGATCCATACTCATTTTCCAACCATGTGCAATCTGATAACGAGGACTTGTTTTGTGCCTCGGGATCACTCTTTGCCATTTGCACATGTCCACCTATCTCAAGTGTGTGTATTTTTCTCTCTCCCCTCCTTGATTTAACATTATTTTCCAATGACCTTTTTGACGAGTCTCGGTAAGACCATGAGAAGCTTGTCTTGTTTTGACAACATCTCATTTATAATATCTTGTTAGGACTAAACTTTCCCAAAAAGCTCCATATAAAAGCCTACCACATAAATGTGTTATGAGAGGGAAAGGAATAGAATAAATAGGCTTGAGAGACAAGATGAGATGAGAGTTCATGAGCAAGATGCAAGGTGGTTTAAATTTGTGAACTTGGTTTAGCTCTTTTCATCTTGTTCTTTATTTCAAAATTTCTAAGATCCATTTGAATTTTGGGAGCATGTTAATACTTGTGGGATTAGCTTAATTAAATATCTACCCTCCGTAGGGATGAAGGCTAGTACATTATGGAACATTAACGAATTAAAATTTTGAGAGCATTATGTTTTCTCATGTATCATCAAGTGCAAGGTTTAAACAATGAAGGGCAACGATGATATCCATCGAAGGCTTACTCGAGGACGAGCAAGGTTTAAGCATGGGGAGCTGTTGACGGTGAAATTCCGTCAACCTAGCCATGAGTTTACCTTCGGTGTTGGCATGACTTTTGTATCTTATCCATTGGTACTAACCCCTGTTGTATAACAAGTTCACTTGTGCATGTCGGTTTTGGAGTTAAGTGTTTACGCAGGGTTTTAACGTTGAAAGCAAGACTTCCGGGATAAGTTCATTAAGCACCTCATGACAAGACCTTGAAGCCCGGTACAAGTCAAGCAATGAAGTGAACATGACTCCAAGAGCCCAAGGACCAAGCCCGAGAAGATGACAAACTCTAAGGACCTAGCCAGAAAAATGCTGAATCTTGCAAGACAAGGAGCTTCGTCCAATTCGGAGAGAAACCGACGACAAGGGCCCACATGCAAAAGGGGAGAGGATCTAGAAGATGCGGGAAGCAACACCGGGCGAAGGAGGCCACGGATTGGGCCGAGATGGGCCCAGGACGGTCGGCCCAGGCCGGTCGGCCCGGGCCGGTCGGCCCGAGGCCGGTCGGCCCAGGCCGGCCGGCCCAGCCTGTTTCGGGGCCAAGTCGGCCTCCCCTTTGACCCAGTTGCATCTCGGGCTATTTATAGCCCCCTGACCGAGAGCCACGCATCAACTAATTCGTCGTCCGCCGCCGAAGAGTAGAGAAGCTTGAGGGACACCATCTCGGAGATGAGGGTCGTGCTAGTTTTCTAGGGTTTCCCTAGCCGACGTGGGAACCTTGCATGGAAGACCACGTCGGAGCTCCGGAGCAAGGATCCAGATCGAGGTAGGATCCCGGTGGTGATATTGTTCATGTAATCATTCATGGTGAAGTCTTTAAGTGAATCCGATTTCTAGCGATCAAGTGCCTTCTCGATGATTTTGTTTTCTTCTTGGTTTTGCTTCTTCTACGATCTATACTTAAGATAGATTACATAGGGTGCTCTTGTAGCCGCGGTGGCTAGAGGTGCATACCGGACCGACCAAGTGATTTGAACTTGTTCTTATCGAACTCGCCCTAGACTACTCGCATGAATAGGGATACGTTGTGACAGAATGTGGGTCCGGATGGCGGGCGTTTTCGGAGTCGGAAGAAAGGCCACGATTTAAAGATGCTTTTAATGAGATTAGCTTTTCTATCTTCATCTATCTTGTTTGGAGCTACAACATAAGCATGATCTAGACTCTCTAGATTAGTTATCTCTTGCTTTCTCTTGCTACCTCTTTAGTAGATTAGATTAGATGTGTTTCCTTTATGAGTTAGTAGATTAGATGCAATTTGGTTCTTCATAAGATAGATTACCTTGCTTTACTAGATTGAACCCTTGCGTTGCACATTGTTTCACGGATTCGATACCTTGGGTTGACCACTCGAGGGAAGAAGGGTCCCTTGACTACGACGGGGGAGACTTGTCCGCTTGCAAGTCTAAACGAACTTTGATACAACTATTAACTGTCAACAGGCACTGCCTCTCCTTTTATAGGCCAAGGAGGGAGCAGTTTACATGCGTGCCGCACTACTCTCCTACGTGCGGAGGCGTGGCGAGCAGTGCCACGGAGTTGACGACCGTCCTGGCGAATCTTGCTCCAGTCGGGGTGTCGTGGCGCGTCCTGTGCTCGTACAGGAGCGGCTTCGAGGGTGGTGGTGTAGAGGTTGGCTGTCCGGCTGTCACCCGCGGGCCGGCTTGAGGGCGTCGTCAACGGAGGTCCGTACGAGGTACAGTGGCAGGCATGGCGACGTCCCGTCCCCGTGCGTTCCAACAACATCGGGGTTGTCGTCGCAGTGCCCGGCATGGCGCTGCAGTGGCGGGGATGGCCGCACAAGGCTGACAGCGACGGAGAAGACTGCTCCCGCCGGCCCGACGTCACGGCGTAGTCCTGTGTGGTCACAGGAAAAGCATTTGAGGGTTCCGCCGGCCCCCCTTCGAGGGATCGGCGTGTTAGCCGTACAGAAGTAGGCGGCACAGTGTCACGGGGCTGACACCGACCTCACTGCACAGTGTGACACAGTGGCGGGGATGGCCTTCCCCAGGAAGTCGGTGGAATAGCGCCAAGGCGTGATTCCCAGGCGCGTCAGGGTCGTGGCGCAGTCCTACGGTGTCAGAGCATTAAATGCCCGTGCGCGTGAGCAGGAGCGGGGGTGACGTGCGTGTAGAGGCCCTCGAGCGAGGCGGACCTCGCCCGAGGGGGCGTGCAGCCACCGAGCGAGGCGGACCTCGCCCGAGGGGGCGTTAGGACCTCGCCCGAGGGGGCATTTCGCTGTGCCGCACTGGCGGGCTGCGGGGGCCACCAGGGCCGTGATCGTGTCGTGCGCGTGTTTTAGGTTCGTGAGTTAGCTCGCGTTTTGCATTTTTTGTGAGTTTTACGCGGGTTTTCCCTGGTTGTTTAGGGGACCCTTATGGCTGTCCCTGACAAGTGCCATGGAGTAGACGGTTGTCCTGGCGAATCCCGCTTCTGGCGGGGCGTCATGGCGCGTCCTGTGCGTGTCCAGGAGTGGCTTCAAGGGGGGTGGCGTAGAGGTTGCTCGTTCGAGGGCCGTCCGCGTGGGGACTCGATGGTGTCGTTGACATGAGGCCGTACAAGGTACAGTGGCCGGCGTGGCGGAGTCCCGTCGCCGCATGCTTCCACAGCGTCGGGCATGGTGATGCAGTGGCCGTGATGGCGTCGCGGTGGCGGGGACGGTCGCACAGGGCTGATGGTGACGGAGGTGACCGCCCCCACTGGCCTGACATCACAGCGCCGTCCCGTGCGGGCGCGGAGTAGTCGTGTGCCTTCCCTTCGAGGGCTCCGCTGTCCTTTTTCAAGGGTGCGGTGCGCCGGCCCTGCAAGAGTGGGTGGTACAGTGCCACGGGGTGGTTGCTGACCATGCCGCTCAGTGTCGCACAGCGGCGGGGAGTCGATGGAGCAGTGCCGGGGCGTGATTCCCAGGCGCGTAGTGGCGTGGATTCGCCTTTGACTTGGCGCCTGCAAATGTCAGTGCATTAAATGCCCCTGCCGGGGGAGCAGGTATGGAGGCGGCGGGCCTGTGATCCCCTCGAGCGAGACGGAAACTCGCTCGAGGGGGCGCTCGGCTCTCGACCGAGGCGGGGCCTCACGCGAGAGGGGGCATCCAACCCCCGAGCGAGGCGAAGTCCTGCTCGAGGGGGCGTCCGACCCTCGAGCGAGGCGGATTTGTACCGGGGTGGCGCCGTACCCCTCGAGCGGAGCGGGGTTCCGCCCGAGGGTGGCTGGGCCGATTGTTTGACGGGCCGTGGGTCCGCGTCTTTGTTTTGCGTGTGTGTTTCGGTTCGTTCACGTTTATTTTTCACGAGTTTAAGCGGGTTTCCCCTGGTTGTTTAGGGGACCCTCATGGCCGTCCCCGACACTTCCGTCTCACGAGTTCACTACGGGAAACTTGGCCTTTGCCGTGTGTTTAGGGCGCACGGTAATGCCTTTGTCGTGCGTTTTTTCTCGGAAACGCAAGGCAAAGGCCGCACGACAGATTATTGCATAGTAAACGATCTTTGTCGTGCGTCTTGTATCGCCGCACACGGCAAAGAGGGTTTGCCGTGTGTTTCCTACGACACACGGCAAAAAAAGTAACTAACAGCACCGGACGAAAACGGGTACAGACGACGACTCTGTTGTGCGCCAATGTCACATGCATGGCAATCATTTTCATGAAAATAAAAAACAAAGGCCCGTCGTCGGCCCCATGCAGTTGCCCCGCCGGACCCACAAATGAAAAAAATGAAAAAAAATCCCGTTGTCGTCGTCCGTCGCAACTGCAGATCCCTGCCGGAGGCCGCCTGGCCTCAACGACCGCCGCTGCCGGCATCCTCGCAGGAGGCCACAGAGCTTGGGGGAGGTGGCCACCTCGCCATGGAGGAGGAGGAGGCCGCAACCTGGAGAAGGAGTCGGCAGGCCGCATCTTGAGCCGCCGCCGCTGGCCGCATCTTGATTCGTGGCCGCCGGTTGCATCTTGAGACAATGATGGATCTTGAGCCCACACCGCTCACGTTGGATCTTGAGCACAGGAGCCCACACCGCCGGCTGGAGAAGGAGGCTACCGGCCGCATCTTGAACCGCCGTCGGCGGCCGAATCTGGGCACGCCGCCGACCGGATCTTGAGCGGCCGTTGTCGGCCTGATCTTGAGCGGCCACCGCTAGCAGATCCCGCATCGTGGGAAGGGGGAGAGGGCGGCGACGTTAGGGGGGGAGGAGTAGGGGGCGGGGCCATGGGAGGAGTAGGGGGCAGCGCCATGGGGGAGGAGTAGGGGGCGGCGCTGTGGGAGGAGTAGGGGGCTGCAGCGCCGTGGGAGGAGAAGGGGGTTGCGGTGCCGTCGGAAGAGGAAGGGGAGCGGCAGCACTGTGTGAGGAAGGCTTGGGGCCGACTGGAGGAGGAGGGGGCGGCAACGTGCAGGAGGAGGTGGGGGAAGGGGGTTGCGGGTGTGGACTGTGGGGTTGGAGAAGGTTAGGGTTAGAGGTTTGCTTATATATGAATCTTCATCTAATGTCGACCGTCAGATCGCGAGATCGACGGCTCACAACGGTCGGTTGAATCTGGGCCGGTTGCAGGTGGGCTTTGGCGTGCGCCTGTAAAATAACGCACGACAAACATTTATTTTGTCGTGCGCCACACAATAAAACACACGGCAAACATTTTTGCATCATTAAATTTTTAATTGCATTTAATATTTTAAAATTATCAAATGATTTCAAAAAATACCAAAATTTTACATAGATCATTTTCACTCATTTTATTCTATTATTTAAATCACTTGTAGTTCTTGGCTTCTTTGAAAAAATTGCTTGGAATGCAATCAATTAGTAAAATATAGAAAATAAATATGGAAAAAAACTTTGTAGTGCGTTATAAAAAAACGCGCGGCAAAGAGGTATCTTTGTCATGCGCCAAAAAGAAAACGCACGGCAAAGGCCTTTTTCATTTATCTTCTTTTCAATCTCATAATTAGGGAAATTATCAAATGGATCCGAAAAATTACCATAAATTAAAATGTGACAATATAAGTTGTATATTACCTAAACATAAAACTTTGAATTCAAATTCAAATTTTAATTTTGTTACGGCTACAAACTGAATCAAGTGGCTCTCGAGACTCTGAAACTTCTAGCGAGATACTTCGATTTCTAAACATCATATATGACAACTTGCTCAAAACACTCTATATGATTTATCACATGCTTCACATAAGATACCATGAGCCCTCGACGAATCTCATGATTTTCAAACTTTTTTTGCATTTTATACAATTAAAAAATGTTGCAACCGCACGTGGGTTTTCATGATTCGCGAATAAAATGCTCAAAATTTCATCCAATTTCATGGATAAGGTCTTAAAATTGATTCAATTACATTAATATGATTTTTCCACAAACTTTACTACATTACTTTATGCACTTGCAGTTCGAATTTGACGTATACGACAAAAATTCTTTAAGTTACACATAATTGTTAAAAATAGTAAGTTAATCGAGATATGTATAAATTTAAAATTTAGAGTACACAATAATGTTTTTGTAGTGGAGAAATTAAAAGAAGTACAAAAATCAAAATTTTTAAAATACTTTGTCGTGCGTTGTGGGAAAACGCACGACAAACATATATGTTTGCCGTGCGCCAAATAGAAACGCACGGCAATGTTTGCCGTGCGTTTTTCGACAGCGCGCGGCAAAGGGAATGTCTTTGTCGTGCGTCTTGTCCTAGCGCACGGCAAAGGTGACGAACAAGCTAACGGGGTTAACGGCTGGTGGAAAAAAAATGTTTGCCGTGCGCCAAAAAACGCACGGCAAACTATTTGTTTGCCGTGTGCCAACATAAAAACACACGACAAACTAATTTTTTTCCAGACGTTTTTCTTTGCCGTGCGCCCGAAGATATGCGCACAACAATCATCGATTTTCCCGTAGTGCCGTTGGTGTTGTCCGAGCACGACGCGGTCACCCACCGGAACTAGGGGCCTCCTTCGTGGAGGAGTCGTTCGTTTGATCGACCTGTCCCGGATTCTGAACACTCATCTCTGCCACGTGGTTCTCCCAAGTGGTCAGGTTTTTTTTGCTCACGCTCGTCATCCCTATGATTTGGGTAGGGAAAAGATTAACATCACCCGGGTGTTTTAAGGGGACATATCACCCGATTTTTACACCATACGATCATGTCTTCGACTCTTCTGTGTGTGTTGGATCTTTTCCTGTCTGGCCATCTCTTTTCTTCTTCTCCTTCTTTGTTGTTGGGTCCACTCTGTCCCCGGACTTTTCGACTGTCCTGATCAGCTAGGTCCACGTGCGCGTGGTGCAGGACCTCACTGCCGCGAAGGCCGACTGGCCAGACCGAGGATGATTCAAAGAGTGCAGCACAGAGCTACATGACGACGTCGACGACGATCAATCAGCCTTCCTGTGCATGCATGATGGATGTTTCTTTGATTTCGTGCCAATTATTCTAACGCTTCTTTGAATGAAAAAACATATTAATTTGTAAAATTGCAGGCACAACATTTCTCCATTTACGCTCCACCGGGTAAGCTTGGACAGTCACACCTGAGATGATCCGACCACGAACTGTTTTTGTCAATCCTTGAAAAGTTCTTTATAATTTACAATACATTACTGACTAACTTATAGTGATAGTGCTCTTGTAATTTTGATGTTATGTAATTTTAACTCTGTGTATATTTTGAATGCTAGGTTTGAATATGAGGGATTTCCACCATCTCAAAATTATTTGTTGTTTGACTAACCTTAGAAAAAATATGTTTTGTTGTTTAATTTTCCTTTAATATGCCATCTTTGAAGTTTTGTTTTCCTATGCTGTTTATTATATCTCGAAAATCTGATAAAAATCTGATTATTATTTTTGTGGAATTTGTGTCTTTAATAATTTAATATGAATTCTGATTATTTTTCTGTTGAATTTCTGTCTTGAATCCTTTATTATGGCCTTTATAAGCATTATTTCTATCAAATCTTTACATAAGATCAAAATCTGACGCTCTCCAAATTCGGGTGATGGGCACCCCTCCAACACCTGATTTTTTTTACAGCAAAAACAGGTGTTCCAACAAACATGATTGCCCGGGTGATTGCATCGCAATTTCATTTTTTGACTGCCAAATTTTCCATGGTAGTTCCTTGAGCTTGACACCCAAAGGATGGCCGAACATTTGGCTGCCCCCTGTCGGGAATTGGAAGAGACCTGCTCTCGTGAGCAGACACGCTAGCCGCTGCGCGCGCATCTGCCGATGAACTTGCTGCGCTTACCGAGTAGGCGCGGCTCGATTCCCAGGCTCGGGCAGATGAGCGTAGGCATTGCGCCGACGCCGAGCGAACTGTGCTCGCACGTGCAGAGGAAGCTGCTAGTGATTGATCACAGCCGAGTTCGCGTGACTCCCTCTGTCGTGTCTTTGGCTCTTTGCCATCGTTTGACCCAGGGCCGGCTCTGCAATTTGAAGGGCCCTTGGGCAAGTTAGAAGAAAGAGCCCGTTGAAATATATATATATATATATATATATATATATATATATATATAGGGCGATACTAAAATGCACCGGCGGGTGCATTCTCGTATAAAAATGCACGAGCCTGCGGTTGCAACTTCGCAGCTGAAACAATTGCAACTTGACAGACCAATTGCAACTCGACGCGAACCAATTGCAACGTGACGGACCAATTGCAACTCAACGCGAACCAATTGCAACTAAACCAGCCGAGCTGCAACTAGGCGCGAACCAATTGCAACAAAGAGACTAACCGATTGCAAGCGTGACACTATACTAATTGCAACTTGACGGAACTAATTACAACGAATCGACTCGTTGCAATTGGACACGAACCAATTGCAACTAGACTCCTAATTGCAACCCGACGTGAATAAATTGCAACCAGAATGAGCCCCAGTTGCAACTGGACAAAACCTAGTTGCAACAAGGGTGGGTGTATTCTCTATACAGAATGCACCTAGGTGCACTATAGAAAAATATATATATATATAAATATATATATATATATATATATATATATATATATATATATATATATATATATATATATATATATATATATATATATATATATTGGGCGTGTTTGGCATGACTCTAGAGCCGAGCTACATGCCAGAGTCGGGTGAAGCTAGCCAAACACCCCGGTTGATTTCCCCACCAGTTCTACCTTCCCACGGGTGTGTCGGCGATGCTATGGCACCGTGTCGGCCGTCGCAACCGACGCCAGCGGGGCCGCCGCATCCGAGGAGGGGATCGAGACGCTGCAAATCCAAGGAGGTCAGCCGACACCTCCTCAACTTTGTAAGTCTCTCGCACCACCGATGCTAAGTCCAAGCCCCCGTCGGATGAGGTCGCCCCAGATGCGGTCGAGGCGAGGGCGAGGCGGTGTGAGCTACACTCTCGATAGCGGGAGAAGCTCAGGCCCACTGGCATGAAAGAAGCGGGCGAGGATGTCGTGCAAGGAAGAAGAGAAAATTGTGCCTGACAGGTGGGTCGTGGGACCCACAATTGAGGATGGTGCTGGTAGCGAAACACCCCAATTTAAGTATGGTGTTTTGGAGTGGAGTCAGCTCAACTGAACTTAGAGCCATCTTAAACACACCCAATACGAGTAAAAATAACTTTGCAGCTTAGGTATGCAGTCTGAAACGTTGGCTGGAAGCCTGGAACCTGGAAGCTGAAACGATTATGGTGTTAGACTGGTTGTTAATTACTAAAGCCTACAGTACTAATTACATACATATAAGTCTTGGGCCTCACAGCTCAATGGGCCCACAGCCGTCGCCCCGCCTGCCCACCCCCTAGAGCCGGCCCTAGTTTGACCTCTTTATCATCTATTCTTCCATTTGCGCGATCGGCCGCGAAGGAGGTGTTGAAGCTTCAGCGCGATGCTGAGGTCACCTCTGTTGGTCTTGCCATGGAGGTCGCAGAGGGAAAGACGTGGCTGGAGGAGGTGACGACAGGTAAGACTGTTCACCAGCCTTCTGCTAAGGCCAGTCTCAGTGTCAGTTTCACAGACACTGTTACCAAGACTGACACATCATCTTTTCAATAGGATGAAAAAATTACTCTCAGTGCACAATTTCATATGCATAGTGCATTATCTAAGTTTCAAATTGTGTTGTGATCAATTGTGTCATTGAAACTATGTAGCCTTTTGTACGGTTGGACAAGGTGGCATTTCAATTAACTTCAAAATTTATACAATACTAAATGTTTATTCACATATATGAATGCGATTAAAGCCATTTTATCTCAAAGTTGTACATACACTTTGATGGAGGTTTGTTCCGAATATTTTATATTTTTTAGTAACACATCGGATCGCTAAAAAACTGATGAGGTAAATAAGAAAAATGGAATAAGAAAAATGAAGGGGTCTCTCTTGCGTCGCGTCCCTGTGTCGTCTCCTAGGCATTTTATCGAGTGCCTTGACTGTAAGAACATGGCACAGAGCGCTTCTGGCCGGAGTTCATAATCCGTGGTTCGTCTGAACTCTGGCCCTCAATCCGTGGATGGATGCCTGATCCTCACTCCATGGATGGCCTCACTAATCAACAACAAAACCAAACTAATCACTATCTGTGTGTTTTTCTGCTGAATTATCTCGAATCAGAGAACTGAACCATCGATTTACCGCAGAGAAAATTCACATCTGCACGTGGATACAATGATTCTTGCGGAAACTAGACACGGCTCGTCTCGAACCAGATAACTAAATTAAGTCCTCCCGATTTGCCGCGGAGAAGGTTCGCATCCGCACGTGAATGCAGCGATTCTCGTTGAAACTCAACACCTGCTTGGCGAGTGGTGAGGAGGGATCTTGTGAACTGGGATGCCGAGCAATTTAGCACGCGAGCGCAACAGATGGGGTGCTGCGCGGGAGCGAGTAGGACGCCATACATAATCTCCGCCGCGGAAGTGATGAAACGCGAACCCGCCTCAATGGAGTGTCGTGCAGTAATGGATGTCTTGGTAACCGTAGCGAGCTCGTGTCGTCACCATGAAACGGTGATATCCTCTCTCCTCAATAATTTGGTGCCATGTCATCAGTTTTGCCTATGTGGCATCAAATTTATTGCTCATGGCACTAGCACTGAGACTGGTCTAAGCGCTTAATCGATCCTGTGCTATCAGCATGTATCCATACTGTCGTCGATTTCTTGGGCAGGCTTTAAGAAGGCAAACTGGTTTAGGGGGCGAAAGTGAAAGAGGGACTGGATCGGAGCAGGAGCTTTTGGTGTCATCCGAGAATCTCACAACGATGAGCGACGAGCACGAGAAGCTAAGCCGCGCTGTGGAGTTAATCCTCGATGGACTGCAGATGAACACCGGGCAAAGCTCCAGTTTGCTTTTCACTGGCGTGTGCTCCGTATCCTCGCCAGGTTTCGAGGCCTGGTGTCTGGTGGCCTGTTCTTCGAGATGCGGCGGTTGCTCGTGGTTCTCTACTCGCACTATGAGGACATCGTTCAGTATGAGGCATTGAGTCAGGGGTTTTGCACCCGTGTACCCCGATGCCGAACTGAAGGAGAACGAGAAGAGAACCGCAGAGCCATTCGCAGAGCGCCTTGCTGAGGCTTCGGTAGAGGACGCCATTGCCGTGGCTATGGGGGGGGGGGGGGGGGGGGACGCCGGGGGGTCTCTGCCGTCGTGCAGTTGCGAACACATGAACAAAAGTGTTTGTGCAAATCGTTCTATCGTTTGGAGCACGCGGCCCCCTCTTGTGACTGTCATGTAGCTCAGTTTTCACCATGATGATCGCTGGATACCGCTAACCGGACAAAGGCTTACGCTTGTTTACCGATAGAAGTTAGATACCGTTAGTCGCTGGGGCGCCCATTTTCCCCGATTGGTTTGAACAAAGCTCGTACCACGTTTGTGGCATGCGATCTTCTACCGTCATGGTTAGACCAGTTGCATGCGCACTAACGAGGGCAAGTACATTAGTGTGGTCTGATAGGTTGTCCTATGCATTTACACGTAATCTTGGGTCGACGCAACAGATAACCTATATAATGAGTTGTCTGGTAAGTCGTCTGGTGGATCTATATAATTTCTTAATTTGTGCACATAAAAAAGAATATTAGGAGTTGCATGGCAACAACAACTCATACAATGGTTGTGGAGTTGTCTCATGAGGTAGTTGTTTCGTTCATGAGGTGGTTGTTTCGCGAGGCAACGACCTCTTTCTCTCTCCTTGCTCTCTCTCCTCCATATCATCAAAAATTCTATATGGCACTGCATGAGACGACCTATGGGACTGCTGATGTGTACCAATGTACTTGGTCTAACACTAGCATCCCCCAGTGAGGTCAGCGCCCTCATTTGCGGAGGGTAGACATGCCACGTGGCCTGAGAGAAAAAATCGCCCTAAGAATTGGAAGCCGCGAGATTCGCCGGCGCCTCAGCGGAACATGATCAGTCGTACTCAGGGGATTCGGAAAAAAATTTTGTGTGCGCCGTGCGCGCAGGGCTCTCCGTGTGCACCCCCTCGTGGCGTGTCGCGGTTGGATGGAGCACTAGGCCCCACGCGACACCCCACGGCTCCTCTGCTCCCTCGTGAGCGCACGGTGCTGGATCGGCTCACCCCGCCCGCACAGCTCGATGTCGCCCGGCTTGTAATCAATCGGCTCGCACCTATCCATCCAGTGTTGATATCAATTTTTGGAGCTCTCTTAAAATTACTTAATTCATACATCTAGTTCAACAAATTAGACTACATGTTCCTCAATGTTCATAGATCCTATTTGCTACTGTAAAGCCAATTTCTAGAAGCAAAGTTGCTTCGAAATAATTTTCAAAAACAGTTAAATGATGTTTGATGTTGTTTCAAACTTTACTCATATCCTCTAAGTCTGGCACCCAGAGCTGATATTAATTTTTGGAGTTCTCTTAAAATTACTTAACTCCAACATCTAACTCAACAAATGAGAGTACATGTTCACCAATATTCATAGATCCCATTTTGCTACCGTAGAGCCAAATTCTAGATGCAAAGTTGCTCAAAAATAATTTTCAAAAACAGCTAAATGATGTTGTTTCAGACTTCACCGATTCTAAATTTTCAGATCGTGAATAGTAACTTCTACTCATCAAATTTGAAGATTTAATTAAGGTGCTTAGGGACTGAGTTTAGAGTTTAGGGTTTAGGTTTAAAGTTTAGGGTTTTCGGGTTTAGGATTTTGGGTTTAAGGTTTTAGGGTTTTATGGTGCTTTAGAAGTTAACATCAGTTTCTAAACACCTCAATTAAAAGAGGTTACTATTCACAATCTGAAAATTCAGAGAATAGTAAAGTCTGAAACAACGTCAGTTAGCTGTTTTTAAAATTCATTTATGAGAAACTTTGCATCTATACGTTGGCTCCACAGTGGCAAAATGGGATCTATGACCATTGGTGAACATGTGCACTCAGATGTTGAGGTAGATATTGGAGTTAAGTAATTTAATTGAAGGTAAAAGTTGAAACTTTGTCACTATTTCAATGTGTTAACTGTAGTTCGCCCAAGTCGCGTAGCTGAGCGGGAGCGAGCCATGTTGATGCCACAGGGTCAGGGGCATGCACGAGCCTGCAAGCGCTCAAGCTGTGCGGACTCCCTCCCCTCACGGAGCTATGCAGGCGGCTCTCTCCCCTGAGCGTACCGGACACTTCAGCTAATAGCGGGAGGACACGAGGGGGTTGCGCACCAGGGCTGGGGTGCGCCCGGTGCGCACCCAATTTTTTTTCGAGGATTCAGGCCCCAACCCCTCAAAGGCGATAGGCCGTACGCCTAGGCACGTCCATGGCTTGTCTGCGTACGCCTCGCCGCAATGAGGGTGTCATTGCCTGCATATATAGATTAACAGACGGGCCGCCCGGTCCTAGCCTGATTTAGCCTGGCCTGATGCAACCCTACACTATCAGCCCGAAGCCTCTTTCGCGTCAGGCCGTGCCGGACCATCGGGTCGAAATGCTAGCTCAAGCCTGACACTATGGCCTTTTGATAGTATAGTACCGCCCCGGTAGCCCGGTTGGCCCATCACTGCTAGTGCCGAGCTAGGCACTACTTTGACCGGCTCCCGGGAGAGGGCGTGGCATGGGATGGCATGGAGGCGGTGCCCTCGGCAGAGGTGTGCGTGGCCACCAGGGAGGCGCTGCCCTCGGCCACGGCGGTGGTGGTCGGCGTAGATCCAAGAGGCGGTGCCCTCGGTGGAGTTGTGCGGGGCCACCAGTGGCAACGTCTGCCTTCAGTCCCGGCGGCGGAGGCCGGCGCCCCATCTAGGAAGCAGCGCCCCCAACCACGGAGCCCTCGATGGAGGATGGCGTGGCGGTCGCGCCTGGGCCCCTGTTGCTGAGATCTAGGCAGCGCCGCCGCCGACCATGGCGTCCATGACAGCGTAGGAGGCCACCGTCATAGGAGAAGGGTCTGGCGGATGCGGTTGGGGCAGGAGAGAGGATAAGCTAGGGTTTCTGCATTTTATATGATGTAGTGGGGCTAAGGGGGGTTGGAGTGCTCTTGTAGGCCGGGGTCGGGCCAGCATCGGGCTGGTCGTTTTTCGGGTCGTGCCCGTGTCGGGCCACCGTGCCGAGGGTGCGGCCCAGGCCTGGTTTGACTATCGTGTCGGGCTAGCCCGTGGCTCTATCCCCTTCATGTCGGGCCATGCTCGTGTTGTGATTTTTAGGGTCGCGCCCATGTCGACCCATCAGACCTAGCCCATCTGACCATCTATACCTGCATACAGGGCATGAGGCGCCACACCTATCCTTCACACTCGGCCGGAGAGAATCCTTTGTACATGGCATTAACTCTTGGCCAGTGGAAAGCCCCGGTTCCCGTTCGACCCCTTACATTCGGGGTCGAGCGCCTTCTAGAGGCCTGACCCTGCTGGCTTAGGGTCGGCGCGAAGTGGTGTCCTCTGACCCAATTTGTGGGATCGGTGAAGTGGAGGTAGTTCCTCTGACGATGGCTGTCGTCACAACCATGATTCTTCGGCTCTTCATGGACCCTTTGGCAGTAACTTAGGCCTTCAGCCTGCTTATAACTCTGCTTACCCTTATTTATTTGTCCTATACATAAATGAACTTTCTTTGAGACCGGAGGAATCTCTTCAGAATAACAATTTATCAGGAGTATCCCTAGGGCCTGGTGCACCTCCTATTCACTCTCTTTTGTTTGCAGACGACTTAATTCTTTGCGGAAAAGCTACTTTGCGGACAAACTAAAGGATATATTATACACTTTTGCCACAATTCATGTCAGACCCCTAACCTCCAAAAGTTTGCAATCTTTTTCGGTAAGAATGTTCCTAACTCCATCAAAAATCAGATCCATGGTATCTTTCCTGTCCCCTCTCTTCAACCTAATACCACGCATTTAGGTCATCCTCTTGTTTTCTCTTATAAGGATAAAAATAAGGCTTACCATTTCATTCATAACAAATTCATTGCTAAATTCAGTACTCTCAAAGCTAAGAATTTTTTATTTTTTTAAAAATCCTTTTTAAAGGAAAATTTATAAAATAACCCACCCCAATCTATATTTGCAAGAATTAGCCCTTTTGGTCGCGCCAAGCTCCGTGGCGCGACTAATAGTTGAGTCACACGACATGACGTGGCGCGACTAGTGTACACGGTGGCATTTGAAAAAGTCATAGCTGACATGGCAGATCTAGTCGCGCCACACGGCATGACGTGACTCACGAATGAGTCACGCCAGGGTCCGTGGCATGACTGGCCAGCCACCGATTCCCAACTGGGAGTTCCAGTTATCGTTTAGTCATGTTTCCTTCATCATTTTAATTAGCAAATAAGCTCCTAAATTTGTGAAATTCGAGGTGTACGATCTATAGAGTGTATACGTTCAATTGTGACTATTTGCACTCCAAACCAGGGTGGATACAATGAGAAATCTATTTTCGAAATAGGCCAAGTGTAATTGGATGAACGTATCAAATACGCTAAGTCCCGAAATGAGCTAACTAGTCAAATTTGGACCTGCTTTTTGATAAATTTTACATTAAGACCTTGGATATTTTGGACTACAAGCGAATCTTGACATTTACAGAGTATTTTGGATAAGATGTTTGTCAAGAAAAACAAAGAAATCATAATTTAAAGGAGGCTTAAAGTTGGAAAGTTGTGTTGTTTTGTACACTTGTAAAACAACACAATTTTCCAACTTTAAGCCTCATTTAAATTATGAGTTCATCATTTTTCTTAACGAATAGCTTACCCGAAATACTCTATGAACATCAAAATTCACTTGTAGTCCAAAAATGTTCAAGGTCTTAGTGTAAATTTAGCAAAAAGTTGGTCCAAAGTTGATTAGTTGACTCTTTTTTGAGACTTAGCATATTTGATGTGTCGATGTAATTACACTTAGCCTATTTCAAAAATAGATTTCTCATTGTATCCACCCTGGTTAGTCAAAATGGAGCGTATACACTTTATAGATCGTACACCTCCAATTCCACAGATTTAGGAGCTTATTTGCTAATTAAAATGATGAAGGAAACATGACTAAACGATAGCTGGAACTCCCAGTTGGGAACCGATGCCTGGCCAGTCACGCCACAGACCGTGGCGTGACTCGTTCGTGAGTCATGCCATGCCGTGTGGCGCGACTAGATCTGTCATGTCAGCTATGACTTTTTCAAATGCCACTGTGTACGCTAGTCACGCCACGTCATGTGGCGTGACTCAACTATTAGTCGCGCCACGGAGCTTGGCGCGACCAAAAAGTCTAGTTCTTGCAAATATAGTTTAGGGTGGGTTATTTTTAAAATTTACTTTAAAAAGGGTTAAAAATGCATTAACTATCTTTCAAATTCACTATTTGCATGAACAGAAACTAACACTCTTTCTTTTCATTACCTGGTATATTTGGAGGGCTAGGAATGACTGCAGATTTCAAAGAAAGCATTGGACTCACCAGCAAATTCTACATGCAGCCTCATCCCACATGAGTATCTATTTGGCTGCCATTGAATCCGCAGATCAACGTACCCCTGAGCCCCCTGGCAATTCTGATATTCTACACCCTACTCGACAACAACACCATCCAGACAATATCTCCCAATACAATCAAAACCCAGCAACCACCCAGACAACCACCTGCTTCAATCAGTTTCTTTGCATGTTACTGGAGGATCCTTTCATAGCGCCACACATGCTCCCTCCTTCTCCAAGACCTCTCTGTTTTCTTGATGCTTCTACTCAACCGGATAACGGTCTCTCTCATATGAGAAGAGCGGGTTTGGGAATATATATTTTTAATTTGCAGGTTCAACCGCCAAATTTAACATACATCAGGTTTGTCACTCATGAGACACGCAATGTCATCTATGTGGAGGCTACGGCTCTGGCTTTGGCAGCAGTTATTATTCATAGATTGGGACTCCATAATGTTGATTTCCTTTCTGATTCACTGCAGCTGGTTAACCTACTCAATTCTGAGCATCCACCAGACCTTCCGGACTGGAGAATGGCTCCCATGATACGAATGTTTCAGGACTACACTAGAGACAGGAATTCTAGTGTGCTTAAAATTGATAGGCAGTCCAATTGTATTGCAGATTCCTTAGCTCGTCTTGCTTTCTCTTCCTCTCATCTGCAATACCCTGATTATGTACCCTATTGCTCTTATGAGCAAAAAGATCTTCAGTGCCCTCTTTTGGCTGCACTGTCTTATGCACCCCTTGATTTTTCAAGGGTTCTAGCGGTATCTTGCTGCTAATTTAATGAAATGCTTGTTGTAACAAAAAACTCTACTTACCCGAGCTAAACTTTGAATATTAGACATCCTAATATTCACCAATAGGTCGAAGAGGATTTGATGTGGGTGTGACGAGTATCTTGGCCCCCTAAGTGGGTTTTGGTGGTTTAATGACACACACTTAAGTAGCTAATGATTTATCTAGTCCATGAGCAGGGATTAAAATTGTAAGTGGCATCAAGTGCAGTCCATTGACACTACAAAAAGAAAGTGATGCTACAAAGGATTCCTAAGAGGCTTTTATTTATTTTATACTTTTGAATTTGAGTCCTAGGAATGTCGTACTATCAAGAGGGTTAGGAATTGTGTCTTCCAAGAGTCGAATAAGTGCTCTAGTTGCTAAAACAGAACCTATGAGAGACACCTTTGCACCAACACTTTCACGGGGATCTTTTCTTGGGTGCTGACCTTGAGAGGCCGGAGTATCCGGGTTTACCCCGGAGTCTCCGAACTTCCCGGAGTTTCCGGGTTTGCTCCGGATACTCCGGGTCTTAAAGCCTCAACGACTATATTCTGGGTTAGGGGGGTATAAAAGCCCCTACCACCTCCTTCTTTACTCTCTCCCCTGCCATTTCGACCTGAACACTTCAGACCTCATTTACTCCCTCTTCCCCCCTTTGGCTCAAGTTTGGTGAGATTTGTTGTGGGGATTTAAGAGGGTTTGAGAGCAAGAGCTTGGAGAGTGCTAGTGAGCTGATTTCCCATCTCTAGAGCACCTCGTTCTTCGCTTGGTTGGCAAAATTCGTGTATATTACTCTTGGAGCCTTGAGCTCCTAGCCGGCTAGGCGTTGCCTTGGAGCATCCAAAGATTGTGGATGCCCAAGGAAGTTTGTATCACCCCGACTTTGAGTAAGTAACTCTAGCTTGATCTTTGTACTCGCTAGAGGGAGGAAAGTGACCTAGGTGTAAAGGTCCACCCTTTGTGGGTACCTCAACGGAGACGTAGACCTCAAGGTGTGAGGTTGAACTCTGGTAACAAATCCTTGTGTCTTGTGTGCTTGTTCTTCTTGTTGTATGCTTGTTTCGCTCTTGAGCACACATCTAGGGTTTGGTGCCGATCTACCTCGTGGTGAGGTTTCTGCAAGTTTGGATTGGATAAACAGGCTTGTCTCATCTCAGTGCTTAACCTATTTTCACAGATTTACATTTGAGCAAGTTTAATTTCTGTCGAATTTGATTCCCCCCTGACAGGTCGGAATATCCGGATATTTTCCCGGATTCTCCAGATTTCCCGGAGTATCCGGAAAAATATCTGGGAACTCCGGACCTGAATTTAACAGCTGCGAAAAAATTGTGATTTTTCAGGTTCGACTATTCACCCCCCTAGTCAACATCTTGATCCTTTCAGGGTGATATGAGGATTTTGTCATTTCCCCTTACTTTTTTTCTTAAATATGAATATAATATACTCTCTCGGTTCCAAATCATAGTTCGTAAAATGTCATTTTTTATTTTTGGTTTGCTTTATTAGAGCATATTCAAAATATGCCAAATTTTACTTGAGAAATCTTGTGTTTTGCCAACTTTTAAAAAGATATGCTAAGTGAAAAAGAGCTTATCTCCAATAGTTTGTCATAATTCACTTGCCAAACTCAGATCTAATTTAACCCTGAGACTGACTCCAATAATGAAAACCAGATCAGAAACCCATTTACCAGTTCAGTTTGCCTACAGAAAAAAGTTCTTGACCCATAAACACTCATCTCCAACAGACGACGCAGTGCAGCGCAGCATCATCTTCCCTTCCTCCTCTCGCGAGCACGTCGAGGCAAGCCGCTGCGCTACCGCGCGAGCTCCGCCGACCAGCCCGCCACCCGTGGGTGCCGTCGGCGAGCCCTATCGCAAGCGAGTTCCGTCGGCCGCCGGCGAGCTACGCCGACCGTGGGATGTAACACCCAAAAATTCCATCACTTAAAAATGCTAGCAACAATTAGAATTTTATTTCTAAGGGTTAATAAATTTGAATAATTAAATTTGCCTTTAATATATGAAATGATAATTAATTAATTTAGAAATACCAAGTGATTGTGCATCATGTTGAATGCATGGGTTTTTGATTGATTGAGTGGTTAAAAGTTTGTTTAAAAATTAAAAAAAAGGTTTTGAGTCAAAATTTAAAAAGGAAATAAAAGAAAAGGAATTGGAAAAAAAGGAAGAAAAAACCAAAACAGACCCTCACCCATTCCCTCTTTCCAGCCCAGCCCAGCCTGTCTTTTTCTTTTTTCCTTTTTACCGCGCGGCCCAACCAAGCCCCAGCCCATGAAACAATGCGACCCACCTAACTCGGCCCGACCCCGCTAACCCTCTCTCTCTCTCTCTCACGCCGCCGACGGGTGGGGCCCACCGTCGGGGCCATCTTCAAGCTCCGCCCGCCCGCTCCCACCTCCCCTCGGCCGCGCCGGCCGCCCGATGCCCGCGCCCCTCGCCTCCCCGCGCCTCCTCCTCTTCTCCTTTAGTGCACCGCGCACTCACCCGGCGCCGCCCAGCCCCTTCCCCTTCTTCTCCCTCCTGTAACGGCCGCGCACCAAGGTCTCCACCGAGCCTTAATGGCGGCCGCCGGCGTGCCGCCGTCCACCGCCTTGCCGCGCGTCCTCCCCTCCCCTCTCCACCTATAAAAGCCTCCCCGAGCATCTCTCCACCTCGCATCGCTCACTCGATCTCTTCTTCTCCTCTGCACCGCCGCCCCAAGGAAGCCCGCCGGAGCAGGAGTCCGCCGGCCGCACCTCGCCGCCGATCTGCACCACCAGCACCTCTTCCTCCCCTTCAAGTAGCTCGGTGAAACCCCCTGTCCTCCCTCTTTGTTTTGGTGTCTTCACCCTGTTGATTAGTGCACCGTAGCGCCTTTTAGCATCTCCGACGAGATGGCCGGCGAGCCCGCCGCCGCCGGACAGCGCTGCCGCCTCCTGGAGTTCAACCCGCCGCCGCCCTTTTGCCTGCAGACAACCGCAATCGCCCGATCTGAGCCAACGGCTCAGATCAGATCTAGCCGCCAGGTCAAACCGAGCCTTACCGGTCAATTTAGGGTTGCGCCGGCAAAATTTCTAAAGAGTCCCCGACGTTTTCGGTAATTACAAGCCGGTCCTTCCACCATACAAAATCCACACAAGGTTAGCCCCCCGGTTTTTATAAACAAGCCCTTGGCCTTTCAAAAATGTTCACCCGTTCCAAGGCTCACATTTTTGCACCAAGGACCACTAGTTTATACCTATAATTATGTTTTAGCCCCTGGATTTTTATGGAAAAACCCCTAAGGATCATTTTCTTTTACAAAATAGTCCCTAGAATTTGTTTTAATCATAACTTTTCCGTCCTAGCTCCATTTTAGGCGTTTTTGGTGTCCACGCGATCGTCTCAACAAGCACGTTAGTTATAGAAGCTTGTATTAGACTTTTAGCAATGTTTGATGTACTGTTTTATTTATTGTTTGTTTTCTTGTGTGATAGTAGAGGACGTGCCGTTCGAAGTTGAGCAGGAGCAAACTTTCGAAGAGGTTGAGCCACAGTTTTTAGAAGAAGAAGGCAAGTGGATTCCCCCCTGCATACTCTTTTTGTCCTAATAACATGCATATTATCGCACTTTAAATTTTAATCGTTATGCATAAATTTTGATGGGAAATGCCTATTAAGGAAATGACTAGATTTTAATCCTTATACCTTGCAAACCATGTTTTAAATAAATGTTTGGGTAGATAAATGCTTAGATGCTATACTTTGGGAATGGAATTTAACTTTACAAAATTTTGGGATTAAAATGAAATTGGTGTTTATGATAATTCAAGAGCATATAAATTAAAAACATGGAGAACCACCCAGAAAACAAAGGCAACCACGGTCCACATGGCTCGGCTTAGCCAATTAATTAGGAGTGTAAATTATCTAATAGCCCTTGTCCGGAAGGAACACAGGGGGCTCCGGGTTGCAGGGGTATAGCCCGGTCCTTTTGGGGTAGTAGCCTTTGCTAAGGTGCTGACCACTAGGGAGGGTTATGGTCCACCCTGAGCTGTAACTGTCGTGGGATATTGATGTTTGCACGCCTTTGTAAAGGCTTCGTAGTGAACCCCTAGCCACTCACCTCGGAAGTGTTTAAGGGCTTTGCAAACCCGGGCAATATGGGGAACACGAACTGTGGGTAAAGTGTACAACCTCTGCAGAGTGAAAACTGATCGATCAGCCGTGCTCACGGTCAAGAGCGGCTTGGACCCTCACATGATAGTTAACTAGAAATGGATTTCAAATTGTGGTTTACTTATGATTTGGAGGAATAGTCTTGAAAAAGCTAAGTTTTGGGTTGGTATACACTTACACTTAGTAAATAGGTGCTTGCTAATAAAATTTGACCAACTTAAAATGCTTACCGCTGAAAACCCTAGCCTACCCTTGATAGCTTTGCATATTCCCCCACGGGCTGAGTACCAACCATAAGTGTACTCACCCTTGCCATATGTGTTCAGTTGAGGATGCTGGAGCAGAGTTCTTCGACAAGTTCGATGGATTCTGAGGCTCGCGTTACCCCCAGTCAGGAGCTGGTGAAGTTGGAGACGATGTTTCATCGTCTAGCTATCGATGTTCGTGTTAAGACCTTCGAGTCTATCGATGAGTGTAATAAGTTAATAAACCTCTCTATGTACGTTTTGAGCATTGTACTATGATATTACACTCATTTGTCTATCATATGTGTGAAATTGTGATTATGGCACACGTATGAGATGCATTCGGTTTTCTTCGGAAAACGGGTGTGACAGAGTGGTATCAGAGCAATGCTGACTGTAGGACGCAGCCTTAGATAGAAATGGTCGAAATAAGGACATTATCTAGAAAGACATTTCAGCTCCCTCATTCAAAAAAAATCCCCTAAATACACTTAAAAATCTATCTTATTTGCTTTTGGTTAAAATTTTGTCCCCTTTATTGTTTTATTCTGCTCTGAGTTCAGTTTTCATCTCATAGATGGCTAGGACTCAGCCGTTTGGAGAGCAGCTGCCCCCTCCTGTCCATCCTGAGGAGGAACCGGAGGACCCGTACTTCTTCGTTGAGGCAGAAGATGGAGCGATCCTGGAAGTTTACTCTGATGGAGAGTTAGGATCTCCGCGAGCTCTGCCTTCCCCGCCAGCAGAGGAGGTGCCGCCACCACCGCCCCCGCCACACCGGCGCCTCCCCGTCGCTCCCGAGGATCCCGCACCCGCCTGCCGCGGAAGGAGATCCAAACGACTCTGGCGACGACACCGAGGATAGTGAGGCGACAGAGGATGACAACGAGGAGAGGGGCGACGCTTACTACGAGGGACCTCGCGAGGGAGACCCGTACTGCATCATGCACTCGTCCGAGGTGGCACTTGGCTACTTCCCTTGGTTGCTGCGGAACACTCTACTGGAGCTGGGGAACACCGTGTACCCCATGTACGTCACCCACAGCTGGAACGAACCGCCACTGGGCACCTACTACATGACCAGGGTCCACATCAGGGTGCGCAACCATGCCGGAGGAGGTTATATCTCGCGCACGACACATGATTCTACTACACCTCACTCTACCTACCAGCATCCGTCGCCAATGCCGCCAGAGGGCCTTGTTCTCTCTTCGTTTCGGCATGACCAGGAGTTGAGCCTCGCCGACTACCGCCACATCCCTCGTCGTACCCGGGCACCGACGACGGTGGTACCACCGACCGGCTCCGAGGACCCACGCCCCACATTCTTGCCCAGTCACGCAGCCGCCAACACCGACCCGGAGGGTGCTACGTCCGAGCCGGAGCGACCCACGGTGAGCCGAAGGACACCACGCCGAGATTGCTCGCGGGAGGCCGAGCGTGACGGTAGGGAGCCACCCTCCCCCCCCGACGAGACCCCTTTCCCCGGCGAGTCACCACCCCGCAAGAGGCTTCGTTACGCTCTTCGTCGCTACCACAGGTCTTCTGGGTTAGGATGCCACCTTGAGTTGAGATCGTTAGACCCGTCCCTGCGAGGACGTAATCGTTGTAATAATGCTTGTTGGTTGAAAACATGGTTGATTTGGGTCTTTGCTTGACTGAAATGCTTTGTGGTGTGATGGCCGCATATGCATTAATAAAATAATTAAGTTTAAATTTAATCTTAGCCCCTTTCTCTCTTACTCATGTTTATCGATACTGCTCTTTATCTGAAATGACTTTCTCTAACAATCAGATGGTAAACACCAGGTCCGGAGGTGGACAGGACGTACCGCCCGTGATACGTGCTCACATCGCCAATCAGCAGAATCCCACCCGCCTCCACCTCAGGGATTAGCAATGGATCCAACCATGCAGCAGTTCTTCACGGCACAGATGCAGTTGATTCAGGATCTTACTGCCACTGTCCAGAACCTGCAGGCACAGCAAAACAATCCGCCACCACAAGGACCTCCACCACCTCCACCAGTCAACAAACACAGAGAGTTTATGAGCCACCATCCACCTACCTACTCCCACTCAGTGGATCCTCTTGACGCTGATGATTGGCTCAAGACTATCAATAAGAAGCTGAACATCACTCAGTGCAATGACCGAGAGAAAGTCCTGTACGCCTCAGACGCTTAGAGGGTGTCGCACCGATTGGTGGGATGCCTACACCGTAGCACATGCCGCCGACACTATCACCCGGGCAGAGTTCCGGGAAGCTTTCCGTACTCACCACATCCCGTCCGGAATAATAAAATAGAAGCGAAGGAGTTTCTCGCTCCGAAGCAAGGCAGCATGTCCGTCGGCCGAGTATCGGGACAAGTTCACCCAACCTGCCGTCTCGTATGCTCCGGATGAAGTGGATACCGACCCGAAGAGGCAGAACGATTTCCGGATGGTCTCATAGGGCCACTAAACTATCACCTCCGCGAGCCACGCTTTCCCCAACTTCCGGACCCTATTAGACAAGGCTACCCGGTCTTGAAAGCAAGCGTAGAGAACTTGGAGACCGGAAACGCAAGTTCCAAAACCAAGGGCACCTAGCGACAACACACGACCCCGCTACAATGCACCACGAATCCTTAGTTCCGCTCGAGAGGATATAGTGGAAATTTTCAACGAACCAATCATTCCAAGGCGTTCATCCCCGAGCCCCGGCGCTTCCATCACAGACTCCTCGTGCCCCAACCATACAGAAAGAGAGTCGCCCGAACAATGCCCCGTGTGCTCCGTTGAGAAACACCGCACCGGTCCGGCCTAGTGGATGCTTCAAGTGCGGAGAGTTAGAGCATTATGCCAATAATTGTCCCAAGTGTGGAATGCAAACCCACGGAAGGGCAATGGTCGAAGCCCCGGCGCCCATCCTCTCAGGTTCACACTGGGAATTCTACTCCTCAGGGCAGCGAGGCTCAACAAAACTTTGTGCGTGGGAAAGTAAACCACGTGACGATTGAGAGCACACAGGAAGCTCTCGAGGTCGTGCTTGGTACGTTCCTTGTCAATCTCCGAACCCGCATCCGTTTTATTCGATTCCGCAGCATCACATTCATTTGTTACCAATCAATTTGTGGAAAATATAGCTTGCCCATGAGCCTTATGAAGACACCATTACTAGTTACTCCCCGAGCGTGAAATGAAACGACACATATGTCCACGGTGAACCTTAAACTTAATGAGATAGAATTTCTAGCCGACCTAGTAGTTTTAAAATCCCGGGGAATAGATGTAATACTTGGAATGGATTGGTTACGCAAACATGACGGGGTGATTCACCGTCGCAAGAGATCGGTGGTTTTAACTAGCCCACAAGGAAATAAATTGAGTTCAAAGTGGATAACTCATCCGAAGAACAAGGAACAAGTGAATTCAAGCAAAGGGCAAATCCTTAGAAGAAATCAAAGTTGTGAACGAGTATCCCGACGTATTTCCGCATGAGTTACCGTGCATGCCGCCCGACCGCGACATTGAATTCAAAGCATTGAACTTTTACCCGGTACCGCTCCTATTTATAAAAGACCATATGGAATGAATGTTAAGGATTTGGCCGAATTAAAGAAACAAATAGATGAGTTGCTTAGTAAAGGTTACATCCGACCTATTCGTCACCTTGGGGGTCTCCCATTCTCTTTGTTGATAAGAAAGATGGTACTAGAAGAATGTGCATAGATTATCGTCCCCTTAATGATGTTACCATCAAGAATAAATACCCCTTACCCAGGATTGGAGATTTGTTCGATCAGATGAAAGGTGCTAAAATATTCTCCAAGATCGATCTACGATCCCGGTACCATCAACTGAAAATCCGATTAGAGAACATTCCCAAAACTCGCTTTCACATCTAGATATGGCTTATACGAGTTCACGTTATCCTTTTGGATCGACAAATGCACCAAAGATACTTCATGTATCCGATGAATAAAGTATTCATGGAGTACCTTGATAGGTTTGTGGTAGTTTTCATCGATGACATTCGGTGTTCTCCCGAACGAAGAAGAGCATGAAGAACACCCGAGACTCGTGCCGAAGAAACTACGAGAACATCAGTTATATGCCAAATTCAGCAAATGTGATTTTTGGCTAAAGGAAGTTTCCTTCCCTGGGTATATTATCACAGAGGGTGGAATAGCGGTAGACCCGAGTAAGGTGAAGGCTGTACTAGATTGGAATCCGCCTAAGAATGTGGCTGAGATCAGAAGTTTCCTTGGATTGACAGGTTATTACCGTCGATTCATCGAAGGATTCTTGAAGATTGTAAAACCTCTCACCTCATTGTTAGAAAAAGGAAAGGAATTTAAGTGGGATGCCAAGTGCGAGGATAGTTTTGAGGAACTAAAGAAGAGATTAACCACAGCTCATGTACTAATAATGCCAGATATTCACAAGGGCTTTGATGTGTATTGTGACGCTTCACTTCAAGGTCTTGGCCGTGTATTGATGCACGAGGGAAAAGTGATTGCTTATGCTTCTAGGCAATTGAGAAAACATGAGCAAAATTACCCCACTCACGATTTGGAGTTGGCTACCATTTTGCACGCTCTAAAAATTTGGAGGTAATATATGATCGGAAATAGGTGTCGCATCTTCACTGACCATAAGAGCTTGAAGTACATCTTCACCCGAAGGATCTAAATCTCGCACGGCGTAGATGGTTGGAATTAATCAAAGACTATGATCCGGACATTCAGCATCACCCCGCAAGGCAAACGTTGTGGCGGATGCCTTGAGTAGGAAAAGTCGTGCAAACGCACCGTAGCTCATGTGATGCCTCAAGAGTTGTGTTGGGAGATGACACGCCTCAACTGGGAATTGTCGCCCGCAGTGAAACTATGACGTTGGAAGTAGAATCTACACTTGAACAAGAAATCGTGAAGGGTCAAATGGAGATGAGAAGATTAAGGAGTATGGACTGTTGATTGATGCTGGCAAGGTTCCAGATTTCAAAAGGGATGACCAAGGAACTATTTGGTTCAGGAATAGAATCTGTGTGCCCGAAATTGTCCATCTCCGAGAAACTATACTAAAAGAAGCACATGACTCTGCCTATTCAATTCATCCCGAAAGCACCAAGATGTATCAAGATTTAAAGCACAAATATTGGTGGTATGGAATGAAAAAAGATGTTGCTGCTTATGTAGCTCTATGTGACATATGCCAGAAAGTAAAAGCAGAATACCAGAGACCGGCAGGTTTGCTTCAACCATTGAAAGTACCCGAATGGAAATGGGAAGAAATATGCATGGATTTTATTGTGGGATTGCCACGTACCCGTGATGGATATGACTCCATATGGGTCATTGTGGATAGGTTAACCAAGGTTGCTCACTTTATACCTGTCAAAACTACTTACACCAGAGCCAAGTTGCGTAACCGTATATGTCCAGAATTGTATGCTTACATGGAGTTCCAAAGAGGATAGTATCTGACCGTGGGACACAGTTTACATCACGTTTCTGGGGAAAGCTACATGAATCAATGGATACAACTTTAGTTCTGCGTATCATCCACAAACAGATGGTCAAACCGAAAGGACAAATCAAATCCTAGAGGATATGCTTAGGGCATATGTGCCTTAAAGCATGGAGGTAGCTGGGATAAAAGTTTGCCACGCAGAGTTTGCCTACAATAACAGCTACCAAACCAGCCTTAAGATGGCTCCTTTTGAAGCCTTATACAGGAGAAAGTGTAGAACACCATTGTACTGGAATCAAACAGGGGAGAGTCAACTTTTTGGACCAGACATTATAAAAGAAGATGAAAGACAAGTTGAGATAATTTGGAAAAATCTCAAGACTGCTCAGTCACGACAAAAGAGTTACGCTGATCCCAAAAGGAGAGAAGTTGTGTTTGAAGTAGGAGATTATGTGTATCTCAGAGTATCACCCATTAGAGGTCTACGAATATTCAAGATTAGAGGGAAGTTGTCACCACGATTCATTGGACCTTTTAAGATCTTAGAAAGAAAGGGAGAAGTTGCCTATCAATTAGAACTCCCGACTCGATTGTCGATGTACATGATGTGTTTCATGTATCTCACCAAGAAGTGTTCAAGTGAGACTAAAGTAGACCACCTACCTTTGGAAGATCTTGATGTGAAGGATGATCTAACCTATAAGGAACACCCTATCAAAATTCTAGACACATCACAAAGAATTACCCGAAGCGAGTCATTAAAATGTGCAAAGTCCAATGGAGTCACCACTCAGAGGAAGAAGCTACTTGGGAAAGAGAAGATGAGCTTATGGCAGAATTTCCTCAGTTGTTTCCCAATCTTCCTGAATCTCGAGGACGAGATTCTCTTTAAGGGGGTAGGATTTGTAACACCCAAAAATTCCATCACTTAAAAATGCTAGCAACAATTAGAATTTTATTTCTAAGGGTTAATAAATTTGAATAACTAAATTTGCCTTTAATATATGAAATGATAATTAATTAATTTAGAAATACCAAGTGATTGTGCATCATGTTGAATGCATGAGTTTTTGATTGATTGAGTGGTTAAAAGTTTGTTTAAAAATTTTAAAAAAGGTTTTGAGTCAAAATTTAAAAAGGAAATAAAAGAAAAGGAATTGGAAAAAAAAGAAGAAAAAAAAACAAAACAGTCCCTCACCCATTCCCTCTTTCCCGGCCCCCCTCTGTCTTTTTTTTTTTCCTTTTTTACCGCGCGGCCCAACCAAGCCCCGCCCCATGAAACAATGCGACCCACCTAACTCGGCCCACCCCGCTAACCCCTCTCTCTCTCACGCCGCCGAGGTGGGACCCACCTGTCGGTGGCCATCTTCAAGCTCCGGCCCGCCCGCTCCACCTCCCCGGCCGCGCCGCCGCCCGATGCCCGCGCCCCTCGCCCCCCCGCGCCTCCTCCTCTTCTCCTTTAGTGCGCCGCGCACTCACCCGCGCGCCGCCCCCCCCTTCCCCCCTTCTTCTCCCTCCCCGTAACCCGCCGCGCACCCAAGGTCTCCACCGAGCCTTAATGGCGGCCGCGCGTGCCGCCGTCCACCGCCTTGCCGCGCGTCCTCCCCTCCCCCTCTCCACCTATAAAAGCCTCCCCGAGCATCTCTCCACCTCGCATCGCTCACTCGATCTCTTCTTCTCCCCTCTACACCGCCGCCCCCAAGGAAGCCCGCCGGAGCAGAGCCGCCGCCGCACCTCGCCGCCGATCCGCACCACCCGCCGCCTCTTCCTCCCCCTTCAAGTAGCTCGGTGAAACCCCCCGTCCCTCCCCTCTTTGTTTTGGTGTCTTCACCCCCGTTGATTAGTGCACCGTAGCGCCTTTTAGCATCTCCGACGAGATGGCCGGCGAGCCCGCCGCCGCCGGACAGCGCTGCCGCCTCCTGGAGTTCAACCCGCCGCCGCCCTTTTGCCTGCAGACAACCGCAACCGCCCGATCTGAGCCAACGACTTAGATCAGATCTAGCCGCCAGGTCAAACCGAGCCTTACCGGTCAATTTAGGGTTGCGCCGGAAAAATTTCTAAAGAGTCCCTGACGTTTTCAGTAATTACAAGCCGGTCCTTCCACCATACAAAATCCACACAGTTTAGCCCCTAGTTTTTATAAACAAGCCCTTGGCCTTTCAAAAATGTTCACCCGCAGTCCAAGGCTCACACTTTTGCACCAAGGACCTCTAGTTTGTACCTATAATTATGTTTAGCCCCTGGATTTTTATGGAAAAACCCCTAAGGATCATTTTCTTTTACAAAATAGTCCCTAGAATTTGTTTTAATCATAACTTTTCCGTCCTAGCTCCGTTTTAGGCGTTTTTGGTGTCCACGCGATCGTCTCAACAAGCACGTTAGTTATAGAAGCTTGTATTAGACTTTTAGCAATGTTTGATGTACTGTTTTATTTATTGTTTGTTTTCTTGTGTGATCGTAGAGGACGTGCCGTTCGAAGTTGAGTAGGAGCAAACTTTCGAAGAGGTTGAGCCACAGTTTTTAGAAGAAGAAGGCAAGTGGATTCCCCCCTGCATACTCTTTTTGTCCTAATAACATGCATATTATCACACTTTAAATTTTAATCGTTATGCATAAATTTTGATGGGAAATGCCTATTAAGGAAATGACTAGATTTTAATCCTTATACCTTGCAAACCTTGTTTTAAATAAATGTTTGGGTAGATAAATGCTTAGATGCTATACTTTGGGAATGGAATTTAACTTTACAAAATTTTGGGATTAAAATGAAATTGGTGTTTATGATAATTCAAGAGCATATAAATTAAAAACATGGAGAACCACCCAGGAAAACAGTGCAACCACAGTCCACATGGCTCTGGCTTAGCCAATTAATTAGGAGTGTAAATTATCTAATAGCCCTTGTCCGGAAGGAACACAGGGGCTCCGGGTTGCAGGGGTATAGCCCGGTCCTTTTGGGGTAGTAGCCTTTGCTAAGGTGCTGACCACTAGGGAGGGTTATGGTGCACCCTGAGCTGTAACTGTCATGGGATATTGATGTTTGCACGCCTTTGTAAAGGCTTCGTAGTGAACCCCTAGCCACTCACCTCGGAAGTGTTTAAGGGCTTTGCAAACCCGGGCAATATGGGGAACACGAACTGTGGGTAAAGTGTACAACCTGCGCAGTGAAAGGCGATCGATCAGCCGTGCTCACGGTCAAGAGCGGCTTGGACCCTCACATGATAGTTAACTAGAAATGGATTTCAAATTGTGGTTTACTTATGATTTGGAGGAATAGTCTTGAAAAAGCTAAGTTTTGGGTTGGTATACACTTACACTTAGTAAATAGGTGCTTGCTAATAAAATTTGACCAACTTAAAATGCTTACCGCTGAAAACCCTAGCCTACCCTTGATAGCTTTGCATATTCCCCCACGGGGCCGAGTACCAACCATAAGTGTACTCACCCTTGCCATATGTGTTCGGTTGAGGATGCTTTGGAGCGAGTTCTTCGACAAGTTCGATGGATTACGAGGCTCGCGTTACCCCCGGTCGGGGAGGCTGGTGAAGTTGGAGACGATGTTTCATCGTCTAGCTATCGATGTTCGTGTTAAGACCTTCGAGTCTATCGATGAGTGTAATAAGTTAATAAACCTCTCTATGTACGTTTTGAGCATTGTACTATGATATTACACTCATTTGTCTATCATATGTGTGAAATTGTGATTATGGCACACGTATGAGATGCATTCGGTTTTCTTCGGAAAACGGGTGTGACATGGGAGCCGCTGGCAAGCCTCGCCGCGCGCGAGTTCTAGCGACCGGGGGCGCCGCACGTGAGCTCTGCCGACCGCTGGAGCCGGCCGGCGATGGCGAGCACGGCCGGGCGCCGCGGCGCCGCACGCGAGCTACGCCGGCCGCGGGTGTGGCCGGCGAGCACCGTAGGGGGAATCACGCTTGGGGAGCTCGTGCTAGCTTGCTCAGCTCGGGGCGCGAAGCGGCAAATGCGTTGGGAGGAGAAAGAGTGCGCATTTGTGGGTCACAGTTTGTTGGAAAGTGTTTTTTCAATGCAAATATACTGTGACAGCTCATTTTTGGATTGGGTCAACTTGTTGGAGTTAGTTTGACAGAGAAACAAAATTATGTTTTAGTTTGCTAAACTGTTGATGACGCTCTTAATAATTTTTTTGAAATTAATTTAAATTTGACTATATTTATACAATCTTTAATAAAATGAGGGATCAAAAATAAAAATAAAAATGTCAAATGATGTAATTTTAGAATCTTGAAACGGAGGGAGTAGAGTTTAGAGTCGTACTGTAGAGCAAATTTTGTAGCCAAAGTTTTAAGTTTTACCACCAAAATTTGGTTCCGGCAAAAAACAGCAGAACTGCTGCGTAAAACCTGAGGCCCATTATCAGAAATTCAGAATCCAAAACCCGCGAAACCCTAGTTGGTCCCGCAGCGGCGATGGCGACCGGCGGCGACAAGCCCCCGTCCCTCGACGCCGACGTCGACATGGCCGACCTTGCCTCCCTCGACGCCCCGGCGGCCTCATCCGCCGCTGCGGCTGGCGCCCCGTCCACTCGCTTCCGCCCCAAGGCCAAGGGCAAGCCCAAGTCGAAGCCCGAAGCCCCCAGGCCCGTACCGGTGGCTGTGCCCAAACCGGAGCCGGAGCTAGTGCCAGTGCCAGAGCCGCCGGCGGCGGCGGACCCGGAGCCCGAGGCCGCCACCGCCGCGCTGCTGGAGGATGATCGCGTGGACGCTATGGAGGTGGACGGGGCGGGGGACTCTGCTGGTGTTGGTGAGCAGGCGGAGGCGGTGGAGGAGGAGGAGGAAGACTTCGTGGTGCGCGAGATCGATGTGTACTACACCCCCAAACCCTTCGATGACGACACCATGGTAATGTCCAGTGGAACCCCGTCCCTTACTGGTTGCATCGGGTAATCGATCGTTTGAGGAATATGATGGCTCCAACTTTGACGGTCTGTGTAATTGCAACATTGGGAGGAGGGCGCATGCTGTACATACCCCTTGTCTCTTATCTTTGCTTTGCCTAATCATAGGCTCTACTTCTACTGATTTTTTTTTATCTAAGCACTGGATTAGTTCGTGAGTTTCTTTGAAATTAACCGATTCCTGCTCTGCTGAGTTTAGATTGTTTGAAATAAACTGTAATAAACTTTAGACTGGATTGTGTGAAACTGAGTGGCTTGTCGAATTGGATAATTCTGCTGGTTGTTGTGGCAATTTAATTTAGTTTTTCAGTATTGCACTTTAGATTGGAGTATGTCAAACAAAATGCCAAATTTAATTGGATCATTCTGTTGGGTTTCGGCAAGTTCATTTACTCATCTTTGCATGTTTATCTTTGGCCAATCCTAGTGGAAAATCCATTTTTTTGTTTCCAAGAGTGCCACATCAACAAAATAGAAATGAAATAGTTGTGAAGCTCCTACAATGCATTGTTTCATCTTCGCAATTTCTTAGGCTCCCATGGCATTTGATTCTATGACTTGTCAATAATTGGAAACCTTGTATTGGTGGTTTCATCTAGAGGAAACTGGTTCCATTTCTCTCTCTTTAACTTCTTCGCCACATCATAAAAAATCCTAGGTGGCATGCAATTTAATGAAAATGGAACTCCTATTGGGAGTGGCCTTACGTGATAACCATGTTGGGCCACCTAACCAATCATGCTCTAAGCTATTTGTCTCCTCATCTTTGTATGCCCATGCAGTCATTATTCAGAATCAATGGCATCATATAAACTTGTTATAATAAGACTTTTATAAATTTTGATTATAATCTTCATGCTGTTTATTCTAGATTGTGGTAAAACAAAAATGTAGTTGTGCTAAGCATCTGCATATGTCAAATTAGCTGAGCAATTAGGCCCCCTTAAAATGTTTACAAATGACTATGGTAGGTTTATTTCTTATATCTGCCCTGTACATCCAGGAGTTGTTTGTTTCTTCTTCATGTTGTTTTTAACTATATAAATCCATTTCTATTCTGCAAATTGTGTTTCAATTAATATTTGTTTTGTTTATAATCTGTACCGCAGCTGTACATTATGCAATATCCCCTGAGGCCATGTTGGCGCCCGTACGAGTTAAATGATATATGTGAAGAGGTACATCCCTAATCACATATATTCTTTTGCTGTTGTGAATTTTTATTATCTAAAAATGTCTTAATCAGCAAAAGGATTATGAATATATCAGGTTCGCGTGAAGCCATTGAGTTCAGAAGTTGAAGTTGATTTGAGTGTTGATACACAGAGTGAAAATTATGACCAAGAGGCACTTTTGAGACTGACAAAGCAGGTGAGTCTCTTAATAATCTTGTAAAATCACATGACCCATTATTTAAATGTACTTATTAGCTCTGTGATACCCTTAGGCAGAGTTGAATTTGTTTTCACTTGTTGGCTTAATCTGATCAGTGTTGATGAAATTATCATATTTTTTATGTTTAATGTTTTGATACTTCTCTGCGTAATGATTGGTTTACTAAATGTGCATGTGCACCCTAGTTTTGTTGTTTTTATGACAAAGCTAACCCCAGTTTGTCCACCATTGTCAGTTGTAAATGATGTGCTGCAGTGGTCTTCTGGGGCTCGAGGAGTTTCTTACCTCCTCGCCCAAGCACCTGCAGTCACCTAGTGTGTAGCCAACTAGCCATGTGCTCTCGGTCAGGTCAGGCTAAGAGTTTGTTATAGGTGATTGTATTGTATTTGTATTTAGGGCGGGTTACAGGCCATGTTCTCTGTAACACTCAGGGGCTCTATACCCCTCTCTTCTTCTTAATATATCGACGCGCAGCTCTCCTGCGCGTTCGAGAAAAACAGTTTTGCTTTTTTTATGAAGAACATAAATTCTTTTGCTGTGACTATGTTTTTACTGGTTCGTGTGTCCCCTGCTTTTTGTGGTCATTGTGATTAAGTTTGAACTTTCTACTTGTTGTTTATACAAAATAACATCTAACCGCTGGGTGTTTGTTTTTCTACTGTATAATCTCTGGTTGGCATAATGTGAAGTATGACAGGGTTTAGATCCGGCTGCAGCATAGAGCTAGAGATGAAGATTAGCTTTGTTGTGCAGTAATATAGGATAAGAATCACTTCTTGTCTTGTTGGATTGTGTTTTTTTAATGATCCTTCATTTCGTGCATTGATGAATTTTTACTTGCTTTTAATCATGAATAATCTTTTGCGATACTCTGTGGAAATATATGACCTGCATGGCTGCATCGCATGGGTTAGTGATAGTATGATTTTGTTACTTCAGGGCCAGTTTAGCATACCTGTGCGTGCTGCATAATCTACATACCGTTGTTCTATGATTTATTGTTCATATCAGTTCTGATGAAGGGAGTCAATAAGCTTGGTAGCCAACATAAAACCCAACCACTTTTATGAAGACAGACCAAAAAAATAACCAATAGTGAACTAATGTTTTTTTGCGAAAAGCTACTATTGTACTAAATGTGAAAAGCTTTTTATAGTTAGATGGCTGTGGAGATATTTGGGTATCATATTTTGAAGTACATTATGGCAAAAGAAGACATCATTCTTATGTCAAATAACTTTGGTTACTAGTGCTAAACTAGAAGGCGACAAATATTACAAATATTTGCTAAAAGAAGAGAAAGAGTACTACACACCAACACTGCCCTTTTGGTTTGTACTTGTTGGAGTATAAGTGAATTGTGCCCACCTTTCCTCAATAGCTTAAGCTTTTGGGTTGAACTGGTTGGTGCATGCAACTCAATAGTACTACTTTTTGTTCTATGCAGCTCTTGTCACAAATACTTGACACTTTGCACATGCATGCATCTGAATTTTGTCTGTTTTGACGTTTAATATCTTTTAAGATATTTAGGTAGGAAAAATGATTATAATTTTTTTTGCGTTTTATATACATATCTCCCTCCAGTGAAGGAAACAATGGCATTATGGACAGTAAGACCAAGTGCAACTTTGACATTTCTTTTATATATTAATGTCTCTGGAATACAACAAAAATATGATATTATGAAACTACTTTCCAGGAAAAGTATATTCATATGGTTCTTTCAATCTATATATTTGAAAGAGAATTATACTTTCAAGAAGTACAAATATTATTTGTTGGTAAAGTCCACCAAGCCGTTTATTCATGGATAAATAATTTATTCTTTTGCTATCTGGTGGTTCTCTTTGGGGGCTTGGTCCCTTTGTAATTCCTGTTGTTTGGTTGGATAGGGGTATATTTATGCGTGTGGCACTCTTTTTTTTTAGACCGCAGTCTTCATTTTTCTTGTCTCATGTTTTTCTTTTCTTTAGCTAGTTCCTTTCTCTAGCAGGTTGTTGGGTGTCTGGCTTTACTGTACCATGTTTAGTTTACTTTATTAGATTTTATAAGTCTAGTAGCTTAGGTATTTTGTAGTTTTTATTCCTATTTACCCCCTATGCTTAGCTGCCATGTTACCCCTTGGTTGGCAGCCTATATATGTACCCCAAAACTCTCTTTGTAGAGGTGTGGTGAATGGAAAAGATTATTTTGGACTAACATTCTTTATATATAAGAATAATGATCTTACTGGGGGGCTAACCCCCACAGTAAGAGGTAAAAAAAACAGTTGGTGAAGTTGTGTTTTCAAGATGCCTGTTTTGAAATTGCTATGTGACCAAAGTGTATTGAAACATAATAATCTTACAGTTCTACTAGTTTTGCTGATATAGATTCTTGGCCCTAGATTCTTCTCTGGCACTTGTGATTCTGTCTAAATTGGGTACTAGATCTGCTAACATTCAAATAATTTCTCGCACATTTTGTTCATATCTCATTGTATCGTGTTTTTGTCCTTTGTGTTGTTTAACAGACACTATCATCGTCAAAGGCAGATGATGTTTCTGATTATGCGGTTGGAGTACTTAAGGGCAACTTGGTAAGTACTATGACAGCTTCCGTGGTTCTTTAGTTGGACACATATCAGTAATGATTAGCTAGAGTTTGGGTAGGCTAGAGTTGAAATGAGTAGCTAGATACGGCCTATAGAATTAGCATTCCACACTTAGTGTAGGATATATATGGAAACAATAGTTAAGTGAATCATAACTGTCCTAAATGATTTTGGCTGTATTATTGGGGACAGTAGTAGTTGCTGCCTTCCTGTCTGAATAAGCCCCTGGACAACATAACTCCTGGTTGCATCATTATTTTTTTATTCCCTTTTCATGTTCATATGTTCTGTTGCAGTTGCTTTAATCAGAGATAAAGCTAGTACTTGTTTGTTACAGTCATTTATGTTATTTCTGTTTGATTCTGTACCCTTGAACAGTCCCCTTTCCCCAAGGTACCAGTGGTACTAAGTTTTGTGGCCTTCATAGCTTCTTGTCTTTTACACCTAGCAATTATTATTTGTGATTCAGAACTCAAAAACATATTTCCACATGTTTTTGGCCTCCAGAGAGAGCGTATTGGCTGGTAGTTTACTAGGCAACATGAGAGAGTATGAGACTAATCACCAGCATTAGATGTTCATTTGGTATGATGTTCTGTATCTTCCTTTTATTTTTGCAGGTCCATTTGAATCATATTGATGCAGTTGTGCAACTGCGACCATCAATGTCACATGCATTTTCTGGTCGAGCATATACTAGGCAGGCTTTACAATCTCGGGAAATGAATGGCGGTGCTAGTGGCTCAAAGGCTTCATCTCGTAAGGTGTTGCACAAGTTCACTGTCAGATTTAACACCATTTGTTGCTCTGAAGGTTTACTATCTTTGAAATTTGGTCTGATGTTCTTCTGCATTGTAGCCCTTTCATCTCTGAAGTGTTGCATACATGCAAAATATTTCTTGTCCAATACTTATGCTGATTATGTATTTATGTATATAATATCTGAATGAGTCTAATTGCCTGCGAGTATGAGTGAGATATCTGTTTGCCTGGGTGTAGGAAGTACTCATCATTTGCTTATTTTGATCCAAAATGCCAAGGAGAATAGATTATTATGTCCTTGGAATATGGTTCAACATATTTTGTTCTTGGTGTCTGTGATAAACTGTTTAATACTGCTTTCCCATACTCTTATTGGCATTATTTTTCTTTCCTTGTTGTGCCCTACTTTCTGTTGTGGTTATCAGTTACATATAAAAGGAGTGTCGCTATTAATAAGAGTAGATTTTAACACAGCTTCTGGTGCTATGGTATACTCATAATCATATTCATGTGCTTACAGGGAGACGAGCGCCCAGAAGATTCTAAGGACCATGCAGAAGATTCTGAGGTTGGAGATGATTTATTATTTTTACTTTCTTAGAAAAGTTGTTTGCATTAGCTAGTCTTCAGGATCACTTTTGGTACTATTATGTTGTATTTTATCATTTCTGCTAAACAATGGGTCTTGTAATTATGTGATGTTACATGTGTCACTGAAGTTCGCTTTTGGTAATTATTACATTGTAATAACTTGTCAAAAATTCAGTCTTTTTGCACGCTTAATGTTGTTCTGTTCTTTACATACTCTTTTGTTGTTACAGCCATGGATTTCTCTCACGTACCAACCAACAGGGAGTAATATTGCTACCAAGTACCATGATAAGATGATATCAAATGAGGGTGGACCTATTGATTTCACAATGAGGAAGTGAGTGCCTTCTTGGTTGTTTATCACTGTCTTCGAAAAAGTGGTTCAGTTATACTGCAGCTTTCTTTGTTGACATTTCCATTTTATTAAATGGATATATGTATACACTATAACACGTAGTATTACAGCCTCTAGAGATTTTATGGATGCCTTCATGGTTGCATAGTGTGTCTTCACCACTATTTTTTAATATATTATAGATTGGAGGTTTTTTATTAAATTATATTATAGATTAGATAAAAATTGGCATGAACTGGAAACTGATGTGGCCTTTACATGTAGTTGGAGAGTGTGGTTTTATGTTTTATTGTTTGCAACAAATTTTCAAAATGGATCCAAGAAGAATAGTCATTGCTAAAATAATATGCTACTTGTTTGCAGTTTTTGTTGTCTCCTGTTTGCTTTTGCTGTGTCATTTTGTGCTGTAAAGGCAGTCTGCACGGTGGCATGACACTTATATATAACGCCTAATTACAGTTTGGCAGGCACTGAGATGGGTTAGCCCTGTTTGGCATGGCTCCAACTCCATAGTTTTCTGCTGCAAACCCCAGATGGGGCGTCTGGTTAGGAGTGTGCCCCAGCTCCAAAAAAGAGATTTTTCAGGGTGGTTTTCCATTTTTGACAGGCCCCACTTGTCATCCTCTCCCCTTGTTTTCCTTTTCCTTATTCTTTTTGTTCAGGTTTATCTTTTTGCTGCTCGGCCAGAGTATTCCTTGTGACACCCACAGGGGCCTCCGCATGACGTTAAGTGGTGGCACGGGTTGACCATGGAGGGGCCCCGGTGGCGAGATGAGGAAAGGGGCGGGGTTGGTGGGGAGGCGTCTGGCCAGGGAAACGAGTGGAGAAGCGAACCGAACCGTTTTTTGTGTAATCAGTGGCAGTGGTGGGTAATAGCCCCCCAACTCCATGCCTAGTTGCTCCAAGAAAATGAACTAGAGCTCCACCAACTCCATGGAGTTGAGCTGCTCCAGAAAATGGTGGGAGTTGGGGTGTTTAGCTAGCTCTACTGAACTCCAGCGTGGAGTTCGTACTTGGAGCCATGGCAATCAGGGCTTTAGTTCGGTGAGGCAGCAACCAAGCACTAGGCAGCCTCGTGCCAGTGTTGGTAGGCGACTGCTTTTTAGAATAGGATTGTCAATGTCAACACATGAATAGGAAACACATATAATTTTGCTTTCAAATCCTATGGAGTTAACACAGGAATTGCTCTGCACTTTGAGTAGTTATGGATCAAGGACTTCAAGAGTATTTTTTCCGAATCTATCAACGTTCATAACATTGACATAGTGAGACGACAAATGGTGCCTATGCATGCATGTGTAACTATCTTTTTGTCCAAAATAGGTTAGTGATAGACTATATAATAACCTGAACGAAAGCTGAAAACTGAGAATGAGTTAAAAAATAGCACTATTATGAATAGTTGGTATCATTTGACAATACCAATAGACGCTTATATGAGGAGAATTCAGGAGGTAGAGATTGGGGAGGATTTGAAGCAGATCTGAAGGAAAGTAAAGTGGTTGGGTTTCATCACCCCAACTTGCTTGGGACAAAAGGTTATGTTGGTTTATGAATAATTGGCCACTATCAGAGTTCATGGTTTGAGCACATGGATTGCTAAGTTTCATGCGCTCTAGATAATTAAACATGAGTAAAATGCACCGGTGGTCCATCAACTTGTAAGGGCGTGTCACTTAGGTCCATTAACTCTGAAAATGCATTTTTGGGTCCATAAACTTGTTGAGTCGTTCACCACCGGTCCATAACTGTATATCCTTCTACTGGTGTCATGACATGATGACTTTGGCTCCAACAGCATCTTCTAGATGAGGCATTTCAACAAGTAGGTTACATATGAGCGAGAGAAACTTGCCATTCCTTGAGCTGAAACGACAGCAGCATCCTCCCATGTCACCGGCTCATCGCATGGGAGGAGGTTGTTGCCGTTCAGCTCCGGATGTCAAGTATGTGTCACTCATAAGTTGTTCGATGAAATGCCTCAGCTAATATGCTTCTTCGAGCCAAGTCATCATGTTATGTCAGTAGTAGAAGCATATGTAGACAGTTATGGACCTGCGGTGAACTACTTAACAAGTTTATGGATCTAAAAATGCATTTTCGAAGTTGATGGACCTAAATGACACATCCATACAAGTTGATGGACCTCTGGTGCATTTTACTCATTAAACATTACATTCATTTGAGTCTCTTTGCTGCATCCTCCCACTTCATATTGGTTGTAACACAGAAATGTCACACAACGTACTAGAACTGCAACATCTTAGCTATGTTTTTTTTGGCTTCTTTTCCCTTACATTTGCTTATTATCATTGTCAAGGGTAGTGTAAATTTTATCAAACACTAACCCTTTTTACCTACTTTGCCAATGTCTTTTTGTCCAGCTCTGATTATGTAATGTCCTTGTGTCCTGGCGCCTCAACTAGCAGCAGGCATGTTAACAAATGCCAAGCAATAAGGTGCAGTGCATGTAATTTCTCTATTCTCTTTTTGCTTATGAGAAATTATGGGTGTTTGGTGAACCAGCTCATGTTATGATTATACTACAATAATGGTAATATTTAACTTCTCGAGTGTGTATTTTCTTTGATTTTATGAATGAATTATCTCTGTAATTGTTTATCAGTTGATCTTAAGTGTCAACTAACTGATTTGTCAGGTATCTAGTAAATTTTTGTAATTTGAGAAAACTAGGATTTTGCAGATTGGAAAAACCCAACAACTTGCTTAATAGTAACTTGCTTAACTAAGATGTGTTTAAACAGTACCACGGGCCTCTCTATGGGCTCTACTATTATTAGTTAAGCAAGTTACTATTATTTTGGATCAAATGCATGTGTTTAAACAGTACCACGGGCCTCTCTATGGGCTCTACTCAGGACAAACCCAGCCCACGCCATAGGACTAAATAATTTCTATATTTTATCCTACAATATCTAAATCCACCATGGATCTCAGAGCTGGAGGGGGGTGTCAAAGGCTCCTTTGCATGTTTGTATGTTGTTGTCAAAGGAAACTAGAATTTTGCAAACTGTTATCGAAGAGATTAAGTGAGAACAGTAAGTAGGTGTTATTATTATTTTTTAAACGCGGGAGAGCTGTGTTTCATTGCATTAGAATACAACTCCTATCAGCGGCGTAGCCAGTGTAGAGAAACACCGCACACCCTAATCAGGGGGGGTGACCTTCATTATATAGCCTAGAAGGCTAGGGTTACAATATACAAGGCCAATGGGCCGCAGGCCCAATATGGGCTGTACAGGCTGTACGCAATACATTCTAACACCCTCCCTCAGTCTAAGCGGGAGTGTCACGAACACAAAGACTGGACCTAAAGTCAGTAAACAACTGTACAGGTAACCCTTTGGTCATAATGTCCGCGAACTGATGAGACGAGGGAACATGGAGCACCCGAACCTGTCCCAAAGCAACCTTCTCGCGGACAAAGTGGATGTCGATCTCAATATGCTTCGTGCGACGATGATGGACCGGGTTAGCGGTCATGTAGACAACGCCGACATTGTCACAAGTAAACAATTGTCGCCGAAGAGATGGGTGCATGAAGCTCCTGAAGCAACTGACGCAGCCAACAGGTCTCAGCCACAGCGTGCGCAACTGCACGATACTCAGCCTCCGCGCTCGAACGAGAGACCGTAGTCTGTCGTTTGGAGGACCAAGAGACCAAGTTGTCGCCAAGGAAGACGCAGTAACCGGAAGTAGAGCGCCGAGAATCTGGACAGCCTGCCCAATCAGCATCGGAGTAGGCCGTCAGACTGGTGATGGCGCCAGTGCCGATGTGAAGCCCGGTGGAGAGGGTGCCTTTGACGTACCGCAGGACGCGCTTGAGCAGTGCTAGATGAGGCTCTCGCGAGGGAGGTCCCAGAGGATTGGGACCCCAGGACACCGGAGGTGGCGGAGTCGTTTGCGGAGGTCGTCATGGCGGCAGACGCGGCGCAGTCCGAGCGGGGACGGCGCGGCTCCTGGGCGACTCTGGGGGGCGCGGCTCCCGAGCGGCGGCGACGCCGGCGGGAGGCGGCGCGACCGGCGGCGGCGGCGCGGCCGGTGGCGGCGGCGCGTGGACGGATGGCCGGGCGTGCCTGCAGGGAGGCGGCGACGGCGGCGGCCGGGCGCGCCCGCAGAGAGGCGGCGACGGCGGCGCGAATCGGGCGGCCGGCGCGCGCTGCGGGGAGGCGGCGACGGCGGCGCGAACGGGCGGCCGGGCGGTACGGCGGCGGCGGCGGCTCGAAGGAGACGCTGCGGCGGCCTGGGGCGGTGGGGCAGCGGAAGGAGAGAGGAGGAAACCCAAGATTGATTCCCTAGACTCGTGATACCATGTAGAGAAACACCGCACACCCTAATCAGGGGGGGTGACCTTCATTATATAGCCTAGAAGGCTAGGGTTACAATATACAAGGCCAATGGGCCGCAGGCCCAATATGGGCTGTACAGGCTGTACGCAATACATTCTAACAGCCAGGATCCACACATAGGAGGGGCCAAGTGAGCAATACCCGATACAGATGCATAAAATAAATTAAGCTAGTAAGGTTATCTCTCTCTACGTTGGCTCAGGATAGTTGAATTCTCATTTTGAGCTACAAATGCAGCAGCAACACATCACAAAAGTAGCAACTTAATATGTGATTAGTAGGGAATTAAAGGGATCTCCTGTGGAAAAGCTGGAGCATTAGGGGGGCCAGGCCCCTGTGCACCCCCTGACTCCTATCTCTCATATGGGGACCCAATATGAGAGTTGGGTTCAAAGAAATAAATAAACGACTAGCCTGTGGAATCAAAGAAGAACATGACCAAGCCATCCCCAGGCCTTGCAGCTCCTCTTTGAAATCCCTCATGATGGAATTAACTGAAGGGGGCCACCCCCTCAAACACAGAGGCATTATTGTGCTGTCATATCATCCAAGCACCCAAGATAACGAGAGAATTTTGTCCTTTCTTGTTTTCTTTCTTCACCTTCTTACCCGCTTTGCACCACCATTCAGCGAAGCTATGCTCCTGCTGCCCAGGAACACAATCACAGGTTCAAAGGTGCTAACAGATTGAATCAGACATGTCTTGCCACCACACATGAAACTAACTCTTGTTGTGTAGGGGTGCATCCTAACAATTCATTCTGTTTCCTTTGCTGATGACAAAATGCCAATTTGGATGTTATTAAAATAATTTCAACTTTTACTGATGGGTCGTGACACCTCTTGTTGTGTAGGGGTGCATCCTAACAATTCATTCTGTTTCCTTTGCTGATGACAAAATGCCAATTTGGATGTTATTAAAATAATTTCAACTTTTACTGATGGGTCGTGACACCCCATCATGTATATATTCACATCGTCTATCTGATACCAGGCATTTTAGGTTTCTGTTGAATTTTGATATCAGACATTTTAGTTGAAGAATATTCTTGTTTCTCAGTTTGTCAATATTTATGAAGATATTTTAGTTGAAGAAAGTGTTGCTATAATTCTACTATGGTAGGAAATTCCTGTTACTGATGTTGCATGCTACGAAAACGCAACTTAATTTGCTACATCCAATATTTTGCAATAAAACTGTCTTGCTTCAAATGTGTTTATTTTGCATTTTTCTTGAATTATCTTTTGTGTAATTGACTGGCTGACTGCCTCTTCTTGAACTTCTTCGGATTGTTGTGGCTATGTCTGAATTCTATAATGCATTTTGAAATAAAATTCAGTTATTCACATATTTTATCTGCATTTCATTACAGGGAGATGCTTTTGCTACCACTGGAAGAACGCCTGAAAAAATGGTTTACAGAGGTTAGATTGAGATGCTTCTGTTTAGTGAATGCTTGGAACTCTAGTGAAGTTGACTTGTACTTTTTTTTAACATTTACCTATTTAAAATAGGTTTCAGAAGTAAATCAATTTGATGCTCTGAAGCACCTTGCTCCAACCTATTCAGAGGAAGAAATCTTGAAAGTCCTTCCAGAGTATGCATATTTGGTGCGTGGTTTATGGGTCTGCAAAAGTTCTTTGTTGTTTGATGATGGATATGCTTCCAAAAGAGATAGAGTTCTTCTTGAATTTACAAAAATGGAGTCCATCCCTTTAAAACATGTAGATGCATGGATCACACCAGATGACCCTAAGAGGAAGAGGATACTGTTTCCATTATGTAAAAGACGTGGAATTCTGCAGGACTACAAGTTTATATCGGCAGATTTGTCCTTTTTAAAACGCTATCCTCATATAGCCAATGAGCAAGAGGGTGCTTGGTCCGCTCGCGAGATGACTCTCCATGAGTCTTTACAGATGTGCAGTACAGTGGCTTGGAAGAGCAAGAATTCAACAAGACCTAATGTTGCTTCTAAAGGGCCTCATCCAAGTATGAGCAAGGGCAGGGATGGCCCTGCTCAAGGAAGTGATGACCTTGTGCAGTCTGTTTTGGGTACTGTTTTTACTGCCAATAAAGTTCGCAGGTCAGTTCATATAAATTCACAGGTCATCCTGGCTTTTTAATTTTTTATTCACCATATAAATTTGTCGATTCACCATATAAATTAGTGTATATTCATTCATATTTAGAATTGCTTCCTGAACATTTTTTTACTTAATCTTGTTTTTACTTAATTTATATCTTATTAACGACTATTTATGCAGTATTACATCTTGTATAGGTGTCAATTCACTGTTAAGTGGAATATAAAATGATTTATACATGATCATTGCAGCATGCAGGCAATTGTTAGAGACTTGCGCCAGTTGGCTGCAAAATATGCTTCCAATAGAAAGGATGTATCAAAATTCCAAGCTCTGTCTGATGCTGCAAAAGATTGTGCATCACTACCTCATGATAAGCTGAAAGATAAGATACTTTTGGTTGCTGTTGATGTTCATGGTGTATTTGTTGTGAAGCATGAAGATAGGCTTGCTCTACGGTAATGCACCATTGCAAATTGGAGAAATGGTTGAATATCATTTTGATATAACAGATTTACATTTATATTATTTTTTGGTTACAGAAACGTACTCATTTGGCTCTTCCGTAAGAAAGAACCCAATGCAGCATTGACCAAGCAGGAAATTCTTGCTACTGCGTCCAATCTTATAAAAAGAGAGGTTACTGATAGGGAGTACCATCAGGTTTGGACTGAAATCACTTGATGCTTTTTGTGCGATCATATTATGTTACTCAACTACTTTGGTGCATTATAAAAGCTATAGGAATTTATGGTGATGTCGTTACAATGCTTATGCTTAATATTAACGTGACAAGCATCTCATCTATTCACTGATGAAGATGCTGTTCACAATAATTTAAAACATGACAACCAAACTCCAAGAAGTTCGTAGTGTGTGTCTGATGAAGATGCTGTTCGTGTTCTGGAGGGGATCTTATGCAATTCAAAGTTATGTCTGATGAAGCAACAAACATGATAATGTATGTGAGCACCAGCCACCCAGTCCACCTGGGCCCATCATGCCTTCTGCTCTATTTCGCTGTCCATTGCTGCCATGAACACACAACATGCACTCACGTTCCACATCCCCAACACAGTGATCTATCTTGTCAGCTGTCGCTATCTAGGCCACAGCGAAAACCACAGCCATCAGCCCATCACAATGTGGATAGAATGGTCACAACTATCACAATGTGATGCCTTATATACATTTGTGTTGTATTGTCGTGGCAGCGTCGATCTGTTGCAGATGTGGTGGGTCTGCCTGCATAACTGCTTATTTCAGTCACCCGCACTTTATGTTTCCTTTTCATTTGACTTGTTTTCTACTCTGGTGCTGATCAGTCACCCAAAGTACGAATAGCAGTACACAGCTTCTTGGTGTGATTCTGGTAACTATATGCCTCAATGCTCAACTCGCTCAGCTGCTCCATCCTATAGCCTTCATCCATTATCACCAACTAAAAATTCAGGTTCTGCTGGGTGGGGACATGATTCATTCTTGGTGCTTGATCTTTATTCTCGGATCATCCCAGTCACTTCGGAAATGTGGAAGCATTGAAATGCTTGTTGTTTGAAGGTGCTAGGCCTAATATCCAGGTTCTGCTGCAATCTGTGGCTAAGGAGAGCAACCTGTGGTCTATGGTGGGGGCCTCTGCGTTGCCGTTGCATGAGCCCCTTGATGTTGATGGCAGAGTGGAGAGAATATAAACCTAAACTCCTTGGTGGGAGAGTGTTTTAGCCTCACTCTTTGGTGGCGTTTGGATAGAGGTTGGGTTAGGGAAAGGGAAATATAATAGGTATAAGAAGGGTAGGGATTGGGATAGGGATATGATATCTTCTAGCCATTCCCGTGCTTGGAGTTCTTGGTTTGAGTTAGGGATATACCATGGGACCCACCAGCTATGCAAAATAAAATATCAACTATTATGTCGAGCTCACGGACGGTAGGCGGCAGCACACACATCGAAGCAAGTTGTGCTTCCCTCTGCTCGGGTGTGTTTGGGAAGCTGCGGCTCCTGCGGCCAGCTGGTGCGACCCAGAGCGGTGGCTCTGACAGCCGGCTGCTCCAGCGGCCAAAGTGGCTATGGTGAGCGGTGGCTCCGACAGCCAGCAGGCGTGTGCAAGGCGAGCAATCTCTCCGGCGGGCAGCACGCAAGGGGAGGAGCGGCTCCGAATGTGTTGGGTGTCTTTTCCGATTGTAACCCACCCCTCCATATGGGATTGGATTGCCTCATTTCCCTATCCAACTACCTGAACATATGATAAGATATATCCCACTCATTTCCCTATCCCAACCCCTATTTCCCACTTACCAAATGCCACCTTTGTAGTTCTCTCTTAATGAAATAATTTGCAGCTCTCCCGTGTTCTAGGAAAAAAATATCCCTATGTTTTAGTTTGCAACAAGAGAACAAATATGAGTGTTAAATGCAATTTTGCCTTTGTACCACTAGGCTAAATGCCAGAAACCAGTGGTATAATTTAGAACTAGAAGGCTAACTGGCCTTTAGACTTATGATGTGAGTTTTACTAATGATGTTTTGTTTCGGGTAATACACTATATGTCCAGGTCAGTGTCACAGTATATGAGGATTCTTGCTATATATAGTATATCCTTTGTCCAAGGATTGTGCTCTAAAGTTTGATACTAGTGTTTCTTAAAAAAATTCTTGTTTCATGGTTTGTCATTTTGTTCTAATGTTTAAAGTTATGGCGTGTTTGGTTACTTTTAGGTTGTGACTGAGATCTGCGTTTCTACTGAAGATGGACACTTGGTATTGAAAAATGGTGACGAACCCTGAATTCGCTGTCATATGCCTTGTAAGGTCCATTGGAATTCTCACAAGTATGTTTACTTTTCCTGTAACTCTAGTTCTTAACCAATTGAATCAGGCCAGGTAATGAATCATACCATAAAAACATGTTACCTGAATCTATCATGCTGAGGACCATTTTGTTAATCTTGTTACTAGTGTTGTGTCCAGGTTCAGCTAATGCCTAGATTCATTCCTTTAGTGCTAGCTAGATTTTATTTAATCGCACCCGCCAGGATTCGAACTTGAGGTCTTTAGGCGGTACTGCCCCTCATGCTGCTGATTGTCGTCATGTTGGTCTCCGGTCCAAGCACCTCCTGCCGTTCTTGTGCGGACACTGATGCTGATGTTGCTGAAGGAAGATGCATTCCGCTCACTGTCCTGCTGTTGTCCTCGGCAAGAAGCAGCTGGTTTGTCTGTCCATTCAAGTTGCTACCACTACGACTGCGGGGGGATGTTAGAGTATATATGGTAGTATAGGAAATGTCTTGGAAGGCGTTTTGCCCATATATACCACCCAAGGGGTTCAAAGCAATACAATCAGCACATTCTATCCTTCCAACTTGGTATCTCGAGTCTAGAATCTAACCCTAGGCCTCTAGCTTTCGCTGCCCTTGTGCTGCTCTTTTTTTTTCTTGAACGTGCAGGAGAGCTGCAGTTCAATATATTAAGAAGAAAAGGGTATAGAGCCCTTGAGTGTTACAGAGAACAGGGCCCGTAGCCCGCCCTAAATACAATTACAATACAATCACCTATAACAAACTCTTAACCTGAGCCGACCGAGAGCACATGGCTAGTTGGCTACAAACTAGGTGACTGCAGGTGCTTGGGCGAGGAGGTAAGAAAATTCCTCGAGCCCCAGCAAAGGACCATTGCCGCCCTTTTGAGGAGATCAATCTTCGTCGCGGTTGGTGCCTCCTCGTAGGATGTGCGGTCAATCCCTCCAAAAACTCGTCCGGTGGGGAAAGACCGTCCTCATGGTATTACATTAAGAAGAGCTCAACCGGAACCCAGCCGAGAAAAGTCACGAAAGTTGGCCCCTTCGTACATGAGGATGCCACCTCCTATGTTTTGGGCCTTGACCTGTGCTTTGAGGTCCAACCCATGACCAGCCCCTTACACAAGGGGCCCGCCCACCATATGTCGGTTCACTCATGCCGACCAAAGGAACCAGCGAGTGACTTTTTTTAACCTCAGTCTGAAATTAGCTCCCACAGGGAGTCGAACCCAGGACCTATAGAGATGCCACTCAACCCCCTAACCAAGTCAACTGGAGGACCTCAGGACCGATCCTTCTAATCCGTCGTGCCATCATGGTCAAGTAGCAGCAGAAGGACCTATCTTTCCCGTGCCGCCGTTATTGTCATCATCGAGCTGCCTACCCCATCACTTTGTCTCCGCACGGGCGTCCATTACCGGGTGCCGCTGTGGGGGGGGGGGGGGGGGGGGGGGCACGTGATGGTGCTGAGAACTGAGAAGGGGCCAAAGCAGGATGAAGTTCGTTTCCATCTGCTTTCTTATTCTTGTGCAGTTGTGCTGTTAGGTATCCTAATTCCAAACTATAATTTTCGCTATGCACAATACCTCCAAAAGTGCCAACTTGCTAGGAAAAAAACAGTCATTACCTCAAATGCATTAGGCTCTAAATCAAACACATTCTTCATGGCTTGACCACCTTAACATCCATTGACTCGGTGGCCTAGTAGCTTAACACAACCTTCAGTTTGGATGTGGTGTAGGCTATTTTTTAGTATCACCAGACCCCAATTAGCAAGGCCCACACTAGTGGCTGGTCTGTGAGTTTAATAATATATAATTAAGCTCAAAGAATCCAAATAAACTTAAATATCTTTTGGCTGATTATTGCTGCTGACTCAGGCCTTGTTTAGACGCAAATTTGATGTGACTCATGTGATGGGTGAATAGTTAGATGTGATGGTTTTGCAGTGCTAATTTGCACATCTGTCACCTTTTCAGTTACCACATAGAATTTCACTAACAATAGGACTGCAGCCAAAATTTCCTTTTGTCAGCTGTAAATTTGTCAGGAAATGATAACCCAAGCTTTCAATGATTATTTCTACCAGGATTCTTATCAACTGACAGAAGATTTCAAAGCTGGCATAGGTCAGCGCTCATCATACTGTCTATCCTAATTTCTGGGTGTTATATAATATTGGTCCACTCAAGCTTTATGGGTATGTTTCTAGTTCATTTCTGGAATTAATTTCCCATATATGAATCTGTTAACTGATTCTTTATTTGTTTATTCGAACAGAGTATTGCAAGTTCTGCAGGGTTAGCAAAGTTTATTATATAACCAGTCAGCTAGTCTACATAACCAATGATTAGTCAATAGTTTGTGAGCCATCTTTTGTCCTCATCAAATCATGATTCTTTCCACATTGAGCTTGGTGGGCCTGCTGAATTTGGAAATGGCTGTTGCCATGGCTGGAACGATATTTCAACTGGTTAACATTGTATATATTTTTGCTCTTAATCCTCGGTTTAGAATGTACAAGTTTGACTTTTGGATGAATTGCACTCTAGTTTAAACTTCATTTTTTGAATTCTGGTTATTTGTTAAGCATTTTGCTGCTGCTGGTAATCGTCGTCTAAGAAAATAATAATTTTAAGGGAAAATAATAGATTCCATGGACGCAGTGCTATTGACAGCAATATTTCCAGCTTATAATGATTTTAAGGGAAAACACTTATTTGGAAAATAATAATTTTAAGGGAAAATAATAGATTCCATGGACGCAGTGCTATTGACAGCAATATTTCCAGCTTATAATGATTTTAAGGGAAAACACTTATTTGACATTTACAATTATTGTTTCTGAAAAGTAGACATTTACAATTATCAGTTATAACACAAACTTCCTGTTCTTGTCACAATATTAACATTAGTGCAGAAACAACAGCAATGGGAAGAAAACATATTGTGTGCACATGCGACCTCATCGTCGCGGCTATGTTTACTATATACAAAATAATATGGACCAGCAAATGCAATGGCAGAAACAAAAGAAGTGAGAATTTACAATTTAGCAATCAGCAATCTTTTACTCGCATCAGAACTCGGGATAGATAATTCAAGCAGCTCAAGTTATTCATATCAGGATGCTAACAGCAACAAAAATCCATCTGGAAAAAACACGAGTAAAAATCATTCGTTGACTGGCTTCATTTGCTTTGGAGCGGTAAACAAGCACACATCGCATCAGTTCTACAGCGATAAATTTTCAGTGCCACCCGCGCATTGGTTTCATTTTGCTGTTGAAGGTTTCTAAATGTGTACGAATGGAAATTATTGTTTCAGCACCAATCATCTTGATGAAATATGCCGTTATTACAACGTCTCATGATTAAAAGGGGAACTAATAAAAAAAAGCAAAAAGATTGTGGCATTGCTTACACATCAAGAGCACATCAAAACTTTTCTAATTGCCACAACTAAGATCAAAATCAGGAGGCCCCTAAGCAGTGACATGGATGCAGCGACCTTGATCAGGGGCCTAACAATTGTAGCAGCGAAAGTGAGCCCACATACCTCAATAAAATGGTTCATCAGCAGCTCGCTCTGTGGCTGATGGCTTTGCGCCTTGGACGAACTGCTAGCTTCCCTGATGGCCGCCGTCAGCAGCACAGGGCTTGACCCATGGCTTCCCCTTCCCTGAAGGCTCTGCTGCCGTGGCATGGCGCTGTCGAGCTTCGAGCAGATCTCGGTTAGTAACCGGGATTGTGCATCGCCGACAGACAAGGTGGATTCCCTCAGCTTTGTGAGCTCGGTCTGGAGAGACTGCACGGTGGCTTTGATCTGCTCGATGTCGGCTTCCAGTGCGGCGTTGCTCTTGCAAGATTTCTCATCTTCTTCGGCGATGATCTCCGGCGAGGTCCTTCCCGCTGAGCGCACGCCGCTTTGCACGGGATAGCTCGGCGCACGCAGGAGACGGTGGGAGACCGACCGGCACAGCCTTGGCGGCGCCGATTTGTTGTGCCTCGCCCTGTCCTCCCTGCCGATTACCTCGCCGATGTCCGACAACGTCCTCGCCGGCCTTCTGTCGCCACCGCTCCTCTTCTTGTCAGCCGCGGCGTCGTCGGTGCCCACGGCGCGACGTCGAGTTCCGAGCAGAGCTCCTCCAGGTGCGCTGCCGGGAGGGACGCGTTCCTCCGCGACGCGACGCCGTTCTTGGCCAGCTTCCTGAGCCAGGGGAGGTCGAAGGCGGTGGCCGGCGAGAACGGGTCGTCGCCGGTGGCGTGAACGGCGAGCAGCCTGCGGTTAAGGGAACTGATCTCCATCTCCTGGTGGAAAACGGCGGCCTTGAGGAAGGCGAGCGTGTCCTCGTCGTGCTGGATCCGCTCCTCCGCCACGCGGCGGAACTGCTCCGCCTCCATCCGCTCCGCCGCCTTCTCCGCCTGCAGGCGCAGGATCATGGCCAGCGCCTCGTCGGCGCCGGACGCCGCCGCCTGCCGCTCCTCCTCCAGCTCCGCCCGCAGCTTCTCCACTTCCCGCGTCTGCTGCCGCAGAGCCTCCCGCAGTGCCGCCACTTCGCCTTCTTCCTCGACTCCGGCCATCGATTCCGCGGTGAAAGAATGTGTAGCAACTAATTTCAAGAAAGATTTGTGCTATCAAAGCAATGTCAAATCAGTAGAATAGTGCCGCGCACGTCTGGAAAACAACGGAATCTTCAAAGAAACAATGAAAAATGATTTGGGATTACTAGATTATGACACATCTGCCTTTTGGAACGGATCATCACTAGTAGATCCAAAGTGGAAGATGACAAGTCGTGACGTACGGATTACTGCGTGCTTATCAGATGCAAATCCGGAAGAAAAGAAACGGGGGAAGGAGACAAAGCACCAACCTGACAGAGATCGTGTTGCCGAATGCCCAGAAGCACCGATTTTCCAACGAGGATGCGTGATCCACAAGTGTCAATAATCGGCGACTTTAGGAGAAAAGAAAGCTACATTTTTGCATAAACTAATCCTTTTGTTTTGGTTAACTATATCAATATATCATTGTGAAAGGGGCATGAAGATGGCTGTAGTGACATGGGAGTGGCTTCCATCCATTGGCTGGATAAATAAGGCACCCATTCAACTTTGTTTAAACAATTCTTTCCTTTATTAAACTATATTAACGTGCACAATCATTTCCCAATTATCAAGAATCTGTCACCTTGACCCCAGATTAAATTGAAGAAATTTGGGGGAAAAAGCCGGATCCAGTCAACTAGCAGGATGGGGACTGTAGGCCCACACATATCAATATATCATGGGCTTCGTCTCTTTCAATTGATTTGGACGGAGGTGGAGGCGCCGTCAGGCCAGTCGGCATCTGCCACGTGGCCGTACAACAACTTCAATGGGTTGAATTTTTCTGTTTCAAAAAGAAGTTGGAAAGGGATGGGTCTGTAAGGCCATGTTTATATCATGGGAATCTCCTGTTATTCTAAAAAAATAAAAATCAATCTCCTGTTTGAATAACCTCAACAAAATTTTAGCTGCTAAACTTAGAGTATCTCCGTGAGTTTGTCAAATTTTAACTGCCGAATCTTGTATTTTGTCAACTTCTAAAAATATATGTCAAGTAAAATAATAGTCATCTCCAACATTTTGGCATAATTCACTTGTCAAATCTAAATCTAACTTACATCAGGAACTTTAAGAGAAAAACAAAATTATGTTACGCCCCTTACACATCTCGAAAAACTTACATCAGAAACCCCGAGATACAAAAAAAAATTATTTTTGTGTCCTTCCACCTCTTCTACTACATAATAGACACGTCGCAGATTCATACACACATATTGATGCCAAGTTGTTTTGCCAAGAGACTAATTTTTCATGTTTTGCCAAAATTAAAAAAATATCAAACTAAGATAGTAAGATATCAAACTGTTGGAGTTAGCTCTTAACTGACTGAAGTTTGGCAAACTAAGGGCCTGTTTATATCCACGGGCCGCCGGGCCGGAGTGGAGGGCGCTGCTGAAGTTGAATGGCGACGCCAGAGCACGAGTCGGGAGACGAGTAGGGGGTTGCGCGCTGCGACAGACGGATGCGAATGGAGGAGGACGGCGGGAATCGGAGGCGAGGCGACGAGGAGCTGAGGCGGAGGGAGGAGCGCAACAGCTGGAGGTAGGGCTCACCGACAAGAAAGACTATGGACGAATGGAGGAAGGCGGCATCGCGATACGAATGGAGCTAGGCTGCGTGCCGTGGTGGCCCAATGGCGATGCAGATGGACAAGCTAAGCTCACGAGAAGCACGTTTCCCCCACTTCGGACCTTCCATTCAAAACGGGGTTTCCACAGCTTTCGGCTTCTTCGGGCGCAGCTGTGGGAAAGCCCAAACAGAGTCTATAACAGTAGATGGCTAAAGAGGCCGTTCGGCTGGCATATCTTGGCATATCTCGGCTTGTCTTGACTTATTTTCTCTCACAGAATACTATTCATTCTACCAGCCGAACACCCTCAAAATTTAGCAGGATGTGTTTGGATACACCGACTAAATGAGATATTTGTCCATCCTACCCTTTCCTTCTACCTCCTACTAATGTTGTGTGGTAGTGGGTAGTTTTGGAGAACCCTTGGGGGTATTTTGGTCTCCCACCACTTTTAGTAAGTTTTAGCAACTCTTGACCAACTAAGGGCCTGTTCGGGATGGCTCCAACTCCGGATGGAGCTGCTCCACTCTAAAACTTCATGTGGGGCCAGCTCTGGGTGGAGTTGGAGCTGACCAAAGTGAGTGTTTGGCAACCAACTCCAGAAATAAAATGCAACAAAGACAATGACATGTGGGTCTCACCCATCAGTCTCACATGTACCATTCCTCTTCCTCCTTTCGATTTCTCTTGTGCAAACAAAAGAAAGAACAATATGAGTTGCTGACGGGAAGGTGGCCGAACCGACGGCCAGCGGCGAGGGCGCGGTCACCGCCAAGGTCCTTGACGCGACTGATGTCGAGCTGGTCCCTGACGCATCCTCTACACTGCCGCACTTGTCCCTATCTCTAGCCCAGTTTGTCGGGCGACGGGGACAAGGCCAGCGGGCGGAGCCCAGCGCGGCGGATGGTGGGGATGGGTAGCGGCGGGAGGCATCCTCGTGGCTCGTGCAGATCGAGGATGACGGATTGATTGGGCAAGATAGGGAGACTCGCGGATCTAGGACTGTGTTGATTGGGTGAGATAGGGAGGGCGTCGCCGGTTGAGGGGGAGATGGAGGGCGGCGCCGTCATGAGGGGAGCGGGAGGGCGACGCCGTCGTGAGGAGAGAGGGAGGACGGTGGACGGCGCCGGCTGGGGGAAGAGAAAGGGCGTTGCTGACTGGGGGAGGGAGGGAGGCCAGGAAGCGCCAGCGTGAGGGAAGGGTGGGCAGCGCCGGTTGGGGAAGAGAGGGGGACGAGGCCGGCTCGAGGAGAGAGGAACGGCGACGCAAGAGAAATAAAACACAGCGAAACATTTTTTTCACTTAAGAGTGGCACTGGCGAGTAATTTCCTAGCAACTCCATGTCTAGTTTCAAATTGTCCGATTCTGGAGTAGCAAAAGATGTGCTCTAGAACTCTAGTCCCATTTGCACCAGAGCTCCAGAGTTTGAACTGCTCCATAGAGTTCAGGAGTCGGAGTGTTTGGCTAGCTCCACCCAACTCTGGTATGGAGTTCAGATCTGGAACCGTGTCAAACACGCCCTAAAGGCTAAAGCGTTGTTTGACATCCAACTAAAGTTTAGCAAAATTTTAGTTAGACTCGTTTGGATCTTTTGTTGCCAAATCTTGGCAACTAAACTTGCTAATAGCAAGGGGATCCAAACAGGCTCTTAGTCTCTAAAGAGTTAAACACATAGAATTAAATGGGGAATGATGGACCAAACCATTTAGAGTATGTTCGGCTTCTCTATTTATTTTTTCTCAATATTTTTCTCTCATAACAAATTTGTCATATACAAATCAACCATTATGATAGTTAAATGAGATTAAATGATCCAAAAGTCACCCTCTACTCCCTCGTTAGGCCAGTCTTAGTGACAATGTCATGATCACACTTACCAAGTCCGCCACATCAGCTTTTCAACATGATGACCTTGTCACTCTCAATGCACATGGTCACATGCACAGTTTCATAGATAGAATAATATTTAAATCTTGCATGTGTTGTGATCAAATACAGGGTCATGGGCTCTCAGTGGAAGGTCGTGAGCATTTGTACCTGTGTCGACCTAGGGTCATCATCATGACCCTGAGATCTCTTTTCCTTCATTTATTTGGTGTCACGTCATAAAAAAGCCTATATGGTAGTTCATTAAATGTCGATGACCCTGCCACTGAGACTGGCCTTACTGCTCTGATTCCCACCCCTCCCTGCGCATTTAATAAGGACATTTTGGTATTTGTTTGGCAAGTGTTGTTAGTCCTTAGAGCATCTCAGGGTGACTAATTTTTTCCTCCTAAATTAAGTTTCACAACTTCTAAAAAATATCAGAAAGAATAAAAAAAGTCATCTTCGAGAGTCCCTGATAATCAACTCCTAAAATATAGAAGACAATTTTACATCTAGAATCCTATACTATTTCTAAATTATCCTAACCATTTTTATATATTCTTTTTTACTGTACATTTACATCAGGAATTCTTATCTTTAAGCTTTCTATGCCTTCACCAACTCGCGCATGTAAAGTTACGTCAAATGAGGTGGTTTTCCTGGAATCCTAATCTTTTAGGAGAATGTATTAAAACCTGTTGGACAAAGATTTTTTCTCATCTTCCTAAAAATTAAGGATTATGAAAACGTTTAGGATACTCTTGGAGATGCTCTTACATTCTCCAGACAGGGTAGAGACTAAAGTTTAGAAACTAAATAGATCGTTTTTCTTTCACTAGATACTTTGGAAGAATTTGTTCAGATTATGAGAGTTTGTATTTCTTTCACTCTTTTGAAAGAGTTAGTTTCTTCTCTCCTTTCAACAAGGCACACGTATCACTGAGCAAACACTCCATACTCGCTTGTAGTGTGCTACCATCTGTTACCAAAGTAATCAGTCATGTGTGCCTGTATCACTGTATTGTAAAAGACATGCATTAGGATTTGACGATGGGTGGTGGATACTGGATAGGGTTGTACTTTTCGGTCGGAGTCAGGAAGACTATCACGCCCGAAAAAAGATGCCTTCAATTTCTTCATGGACCAAATTGCAGCTGTCAGTAGGCCATAACAAAATCTAAGTGTACAGTAGAAAAAGAATATTTTATTGCACATCAAGAATCATGGGCAATATAAATAATTCAAAACAATCCAACGGACATGATTCTTGATGTGTAACCAGATGTGAATTTGGTGTAATCATCGATGCATCAGGTGTGTAACTATGGCATCTGGGTTACTAATGGTTGGGATGTCCTCAACACTTTGTGGAGAATCTCTGCAGTGGAGATGGCGCTAAGGTGACAAGAAGAGAGCGAGTAATGAGCCTTTACGGTAAGCTTCTCATCTGGCTTGGCAAGAGCCCTATCCAACTATACTGAACACGTATCAAACATGTCCTTAAGGCCTGTATTGGAATTTATAAAACAAAATCAAAGACCAGTATGAAGTTACATAATAAGATGACAAGAATGAAGCTGGGAACTCAATTGTATTTCCATATGAAACCTGAAAAATTTCACAGGACTTTCATAGAGAGTCCGTGTGAAATTGTGCGAGACAAAAGCAGAGAAAAAGGGAAAAAGAATCACGTGGTGGACTCGACAACGGTCCTGCACAATTTAGTTAAGTACTGACAGATAGTAGGACATTACATTACACACTTTAATGTAAACTCACGGATACTGATATCAGCTGAAACTGAAAGAAGGCAAAAGTTTCAGAAGCCGAAGGCTGAAACAACAACGCCGCAGCCGAGCGCCAGCGACAGGACGAACGCCACCGGCACCGGCAGCGCCGCCGCGCCGTTCTTGTTGTTGTGAGGCCTCGTCACGGCGCCGCCGCCGCCCACGTTGCGCCCACCCGCGGCGCCGCCCGCGCCGGCGCCTCCGCCCATGCTGCCGCCCTTGTGCCCTGTGACCATCCTCCTGTGATGCTTCATCTCCACCGTCCTCACCTCGTGCCCAAGCCCAAGCCCAAACTCAAGCTTCTTCCTGCTGGGGCTCTGGATCTCCAGGTCCTTCTTGCCTTCAGTTCATGAACAATCCAAACAGTCTCTCAGGGGCAAATCTCCAGAGGACGACCAGCACAGCACAATCATGGCAAGGGCTGAAACAAACACCAAGAGAGAAGGAGAGTAGAGAATATGACCATGGATTTCTTCTTGTATCTGGAGATGAGGCCTGAGACGATGCCCTGTGGATACACCGGCGCTTCCCTCAGCTGCAAGGATGAGGAGGAAGATGAAGGATAATGCAAGGATGCCTTTCTCCATCTTGAGATGGACTGTTCACCAGAAGCAGCAATTCTGCTCTTGGGTGGAGAGCGTCTCGTGAAGTTGTGAGACTCCTCTTATAACTCCTGCAGCTGCAGAGAAGCCGTTGGTACTAAGATAAGGCCAGCAACTTATTTGGCAAGATGGCACCTGATTCCGTTGAGCTTTTTTGGATGGCAGACATTCTGAAAAACAGATCAGGAAACCATTTGAATGGAGCTGTGCTTTTGTTCTTGTTAAATTACATTTAGTGGGGATGTTTGGAACCTAAATCCCTACAAAGATTGCTTATTTTGGCACCTGTATTTTTTGTTTGAATGCCTTTGGGTACTAATGATGTGCTGTTGGAGAAAAGGGGGACAAATGGAATTGCAATGTGCAGATTTGGTGGCTTTGTTGCATGTGCTGGGTGCAGATTTTTGCTTGGTGCTCCATGGACCAGGGGTGCCCTTTGCTAGCCAGATCCCATCCACAATGTAGCATTAAGCCAGCCAAGTGTTTTTTCATCTTTGGCCAGTGATCTGCCCAAACAAATACGTTGTTTGGCCTTTTCATGGTGACATGTAGTTTTCACTGAATTGTAATGCAAACTGTGAACAAGGGAAGGATGATCACATATATCCAAATAAAATTTCAGCAAAACACGTCAGAATATTAGTTAAATATATTGGGTGGTGCACATCAATGCTACCTAGCTGTAGCTCATGGGAATGTGATATATCAAAAGGGGAGGCAAATGCAATCTTTACAGGGAAGATTTCAGATAAAGAAAGGCATCCAATTCCCATTTATCCGTTTAGCTCTGCTGCAATACAGATATTGGTGATTGAAATTGGATCCTCTCTACAATGACCGCGAAGCATTCCACAAGGTCAGTCATTTCTGTTTCGAACAAACTCATTTGCTTTCAAGAAAAGCAGAAATGCCGTCTTTTTTTTTAAAAAAAATCTTTTTCAAGCAAATGTATTTGTGGTTGGAGCAAAAAGCACATAAACTAACTTGTAAACAGTGAGACATATCCCAACCGGCCGAAAGGGTAATTCGTTATCTATCCCAAACGACGCATCAGATTTTGGTGCACATGACCCGAACATGACCTGCAACGACATCGAGTGGTCACTGTCAGGTCAGGTGCAGCGAGGGGTCAGGAGGATGACACCCAAGCACGAAAGATGCCTTTGAATCAGCATCGAATAAGTAAACCATGTTACGACAGCACAGGTATGGCATTATTCCAGGATGAACCACAGCACATTATAGAGATAAAAAGAAATAAGATGCTGTGAACTGATTATTGTCAACAATCCCATACCATAATTCCTCGTATGGAATGTTTCATTTCAAAGATGATAAAATATCAGCTATCTTCTCAGAACCAAGAGAAACAAGGAGTCTGTTCGTTTGGCTGGTGGCTGATAAGCCAAACGAACAGGGCGAATTTCTTGCAACCATCCATAGGCATCAAGTTAAAATAAAACCAAACTAACTTTACAAATCTCTGGAGCAGAGCCATCTGTACGAAACCACAGATATTTGTTTATTTGTGCGGATATACATACAATCTATATTAGAGAGCACAAACTATAGGTCGAAGGGAGTCCCTTATGTCGAAATCATATCTGAAATACATTTGTCTGGAACCTCTCGTCATATAACTGCCAGTGGCCGTACCTCCCCATATGGAAGGAGGACCTAGGAATGTATATGTTGGGCTTCACTAGTGTTTCCAGATTTTTCAGGTTAGCAGCAGCCTGATCTATCCCCCGGCTTGTCAGGTTTGCACAGCCAAACAGGTCAAGGATTTCCAGTTCTTTGCATCCTCCAGGGATTGAGTTGAGACCAACAGCAGTCAGCTTTGAGAACCTTAGCTCAAGATGTTTAAGCTTGGGCATGAACTTGGAAATTGTAATGGCTTCCCTATCGCCATCTTGGGGACATTCTCTCAGGTAGTCCTCAGGAACTATACCGACATGCTCTGATGGATCGATCCAGTTGAATATGTTCCGCTTAAGGACCCTGAGGTTCTGGCAGCTCTGTCCGATAACTTCCAGGGACCTGTATGAAACTTCATAGCAGTTGCTGATATCCAACTCTGTAAGCATGGTGCAGCATGCTCCAACAATGAGCATTGATCGATCAGTTACAGCCGGGCTTGTTCTGATAGAAATGATACTAAGACTTGGAGATCTGCACATGATTAAGTCACTTAGAGCTCAGAGTAACAATTTTAACCATAGTGAAAATATGGTACGAGTTACAGAATACCTAACAACATCAATTTTAAGTTAAAAGAAATATCAACAGAATGACCCATGATGGCATGCAAAATACAAATATAGAAACAGGAGTAGGAACTACTTGAGAACATATCCGCTGTTACTAAAATATGAATGTATAGCGCATGCAAACATCTATCATCATGCAAAGTTTGATCTTGAACAAAAAAATTTGCAAGGAGAAACAAAAAAGAGAAGTTTTGCTGACTGGCGTCCGTGGTTTTTCCCTCTCGCATTGGGAGGGTTTTCCATTTTAAATCTCGTGCCCCCTTTGCGGTTGATCTATTTACTTTCATCGTTTATTCACCATCGTTTATAACAGTTCCTACTTTAGGTATGTGGATCAGCACAAAGCATCTTTCATTCCCTGTTGCTGAGGCTACATAACTAACAAGAACAGTAAGTAAGATAGGGGGCATATTTAGCTAATATGGGTCATCTAAATAGCTAGAATAGCAGGAATGCAGGATTCAAGTCATGTAACTTTAAAATAAAATAAAAATAAGATAGTGTTCTTAAGACCTAAGAGAAGAATCCCAGTAGACTAATGTCATGGGCATGCAGAGGGGCGCCGTAGGGCGCGAGTGTCCTAGTTGGGCCTTAAGCCCATTAGTGTTAATTAGTGTCTCTCTTAGTTATTTATCTATAGGGATAGTACCATATTGTCTAGGCACAAGAGGTGTTAGTCCTATGTACCCTTTATAATCAGCCATGAGGCAGAATGGAAATCAAGCAATAAATTATGAAGAAACAATCTAGTCTCCCCCCAATCTCTCAAGTTCTTGGCAAAGCATAAGGCCTAATTATCCCCCAGTTACCCCCAAACTATCCACGTTCATAACATCTAAGGCAATATCAGGTTAGTAAAAGCAATTATCAATTTAACCATAAAATAACTAGAAAGGAAAAGGCAGTATTACTGCACAATCATTGCATACAAATGGATAGAGATAAATACCATTGCATTTAGTTGAAAAGCTTAAAAATGACACATATGTATGCTGTTTGCTTCATTCTGACTATAGCAACACCAATTTCATGAGCTCAATATACTTCTGAGCATATTGATGTCTATGTTTTGCCAGAACATATTATAGAACTAACACAACTTGTATTCACAATCAGAGCATCCCTGTTTAGAACAGCTTAAATCCAGCCTATGGCCAAAATAATCTGAAACTAGAAGCCAAATGGCTTGCTTCTTCATAGCTATTTTCGACCGCACTTCTCCCCACCACCTCCATTTGTACTAAAAACGCATAAGCTGGTTCAGACCCGCTTCTCAAATAAGTGTTATTTCCATATCTTTGCAGCTTATTTGAATCGATTTTTCTGACAGTAGTTTCAAACAGGGCCATAACAAGCCTGTAACGAGCCTAGGGTAGTGACAAAGCCCCCCATCAAGGATACACTACACATGTAACACATGGAAAATGTGTATAATAAGCAGGAAAAGATGCATTTTATCTCAGGTCTGTAAACTTGTATGTTGGTTCAATTGTTCAAGGTAGATCCATTAACTTGAAAACTATTCTAGTCCATTAACTTGAAAACTATTTTAGCCCTTTAAAGTGTATATTTAACCATTTATGGCAAACAGGTCTGTAAACTTGTATGTTGGTTCAATTGTTCAAGGTAGATCCATTAACTTGAAAATTATTCTAGTCCATTAACTTGAAAACTATTTTAGTCCTTTAAAGTGTATATTTAACCATTTATGGCAAAAACTGTTTATTCTTTTAAAAAAAATTGTTGCACCTGTTTCCACACTTTATCCTAAGACACTCACAAACTGCTATATGTTAGAAATCAGCCATATGGTATGGAGGCACCCATCCTTTTCTAGTATTTCAGGCTACAATTGCACAATCTACCATAACCTTCAATAGTGAAGACTTGTATGAACCAACTCCACCAGATCAAACTGTCAAGACTCTGTTGCAAACAAAATGGTTTCCACTAAGCTTATCAAACATGTAAATGAGTGCAACAAAATAGCACACACGAGAAACTTTCAATCAAGAACATATCAGACTTTTGTGTCCTAATAAGTCTAATTCACCATCGAACATGATCCAAAACTTGCTTCCCAGAAGACCTTTTGGAATCCTACAATCCTGTAAAGCTTCAGTTACCTTGTAACAAAAATCATCATTCCAGCTAATCAGAGCATAAAAAAATCATGGAGGCCTCAATTCAGTCGAGCCAGCAGTACCCATCAACAACAACAACAACAACTTAGCCTTTTGTCCCAAGCAAGTCGGGGTAGGCTAGATATGAAACCCAAAGGTACCACCAACATAAAGACACGTAGAAGAAGTCATGGCTCAGGAACGTTGATGGCTAGTCTCCAAGCGCCCCTATCCAAAGCTAAGTCCTTGGAGATATTCCACTCCCTAAGGTCTCTCTTGACCGACTCATCCCGGAGTCGGTTTAGGTCGACCTCTAACTTTCTTCACATTGTCGTCCCGCTCTAGGACCCCACTACGCACCGGAGCCTCGGAGGCCTTCGTTGGACATGTCCAAACCATCTCAACCGATCTTTGGATCGGTTTCTCCTCAATTGGCGCCACCCCGACCCCCCGTCCCGAATATCATCGTTCCGTACTCTATCCCTCCTCGTGTGCCCACAAACCCAACGCAACATACGCATCTCCGCCACACTCAATTGCTGGACATGTCGCCTTTTTGTAGGCCAACACTCCGCACCGTATAACATCGCCGGGCGAATCACCGTCCTATAAAACTTACCTTTTAGCTTCTGAGGCACCCTTTTGTCACAGAGGACGCCAGAGGCTTGACGCCATTTCAACCAACCAGCTGAAATTCTATGCCTAACATCTTTGTCGATGTCGCCATCCTTCTGTAGTATCGAACCTAAATACCGAAAAGTATCCTTCTTGGTCACCACTTGCCCATCAAGGGTGACGTCTCCCTCCTCACGTGTCGTACCGCTAAAGTCGCACCTCATGTACTCGGTCTTGGTCCTACTAAGTCTAAACCCTTTCGATTCTAACGTATGCCTCCACAGCTCTAACTTCCTATTTACCCCCGCCCTACTCTCATCAACTAGCACCACATCATCGGCAAAGAGCATACACCAGGGGATATCACCTTGAATGTCCCTTGTGACCTCATCCATCACCAAAGCAAATAGATAAGGGCTCAACGCTGACCCTTGATGTAGTCCTATTTTAATTGGGAAATCACTAGTATCGCCATCGCATGTCCGGACACACGTCACCACATCCCTGTACATATCCTTGATGAGGTTAACATACTTAGTTGGGACCTTGTGCTTCTCCAGTGCCCACCACATGACGTGTCTCGGCACTTTGTCGTATGCCTTCTCGAGGTCAATAAATACCATGTGCAAGTCCCTATATCTCTCCATCAATTGGACATGCTGGAATAATTAACTATTTGCCATCCTTAAACATTTCAGTCACGTGCGGCACAACGACGACGCATCAATTTCACAGTTCTCACAAATCAGAGATCCCACGCACCTCTCGGCGGCGAAGGCGAGCCCTTCGTCGGAGCAGTGCCTGACGCGGACCTCGCGGAGCTCCCCAGCGGCGAGCGTGGCGGTGGAGCGGAGCATGGCGTCGACGCGGCGCTGGAAGGCGGGCGTCCACCACGCGGCTGCCTCGGCGCCGGGGGTCGACTCCGCAAACCCGGGCTCGAGGTCGAGCGCCGCGAAGAGCCCCGGTCGGGACCGCGCGGCGTCACGCCAGGAGCGGCAGCACGCCATGGCGCCCCGCCACAGGTCCTCCAGCGCCAGCCGCGAGAACGCCTCCGCCAGGCACACCGGCGTCATCTCCGACCAATCCCGCTCCTCCTCCGGCGCCGGCTCTACCGGCTTCGCCTCACCGCTGGCCACCCCACCGGTCGACATCTGCCTTGCTAGGGTTCCCTCCGCTCCCCCTCCCCTTTTTTGCGCAAGCCGGGACCGAGAGAGAGAGAGAGAGAGAGAGAGAGAGAGAGAGAGAGTGGCCACGAGCACGACGCTCACTTCTTTGAGCAAGAAAGCCTGGCCCAGCAGTCTGAGTCGTGGTACCCGCGTTTTTTTTACTTCTTTTGTTAAGCAAGGCCCATTTCATTTTCCTTTCGGAGAATTTTTTAACATTTATTTTGCTTTAATTTTCGAAAAATAAATGGTGAAACTAAAAATTTCGAGAAATATACATCTGACGCCATACCCTAAGGCGGCAGGTTCCTATCGCCGTGTCCTACGGTGTTAAGTGTCCCTGCCGCCATGGGGCACGGCGGCAGATAGCACTTCTGTTGGCACGGCGCCAGGGCTCTGCCACCCAGCGTCACGGCAGCAGGTCCCTAACGCCGTGCCACGTGGTGTTAGGTCCTTTTTTATTTTTGTAGTTTTTCATTTTTAAAACACTTTTAACCTTTTTAAAACAACAAACTGATAAGTGTAAGCATAATCATAAGGGAATATCATAATAAACGAGTAGATGCAAATAGTAGTATTACATCTGAATGTGCGGCCCCTCTTTGGCCTAACAGCTCTAGCGCTAGCCCAGGTGTGGTCCCGGTCGTATGCTCAGGGGTCAGGTGCCCTGACCACCCGCGGTCCTAGCTGGTCGGGAGACGGTGTCGCCATGGCCGCCTGCGACGAGCCTGCAGCATTCGGTGTCCCTCCGCTGACTTGTGTCGCTCCGCCCGCCGGTGTCCCTCCGCTGGCCGCCAGCTGTGTCGGCTGAGTCCAAACTGGTGCATGTGTCAACTGTGACGGGCCAACCTCCTCGACCCCCCGCGGGCATCTAGGGTCGCCAGAACGTCGCCGAACTCCATCTGATCCCAGACCAGTTGTTCCTTAGTAGTCGTGTCGAAAGTAGGCTAGAACATAGGCTGAGTGGACGAGGAAGGAATATCTGCCGCCGAAAACTGAAAGGCCGGCGGTCTGGAACCTCCTAGCGCAAAGATTTGCGACGGCTCCTGCTGTCGAGGCCCGGCTATCGGAAAAGGCGGCGGTCGCCCTATACGATTAGAATATAGTATAATCACAAACACACAATAATTGCGTGCATTAGTTGAAAATAAGGTTCACTGAAAGTATCTGCACCGGGGGGAACAAACGGCCGCTGCACGTAGGTGTGCGGGCCCTGTGCATGTGGCTGCTGCTGTGCCGTCGGAGCCGAGAAGCCGCCGGCAAGGGTGGCAGGCGTCGACTGCGAAGTCGCTGTCGAGGCGGAACTCGATGACGACGCTGGGTGGCGTGGAAGGAGAGGAATCTCTACGGTCCCGGCGTAGTTCACGACGGCGGAGTACCTCATGGCAGCAGCGATGATCCTGTCGTACGCGCTCTGGTGCTCCCGAGGCCCCAGGTAAAGCACTGCTCCTTCGCGGCCGATGCGAGCCGCACGATATCAGTTAGCACGTCGTGCTGCGCACAAAATTAAAAACACATGTCATAATGAAAAGTCGTATGAATGTAACATGTTTGCAGTATCGTAGCTTACTGCTGTGTCGGTGGTCTGGTCTCGACGCACCGGGTACGTCGCGTCCGGCAGGATCCTGTCGTGGTCCGGGACAGGTGGCAGTGGGGGGTAGCAGGCACGTACATCACTCGCGTCCGCGTCCTCGGGAGGTACCACTGAAGGTACGCTACCCAGGCCGCGCCGTCGTGAAGGCGGTGCTCGGTGACGACGTTCTGCTCGTGCGCCGCGGACGCCCACTCGGCCACGTACGGCTACAGCTTGTCGACGAACGACGTCACCGCAGCCACACCCTTACGCGTCCACCTAGCATAGATGAAACATAAAATTATTGGCAACTGAATATTTGTAACGAAAAATAATTAGAACTGGCAAATGGTAGCTCACCTGTGCGCGGTAGGCGTGTAAGGAATCGGATGCTCGTAGCCTAAGAGGGGGAGGGGGTGAATTAGGCAATCTAAAAACCTTAACCTATGGCTTCACTACTCTTTCTCAAAGTAAACTAGAACATACTATCTACATGCAACTAGGGTTGTTCTAGTGTAAAACTCCCATCCCAAAACAAGGCTTGCAACCTATAGCCATTCCTAGCATGATACTACTCTAGGAAAGTAAAGGAGAGTAAAGATTGCAAAAGAGTAAATGCGGAAATGTAAAGAGGATGGGAGGAAGCAAACTCTTGACATGCTATTTATCCCGTGGTATCAGTAGGCACTAAGTGACCCCTAGTCCACGTTGTTGAAGCACTCACACAAGAGTATTGCTTCCCGGTCACCAAGTCTCTCCCAAGAGCACGACTTGACTCACCACAAAGGCTCGCCACTTAGTCACTTGCCAAGCTCCCTTGGTCACCTTGATGCCGTCTCCACTAAGGAGATTCTCCACCAAGGAAGGGGGTCTCCACGTCCCCCGCACAAAGTATCCTCGCCACTCCACACCAAGCCGGAGGGTCGAATACGATTGCCGGTGAGCCACTTAGGCCCCAAGGCTTCCGGCGAACCTTGTACAACTTGATTCACTCAAGAATCACCTCACAAGGTTGGCACAACCTTTCACTCACTCAGCTCTAAGCTAAGCCTATCACTAAGCACATACACTAAGCATATGTAAGTTTATGGATGAGCAATTAAGCACTTGGATGGATTGGATATGATCTTCTAGGTGTCTTGAACTCCTCTGCACTTCCACACAATCCAGCCACCTCAAATGGGTGAGTGGAGGGGGTATAAACAGCCCAAGGCATCCAAAGAGCCGTTGGCTAACGACCACTGAAAAAGGTAGCGTCGGATGAACTGATGCTATGCTTTTTCTAGGCGTCGGTTCATCCGGTGCCCTCCACGTCACTTAGCCGTTGAAGATCCGCTGACACAACTGCTCCGACGCTATGCTCCGACGGTGCGTCGGTTCATCCGGTGCTGAAGACCCCGCGGCCAAAACGTCTCTGGTAGCTTCCACGCGACTGTCGGATAGACCGACGCTTCCCCTTGACCAAGGCGTCGGTTCATCCGGTCTTGGTGTGTCTCTGTCTTGATTCAAACTTAGCATCGGATAGACCGACGGTGTCCTCACTCAGACCGTCGGATCATCTAGTGCTACTTTCTTCGCTGCTCTTCCTCCGCAATTCATCCGCGCATCTACAAAATGGACCGTTGGTTCATCCGACGGTGCCAACTTCATTTTGTCTCCTGCGCGGTGTACCAACTACACCGACGCTATGCACCGATGGTACCATCGGTTCATCCGACGATGTCCTTTCTTTTTCTTTCCTTTCTTGTTTTTGGCCCTTGAAAAATAGACCATCTTTTCAATTTGACATGTCATATTTTTGCATCCTTGGGACCTAGGAATGTCTACAAAGACATGCTAGACAATATGGTTAGTCCCATTGATTATGTTGTCATGAATCACCAAAATCATACTCGAACTAATGTCATATGAGGTCATGTTCTCTACAAGGCGGTAGACGTGGCGCAGCGGGTACTGACGCCTCCTGGAAAAGGCCGAACTGCCTCATCACACAGTGGACGGTGTACTCCTCGACGTAGACGTCAAAGACCAGTCGCCGCCGCATCATCCAGTACACCTGGTCTCGGGAGCACAGGGACGATAGCCCCTGTGGTGCGCGGGCAGCGACCATGGCAGGAGCGTACGACGTTCACTAGACTTGGGCATCGACCATCCGGTCGATCTGACCAACAAAGTCCTTGTACGCTTTCTTTGGCTGCTCCCCAGCCCAAACGTGCTGCAAAGAACAAGAAAAGTTAAGTGAATTGAACTAAAGAACTCATAACGTGAAAAAAATGATAAGGGAGGTCATTACCTTTCGGAGGCACCACAGAGAACCCATGGTGGGGAGGTCCGCTGGGTCGGTGCTGTCGGGTAGTGGCTCGTACTCCGAGAGGTCGGCCCTGGGCTGACCGATGTCGAACCGCTCGTGGATCCACATCTGCAGTAGGAGAGGGCACCCCAGGAGAATCGCCTCCCTACTCGCCGGCCTTGACACTACCGAACACATCCCCCAGTAGGTAGTTTCCCGAACAACGCTGCCCCAGCTGATCTGGGGCATCTGCTCGAGGGGTGCATCGCCGATCCTCTGAGCCCAGGGGATCATGTACCGCGACACGAGTCTCCCGCTGACTCATAGAAACAGCACCCACCCGAACAGCCAGAGCAGGTAGACCTCCAAAAACCTGTTTGACGTCAGGTCGTCGACATCGTCCGCCATGTAGTCAGTCTGCACACACACACAAAGGTCCATCGTCACATTTGTTTAAAATGCATACAAACGTTGAAAATAAGAGTTAGATGGCATGTTTGGGAGGGCTCCGGCTCCACCAAACCAACTCTGGAGTAGCAACTCCACCAATTTGCAGCTCCACCGTGGAGCTGGACTCTCCCTTTGGAGCTGAGGAGATGTGTTTGGCAGAGATAACAACTCCAGCTCCGAAAAAATGAAGATTTGAATAGATTACCCTCTTTTTCCCTCATTTTTTGCTTGCATGCGTGTGTGTACGTGATGTGTTGTGCGTGTGCGTGCTGTGCGTGGTTGCATGCGTGTGCTGTGTGTGCGTCCTGTGTGTGCATGTGTGTCTCTTCATTCTCTAAGTCGATATCATCCTGAACACTGTTAGGTGGTATTATTGGGTTGGATGACATAGGATTCCAATGATCAGCCTCTTAATTCATGATGTTCCCAAACATCACCTTCAAATATTCTTCATTTTGAAGAGGTTTATTCTTAAATTTTCCAACACCGGGTATCTCCTACATAATTAAGTTACAGTAAGCTAGTGTATAATTACCAAAAAACTATAAATGAAAGCAAATGTTAGGTGCTCATAGATTTGATTTTTTCCACCATTCGGCATCCATGTTGATGCTTCCTGTGCTCCAACTCCAACCAATTCCAGTTTGTTTCCTCATCAATTTTCTCCAAATAGACAAATCATTCTTCAACTTGTCCCATTTGTTCTTAAGCTGACTTCTTTTTAACATGATACCGGTACATTGGAAAACCCCTTTAATAACCTCATCATACCCCACATTATTCAAGTGTGTGTTTGGTCTATTTCCTTTCCTTTTTTGTTCAGCAAACAGTTGGCAAACAAGGGTGGTATTGTCCTCATTCCAATCAATATAATCTCCCTACACATGATTTATAACACACCAATTTAATATCTACAAATTTAAAAACCTATGAACAATGCAAAGACATCGAATTATACCTCATCATCTCTGATCCTTTTGCTTGGCGGAGCACGTCTTCTTCGCTGATCACCGGAGGTAGCTGATGCTTGAGACGCCAAAAACGCATCGCCGATGGACGGATCCATTTCGAAACGCCCGATCATGCCGCTGCCCAGGCCGTCTCCTTCGTTGCCCCGGCCGGCCGGCCGATGGGACGAGCCGGCCCGCGCCACCGCCATGGCCGGCCGCGCCACTAGCACGGGCGGGCGCATTCCGCCAAGGCCGGCCGGCCCCCCGCCGCCGCCGGCCGCCGGCCGCCCGGCCGGCCGCCGGCCGCGCGCGCCGGCCGGGCCGTCGTGCCCCTCGCCTAGGGGCGGCGCGCCCCCGCCCGCGCCGCCACCGCTCGTCTCGCCAAGTCCGGTCGCGCCCCCGGCCGGGCCGCCGGCCGCGCCCCGCCGGGTCGCCGGCCGCGCCCCGGCCGGGCCGTCGACTGCGACCGTGCCTAGGACGCCGGCCTCGTCTTCGCCCAGGTCGCCGCCCGCGTCAAATCCTTGCAAAAAATGGAGCAAATGAGTCCTCCCAGACAGCGCCATGAGCCCCGTTTTGCTCCTCGTCTCCGGCGGCCGCCGCGCCATTGCCATCTGAGGCGTCTAGGGTTAGAGGAGGAGGACGGGGAAGGCCAACTCGACGTGAGGAATTGAGAGGAGAAGGGGAGGGCGGCGGACGGCTCATCTCCGACGTCTACGGCGGTCCGGCCGGCCGGCCGGCCGGCGGAGGGAAGGGCGGCGGCGGCACTGTTCACGTGACGCTGGGCGGCGGAGGAGAGGAAGTGTCGCGGGGAGGCAACTGGTCACGTGGGGGAGGGAAAAAAGAACGAACCGATATGTTGTGTAATGGGTGGCAAAGGTCGGTAATTTCTACCCAACTCCACGAGTGAGTACGAAACAAGGCTTCGTAGAGTACCCCTTGAGGCACTCCATGGATTTGGTGGAGTTGGGAGTTAGATCCATGGATTTGGTGGGTCTGGAGTTTTTGGAGCTAGGGTATTTGGCAGGAAAAAAATGGAGTGGAGCTGTTTTGTTGGATCTGGAGCTGCCTAGAGCTCTCCCAAACATGCCCAGAATCACGTACGCTGAACTGCTGGATCCAAGTCCAGGTGGGCTCGTGGGTGTCAGTGAAGGGCACGTACGGTGCCGGAGCGCGATCGTTCCAAGGAACGTTTGCGAACCTAGCAAGAAAGTCAGCGTGCCACGTCGCAGGGCTGTCGATCGGCCCCATCGCCTGGCCAACACACGGCAGTCCTCCCAACATCGCGGCATCCTCCAAACTGAGAGTCATCTCGCCGACAGGGAAGTGGAACATGTGTGTCTCTGGCCGTCAACAGTCCATGAACACGGCGATCAGCGGGGCGTCGTAGCTGAACCGCGTTAATCGCTCCGCCCGAGGAACTTCAGCTCGTAGCCTGTCCCCCTGACCAACAGCGCAATAGGGAGAAGTCCTGCAGCGTGTAGCCTGAAAAATATTAGTTTACTTAACACAATTACTATTGTAAAGAAACAGAAATGAATATGAATTACGTACTTCAGAATCCACCGCTGGTGTATCGGCATCAACGTGCGGGTCGTCCGGCAATGTATGGTGCCGGGCGAACGTCCGAGAACGGCCGACATGTACGAGCGGTGGTGCCGGTCGACCGCCTCGTCGAACAACTCCGGTCGTACGTACTCTAGCGGTGCAGTCATAACTGCAAAAAAACATAATTGAATCAATTTTTCCAATTATACTAATTAAAAACAAATTCTGTAAATTTAAACCATTTTCTACGATTTTTAATTCAATTTAATGCGAATTATAACAATTTTCTAGGAAATTTAAATGAATTGAAATGAGCAATGTGAATTTAAACCATTTTTAATAAATTGAAACGAATTATGTGAATTTAAATCGTTTACGAATTTTACAACAAATTTAATCTAATTATGTGAATTATAACCATTTCATGGAAGTTTAAAACCAATTTAAACGAATTATGTGAATTTAAACCATTTTTTACAAATTTTACATCAATTTAATCTAATTATATAAATTATAACCATTTCCTAGAAGTTTAAACAAATTTGAACAAATTATGTGAATTTAAATAATTTTCTACAAATTCTATATCAAATTAATGAAGTTTAACACAAATTTAAACAAATTATGTGAATTTAAATAATTCTCTACAAATTTTATACCAATTTAATCTAATTATGTCAATTGTAACCATTTCCTAGAAGTTTAAAACAAATTTAAACGAATTATTTGAATTTAAATAATTTTCTACAATGTTATATCAATTTAATCTAATTATATCAATTATAACCATTTTCTACAAGTTTAAATGAAGTAAAACAAATTATGTGAATTTAAATTATTTTCTACAAATTTTATATCAATTTAACTAACCTATGTTAACTAAACTAAATTTCTAAACTAAATTAAACTAAGTTAACTAAACTAAATTTCTAAACTAAATTTAGTTAACTAAACTAAATTTCTAAACTAAACTAAACTAAGTTAATTAAACTAAATTTCTAAACTAAATTAAACTAAACTAAGTTAACCAAACTAACTACACTAACTAAACTCGACTAAATTTAGAAACATATCTCAGTCAGAAGTGCTCCGAAGGGTTGAAAGCCGAAGGTTTAGAGGAGGGAGGGAGGGGGCCGGCGGCGGCAGCGTCGCCCCCTTTTATAGGGTGACGGCGCGCCGCGGCCCACGGCGCTAGGACCGGCCGCCGTGGTGCACGGCGCTAGGGCTCCTGGCGCCGTGGGCCACGACGCTAGGATTCCTGCCGCCATTCCCCACGGCGGCAAGAATCTGGCCCCACCCGGCAGTAGAGCCGACCGTTGGCGCCACCCCTAACGCCGTGCTCTACGGCGGCAGGAACTCTTGCCACCGTGGGGTATGGCGCCAGATGTATATTTCTCAAATTTTTTATCCGACCATTTATTGTTCGAAAATCAAAGAAAAATAAATATATAAAAAAATTCCCTTTCAGAAGAAATCCAAGCATGTTTTTAAAAAAACTACCGATTTTTTACAAAACCAATCAAGAGAGATGTCGATTATATTAAAAAATAACGCTCAGACTCGGCACAACAACAACAACAAAACAATGAGAACACCGATCGAGACATCACCACGGCTGCACGACTGCACTCAACTTGACTCAACAACAACTGGTGGGATTGAGACATCAACAAAGATGCAACTCCATTCGACTCCCAACCACAACACCACAAATCCGGGATAGAGACAACATGTAGAACATTCCAAATTATTATTTTTTGAGCGAAAAAACTGTGAGGGGGTTTTTCATAGTGCAGATATTATAGTACGCCATTGTGCGTGTTTTCCAATTGAACATATGCAGACTAATCAATGCTAGCACAATAATATGAAGGCAACCAAAGCGCAACATGACATACTCAAAATATCAATTTGACATAGGGTGCAACCCAAAACAAGCAAGCTTGTTGTTATGTAAAAAAAGTCAAATGAGGTTTGGTACGGTCTTCCCAATTTATCATTTTCATGGACTGACAACTTAAAATTTTATGAACTTAATTTGTTTGTACTCATATGTCTAGTTTAGTATTGCATAAATAATCACCCAATCTCCAACATTGAACTCCAATTTATTATGTAAATTCTCATTCTACTTGTTGGCTGCAATCCATTCGTTGCATCACTTCTATATCTTTGGTTGTACATATGTTGAGAGGTCCTACCTTTTGAGCTCCATATGGATAATAAAAAATCACCTCATGAGTGTGTTTTCGTGTTAAAGAAACTCCTACTCCATCCTCTGTTATGCACAAGCATGTGACTAAGGTGGCTCATGGTTATGGCTCCCCTTTGTGGTTGATCTGCCCTGTTAAGCAATAATTAACTCCAATAATCATCAATTAAACACATTAAGCACATTAGTTTAACCGTTTAACATGACAATTCACATCAAAACCAATAAAAACAAGGCGATACTCACCAGCAGTCTCATGCGAAGGTGAGCGTATATAGTACAAAAATCACTGAGTTTACAATAAATAAGATACAATAATTAAATTTGACAAATAGAGTTTAAATACAATAATGGTTCAGACCTTTAAAAGTTGCACAACAGAAAAGGAAACATGAACTAAAATAAAATAAGCAACTAGAAAGGAGATGCACGAAGGGCAACACATAGAGCAACAATAACCCTGAGTACTGAGTATACCAATACTCAGCAAGTCTTACCTGACTATGGTATATACTTAGCCAACTCCTAGCATGCAAGGTTTTTGGCTGCTGGGTTTGTTTTGCTAAATAGCAACAAAAGGTGGGTCCTTACATTCAATATTTTAGCCAAATTTTAAATGACATAATCTATTTTCCATGTTTGCATGATCACAACAATTCAGTGTAGAAGAACAATTGATTAGATAGGCAATAGCAATAATTGTCAACATATATCACATCTTCATTCACATGTTTCACTTGCTTCTTACTACTATGAGATAGAGAGCCAAGGTTCCCTTTTTCAAGTGGACGACGAATCAATATGATTTTATCCATAACCTGCACACTGACATGGTTCCTCGCTTTGAGAACCAGACCTCCTTCCATGGAGATTGGGGTCCAAACCTTTACGCTAGTTGCCAATTCCACAATCACATGGCAACTAGTCAAGCTTCCGCGGGTAGAAGCATCGGAATCCATGCAAGCATGTAATCGACAAGTAGATCATTCACCTATGCACATGTACATACCACCATCCATGAGGAGATCGAGAGATGACATTTCTGGCTTGACCTCCACACAATTCGAACTTAGGAGGGATTGCAGACTCGACTTCATACATATCCAAGTGGCGATGGTTTGTGCCTAGAATCTGTATTAGTTTCTGAACTGTTCCTACCTCATCTCGTGGCATAAACAGATTAGACTCTAATTACCTGGTGGATGGCATTCTAAACTGTTAGACAGGATCATTAGCTACTTTAATATTAGGGTAAATATAAAGATTAATCCACATACTTGTGTGTTGATAAGGAGTCACTATATGGTTCCAGAGGATCACTACTAGAAAAGTGGCTATCTGTGACGATTTGCTCGTGACGCTGCTCACTTTCGTCACAGAATGGTATGTCTTATATGACGAATTCTCCAATTTCGTCATAGGTGGCAAGTGACGAAGATTTGGCCTGGAAAATTATGACGAAAATGAAAATAACGTCACAGAATTGTAAAAGGAGATCGTCATAAAACTTGTTTTGGGTATACCATATTGGAATGACGAAACCTGATCGTCACAAATTAGTTTTGATATCGTCACCATTTGTTGAAATTGTTTGACACACTTAATGATGAAACAAATTGGTCACAAATCAGTGGTGCACTTGACGGTGTAGGATGCGTGTTCCAAATGGGCCGCTCCGCTCCCTGTTTTTTTGGAATTGGGCCACAAAAAATGGGCCACTCTTTTGGCTTTTATCAGCGTGAAAAAAGAGCGACTAGGGGGATTTGAACCCTAGTCTGCATAATGGGAAGGGAGGGAGTTACCACTGAGCTATAACATGATTTTTGTCCCATTGGTGTATGTCATTCATGTTATCAACATTTTAATGGAACACCACCCACATTTAAATTTTGAACCCTAGTCTGCACAATGGGAAGGGAGGGAGTTACCACTGAGCTATAACATGATTTCTGTCCCAGTGGTGTATGTCATTCATCTTATCAACATTTTAATGGAACACCACCCACATTTAAATTTGCAAAACAAAAAAAGGTGCACAAATGGGATTTGAACCCTGGTCTGGATGATGGGAAGGGAGGGAGTTACCACTAAGCTATAACATGATTTCTATCCCATTGGTGTATGTCATTCCTCTTATCAACATTTTAATGGAACACCACCCACATTTAAATTTGCAAAACAAAAAAATGTGCACCCATGGGATTTGAACCCTGGTCTGCACGATGGGAAGGGAGGGAGTTACCACTAAGCTATAACATGATTTCTGTCCCATTGGTGTATGTCATTCCTCTTATCAACATTTTAATGGAACACCACCCACATTTAAATTTGCAAAACAAAAAAAGGTGCACCCATGGGATTCGAACCCTGGTCTCCTTAGTGGGAAGAGAGAGACTGGGACCACGTGGCGCACGCTGAGCTGGTTTTCCCCTGGTTTTTTTCTTTTTAATCTACAATTAAAATTTAAAACTAGTGTTTCTCGGTCATATTAACTCCAAATTTATTGATTTTTTTCTGATTTTTTGTAAAATCACGATCTTTCATGTAATTTTGTTCGTTTACATATTAGTTACTATTTCATTTACCTTTTCTATACAACTTCTTTTCTTGTAGTGAAAGATAATAAATAAAACATATTTTGGCATAGCAAATGCTAACATAACTTCATATTTTCTAATGTTATGATAAACGTAAGGTTGTAACCAAGTTTTAGATGCATATGACTTTGAAAATGTAAATCACCACTCAAATCTCAAAGTTTGTATTGAGTTATTAGAAACTATGTCAGAGATGTAACCGTTTGTGAGCAGTGTATGCTTCAGTGGGGAAGTGCATCATCACTTTCTCAGAATCACTTGAAACTTTTTTGACAACATACTGTACCAAAAGGAGGAGCTCCAGCAAAATTTCAGATTTTTTAAGCAAGGTTACAAGTTTTTTACATTTATTCCTTATTAAATCAACAAATATTTACAATAATAGGAAAACTTGGTCAGAAAATTCCGAAACTTTACCCAACATCTTAGATTGCATCCATTAGCATCCAAAAAAAGTTTCACACGATTTCATGAAACTTGCACTACACGTCCCACATAGGGATGAACATCTCTCGGTGACTCACAGTGACATGTGTGAGACATGTATGCTTCAGTGGGGAAGTGCATCATCACTTTCTCAGAATCACTTGAAACTTTTTTGACAACATAACGTACCAAAACGAGGAGCTCCAGCAAAATTTCAGATTTTTTAAGCAAGGTTACAAGTTTTTTACATTTATTCCTTATTAAATCAACAAATATTTACAATAATAGGCAAACTTGGTCAGAAAATTCCGAAACTTCACCCAACATCTTAGATTGCATCCATTAGCATCCAAAAAAAGTTTCACACGATTTCAAGAAACTTGTACTACACGTCCCACATAGGGATGAACATCTCTCGGTGACTCACAGTGACATGTGTGAGACATGTATGCTTCAGTAGGGAAGTGCATCATCACTTTCTCAGAATCACTTGAAACTTTTTTGACAACATAACGTACCAAAAGGAGGAGCTCCAGCAAAATTTCAGATTTTTTAAGCAAGGTTACGAGTTTTTTGCATTTATTCCTTATTAAATCAACAAATATTTACAATAATAGGCAAACTTGGTCAGAAAATTCCGAAACTTCACCCAACATCTTAGATTGCATCCATTAGCATCCAAAAAAAGTTTCACACGATTTCAAGAAACTTGTACTACACGTCCCACATAGGGATGAACATCTCTCGGTGACTCACAGTGACATGTGTGAGACATGTATGCTTCAAAGAGGGAAGTGCATCATCACTTTCTCAGAATCACTTGAAACTTTTTTGACAACATAACGTACCAAAAGGAGGAGCTCCAGCAAAATTTCAGATTTTTTAAGCAAGGTTACGAGTTTTTTGCATTTATTCCTTATTAAATCAACAAATATTTACAATAATAGGCAAACTTGGTCAGAAAATTCCGAAACTTCACCCAACATCTTAGATTGCATCCATTAGCATGCAAAAATAGTTTCACACGATTTCAAGCAACTTGTACTACACGTTGGTGACTCACATTGACATGTGCGAGACATGTATGCTTAAGTGGGGAAGTGCATCATCACTTTCTCAAAATCACTTAAAAATGTTAGGCAGTGAGTAAATGGGTCAAGGCCTATTCCAACCCAAATGGCCCAACTATTTGCACCCGTTCATTCTCGATTCGATGGCTCAGATCGTGTGTCAATGATATATATTCTTTCCCACCCCAGTCGAAACCCTATCTCTTGCTCCTCTCTTGTCGCAGTCGTCGCACACCCTCCCCCGAGCGCCGCCTCCCTCTACTCCACATCTGACCGCACCCTGCAAGGCTTCATGATGCTCCACCTCGGCTCCACTGCCTCCTCCCGGGAGTCCCAATCCTCGTGCTCATCCTCTCCTTCCCCGTCCAGGAGGCAGTGGCTGACGACGGATCGACCACCGCGTCCTGTACCTACCTGACGACGATGCGAGCCAAGAAGGCAGGGCGGTGCGCTGCGGCGCGCTCAGTCGCCGTTGCCGGCCTGGTTACTGCCGGTGGCGCCTGGATCCGGCGGCGGTTACTGTGGATCGAGGTAAATCTACATCTCCTTTGTGTCATCCTTTTCCCTTCCCTGATGGAACGAGGCGCCTCATGCCATCTCCGGTGGCCTGGAGCTAGGGACAAGCAAGGGTAACGGATCTGGAGTTTGGATCTCACCAGCCGGTTGCTGTGGTTTCGTGTGGTGCGGCTTGGGGCAGGGGCGCACACCAGTAGCCCATAGCACAGGGGCACCGGGCGTCGGGCGCCAGATGCAGAAGCCAATGGCAGCGCGGTCGCTCGGAGGTGGAACGGTCGCCCAGGCCGCCAGTCGTGTGGGAGACGAAGAGGAGCAGTGGCTTTCAGTTGGGGAGTGGATAAGGGAGGGTCGGTCCTCAATGAGTGTATAATACAGTAGTATGCTAGATGGTTCTTTCCTTGCCTACAGAAATAAACTGTCACAGATTGCAGATTTCGATAGTTAGCTTTGGTGATGAATTAGGCTACCTATCCAACTCAACTAGCAGCAACAAAGACGAAATTAATAGCATATGATATATTTTTCTACATATCCTCACGAATGATACATTTCAAGCTAGCTTTGTAAAATACATGCTCATTATGCTGGTGAATTAAACATGTATGGATTCCTAATCTGAGTCTTAGCTGATATGCTTAATGCAGGTAGCTTGGAGTGTCAGTCTACAGGACGGTGGCAAAGTACATTCGTGCGGCCCTGCGGGACTCGGCCTCTCCCTGTCCCTCGTCATCCAGTGTCGTCCAGCCTGGGTTGCAACCTCTGCTCTACTTCTTGTTGCTGCTTCTCATTCGATTCTCTACCACCTGGTGCACCTTCCCCTTCTTAGTTGTTTGCGAAACAGAATCATGATTGATGGACCTCTGAAATTTCCCTTTATGATTTGCACCGAGGGCTCGCATGTTAAGTGTTTGTTGGAATGCTTATACAAGATTAACATGGACTAAAATTTGAACTAGTGTTAGCAAGATGTCATCAAGATACTACTGGCTTCTCTGCTGTGCTCGGTGGCGTACTGGCTGCTTGTGCTAGATTGCTAGGTGCTCATTGCTTAGAGCTACTTTGTTGTTCTTGTTCTTGCTTTGTTGTACTGTGTAAGTATGTCTCAAGTTGTTGCTTTGTTGATTTATTCAGTAGCAATGTTAACTTGTCTTTGTTCCTTTTTTGTCATGTGTGGACAAAGCAAAGTTTCTAACTACTGATAATTTTGATAGTTAAAGGTGGGCATCACAATTTTCCCAAGGCACTAGAGGTATGTATTGCATTTCAGTTTCAGTAAACAATTACTCCTCTCCAAACTTGTTAGTGTTCAGCATGTGCAGACTTGGGATGCTTGCAAATACTCACTTGTTCTTGTAATTATTCATATGCTAACTTAAAAAATCCATATTTATAACTTCTGAAATAATTATACATTTCAATGAATAGGTACAATACACCATACAGACAAAGAACTTTCCTAAATGATTAGCCAATTATGATTGAACAATTCCTAGAGAGGAATCATTTTGTAACAAACATTATGTACATGTTTGCTCTTTGGATATCTATAAATATTTTTCTGTTCGGTTCGGTAAAGTTACCGAATATCATTTCTCGTTAGTGCATTTGTTTTTTGCGGTATTGGTTCCCGATATCATGTTTTGATGAATAATGAATGTCTGCAGGCAAGGTATTGTTTTCAGTATTGTGATTTCAGTTTTTTAACACAATTGATTTTTAATGTAAAGCTCTTTAACAATGCACTGCTTAATTTTTATTTATAGCTCATTGCTAGGTTATGGAGTGTCGTGGTGATCTTCAGTGACGTGTGGTTCTGCTTGTCCACATAAATTACGGACCCTTTATGTGGAATAAGATGTAACTTGTAGTTAGAATCTGCTGTAATTTGTAGTTCGAATTTGTTGTAATGTGAGTAATAATGTGAATTGAGTTGAGTTATGGAGTTGTATGGTCATTGGAATCTTTGGATCGGTTCATTTATACAAGTTTTTTGTCATTTCGGTATTATTTGTAAATTGTATTGATAATTACCATTTGCACTTTTGTGACAAAATAAAGCGATCGAGATCAAGCCACGTGGCTCAATAAAGGACAATCGTGACCAAAATTAGAGAAAAACTATGACCAAAATAATGACAAATCTGTGACCATTTTATATCAAAAGGTGACGATGGTAAATACCATTCTGTGACGATATAAACTTGTCTTCTATGACGATTTCAAAAAGATGACGTCAGCTGCCACATCATTGATGACGTCACCGCCACGGCAGCTGCCACGTCATTGCTGATGTCAGCGCCACGTCAGATGAAAATGCCGTTAACGGGAGATTATGACGAAAAAATATCGTCACAAAATGCATTAACGGCGTTAACGGCAGCGTCAGTTAGCCAGGCGGACGTGAAATTATGACGAAAACATGGTAAATCTATGACCAAAACAAATTGTCATAGAATGAATTCAAATCCATGACGACACAAAATTCGTCACAGATTGGTGACACATCTATGACGGAAAAACCAATTTCGTCACCGATGAACAAATGTGACGCCACCTTAGTGACCAAACCAAAATCGTCACAAAAACGTCACAAAAGACTAATTGTGACCATTCTGGCGTCTTCAATGACGATAATGCAACGTCATTGATGACAACATCCCTACTAGTGAATAGTGCGGAAATAATGACCCGATGCTAACAAATGGATGACAATTTTGCTAATACTAATGCATTAAAAGTTCATGTAGAAGCTCCATGGTTTTTTATACATAGAGCACAATTTCTAACTCAACATTGTTTCAGACAACCTAGTGGTGTATGTGTTCAGCCACATCATCTACTAATTACTTATTGCCTATTATAAATTTGGTGAGTTAATATTGCATCTTTAAAGTTGCAATTTTCCACATTTTTGTTTCATATATCTTGTTACTGGTAGGGCTTTATCTGGCTCACCAAACACCATCAAGTGGGCAATGTCCTTGCTTCTGAAACACCCTCATGCCATGAAAAATACTATTGCAGAAGATTGAAGCATGATAGGGGGCCCACATTGCTATCTGGACTACAAGTTTTATTCATGGTATGAGGATAGTTCAGAAGCATAGAGATTGCTCACTTGATGGTTCCAGCTGATATGCACATCCCTTCAAGCATTGTCTATCAGTTAACCATAGATAAGAAACAAAAAAGGGGAAAAAAGACTTCCGTGTCAAGTAATATTATATTTGTAAGTTAGTGTTGCACAATAAGTGCAGAGTAGATGACATAGTGCAGTTGTAGGGAACCTCTGTGCATTGAGATAATACCAGATATCATGATCCTGGTACATGCCTATATTCAATTCCATTGAGGCTTTGTGCATGCTGTGAAAGCTTATGCAAAAACGTCATATGGCTTTGACATAGCTGATGCAACCTGAACCAAGACTACTGATATCCATCAAGCACATTGATTTAAGGCTCTCATTATGGAGTTCCACACATCACCATCATTTCTTGTACCATTTTACATAACCAAGCCTACTAGTTGCCTAAAAAGGTACATTTTTGCATGTGTTGTTATGACCAATAGATTAATTATGTGCTTACTTGCATTTTTTTTGTTATTTCTCACACTATGGGGCATGATCATGTTACAAGGAACTAATACTCCATGAGTTCGCCTCTAAAAATGTCCATACCCCCATATCTGTAGTGAAAGATCTCAATAAGAACAAACATCATATGGGTAGTCCAACCAAGGGTGGTGACAAATGGGTAAGTAATAATAACCATTTTTTGCATCATGTATGTATAGGAATTTATTTTTTTCATTTTAGTTGCATTCATCTTAAATCTTAGGAAGACACAAACTTAAAGGACAAATAAAATCCATTCATATCTTAATGGGACACTTTGAGACTCAAAAACAAGAAAAAAATGAAGTGCAATCCTATAGCATCAACAATACAGACATGTTGCATACTCCTCGAGTTAGGAGCAAACTTATGGCTATGCAAAAAAGTGACAAAATGTTTTTTGTCTGTCGTTCTACTTGCCGATGTTGATATAAAGCATACCATATTTTTTATTATAGCTCATCCATAGTGTTATATATCATTCGATAAGGATGTGTAAATGACACTTGTCCATAAAAGTTACATGCTGTTATGGATAGAAACAAAACAGTTTGAGAAAGTGTTATACATGTAGGGGAAATATCAGGTGCAAACCATATTTTCAGTGGAAATGTGAAAACCACTCTAAACAACACAATTAAAAGTCTCTGGAAAAATTTGAAACGATGCATATTTTTAATTTATCCATATATGTACTTTGTTGCAAAAGTTGAGATGCAAATTCGTTATATAAAAATTCAAATGAAAAAGGCAAATTCAAGTGCTCATGCATTGCAATACACATGCCCAAAGTTTTTGTCTTGTAGTGCATTTGAAATTGGTCATTTTTGCATGAATTTTTCTACACTGAGTTTGCATCTCAACTTTTGCAACAATCTATAGATACACAATAGGTGTCCATTGTTTCACAATTTTTGAAAACTTCTAACTATGAACTTTATGATGGTTTTCACGTTTCCACTAAATATTGTTCCATACATGTATTTTATAATGGCTGGCAATCTAGATACAAATCCTAGATGGAATGTACATTTACATATAGTAAATATGAAGGTTGCAATAAGTTCATCCAAGATGGAATGGAAAACTATATGTTATACCTTGAAAAATCCATGTGTTACTCGTAGTTATGAAAAAAGTTATATCGCTTTGTGTAGCCACTACTTGGTACTTACGTTCTCCATCCTAGAGATATTTATCACTAGTTTGACCATCTGCTAACTGATATCTATGCAAAATTTAATGGAGATATAGATGTCATTTGTTTTAAATTAATTATGTATGGCTCATTGAGAGCATGAGTGCTTGGAAGTTAAAAGGGAAATATTTGCAAGAGTGCCTGATGAATCGAAATAAATGACATGCTTTGCATTCTTGAATCGCAAGAAAAGAGGATAGAAATTTAAGATAAGATTCAATGATTGGTTTAGAAGATACCTTTGATAGTTAGAATAAGAAAAATCTATGAATGCCGAACAACATAATTTGACGTGTTTCACTCTATTGAGTAGGCATCCATGAGATTTATTATGTCACCCCACGATTGATATCTCCTAGATGCCAATGATGAGGTGATGAGATATAACATGACCACAAAGGGAGCCAACCATATGTTCATTTCAACATAGGAAGCAAAGGTGAAGCATGTTGGTTTATCACCATGAGTCCTCTAAATGAGACTTGTCAAAAGGACAATGATAGTGGAAAAGGGGAGTACAGGAAAAAAGCTATAGGACTAGAGCATAAATATTTTCGAAGGCTACCAATTTTGACATGACAATTATACAGAGGTGATTGAGGTGCAATAGTTGAGCGATAAAGTTGCTATTTATTACAAAACTTTTTGCCTACAAATCGTCATGGCTTACATCAGCAATTTGAAATTTACTTGAGCATTCACCAAAAGTTGTTTAGAGCTGAATTGTTATTGCCTTTGTCATGTTGTTGTAGAAAAGGTTAAACAATTAAAAAAAATATATAAACAAACAAACAAACTTCTGTAAGTATTGTTAAAATGAGGCAAAATGAATCATTGTTTACCCTTTGCCATGTTTGTTTTAGAAAAGGTATAACAAAACCAAAGTACACTAACTAACTTTTGGTTGTTTTGCGATTGAATTTATAAGCTTTCTTGAACTGTGCATACTTTATTGCACCTTTATGATGTGAAAATACAAACTACCTAACAAATTATCTATTTATCTTTTGACATTTATTTTAAAAAATATAAAACAGACTAAAGTAGATAAACCAATCTTTTTTGTTCACAAAAGATAATAATTTGTTGCTTAACGACTATCTTTGAACTAGTCAATTGTTAATCTTTTATTTTGTACCAAAGGAACTTGGCTACCATCTTACAAACACTTGAATAGAAAGCAGAAGTAATACCCGGAGGTAAAAACAAATTATGTTGTTTAGCATTACTTTATTGTTCCACTTACCATTTTTGTTTTCCAAATGGTTAAACAATCGAAAATAGACGAGCAAACCTACTTTTGTACATACACAAACAAATATTACAAAAGATTACACAATCCAAAGTTTGTTTTATGATGTTTCATTCTGAAAAGGAAAACAGACTAAAGCATCCATAAACAAATCTTTTGACAAGTTTGTTAGATAAAGAGTAAGATAACAAAGAAGTTGTTTATCTATACAATAATTAATTTTGCATTTTGTATAATCCAATTTGTAATGTTTATTCAAAAAGTGTAAAGAAATATAAGGGGCATAGACAAAATCAGACGTAAAAGATGTTACTACATCCATGGAAGCATATTGGGAAATGTGAACTTTCCTTTTAAATTTTCCAATTTTGTTTCATAAATGATAGGACAACGTAAAATGTAAAAAAACAAAATATGTTTTTGTGTTACAAACTTTAAGCTTGAGCTGGCATATCATGTAGCGAATACTACCGTCCTAATTGTTATGTTTCCTTCAAATACTCTGTAATAATCCATTTATGTAAACAAACTATTTGCTTGATTCATACTAGCTTTAAAACAAGTATATTTTTTGTCCTCTTTAATTTGTGTTGATTTTTGGAAAAGGAAAACAAATTATGTTTTTTCTTGATGATGTTTCTTCTGAAAAAGGTAGAAATACGAAAAGTACATAAATAAATTTTGTATGCATTGGAGATAAGAAACTAAGTAAGTAAAAACTTTGTTTGCTAGTGTGCTAGGTTTCTAGTAGTACATAAACAACTATTGTTTGCATTAAGGATGACAAATTGAGTAAATACAAAGCAGAAGTAATACCCGGAGGCAAATACAAATTATGTTGTTTAGCATTACTTTATTGTCCCCTTTATCATTTTTGTTATGCAAATAGCTAAATAATACAAGGAAACCTACTTTTGTAGGTACACACAAATATTACAAAATATTACACAATCCAAAATTTGTTTTATGATGTCTCATTACAAAAAGGAAAACTGACTAAAGCATGCATAAACAAACCTTTTGACAAGTTTGTTAGATAAAGAGTAAGACAACAGAAAAGTTGTTTATCTATACAATAATTAATTTTGCATTTTGTATAATCCAATTTGTAATGTTTATTCAAAAAGGGTAACGAAATATAAGGTGCATAGACAAAATCACACGTACAAGATGATACTACATCCATGGAAGCATCTTGGGAAATGTGAACTTTCCCTTTAAATTTTCAAATCTTGTTTCACAAATGATAGGACAACGTAAAACGTAAAAAAACAAAATATGTTTTTGTTTTACAAACTTTAAGCTTGAGCTGGTATATCATGTAGTGAATACTACCATCCTAATTGTTATGTTTGCTTCAAATACTATGTAATAATCCAATTATGTAAACAAACTATTTGTTTGATTCAGACTAGCTTTCAAACAAGTATATTTTTTGTCCACTTTAATTTGTGTTGTTTTATACAAAAGGTAAACAAATTATGTTCTTTTTTGTGGTGATGTTTCTTGTGAAAAAGGTATAAATACGAAAAGTACATAAATAAATTTTGTAGGCATTGAAGATGAGAAACTGAGTAACTAAAATCTTTGTTTGCTAGTGTGCTAGGTTTCTAGTAGAACATAAACAACTATTGTTTCCATTAAGGATGACAAATTGAGTAAATACAAAGCAGAAGTAATACCCGGAGGCAAATACAAATTATGTTGTTTAACATTACTTTATTGTCCCCTTTATCATTTTTGCTTTGCAAATAGTTAAACAATACAAGCAAACGCACTTTTGTAGGTACACAAACAAATATTACAAAAGATTACACAATCCAAAGTTCGTTTTATGATGTCTCATTACGAAAAGGAAAACAGACTAAAGCATGCATAAACAAACCTTTTGACAAGTTTGTTGTTAGATAAAGAGTAAGACAACCAAGAAGTTGTTTATCTATACAATAATTAATTTTGCATTTTGTGTAATCCAATTTGTAATGTTTATTCAAAAAGGGTAAATAAATATAAGGTGCATAGACAAATCATACGTAAAAGATGATACTACATCCATGGAAGCATCTTGGGAAATGTGAACTTTCCATTTAAATTTTCGAATTTTGTTTCATAAATGATAAGACAACGTAAAATGTAAAAAAACAAAATATTTTTTTTTGTTTTACAAACTTTTAGCTTGAGCTGACATATCATGTAGTGAATACTACCGTCCTAATTATTACGTTTGCTTAAAATACTTTGTAATAATCCAATTATGTAAACAAAATATTTGTCTGATTTAGACTAGCTTTCAAACAAGTATATTTTTTGTCCCATTTAATTTGTGTTGTTTTGTAGAAAAGGTAAACAAATTATGTTCTTTTTTTTGATGATGTTTCTTCTGAAAAAGGTATACATACGAAAAGTACATAAATAAATTTTGTATGCATTGAAGATGAGAAATTGAGTAAGTAAAATATTTGTTTGCTAGTGTGCTAGGTTTCTAGTACTACATAAACAACTATTGTTTGCAATAAGGATGACAAATTGAGTAAATACAAAGCAGAAAAATTTACCAGGAGACAAATACTAATTATGTTGTTTAGCATTACTTTACTGTCCCTTTTATCATTTTTGTTCTGCAAATAGCTAAACAATACAAGGAAACCTACTTTTGTAGGTACACAAACAAATATTACAAAAGATTACACAATCCAAAATTTGTTTTGTGATGTCTCATTACAAAAAGGAAAACAGACTAAAGCATGCATAAACAAACCTTTTGACAAGTTTGTTAGATAAAGAGTAAGACAACAAAGAAGTTGCTTATCTAAACAATAATTAATTTTGCATTTTGTATAATCCAATTTGTAATGTTTATTCAAAAAGGGTAAAGAAATATAAGGTGTATAGACAAAATCAGACGTACAAGACGATACTACATCCATGGAAGCATCTTGGGAAATGTGTACTTTCCCTTTAAATTTTCGAATTTTGTTTCATAAATGATAGGACAACGTAAAATGTAAAAAAACAAAATATTTTTTTGATTTACAAACTTCAAGCTTGAGCTGGCATATCATGTAGTGAATACTACCGTCCTAATTGTTACGTTTGCTTCAAATACTTTGTAATAATCCAATTATGTAAACAAAATATTTGTCTCATTTAGACTAGCTTTCAAACAAGTATATTTTTTTGTCCCGTTTAATTTGTGTTGTTTTGTAGAAAAGGTAAACAAATTATGTTTTTTTTGTGATGATGTTTCTTTTGAAAAGGTATAAATATGAAAAGTACATAAATAAATTTTGTATGCATTGAAGATGAGAAACTGAGTAAGTTAAATCTTTGTTTGCTAGTGTGCTAGGTTTCTAGTAGTACATAAACAACTATTGTTTGCATTAAGGATGAAAAATTGAGTAAATACAAAGCAGAAGTAATATCCAGAGGGAAATACAAATTACGTTGTTTAGCATTACTTTATTGTCCCCTTTATCATTTTTGTTTTGTAAATAGCTAAACAATACAAGGAAACCTACTTTTGTACGTACACAAACAAATATTACAAAAGATTACACAATCCAAAGTTTGTTTTATGATGTTTCATTCTGAAAAGGAAAACAGACTAAAGCATCCATAAACAAATCTTTTGACAAGTTTGTTAGATAAAGAGTAAGATAACAAAGAAGTTGTTTATCTATACAATAATTAATTTTGCATTTTGTATAATCCAATTTGTAATGTTTATTCAAAAAGTGTAAAGAAATATAAGGGGCATAGACAAAATCAGACGTAAAAGATGTTACTACATCCATGGAAGCATATTGGGAAATGTGAACTTTCCTTTTAAATTTTCCAATTTTGTTTCATAAATGATAGGACAACGTAAAATGTAAAAAACAAAATATGTTTTTGTTTTACAAACTTTAAGTTTGAGCTGGCATATCTTGTACTGAATACTACCGTCCTAATTGTTATATTTCCTTCAAATACTCTGTAAAAATCCATTTATGTAAACAAACTATTTGCTTGATTCATACTAGCTTTAAAACACGTATATTTTTGTCCTCTTTAATTTGTGTTGTTTTGTAGAAAAGGAAAACAAATTATGTTTTTTCTTGATGATGTTTCTTCTGAAAAAGGTAGAAATACGAAAAGTACATAAATCAATTTTGTATGCATTGGAGATAAGAAACTAAGTAAGTAAAATCTTTGTTTGCTAGTGTGCTAGGTTTCTAGTAGTACATGAACAACTATTGTTTGCATTAAGAATTGCAAATTGAGTAAATACAAAGCAGAAGTAATACCCGGAGGCAAATACAAATTATGTTGTTTAGCATTACTTTATTGTCCCCTTTATCATTTTTGTTATGCAAATAGCTAAATAATACAAGGAAACCTACTTTTGTAGGTACACACAAATATTACAAAATATTACACAATCCAAAATTTGTTTTATGATGTCTCATTACAAAAAGGAAAATTGACTAAAGCATGCATAAACAAACCATTTGACAAGTTTGTTAGATAAAGAGTAGGACAACAGAAAAGTTGTTTATCTATACAATAATTAATTTTGCATTTTGTATAATCCAATTTGTAATGTTTATTCAAAAAGGGTAACGAAATATAAGGTGCATAGACAAAATCAGACGTACAAGATGATACTACATCCATGGAAGCATCTTGGGAAATGTGAACTTTCCTTTTAAATTTTCAAATCTTGTTTCACAAATGATAGGACAACGTAAAATGTAAAAAAACAAAATATGTTTTTGTTTTACAAACTTTAAGCTTGAGCTGGTATATCATGTAGTGAATACTACCATCCTAATTGTTATGTTTGCTTCAAATACTATGTAATAATCCAATTATATAAACAAACTATTTGTTTGATTCAGACTAGCTTTCAAACAAGTATATTTTTTGTCCACTTTAATTTGTGTTGGTTTTATACAAAAGGTAAATAAATTATGTTCTTTTTTGTGGTGATGTTTCTTGTGAAAAAGGTATAAATACGAAAAGTACATAAATAAATTTTGTAGGCATTGAAGATGAGAAACTGAGTAACTAAAATCTTTGTTTGCTAGTGTGCTAGGTTTCTAGTAGTACATAAACAACTATTGTTTCAATTAAGGATGACAAATTGAGTAAATACAAAGCAGAAGTAATACCCGGAGGCAAATACAAATTATGTTGTTTAGCATTACTTTATTGTCACCTTTATCATTTTTGTTTTGCAAATAGTTTAACAATACAAGCAAACCTACTTTTGTAGGTACACAAACAAATATTACAAAAGATTACACAATCCAAAGTTCGTTTTATGATGTCTCATTACGAAAAGGAAAACAGACTAAAGCATGCATAAACAAACCTTTTGACAAGTTTGTTGTTAGATAAAGAGTAAGACAACAAAGAAGTTGTTTATCTATACAATAATTAATTTTGTATTTTGTGTAATCCAATTTGTAATGTTTATTCAAAAAGGGTAAAGAAATATAAGGTGCATAGACAAATCAGACGCAAAAGATAATACTACATCCATGGAAGCATCGTGGGAAATGTGAACTTTCCCTTTAAATTTTCGAATTTTGTTTCATAAATGATAGGACAACGTAAAATGTAAAAAAACAAAATATTTTTTTTGTTTTACAAACTTTAAGCTTGAGCTGGCATATCATGTAGTGAATACTGCCGTCCTAATTGTTACGTTTGCTTCAAATATTTTGTAATAATCCAATTATGTAAAGAAAATATCTGTCTGATTTAGACTAGCTTTCAAACAAGTATATTTTTTTTGTCTCGTTTAATTTGTGTTGTTTTGTAGAAAAGGTAAACAAATTATGTTCTTTTTTGTGATGATGTTTCTTCTGAAAAGGTATAAATACGAAAAGTATATAAATAAATTTTGTATGCATTGAAGATGAGAAACTAAGTAAGTTAAATCTTTGTTTGCTAGTGTGCTAGGTTTCTAGTAGTACATAAACAACTATTGTTTGCATTAAAGATGACAAATTGAGTAAATACAATGCAGAAGTAATACCCGGAAGCAAATACAAATTATGTTGTTTAGTATTACTTTATTGTCCCATTTATCATTTTTGTTTTGCAAATAGCTAAACAATACAAGGAAACCTACTTTTGTAGGTACACAAACAAATATTACAAAAGATTACACAATCCAAAATTTGTTTTATGATGTCTCATTACGAAAAGGAAAACAGACTAAAGCATGCATAAACAAACCTTTTGACAAGTTTGTTATATAAAGAGTAAGACAACAAAGAAGTTGTTTATCTATACAATAATTAATTTTGCATTTTGTATAATCCAATTTGTAATGTTTATTCAAAAAGTGTAAAGAAATATAAGGTGCATAGACAAAATCAGACGTACAAGATGATGCTACATCCATGGAAGCATCTTGGGAAATGTGAACTTTCCCTTTAAATTTTCAAATTTTGTTTCATAAATGATAGGACAACGTAAAATGCAAAAAGAAAACAAAATATGTTTTTTTATTACAAAGTTGAAGCTTGAGCTGGCATATCATGTAGTGAGTACTACTGTCCTGATTATTATGTTTGGTTCAAATAATATTTAATAATCCAATTATGTAAACAAACTATTTGTTTGATTTTGGCTAGCTTTGAAACAAGTATATTTTTTGTCCTCTTTAATTTGTGTTGTTTTGTAGAAAAGGTAAACAAATTATGTTCTTTTTTGATAATGTTTCTTCTGAAAAAGGTAGAAATACAAAAGTACATAAATAAATTTTGTATGTATTGAAGATTAGAAACTGACTAAGTAAAATCTTTGTTTGCATGTGTGTTAGGTTTCTAGTAGTACATAAACAACCATTGTTTGCATTAAGGATGACAGATTGAATAAATACAAAGCAGAAGTAATTCCCGGAGGCAAATACAAATTATGTTGTTTGGCATTACTTTATTGTTCCCTTTATCATTTTTGTTTTGTAAATGGTTAAAAAATCGAACATGGGCAAGCAAACCTACTTTTGTAGGTATGCAAACAAATATTACAAGATATCACACAATCCAAAGTTTGTTTTATGATGTTTCATTCTGAAAAGGAAAACAGACTAAAGCATGCATAAGCAATTGTTTTCACATGTTTGTTAGAGAAAGGTAAGGAAACAAAGAAGTTGATGTTTTTTCAGTAAAAGAATCAATTTTTCATTTTATACTACCTATTTGTAATAATGCTTATCCCAAATAGGGTAAATCAATATAATGCAAAATCAGTTGCACAAGAAGATATTATATTCGAGGAAGCATCTTGGGAATGTGCACTTCACCATTTAATTTTATGGATTTTTGTTTCAGAAATGATAAGACAATCGAAACAAAACAAACTTTCGGTTATTCTAGTGTGCTAGGTTCGTAACATTACATAGTCCTTTGTTATAATCTAACTACTTGTCGTACGATAACACCACAACTCAGATGACTTTGGTTCTTAAGATAGTAAAGAGGTGATGCTAAATACTCCCTCGGTCCCAAAAAAACAAGTCATTTTAGAATTGTCCCAAGGCCAACTTTTCTTAAGTTTGACCAAGATTATAGGGGAAACAACATATATTTATGCTATGAAAAAAGTACCATTAGATTTATAGTGAGATCTATTTTAATAATATACCTATTTGCTATCATAAACATTCATATATACCTTTTTCCTACAAATTTGTCAAAGTTCAAAATATTTGACTTGGGAGAAACCTAAAATGACATGTTATTTGGGACAGTGGGAGTATATCTATTTGCAACGCGAGTACCTCTTGGAACTCTTGCATGGCCATGTCTTTAACTTGTGCCAATGTCAAGTTTAGCTGGTTAATTATCTATTTTTTTCAATTGCAACATTATGGTCAACACTATGTGTAAATTATACATTTACTTATTAGCTCTGACCTTCAGATATTGCATGCTTTGTCTTTGATCTGTGCCCATGCAAAAGATGAGCAAATTTATAGTCCATTTTAAATTGCAATGTTACGATGAAAATCCTATAAAAGTAAAACTTACCGCAAGGTTATTATCTAACTTTGTCATAGCTCGTGCATTTCGTGACATGTAGCCGATGAAGCTTCGCTATAAATAGCGGCAAAGGCTTCTCTGTTAAACAAGGCCATTGCAAACCGGTAGACGATCCGACTCTCATAACACTCTCATACTACTCTACATTCCCTTGTCGACTCTTCTCCTTCTCAATGTGGCTTTCCCCTCCATAAGTTCTGTAAGTCAAACAAGAATCTCACAATGATGGATTGATGTCTTTGAATTCTGCTCCCCTTTGCATGATTTGTGCCAAATTGTACGACAAATCATCATCCAACCATTGCCTATTTGGAGATTTAAATTGGGAGATCTTGTGAACAGAAGGAAGCAACAACTCAAGAAATGACCACCTATCATCGTTCTACCATGTTTAGAGGTACCTATGGATTCTTACTTTGAAATCACTGTATCTTCATAACAAATCAAAATCCAATTTTGAGAGACATTTTTAGGCACCATCTTTTTTCTCAAAGTCGTACACACATAGCACCTGAGAATGCATCTTTTGTCACATATTTTGATCCATTACTTATATTTGCAAATATTATTCTCCTTTCAAGAAGCATGCATGAATGCACACATTGTTGTACATCTTAGAGGGATGCAAACGTACATAACAAAATCTAGCTGTATCTACAACAACTGCAGGTAAACACTGACAAAATCTAGCATGCATGAATGTGCCCATTGTTGCGGACGTGGTAAGGAAAAGCTGTAATGCATAACAAAACATTTTGTCACTTATTTACCTAATGTTTCGTCATTGTCTCTCTGATCACGTAGTCTTTTACTGGGTCCGAGCTGTCTTTTGATGTTTTCTCACGCCAGTTTGTTAGCATACTAGCTTTTGGATCGATTCCAGCTATATAACTTGAAATACATGTTTCCCTTTGGAGATGGGTCCAAAAACGTTGGTATATAAATTGCTGGTTCATTCAGTAGAAACTTATCCATATCCTTGCTGAATTCACAGACACAAAATTGATACTACATCCGTATCCACCAAAACAATCTCCTCTTACTGATCAACTGTATCATATCTTGCTGAATTACCAGACACAAAATGGATGCCACTATTATGCTCTTGCTACTGATTCCTGTGATCCTTCTCTTGCTTAAGCAGTCGCACAAACTTGTTAAGAGAATAATGCAACAAAATCAGCAGCTTTCGGTGCCGGAGGCAACCGGTGCTCTTCCTATCATCGGTCACCTACCATATATTTTTCAGAAACCACTGCACCGCACCCTGATGCATCTCGCCAGCCGCCACGGCAGCGTGTTCCAGCTCCGCCTTGGCTCGCGGCGTGTGGTCGTCGTCTCCTCCACTTCCGCTGCCAAGGAGTGCCTAACGAAGCATGACAACTTTCTCGCAGACCGCCCGAGGCTTCCCTCCGGACGGATCATCGCGTTCGAGTGGTCCACCATGGGGACCGCGAGCCAGGGCAGCTACTGGCGGCAGCTGCGTCAGATCGCACACACTCAGCTGCTGTCCCCGCACCGGGTGCAGGAGCTCTCCGGTGTCATCACTCAGGAGACGCGCTCCCTTGTGCGCAGCCTCTTCCGCCACGGCGGTGCCGCACCGGCACAAGTGGAGCTCAAGTCAAAGCTCTTCGACCTTCTGATGAACACGCTGATGGCCTTGATGTGCGGCAAAGCTAACTCCGGCGCGTAAGCATTCTGCATAAGTACAGTTAATTGATTGAACATTAGCACGCAGTATATGCTTGTATGATTAATCTTTTTTTTTCACATTAATTATCTAGGAATGGGGACGAGGAGGCACGGTGGTTCCGTGCCATGGTGCAGGAGACGATGGCGCTGAGCGGGTTGTCCAACGCGTGGGACTTCATGCCAGCGCTGCTGCGTTTGGCAGACATGGGTGGCCTGGGGAGGCGGCTGCGGAGGCTCTGCGCTAGCCGCACGGCGTTCCTTCAGAGGCTCATCGACGAACAGAGAGCCAAGATGGGTTCAGAGACGTCGTCGGGTATGATGGTCGGCATGATGCTGTCCATGCAGCAGCAGGACCCTGAAGGATACAGCGACCATGTCATCCGCTCGCTACTCGTCGTGCGTTATCCACTATCTTCCAAGAACAATTTTTGTTGACATGTTATAACCAAACATTTTTTGTTCCTAACCTGCTGATATACTTTTTATTTGCACAGAGCTTGCTCGAAGCAGGAACGAGCACCACGGCAGACGTCGTTGAGTGGGCCATGTCCTTGCTTCTGAACAACCCTCGTGTCATGAGCAAAGCTGTGGCCGAGATCGAAGCATGCATGGGGTCGCAGGGGTTGCTTGAAGCCTGCGACCTTGCCCGGCTCCCCTACCTCAACTGCGTCATCAAGGAGACGCTGCGGCTATACCCACCGACGCCACTCCTGCTCCCTCACGAAGCATCCACGGACTTCAAGCTGGGCGACTACTACCATGTCCCCCGTGGCACTATGCTTCTGATTAACTCCTTTCCCATCCATCGTGACCCTGAAGTATGGGTCCAACCTGAAGATTTCATCCCTGAGAGGTATTTAACTAAATCCTTCCCTTTTAATTTTGTTTCTCTAGTCCAGAGTGCTGGTAGCTCAATGCATAAGAGAGATGATATTTAGTGTAGTGCTATGGAAACTTAGAATAAGTATTTACCAATTGTGTAAAAAACTTGACAGGTTTGCAGAGGAAGACAACACAAAAGGGAAGATGTACATTCCATTTGGAATGGGGAGAAGGAAATGCCCAGGCGATCTCATGGGCATGCAAATGGTTGCCCTCATTCTTGGCACCATGCTGCAATGCTTCCACTGGAAGAGAGAAGGGGAAGAGCTCGTGGACATGGCAGAGGGGTCTGGCCTAACCATGCCAAAACTAGTGCCTCTTGTTGCAATGTACTGGCCTCGCACCGAAATGATCAATCTCCTTTCAGATATCTAGCTTTCATGTAGCCTAAGTTGCCTTTTTTTAAAAATAAAGATTGTAAGTTTGTAATTGTGATGTACATAGTTGGGGATGTTTCCAATAATCTATTGATAATAACTAGTTTCGATTGAACTGCTACCGTGCTACGTGCAGTGCTACTCTTAGTGATTGGCATCTACTATACTAGGAAAAGGACAGCACTAGAGGGATCCTTTTAGTACCGATCAAATAATTAACCGGTACAGAAGCAGACATTTAGTTTGGCAACAATCATGTGCCCCGCGGCAGCATGGTTATTATATTGTTAATGCCTTTCCCATCGATCATTACCCTGAGGGCCCCTTTGGAACCCAGGATCCCACAGGGATCCTCCCCTTTTCCCTGGGTCAAATCTCCACGTCGGTTTTGACCCTGAGCCAAACCTCCACGTCATTTGGCAGCCCAGCAACCCGGGACGTCACAACCCTAGCCCCTTGTTTTCCCCGTGCCGAGCCTTCCCGACCTCCCACCTCCTGGCGGCGGCGCCCCGTCCTTGCCATTCCTCCCGAGTCGTCGCCTCCAGGGCTCCTCCCCGTCTACTCCACCACGTGCGCTGCCACACCTCCTCGTCGTCAAGGCAGATCTACACGGGTGGCAACTCCCCCACTCGCGTCTGCAGGCCCGGCGAGCGCAACCCTGGCGGCGGAAGAGGTCTCGCGCCCCAGACCGAGCGGCCCCGGTGGCGGAGGAGGTCGCTCGGCCCAAATCGAGCGGCCGCCGCCTCCCTCTCCTCCTCTAACGGCGGGGTGGTCCGGTCTCCGGCGTCGGCTGGGTGGCCCAGCCTCCAGCACGACGCGATGGTGCTGCCTCCGTCATCCTGCTGCCTCAACGAGACATGGACCGACGGCCGCTGTGAACACATCGAGGGCGTCGCCTGGCGCGCCGACCCCGCCAGCGACGAGGCCAAGCTCAAGGTCCGCTTCTACGTACCGCCCTTCCTCCCCGTTTTCCCGTCATCGGCGACTACTGGGTGCCCCACATCGACGCCGACTACCAGTACACGCTCGTCGGGCAGCCTTCCAGGAAGTACCTCTGAGGCGTACAAGAACAAGAACTTGCTCCCGTTTGACCTCAGCCCCAAGAAGACTTGTGCCATCCGCAAGCGCCTCCCAAGCATCAGGTATGCCATGAGTTGACCTCTGATCTAGCATGCCCTACTCACAACCAATCAGCACTTTCTGAATTTCAAAGATCTGATGAGCTTGATTGCTGCTGCTTCACCAATAATTATAGTTGCTTTTGAGCCCACCACCACTTGCTGAATATTTTTCTTTATGCTGAATAGTCATTTCTTTGATAACAAAAGGAGATAGATTTGCCGGTCTGCATTATTTTAAAGCCAAGTAGTGAGTCAAACCCAACTATCTTGAAATGTTTGCTTCCTGCGGTCAAGCAACTTTTTTAGCTCTGTTCCCAGCTATCTTGAAATGTTTGCTTCGTGCGGTCAAGCAACTTTTTAGCACGGTGGAACCGAAAGGTACGGTGCTTGGTTATAATTGGTGCTAATAAAGCAGCAGCAGCCAAAGCTAATGACAACGCTGTACTTGTGTTCCCATTCCTTTTTTTTAAAAACCTAACCAAGCTTTCATTAGTTTGATTAATTGATCGAGGAAGGTGCCATGTTACATCACATCACATCACACGCACTTGGTTTCTTGCTTACCACGACGGAGTTTTTAATTAGCTCACTCTTGCTAGCACTACCTATAGCTGCAAGACACTACTACACTTATTTGTTTTATTTTGTTTTATTTGTGTGAAAGACTACTACACTGGTTTAACTTGAAAAGAAATTAGCTCATGTAGCATCACATATATGACTGCTCTGTGAGCTAGGGGGTACAGAACAATTTTAATTTGTAGACCCACCTCATTAGAAACGTGGTTGCCACTGATAACACAAACCAACCGTATTTTGCACTCTGTTTAGTGGTACCGAATGGTTATTGCAGGGCTCTATTTAGAGCCATTATCCATGGGTAATAGAGGATTCACCTAATGCATGCCTGCCAGTAGTACCATACCATTGTGAATACTTTGCTAATGCATGTCTGGTTTTAATATAGTACTTTATTAATCTTGCGAAATGATTTCGTGTTCAGGAGAAATGAGCGGTATACTTAATTTGTCAGAAACCGCTTCTGGGATAGTATTTGCTTTCCATTCTATGCTAGTAAATGATTTTCGTGTCTCTGTAAAGCTGTAAGCAGGTCTTACACAGCAGAAACTGCTTTTGAGATACTAGTAGTATTTGCTTTCCACTCTATGCTTCTGAGATATTCTTATGTTCAGATTTTAGAAGCAAGGGAGATTCTAAGTATCTCTCATTGGTTCAATGTTCTGTTTGGGTTCAGTTTAACTGCAATCCATCTATCTGTGACCTACCTGCTAAGCACAGACTTACCTCCCAGACAAATCCAAATGGACGATGAAGTTCAGTCATCCCTTTTCTGGAATGATGTTAGCCGAGTCTAGATATAGCAGGTCAAACTGATTTCGTTTCTTGCTTCATTTGCAGCCCAATGCACTGAATACGTGTTACTGGTTACAACAATTGGTGATAATATGTGTTCTTGTTTTATCTTTGGCCTTTGGTCATTTAATATGTGTTCTTGTTTTATCAGTACTGTGGTTTCTTGCTTCATTTGCAGCCCGATGCAGAACTGTAATTTTACCAATATTTGTGGTCATCGGCCTTTTTTTGGGAACTTTGCTGTCACCATAGTTGGGAACTTTGCTGCGACCACCATATGCAGCCATGCAGCAGTATGGTGCTCAAAATATCTGTTCTTTTTGATAGAAATATCTGTTCTTTTTGTTCTTTTTGTACTTTTCCTTTTTAAAATGCAGGTGAGAAGATAACATGCCTTTAGTTATAAACAATTTACTCATAATGTATGCCCATTTGTTTCACTTTCTGTCACTTTTGACCAAATATATTCTTGTTGCATTTGCATCAATTTTGCAGAAGCTTAATCAGGCATGACCATTTATTTATATCACCATATTCTCATGAGAAAATGATATTGAAGCCCATTTTGTTTGGATAAAATAATTGTTGGACCGGCCTAAGGGTTGAGTGAGTCCATGTTTTTTTGGGTAGCTGGCCTGTAGGTGTGTCCTGCATGCTTGATACCCCTCTGCAGCTAGTAAAATCAACACTGCTAAATAGTTTTTTGACCATCTAGCACACACTGTCATTCCTCTAGGGTAAAATGATGGTAGGTAGCCAATGCCAAGTCAGGCATGATTAGATTCTGCAAGGGAAAGGCAAAAAGATCTATCACTATATGCATTGCTTGGTATTAGAAAATCTAGACGAAAGCAAAAGGAGCTCATTTCTTTTCGAAATGGATGCAGGTTCATATCTCTACCAAGTAGAGAGGTGAGGTGAGAAGGCCAGGTGAGAGGCGCGGAGTTACAGAAGAGTACCACCAGAGCAACAGAGAGCAATTGTGTTTTTCTGCAAACTAGATGCTTAAAACGACCAAAGGAGGCTTGTAACTTTTTTGTCAATTGCATGATCTGGATGTAATATGTCGAATGTACTTCCTTTCTGACGTGATTTTGGTCTCTTGACGTGATTTTGGTCTCGTGGCTTATTGTCTATGGATTTTGGTCTCGTGGCACATAGTTGAATGACTTTTTTTTAAGTTTTCTGAAATTTTGAGGTTGCACATTAGCTTTTATTATTTTATTGAGGTCCTAAATAGTAGAATATTTTGATTTAAATGGCTTTTTGTAAAATTTTTCTGAAAATTTGAGGTTTCATATTAGCTTTTATTATTTTAGTTAGGTCCCAAACAGTAGAATATTTTGATTTGATGGAGGGATGTGTATGGTGCCCCGTCCCTGCCTCCCTGGAGTCTCCAAACAGGCCCAGGTGGAGGTGGGCCTTTCTCCCCCTTGCGTGGGGAGGGATGTAATGGGCGCAGGGATTTCCCTGTGGGGGAATCTACTGCCTAGGGTTTGACCCCCTGCTGCCAAATGAGGCCTGAATATGTTGGAAAAACTCCACTGATCCAGTGCGTATAGGAATTTTTCCCTTCACCATGAGTTTTTTTTGCATGGAAAGAAACTTCCATTAACTCACATGCGCAGCAACATCACTGGCCATAAGTTCATACACAAAGGACGGTGTGGAATCCCAACGGGACTGAACACCATGAGGCGCCATTAGCGCTTTGGCAGCTAACACATGAGCTACTTTGTTACATGATCTAGGAGCAAATTTGCAAAGGAAATTGCTAAAGCTACTGACAATCAGGGCCTTAAGCTCATAAATCATGCCCCCACCTCAGCCAACCTGTAGGAGTCGTTCACCACCGCCTGTTAAAGAATCATAGAGTCTGTCTCTAGGATTACCTTGGTCATTCCAATCTCAGCAGTTGCCCGGATTACCTGGAAACTAGCATACGCCTCCGCATAAAGAGCATCACGCACATGCTCCAGGTATCCAGCTCCGGCTGCAATGACATCCCCTTCTTCGCCTCTAATCACATAGCCCCACGCTCCTCTTCCTTCCTTAGCTAGAAAAGCCCCATCAGAGTTTATCTTCAGCCAGGTAGCAGGAGGTTGCACCAATGTTGCGCTCTGCCAGGTTGTCTACCTAAAGATTGTTTGTGCAAAGCGAGAAATTCTTCAGACATATTGTGCACCACGAAATCTAGATCGCTGGCTGTTCGCCTGCACTCACCCTCACGGGCAGCATTCCTCTCAGTCCACCACAACCAAAGTAGAATGGCTATCTTCATCTGCATTGTTTCTTCCATTTTCAGTACTTGTGTCATCACATCCTTTGGTGAGAGCATCCGAGCCAACCAGCCCCTCTGTTCTTCTAAGAAAAGTTCTCTCCAGACCATTTTTACACACTTGCAATTAAAGAAAAGGTGACCCCCATCTTCAATTTTCCTTCAACACATTGTGCAGCTAGTGTTCACCTCCATACCTCTTCTTTCCAGGTTTCTGTTTACTGCTAAACTGTTATGTGTGAATCTCCAAAGAAACTGTCTGATGTTCCCCGGGCACTTGAGGCCCCAAAATTTCCTCCCTTGTTCCTTCGCCAATCCCCCCTCATCAGCTGAGGTTGCAGCTCCATTTCTACTACTATGCAGCAAGTGCTCTCTATAAACCTTGTAAGCCGATTTAACTGGGAAAATCCCCTTGCTATCATAATGCCAGGCCACCAAGTCCTCTAACTCAGTATGGACCGGTGTAGCCAGGATGATCTCCACATCTTGGTCAACAAAGGTTTACCTAACCAAATCTTCGTCCTAGCTACATATTATTGGATTTATCAATTCAGAGACTTTTGACATCAGTACATGTCCTCTCGGTGTGATTGGCTTCCTGGACGGTTCTCTCGGTAACCATGGGTCTTCCCATAAATTCACCTTGCTGCCATCTCCTATCCTCCACACAATTCCTTTCTTTAACACTTCAACCCCTTTAAGTATGCTTCTCCAGGTATATGACATGTTGCTTGCTGATGAGGCTTTCAGTAGGTCTCCATCAGGGAAGTATTTTGTTCTTAGGACACATGCACAAAGGGAGTCAGGCTTATGGATTAGTCGCCACCCTTGCTTTGCCAACATCGCCATGTTAAAGGTGTGGATGTCCCTGAATCCCAGTCCCCCTCTGCCTTTGGACGAATTAACTTTCCCCAACTAAGCCAATGAATCTTATTATCCTTATCTTGGTTGCTCCACCAATATCTAGCAATTATCGTGCTGATTTGGTCACATATGTCTTTAGTAATATCAAAGCATCCCATGACAAAGACATGGATTGCTTGGGCTACAACTTTGATCAAAACTTGTTTCCCAGCCCAGGACAAAGCCTTTTCTTTCCATCCCTTGATTTTCACACATGCCAAGTCGTCCAGATCGGGTAGCAGGAGTAACCTCCCTGCAGGAGTAACTTCCCTCCATCATTGACACTACTGTCATGGACACCTTGTTGGGGAAAACTGTTGCATTACTTCACTAAGCGACCTGCATGTGGGCACCTAAGGTTGATTCCAGCGGATTGCTCATCCGCACCCACATGGGAAAAAAGGAGAGCGCGTGTACCATAGCCACTCCAGCAATCACTGCATGTGCATGCGCATTATGGGAGACCTTCCCTTCGAGCCCCCAATTTGGGAATTTCTCTCCTCCCCGCATCCGCTGCCCTCTTCCTCTTCTTCCTCCATCCCCATCCATCCCCGTGGTCGTCGGCCACCGGTGGAGCACCCCAACCCCATTGGCGAGGAAGCCTGCTCCTCCCGCACGCGCTTGCCTGCGCGCCTAGGTCCCACCACCTCCTGTGGGTCAACGTCGCGCTGCTGCTTGATCCTCCTGTGGGGAGAGTCGCTGGCACCCGATTCGTGTGTGAGGGAGGTAGGGGACACCCGTCGACTATCATATGTGCTTCGAGAGACCACTGCACTTGATGCCTCCTCTGTGCACTCCTGCGGCCCCATGCAACGACAATGCAATCACGCGGCGAAGGCACTGAATCGCGGCGTGAAGATGGAGTGGTGCATGCCGCGGGCCGACGATGAGCTCTAGCGGTTCCACTCCTGCCTACAATGGGTGTGCATGGACCACTCGGGGCCATGTCAGTCTGTGTTCTTCTGGCTCCTCTTCTTCGCCCTCGTCATGCTCATCCCAGCCGATGTCCACTCCTCGCCTTTAATGCCGCTCGCCACCACTGTCGTCCATCAATCTTTCCTCTACATCTCCTCCTCCTTTCAAGAATGCGGGAGGCAACGGTCGTAGTCGTGCAACACTGGTGGGAGGCATACTCTTCTTGCGAAAAGAGGTTGCTTCTCTTTCCTCAAGAGTTTTTGCCTATGGGGATGGGGCACCTTGTTGCAGTCAGTCTAAAGAGTGCATGCTTTACTGATTCCTCATCCACACCATAAATTCCTAATAGCGCGTGCTGCCTATGACTAATGTTGTTGACGGTGGCTTTACCTTTACGCTCTCCACCACCGATGCCTTGTCATGGTCGCTCTGGCCACAGTCAAGTATACCATCATGGACGTGCTTAACATCGAGGAGGACTTCACCCTTGGGCCTTCCTTTCCTGATATGTTCCTGGCCACCTTCTAGTCTTAGAAGATTTGAGATTGGACTTCAGTAGTGGGTGCTTCACGAGAGATGTAATTGGTTACCAGTGGCAACACCACACTCCCCGGTGGCCTGCTAGGGCACCTTTTACTCAGCTTACGACTGTGTTGTTGACCGCTGCCATCTCTAAGGTTGATCTTGGCGTTGTTGATGTTGTTGCCACCCTAGTGCCCCTGTGGAGGTACTAGCTGGCTGCCCACATGTGCCACCATTAGTTGTGATCCCGGTGCCAGTTTTTGCGGAGGCAACCACCACGATCATGGTGCCGGAGGTCGACAATTATGCAGCTTTGGAGGACTGCATCAACAAAATTACAAAGGCCATTTTGGTGTCTCTCACGAACAAGCTGCTTCCTCACTATCGTGTTGACCCTGTCCTCATGGACGTGCCTCCTGGACTACCTTCTGTGAGTTATGCCTATTTTATGGAAGGTTACTTAAGTTATACTTTCTGAAGGCACAACTAGGTGTCGCGACGAGTAGGGCAAAGCTTCCCTATCCTTCCAACGCAGATCACGGTCGAACAAAGCTTCTTAGCAAACAAACCATGTGAAAAAACTTGCCCGGTAGACACAGTAATGGTTGTTTGCCAGATGAATCAAGGAGGCTTGTGATCCAAAGGTGAAACACAAGCGGCTTGCAACCTATCTAGGGTTTGCCTGACGAGAGTTCGCACAAGGTGGCTGGCGGGGCAAGTCAAGTAATTGGCTCGACTTGTAATTTGCATAATCGTGGATGTGATACTGGTAGAAATAATCAACAATAACGATGCGGTTGAACTACAACGACAAACACAACCTAAACCAGCAACACTCAATCGCAAACACAAACTCAACAAAGTGAATTTTGAAATGAAATTGCATGGCTAAACAAGATGGTAGGACAGCAAAAAGTGAAAAAATGGGCTTTTTGACTATATGTGATGAACACGAATAAATCTAAAGGAAAAACATGATAATAACTGAGGGGCAACTTGGAAGCTCTTATACCACCTGATAAGACACTAGCCGATCTTCGGAGAGGTAGAAGGGATAAAGTCGATTGTTGGAGATCTCGATATCTACTTCAAATCAAAGATAATTCGAACCATGTAACTGCTACACCACGACTCTATTGGTTATTGTTTATGGTGAATTTCTGTCAACCTAGCCATGAGTTTACCTTCGGTGTTGGCATCAATTTAATACCTTATTCATTGGTACTAACCCCCTTGATATATCAAGTTCGCTCTTGCATTTCATGTTTGGAGTTTATTGTTTATGCAGGACTTTAGCGCTAAATGCAAGACTTCTGGGTAAAGTTCATCAAACACCTCGTGAGAAGACCATGAAACCCGACACAAGTCAAGATATGAAGTGAACATGACTTCAAGTGGCCCAAGGACCGAACCATGAAAGCAGAAAACTCCGAGAACCTAAACAGAAAATGTTGAAGCTTGCGCGACAAGGAGCCCTATCCAAACCGCGGAGAAACTGACGCCAAGGGCCCACATGCAGAAGGGGGAAAGTTCCAGAAGACACGAAAAGTGGCTCTGACGAAGGAGGCCACGAACTAGGTCAGGATGGGCCCAGGCCGGTTGGCCCAGGCCGGCCGGCCCAGCCCATTCCTATGTCCATTCGTCACCCCCTTTGACCTAGACAACCCTCTGGCTATTTATAGTCCCCCCGCCAAGAGCCACACATCAATTCATTCGCCATTCGCTGCCAAGGAGCAAAGAAGAGAGGGACACCATTCCGGAGAGGAGAGGGTCGAGATAGTTGACTAGGGTTTCCCTAGTCGGCGTGGGAACATTGCAAGGAAGACCACATCAGAGTTCCTGGAGCTAGGAGAAAGATCAAGGTGGGATCTCGGTGGTGATCTTGTCCATGCATCATTCATTATGTTGAATTATCAAATTGCAATCCAATTCTTAGCGATCAAGTGCTTTCTCTACGACTTTGTCTTCGTTTGGGTTTTATTCCTCCCCGATCTATTATCGAGATAGATGGCATAGGGTGTTCTTGCAGTCGTGGTGGCTAGAGGTTCATGCCTAACCTACCAAATGTTTTCATCTTGTCCTTTGGAATCACCATAGGCTAACCCGCATGAATAGGGGCGTGTCATGATAGGACAAAGGTTCCAAAAGACGGGAAACTTCGGAGTTGGAACGGAAGCCATGGTTTAAAGAAGCTTTTCATGAGATTCAATTTGCTATCTTCTTCTTTGGTTGGAACTTCAACAAGAGCTCGATCCAATCTCTCTAGATTGGTGTTACCTCCTCCTCTCTATCTCTTGCTACCTCTGGTGTTCCTTAGATTAGATGAGTTTTTGATGTTCTCTTAGATTAGATGCAAAAGCAACATCTTTCGAAGACTAAGTGTTCTTGACTTTATTAGATTGATTCTTGCATCACACATTTGTTCCACAGATTCGAGACCTTAGCGTCCACACTTAAGGGAAGAAGGGTCCCTTGACTACGATGGAGGATTTGTCCGCTTGCAATCCAAATGAACATTGATACACGTATAGACTGTCAACAGTTATCAACCAAGTACAACTTGATCGACCTGACCAAGAAGGTTTTCCGTGCAAGCAAATCGAGAACACAAGCAAGAGAATGATAATCACACAATCTGAATTGCAGATGGAATTGAAGTGAATATGAAAGTGGTTCAATGACTCGATTTGAAAGTACTAATCACCACATTCGAGGAGAACAAGAATAGGAACCCTATATCACTGTAAAGGATTTGTCACCATAGTTACAATAAATCACTCACAATATAATGTTGCGGTGACTACTAATTTTATAGCCCAAAAGGGCACCCTAGGGTTGGAGAGACCAAGGGGCATCCACAACTTGGGCTAAAGGCTCGACCTGATACAAAGTGAAGTTGGCCCAAAAAGGTGATGCGACACCTTGTCATTATCACATATAATGATCCATGAAGGTTCTATATCTAGGACTAGCACCAAAACAACGACAGTAATGTCCCCTGTCCAATGCATCAAAGAATGCCTCATTTTGATGTTGTATCTACTAAATCTGAACTCAACTTGGCGGCTTTGTTGGGGACAAATTTGAAGCTGAAGAAGGTCATGGTGCATCTATGTATAACATGGTGATGTCCTCATCAGGTGTCGGCGGCAGGGATAATCAGCTGCAGTGGTTAGGAAGGGCATGGTTGATGGGAGGGATGGTCGTTGGGTGACGACATGGCAGCGAGGTCACTGCTCCATGAGCTGTGGTGTGGCGCAAGATGTCTGAGAGAAGAAAGATAGCAATAAGAAAACTTACCAAAGTTCTCTTCTTCTCCGATGAGCAGCTCCACTCCGGTGAGCTTCACATCAGGGAGGTAGGGAGGAGAAGAGTGAGCAGTAGAAGCGGGGCGGACCTCACCATAGGTGCTAGTGCTGACGAGGCAGAGGCTGGCCGTAGGTGTATCCACGCGAGCCTAGGTAGAGAGATGCATGCTGAGGAGAGATGGAAGTAAATGAAAGGATAAGACCCTACACGGAGGTGGATGGCTTGCACACACATCAGGAGCGCGGCCTCAGTTGTCGGGGCTCTCAACGTAATCTTAATGTGAGAGGCCTCTCAGTGTAGTGTCCTCCTTTTTTCTTTAACTAGATGACACCCGCATGTTGCTGCAAAAACTCTAAGTAGTTATATTCAAAATAGCTTCCACAAAACATCTATTCTGAAAGCACATAGTAGTAATTATCCATGCCCATGCCTCATATGGATGAGCACATGAGTTGATGAGCATATATATTCTAAATTTCTAATTCTCTTTTGAACAACAAAACATAATCCAAATGTTACAATGCAAATCAAACCTGTGGATAATACAAAATGATACATGTTTTGTAAAACTCAAAAGGGAAACTCAAATGAGAATTAGAATCAACATGTTGACGTAGGGATAGTTAAATTGCAGCAACTCCAACAACCTCTTTATCATGTTTTGCATTGGTGAAAAAAGCGTCAAAATCTCTTTCAATAGCCTCACAAAACAAACCGCTCATTACACCTCTCGCAAAAAACAATCGGCCGCCCGTCAAAGATAGAAGCGCCCTCCCACTCGGTATCCCTCCCGCCGCACCCACAATCTAGGCCTCTCACCATCCCTCATCACACCAGTCATTTTCCCATGCCTTTGCACACTTGTTGCACTGGCTGCCTTCATCATTGTCGGTGGGCGAGGAGGAGCACGGCCGAGCTAGGGAAATGAGACATTAGGGAAAGGGGATGATGCGAGATGGCCCACTAGCGGCAGGGAGACACGGAGACGATCGGATTCGACCTGGCGACGGAAGGTCAACGGTGATGGATGAGAAGCAACCGACAGCGGGATGCCGTCAGCTCGGTTGGCGACGACGTTTAGTGCGGTGGTGTTCAAGTGACGGAGAGGTGCCATCTCGGCAAGGAGGTGCTCCAGGTGTCACTATCTTGGTCGGATTGCTCAGCTCACGACAAATCGACCTAGTGAGCCCCAATGACGTAGAGGGTGGCGTGCTTGTGCCACCGGCTAGAGCTCCCCTTGGCGCCGAGGGTAGGGATCGAAGCTCCTTGCACCGCCAGCAGAGAGGGAGGAGCCAGTGTCAGCACCTCAACTCCTCGCTTGCACCATCGTGAAGGAAGAGGCGGCGGATGATGCCTCTGCTCCGAGCACGAGGCCGCCAACTGTGAGCTCGAAGCTGTCGAGGATGGACGATGAGGGAGACTCCGCGTCAGCCGTGCACGGGGATGCCGTCGACACTAGAGAGGTCGAGGCCTCCACACCGGGAGAGGTGGAGCTCGGGCGGTGCCGGGGGAAGGAGGTGTCGGGACATCCATAAGGGTCCCCTAACAATAGAGGGAATCACCCCTCCCTAAAAATATACAACTAAACGCAACTACAAATCACCTCCCGTGCCGGCCGAAGCAAAAGAGGCCCACAACCCAAAAAACCTCAGCGGCCCACCATACCTCCATCCCCGGAACCCCTCGAGCGAACCTCCGCCCCGCTCGAGGGGTGGGCACCGCGTTACGGAACCACCGCCTCGCTCTAGGGCCTGGCGCCCCTTCTAATATATCTCCTCCTCGGTCGAGGGCCTTGGCCCCATCGAACGAGTTTTTCCGCCTCACTTGAGGGGTCTGGCCCCTCAAAGTGAGTCTCCGCCCCGCTCGAGGTCTCCCTCAGACCACGACACCTCACCCGCTCCTCCGACCGGGGCATTAAATGATCTGACACGCCATGGGCACATGGGTCAAAAGCGAATCCCTGCCGCGCCAACCTCCTGACACAGCCTGGGAATCAGGTCCTGGCACTGTTCGAACAACCCGTGCTATGCGTCCATCCCCGGCGCTGTATTGGTGCTGTGCGGGATGGCCGGTGTCGCTCTGTGGCACTGTACTGCCCACTCCCGCCCTTCCTCCATGCCGCACCCCTCGAAGGAGGATGATGACACCCTCGAAAGGCATACAGCCACTGACTCGGTGCCCGTCCAGGACGACACCGTGACGTAAGGCCAGCAGAGCACAGCTCCTCTGTCACCTCCAGCCCTGTGCGGCCATCCTCGTCGCTATGCCGCCATCCCGGGCACTGTGGGGACATTTCCAACACTATGGGAACCCGAGCTGACGGGATGCCACCACACCGGCCGCTGTGCAACCTAAGGTCCCCCGTCAGCCAGACCCTCGAGCCAGTGTACGAACGACGACCAGGCAAGGGCACCAGCATGACCACCCTCGAAGTTGCCCCTGGACAAGCACAAGAGCCACCACGATGCGCGTCGGGACCGAGATTCGCCAGGATGGCCATCAAATCGCGAGTACTGCGCGCCATACCGTAACATCACACCTAAAGCCATGCGACACGATTGTAAACTGCCTCCCCTTGGTCTATAAAAGGAGGAGACGGCCCACTAGCCGCGGGGGACGGCACACAACAACTCACCCACTCGCATTCACGATATTGGCATCTGCCCCAATCAATTCATAGGGACTTGGAGACTTCTCCTCCTCTCCCGCCTCGCTTATAGCCCCCCTCTACGAGCACCATGGTGCCTTACAATATAGCACCACGAGCGCACACATGCTGGACGTACGGCCCACGGTCGGAACCAGGATAAACCGCATGTCCCATTGTTGCTTAGCACCGGCCATCGAGAGACCGATCTCAACGCATCTACTAGTTAGTGTCAAAACTACTTTCCACACCGACAGTTGGCGCGCCAGGTAGGGGATGCGCACTGCGATCAGCTCCTCACCAACAGTCTCGATGGTGATTCGCACCGAGATCACATCTACGCCATGGGCAGCCCGAACCCCTTCCCAGCCGGATTCGAGATCCGATTCGGTAGCCTGAACTTTCAGGCCACGGGGAATAGCTATCTCATGCGCCTCACCAACCGTGACGAGCTTCATCCGTGCGGTCGACCGGGCCAGACCCAATGCCCGCCACGCTGACGACGGACGCTCCGGCACCCGCCCAGGCGGTCGTTGGCACCAGGCACGTGTAGAGCTGCGCCGGACCGCGCGCACCGCGGTGTGGGAGGACGTGCTCACCAACGCGACAACACTGCCCACGGGGGAGCACACGGCCTCAGGGTCACAGTTCCGCTATGGGATGCGCAACGCTGCCATGACGTACACCTCGTCCGTCAGCACTGACGTGGCCGCGTACGAGGATCTTCCAGGCCACCACCTGTTGGCAGTCCGGAACCTCATCGCTACCACCAATGACTAGTGGTACCACGGCTCGGCCAGTGAGTTGCCGCTAGGTACACCGAGTGGGACTTCTCCAGTGTACTGGACCCCGTGATGTTCCAGCGGTTCCTCGACACAACACCACGGACTACTGGTTTGGCTACTCCGATGACTCCAACATCGAAAGCTATGACTCCACACGCGAGTGTTTCATCGTCATCGTTGACGAACACGCCGACAGCGCGAACGGAGCAGGGAACGAAGACGCGCCCTAGAACGCGGGGGTGAATCCACCTCCCACCCCGCTAGCGGGAGGCGCTGACATCGCTGCATAGCTGTCCCAAGCACATGAGCTCGAGGCTAAGCTCGTGGATGAGTACTGGCAGGTGCAGCTCTTGCGTGCCACCATCACGGGAGAGGCCTCCGGGCGCGGCGAACACACGCGAGAGTTAGGCAGGTAGGCCCGCGAGCGCATCAATACCGACTTCAATGTCGACGACCCGCACACACCGCCCCGGGCAATCTAGAAGCTCATCACAGTGGCGACGCTGCTCCGGGCCATGCCCGAGCCATCGATGCCTGAGGCACGCAACCTGCACCACGAGGCACAGGCCCTCATCGAGCAGGCGGTCGTGCAGTAGGCTGAGAGCTCCGTGTCCCGCATACGCAAACAGTCCAACACGCAGGACGACGGCGACGCGCAGGACTAGGAGGCATCCGCCCATGTGTACGGTATAGCGGGACGACCAGCGAACTAGGGCATGACACCTGTCAAGGAGCAGATCCTAGTCACGCGCGGCCAAGCCGACGACGGTGATGCTCGTAACATCCTGAATGCCAAGAGAAAGGGCGACGTGGAGGTGCGAGCGGTGGTGGGCTACCACCGTCGGCGGGGTGGACGCTACGACAGCCGAGAGGACCGCTTGCCAACGCCGGAACCCTCGGGAACCCGCGTGTTCAGTCGGGAGATCCGAACGGCAAACTTCCCACAGTGCTTCCGGCAACCCACCACCATCACCAAGTACATGGGGGAGACAGACCCTCAGGGGTATGGCTCAATGACTACCGCCTGGCTTGCTAGCTGGGCCGCGTCACCACCGATGCGGTGATCATCCGCAGCCTACCGCTACACCTCATGGATTCGGCCCAGACGTGGCTCGAGCACCTGCCACCCAGCCAGATCCATAGTTGGGACGACTTATTCCGCACGTTCGTGGGGAACTTCCAGGGTACATACGTGCGCCTTGGGAACTCCTGGGACCTGCGGGCATGCACCCAAAAGCCCAGCGAGTCGCTCCGGGATTTCATATGACACTTTTCCAAGCACTATACCGAGCTCCTGAGTGTTGCTCAATCGGAGATCGTGCATGCCTTCCTCGAGGGCACGACCTATCGAGGCCTTGTACGCAAGCTTGGACGAAGCCCGCCGATCGACTTCAACGAGCTGTTCGACATCGCCACCAGCTTCGCTTTCGGAGAGGAGGTGGTGGGGGCCATATTCGACGGGAAGAAGGGCAAGCACATGGATGTCGCGCCTGCGGAGGGCAGCAAGTCCAAAGATCCCTAGAAGAAACAGAAGCGGGGCAAAAGGGCAAGAAGCCTCGGCGCGACGCATGCGCAGGGACGCGACAAGGACGACGACGAGGCCCTTGCCGTCGACTTTCTCCGCACCAACGCCGACATCTTTGCATGGAGCCTGTTGATGGATAGAAGACGTATCCACCTACGATCCGCAAGCGTACGGACCTACACCTTTTTCACCACGGGATTACGTAGGTTCTTGTCAATCTGCGGAGCAAGGGGATTACAAGCGTTTGATCTACTTCTACTCACTACTTACCTAAACCCTATCTATGATTAAACTAGAAAACGACTACACTACACTAGAGAGAACGATTAAGCTATCAAGATAGGAGACACTCGCCCATGGGTCTACGATACTTGAACAAGCAACCGCTTAAAGCAAGAAAACCAATCTAATCTATCAGGGGTTGTTACCACGGTTTCGCCCTTTCCCTCCCCCGTACTGTCACTATGCGGAGGTATTCGTGACTATACCTATGATGGACACAGCGTATTGAATTGATCCAAGGGAGCATTGGGGCCCTTACTTCCTTTACAGCACAGTAGCTAACCTTAAGCATCTAAGCACATTCAACACAATATGATAGATAGATGTTCCAACAAAGTAACGATTACATCTCAAGACCGATTACAACCCATGGACGAATAACAAGATTACCCCATCAAGGTGCTAGACATGGCACCGTTGATCATGGTGACACTTCCGACGATGTCTTCCTTCTTCTCCACTTGTGGGTGCTTCCTTCGAGATGGGCGATCCTCCTCCGGAGATCTCCCTCTTCTCTCTCTAGCTTGTGGATGGCCTCTCGGTGTGAATGGCTCTCTCTTTCGCGAATGGCGGCGCCTCCAGGGCTTAGGGTTGAAGATCCTTCGGGTGCAAGAAAAAGGGGGGGGGGGGGCGAACCGACCCCGAGCCCGGGCCGGCCGGCCGGCTTGGGCTGACCGGCCCAGGCCCATCCCGACCCGGCTCGGTCGCCCCTTCACTCCCGTGAGTCCTTGTGTGATTATGCACTTTGCCCCCTCCACTTGCACCATTTTGACGATGTCATCCTCGCGTCCAAGATGGAGGTTTTCCGTGCATGAAGTCGGCCTTTTACGCTTCAATCCTCGGGGATGTTCCTTTGTAACACTCCGGTCCTCGCCACCATTGGAAGTGATTTCATCAAGCTCATGAACACGAACAAGACTCCGTAATTGCTCCTTTGAACTTGTTGTGAATCCGTTCTTTATGTCCATGTTTTCCTACATAAACACAACACTTCCCAATGCATGCACAAAGATGAACTTGTTATATGATTAGTGTGCCTAGTGGCGGGTTAATTCCATAAACAAATCCAAACCAAAGTGTAATGAACATGTTTGGTGTACCAAAATACACCGTCAACAAAGCCCCTCGGACATGTCGAGCATCCCGAGGGAGGTCGCCGAGCACTCCCTGGATATCCTACCTCAGTCCAGAGCTGTGCAATAATGGCTATAGCACTTTGACGAAGAAAGGCGTCGGGCGATCGGAGTAGAGCTGCGGAGGCTCCTCGAGGCCGGATTCATCAAGGAAGTGTTTCACCCCATGTGGCTAGCTAATCCTGTACTAGTTAAGAAAAAGAATGGGAAGTGGCGGATGTGTGTAGATTACACTAGTTTGAATAAAGCATGTCCCAAAGTTCCTTTTCCTTTGCCACGAATCGATCAAATTGTGGTTTCCACTGGGGGGTGTGAACTTTTATGTTTCCTTGATGCCTATTCGGGTTACCAAAAAATAAAGATGAAGGAGTCCGATCAACTCGCGACCTCCTTCATCACACCGTTCGACATGTTTTGCTATGTAATGATGTCGTTTGGTCTTCGAAACGCGGGCGCTACATACCAGCAATGTAGGTAGCATGTTTTTGGGGACCACATCGGGCGGACCGTGGAGGCATACGTAGATGACATCATCATCAAAACCAGGAAGGCGGACAACCTGGTTAACAATCTACGCATCAAGTTTGATTGCCTACGGGCTAACAAAGTGAAATTGAACCCCGAAAAGTGCATCTTCGGGGTGCCGCACGACATGCTGCTGGGATACATCATCTCCCAGCGGGGCATCGAGCCCAACCCCGAAAAGGTCTCTACCCTTGACCGAATGGGTCTGATTTGAGACCTAGAAGGGGTACATAAGGTGCTGGGCTGCCTAGCTGCCTTGAGCAGCTTCATCTCGCGGCTCGGCGAGAAAGGCCTGCCCCTTTACCGACTCCTGAAGAAGCACGAGCACTTCTCCTGGACCATCGAGACCCAGAAGGTGCTTGATAGGGTTAAAGTGACGCTCGCACACACGCCAATCCTCACACCGCCTCGAGATGATGAGTCTCTGTATCTCTACGTCGCGGCAACCACCCAGGTGGTCAGCACGGTCATCGTAGTAGAGCGAACGGAGGAAGCTAAGGGCACACCCTACCAGTCTAAAGGCCGGTGTACTACATCAGCGAGGTGCTGTCTGAGAGCAAAGCGCGGCACCCACAAATCCAGAAGCTGCTCTACGCGGTGGTGCTTGCACGGCGCAAACTGCGGCACTACTTCGAGGCCCATCTGGTCACGGTGGTCTCATCGTTCCCGCTGGGAGAGATCATCCGCAATCCGGACACCTCGGGTAGGATCGCGAAGTGGTCCTTAGAGCTCATGGGTGAGATGCTCACCTACGCGCCGCGCAAGGTAATCAAGTCCCAAATCCTCATGGATTTCGTCGCCGAATGGACGGACACACAATTGCCCCCGTTGCAAATTCAGGCCGAGTGCTGGACCCTCTACTCGACGGGTCGGTGATGAAAACCGGAGTGAGAGCGGGCCTGCTCTTCATCTCACCCCTCAGAGAGCACATGAGGTACGCAGTACGCTCGCACTTCCCCGCGTTAAACAACATGGCAGAGTACAAGGCCCTCCTTTGCGGCCTACGAATCGGCATCGAGACCAGCATCAAGCGCCTCGACGTCAGGGGAGACTCGTAGCTCATAATCGACCAAGTCATGAAGAACGCGAGCTGCCACGATGAGAAGATGGAGGCCAACTGCAACGCCGTGTGTGCGCTTGAGGACAAATTCTACGGCATCGAGCTCAACCACATCCCCCGCAAGTACAACGAGGAGGCGGATGAGCTCGCGAAGATCGCATCAGGGTGAATCACTGTCCCCCCGAATGTTTTCGCGCGAGACATCGCTAAGCCGTCCGTCGACCTCAGCAAAGTCCCCCTAAGTCAGGGAGAACCCTCGGGGGCTCCCTCGAATCCTGCGGGTGCGGAGCCCATGGACAAGGATCCCTCAAACGAGGCGTTCGTGCTCTCTCTACTCGAGGGGTATGGCATAGACGAGGCTGAGGCCATGGAGACTGAGGCGCCCCCCCGCACGGAAGATTGGCGAAGCAAATACCTCGCTTGGATTGATCGAGGGGAGCTACCCTCAGATCGGAGGCCAGGCATATCGCCAGGAAGGCCAAATCATTCAGCGTGGTCGACGACGAGCTGTATAAGCACGCCATTTCTGGGGTCCTGCAGTGGTGCATCCCAATCCCCCATAGTCGGGAGCTCATCCGTGACATACACGCGGGCGTGTGCGGCCATCACGCAGCACCGCGCACCCTCGTGGGCAACACGTTCCGCCAAGGCTTCTACTGACCCACAGCGGTCGCTGATGCAAATGAGGTCATACGCACCTGTGAAGGGTGCCAATTCTATGCATGCAAGACCCACTTCCCAGCTCACACCCTCTAGACCATACTCGTCACGTGGTCGTTCGCCGTGTGGGGACTGGACATTGTTGGGCTCTTGCGAAAGGTGCCCGGGGGTTACAAACACCTATTGGTCACCGTGGATAAGTTCTCAAAGTGGATCGAGGCACACCCAATCACCAATCTCATATCAGAGAAGGTCGTGTCGTTCTTTACCGACATCATCCACAGGTTTGGGGTGCCGAACTCCATCATCACCGACAACGGCTCCTAGTTCACCAGCATAAAATTCCTGAAGTTCTGCGACAATCACCATATCCGCGTGGATTGGGTGGCCGTCGCACACCCACAGACCAACAGCCAAGTGGAACGTGCCAATGGCATGATTTTACAAGGCATCAAGCCCAGGATCTTCGACAGACTGAACAAGTCTGGTCGGAAATGGATCCAAGAGCTACCGTCAATCATTTGGAGCCTTAGGACCACCCCAAGCAGAGCCAGAGAGTTCACCCCATTTTTTCTTGTCTATGGTGTGGAGGCTGTCCTCCTCACGGACTTAGAGTACGGATCACCCAAACTCAGGGGCTACGAGGAAGATTCAAACCAGCGGGCTCGCGAGGACTCGTTGGATCAGATAGATAAAGCCCGCGATGTAGCAATGATGCACTCGGCAAGATACCAATAGGCACTCCGGTGATATCAGGCTCAAAAAATCTACCACCGAGACTTCAGTGAAGGCAACCTAGTGCTAAGGCTATGCCAAGATAATCGAGGACGCCACAAGCTATCACCGCCATGGGAAGGGTCCTACATCGTCGTCAAGGTGCTCAAGCCCGGCACGTACAAGCTGGTGAATGAGCAGGACGAAGTCCTCACCAACACTTGGAACATCCAACAACTACGTCACTTCTACCCCTAGAAAAGATTTCCAAGTCATCTTGTGCATATCTAACGCCCCAGTCGGTTGTATATATGTAAAGTTTTCGAATAAAGTCAAGGGCGACTCGGCTTTCTCCCCGAAAACCAAGTCCCCCTCAGGGGCTACTATGGGGGGCACCCCCTAAACGGTTCCGTTTTTTCGCAAAAACCTTTATTGTAGAATGTTGAATGCGTCCCGACCCGACAGTTTGGGCAAAAAGGACTTACGGCGCGAGCGGCCAAAGGGCGAAGACGGACGAGTCGGGAACAGCCTACGCCTCCGGCAGGATACGGTCCCTCCCCCTCACCACTTTGCCTAAAGGCTACTCGTGAAAACGATCAACTCCAACCAAAATTTGCCTAAACAATGAGAAAGGGACGGAACAACAAAATAACATGAAACGAGTAGCACTTAATTTACAAGTTCTTGAACAAATTGTTTTATTATAAAGGCCCCACGGCTCGAATTCTAATTACTATCTAAGGGCCTGAGCACCCAGCTACTTTCAGGGCTCGAGCAGCCCGACGGGGGGAGCGTTCGGGAAGAGGACCTCCTCAAAGTCGTCAGTGAGAATGTCGGTGGCAGGAGCAGCAAGAGCATCCAGATGGTCTGCCACGGCCTGTGCCCCGTCGTCGTCAAGATCATCGGCGACGATGTAGCCCGTGCCAGCGCCACGAGGTTGACCTGGTAGTGCGACTACACCACGCCGAGGGCCTTTTGGATCCCCAGGCGGAGCGCGCCTCGCATACGCCTGGCAACATGGTCGCCTAAGGCTCAGAGGCGACTCGCCACGGAGCTCCCTGCCTACCCGACACTCTCGTCGATGCTCTTGCACGCTTTGAGGGCCGCCTGCTCCAGAAGCCCCAGCTCCTGCTGGGAGGAGTCGTAGGCTGCCTGGAGCACCTCCGCCCACGTCGCCGATGTCTTGAGAGAAGTTCGCAAGCCTGTGAGCGAAAAGGAGATAAGTCGAGAGCGAATCTCGGCGAAACAAACCAATCGATAAACAAAGGGTTTGGGGGCGACTTACCCTCGACCTGCTTCTCCATCTCGAGGTTTGCACGTGTGGTCTCGGCCGCCTGCCGTAGCTCCAGGATGGAGGCATCCTTCTCCTCACCGGTGATCCGCAGGTCCTCGAAGGCCACAACCTCCTGGACCAGCTTCCCGGTGAGCCGCGTGACCTCCGACTCCCGGAGCTGAAGTGCGGCTCGGACCTCCCCCAGTGCAGTGTGCTCCTGCTAGAGCTGGCTTTGTGCCTCCTCCCGAGTTGAGTGCTCACGCTGGAGGGCGGCCCGCTCCTGCTGGAGCTGAATCGCGTGTGCTCCGCTCCTGGCGAAGCTGCTCCTCCATCGCGGCGAGTGACGTGGTTTTCTCTTGCAGGGAAGCACCCAGCTTCTCGGACTCTTGGGCCGTCTGCTCTGCCTGGGTCTCCCAGGTCCGCATCCCCTCGAGGGTGGTACGGTCCTGCTGGAGCTGAGTCCGCGCCTTAGCCAAGGCCGTCTCCATCTGCGCCACCGCAGCCTGCGCCTCGGTCAAGGCGTCGCGCATCTTCTGCAGCTCACCGTTCGCCGTCGCCAGCGCCCCTCCTTCTCTTGAAGCACGACCTTCACCTTGTCGACCGCGGTGGCGTTCTTTGTCGTCAGAGTACGCTGGTCGATGAGGGCGTCCTCCGCGGTCATCAGCTTGTACTCTAGCCAGTCGTTGTCCATCCGTACGACCTACACCAGGGCGTCCAGGGACTTGTACTGTCCTCGGTACCAGTCGAGGTCCGAGCTCAATTCAGCTAGGCGGTTGAACTTTTCGCCTTCCTAGCCCTGCAGCTCCTGCGGGCAGCAACAAGAAGGCGGAAGGGACGATCAGAACGAAAAACGTCGAGGTAAGGAAGAAAGCGAGAAAACAAGTGTCAACAAAACAGAAATCCTCACCTCGAAGATCTGTAACGACTGCCTCCGTGGAGCTAGAGTGCCTTGGTCAAGGCGACATTGAGGGAGGCACCGTGGGCACGAAACTCCTGCCACAGCACCCTCTCGGCCCTGGTCTCGTCAAGCAGGCTCTGTGGCACCCCGGGTTGATGTAGCTCCTGCTCCAATCGCGATGGGGCGACGTCAGACACCGGTGGCACGACGCGGGATGTCGACGCCTCGGCATCGTGCGCCGGCAGCTGCGACATCACACAGCCGTCAAACCGCACCACCAACACCTCGGGCGTGGGCCCGGGGGCTGACCAGCCAACCGCCCTCCTCGAACGGCCCCTCCTGGGGGCGGAATCACCACCAGCTGGGGCCTGATCGCTTCGCGGCCTCTGGTGGACTGGCTCTCCGAGTGAGTCCTCCCGCGCCCTTCATGAGGGTCACGTGGGGACCGGCGCTGCGCGGCCGCCGCGGCCGCCTCTTCCCGCCGTGGCCTCGCGGCCGCGGTTGTGGCGCGTGACAGCTCACCCGCCGTAGCCACGCTTGCTGCCGCCCGCGACACCCTCTCCGAGCGGCGCCCGGTCACCAATGATGTCCTCAGCTTGAGTGCCTTGATGGGCGCAAGGGTGGGGACGGACGACGACGCCCTGATAACGAAAGAAGGGCAATGGATGAGCAACCACGTCACAAAATCGAGAGCGTACGGGAAGGAACGCTACTTCAAGATGGAGAAACCTCGCTTCCTTTTTCTCGAAGGTTTGGGGGTGCCTCCACCGCGCCTACGGGCACCTCTGCAGCACCCACCGGCGCCTCTGGAGCGCCCGCTGGCACCTCCACTGACAATCCGGCAACGGGTGGCCATGCGCCTATCTCGAGGGTCGATTTTGCGGCTACCCCCTCGACCCTTGGGGACGGGGGCGTCGCGGGGTGCCACCTATCATAGGTGGTCCGCTCCCTGTCGTTCTTTTCCTCGTCCGAGGACGAGTTCACCAGCACCGACAGGGGAAGAGACCCTGCTGCTCGCGCAGCCGGTACTCCTCGTTGTACTTGTTGAGGCACTCCTACCTCCTGATCCTCCTCTCCTTCGCGAGGGCCGCCCGGTCCCGCTCCCGCTGCTGTGCGGTGTGGCTGGCGGCCTGCGACTGAGGCGTCAGCGGGTCTGATCTGGTGGAGTTGACGTTCACGGCCTACAAGAAGGTACCATTAGGAGAAGCGAAAGTGTAGTAGGGGAAGTGAAATGCAAGGGAAGGCTGTGCTCACCGGGCCCGTGTCGAGGAGCATCACGAACGACCACAGGTCGTCGTCGCTGTGCGGCACTGTCTTGAGGTTGATTGCGCGACTCGCTCGAGTGGCTGCGTACCCCTTGGGAAGTCGTTCCTACAGCAGCCGTGAACGTGCCAACGACACGGGATTGGTCGCATCGCTCATCTCGAAGATGCGGAGCTCCCTCTCCATGATGGGGATAACCCGTCGGTGGTGGAAGTTGGCGATGACGGATGTTACCGCCAGCCCAGAATCCACCAAATAGCGCAGGGTGTCGGTGAGGGGCTTGAGCCTCCTCTGCCTTGAAGGGGGCGACACACCGTGCACCCAGGCGTCGGGCTTCTCCCTGAGCACCTTCCCGGTGTACAGCGGGAGACCGGCACCGTCGTTGGGAAGGTAGAACCACCCCCTCTCCCACTCGGCGTTGTTGGACGTCATGGTACACGGCAAGTACAGCTCCTTGCGCGTGTCCCGCAACGCGAGCGTGAGGCCGCCGGTGCGAACCGCTCTACGTGTCCCCATCTCGCCCGTGGCAAGAGTGTGGAGCTCGCCAGGGAAGAGGTGGACCCACAAGTCCCAGTTCGTCAGGATCCCTAGGAATCCCTCGCAGACAACAACAAAGGAAGCCACCTGTGAAATGGCATTGGGGGCGAAGTTATGAAGCTCCACCTCGTAGTGGTGGCATAACCCCCGCATGAACTTGCTCGTAGGGGAGTTGAAGCCGCACTCGTGCAGGCGGATGAAGCTCACAACGTAGCCCGACGAGGGGTTGGGCTCCCTATCCGACGCCGGCGGAACCATCCATGTCGGGTGTGGGCCGTCACCGCCGGCGTCAGCTGCCCGCCGTTCACCAACTCCTCTAGCGATAGTCGGGTCGCGTCGACCGAGGCCACAAGAGAGGATCCAACACCCGAGTTAGAGCCATGGGAGACGGAATGGGGAGCAAGGACGGTAGCGGAGGAAAAGAAAGTGCAGATGGATCCGAAGCGGCAGGGCGCACGACTAGGAAGAAGATGAACTGTGTGGGGGACGAATGCGAGCGGTAGAGGTAAGGAGCCTCACCCCTACCCCCTTTGATTTATAGGCTCTGAGGGGGCGACGCCCCCGAGAACTCCGCACGTGACGACAATTAATGCGGCTGGCGCCCCGCGTCGCTAACAAATGGGCCCCACCACGCCGAAATGGCCACGCGCGCGCACACGCGCTATGATTACGGCACAATAACCCAAGGGACGCGGTGCCCCGTCCCATCACCTTCCCACGACGCCCGCAACGCCCACGTCGCGCCGCCAGAAAAGGCGCACCCATTCCGCATGACCCGCGGCCACGACTGCAGTCCGTTAATGACAAGGTTCCCTCTCGGGTTAGGAAGATCTCCTCACCGAACCAGAGTCAAGAGCTTGAGAACCGATCCCTCGCAGGTGCGATCAATGCCCTGATCTAAAACAGGCAGAGCTGCGAAGTCATAGCTCACTGACTCACTACCAGGGGAACAAACTTGAGGGTCCGCGAGGACCGAACCCGCGCGACATTTACTGATCAGCAGTTCGAGGCCTAGCTTGTCGAGGGAACAGGGGGCGCCGCAGATGCCCCTCGAATGAGGATCTACTGATCAGCGGTTAGAGGCCCAGCCCGCCGAGGGAATAGGGGGTGACGCAGATGCCCTCGACTTGAGGAGTTACTGGTCAGTGGCTCGAGGTTCAACTCGACTACGGACCAATGAGAGCCATGGATCAATCAAGACGGAGGGCACCCTAATGCCACCCCGCGGAGGCCCTACTAATCGGAGGTACGAATCTTGACCCTCCGACGGGTTCGAATAGGCGCCTCAGATTGACAGTCAGGGATGACCGGGGTGCACGCATTCGAGCTAGTCCTCAAACTCACAAGTTCGAGGGCGCCCCATAGTTCATGTTCAAGGCCAACGAGGGCAGCTAGTCGAGGGATCCCATCAAGGGAGAGCTTCCACGCCCTCGGTCCCAAAGGAACGGGGCCGAGCCTTGCTTAGCACACCCACATGAAGCGCTCTTATGGACGTGTCTCCGGACCACGAGCCGACCCTTATCGAATGGGGCGCGGACGTCCACTTGAACTACCTGTTAGCAGCTCGATGAGGGATCCACGATTCGCGACCCGTTCGATGGGAGTCGTGGATACCTCACCCCTCCGCCCCGCGAAAGGGCGGCGAGGGGCGCACGAACAAGTCGAGGAGCACACCCCGATCGCTCTGAGTGGGCCTAGACTTAGGGGCTCATTGCACGGCTACACCTTTTGTACATACCCGATCGTAAGCAAGCGCCAGTCCGCGCACATGGCATTGCCGAGGCCGGCTGAAACAACGTTGAGGCCGGCTGAAACGAACGCCTCACAGATCGGTAGCTCAACACAAAAAACCTTTCAGGAATGCACACAATCCTCCAAGGCTTCGAGGGCTACACCCGCGGTTGCGCTAGCGTGGCCCCACGGAACGTCACAGCGTCCAGAAGGGAAGAGAGTCCTAACAGAAAGCCTTTGCCTTTTGCGGGTCCCTATGGATACCGCTGCAAAGGCTCGGGGGCTACTGTCGAGGACAACCATAGGGGTCAACTAACAACGGAGGGAATCACCACTCCCTAAAAATAAACAACTAAACACAACTACAAATCACCTCCCGTGCCGGCCAAAGCAAAAGAGGCCCACGGCCCAAAAAACCTCGGCGGCCCACCATACCTCCATCCCCGGAACCCCTCGAGCGAACCTCTGCCTCGCTTGAGGGGCGGGCACTGCGTTATAGAACCACCGCCTCGCTCGAGGGCCTGGCGCCCCTTCTAATATATCTCCACCTCGGTTGAGGGCCTTAGCCCCTCGGATGAGTTTTTCTGCCTCGCTTGAGGGGTCCGGCCCCTCGAAACAAGTCTCCGCCCCACTCGAGGTCTCCCTCAGACCACAACACCTCACCTGCTCCTCTGACCGGGGCACTAAATGATCTGACATGCCGTGGGCACACAGATCAAAAGCGAATCCCCACAGCTTGGGAATCAGATCCCGACACTGTTCGAACAACCCGTCGCTGTGCGGCCATCCCCGACGCTATACTGATGTTGTGCGGGATAGCCGGTGTCACTCCGTGGCACTATACTGCCCACTCCCATCCTTCCTCCATGCCGCACCCCTCGAAAGAGGATGGTGACACCCTCGAAAGGCATACGGCCACTGACTCGGCGCCCGTCCAGGACGACGCCGTGACGTAAGGCCAGCTGAGCACAGCTCCTCCATCACCTCTGGCCCTGTGCGGCCATCGCCGTCGTTGTGCCGCCATCCCGGGCACTGTGGGGGCATTCCCAACACTGTGCGAACCCGAGCTGACGGGACGCAGCCACACCGGCCGCTGTGCAACCCAAGGTCCCCCGTCAGCCAGACCCTCGAGCCGGCTTACGAACGACGACCAGGCAAGGGTGCCAGCATGACCACCCTCGAAGCCACCCCTGGACAAGCACAAGAGCCACCACGATGCGCGCTGGGGCCGAGATTCACCAAGACGACTATCAAATCGCGAGTACTGCGCACCATACCATAACATCACACCTAAAGCCATGCAACACGATTGTAAGCCGCCTCCCCTTGGTCTATAAAAAGAGGAGGAGGCCCCCTAGACACGGGGGACGACACACAACAGCTCGCCCACTCGCATTCACGATATTGGCATCTGCCTCAATCAATTCACAGGGACTTGGAGGCTTCTCCTCCTCTCTTGCCTCGCTTGTAGCCCCTCTACGAGCACCATGGTGCCTTACAATACAACACCATGAGCGCACACCTACTGGACGTATGGCCTACGACCGGAAATAGGATAAACCTCATGTCCCATTGTTGTTTAGAACCGGCCATCAAGAGACCGATCTCAGCGCATCTACTAGTTAGTGTTGGGACTACTTTCCGCACTGACAGGAGGAGGTCGGGCGACGACATGGGCGCGGTCCTGGAGGAGGCGTGGCCTTGCCTGGCCACAGCGGTGACTCTGCAACATGTGGAGCAACACCTTGACCGAAGGAGGGAGAGAGGGGCTACAGCGAGAGGAGGAGGTCGGGTGGCGCACTACCGCCACCATGAACGTTGTATAGGACGGGGCTGGCAGAAAGTGGATGATTGTATGCGGTGGGGTGGTAGAGAGGATGGATAAGGTTGGGTGGGTGGGGTGAGTAAGAATGACATGTGGGCTCTAGTCATTATGGAGAGTTCAGTCTCAAGAGTCTGTTGGACCATCCTATAGAATTATGAAGTCTTCTATTTTTACAAGAGTCTAAAACCCCAATTTTAGCTAACAAAAATAAAGAGGTTGTTGGAGTTGCTAATGTAAAAATTGAAGCATATGGTAGCTGGTGTGATAGCTGAAATCAAGCAAAACGAAAAAGGTAGGGGGTAGAACATAGTAGGGCAACACGCCTAGGTGGTGTGAAATCAAGCATATGGTTGCATTGATAACTAGGCTCTAATCGGCTCGGGCTATTGTGACCCAGGTCGAAGCCACCAGATGACTAGCCACTTATACCGAGTGCCGTAGCATAAGCTTGGATGTCATGCAACACAAATGTGTAATCTAACTGTATGGAACTGAGGCTAGTTATACAAACAGATACGAGAACTTATGAGTCTAAGCCACAAGATCAAAGGGTCGTGTCCACGAACAACCCAAAAAGATATCACTCATGAATGAAAGGAATACTTTATATGAAATAGTTGAATAACTGAAGTAGATCAAAGTCATACAAAGAAATAAAGATACAAGAGAACTCATACCTAGATGTCAAAGTAGACTTGCAACCTGAAGAAGAGTTACTCTAGCGTACTTCCTAACCTTGGGAACTAAAAGGGAGAGAACGAACTCAAGTGGTGCCTCTTTAGAATGAGACCCCTCCCATTTATTTATAGGGCTTATGGGCACCCTGTTTGAGAGCCTTGAATCACCGTGCGCACACTCCACCTCCTTAGTGACCAGAGACCTCCACGTGCAAGCAGAGGACGGGAGGAGCCCCTATGGACCCTCCTGTCCTCTTCTCTGGCTAGGTGGCTGCCTTGTGGGCCCTTATGGTAGTTTAGCGTGTACACCCTGAAATAAGGTTAGCTTGGGTTCCCGTGAGCCCTTCAATCCATATGCTGCACGCGTGGCGACATCTGATTCGTGGGGCTTTCTTCACTTGGATCATAGGTGGTGGTGTTTCTCTCCTTTTGATGCTTATTCACCTGCAAACAAATAATAAATGCCCTTTGCTTCTTTATTCATGAGAATATTGACGGCTAAAGTAGGTACTTAACAACCGTCAACACATCCACACCTTCCCCACTTCCAAAGTTCTACCCACCATGACTCATAGCCAGCCTCCATGGCTCCTACCACTGTCAATTTGATTTTCTGCCCGTCATTGACGTGAGGAGCTCGAGCTCCGCCCCTGTCAACGATCTCCACTCTACGACCACAATTTTCGACAAACAACTACTCAAATGGAACCGTGGTGAGCCACTTGAATGGATCAATGCAAGTGGCATAGAGGGGGGTGAATAGGCCTGCAAAAAAAAAATTCAACCAATTTCTGCCACAATTTGCCCAGACCCCGGAACCTCCGGATTTTTCCCTGGAACCTCCAGGAAAATGCATTTAGGTGTATTTTGCTGAAGCATCTGGGAATTTGTTCCTCTGTCGATTTGCTATGGATAACAAGATTAGAGAGCAACAAAATAGCAGGAAATTGGTCACAAGTACTCAAGGAAAGATCCTAAACACACTAGGAACCTTAGGGTTAGAGATATAGAAAGAAACAAAGCAAACCCTAATAGATCTAGTGAGCAAGCAACCTAAAGAGATAAACAACAACAACATATAAAAGATTAATCACAAGGGACAACAATTTATCCCGTGGTTTAGCTCACCACAAAGGTTGGCCTACATCCACGTTGTTGAGGTTAGCCACAAAGGCTATGGAATCTCTCTAGATCCACTCCTCTCTCACACCTACCACCAAAGTAATAGATGGAGGGTTTCCACTAAGAAAGTGAGGGTAATATAAACTTCTTGGAGATTCCACAATCGATTGGAGAGCTTCCAAGCAACCTCTAGTCGTCTAAAAGCAAGGCTCCAAGAGTAAAAGATCCACCAAGGAGCTAGGGGTCCAACAAGTGCTCAAGGACACAAGAAGGGGCTTGGATTTGCTTATTCTCACAAGGAATCACTCCACACTTGAATGCTTGGGTTGGATTTGGATTCAAGTAGGTGGGAGTCAATGCTTCGTAGAGATGGGGAGCAAAAGCTACTATTTGGCGTAGGGAGGAAGGAGATAACCATTGGGAGACAAGGGGGTATAAATACCCTCAGATCTGGAACAACAACGGCTATTTTCGAAAGCCCGGAACCTCCGAGCTAGATCCCGGAACCTCCGGAAACTGGCAACTTCAACAGGCTGACTTGGGAGCAGCCTGGAACTTCGGGGAAAAACTCAAAGGTTCCGGGAAAGAAGTTTTCAAGGCTAAGGCATCTAGCTGATAGGTCATTTGTGGCTAGGATAATTTTGGTTTTAGAGTATACTTTTAAGCACTTGGTTTCATTCATGCCACTATCCCTCTTGATAGTACGGCTCATCCTATACTCAAATTCAAAATAGAAAATGAATTTAAAGCTTGTCTTGAGCTCTAGGAAGCCACTTCAAACAATGAGGGGTCACCTTTCTTTCCTTTTAACCTTTCTTCAAATTTAAAATTGTCACTCATACTCAAAAGCTCATTAGACCTTTAATTAAGTGGTCCACATCACCAAAATCCACTTAGGGGCTTGATTGCACTTTCAATCTCCCCCTTTTTGGTAAATGTTGACAACCTAATTAAAGCTTACATGTAATTGAAAAGATTGAGCTTTTGATGACTTGAATACAAAGCTCCCCCATAATGTATGTCTTTCTCCTTTGAATAGAGAGTGAGTATCCCTTTATGATATGTAGGCATACATTATGGGCATGTGTAGCAACTGCGATGTATTCAACTCATCGTGGGATGCAAAGAAAGATGTAACAAGTAAATGTGATGCATATGACAAGACAGATTCAATCAGGAGACTGGTTGTGCCCAGACCCCGGAACCTTTGGGAAAAATTCGGAACCTCCAGGTTCTGGTCCAGACCCCGGAACCTCTGGGAAAAACCCAAAACCTCCAGACTCTGGCAGCAACCAGTCTTAACAATCAACATAGGCAAGACATATCACAAGTAAATAGGAACTAGAATTAAGATAGCATGGAAAGCAAATCTAGTCCTTTTACAACATCAAAGAGTTTTAAAGTTTTCAAATCCCCTACTTGTCCATGAGCAGACCCATAGGTTACCAACAGAGGCAACCATAAGTACCACACATATTACAAACTAGATAAAAAATGGGTTCAACTATCAAAGAATAAAAGCAAAGCAACAACAGCAGCTTCTCTCAACTCACAAAAGCAAAGCCCTTAGCTCTGAGTACATCTCAATCTTCCTTCTCCCCCTTTGTCAACATGTTAACAAAAAAGGAAGTAGGAAGAGAGGAAAGGAGCTTCTGGACTTGAGCAGCTTCACTCACTCCACTCCTCACTGGAATCCTCGGAGCCAATGTTTTCATCTTCATTAGATGGAGGGTGCTTGCCACGGCCAGCAACTCCCTTGACACCCTTCCTGATGCCTCTGGGTGTGGGCTTAGTCTTGGCCTTCATTTTCTGAAGCTTGGCACTGAGGGCTCCTCATCTTCACTAGATGCATGTTGTGGGGCTTCTTCACTGGAAGAGAAATCATCAAAGAAGATAGGAGGAGGAGGGATGGTCTGAGTAGTAAGGCCATTGTGGGACAATAGTCTGTTAATATCCTTGTGCCTGATCAGTTCCTTCATCTTTTGAAAGTGGTCTCCTTCTTCTTGAGCCCACTAGAACAAGCTTCATCATCATGAGTAGCAGGATTTTTGGTAGACTTGTTGGCTAAGTCAATACATGCCTGGACTGCTGCCTCTTTCTTCTGGTGCTGCTACTATTTGACTTGATAAGAACAATGCTCACAATCCTTCTTGAAGATGTAACCAGTGACTAGCTCTATGATGTACATGACATATGGTGCATAGGGAAAGTTATCCACACCATTGTCCATGCTTGTGATCAGATCATACCAAATAAATTTGCTGACAGAGAATGGGGCAGCACCAGGAAGCATCCTAGCAATCAGATCAGGGGCAAAGCTTCTAAGGGAAGTGGAGTCACTACCATCTTTGGGGGTATATAGTCTGTCTGAGCAAGTTATTCGGCACATAGTACACTGGTTTCATCCCCAAAGTGCCCCCCTGAGCCATCTCATCCAAGAAGTAGGCATCTGCTATCTGATGATTCTTCAGATGGTTCTCAAAGTTAATTGTGTCCCTTTCTCTGTCTGTCTTCCCAAATCCCAACAGCCTGGCAAAGGTCACATAGTCAATCCTGTAATGCACCCCTTCTGTCATCCAATGAATGATATCTACATGGTTGTCATAGTAGAAGGTAGCATGGAACTGAGCTATGATCTCTGCATTCTAGTCATACTTGAATCCCATCAGATCCTTCGTCTGAAACTTGTCAACCACCTCAAGCACCTCTTCCACTTCAGGCTTGTCAAAGTCCTCAAAGTGCTTTTAGTCTACCCATTGCATCTTTCTGATCCTTGGCTTGCTCAAACACACAGATGAGTAGAAAGGAATAGTGGAACAGAGACCAAAACCTCTTGTCAATGCCTGCATGCTTGGGCTGGGAATAGGGATTTTCTTCCCTAGCAAGCTTGACTTGAACTGATGTCCCTTCATAACTTTGGTATTCTAGCTGTAGGGAACTATCATATTTGGTGGGAGGCCTCTTCTTGGGAAAGAGTGGATAGTGCACTAGGTAGGATGAGTCAATCTAACCAAGTCTCACTGTTGTATTAACCTCAATAGGGATGGTCTTGCCCTCTCTGCCACCATTATCCTCAACATGTTGTCCAGTCAGTGATCCTCTGCCTCCTGAGATACTGTCTGAACCTCTGCCCCTCTTGGGTGTTGATTTCTTGGGGGCAACCTGAAGCGTCCCCTCATCAGAGGTGACTAAATGTGACATGAATACCAGTCCCAGGAGGCTGGCAACACATATTACAACATGTGGACCAGTCTTTTACATTACGGCGACACAGTGGGCACGGGATTGCCAACACTACAAGGAACAACACAAGTGCTAAAGACCAAACTACGATAGCGAAGGCTTCCGAAGCCTCATCAGAGTACCACACCATGGAAGCTCTCTGTGGAGGCCCTAGGTACACAAGGACAGTTGGGTGTAGGGCAGCGACCTACTCGACGTCTTCAGGAATGAAATCGGGATCCTCCTCTGAAAAACAGTTAGTTAAACAAGGGTGAGCAAAAACGTACTCAACAAGTTCAACCCCACCCACGGAGGGGCTTATAGGCAGATCATGCACATGATATATAACAAGGAACAGATTAAGGTTTATTTGCAAACCCATTTACTCATGCTGGGGTTCATTTTCAAAAGGGTTTTCGCAAACCAATTTTATAACCCAAGTGACTCAGTTGTTTCAAGAAAACCACTGTGGAACTACCGGACTCCCCGGGCACACAGCCACACACCTTACCCGAAAACAACTCACACCAAGAAAACATCCCAAATCCCAAACACTAGTTTTGTGACCACACCATGACTCGTCCAATACCGTGGACACGGCTATTCGAATAGGTTTGACACTCTGCAGAGGTTGTACATCTTTACCCACAAGTAGGGTACCGCCACACGGTCACCTAAGTGCCGGTGCGGATCTTATCAAAGCCATTACCCACCTTAGCTAACCCTATGAGCCACCACTGAAGCAACAAAGGGGTTATCCCACATAACTAGGGCGTACCTCACACAGAGCGTACCCCTACTCCTTGGCCTCCCGTCGCTCTCTCGCACACCAGATGGCAAGTAGATTAACTAGTAGGGTTTATGCTAAGCCGTTGCCACATACAACGGTCAAGTGGTTGTACGATGATTTGGGCCAGGTGAGATGTCACACAACCCGGTCCTTAACGACAAGATGGACAACTCCTGACATGCTCAACCACACAGGTATGAGCTCACCCATACTCCTGACACACACGTCCATCCCGTCTACCCAGTCCTTTACTCATTTTCCGAAATATCCCAGTCTCGTTTTTAAAGAACTCACACATTTTTAAAGCAATCATTTTGGCCAAACAAGGTGTCGGGGACAGCCCTGGGGGTCCCCTTAAACAACTGGGGAAACCCCACTTAAAACCTGCGAAAGGCCAAGGCTAAACACGTCTCGCTTAAACACGCACACGGGGCATGGCCCACGCCGCGGTGGTGTTGACGGATAAAACTCATATCCACCTACGATCCGCAAGCGTACGGACCTACACCTTTTTCACCACGGGGTTCCCAAGGTTCTTGTCAATCCGCGGAGCAAGTGGATTACTAGCGCTTAACCAAGTAATCTAGTTGACTAAGGAAACCTTTAAAGAGAGTATTAAACTAAAAGTAAAGACACTCTAACCTAAGTTAATCTAAGTTAAGTTGATCAAACAAATCTAAGGTTAAACTAGATGGTAAAGGGGTGAACACAAGAGAGTAAGTAAGAAAGATAAGCGTTCCCTCCCTAGGATCTAGGATAACATGGTATGCATCTACTACACGAAAGCGGTAAACCAATCTACCGGGGGTTGTGACCACGGTTTCGCCCTTTCCCTCCTCTCGTACTGTCACTACGCGAAGGTATTCGTGACTAGACCTATGATGGACACGGTATGTTGATGGAATCTATGGGAGTAGCGGATATCATACCCCCGAAAAACACGATGGCCAACCTTAATCATCAAAGCATCATCAACATGAAAACAATAGATTGAAACCACGAATCAAGTAGCGATCACATAGCATGTATCCATCTAATCCTAGGGATGAACGGAGACATTACCCCATCATCTTACACGGATTGAAGCACATAGGGGTGATGGAGACTCCGGAGAACGTCGTCGATGAAGATGGCGGCGATGGAGCTTGGGAACACCCCTAGGCCAGCGGCTTGGAGTCCTCCTCTTGCTTCCTTGTCTCCTCCGACGTTGATCCTTGCTACGAGCTCATCTAATTCTCTCCCTCATCTTGTGGCGGCGGTTTTCTGGTGATTGGCGTCGGTAGGATGATTTGTTCGATGTGGCGGCCGACGGCGGCGGAGGCAATAAATAGACAAACACCTAGGGCAAAGGAGGGACCGAACCGACCCCAGAGTGGGCTGGGCCGGTCGGCCCAGGCCCACTTCAGCCCGGTTCGGCCCCGGTTTCCTCCCCGGTTGCTTCTCGCGTGATCCCTTATTCGTGTGCACCTGCATGTGGGCCTTTGACGTCATTTCCTTCACGGTTAAGGCTTGAATCCTTGCTATGCAAGCTTCGCTGTTTTCTGGTTGAGTCCCTGAAGACTCCACATTGACGCTTCGGTCCTTGGGTCATTTGGAGTCATGTTCATCGCGTGTCTTAACTCTTGTCGGGCTTCATGATCTTCTTCCAAAGTGCTTGGTGAACTTATCCCGAAAGTCTCCTCTTTAGCGTAGATTGCCTGCGTAAACAACAAACTCCAAAATCGACATGCAAGTGTGAACTTGTTATATCATTAGTATGCCTAGTGGCCAGTTAGTTGCAAATCATAATCGAAACCAATGTATAACAAGTACTCTAGGTTGACGGAAATTCACCGTCAACATCTCCCCCATGCTTAAACCTTGCTCGTCCTCGAGTAAGTGGTCCTCGCTTAAAAGGGAAATCAGCGTTGCCTTCCAATGTGATCGCTGCACTTAGTCATTCATGACGAGACAAATTGCTCTCTCTTAAGAATTTATTTTTAAAGTTCAAGTTGTGACTGGCTTCTTTTTCATTATGGAAGATAGACTAACAATAAAGAACAAGCCACATTTAACACGATGCTCTCAAACTTAAGTGAACTTCAAACCATTACCTTGTCACATGGGAGATTTTCAAAAAGATGCATATCCAACATAAGTGAAAATCTCTTGCAAGAGCTCATGGAACACTCATCTCATCAAGTCACTCAAGCCTATGCTAGATTATTTTCAACCTACTCTACTCATATGTGATAGTGGAAGGCTTATGTGGAGCTTGGAAGGTTAAAAACAATCCTAGCAAAACATATATCCGAAATATTGTCAAATTAAGAGAGAGATCTATTGGAATTACCGAGACTCGTCAAAAAGGCCATTGAAAATAAATGTTGGAAAGAGAGAAGGATGAAACACACACATTTAGATAAGTGGACATGTGCAAGTGGCAAATGGATGATCCCGAGGCACGAGTGAAGTCCTCGTTATCGGATTGCACATGGTTGGAAGATTTGAGTATGGATGTGTCATCAAGGCACTTGAGAACTTATGAAGCAAAAAGAACCGAGGAGCATCTTTATTATTTTTACTTTTATTTTATTTACTTCTCATTTTTCTCTCTTTCTTTCTTTCTATTTTTTCATTATTCTTCCTTTTTTCTTACTTTTCTTTTCTTCTTATGATAATAATTTTTTTCTTCTTTCATTTTTTTCCTTTTTTTCTTTTGCTCCTCAAAACTTTTTGCAACATAATACTTACATACCATTTGTGTCAGAGAATGACTCCTCCCCCATGCTTGAACGATGCTCGTCCTCGAGCATAAAAGAGAGGGGAAATAACTGCTAAAGTAAGTATAAATTCCATAATATTGCGGAATATTTGAATCTCCATTGAGAATTTTACTCCATACTCAAATTGGGTTGTGGACAAGGAGGTGATCACAAAAAGATGTTTTTGGTTTAGGGTGGATGGCCAGCGAAGTTTGTAGAATTTTCGATGTGAAAACCCACAATGCATGGACAAAAAGGCTAGCATGAAAAAGTTACACAAAGGAATGACCAGCTTCTTAGTCTCGAACCATAGAAATCAATCCTAATCCAACTCATCAAAACATATGTTTGCAATCTACGAGTTTTGTTATCATAAAACATATATGTATATGGCTTTGGTAGGTAGAACTTTGCAAGAGCATCACAAATATGTAGATAGCATAAAAGTTAAGTTTTCATAAAAACAACAAGTTATCCGGCTATCCATAAATTAAATCAAAGAGCAAAGATATGTATGTGGGTCTAGAGCATAGTCATTTCACCTCCACAAATAAAAGAGCCGGTATTTAAATTAATTTCAGATCATATTGTAGAGAGCAATTAGCCAAGACATGTATAACTTCATGTAGGTAAAACAAAGCGGCAACTTTCATCATCTTTCCGTAAGCATAGGCAATATAGAACATCGAGGTGAACACATGGTCATGCTTATCTATTGAAAGTAAAAAGAAACCTAGGTTGTCCTCCTAGTAGCCATGTTATTGTTTGAAGAGAAAAACAAAAGGTTGCACCTAGTTGAGGTTGAAGGCATACTTACAAGCATGAAGGACCGATACGGCGAACCAGAGAGGGGGGGGGGAGTGAATGGGAGCCGATAAAAATTCTTCTCGAAGGAGATCGAAACTCCAACAAGATGAACACGGCTTCCAACACACGTCTCCGACTCACTACCAAGGTTGGTCAAGCCCACGTAGCCACTGGAGTGCCACTGGACCTAGGAACCAACACACCACCTACCGACCCGAGAACGCAGCGGAAAAACCAAACCTCGAGTCAACAGACCCACACCGGTCAGACCGGTGAGCACCACCGGTCGGAGCCGGTCCCTCGCCGGTGAACCGAGCAACTTCCACTAAGTGGCTCTACACCGGTCGGACCGGTGAGACGCACCGGTCGGACCGATGGCGACCGAAAGCCCCCAAGGCACCAAACAGGCCAACCGACCACCAAACGGACCCAAACTCGAAACAGCAGCAACACGGGACAACAGCGAACTCACCAAAACGTTCACCCGAGCAAAAACCCACAAGGGCTCGCACCGGTCAGACCGGTCAAGAGCACCGGTCAGACCGGTGTAGCCTGGGCAGCTCGGGATGAACAGCACCCGAGGGTCAACTCCCCCAAATCCAAATCTCGATCTCCCGAATCACTCCACGGACTTGAACAAGACTTTGGGGATATCAGGAACACCTCATGAGGAGTCCATAGCCAAGTTTAATCCCACCAAATCTCGTCCAAAAAGGAGGAATCGAAGAAATCCCGCCGAAAGCACTTCCAACACAAGAACTCAAGAAACCCCAAAATCGAGCACTTTTACTCACGGATTTGGGAGGGGAATCACAGCCCAAAGAACCACGAAGGGTTCCCACAAATTTCCCCCATCAAATCCCCTAGAGAAAAGCCCCAAAAACACCCCAAAGAAATCACGAAGAGAGAGCTCCGAAAATCACCACCAAGAACAACCGGGGAAAACACATCCAAACCTTGAGGAACCACGCCGAATCATCTATACATGAAACAAAGGTTCGTACAAGGTCTAGCAAGCCGCCCGATCATCCATCCCTCTCTACAAGATCTCTCCGTGAAGCTCTCTTGCTAGTCCTAAGGAAAACCTAGAGAAAATAGGTGGAAAATAGGAAAACTAATGAGCTAGGGTTCCAAGAGTTGGCTGCCATCCTCTCACCTCTTGGGTTATATGGAGGCAACCGAATGTCTAAAATGCCCTTCTCTACTAACTAGGGATACAAGCCCCTCAAGGGCGGATATGGAATTCCTGATGTCTTCACCATCGGACGGATGCCCGGCGACCGCACCCTGCGTAGCCTCGACGCAAGCCATGCGATCCCGACGCTTGTCCTCCGCTTCGAAGATTCCGGACTGCGTCGTCGCACACCGGTCAGACCGGTGCCTACCGGTCGAGCCGGTCCCTACGGTCGGCCGGTCGGACCCACCGGTCGGACCGGTGCGGTGCTTCTCGCACCTCCGTCTTCGGTTCTCCGGTCTTGGCTTTGTGGATCAACCAAGGAACCCGGTGGTTTTACGGTGAACCACCGGAAACCCCGCGAACTCGGTGTAGCCTCCGCCAATCTCCACTCATGACTTGGCTCCCACGTAGTCCCGCTCGACCTTGGTTTTGAGGCTCAACCAAGAAACCGTCCACGACTTCATCTTCTCGTTCATGCCACCATGCGGCCCGCACTTGACCCCCGCCGGCCACCGGGTCCCTCGAACGAAGCCTACTTGTCTTCTCCACACTTGGAGGCCTCTCCGCGACGACCTTTCGCGCTTGTTCTTCACCTGCACCAACACGAGTCAAGCCGCAACCTGCACCTGCAATACTTAGCCAAGAATCAGTCCACACAACGTTGTCAATCACTCATCACACAAGGAAGCGACCATCCACCGGTCCTCGAACCACACATGGTCCTCAATCTCCCCCTTGATGAGTGCATTGACAACACCCACACGAAAGTAACAAGAGAGAAAAGAAAAAGAAAAGAAACGAACAAAAAGAAACTCCAACAAGCGATCGAAAGCCAACCAAAGGCAAAGAGCAAGATCACTTGAAGAAGACAAGTCTCGGACCCCTTAGGCAAGGGCAACGGCTCGACACATCCGAGACAAAACAAAGCTCAAGCAAAGAGCGCAAACCACCGAAACAAAGCTCGAAAAACCACAAAGAGACCCCCCTGCACACATGCAAGCTCCCCCTGAACCAATGCAACTCCCCCTGGACGAATGCATGCAAACCACTTGAAAACAGGACAGCTGCATCACTTTCAGCTCACACCGGTCAGACCGGTCATCACCACCGGTCAGACGGTGCCTAACAAGTGTACAGGACCAGCACTCACACCGGTCAGACCGGTGCTCATCACCGGTCAGACCGGTGTACAACAGAGCCCAGAAATGGCTCGAAACCACCTGAAAACCTTCTAAACACGTCCAACAAGCCATTTCAAGCTCAAACTTCTCCCCCTTGTTGGCAATGCATGAATCAAGCCAAAAATGCAAAACTAACAACCTAGAGCTTCTCAAATAGACAAAATTCAACAAAGAATGCTACACATGTCCAAATGAGCAAGTTAGATACTCTACGGCTTCGTATCGATCTCAACTACATGATCACCAAGTTTCACAACCATTGGACGAAGCTAAGATGGATTTGGGCAATTTTGCGAAAAACTTGCCTCTCATGAGCAAAGTCCTAAACATGATCAAAGCATATCAAAATGGCAAAGCCACACAAACTTCATGCTAGGACAGCCATTCTAATCATAAGACCATCACAAACACCCACAAGCACCTCATGTCATGTCAAAGCCACCGAGCCATGTGCCTACTTCTATTTATGAGACTTCTCATTGGTAGGCATCATGCAACGGTTTAGCACCCAAAGCAAATTAAATTCAGCACATATGACATGGGAGCATATTTTCCAAGCATTTTTCATTTCATTTTCAGATTTGTAAATGGTACATGAAATGTCTTTGCGACAAAAAGGAACTTATGCCCCTCCACAAGATAAATCAAGAGGGCTAAACATTCATGATGGCAAATGAGCCTTTGGCCCCATATGATCAATAAACTAGCTATCCAACCACAAATTAAGCATAGCAAGGCCACACAAACATGTCAAGAGCATGTAAAGGCATTTACACATGAGAGAGCATACATGCGACATTTTTTCAAAAGCATAGCTATCAACCATGGATTATTCATCAAGATCATCAAGAGCTAAGCCAAACTAACCGTAGCATACCAAACAAGCTCACAAGGACATATATCTCATTCCATGGTGAACAATGTATACGAGAGAAGCTTTTCCTAACCAATGCATATGATACAAAATGCATGCAATCTAAGATACAAGGATGCCTATACATCATGTTACATATGCCATGCCAAATGCAAGAAATGCACAAAGGAAAGCTATACATTGCTACAAAGGAGCTCCCACACACAAAGCTCACAAACCACCGGCTCCTCGAGGGGAGGCAAAAAGGGCTCGACACCACCGGCAAAAGAGCAAAGGAGCACCAAACTCACAAGCTCCCCCTAAACTCATGCATTAAGGCCAAAGAGCATACAAAGCTCACCTTACACACATGAGATAAGGCAAAGAGCAAAAGAAACCAAGTGGCTTGACTAAGGCCACACACTCGAAGGTCACAAGTACACTTACCTTTACCATTTCTTCACAATTCACTCATCCTTGTCCACCATCCCCGAAAGTGATGCATCTACATGTCACCACTGGGATATGAAGCCGAAAAACCACCCCCAATATCAACCAAATGTTCTCCGGGCCATCCACCTGCAACTCAAAACAAAGAGCGAGAGCGAGCAAACGACTCAACACTGGGGTTAGTTCCAAATGTGTAAAACCAGTGCCTAGCCATTTGCTCGAAAGTGGGGTTAGCACAAACCAAACCATCTTTCCTACCAAAGGTACCTCCACGAACACCACTACGGTAACCACCATGAGGGAACCAACCCTCTCGCCGGAGGAGGACCAAAACCACGAAAGAAAGCCCGTGGACTATCCCTCCTCTCCTTCTCAAAGCTAAGACTCCTCCCATCCCCATAGTGAGCTCGAGGGGGAGAATGCCTAGCAACCGACCTCCCGCAAACTCTCCGGACCAACCACCGAACCACGACCTCCGAAACAACCCTCGCACCGTACGAGCACGAAACCCAACTCTTTGCTGTCCGGGCTGCCGCACGGTCCGACCGGTGCTCCACACCGGCCCGATCGGTCTAGCACGGGCGACGACACCTCCAACGGCCTTCCGCTCTCCCCAAGCCCGACCCGACTTCACACTCGCCTTGGCCCTGGGCAACTGCACACGAGGCTCAAGTACACCATCGAAAGGGTGGTACTTGTCCTTGTTAGCCCACTCCTTCGCCATTCTCTCCTCACGCTTCCTCTTGAAGCAAAACGCTCTCTTGTGACCATCCTTTCCACAAAACTCACAATGGAAACGTATCGATCTGGGCTTAGGCTTGGGATGAGGCTCTTCACAAGGCTTCTCACTTGGTTTCTCACTAGGCGTTTCACTTGCCTTCTCACTCGGTTTTTCTTTTGGTTGGTTTGGCTTGGATGCAAACTTGTATTTGGGTGTGGGTTGTGGTGGAACCGAAACATTCCCAAATTTCCTTTCTCTCTCACCACTGCCCTCACCAACCTTATCCAATCCCAAAGCCCAACCGTCAAAGCGCTTACAGCTAGCAATCATCATACCAAGCTGAGGTTCTTGACTCGACAACCAACTCAGCGCTTCACGCAACTTATCATTCTCATCTTGCAAGCGACCAACACATTTTGCAAGATCCAAATTCTTCATAGCATGCAACTCACATGTAGAGCAAGAAGTAGGAATAGGCACTTTCAAATCGGCCTCAAGTGAAACAATGCGAGAGCGGAGCTCGGACAATTTTCTCATGCAAACTAGGGCAAGAAGTGCAAGCACCAAGCAAAGTGGGTCTAGATTGTAGCTCGGCCAACTCAACCCTAAGCACATCTAGTTCCTCACACTTGGAGGCATACTTCTCCCTAAGATCGATCAAGTCGGCTAGGAAAGCGAGCAATCAAGCACAATCATTTTCATCGAAACAACGAGGGCTAGCCTTGAGCGAATCAATTTCAAGCTTGCTATCAAGAACCTGTGTTTCTAGCTCAGCCACTCTAGTCCTAGCATCCTCGAGCAAAGATCTAAGCTCCTTCCTAAGCTTCTTAGCCTCTCTAAGCATGTGATCGTGATTATCAAGCGAGTCAACCAACTCCTCATTCTCCTTGCGCAAAGAGGAGAGCTCATCACATACCTCATCCTCGGAATCCAAGTCCGAGGCGTCCCTCTGGCTTCTCTTGCTGCTCGAACTACGAGCCATGCCGCAGAAGTCGTTCTTGAGGCTTAGGCCCGTCACACAAAGGCCGTTGAGATACTTGCCGAAGTTCTTCTTCTTCCTCCTCTTCTTCTCATCCTCTTCGTCTTCATCACTCGAGCTTGAAGACGTGTCCTCGGAATCGGACTCGATGTCGCTCGATCTCTTCATCTTCTCTCGAGACCGAGCCTTCTTCCCATGTTCATGATCCTTCTTCTTGGACTTCTTCCTCTTGTCCATGAACTTGTGCTTGTCGTGGTTGTTCACCTTCGGACACTCGGCGAAATAGTGTCCGGCCTTGCCACACTTGAAGCATGTCCTCGTGTTCCTCCTCTTGTTCACCGGTTCTCGTGCGGCCTCTCGAACCGCCTCGTCAGGAGCGCCAGTTCGTCCTCTCCAAGCACGTCGAACTCCTCATCTGGCATAGACATCAAAGAGGACAAAGAGAATATCCTGGTGGATGGATTAGTGTTAGCCTTTCCATTTGAACCACCGATGAGGGCGAGACTATGAGAGTCAGTCGGGCCCTCGATCTTGGCTATCATGCCCCTATCCACCTCAGCCGACTTGAGCTTCGAGAACAGCTCGTTCACCGTCAGAGTGTCATACTTCTCTGACTCCACAATGGCCTCGAACTTTCCGCCCCAAATCGTACGATCCAAAGAGTGTAAAAGCTTGACCGCTCTATCATGATCATCGTACGGGAGCACGTCCACATTGGCCCTCATGTTGTTCACCACCACCGTGAACCTCTGAAACAAGGCATCGATGGACTCACCGGGGAGATGAGTGAAGTTCTCGTACTCTCTCCGGTAGGTCGCATACATCCGTGCTCGAACACGGGTGTTCCCAACATGAGCCTCCTTCAACACCGCCCAAATCCTACAAGCCAAGTGCTCGGTGTGCACCCGATCGAACTCGGGCCGACACAAAGCACGAAACAAGTAGTCGACCGCCTTATTGTTGGCGTCGAAGGCGTCCCCTCGATCCTGGAGCGAGGAAATCAACCGGCTGGACATAGCCTGTGTCCACCGTGACATCCCAAAGCAGCTGACCCTTTCCGCGGAGGAACGCACCCATCCGCTTGCTCCACATCTGGTAGTTCTTGCCATCAAAGTGTGGAGGACCCGAACCCCGTTCCTGGTACGCCATCCTTGGATCTTAGACTAGTTAGAGTCAACAAAGACCCCAACCGGATCTGATACCACTTGAATGACCGATACGGCGAACCAGAGAGGGGGGGGGGGAGTGAATGGGAGCCGATAAAAATTCTTCTCGAAGGAGATCGAAACTCCAACAAAATGAACACGGCTTCCAACACACGTCTCCGACTCACTACCAAGGTTGCTCAAGCCCACGTAGCCACTGGAGTGCCACTGGACCTAGGAACCAACACACCACCTACCGACCCGAGAACACAGCGGAAAAACCAAACCTCGAGTCAACAGACCCACACCGGTCAGACCGGTGAGCACCACCGGTCAGACCGGTCCCTGCTGGTGAAACTGAGCAACTTCCACTAAGTGGCTCTACACCGGTCAGACCGGTGAGACGCACCGGTCAGACCGATGGCAGCCTGAAAGCCCCCAAGGCACCAAACAGGCCAACCGACCACCAAACGGACCCAAACTCGAAACAGCAGCAACACGGGACAACAGCGAACTCACCAAAACGTTCACCCGAGCAAAAACCCACAAGGGCTCGCACCGGTCAGACCGGTCAAGAGCACCGGTCAGACCGGTGTAGCACGGGCGACTCGGGATGAACGACACCGAGGGTCAACTCCCCCAAATCCAAATCTCGATCTCCCGAATCACTCCACGGACTTGAACAAGACTTTGGGGATATCAGGAACACCTCATGAGGAGTCCATAGACAAGTTTAATCCCACCAAATCTCGTCCAAAAAGGAGGAATCGAAGAAATCCCGCCGAAAGCACTTCCAACACAAGAACTCAAGAAACCCCAAAATCGAGCACTTTTACTCACGGATTTGGGAGGGGAATCACAGCCCAAAGAACCACGAAGGGTTCCCACAAATTTTCCCCATCAAATCCCCAAGAGAAAAGCCCCGAAAACACCCCAAATAAATCACGAAGAGAGAGCTCCGAAAATCACCACCAAGAACAACCGGGGAAAACACATCCAAACCTTGAGGAACCACGCCGAATCATCTATACATGAAACAAAGGTTCGTACAAGGTCTAGCAAGCCGCCCGATCATCCATCCCTCTCTACAAGATCTCTCCGTGAAGCTCTCTTGCTAGTCCTAAGGAAAACATAGAGAAAATAGGTGGAAAATAGGAAAACTAATGAGCTAGGGTTCCAAGAGTTGGCTGCCATCCTCTCACCTCTTGGGTTATATGGAGGCAACCGAATGTCTAAAATGCCCTTCTCTACTAACTAGGGATACAAGCCCCTCAAGGGCGGATATGGAATTCCCGATGTCTTCACCATCGGACGGATGCCGGCGACCGCACCCTGCGTAGCCTCGACGCAAGCCATGCGATCCCGACGCGTGTCCTCCGCTTCGAAGATTCGGACCGCGTCGTCGCACACCGGTCGGAGCCGGTGCTCCTCACCGGTCGGACCGGTCCCCACCGGTCGACCGGTCCGTGCTTCGTTGCACCTCCGTCTTCGGTTCTCCGGTCTTGGCTTTGTGGATCAACCAAGGAACCCAGTGGTTTTCTGGTGAACCACCGGAAACCCCGCGAACTCGGTGTAGCCTCCGCCAATCTCCACTCGTGACTTGGCTCCCACGTAGTCCCGGCTCGACCTTGGTTTTGAGGCTCAACCAAGAAACCGTCCACGACTTCATCTTGCTGTTCATGCCACCATGCGGCCCGCACTTGACCCCGCTGGCCACCGGGTCCCTCGAACGAAGCCTACTTGTCTTCTCCACACTTGGAGGCCTCTCCGGCGACGACCTTTCGCGCTTGTTCTTCACCTGCACCAACACGAGTCAAGCCGCAACCTGCACCTGCAATACTTAGCCAAGAATCAGTCCACACAACGTTGTCAATCACTCATCACACAAGGAAGCGACCATCCACCGGTCCTCGAACCACACATGGTCCTCAAAGCATTTGTGTTTGGAAAATAGAAGGTCCATGGAGATGTTACCATCCTTTGTAATCCTTCGTTGCCTTCTTCCGGCATCTCCATGTATCGATGTGGCTTTTGCTTTTGTCTTGATTTATTAATGCTCCTAAACTTCTGAATTTGATCTTGTATGCTTAATGGAGTCATTGGTCACCCTTCTCTTCAATGTTGTCATCACCATCTCCTCTTTCTTGTTCTCATCATCTCCTTGCTGTCTCTTTTTCATGGATTTCTCCCTCTGTCCAGAACAGAACATATATCGAAATATAGCTCTATTGAAAATTTTATGAAATTACCTTTCCAACGTGTGGTCATTCATCGAAAATGGAGTTTAAACAAGGGAGCTATGTCCGTTTTACTTCAGCGCTGCGTGCTGTCCAAAACTGATTTCAGGACGTGTTGCACTTGGTGATTCGGGCATAACCGCTTGTAGGAACCTCCGATTGTCTTGATTCTTGATTTGTTGGAATCGTAACTTCATGGGGCTTCTAAATATCCAAAAATATCCAGTGTTTTCCCTTCGAGACCATGCAGAATTTTGACGAGATTGGTGGCTTCTTGCGCATTGATCCGGAGATGTTAACGATCTTTATCATTCTATCTTCTAGAGTGTCATGTTGCACTTCCATGTTGAAGATTCAGGGTCTCCCCCATGCTTAGCATTTTGCTAGTCATGGAAGAAGAAGACAAAGCACTTCTTAGCCATCCTTCAATTTCCTTGTAGTGAGAGTCTTTATCTTGCCTGTAAGACGTTTTAAACGCACATTCTACCCCCAAGGTGACGGTTGGGAGTAGATAGAATTGCCAACAATCCAACAATGTCTCCTAAGATTCTTAACTTATGGCATAATTAGTTTAATGAGGAATAAAAACCTAATGAGTGTACGTGGTGCAAGGTGTGTATGCACATGATAGGAAAGCATATAAACAAAGACAATGTTTTCACCTAGTTCTAAACACCATGTTTACAACTAGGTTGCCGAATTTCTCCATAGCCATAAAGGTTTATATATCTAGGGCTAAAACACCATGTCTATCCTTAAATCAATAAATCTTATAGCACAAGAAAAATTAAGCGCATTGCAGAGCTTATAAACTAACCAATGCAACATGAAAACATATGAAAAGCCAGCTAGGTTTATCGAACTTAACGATGATGGTCCGCAATCTTGTTTAAACACCACGTTTACACAAGATCACAAAAGGAAAATGCCCAGCTGGAGCATTAACATGGAAACTGAATCATACATCATTAAGTATATAAAGCAATCAAGCCAACTATGTGCAAAACATGTATACGCAAAGAAACATCACGAGGACAACAAAATGCAATGCATGCAAATAAATAAATATGAGCATGAACATGATGGTGGTTCTAAAAAAGGAAAACTGAACTTAGATTAATAACCACAAGTTGATCATCATAAGATAGTGCCATGCTTTATTTTCTCTAGGAAAGTAGTAAAAATATAAAGAAACGGGTTGCCTCCCGAAAAGCGCTTCATTTAAAGTCATAGAGCTCGACTTTCTCACATACCTTCTTTTCGTTGCATAGCCATGGACCTTCATGCAAGAAGAAAAGGTACCAATGCAGCTTTAACTTACTTCCCATGTTGTGCTTGATCACTTATAGAAGACTTGCCCAAAGCATCCTTTTGTTTCATCGTTATCTCCTTCTTTATCATCCTTCAGTGCTGCCTTCACTCCATGAATTTTTTTCTAATGTCCAGAACAGAAAGTATACTCAAGCTCTACTCCATTGCACAGTGCACAAAATTTCCTTTCCAACGAGTCTTCATTTGCTCAAATCGGACTCCGGACAAGAGAGTTACGCCCGTTTTACTCCGGCGATGTAATCTGTCCTGAAATTTCAGAACGCGCAACGCTCAATGTTTTCTCCATAACTCCTTGCACAGGTCTTCAAACTTGTTGGTTCTTGATGCGTTGGAATGGTAATTTGATGGAGCTTCTGAATATCGCATTTTCTTCATTTGTACACCTCTGAACAAGCTCTCAAATTGATGAAGACAGCAGCATCCATCGCGGGATTCGGAGAGGTTGATGATTTATCTTGCAACTCTTTTAGGCATGACTTCTTTTTTTCATTATTCAAGCCTTGTCTACATGGTTAGTGAAAATCGGGCCTTTCCTGACATATGATTCTTTAAGGTCATTAGCTTGACCAAGCGCAAAGCATGATCGAGATTTACAAAACTTATGGTAAACATACGCGTCCATAATTAACACCACATGTGAATTGTATCAACAAGTCAAGGTGTAAATAAAAGAAGCATATGTTTCATACATAGCACTTAGCTCATCATTAGGCAAAGGTTGTTTAGGTGTGAGATTAATTGGATCAAAAGTAAATGTTTCCTCTTTTTCATTCTCAAGAAAATCTATCCTATCAACATGATCACTACTGGAAGAAGGCATAGACATTAAACTATCATTCATAGTATTGGTTGAGCATGAGTATTTAAATTTATCAACACCAATACCAATAATATCTTGAGATTTCAGCACGTACCTTGGCCTTAGAGATTTTTCAACAAGAGTGATATTTGGTTCATCAAGCGGTGTTGAAGGCAAATCGATCTCAACAAGTGTAGTTGCCTCTTCATCACCATCTTGCAATTTCTTCAACTCATCATGTGGAACATGTAATCCTTCAACTATGTACGCATTCATCTCTTCTTTGAAGTCTTCTTTATCAACCAGATCTTCATCTTCAAAGACTTGTATGTTGCTTTCTTTATCTTCCATGTACCACATGTCGTCAAGATCGCTCATTGTTGATTCACTCTTTCCTTCATCCTTGAGTACTTCCATGTCTTGATTTGCTAGTGTGTAGGCTTTAATAGCACACAAGCTATCACCTTGTGGGGAGGGGCCTTCTTGGAGTACTTGATCTATGTCAACCCCTTCCCATTCATCTTCTAGCTTGAGTCCTATCTCCTCCCATTTATCCTTTAAGTCACTAGGCTCATCACGGTTGTACTCTTCTCTTCCTTTATTGCAAATCTTTGAGTTGTCAAACCGGTCGATCCATCCTTCATCTCCTTCTCTTTCTTCTTCAAACATCTTTTGGATCGACTCTCCACTCATCTCTTGATCAAATATATCTTCAACTAGTTTGGCAACGTGTCAGCGTTCCTCCTTCCTTCGGTAGTTAATTAGTGGGGCGAAATCAACTTGAACCCAATCGGATTGAATGAACTCCGCCAATGGTCTAGCATTCCACATACTTCGGCCTACATTCATGTTAGTTTCAACATTTTTAACATCCGAAATGACTTCTTTTACCTTGGGAAGTGGATCTTCAATTTCTTGTATGGTCAGTTCATCTTCCTTGACCTCCGGTTCATCTTTTTCAGAAATTTCAGCAAGCACCTTGGGCTTGCTTTTGTCGTTTTTCTCCTCTCGACAAGATCTTTGCCAATCTCGTATTGTTCTTTGTCCATTGCTTATCCTTTGTAAGATTTGTGCGGCTTCACTAATTGTTTTATCCATTATATCACCTCCTGCACACATGCTTACAAAACGAGACGAGTTAGGGGTTAGTGAAAAATAAAAGGTATGCAACATCAAGTCACCGGAAAATCCCAAGTTCGGGCCTCGCTCAAGTAGTTCATTAAAACGGTCCCATGCTTCATCAATTCCTTCATCCTCTCCTTGCTTGAAAGTGAGCACTTGCCTCCTTAAGTCTTGGACCTTGCTTATGGGAAAGAACTTCAAAAGAAATTTCTTCACTAGCTCATCCCAATTTCCTTTTGCTTCAACGGACGCAAGTGTGTACCATCTTTGCGCTTCATCTTTGACAGAGAACGGAAAAGATTCCACTTGAACCAAGCGGCCGGAACTCCTTTTTGTTGCACCGTGTTGCATAACATCGTGAATTCCTTAATGTGTATATATGGGTTGTCATCCTCCAATCCTCTAAATGGTTTTGTCGCCACTAACTTGATGATTCCAGGCTTCACTTCATAGTGGGTTGTAGCAAACGTCAAATCTGATTTTTGCATCTCAATGTCTTCCATTGACGGCATTGCTAGCTCCCTTAGCGACATCTCTTCGTCTTCCAATGGTGAGGTGAACAAATCCATCTAGGCACAAGAAAAGTAGAAAGAAAAACAAAAAATATTTTTTTTCTTCTTTTTTTAGAAAATAAGGGTTAGGTGTTAGTAATCAACAAAATTAATACTAGATTAAATGTAGCAAACTGGCTTGCTCCCCGGCAACGGCGCCAGAAAAAGGGGCTTGTTGACGGATAAAACTCGTATCCACCTACGATCCGCAAGCGTACGGACCTACACCTTTTTCACCACGGGGTTCCCAAGGTTCTTGTCAATCCGCGGAGCAAGGGGATTACTAGCGCTTAACCAAGTACTAATCTAGTTGACTAAGGAAACCTTTAAAGAGAGTATTAAACTAAAAGTAAAGACACTCTAACCTAAGTTAATCTAAGTTAAGTTGAATAAACAAATCTAGGGTTAAACTAGATGGTAAAGGGGTGAACATAAGAGAGTGAGTAAGAAAGATAAGCGTTCCCTCCCTAGGATCTAGGATAACATGGTATGCTCTACTACACGAAAGCGGTAAACCAATCTACCGGGGGTTGTGACCACGGTTTCGCCCTTTCCCTCCTCTCGTACTGTCACTACGCGAAGGTATTCGTGACTAGACCTATGATGGACACAGTATGTTGATGGAATCTATTGGAGTAGCGGATATCATACGCCCGAAAAACACGGTGGCCTACCTTAATCATCAAAGCATCATCAACATGAAAACAATAGATTGAAACCACGAATCAAGTAGCGATCACATAGCATGTATCCATCTAATCCTAGGGATGAACGGAGACATTACCCCATCATCTTACATGGATTGAAGCACATAGGGGTGATGGAGACTCCGGAGAACGTCGTCGATGAAGATGGCGGCGATGGAGCTTGGGAACACCCCTAGGCCAGCGGCTTGGAGTCCTCCTCTTGCTTCCTTGTCTCCGCCGGCGTTGATCCTTGCTACGAGCTCATCTAATTCTCTCCCTCATCTTGTGGCGGAGGTTTTCTGGTGATTGGCGTCGGTAGGATGATTTGTTCGATGTGGCGGCCGACGGCGGCGGAGGCAATAAATAGACAAACACCTAGGGCAAAGGAGGGACCGAACTGACCCCGGAGTGGGCTGGGCCGGTCGGCCCAGGCCGGCCGGCCCAGGCCCACTTCGGCCCGGTTCGGCCCCGGTTTCCTCCCCGGTTGCTTCTCGCGTGATCCCTTATTCGTGTGCACCTGCATGTGGGCCTTTGACGTCATTTCCTTCACGGTTAAGGCTTGAATCCTTGCTATGCAAGCTTCGCTGTTTTCTGGTTGAGTCCCTGAAGACTTGCACATTGACGCTTCGGTCCTTGGGTCATTTGGAGTCATGTTCATCGCGTGTCTTAACTCTTGTCGGGCTTCATGATCTTCTTCCAAAGTGCTTGCTGAACTTATCCCGAAAGTCTCCTCTTTAGCGTAGATTTCCTGCGTAAACAACAAACTCCAAAATCGACATGCAAGTGTGAACTTGTTATATCATTAGTATGCCTAGTGGCCAGTTAGATGCAAATCATAATCGAAACCAATGTATAACAAGTACTCTAGGTTGACGGAAATTCACCGTCAACAGGTGGCCCCGACGGCCCACCAAGGCAGCCCACTCAAAGATCCCCTCGAGCAGGCTCCGCCTCGCTCGAGGGCACACACCTCCCTCAAGTGGGCTCCGCCCCGCTCGAGGGTTCACATCGCCCCCGGCAGGCTCCGTCTCGCTTGAGGGCGACCTGCACACGCACGCCCGTTCCGGTACGCGGGTACGGGCATTTAATGCTCTGACAACGGCGGGGCGGCGCCATCATGCGCCTGAGACTCGCGCCCCGGTCCTATTACGCCAACTCCCTAAGAGGGAACCCATCCCCGCCACTGTGGGGGACTGTGCGACGTGGCCGGTGCCAGCCCCGTGACGCCGCGCCGCCTACTCCTGTACGGCTAACGCGCCGAGCCCTCGAAGGGGGGCCGGCCGCACCCTCGATTTGCTTTCCCGTGACCTTGCAGGGTTAGGTCACGACGTTAGGCCGGCGGGGCGCCATCCCTACCACTGTTAACGGCATGGCGGCCGCCCCCGCGCGTACAACCCCACGCCGGGCACTGTGGTAACAGCTCCGGCGCTGTGAAGCGTGCGGGAACGGGACGCCGCCATGCCTGCCACTGCATCCTGTACGGATCGACGTCAGCAACTCCCTCGAGCACGCCTGGGAACATCACAGCCGTCCACTGTGCCCTACCCTCGAAGCTGCCACTGTTCGGGTACAAGATGTGCCATGATGGCCAGATCGCGGCAAGGACCGTCAAGGCGGCCGCCTACTCTACGGCACGGCGGACCACACTTCTCCATGTAGCTGAATGGTCCAGCATACATGTAATTCGCTCTCTCCTTGGCCTATAAAAGGAAGGCGAACTCCCCCGCCGCAGGGGAAAAGACAGAGGACACAAGACAGAACAACAACAGACAACACACGATACATCACACGCTTGCTTTCCAATTCTCCCACAACATCTTCAGCCATTTCACCAGGGACTTGGAGGCCACGCTTCCTCTCCCGCCTTGCTTGTAGCAGCCCCACTACAAGCACCCCGGTGCTGAGCAATATAGTGCCTCGAGCACACCACTGCTGGACGTACGGCCCTCGACCGGAACCAGGATAAAACTCTGTCTCTGATTGCTTGGCATCGACCATTGATGGATAGACCTTGGCGCTTATTACTGGTTAGTGTCGGGACCACATTCCGCACCGACAGTTGGCGCCCACCGTGGGGCGGTTAAGCGCCTAAGGTCGATCCATCGTCAACTCCCTCCATGGTGATCCGCACCGAGTACCGCGATACGCGCTACTCCATGGGCAGCTCGGACCCCCTCCCCGCTGGGTTTGAAATCCGGTTCGGGAGCCTGAATTTTCAGGCCATGGGGAACGGCTACCTAATGCTCCTCACCAACCGTGAGGAGCTCCGTGCGCGGCGCCAAGCTGGGTCCGTCCCGGCCGCCGCCGTGCACGCCATCGCCACGCGAGCACCCGCAGCACGGATGCGCGCGGGCCCGTCGGCCGTCATGGCATCGTCGCCGCTCCGGTCGGCGTTCACGCCGGGCGCGGTCGGAGCGGCGGCAAGCTGAACGCGCTGTCTCGCAACACGACGCACCTGTCAGTGCGACGATCGCCACCCCGGTGGGGGAGCGCGCAGTCTCCGGGCCACGCTTCCCCATCGGTTTACGCGGCGCCACGACAGCCTACAACGCCAACATCAACACCACGATGCGCAGGGTTCCCCCTGGCCGCCATGTCTTCGTCGCCAGGGACCCCGGCGCCTCCGCCGGCGACGAGTCGTCCCTTGGCTCCCTCGACGCATTGCCACCCGCCAACCTGCATGGGTACGCGGAACGGGACTTCTCCGGCGTGCCGGACCCAGTGATGTTCAGGCGTTTTCTTGATGCCATGGACTACTGGTTCGGTTGCTCCGATGACTCTAGCACCGGGAGCTACGACCCCGCGCGGGAATGCTGCGTCGTCATCGCCAACGACCCAGCAAACGCCACCGGCACAGCGGGCGCCGGCGACGGGGAAGTTACGCCCGCTCCAGGATCGCCCCGCGCCTGGCAGCGGGACCGAGCACCCCTGTCGGGGCTGACATCGATGCGCAGCTAGCCCAAGCTCGCGAACTCGAAGCCAAGCTGGCGGAGGAGTACCGGACGGTGCGACTGCTCCGCGCCTCCATGGCAGGGGAAGCTTTCGCGCACGGCGAACGCGCGCGGGAGTTGGGCATACAGGCCCGCGACCACATCAACGCCGACTTCAACGTCGACAAACCGGACACGCCTCCGCGGGCGAGCCAGAAGCTTATCGCCGCCGCGACGCTGCTGCGGGCCATGCCAGCCCCCTCAACGCCTGAGGCGCGAAACCTGCACCGTGAAGTGCAGGCACTCATCGAGCAGGCGGCCGTCCAACAGGCCGAGAGCTCGGCGTCACGCATCCGCCAACAGGGGGACGCACGAGGCGACGGGGCCGCACAGGGGGGGGGGGCGAACCCTCGGTCCATGCAGGTGAAGCGGCGGAGTGACTCGCCAACCCGGGACGCACACCAGCCAAAGAGCGACTCCTCGACACGCGCAGGGCGCGGGACGGCGACGCCCGTAACGTCATCAACGCTCGGCGGACAAGCAAGGCGGATGCGCGAGCAGCGGCAGGCTACCACCCTCGGTGAGGTGGACGCTACGACAGCGACGAAGACCGCTCTCCGACGCCGGAGCCCCCGGGGACCCGTGTGTTCAGCTGGAAGATCCGCGCGGCGGCCTTCCCCCAGCGCTTCCGCTAGCCCCCGACCATCGTCAAGTACAACGGGGAAACGGATCCCCGCATGTGGCTCAACGATTACCGCTGTTGACGGTGAATTTCCGTCAACCTAGAGTACTTGTTATACATTGGTTTCGATTATGATTTGCATCTAACCCACCACTAGGCATACTAATGATATAACAAGTTCACACTTGCATGTCGATTTTGGAGTTTGTTGTTTACGCAGGAAATTAATGTTAAAGAGGAGACTTTCGGGATAAGTTCATCAAGCACTTCAAGAGAAGATCATGAAGCCCGTCACAAGTCAAGACACGAAGTGAACAAGACTCCAAACAACCCAAGGACTGAAGAATCAACACGCAAAACTCCGGGGACTTGGATGTTTACCAACGAGATCAACTCAGTCCGAGAGATATTCTCGCAGCACAGGACAACATGATCTTTCGGTACAGATTCAGAGACTTAAACGGTCTTTAATGGCAAAAGTTTGACTACCAAAGTTGTGGGCCTCGACGATACCTTCGATTTGGACATGTGGAAGGCCCAATTCGGATAAGGGAGCTAGGAGATATAGCCCCCGAAATCCCTGCTGCGCAGTCAGTCCGAAATCAGAACAGATTATCTTCCAAGGCCGATTTGGAGATCTTATCTTCGTTTTTAAGGAAAGAAATGAATACCAAAGTTGAAGATAATTTCGTGGCACACAACCTGGACACCGAATTTGCATTATTTGGAGTCCGGACGTGGGAGATATGGCGCTGGCAAGGAAGGACTGCGAATCAGGAAAATCTGGCTGATTTTATGGAAACCAAGTTTGCTTCTCTCCCAAGGAGGATCTCGTGCAAGGCAAGGTGGAGCACGCCCAAAGGCACCCCAAGGACATAAATACAACCCCTTAGGCGCCCCAAGATGGTGACCCATCGAACAAATCATCCTACCGACGCCAATCACCAGAAAACCGCCGCCGCAAGATGAGGGAGAGAGTTAGATGAGCTCGTCGCAAGGATCGACGCCGGCAGAGAGAAGGAAGCAAGAGGAGGACTCCAAGCCGCTGGCCTAGGGGTATTCCCAAGCTCCATCGCCGCCATCTTCATCGACGACGTTCTCCGGAGTCTCCATCACCCCTATGTGCTTCAATCCGTGTAAGATGATGGGGTAATGTCTCCGTTCATCCCTAGGATTAGATGGATACATGTTATGTAATTGCTACTCGATTTGTGGTTTCAATCTATTGTTTTCATGTTGATGATGCTTTGATGATTAAGGTTAGCTACCATGTTTTTCGGGCGTATGATATCCGCTACTCCCATAGATTCCATCAACATACCGTGTCCATCATAGGTCTAGTCATGAATACCTTCGCGTAGTGACAGTACGAGAGGAGGGAAAGGGCGAAACCGTGGTCACAACCCCCGGTAGATTGGTTTACCGCTTTCGTGTAGTAGATGCATACCATGTTATCCTAGATCCTAGGGAGGGAACGCTTATCTTTCTTAATCACTCTCTTGTGTTCACCCTTTACCATATAGTTTAACCCTATATTTGTTTGATCAACTTAACTTAGATTAACTTAGGTTAGATTGTCTTTACTTTTAGATTAATACTCTCTTTCAAAGGTTTTCCATTCAACTAGATTAGTACTTGGTTAAGCGCTAGTAATCCCCTTGCTCCGCGGATTGACAAGAACCTTGGGAATCCCGTGGTGAAAAAGGTAGGTCCGTACGCTTGCGGATCGTAGGTGGATACGAGTTTTATCCGTCAACAACCGCCTGGCATGCCAGCTGGGCGGAGCCACCAGCGACGAGGTCATCATTCGCAACCTGCCCCTGCACCTCGGCGATTCAGCCCGGACGTGGCTCGAGCACCTGCCAGCCAGCCAGATCCACAACTGGGATGATCTGGTCCGCACGTTCGTGGGCAACTTCCAGGGCACGTACGTGCGCCCTGGGAATTTCTGGGACCTGCGCTCCTGCACCCAGAAGCCCGGCGAGTCGCTCCGGGACTTCATACGGCGCTTCTCCAAGCGCTGCACGGAGCTCCCCAGTGTGGCGCAGTCCGAGATTGTGCACGCCTTCCTCGAGGGAACCACGTGCCGGGATCTCGTGCGAGAGCTGGGGCGCAGCCCGCCTGCGGACTCAAACGAGCTGTTCGACATCGCCACCAGCTTCGCCTCAGGAGAAGAGGCCGTGGGGGCGATCTTCGACGGCAAGAAGGGCAAACGCCCAGACGACGCGCCCGCGGAGAGCAGCAAGTCCAGGGAGCCCCACCGGAAGGACAAGCGGGGCAAGAAAGGGAAGAAGCCGCGCCGCGAGGCGCGCGAGCAGGGGCGCGACGGCGATGATGCCGAGGCCCTTGCTGTTGACCCGGCTCGACGAGGCCCTCGACCGGCCCCTCGAGGTCCGGGGGTGTTCGATGACATGCTGAAAAATCCATGTCCATACCATAAGACCCCAGTGAACCACACCCTCGAGCAATGCAACACGCTCAAAAAGTTCTACGGTCGCGCCGCCGCAAAGGACGCAGAGGCCAAGAAGGACGGAGGAGATGGCGACGCCGGCGGCTTCCCTGCCGTAGAGAACGTGTTCCTCATCTTCGAGGGACCGACCGTCGACATGTCGAGCCCCCAGCGCAAGCGGGAGCGGCACGAGGTCCTCACCGCGGAGAAGGCGCCTCCCTCCTTTCTTGACTGGTCGGAGGATGCCATCACCTTCAGTTGCGAAGACCACCCGAACCGCATCCCAAACCCGGGCCAGTACCCATTGGTGGTCGACCCAGTCATTGGGAATGCGCGGTTCTCGAAGGTCCTGATGGACGGAGGCAGCAGCCTCAACATCCTCTACGCGCACACGCTGCGCCTGCTGGGAATCGGGTTGGACCAGATGCGGCCCAGCACGACGCCGTTCCACGGCGTCGCGCCAGGCAAGCGCGTCCAGCCCCTCGGGCAGATCGACCTGCCAGTTTGGTTCGGCACTCCGAGCAACTTCCGCAAGGAAACGCTCACCTTCGAGGTGGTGGGGTTCCGGGGCGCCTATCACGACATACTTGGGCGGCCCTGCTATGCCAAGTTCATGGCCGTCCCCAATTACACCTACTTCAAAATGAAGATGCCGGGACCAAACGGTGTCATCACCGTGGGCTCGTCCATCGAGCATGCGTTCGACTGCGACGTCGAATGCGTGGAGCACGCAGAAGCTCTAGCGCTGGACGAAGCGCTGGTGACCACCTTGGAGAAGATGGTCAACGAAGACCTCGACTCCACCGCCAAGCACGCCGGCAGTTTCGAGGCCGCGGAGCGCACCAAGGAGGTGCCCCTCGACCTCGCCGCCCCCGAGGGCAAGGCGCTGAGGGTCAGCTCCACCCTCGACCCGAAATAGGAAGTGGTGCTCGTCGACTTCCTCCGCGCCAACGCCGACATCTTCGCGTGGAGCCCCTCGGATATGCCAGGCATCCCGAGGGAGGTCGCCGAGCACTCCCTTGACATCCTGCCTAATTCCCGCGCCGTGCAGCAGCGGCTCCGCCGCTTCGACGAGGAGCGGCGGCGAGCGATCGGAGCGGAGCTGCGGAAGCTTCTCGAGGCCGGATTCATCAAGGAAGTGTTCCACCCTACGTGGCTAGCGAATCCTGTACTAGTAAAGAAAAAGAACGGGAAATGGCGGATGTGTATAGACTACATTAGTCTTAAAAAAGCATGTCCTAAAGTTCCCTTTCCTTTGCCACACATCGATCAAATTGTTGATTCAACAGCCAGGTGTGAGCTACTTTGCTTCCTTGATGCCTACTCCGGGTATCACCAAATAAAGATGAAGGAATCCTACCATCTCGCGACTTCATTCATCACGCCGTTCGGGATGTTTTGCTACGTCACGATGCCGTTCGGCCTCCGGAACGCGGGTGCAACGTATCAACGCTGCATGCAACACGTTTTCGGAGATCACATCGGGCGAACGGTTGAGGCGTACGTGGATGACATCGTCGTAAAAACCAGGAAGGCGGACGACCTGGTTGGCGACCTCAACATCGCGTTCGGCTGCCTACGGGCCAACGGGGTAAAATTGAACCCCGAAAAATGTGTCTTTGGTGTGCCGCGGGGTATGCTCCTAGGATACATAGTCTCCCAACGAGGCATCGAGGCCAACCCCGAGAAGGTTGCGGCCCTCGAGCGAATGGGTCCAATTCTGGACCTCAAAGGGGTGCAAAAGGTGCTGGGGTGCCTTGCTGCTGGGGTGCCTTGCTGCCTTGAGCCGCTTCATCTCGCGGCTCGGCGAAAAAAGCTTGCCCCTCTATCGCCTCCTCAAAAAGCACGAGCGCTTCTCCTGGACCACCGAGGCCCAGGATGCGCTCGACAAGCTTAAGGCGTCCTTGACCCACGCCCCTATCCTCACGCCGCCGCAGGACGGTGAACCTCTACAGCTCTACGTGGCCGCGACCACCCAGGTGGTCAGCGCCGTAATCGTAGTAGAGCGCACGGAGGAAGGGCACGCCCTGCCGGTCCAACGGCCGGTGTACTACATTAGCGAAGTCTTGTCCGACACCAAGACACGCTACCCTCAAGTCCAAAAGCTGCTGTACGCGGTGGTCCTCGCGCGGCGCAAGCTTCGCCACTACTTCGAGGCCCACCCTGTCACGGTGATCTCCTCCTTCCCGCTGGGGGAGATCATCCGCAATCCGGACGCGGCGGGCAGGATCACCAAGTGGTCGGTGGAGCTGATGGGCGAGACGCTCGCCTACGCCCCGCGCAAGGCCATCAAGTCCCAGATCCTGGCGGATTTTGTCGCTGAATGGACAAACACGCAACTACCGCCGCCACAGATCCAAGCAGAGTGCTGGACTCTGTATTTCGACGGCTCGGTAATGAAGACCGGGGCGGGCGCGGGCTGCTCTTCGTGTCACCCCTCGGAGAGCACATGTGGTACGCAGTACGTCTCCACTTCCCCGCGTCAAACAACATGGCTGAGTACGAGGCCCTCCTTTGCGGCCTCAAGATCGCCATCGAGATAGGCGTCAAGCGCCTCGACGTACGGGGGGATTCGCAGCTCGTGATTGACCAAGTCATGAAAAATGCGAGCTGCCACGACGACAAGATGGAAGCGTACTGCAAGGCCGTGCGAGCCCTCGAGGACAGGTTCTACGGCATTGAGCTCAATCACGTGCCCCGCCGGTACAACGAGGAGGCGGACGAGCTGGACAAGATCGCGTCCGGGCGGATCACCGTCCCCCCGAACGTTTTTGCCCGAGACATCGCCCAGCCCTCCGTCCCCCTCGAGCCACACCCCTCGAGCCACGCGGAACCCTCGGGGGCTCCCTCGAATCCAGCAAGCGCGGAGCCCATGGATGAGGACCCCTCGAACGAGGCGTATGTGCTCTCCCTCCTCGAGGGGTATGGCGCCGACGAGGCCGATGTGATGGATGTTGAGCCAGCCCCCATCAAGGTGGATTGGCGCGACAAGTATGTCGCCTGGATGGCTCGAGGGGAACTCCCCTCGGACCGGGCCGAGGCCAGGCGCATTGCCAGGATGGCCAAGTCCTTCGCCCTCGTCAACGGCGAGCTGTACAAGCGCGCAGCTTCCGGCATCCTGCAGCGATGCGTACCCATCCCCGAGGGGCGCGAGCTCCTACGGGACATTCACGCGGGGATCTGCGGCCATCACGCCGCACCCCGCACCCTCGTAGGCAATGCGTTCCGTCAAGGCTTTTATTGGCCTACCGCGGTCGCGGATGCCAGCAAGATCGTGCGCACCTGCGAAGGGTGCCAGTTTTACGCCCGCAAATCCAACCTTCCCGCTCACGTCCTGCAGACCATCCCCATAACATGGCCTTTCGCCGTGTGGGGGCTGGACATCGTCGGGCCCCTGCGGAAGGCGCCCGGGGGCTTCACCCACTTGTTGGTCGCGATCGACAAATTTTCCAAGTGGGTAGAAGTACGCCCCATTACGAATCTCAGGGCAGAGCAAGCGGTGACGTTCTTCACTGACATCGTCCATCGTTTTGGAGTACCAAACTCCATCATCACCGACAACGGGTCCCAGTTCACGGGCAGGAAATTCCTGGAGTTCTGCGATAAATTCCACATCCGTGTGGATTGGGCAGCTGTGGCACACCCACAGACCAACGGCCAAGTAGAGCGTGCCAACGGCATGATCCTACAAGGCCTCAAGCCCAGAATTTTCGACCACCGAATAAGTCCGGGTCGGAAATGGCTCCAGGAGTTACTCGCGGTCGTGTGGAGCCTAAGGACCACCCTGCGAGCCACTGGGTTCACCCCGTTTTTTCTAGTCCATGGCGCAGAGGCCGTCCTCCCCACGGACTTAGAATATGGGTCACCCAAGGTGCGAGGCTACGACGAGGACGCCAACCAGCGAGCCCGCGAGGACTCCACCGGACCGACCGGACGAAGCGCGCCTCGTGGCCTTGATGCACTCCGCAAGATACCAACAGTCCCTCAGGCGCTACCAGGCACGGAAGATACGCCGGCGGGACTTCAGCGAAGGGGATTTGGTCCTAAGGCTACGCCAAGACAACCGAGGACGCCACAAGCTATCACCTCCGTGGGAGGGACCCTACGTCATAGTGAAAGTGCTCAAGCTCGGCACGTACAAGCTGGCCAACGAGGACGGCGAAGAACTCACCAACGCTTGGAACATCCAACAGCTACGTCGCTTCTACCCCTAGCTAGGATTTCCAAGTCTTTTGTTGTAAATCACGTAACCAACACCCCAGTTGGTGACAGCCATGTAAACATCACCAGTTTAATGAAAAGGGCAACTCGGCTTTCCCCTGAAACCCAAGTTACCCTCGGGGGCTACTACGGGGGGCGTCCCCCCCAAAAAATGGTCCCATTTTCTCGCAAAAAAGAAAAAACCCACGCGCGCTAAACATGTTTCTACTTCGGCCTCGAGCAAAATAAGAACAGGGCGCAGGCAGCCTAGCGGAAAGGACGCGCAAGTCTGAGATAGCCTATGCCTCCGCGAGGATACGGCCCTTCTCTCTTGCCTCCGACCCAGCAGGCCGCTTGCGAAAATCGAACTCCCCTAACTAGAATTTACTCAGGAAGAAGGAGAAACAAAAAAGCGCAATAAGTAAAAGACATCATTTCACTTTCACAAACGTTTGAAGAAAAAGTGATCTGTTTATTTACACGGCCACATGGCCCGCTCACTAACACATAAACAAAAAAGGGCCTAGCGCCCGGCAATCTTTAGGCTGGTGGGGCGGCAGCGTCAGCAGCATCCGGGAAGAGAAACTCCTCGAAGGCCTCGACGAGCGCCCCGGCGGCGTCGGCGGCTAGCGCGTCCACACGCTCCATTGCCACCTCGTCTTCGATGCCCTCGGGGACGATGTAACCCTACGCCACCGCCTCGAAGTTGATCTCATAATGAGATCGCACCACCCCGGGGGGTTTGGGGGGGGCCGAGGTGCAGGCGCCCGGCCGCATGCGCCGGTGGACGTGCCCGCCAAGGGCGTGCGGGCGGGCGGGGCGGCGGGGGGCTCGGCCCAGCCGCGCCTTGCCCCTCCTCCATGGCACGGCGGGGTCTCGAGGGGCGGGCGAAGCGCAACGCAACGCCGGGGGGCCCCTCGGAGGAGTTGTTATAGGAGGTGCGGGGCGCCTTGGCCGCCGCGCGGGCCGCGTGCCCCGGCGCGGGGCGCAAGCCCTCGAAGTTGCCCCCGAAGAAGGGGATCAGAAAAGGGGGCGAACCCTCTAAGGGAAAACCAGCAAAACAAGAAACAAAACAACGACTTACCCTCGACTTGCTTCCTCTCCACCTCGAGGGCGTGGCGCTCGGCCTCAACCGCCTGCTGAAGGCCGCTGAGGGTCTCGCTCGCTCCCCGGCGCGAGGGGCGGCTCGCGCTCGTGATGCTGAGCACCACCAGCTCGCCCTCGAGCTTCGAGAACTCAGCATTCCGCCCCTCCCGCCGACTTCGTGCCGCCCGCGAGCGACGCGCTCCTCGCCGAGCGCCGACCGGGCGTCGGCAAGGACGGGCCCCGCTCCCCGCCGGAGCTGCCCCTCGGCCCCCGCGGGCGCGGTACGCTCTCCGGGAGCAGAGCGGGGGTCCTCCACGACGGCGAGCGCCGCAACCTTAGCATCGAGGGCGCGGCGCCCGGATCACCCCGCCTCCGGCCTCGGCCTCCTTGGCCTTACCTTGCCCGCCTAGCGCGCGCGCCCGCTCCTCTCGCGTGGCTCGGCCGGGGCTCGCGCCCCCGAGCAACGAATGGAGCTCCGAGGTTGTCGTTGCGGACGGCGACCACCTCCGGTCTCCCCGCTTGGCGGCGCGCCACCCGGTGCGCATCCCCTCACCATCCCCGCGCCCGCGCCGCGCCGCCGCGCCTCATCCCAGTCGATGAGGGCCGTGCAGACCTGCTCGAGGGTGGAGGGGCGCGCCGCGTCCTGCCTTGTGCACTCCTGGAGCAGATCGTGCAGGGCCACAGTCCGGTACGACAGCCAACTGTCCGGATTCCTCAAGGCGTCGGTGATCGCGTCGAAGGCGTCGCACAGCTCCCGGAGCTGGCGGAGCTCGGCGCTCATCTGATCGAAGGCGCCGTATTTGAGCTCCTATCACCAACAAGCCGAGACCTGTGAGCGTTACACTGCAAGGATCGCGCGCAAAAACGAGAAAAACAAAGCAAGCGAGACGGCGGGCCCCACCCGGGCCAAGACGCGCCACGCGGGGCCGCCATGGATCCGCGCCGCCTCGTTCAACGCCGGGGTCGAGCGCGGCGCCGTGGTTGTGGAGCTCTCCCCACGGCTCCTCGCCTCCCCCCGGGCGTCGGCGAAGGCGGCGGATCGCCAACGCGCCCCTCTCCGGGGTGGAGCGGCCGGCGCGGGAGGAGGGGGCCTCGGCACCGTGCCCTCGGCCTCCTCGCCACCATGTGGCCCTCCCGCCGCCTCACAAGAGCCCCCTCTCGGGGACTCGGGGGACGGCGTGGGGAAACTCCCCACCCGTGGGGTCCCACCCGGCGGCGGGGAGTCCTTGCTCCGCCGAGGCGTCGGCTCGGTGTTGGCGCAAAAGTGCACTCAACGCCAATCCCCACACGGCAAGCGAACAAAGGCGGGCTTCACACGCGCGAGAGAGCAAATGACGTACCGATCCAATTTTTTCACCGAAAATTAACAAAAGATAAACTGAGTTAAATACCAAAGCTTGGAACTTGCTTCTGGTGGTACCGAGACGAGTTCCATATTTTCGGCTTAAAGAAGCCAATTCCAAGGATAGCATACCTAGCTATCTAAAGCTATCTGTCAACGAACTACGACCATTCGGGCAACCATAAAGGGAACAATCAACAACTTCTGAATGGATGACGTAAGCATGACAACGATCGGTCTTTGTATAAACAAAGATGCAAGCGCAAGGTTATGACTGAATCTCCATGAAGATTAAGCATTAAATAAATAAAGTAAAGCACGGACATGAGCATGTATTAAATAAGCATGCATAGATCCAAAGCACTAGTCTCTCACGCATGTCTATTTGCTTTAAAACCCGTCGGGTACGATATCAAACAAATCTATCCACCGCATGATACGATTTGCACCTGAAAAAAGAGCATGCCACTTTCCACAAATAGATCTATCCACCGCATGATACAATCTAAATATGGAAGAGCTAAAAGTATACATCATTTAAAACATAAATAATGCACGGATCTACTCGTGAAAAATATAACTAGAATGCGCGTTTGAACGACCGATTCCGAGTCCATGAAAGAAGGAACCAACATTACCACGTGAATAAATCCTATCGAGTCGCTGGATTTGGGGAATCTAATCCAATAGGATGACTAGCTCCAAAGCAACCCAAAAACCTGCATCTACCGCATGATACCTCGGTTCTTTCAAGATTTATACGAACACCTTTGAAAACTTGAACCCATAACATGTAACAACCTAGATTGATTCGGTTTTGGCTATCGGAAAGCACAAGATCCACATGTCAAAACACAAAACTTGCTCGGACAAGGATCATAAAAGAGATATAGCCGATCCAAACCCATCTAGATTGGGCGAAAGGTGTGTTACTTGAATTAAAACATAAAGTAAAACTCAAGATAACACGGGATAACTTAATGAATCTATTGGATCTTGCCAAAACCCAATATAGCCCGATAACTAGCTTCGAAGCTAGATCTTAGCCCTCTACCGCATGACTCATGATCTAACAAGAAACCCTCTTGAACCAAGCTTGAATCTACCGCATGACACGAAGCATGGTAACAAGACTACTTGCATGAGATCTAAATCCACTATCATGATCTTAGACATGATGCAAGGTTACCGGTACTCTTGGAGGGAGAATCGAAATGGATCGTTTGGCCCTCTCGAAGAACTCGACGACACGACAAGGACTCTAGGGTTTGGCGTAAGGCGGTTGTGTATTGAGGAATGATTGTGTCTTTACATACATTCGAGGGGTCGTATTTATTACCTCTGTTGAGTACAAGCTTTCGAATGGATTCATTGCCTAACTAAGCTCGATCGCCTGTCCATCCATTCGTCTCCCTTTGGTTCAGGCACGTCATAGTCCAATCCCGCAAAATCAGCTCTCTTGTTCGGATTCTTTGCCGAGCCGGGAGCGGATAGCCGGCCCGGGAGATCTCTTTGCGAAAATCTCGAAAATATCCTTCCCTTCCACCCGGCCGGACTCTTTTCGAGCCGGACCCACGGGGTCGGACTCCATACCAAATTTTGGTGTTAACACATGCCCCTTCAATTGTGGGATAAAAGTAATTTTGTTCCACAATTGACTCCAACCACGAATCCTCGAATCAAATATGTCAACACGTTGTTCTTCGCAATCCGCCGGAATCTACATCCCAGATCCAACCCTAGATCCCCTCGTTCCAAGCTCGAACCTCCAGTGGCGGCTCGGAACCAAGTTTGCTCGGGTAAATTCATCCCCGCAAACCTTGTTCGGCATTAGGTTTTCAATTTTACCCGAGATTTTCCTTTTCCGCTTTCTTCCGGGAGCCTTCTCTAGCTCTTTCGATTCCCACCGAGGCCAATTCGCGGTCTTATTACCTTGGTCCTGTGGGGAATCACGACCCTCGAGATCTTATTGCCTTGAATCTCGAGAGAATCCCCTTCAAGGCGGCTTTGTCTCCACCTCCTCGGTGGCAAGATGCGTTCAAGAAGCTGGCCTTTGCCCCCAATTGCGGTGGAAGACTTGGTATCGGAGGATTCTTGCGGATAAGAGTGGATTGACCAACTCTGGATGCTCTCCGTATCGCCCGGTGCTTGGAGCTATCGGTGGGTGAGACCCCCAAGAACGAAGATCTTCGATAGCCGCATGCCACTTTTGGTCAAATGGCGTCAACGCTTTCCTTTTTGGCCACGGCCCAATGTCTCCCACCTTGGCCGATGTATATATGATCAACGGCCTTGACATCACCATGGGGTCTGTCCGGCCACGGAACTTCAAAAACTCTTCACGCCGGACGGGGGTAAAGCCGGGGAACGGCTACAAGAATTATATCTTGAAGCACATGAAAGACAATCCCCTTGGTGATGTTGAATACGAGCCTTTACGAATATGTGGGTGTGCGGATTCGTTTTACGTGGCAAAGCCAACGAGCCCACCTTGAACCATATCGCGATGGCATCTCATTGGGCGGTGGCAATCGCCTCCCTCCGGGAAAATTCTTCCTGGGCGGCGTATACCATATGCTTCATCGGTTGTTACCCAGATGTATACCGGCCAGAGGATAACATGCGTCAATGGCCCTTGGTGATTTGTTCAAATGTGGTGCAGCTCCACATGCATCAAATTGTCGGTGTCGATTTGAACTTCGGGTTCTTCCCTTTGTCCAATCACCACGAAGGAGGAGCCTCAAGCTACCGAGAGGATGCCAAAACTACGGAGAAGCGGCTTCACGTTGTTTCCATCCGGCGGGACATCGGCCCGGCTCTTCGAGTTGTTCTTCAAAGGTTTCCCCAATCCTCTCTGGCTTCCTTATCTAGGCAACGACACCTTGACCTTCCCTGTTGAATTTTCCTTTGAGCCCGGCCATCAAGATGGGAGATTCTTGGAGATCCTTAATATCATAATCCGCCCATGCATCTTGCTCGGCCGAGTTCAATGGAGGAAGGCTGAATGTCAGCACTTATGAATACTATCAGCCTAATGTAATGGCCAGGCAACTTGGATGCGGCCAGATGCCCCCAAGATTGTTCCTGCATGAATTCCTCAAACCCGGGGAGGAAATCAAAGAGCGTGCGGGCGACGGGGTTTTCAACTATGTGTGCGGTCCCCTTTGTCTACACATGTCCTTTTGTGCCCACAACCATAGCTCACCCCACCTTTAACTCCTGGTGGCAAGAATTTCACGACCATATCTTCGGTGAGCTTTGTTCATGTATTGCGTGCGGAGTTGGTGCCCGACTTTTACGCCAACTTCGGGAGGTAATACAATGAGCCCTTGGATCGGACATTTCCCTCTTTATTCATGGTCACGACCTTCATCTTATTTGTCCACGAACACGGTCACTGCCCCTCGAGCCGGGGCAATTGCTTACAATGCTTTGAAGGCCCAATTTCGGCAACGGGATTCAAATCCACAACTCTGCATCAACTAATGGCCGGGTATGCTACCACGGATCCCGGCCTTTCTAGCCTTCTTTGCCGGACGGGGAGGCAAGGTACGCATCGATTGCCCCTCCAAGTGCTAAAAGGAGAAGGAGGTTGTCGAGAAAGTGCTTGTTGAGGTAAACCCTTTTACTTTCTTGATTACCGGGTCACTCTGTTCTTGATGAATCATATCATTGTGCATTTCGGACCGGAGCCCGGCGGCCTTGGAACCGGTGCACTTCGCCAATGCCCCATCCTTTGGTATGACCTCTCTTGCTCTTTCTTAAGGATGAGCAACGGCATTTACCCTTTCCATTTGACATTTGCGAAGAAACAATGGAAGAGCGGCTTGTAAATGTTCCGGTGGTCCAACAAGCAAGTCCACCGGGGGTTGAATTACCCATCCCAGTGGAGATCTCATCTTCATCACCCTGGCGAAGCGACAAATTCTCCGAGAGATGAATCTCCCTATTCAGCGGGACCGGTAAGTTCCCCAAGGGTGCCATCACCGTTGGTCAGCGAGAGATAACCAACCCAACGGAGGGCGGATCCGACTCCTCATCGGCCCGAAACTCACGGGGGCGTGATAGCCGCATCGGCACCTCCCAGCTTGGAAGTTTCGGCTCTGCCTGGAGCATCTCCTTCGCCTGTGATCGCCCCTGCTCAAGAAACCAGCCATGAGGTATCCATCTGCGCTTAATTTTGGTACCTCGATGTTTAGCATTCTTAACTCGGCAATGTTGTTTCTCAGGATCAGGCTCCATCATCATCAAGCCTGCCATCAGAGAGCAATTCAACTGCCGAGGTGATGAAAGAAGTATACCAGCCGCTGCCAGATGAAGTGTTGCCCAAGCTCAAAGAAATTGCGGCTGGCTAGAAAAAGATGCTCAGGATCAGTTCAATGATCTCCATCACTTCGAAGAGATGTTTGAATCTATCGGTCAAGAACTTCCTGAAGACATCAGAGCTTCTCTATCATCTGTCTATGGCTTAGAAGCCCTTTATGCACCGTAAGGCGCGCTTGGAGGAAATTGCGCTCCCGCCGGCCATTGAAAAGAGGAAAACCGATGCTTGAACATGCTATGAACGGGGCCCAATCCCAAGCGAGAGAGCCATAAGGATGCATTGGCTAACTGCAAGCTTCCTATGATGCGAAAGTTGCCGGGAAAGGCTGCTCTAGAAGCGAGGCGAGAAGCACTGTCGGCGGAGATAGAGATTGACAAAGAGAAAATAGCCGAACTTCTGGATTGATAGCAAAGACCCAAGCGGAAGTAAAATCGGCTATCACCAAAATAGAGCAATGCGATGCGAGAACTCAACGATTTATCCGGTGCCCAAAAGGATTGCCGGGGAGCTCTTTGGACAATTCCCATTTGATAACATCCAATGCTCGTCGTGTAATTGCCAAACTTTTGAATGCTGAATGTCCTTATTGATGTATAACTGAATTGGTCGTTCTTGTAATATCTTCTTGTGATCTGTTTCCTTTCTTTTGCGCACTTTCAGATGTAATGCTGAACGACCCATTCGGTAGTGAAACGCCAACTCCCGAACGGCACTTTGATTTTCTTTAGCCGAACCAATCAATCTGCACGCGGCTCAGCCTAGAACTCCAAGCGACCGCCGGCGGGGCGGCCAAGGAAACCTTTCCACCTTCCGATTTTCTTGGGATATGCGCCACGATCCACGGCCACGACTCGAAGCCACGATTCATCTGCCGGGCCTATAAATGTTACCATAGGTGCCCCTAGCTCTCCACCAGGCCTTCTAGCTCTCGAATCTTTGCCAATCTTTAGCCCTCTTGCAAACAGTGCACATCCCAAACCACAATGGTGCGCCGCCTCAGCCGCCGCCGCGCCTCGCGGCGAGGCCGAGGGGAGCAGCGCCAATGCGCGCAGGCGGTGATGATCGTCAATCTCTCCTCTTTGATTCTGTTCTTGATCTTCTTTTGCCTTGACGATCATCCCCCCTTTTCAGACTGATTCAGTGGAATCCGCCTCGTGCGCCGGCCAATCAGCCCCTCCCAGATGACTCCTCGGAGTCCGATGGCCACTCCCGTGCCGTGCGGGGGAAGAAGACGCCATCCGCTTCAAGGAAGAGGCTGGAGGCGTCCGTCGCGGGCCGGAGGACGTCTCCAAGAAAGCGGGCGTGGCCGAGCTAGAATGGGAGGACCGGCGCAAACGGTGGCTGGAGGCCATCGACGGTATGGCTGCGAGATTGATTCTTGATCCGGCCCCGGCCTTTGATGCTAATCCTTTACGTTTGCTCTTTGCGGCCGCGACTGCGAGCTCAACCGGCTAAAGGCGGCGGTAGAGCGGTTGGCGAGAAGGTGAATGCCCGCGGCGACACGCGGCGGAGCGCCGGCCGCGGTGGAGCGCCGCGTCGACGAGGTGGCCGTCCATGGCGTTCGTTTGGGCACCACCTTGGGCACAGGCTGCGATGGCGACGCATACGGACGTCGACTATTCCACCGGGCCGCGTGGTTTCCGGGCGGCGCGCCCGAGGAGGACATCGACGAGATCGAGCTCATCTGGAGGCGCCTTGACGGCCACGGCGACGCCATTGCCGAAATTACCCATCCCCAATCTGTGTTGAATAGGCTCTTCGACTAGATTGTACTAGGGATGTGTAAATATCGGCAATAGATGAAGAACTTTTGAATTCTGCACCTTTTGTTGCGATGACTTCCCTTTGCATTTTGCATGCGAATTTTGTTTTCTTTGAATGCATCGGGAACTATCTTTAGCCGAACGCGCGAGAACAAGCGCCCCTTGGCGCAAAATCCACGAGAGGATCCCGGTTCGGCAATCCGTAAACCTTTGTTCAAGAGAAAACCCTTCGCACTTGGTGGAAAACCCTGCCGCTTGGTATTCCAACAGTGTGTACTGGCCAGTCATCACTCCCAATGCGCCTCCCCGGTCAATAAAATAGCAGCGGGGCGCTACGCAAATCCACTCGCACACTCCTCCATCATTTCTCATCTCTTCCCCTGCCTCTAGAGGAAAAAACCCCAACGCCATGGACAAGGGTAAACAACCTCAGGAGAGCGGCTCATCAAAGAAGCGTACGATTCGGAAGTGAGTTCTTTCTTGATGCGCTCCTTGTTCTCCCGCTTGATCTTGCGCTTCATGTTTTCCTCTCGTCCTTTTCGGCCTTGATTTGCTTCCCGAAGAAGTCATCGGGACCGAAGATGTGCCGAGTACATCTCCTCCGATTCCTCTCTCGAAGCGAGAGGATGCCACGCCGAACGAGAGGACCAACCATCGAGGTGCGCCGCCGCGTGCGGCACACGGAGCATGGCCTCGGGGACATGTCCGCCGTTGCCAAGCCGAGCGCGAGCGTCGCATGGCTGCGGAAGCACTAGTAGGGGGTAAATGCTCCCGACTCCTTCATGCTTGCATACGGATTTCTTGCCTCTAACCTTGATTCTCCTGCTCCGGATGTCTGCGACGGGTACGGCAACACTTTGAAGGCGGCACGGGATAGCTTGGTAGAGGCCGCCAATCATGGTCATCCTCGTGCGTTCCAAGTTGCGCGTCACGGTGGTCATGGAACAGGCGAAGAGGGAGCGACGGCCGAAGAAGTAAAGAAAAGATTGAATCATACTTTCGCTTCTTTCTCCACGCCTTCGCTTCCCACCTCCTCGGGGGCACGACCATCGGGGTTGTTAGATGTGATCTGCACGAAGCGGTTGTAATGTAGTATTGAGCTAAGGGCAATGCATCCGGGCAACGGCCATTTTCTCTTGTTCATGGATTTTGTTCGAAGGCGGCCTCATTCTCGAGCGCGGCTATTTTTGTGCCAGATGTGTGTAATCATCGATCGATCTCAATGCTAGGATAATATTTCTTCAGATATCTTCCATTTATCGCAGCGGAAAATTCTTCTCCTAGCAAAGTTTTCAATATGTATGCATTACCAGGAACGCATCTGACCACACGAAAAGGCCCCTCCCAGTTAGGGGACCATTTGCCGAAATCGCTGTATTTAGTTCCAATCGGCAATAATGCTTTCCACACTAGATCACCTTCCGCGAATTGCCTTACTTTTACTTTCTTGTTATAGTACTTGGCGACTCGCGGCTTGTTTTTCTCGATGTTCTCCAGGGCCCTAAGACGGATCATATGCAAATCTTCTAACTCATCCATCATTAGGCCACTTTGTAATCCTTGGAGCTCAACTCGTTTTGCGGCACTACTCTCCTTGAATACGATTGTATCTCCCAAGGCGGGGATTGCATGATGCCGTAAACCAACTCGTAAGGAGAGGTCTTTGTAGCTCCATGGGGGGCCATTCGGTAAGCCCACAGCGCTTCACTGAGTACCGAATGCCACCTCCTTGGCTTCTGATCGATCTTCTTCTGTATCAGCTTGATCATGATCTTATTAGAAGCCTCTGCTTGACCATTAGCTTGGGCATAATATGGAGAAGAATTAAACAATTTGATTCCCATGCTTTCGGCAAAATCTCTGAACTCCAATGACACGAATTGTGCCCCCTGGTCGGTGGTAATCGTGCGAGGGGATCCCAAATCGATAGATGATGTGTTCCTTGACGAATTCGATCATGTTCTCGACGTCACCTTCTTCGGTGGGATTGCCTCGACCCATTTGGTGAAGTAATCGTAGCCAAAAGCACGAACTTATGCCCCTTGCTAGACGGCGGATTAATTTGGCCAATCAAGTCTATACCCCGGCCCACTGAATGGCCATGGCTTGATGATGGGATTCAATGCTGATGCGGGGGACTCTTTGAATATTCCCAAACCTTTGGCAATCTTGACATCCCTTGTAATACTCAAAGCAGTCCTCTAATATCGTCGGCCAAAAGCATCCGGCTTGTCTAATAACCCACTTCATCCAGATAGGCCGATTGGTGCGCTCCACATATCCCATCGTGCACCTCGCTCATCATGTTCTTGGCTTCTTCGGACCCGGGCATCGTAGCAATACCCCATCTAATGATTTATAGAATAAATTATCATCCGGAAGAACGAACTTAATTGCCTTGTACACGAGTTTCCTAGAGACTTTTCGGGATGGATCTTTCAAGTAGTCAATGATTTCTTTCCTCCAATCATCTTACGCAAGGATCCGCCCCTAGTGCACACACCCTGCAGCAAACGCTTCTTGACTCTCCTTGTAACCGGAGGCGCTGCGAGCGGCTTTGTTTGCCTCCTCGTTATGCTCTCTAGGAATGTGTTGTAGGGTTACCAATGGGAAGCTCTTCAAGATTTCCCTGCACTCTTCGTAGTAACTCCTCAGCGCTTCGCTCCTGCACTCGTATTGGCCGTTCAATTACTTGATTACCAGTTTTGAATCTCCATAGATCTCAGCTGAAACGGCCCCGGCTTCTCTCAAATATTGAAGCCCTCGAAGTAGTGCCTCGTACTCAGCCTGGTTATTTGTGACAGTGGGTTGTATAGGAATGGCGAATTCAAACATCTCACCCCTGGGCGAAATTAGTAGGATCCCTACTCCCCCACCTTTGCCACACGATGACCCATCAAAAAATAAAGCCCAAGGGGTAATTTCAAGCAGATCAATTGACGGGTCACGATGTTCGGTTATAAAATCGGCAATGACACGACCTTTGATGGCTTTTGCCGATTCGAACTTCAACTCGAATTACGATAACGCTAAAATCCATTTGCCAATCCGACCATTCAAAATTGGCATAGATAACATATGTTTTATCACATCAAACTTTGAGTATACGGTGCATTCGGCATTCAACAAGTAGTGCTTCGAAACTTTGTACACGAGTAGTACACGCAAAGACACGGTTTCTCTATAGCCGAATACCTGGTTTCGGGATCAAGTAGTTTTCGGCTAAGATAAGCTACTACCGCTCCTTTCCTTCGAATTCTTGAATAAGGGCCGATCCAATGGTTTGGGTATCGGCCGCCACGTACAACTTGAAAGGCTTGTTTGGGCGAGGAGGAACCAGCACCGGCGGCTCCTTCATGTATTGCTTGATCTCATCAAAAGCCTTTTGTTGTTCGTCGCCCCATGTGAATTTATGATCTTTCTCTAGCTTCAGCAATGGAGAGAATGGCAACACCTTCTGTGATAAATTTGAGATGAATCTTCTCACGAAGTTGATCTTGCCCGGCGGTGATTGCAATTCCTTGAGGTTGGTTGGAGGAACGACTTCATCAATGGCTTTCATGCTCTTTTTGCCAACTTCGATTCCCCCTTCGTGGACCAAAAACCCCAAGAACTCTCCGGTGATACCCCAAAAGCGCACTTGTTTGGATTCATCTTCAGACCATGTTTCGGGTGCACTCCAAGGTCTTCTTCACATCTTCCGGATGGGTGTCATGACTTAAGGACTTGATCACCACGTCATCAATGTAGATTTCCACGGTTTTGCCGATCAACTCATGAAAAATGTAATTCATGGCCCGTTGATAGGTTGCACCGGCATTTTTCAACCCAAATGTCATGACTATCCACTCAAATAGGCCTATATGACCAGGACATCTAAAGGCCGTCTTTGATATGTCTTCTATTGCCATGAAGATCTGATTGTATCCCGCGTTGCCATCCATGAAACTAATCACCTTGTGTCCAGCAGCGGCGTCAATCAACAAATCGGCAATAGGCATCGGGTATCCATCCATGGGAGTAGCTCTGTTTAGGTCCCTGAAGTCTATGCAAACCCTCATTTTTCCATTCTTCTTATACACGGGGGACGATGTTAGAAATCCACTCCGCATATACGCACGGCCGAACGAAGTTTGCGTCAAGTAATCTTTCGATTTCCTTCTTCACATCGGCCAATACTTCATCCTTGTAGATTTTCGGGGCGGTTGCTTATATGGTTTGAAACCGAGGCTTGATTGGCAACCGGTGCTCGACGATGGAACGATCCAATCCGGGCATCTCCGAGTAATCCCGGGCGAAGCAATCCTTATATTCTTTGAGAAGCTCAATTAAGTTCCCCACGAAGTACGGTTGCAAATTTGCCGCGATGAACGTCGGCCTTGGCTTATCACCGCTTCCAATGTCAACTTCTTCCGGTTTATCGGCCGACATGAATCCTCGCCCTAATTTGCCATCGGTGCCATCCACGGGGTTCTCCATTAAAAATTACTATAAGAGCCCTTTGCTTGAATCGGTATGTTGGTCCCTTCGACGGGTTCAACGGGACCTTCTCCCCGGTCCTTCCACGAGAAGCAATCGATGCCTTGGTACTCCCGGAAAAGGCTGGTTCCATGTTGGCCACGCTCACGGAGTCGTACGCTGCACGGACGACCTCGATCTCATCATCCACCCTTGGATAAGCTGTTGATGCATGGTGGATGGGACGCGGCGATTAGCATGAATCCGGTCCCGCCCAAGCGACGGGTGCAGGCTCCTTTGCCTTCGATGACAAAGAAGGTGGTGAGCGGCGTCTTGGACCCGATCATCAAGTCCACGTGAGCGCATCCTTTGGTGTACGAGGGGTTCCGGCGAAGTCGTTCAAGATGATGCTTGTAGGTGTCAAATCGCTCGGGCCCATGCCAAGCTTCACGAAGGTGGTGTACGGCATTACGTTGCTGCCGCTCCACCGTCGACGAACATTTTGGTCAATGGCTTGCCATTGACGTACCCCCTCAAGTACGGCGGCCTCATATGGCGATTCTTGGCCGGCTTGTCGAAGATGGCACAGCAGCCGGCACCGGTTGTGCCATCATCCCCTCGGGGCTGCTCGTCATCAAAGGAAGCTTCCTCTGCATAACACTGGTTAGCGGGGAGCCATGAACTCGTTCGGCGGGGAAGTATACCATGCATGTAGGAGCCGAACGCTTCGATCCCTCGGCTGGTCCTTGGGGCGCCAACGCCTCGTGCGGATCCCGGCTTGTTTCATCTCGCGGTTCCTCAAGCGGCCGGACCCCGCCTCTTCGGCTCCTCCTCGGGCCGGGTGGGCACCATTGCCCTTTACGCCGGACGTGGACATCTTCATCCTCTTCTTTGATCGGCCCCACGAGATCGGCTTGGCGCTTCTGGGATGATCGATGACTTCAATTTTTTGGGCGCCGATCCCCATTCGGGTGGATCCTTCCAAGTCTCTCGTGGACGGATCGGCGATTGGCGATTTCTGCACTTTTGTACTCAACATATCTGTCCTTTGCATTCGGGACGGTTCTTCAATGTGGGCGGCTTTAGGCCCTCATTCCGGCGGTGCGGAAGAAGGCGCATCCCCGGTGTGCGCGCTCCTGCTCGCGCGTGTCTTGCTCTTGGTCCCTTCTAGCGCGCTTCTTCTTCAGCTCTGCGTTGCTCCTCCTCGTGACGACGCTTCTGGTAGCGCTCTTTCTCTATACGGCGCTGCCATTTGTTGAGGAGAATGCGCGACGTCACCTTGGGCTTAGGCACGGATGATTCCCCAATCTCGATGTGGCTCTTGAGAACGCGGGGGCGTCGCCTTGTACTTGCTCCGGGGTCACATGGCGCTGCGGGTCCCTTTGCTCCACCTTGCTTGGACACGGGCCGAGGTCGGGACCTTGACCTTTCCCTTCTCCTCGGTTTGTTATCGCATTGACGGAAAAGCGAGCATGTTACGAGGAAGGGGTGGCCATCCGGCTTCATCTTGTTATCGAACTTGAGGTGTCCCTCCTGGATAGCCTTACGGATCCTCATCACGAAGACCACCGCAATCGTTGATGGAGTGTGAATCCCTGTCATGGAAGCCACGGTAACGTTTCGCTTTAACTCCATCGGGTCGAAGCATAGAATGCCCCTCGGGCGGCTTAATTCGGCCTTCTTTCACCAAGAGCTCAAACAACTTATCGGCCTTCGTGATGTCAAAGTCGTAAGTCCCTTTGGTACGCTTGACCCAACGGCGATTCATTGTCAAGGGCTCTTTACCCCACATGATTTCTGCTGCGGCTACGTCCAATTCGTCATCGGAATCCTCGAACAAATCGACCTTGTCCAAGAACTGGTTGTAGATGTCGGCGACGTCGTCTTTGCTTGCCAAATTTGGGGTCCTTCTTGAGACCATATGCACGATTGCTCATTAGAGACAACTTTTGTGACGGTGGCGCCCGGGTTCTCAAACTCCATCCCAAATAACTTCTCGCGCACGGCGGTAACATCCGGCGACGGCCATATCGGCCGGTCGATCGTACGGCAAGTTCGGCGAGAAGCACATGCCTTTGACTTCCCTGAATCTTCTAAGAAACTCCGGCGGTGTTTCGGTGTGCCTTGCTTCGGGGTGGCGAGATCAATCGGCTTCTTCTCGGAGGCTGCCGCTGAAATAATGAGCGTGGAATTTACGCTCCAAATCCTTCCATCGGCCCGCGGTTCGGGGAGGCGGGGACGAGAACCCGCGAAAGGGCTGGACCGTCGGTGGGGCGGGGAAGTAGCGAACACGAACGTCTCCTCGGCCGAGCATTCCCCAAGGCGCTGCATGAGGTAACGGGCGATGTGCTCGGCCGTGCTTGTCTCGTCTGCCCGAGAACTTTGTGAATTCCGTCGGCGGTTTCACCCTTGGCGGCAAGAGCACGTTATAGTACCACTGCGGGAACGGCGGCCTATAAGCGGGGCCGCATCTTTGGCTTGAGGCCGGGCGAGTTGCATCAATTCGGCCATCTTGCGCGCTAGGGCGTCATCTTCTTGCGCGCTGCGGGTGGCGCGTACACCGGGTGCGGGAAGGCGTCGAACGCTCCGTAATTTCCCACTTCATGATAACCACCGCCGTACAAATTCTTCCGGAGCCGGTTGGTCGACGGAGCAATTCTCCGGCCGGGGTCAAGTGGGGCCCCGGACGAGCCGAACGCTAGGTCTCCGTGCGTGGCCGGTACGGATTCGGGCGTTGCACGGGGCTGACTGTCTTTGCTACGTGGTGGCGGCGGGATTGGTTGACTTCACGAAGCTTGCAACGGGGGCGGCCGGCCCCGCCCCCCCGGCGCCTGCGGAGGAGGTTGGAGCCGCTTGGCTTCGGCGCTGCGAGGAGGAGGGCTGCTTGTGGGCGGCTCCGTGGCGGCGGCTGAGAGCTTGATTCACCCGGCTCTACGGTGCTCCTTCGGAAGGGCGCCTTCCGACCGCTTGCTCCATGCCGGGCCAAAGATGGCCACCATCATCTGTTGGAGCGATCCGAGGAAGGCCTTGTTGTGCTTGGTGAGCATGTAATCTGCTGACTCTTGGAATACCCGCGCGCATTCCTCCTTTTCTGTTTGAGACGTAGCATCGATTTCTCCCGTGGCGGCACTCTAGGCATCTCGTTCTTCGGATATGGGACGCCGCTCTGTTCTTCTTAAACGACGGCGGGCACTCCTGCTGAAATTGATCTACGACGTCTTGGAGGCTGTTGCGCCCAGTTGCTGCGGAGAAAGATCTTCCGGGTTGACATCCATAAGGTACGCAATCTCGGGCATCTTGAATTAATTCGGGGTGTTGGTCCCACAGGCGTGCCAAAAAGTGTGTTGGCGCAAAAAGTGCACTCAACGCCAATCACACGGCAAGCCGAACAAAGGCGGCTTCACACGCGCGAGAGAGCAAATGACGTGCCGATCAATTTTTTCCGAAAATTAACAAAAGATAAAGCGAGTTAAATACCAAAGCTTGGAACTTGCTTGGGTGGTACCGAACGGTTCCATATTTACGGCTAAAAAGCCAAGCGGGATGACACATAGCTATGTAAAGCTATCTGTCAAAGAACCACGACCATTCGGGCAACCGCAAGGGAAAAGGAACAACTGTAGAATGAATGACGTAAGCATGACAACGATCGGTCTTTGTATAAACAAAGATGCAAGTGCAAAGTTATGACCGATCTCCATGAAGATTAGCATTAAATAAATAAAGTAAAGCACGGACATGGTCATGTATGAAATAAGCATGCATAGATCCAAAGCACTAGTCTACCGCATGTCTAGTTACTTTAAAATCCGTCGGGTACGATATCAAACAAATCTATCCACCGCATGATACGACTTGCATGAAAAAAACGTACCACTTTCCACAAATAGATCTATCCACCGCATGATACAATCTAAATATGGAAAGCTAAAAGCATACATCATTTAAAACATAAATAATGCACGTGTTCTACTCGTGAAAATATAACGAATACGGGTGAACGGCCGATCCGAGTCCATGAAGAAGGAACAAACATTACCACGTGAATAAATCTATCGGAGGCGATTTGGGAATCTAATCCACGGATGACTAGCTCCAAAGCAACCCAAAAACCTGCATCTACCGCATGATACCCGGTTCTTTCAAGATTTATACGAACATAGCAAGCTTGAACCCGCAACACGTAACAACCTAGATCGATTCGGTTTCGGCTATCGGAAAGCATAAGATCCACGCGTCAAAACACGAAACCTGCTCGAACAAGGATCATAAAAGAGATATAGCCGATCCAAATCCATCTAGATTGGGCAAAGATGTGTTACATGAATTAAAACATAAAGTAAAACTCAAGATAACACGGGATAACTTAATGAATCTATTGGATCTTGCCAAAATCCAATAGAGCCGATAACTAGCTTCAAGCCAGATCTTAGCCTACCGCATGACTCATGATCTAACAAGAAACCCTCTTGAACCAAGCTTGAATCTACCGCATGACACAAAGCATGGTAACAAGACTACTTGCATCGGATCTAAATCCACCGCATGATACTAGACATGATACAAGGTTGCGGTACTCACGGAGGTCGACGGATCGATTGGCCCTCTCGAAGAACTCGACGACACGACAAGGACTCTAGGGTTTGGCGTAAGGCCGGTGTGTATTGAAGAATGATCGTGTTCGTTACATACATTCGGGGGGTCGTATTTATACCTGTTGAGTACAACTGCGAATGGATTCATTGCCTAACTAAACTTGATCGCCTGTCCATCCATTCGTCTCCCCTGATTTGAGCCACGTCACCGTCCAATCCCACAAAATCAGCTCTCTTTGTTCCTTTGCCGAGCCGGAGCGGAGATAGCCGGGCCGCGAGATCTCTTTGCCGAAAATCTGCGAAAATATCCTTCCTTCCACCGGACGGACTCTTTTTCGAGCAGGACCCACGGGTCGGACTCCTTACCAAATTTATGTGCAAAATTACGCGAGGAATCCAGAAAGATGTAGAGTTTGTAGGCATTGACTGCACAAGAAGAGTTCATGTGCCATGTGCGTGACAAAACAAAGAAGAAGAATTCCTATAGCCTTCAGGCTTGTTTTGTTGGAACCTACCCCAAGAAAGAAGAGAGTTCTGTACAGTGAGCGCACGTGGCTTTACTTCCAGGCCTAAAAAAGATTTTGCGGGTTCTAAAATTGTAGCATATCCTGGTACACTGAAGGAAAACTAAAGCTATTCTTCCAATCCAAAGGCACATGGGGCGTATGTTTGGGATTATCAGTAAATTTACCGTGAATTTGTCTCAATTTGACAATTTTGAGGGGTAAATGAAATGAGAGGGGTAACATATATTTGCCCCACCACATTTACCCCACATATTCAGTCTTAAGCAGTCTGCCCATGTTTATGATGTCCTTCTTTGAGATACCGAAAGGGGTCATCAAAAACTTGGATCACTACAGGTCTAGATTCTTTTGGCAAGGATCCTCGCATAAACACAGATATAGACTTGCCAAATGGGACATCTTATGTCGACCTAAAGATCAGGGTGGTCTAGGTATTCTTGATTTGCAGTTGCAAAATAAATGTCTGTTAGCCAAGTGGCTAGTTAATCTACTAAACACAGATGGCATCTGGCAAACGATGCTCCGAAATAAATACCTAAGAGCTAAATCCCTAACTCAAGTGGAAGCCAAACCCTATGACTCGCATTTTTGGAGAGGGCTCATGCATATAAAAGATGAGGTACTGTCTTTAGGTTCCTTTGTTATAAAGGAAGGGACCAATGTGAGATTCTGGGAAGACACTTGGATAAGAGACAAGCCGCTAAAATTTCAATACCCGAACTTGTATAATATAGCGAGGGAGCCACACGCGACAATTGCCAAGATAATGGCCACAAGTCCTCTAAATATCTCCTTCAAAAGAGGGCTCTTGTGGAAAACAATCTTAAAAATTGGCTTGGTTTAGTAGCACGAATCTCACACGTGCAACTAACCGAAGGCTCGCATTTTTTTAAATAGGGCCTAACAAAGACTGATTGTTCACCGTCCTACGTTGTATCACCATCTTATTGGACACAAATCCACCATTTCAGCATCGAAAGATATGGAAGATTAGGATTCCACTAAAGATAAAGATCTTTCTCTGATTTGTACAAAGGGGGGTAATTTTCACTAAAGACAATCTGGCTAGGAAAAATTGGAAAGGTAGCCGAAATGTGTTAGTTGTAATAGGAATGAGAGCATCCAACACCTTTTCCTTGACTGCCCCTTTGCTAAAACAATTTGGCGGATAATCTTCTTCGCTACCAATCTTAACCAACCCAGATCCATTAGCCATTTGTTTGGTACTTGGCTTAATAATCAACCTAAGAATTTCAAAGGTTTGATCTGGGTGGGTGTAGCGGCGCTATACTGGGCTATCTGGCGATGCCGGAATGATGTAATCTTCAACAAATTGAAAACTAACTCTATCATGTGCAAAAGGTTTTCGTGGCGTGCCACCGGCTACGCTCCCCGGTCCCGGGCCCGGGGCCGTGACGAGCAAGCCAAGGACACCCTTATTATGCTGAGCAGGAGATTGGAAGTGGTCGCTCTAGATATCTCTAATAGAGGGTGGAAGCACTTTTATCGTTTGCTTTAGTTTATGAATTTTTTAAGTTTGGTTTGCTGTATCCCTAAACCAGCTTTGGTTTGTACTTTTTGTCAGCGTGCGGTAATATCCTCGGATTTAGAGGTCGGTTATGTAATCCATTATCTAAAAAAAGAAATTGATTAAAACTGCCACACATTCTTGGGGAATGTATGCAGCCAAAACAGACGTCCATAATACAGCAGTACTCGATCGGCATCACACCACAAAACACACCCGTTTATAGAACGCCACAAACCGGTCAAAAACTACTACAATACAACACGCTTGGTAACAAAACGCAGATACTAATTAGTAATCCTCCTCACGTAATTCCAACCATACTTGTTGAAGATTTCAACACGGTCGTCTCTCTCTAGATAACGACTACCAAGAAGCAGGCTCCTCTGTTCCTCTTCCTTGGCCAGAATAGACCAACTCCTTTAGGATAATTTATTCTATTTGCCCGATTTACCACTCCATCAAAACACCCGCTGATGTAGTGTGTTGGCCGTTGGCATTATGCTTCGCTGATATGAAAAGTGAAAACTGCTGCGATGTGAATTTCAGAGAGCTTTGCATTGCTGTCGTCTGCTGCTTCCAATCTTGGAGAACAGTATTTGTGTTTATGCACTGGTTAGTAATGTTGCGCACAATAATCGAGAGAAAAAGGAATGTAATATGAGTCTGTAAATAAAAGGGGACATAATCTGTATATGATGGTTTTGTAAATAATATATAAAATGAAAAATTTACCAATTAGTTACAAAATTTTCTCAAAAAACTGAATCACAATAACAAATTATATTACTCACTTTCGAAATTAGTAAGAAAACAGGAAACAAGATATGCGCAGTTATGACCTTTCCCGGAAAAAGTTACGAACATTAAAGTAAAACATGAAATTAATTTAATTTGAAGTTATAAAATTTATTAAAAATTGAAGTTAATAAGTTCTTGTGTTCATGTCGTAATTTTATGAAATTTAAAAAAGAAAAATAAATTGAAGTTTATTTAAAATTTATAATAAATATTGAAGAATAAATATTTTTATGTCATCAACTTTGTATAGCTAATTGGGCCATGCCCTTCACCTATTCCATTATATCCAAAAAAATATGTGTGTAGTATTTTGCTAAAATACAAAATATAAGCCCATGACGCCCATTTTTACTACCTCTATCCCAATATATAGCAACGGTTACATTTGTTCAAAGTCAACAATTTTTCACTTTAACCTAGAATATCTTTTAAAATAATTTATGATTGATGGTTTTGTGTTCAATTTGCTAAATAATTTTTGTTAACCTTTATGATATTGTTGCTATCTACGGTCGAAGTTTAAATGTTTGACCTAGAATAAAGTTAGATATAGCTATACTATAGGATAGAGGGAGTGATGTTTGAAAAAAAACTCGACATTTGGGGAGTAAGACCACCCCCACATGATATTGTATTAAGAAGATATTGTATTAAGAAGACCTTTTCACAATGTGCGTCGAGAAAATCTCTGAACCCACGCCCCACCCATACACACAAGTACCGCAACACACGTGAAATAAGGCTAGCCTTTAGACCCGTGCTTTGGCGCAGGAGCCGTATGAGGAGATTTTTTTACAACAACAGACCATCGGGAGAGCCACTCCGTCGCTCAACCACCGCACATCGAATCCGCACCGGCTAGCCCACACATCGGCGGAGCTAGCCACCCGAGCTTCGCTCAGTTCTTAGAGTGATGTTTTTGCTAGTTTCTCATTGAAATGGATCATAATCAATGGATTAAGCTTTCTAGTAGTAATGAGCACTAACACCATTATCGAACATTTTACTGATTTGTGTCAAAGCTAGTGGTTTAGAAATTCTACTTCATCTGTCCAAATTCCAAAAATATAAGAGGTCGTGAGTTTTTTTTTTCTAAGTCAAACTACTCTGGGTTTGACCAAGTTTGTATAGATAGAATAATAATTTGTACCATATCAAGGAAGCAAACTCTAAAATATATTCTATAATGGTTATAATTTTGTTCGTTTGACATATCATAGGTGTTGGGGAACCCGGTAAAACCTTGTCACCCTCGAAAAGTCGGATTGCCGAAATTCATGAAGCAAGTTCGCGAAGCGACTTTATGAAGAAAAGTTAGCGTTTGCGAAAAAGGGGCGAACTGAAGAGTCTATGTGAGTTTTTGGTGTTTTGCGAGTTTTTGAACTAACACGGAATTAATAGCCGAACAAGGCCTTTGGTCGAACCTTCGGACTGCTTTCAAGATATGCGATTTTGTGGAATCGGAACAAAGATCGCGTTAAGGAATCAGAAGTCGCAGGAATCGGGGGATCGAGGACCGGCGAAGCTTTGGAATCACAGATTTGCGAACATGCGTGTTCAGATCTCCGAAATTCGGGGATCACGGATGGAGGATTCGGGAATCACTAAGAAGCCAAGTCAAAGACGTTACCCAAAAAGTCCGGGTTTGGCGCGCGAACTAAACGCGCTCAGAATGTACGAAATCAGCCCCGCAAATCATGGGATGTAAAAGATATCTATACATATTGACACTAGGAATATTCCCTAGGTTCGATGGTATTTTCGGAACGTAAAAGTCTCATCGTCTCCTATAAAAGGAGGCGTGAGGGCACGTGTAAAAGGATTCACAACTTTTGAGGCATGAGCAAACCTGTTTAGGAGGTTCTTTGTCTCCTTACGTCACTGTGTTTCTAAACGTTCGCGTGTTCCTTTTCTCTTGTGTTCGGGATATCGTCCGGATTTTCGATACCCCAACAATAGGTATTATTATTGCCTTATCTAATATTGTCAAACTTAAAGCAGCTTTAACCTGTACAGAAACAACTTGGCACGAGTAGATTAAATTGCATCTGCAGGAGCGGCTTGCATGAGCCTGTTCGTTCTCGCTTATCATCCACCAAACACAAAGATTTCCTTTCTCTTAGAACAAATCGCCCACCAGCAATCACCAAAAGATTTTCTCTCGTAACAAATCGCACCAGCCATCAACACTGTACCAAACGAATAGGCTGAATATCCGCTAGTGCTTTAGGATAACGTTTTGCAAATAAAAGTCTCACCTCAGAATCATTATCAAGTATGTATTCTAGAAGGAAAATGAAGTACTCGTACTATAGTATGTAACCACCAGAGGTACACACGTACAAGTTACCGAACTTCGCCCGTTCGTTTGGCTTATCAACACAACAATAAAGAGGATTTTCCGTAACAAACCAGCCACCAAAGAACTACCTACAGTACTTTTCTCTCGTAACAAACTAGCACTAAACATCACCACCGCCCAAGCGAATGTGCTGCATCTATTCCACGTTGAAACTCTCTCGACGAGAGGAAGTTATTGTGAATGGAGATGGGGAAGCAACCGACGTGGTGTCGGCCCCATTTACTCCACTGTTTCGTCGGGCTGTAGCACAACACTGTACAAGAAGACGTTTTTCTCGTAACGAACAAACACCAAGAACTGCCCGTAACTACCAAGCAGATTTCCTTTCTCTCAACAAACTAAAGACCCGCCTATCAGCGACCAAATTAACCGGGAACAGTTGTGGTCGGTTGTCGCCGCCAGAAATGGAGCACCAGAATTTATTCTCCTGCTGCCCTCAACCAATGCTATAGTAGTAGGTTCAGATCATGTCATTGTCAGTTGGGTGTGGCCGACTATTAGCCCGTGAGTTGTCCTCCACGCTGTCTAAATTCGAAGCTGCTTTGACCAATGACCAGTCCAAGATGATCAGAGATCAGCACACCAATCACTTTCCCCAATTTCCAATTCCCAATCCATCACTATATAACCAGAGCAACAACCCAGAAGAAGAAGAAGCAAATCACACACCCATCAGCAATGGCGCTCTCAAGCCACCGGAGGCTAGCAGCCTCCCTCGTCTTCGCGGCGGCCCCTCGTCTTCCTCCCCGCCGGCCCGGCCGCGGCGACGGGGAAGACCGGGCAGGGACGGTGTTCTGGGGCCGGAACAAGGCGGAGGGCCTCTCCGCGAGGCCTGCGACGCCGGCACCTACACCATGGTCGTCATCTCCTTCCTCAACGTCTTCGGGCACGGCAAGGCGAGCCTGACCCTCCGGCCACCCGATCGGCCCCATCGGCGACGACGTCAAGTACTGCCAGTCCAAGAGCGTCATGGTGTTCCTCTCCATCGGCGGGCTCGGCACCCAGTACTCCCTCCCCAGCGCGCAGGCCGCCACCGACCTCGCCGACTACCGGTTCGCGTTCCTCGCCGGGCACCGCAAGGGCGTCCACCGCCCGTTCGGCGACGCCGCGGGGAGCTCGATGGCATCGACCTCTTCATCGACAACGGCGCCCCCGACCACTACGACGTGCTGGCGCGCCGGCTGTGGAGCTACAACAAGGGACTTCCGGGGCCGGACGCCGGCGCAGATGTCGGCGACGCCGCGCGGTGCCGGTACCCGGACCCGCGGCTGGAGCGGGCGCTCGCCACGGGGGTCATCACCCGCATCAACGTCAGGTTCTACGGCGCCGACGTGTACTGCGCCGCCTACTTCGGCAGCTGGAGTGGGACAAGTGGACGGCGGCGTACCCCAACTCCGGGATCTACGGGGCTGCCGGCGTCGGAGCAGACGGTGGGCTACGTCCACCCCAAGAACTCTACTACGGCGTGGTTCCGGTGGTGCAGAAGCGCGGCCAACTACGGCGGCATCAAGGATCTGGGAGCGCTTCGCCGGACAGCAGAGTACCTACAGCAGCTACGCCATCCAATGGGCTTGAGCAGCGACCACTCTGGCCTCCATCTATCCATGTCACACGCCTGCTTACTCTTCTGCTCTGCTGTTGAGCTTCCTTGTTGTTTATTGATCGCCTCACTAGAGTGCTTGCAAGAATAAACTGAGGCCTGTACGTGCAAAGAATAAACAGTTAATTATGTGTAGTTGGTTTGATGATTCAATCTCTCTTGTCATGTCAAACTGGCTCGTCTCTGCATCAGCAAATTCAGCACTCATCATCCGTCCTGGGATTGTACTTTTAATGGTACTCCCTTGAAGTATACTATGACTTAGGCTCAATACGTATCTAGTCAAAGACGTGTTGTTGTCCAAATAAAGATCGATGTAACACGTCACGTCTAAATATGCTTTGCCTATGTCCAAATATGCTTAAGGTTTACTTTACAGAAAAAAACCGAAGGTCAGTGAAAAACGTGTTTACCGGATTTCTTAGAAAATTTTCAGATTTATCATTTTCCTTTAAGACAAAATTTAGAGAAAAAATTGTCTAAATTGATAGACACCTCCTGTTTGGATCTCTTGACTAAAATTGTCTAAAATTGTCTAAATTGCATTTAATGCTATGCTCAATGACCAAAGTACCCCTCCTTCACCCCAATTAAATTTGGGTGTGTGGGCTTCACTGGGGACAAGAGGGTGGAATTAGGAACTCGAAGACAATTTTAGCATCTCTTTGGGTGCTAGAGGTGCTAAAGAGTTTCTGGACACCTTTAAACATGAGTGTTTGGTTCTTTAGACCCTAAACTCGTGCAAACTTTAGACATTTTTTTAACACATGGAACCAAACAAGCTCTTGTTTGGCTTGCGACCACAACCAAAACCACAATTTTTGGACACCATTGGTACCCTCTTATTTTTTGAGGTAAAAAGTTGTGGTGTACAGTCGGTGGCTGGAGACCACAATAACATCATTATGTTTAAATACCAGAACACTAAGTACGACGAATATGATAGGTATTGCAAATAATATGACAACAACAACCAAAGAAAAAAAATTATACGAGGCATAATATTAATGTACATCCTTCATTTCAAAATATATTAATGTACATCCAATTGACATGCTCTTCAAGGAAAATGTTTTAAGGAAATTTTGTCTCATAATACAGTACCCAGACGTGCCACCGACAAGTGGACTCTGCCGGTAGACGTGCAATAATTACAATTATTTTTTAAAAATATTTTGTAGCATCAATGATTCATTGTAGGCAACATGCACCAGCAAATCAAATGTTATTGTAAGTCTAATCGCCCTAATATTTGTCACGCACCAATTCAAAAAATGAAGTTAAAAAAGATGCTAGTCTTTACCGCCACCAATTGATAGCCTTGTGCCATCATCAGCACACACAGTCACCTAAGATTGTAAGTTTGAGATCAGCATAAGAATTAGAGAGGTAAGGTCATAAGTATGTACAACTCTCATGGCTGTTTGGAAGGTTGAAACAACAAACATGATCAGCATCAGCATCTGTTTACTTGGACGGCAATAATTAAAGTTAGCGCACAAAGGTTAGAAGCAGCTACCTGCTGGGGCCGTTGAAAAGCACTCCTGGTCAACTCGTGGACCAGACCATCGATAAACTATAGACAAAAACCATGTGCGTCAACCCCTGGATAAGATAAATAAAATTGTAATAAAATAATTAATAACCCATGTGGGCCGCGACGCTGCGAGGCGAGCCACCGACACCGCGCGCGTCTCTGTCTCGGCCTGATTGCTTGGCATCATCGACCAGCACAAGAATTAAAAAAAAAAAAAGGCGCCGCAATGCGTGAACGATCCATGGCTGCTTGCTTCTCCGTCGTCGTCGTCGTGATGCATGTCCTTGTCGTCGGTTCGATCTGAGCCTGCCTGCCTGGTGAGCTGTCCTCCACGTTCGATCTCCGACGAGTCAGCTTATGTACCCTGGAAAACGTTGCCGTCACTACTAGTAGTCCTCCACACGGGTGGAGAACGAAGCAGGGAATTATCCAAAGCTTGCTAGCTGGCTGTTGAAAACTTCTTGCCACGGCCGGTCAACAACAACAATCAATCTTCCATCGCTAGCTAGGCTGCCATGGCCATGTTGAATTCCACATCTAGATCTCGAGTAATCTATATATAAAGCGGTCACTCTTCACACCATTGATCGATCTATCAAGCAAGCTAGCTAGCTAGTGATCGACGACAAGAAACCAGCTAGAGCAACAATATGGCGCACGCGAGGTGGAGGCCAGCAGCAGCCTCCGTCGTGGCCCTGGCGGCGGCGGTCACCATCGTGATCAGCTGCCTGGCCGTGCCGGCGGCGGCGGCGGGGAACAAGACGGGTCAGGTGACCGTGTTCTGGGGCCGGAACAAGGACGAGGGCACGCTCCGCGAGGCCTGCGACTCGGGCCTCTACACCATGGTCATCATGTCCTTCCTCGACGTCTACGGCCACGGCAAGTACCACCTGGACCTCTCCGGCCACCCGCTCGCCGGCATCGGCGACGACATCAAGCACTGCCAGTACATTGGCGTCCCGGTCTCGCTCTCCGTCGGCGGCTTCGGCTCCGGCTACTCTCTCCTCCGAGAAGGCGGCGCTCGACCTCTTCGACCACCTCTGGAACTCCTACTTCGGCGGGAGCAAGCCCGGCGTCCACCGCCTCGCCCTTCGGCGACGCGTGGCTCGACGGCGTGGACCTGTTCCTGGAGCGCGGGACGGCGGCGGACAGGTACGACGTGCTGGCGCTGGAGCTCGCCAAGCACAACATCCGGGCGGCCTGGGAAGCCGCTGCACCTGACGGCGACGCCGCGGTGCGGTTCCTGCCGGCGGGGTACCTGAAGCGTGCGGTGGACACGGGCATCTTCGAGCGCGTGCACGTCAGGATCTACGACGACCCGGACTGCGAGGCGTACTGGCACAGGCGGGACGAGTGGACGGCGGCGTACCCGGCGACGAGGTTCTACGTCGGGATGACGGCGTCGGAGATGACGCACGGGTGGGTGCACCCAAGAACGTCTACTACGACGTCGCGCCGTCGGTGCAGAAGGCCGACAACTACGGCGGGTTCATGATCTGGGACAGATACTACGACAAGCTCACCAACCACACCAGCATCGTCAAGTACTACGCTTGAGCGAGCATGTATATCGTCCATCCATGAAGTGTTAGTGCTTGACTGCTTTTATGTGGTTGTGTTGTGTGTGTTTGCAAGACAGAATAAAGTGAAGAATAAACAGCTGATTGGTTTTGAACATTATCTGCTTCGTGTCACTTATTTTATATGGGCCGAAACTAAATCCCGTTAACTTCAAATGTTGGGGGACTCGAAAATCGAGTCTTCGGGACATCACCCAAAAATAAAGAGCGGTTATGCGAAGGATGCCGTAGCAAAACCTCCGGGGACAAATCCTATTTCCTCTCTCTGGGCATTGCGTTTTCATCAGACACCCTTCGCTGCTACGAAAGCCATATGTGCGAACCCTCTAGAACGATTCCACGACGAAACCTCGAGGGCGAATGCTATTCACCCGGCAGGTTTCGGCTTGGGATTCGAGCAAAGGGTTTCGGCGTTTCTAACACTTAACGGATCCAAACTTGAGTATGGTTTTGTTTCAGGTGGTGAAGAACGCTAGGCGAAAGGGGGGATCTCCGTAAAGGCCCGAGGGCTTTCTCTCCGACTGAGCGCACGTGATGGAGGCCGGAAAGACGCCGCGATTTGCGGCATGACGTCACGGAGCGCCGATTACGTGGAGAGCTAATTGGAGATCACCCGAAGATAGCCTAGCACATTCCATTCTGATTCGTTTTACACGAGGGTATACTCGGAATGTAAAAGTCCGCCCGCCTCCCTATAAAAGGAGACGGACCGGCGCATGTAAAGGGGATCGACTTTTGAGAAATCAACTGTTGAGTAAAGAACTTTTGGTTGTCCTTTGTCCTTTGTCCTGAGTTTTGGTTTTGATTCTTGAGCTTTAGAACTCCCTCATTGTTCGTGTGCGAGAGCTGAGGCTTTCGCCACAACAATTGGCGCCCACCGTTTGTGTTTGGCTCGAGTATCAAACCCAGAATGTCCACAAGGAAGAAGAGAACCACCGTCAATTCCACGAAAGGAGCGTCGTCCTCCTTGGACGAGGAGCTCAACCTCTCAGCCATGCTCACCCGAGGAGAGGCGCTCCCGGGATCCCGACCCAACACAGAAGCGTAGCCGGCCAAACTGCGCAAGGAGGCTGAGGAATTGGCCAGGACCAAAAAACGGCTCTTGGCAATCCAACACGAAGCCGAGATTCAAAAACAGAAAGCAGAAATAGCTACCCTAAAGGAAGAATTGCGTGCTCTAAAAGCAAAACAATCTTTAAGCTTCACCCAACCTTCACCTGAATACGCAGTTCCCAATCAGCCTAACTTCAGCGAGCGCACCGAGTTTTTCACCCAGCCCCCTCCGCACACCACATTTAGCCGCAACCCCTTCGCGAGCCATTTTGAGTCTGGTCCTTCGCACCAAGACATCCACACCATTCGCACGAGACCATGGGACCCTAAATCACCCTTGTCTCAAGAGATCCAAATCACCCCATGGCCGCAAACCTACAGGCCAGTTCCATTGCCTAGATTCTCGGGCCAGTCTGACCCAAGACAATTCCTAATGAGCTACGAAGCCGCCATCCTTTCAGCCGGCGGTGACGACTCTGTGCTAGTGAAATCTTTCATCATCGCCGCTGATGACGCGGCAGCACAGTGGTATTCTCTCCTGAGCCCAGGCGTGATTCATGGATGGGATGATCTGAAACAGCGAATCCTCTCAAACTTCCAAGGTTTCCAGCGTCCAGAACTTACAGAGAGTGACCTTTTCTCCTGTAAGCAGAAAGACAAAGAACCCCTTCAAAACTACTTCAGAAGATTTGTCCACTTAAGAGCCCAGGCACCAAACGTGTTGGACGCCGTCGCCATCAACGCCGCCATCGTGGGTTTAAGAGCCGGTCAATTCCGCTCACATCTCATGCGCGAAAGGCCCAAAACTATTCAGCGCCTCTACGAAGAATTCGAGAAGTATTGTCGTTCAGACAATGACTTCAGAATGTGCATGGAAGAACAATCCCAGCAGAAAAAATCTGCGAAAGCCAACCAGCCCAGCGAAAGGGAATGGTCCAATCCCAGAAACACCTCCCATACTAATCCTCGAAGCGTTTTTGGCCTGGAGGGCGAAAACACCCAAGAGAATCCATGCCCTCAAGCTGACCCACAGAGTCTGGTCCCAAGCCCACCCAGTCCTCCTCATCCCAACCAGGGGGGAGGCCGCAGGGGCGGAAGAGGTGGAGGCAGGGGCAGAGGCCGAGGCAGAGGCCGAGGCCATAACGAGAAAAGAAAATGGTACTGCATTTTTCACAAGGAAAACGATGACCACAGCTCAAACTATTGCCCAGATAAGAAAAGGTTCGAAGCTATCCTCGAGGAAGAGAGGAAGGAGAAAGAAAGAGCGAGTGCCGTAAACCATTCTGCTCCGGCTTGGCAAAATCCTAATTTTGGGAGAAACCCTTTCGCAAACCCATTCCAACCACCTCAATACCAGCCACCACTACACAATTACCCACAGCCTCCGCCTTGGCAATCACAAACTTTCCAAGCTCATAATATCGAGCGCAGGCCCATCGAGCAACATCCTATTCCGCCCCCTCCCCCTCCATACAAAGGTCCTTCACCTCCACCGCTCCCACCAAGCTCGAGGGCCAAAACGATCCTCTACCATCCGTTGGCACCATAATGCCTATTTCGGTGGGGCTCCGCCCTGGAGTTTGAAACCAACAAGGAACGAAAACACTACTTTCGCGAGGTGCGAAACATCTGTGTGGAAGGTAGAGTGGAGAAAACCAGATGGTCTCACATCCCAATCACCTTCTCGGAGGAAGACGTAAGGCTGCAAGGTTTCCCTCACAATGATGCTCTCGTGATAGAAGCCAACATTGCGAGCTGGACTCTCGGAAAACTTTTGGTGGACAACGGTTCATCAGCAGACATCATTTTCGCCGATGCCTTCGACAAGATGGGGCTCAATAGAGATTTGCTGCAACCACCAGACACACCTCTATATGGTTTCTGGGGCGTGTCATCCACGCAAAGAGGCAAGGTGGTCCTCCCCGTATCTTTCGGCACGACCAAAATGCCAGAACTGAGTACTTATCCTTTGATGTCATGGAAATGTACTACCCATACAACGGTATTCTAGGCCGAGGGTTCCTCAACAAGTTTGAAGCAGTCATCCACCAAGCGTTCCTATGCATCAAAATCCCGGCGACGCTAGGGGTCATCACAATTTGGGGTCATCAAAACGATGGCCGAAACCTAGAAAGAGGCCGCACCCCAGGGCAGCGAAACGTGCATGCCCTCGACGAAGCAGTCGAACGCAACGACGCAGAAAAACAGCCGAAGGCAGACAAAGAAAAAATCAACATCCAGCCAGACTGCGAGACCAAGCGAGTCCTTCTGGACGCAATGATCCTCGATCAGGCAGTCGTCATCGGCTCGGACCTTTCGGCTGATGAGGAAGCAAGTCTAGTTTTCTTTCTCCGGAAAAACAAAGATGTCTTCGCATGGTCCGCCAAAGATCTCACTGGCGTCGACCGAAGCTTCATCGAACACAAATTGAACATCGACCCGTCGGTCAAGCCACGTAAACAAGTTAAGAAAGATGTCCGACGACAAGGTGGTAGCCGTAAAATCGGAGGTCCAAAGGCTACTTGACGCCACCGTCATTCGCGAAGTCATGTACCCCAAATGGCCGGCAAACACAACCTTACCAAGAAAAAGAACGGCAAATGGCGCATGTGCATCGATTTCACCGATCTCAACAAGGCAACGCCAAAAGATAACTATCCGTTGCCTCGAATGGATCAAGTGGTAGATTCTCGCGGCCAACGCCGCGATCATGTCTCTCGCTAGATTGTTTCTCCGGTTACCATCAATGTTGGATGGCGAAAGAAGACGAGGAGAAAACCAGGTTTCATCACACCCTTCGGAACCTTCGTTTCGTCCGTATGCCGTAGGGGTTAAAAAATGCCGGCTCAACATTCACCGGAATGACCGGAACAAGATTCAAGCCCCAAATCGGCAAGAATATTCGAGCTTATGTCGATGACCTCATCGTCAAAAGCTCCGACAGAGCCGCCCACATAAATGATCCGGCCGAAACCTTCGCCAACATGAGGAGGGCAAGGCTTGAAACTAAACCCGTACAAATGTGTGTTTGGCGTTACAAAAGGAAAATTCTAGGGTGCCTCATCTCCGCTAAGAGAATCGAAGCCAATCCCGATAAGATCAAAGCAATCGTGAAATGGAGGAACCCAAAACAAAGAAAGACATCCAAAAACTGAACGGCCGAGTAGCAGCCTTAAACAGATTCATCTCAAGGTCCGCAGAGCGAAGCCTTCCATTCTTCAAGGCGCTGAAAGGCAAGGGCGCAATCGAATGGGGCCCTGAGCAAAGCAAGGCTTTCGCCGAGCTCAAAGATTACATAGAGAAGATGGCAATCTTGTCCCCACCTTCACCCTCGGAACCGTTGCTCCTCTACGTAGCCGCCTCAAAAGCCGCGACGCCGCCGCCGCCCGGTTCGAGAGGTCGAAACCAAAAAAAGCAAATATCAATCCCCGCCTACTTTGTCTCCGAAGCCTTAGCAGGTCAAAACCGCACTATTCGCAGCTAGAGAAAATTGCCTATGCCGTAGTCATGACCACAAGAAAGCTCGTGCACTACTTCGAGGCTCACAAAGTCACAATGCTTACAGACCAACCTTTGAACGACCCGTTCATTAACAAGGAGGCTTCGTCCGGAATTGCCAAGTGGGCAACCGAACCGTCGTAGTACACAATAGACTTTGGAAAAAGATCGCCAATCAAATCCCAAGTCCTAGCGAGACTTCATCGTGGATTGGACTTCGCCTAGCAATGTCAATACCGACGAAGAGCTAGTACCAACTGGGAAATCGATGTGACCGAGCCCGGGGGCGCAAGGGCGCCGGCATTGCAGCCTATCATCACCTCCCCGGCAGGCATCAAGTTAAGATATGCCGCCCGGTTAGATTACAAGGATCCATCCGACGTATGCACTAACAACACCACCGAGTACGAAGCCTTGCCGCTAGGCCTTCGCAAAGTAAGAGCTCTAGGGGCCAAAGAACTTCCTAGTCAAGTGCGACGCCAAGGTCATAAAAGATCACGTGGAAAAAGAGAGCGAGGCCAAAGAGCCAGAGCTGATCAAATACCTAGCGGAAGTACGCAAAATGGAAAGGCACTTTCGGGGTTTCACCATCGAGCACCTACCCAGGAAACATAACGGCGAAGCCGATGAGCTCGCCAAGAAGGCCGCAAGGGGGGAGGCGATGCCCTCAGATGTATTTTTTGAAATTCTAGTTGCCCCATCCACAAAGCCAGACAAGCAACCACTTAGCACCATCAATGCAATCGCAAGCTCGGATCGGGAGAGCCCCCATAATTGCTTTCCTTCGCGGGCACTATGAACCTGTCGAAACTCATGACCTCAAAAGAATGCAGGCACGAGCCAAGGGTTACGTCCTCAAGAATGATGTCTTGTTCAAACTGGGCGTATGTGCACCACTGCTCAAATGCATTTCCCAAGATCAAGGCATCGAGCTCATGAAAGAAATCCATGGAGGGATGTGCGGCTCGCACATCGCAGCGAGAGCATTGGCAGGAAAAGCCTTCAGGCAAGGTTTTTATTGGCCGATGGCCATAAAAGATGCAGAGCACATTGTGAAAACTTGCAAGGCATGCCGCTCGCCGCAAAGCACCCGCCGAAGGCCCGCGCGCCATCGCAGCCTCATCACACCAACCCGGCCGCCGCAGCCGATGGGGAATGGACATCGTCGGGCCGCTCCCCACCGCCCGGGGCAATTTCAAGTTCGCAAGGGTAGCGCCGAGTACTTCACAAAATGGATCGAAGCAAGACCTCTCGCTACCATCACCTCAACCACTATCGTGAAATTCTTTTGGCAGCAGATCATTTGCAGATTTGGGGTACCCAAAGAGCTCACTGTCGACAATGGAAAGCAATTTGATTGTCAAGATTTCAGGGAATACTGTCGTTCAATTGGGACAAAGCTATGCTTCGCTTCCGTGTACCACCCCCAATCCAATGGCGCTGTGGAAAGGGCCAATGGGCAGATCTTCTCTGCTATCAAGAAATGCCTCTTTGAACAGAAGAAAGGAAAATGGGCAGATGAGCTTTCGCGGGTTGTCTGGTCACACAACACTACAGAGTCAAGAACAACTAAATTCACACCATTCAGACTGCTGTACGGGGCCGAAGCAATGTGCCCCGAAGAATTATCCAACCAGAGCGCTAGAGTTTTGGCTGGTAGCTCTCGCGAGAGCGAAGAAGCCGACAAGGACTTGGTGGAAATCGACAGACTTGATGCAGTCCAAAATTTGTTGAAGTATCAAGAGGAAACCAGGAAATGGAGGAACAAGAAAGTATCCCTCAAGAACATCGAAGTGGGAGACTTCGTCCTGAAGAGAAAGAAGAATGCCGACGCTTTAGGAAAATTCCAACCCGCCCGGGAAGGACCCTACGTGGTCTCAAGCTCGGCCCGAGACGGGGCTTTTCGTCTCAAAGACGAGGCGGTGTGGAGTTGCCTTATTCATGGAATGTGGACAACTTGTGTAAGTTTTTTCCGTAGTTTACTTTCGCAGGAGCCCTTCGCGCGTTACTATAAGTGCGGAGGATTCATCTTAGATTTGCTTTTTCTAGCATTTACTTTCGCATTTTACAATTCAATAACAAGGCGGGTACTCTTTTCCTCACATAGGGAGGACTCCACTCTGGAGCGTGAGGTTTTTAACGAGGCAGCCTTGATGTAAAATTTATTCCCCAAATGAATGGAATACTTCCTCCCTAAAAGTTTTGTCGTGTACCTTTCGCATGGTTTAAAGTGCTATCTTAGCATAGCCCATCCCAAAAGAGGATGAATTGAAGTGCTATTTCAAAATAGCCCTCTCCGAAAGCGAGAGCATCAAAGTGCTACTCATTAGTAGCCCACCCACAAGTGGTGCAGTCATAACGATTCACAAGAATCAATGTTTTAAGAGCTGCCCCCTCGGCAGCCCGTCCTGGCAGGGCGTGTAAAAGCGATTCAACCCCGAATCGAAACAAATCGATAACCGAAACGTTACAGTCCTTAACTCGCGCGAAAACTACGTCGCAAGTAATAAGGCGCACTCCAAAGTCGACCGTTTTTCAAAAATAAAGAAGCGAGCAAACGCCTCGTCAAAAAACAGCTTAAAAGCTGTAAAATTTGACAAATCCAAAACGGTTCCTAGTCCTTCGACACGTTACACGCCCAGGCGTCGCGTCGAAGGCTAGCTTCGTATTCGTTTTCTACCAAAAAAAAAAACTGTAAGCAACAAACGAGTAAATGCAACACTCAAAGATCGTGAAACATCTAAATGAGCCAACAAGCTCTAAGCTTTGATCACATAACAATCCCAAGCGAAATAGTCGAGCTTAAGTTGTCTCTCGCTTCCGAAGGGGGGGGAAGACGTTTTCTTTCGAAACCCGCAACTCGAAAGCAGCGATAACTTAAGCTCCGAGCGTTCAATAGCTTTAACACAAAGCAAAAACTACGATCGACATCTATAGCACACAACAGTGGCATTCAAGTTTACACTTCATCTTTCAAATGTTTAACGGGCTAACACGCCATTCCCAATTTTTGTTCACAACATTGGTGCGCTAATTCAGAGCCGAAGGGGAGCCAACGCTTCTCCGGTAACGGGGTCCACTTGGCTGCTTTCGCCTTGAGGCGCCTCGCGAACTGGGGCTCCGGGAATCGCCTGTTCAGGGGCATCATCTGCGGGTTTCGGCGGCCAATCCCTTGCGGGCCCGTAAGGCCCCAAAGTAGCCTCAGGACCGTGCGTCGTGCGATGCTCTCGAAGCTCCAAAGCCTGTTTTGCCTGCCCAAAATGGAGCTATGAGAAGGAAGAAAGCATTAACAACCATTATAAGCAGTCGATTAGTAAAGGTGACCGAAGCTGAAATAAACCAAAACGACTTACATTCGCCAAGCGGGCCACCGCCTTCTTCCGTGCATGCGCTCGCCCACTCTTGGCCCAAAAGTTCCGAAGGATGATCTTGTTTATCAAATCAACCGTCTTGCTTGGGGCTGGGGCGTCGTCGGGTGAAGGAAACACGAAGCCTCGGCTCCCAAAAGTTTTGAAGTGCTCGCAACCCTGTTGCTCGAGAAGGCTCAAAGAACATCTCGCAGCAAGTAGCGGCGCCATAGTCCCCAATCTTGCTCATGGTGTCGGGAAGAAGCTTCAATTCGCCGTGTAGCCACTCCACGAAACTTGAGATGTTGCTCGGTAATCTTAAAGTCTTGGGCCTCGGCACCAAAGCTTTCCAAAGCCCGACGATACTCGGCCGCCGGATACGCCCCCCATTGGTGGCGTAAGCTTCATTTTTCTCCAAAGTGTCTTCGAGCTCGGCTTTCACATTTTTCAGCTCTGTAATAAGATTGGCGTTGGCCTCCAACAGGACGTTCTGCGCGTCGTATTGCGTCACCATATCTTTTAACTCCCCGACGACACTCTTCATAACACTTAACGCTCAACTCGAGCTCCCTTTTTAAGGCGTCGAGGGCCTCTTGATGCTTGACGCGCTGACTCGCCCAACCATCGGCATCGCGTCTCAACTTTTCATTCTCTTCCCTCGTGCGTCGATTCTCATCTTCCAATGCCTTTTGCCTATCAACTGAGGTTTTTGCTTCTGACGTAGCCCTTTCGAAGCCCTTTTGTGCGAGGATACCCCTCGAAAGATAAGCGCGTACAATCTTCATCAGGTCATCAGCGCTAAGGCCCTCCAGGGTACGCTCAAAATCTGCGAGATGATTAGTAACAAAATCCACATCGTTAGCACGACGAAGGGGCAAAATCGAAAATCAAAAAGCAAAACGGCAAGCAAAACATCACACCTGGCTCCCCTAGCATTGACGCGAGACCCGGCCTTGATGCGGAGGGATCCGCCTCAATCTGGAACACTTCTTCCTCCCGGTCTTTAACGCTCAAGTTGACCAAAGTGTTCGCTGCAAAAAAACAATATCAAAGCAAAAAGCTCAAACAAACGAAAATGCGTAATGAAAAGGACAAACACGAAAGAAAAAAGTTCGGAAGTTCGCATCGTACCAGCATCTTCGGGCTGAAGACTTTCGGACGCCGTTAACTTGCCCGACGCGGCAGCTTCAATAGGTTTCGCCGACGCCGGGCCAACATCTTGTGACACCGGAGGAGGCGAGCGAGACGTCGGTGCCGCCTCAATTTCCGGAGCATCCAGATCAATCACATTCTGGGCTTTCGCACCGGAGCCCTTGTCAAGAGTCGTCGCAGCTTCGCATTGGGGCTGCGACAGCGGCACATCTGGTCCTCGTTCTGATCGAGTGGTGTCGTCATCAATATAACAAAGCGATTCCGATTCATCCACCACATCCACAAGACCGGCCATACGCCCTCTCGGAGCCGCCTCAGCCATGGCAATATCTTTCTGAATCAATTCAGCCACGCGCCTACCTCTAGCCTCCCTCGCCTCCAACTCCTCTCGCATCGGGTTGCCCCAACGGCGCAGACTCTCAACCAATTTCTTTGCCGATCCCTTCGGAGGATACTTAGTGCACGGTTGAATCCGAGGTGCGGTGCATAATATCAACATCTTCGTCGCCAAAGAACCGGATCAACCCGAGCTCTTTTAGCGTAAATTTCGGCGTCTTCGTGTTCTTTTTCCTTAGTCGCAAGTCGTTTCACCTTTTCGACGGTGTCCAACGGTCTCTTCTTCAGGCCTTGCCCCTTGTCCGTTTCCACAGTGACGACGGGGTCCTGTGCTTTCTTTTTCTCCCTTTCGGCCGCAGCCACCTTCGCCGCTTCAACCTTACGACGGGCCAGGGTCTCGCTAACTTTCGACAACTTTGTAGACTTTTCAGCAAGCGGTGGCAGGGGTTGCTTTCGCGGCGTCCGCCTTCCGCTTGGCCAAGATATCTTGGGCTTTATTGCTCTTCACGGTACTCTCAACTACCGAGCTGGTCTTACTCAACTTTACCCTTCGTGAGGCTTCGACGACCTCAGAGCCAACATTGCCTGGAGGTTGCATTTTCTTGCCTCGCCGTCGGAGGCACCGGCGAGGAGAATATGTCACGCCCATCTCATCAAAAACCCGGTTAACACGGCCTTGATGCTTCAAAATTCTCTGGGCACACTCCCACTCCTTGTGGGTGAAGTTTCCTATCATTTGTACAACTTTTCTCTCCACTTCGCCGACGACCTCTTCGTCGGTCATATTCTCCGGTCGCTTGACATTGAAAATAGGGCTTCGTACATCATTATCAAGTCCGGGCAGCCACTGCACCTTAAATGCCCACGACCCCCATCGGGGCTGGCACGGCCAAATATCAGCCGCCACAAACTCTTCCAGGGCATCGCGCGTAGTGATCACTCGCGTCGCCTGGTAAAATGCCGCTGTACTTGCTGAAGACCTGCTGGCTTTCGTCAACTCTGGCGACAATTCAACCTCCAGATCAACCATGCGACTAGCCAAATCATATGTCGTCACTTCCTCTTGCTTTGAATTCCGACCAACTACCTCAATGGGAACGTAAAACCAATATGAAGTCCACCGGTTAGCCCACTTGTTCTTGTACGCCGGGGCCAATTCCACCGGAGCCTGATTTTTGGCCAAGCGGCGGGTCTGAAAGGTGCAGCAGCCATATTGAGCTTCTTTATCTTCATCGTTAACCTTCACAAGCCGCCTAGCCCAATGAATCTCAAAATGTCGAACAAAGGTTTCGACATCATTGTCCCCGGCGAAGGTCCGACAGGCCCACAAAAACTTCAAAACTTGAGGGATAGAGTTGGGAGTCAGCTGATGAATTTGAACGCTATAAGCCGCCAAAATATCAGCAAATTTCTTGGATACTGGCAATCGAAGGCCCGCAGTGAAAAAATCCCGGAACACCACACTCTCATTCTTCCGGGTTTCGGCGTGGTTTCCTTCCCAGGCAATCGACACACCCCCGGCTCGAAGCATCCTTCTAGTCGTAAAGTATCCAAATCAGCTTGTGTCATCAAAGACCGCCAATATAACAAGTCCGGCCTTTGCACCAGCAGGATTCCCCTCAGACTCTTCTATAGCCGCGTCAGCCTCCACCCCTATTTCGCCCTCCTCCATGTCCACAGGCACTCGTTTTTCAACATCTGTGTCGCTAGGCATTATTTCGACATAACTTCCACCCGAACCACTATTTGCATCGCTACTAGAAGAAGACGAGGTACTGCCACTCTCACGAGAGCTGGCAGACCAATCCAAACCGAAATCTTACCGTACTCCGAGCTAGACGTCGAGGTAGAGGAGGTTGCGGTAGCTTCCGAAACTGCTGGTGCAATCTGTTTCCCACGGTTCGACGATGATCCTTCGTCCTCCATGTCTTCGTAAGAGCGCTTGACACAAGCAACTAGTTTTCCTCGCAACATAGATTCAAGTGCGCAAGATCGGAAATTGAAGGCGAAAAGCGGAGGCGTAACTAACCTCGCAAATTGGGCGGGGGCTTCCGCCGAGGCGACTTGCGGAAGCGGAGGCAAAAATAGCAACTAGAAGTCGCGAGAGACAAATGAAAGTGCGAGCGCAGTAGGGCCGCACCGGCGGCGATCCCCGACTATTTATAGGCGGTAAAATCCCAACGGTCGAAAATTTTAAACCCAACGGTAAAAAACACCCGTTCGAGGGCAGTCTGGGTATTTTAAGAGAGACCCTGGGGGCATCGCCGCCGTGGAAGACGTTTTCTTTTGCCTCGATTCTCGATCCCAAGGTTTCGCTGGCTCGGGTTTGCAATCGAGCAAGCGCCTCGCCATCGAGGGGCTTCGTTGGGGGGGGACTCGAAATCGAATCTTCGCATACCCAAAAAAATAAAGAGCGGTTATGCGAAGGATGCCGTAGCAAAACCTCCGGTATGGCGCAAATCCTATTTCCCTCTCTCCGGGCATTGCGTTTTCATCGACACCCTTCGCTGCTACGAAAGCCATATGTGCGAACCCTCTAGAACGATTCCACGACGAAACCTCGAGGGCGAATGCTATTCACCCGGCAGGTTTCGGCTTGGGATTCGAGCAAAGGGTTTCGGCGTTTCTAACACTTAACGGATCCAAACTTGAGTATGGTTTTGTTTCAGGTGGTGAAGAACGCTAGGCGAAAGGGGGATCTCCCGTAAAAGGCCCGAGGGCTTTCTCTCCGACAGGCGCACGTGATGGAGGCTGGAAAGACGCCGCGATTTGCGGCATGACGTCACGGAGCGCCGATTACGTGGAGAGCTAATTGGAGATCACCCGAAGATAGCCTAGCACATTCCATTCTGATTCGTTTTACACGAGGGTATACTCGGAATGTAAAAAGTCCGCCCGCCTCCCTATAAAAGGAGACGGACCGGCGCATGTAAAGGGGATCGACTTTTGAGAAATCAACTGTTGAGTAAAGAACTTTTGGTTGTCCTTTGTCCTTTGTCCTGAATTTTGGTTTTGATTCTTGAGCTTTAGAACTCCCTCATTGTTCGTGTGCGAGAGCTGAGGCTTTCGCCACAACAAGCTCCTCGACGGCCGCCGGCTACGGCGCGCCGGGGCGGATCCACCGGGCCGTGGCCTCGGGGCCTCGGCCGCACCCCCGCGAGCTCTCGCCGCCGCGGCCGCCGCGCTCGCCCTCGCCCGTGGCACCCTCGACGAATGCCGCCGGGTGGGAACGGATGCGTCTGCCCTCAACACCTTGGCCGGTGCGACGGGAGGCACGGTCGCCACCACCCTTCGCAAACACGAACAAGCGGTCAGGTCCTTGATTGTCAGAAATGCAACCCCGCAAAAGAGCGAGCCCCCACCTCGAAGAAGAGAAGGCGCGCTTCCTCTTCCTCGAGGTCCCGGCAGACGACGTCGGCGCAGCCGGCGCGGTCGCCGCCGCGCCTCCGGTCGTCTCCGCCGCGCGCGCGGACCCCGCCCCGCGCGCGCAGAGCACTCATCGCGCGCACCTCCGAGGTGTGCACCGGCGCCTCCGCGGCCCGTGCTTTGCTCCCATCGTCGATTGCCGTCGGCGGGCGCCTCCGCACCCGCCCCAGGCGACGCTACTCTTGCCACCGGAGCTGGCTCCGGCAGCGGGGGCGCAGGCTCCCACCTATCAGGGAGGCCCTGCCCCCCGGCCTCTTCCTCCTCTTCCTCCTCCGAGGACGAATACTCCTCGGTCCCCGGAGAGGAGAGCCCCTGCTGCTCGCGCAACTGGTACTCCTCGTTCCCCCGCTCGCGGCGCTCGCGGTGACGCTTCGCGCGCTCCTTCTTGCGTGCCACCCGCTCCCGCTCCTGTTGCTGCGACACTCGACCGAGCGCGCGAGAGCGGGGAGTGGGCGGATCAGATTTCGCGGCGCTCAGGCTCACCAGCTGCGAACGAAACATCGAAGCGCGTCAGCAACCTGAAGAATCAGCAGAATCAAGAACGGGACCAAGAATTCTACTCACCAGCGGGCCGGTGGGGAGCATCTCGAGATCCCACAGGGACCAGTCGTCGCGCAAGGACCGGGTGTCGACGGCGCTCCGCGCCCGTGTAGCCGCGTACTCCCGGAGGAGGGGGCTCTGCAGCATCCGCGACCTCGCCAGCGCGACGGGGTTCGCAGTCTCCGTCATCTCGAAGATGCGGAGTGGCCTCTCCATCAGGGGGACGACCCGCCGGTGGTGGAGGAAGGCGAGGACGGTCGCCGCGGTCAGCCCGCGGCCCGCCAGGTTCCTCAGCGCGGCCAGAAGCGAGTCCAACCGCCTCCGATGCTGGCCGGAGACACCCCGTGGCTCCAGGAGTCGGGCCTCTCCCGGAGCACCAGACCCGTGTAGGGGGGGAGACCGGGATCGGTGTTGCGAAGGTAGAACCACCCCCGCTCCCAACTGGCGTTGTTGGTCGTCATGGTGCAGGGAATGTAGTCGTCCTTGTACTGCACCCGCAAAGCGAGCGACATGCCGCCGGCGCGCACCGCGCGGCGGGTCCTCTGCTCCGACGTCGGCTGCGTGAACAGCTCCGCACGAAAGAGGTGAATCCAGAGATCCCAATTCACCGGGATCCCTAGATACCCCTCGCAAACGCCCACGAACGTGGCCACCTGCGAAATCGCGTTCGGCGCGAAGTTGTGCAGCTCCACGCCGTAGTGGTGGCAGAGCGCCCACATGAAGCGACTCGCCGGCGCCGCGAAGCCACGCTCGTGGAACCGGGTGAAGCTAACCACGTAGCCGCTCGGCGGGTTGGGCGCGTGGTCCCCAGCCGGCGGCACGATCCACTCGGCCGGCCGACCCTCCTCGTTCGCCGCCAGCTGACCGGTGGCCACCAGCTCGCCCAGGGCCAGCCGCGTCACCGTCGAGCGCTCCCACGCATACGGATCGACAATAACGAGAGGTGGTAGAGGCGCCATGAGGAAAGGCAAGGGGCCCAGGAACGAAGAACAGGAAGAAGAAGAAGAGCTCCAAGGGCGGAAAGGCGCTGTGGCGAGGACAAGACGGGGGCTGGAGCGCAAGGAGCGAGAATGGCGAATGCTAAGGTAAAAACCGCCGTTTTCCCCCTCGCTAGATTTATAAGCCGCGGGCGTGCTCTCCGGAGCGCACGTCCCGCGCGCATTAACTGCAGGGGAACTCTTCTCTCACTAACGGGCGGGCCCCACCACGACCGCGGCGGCCACGCCACCGCTGACGGGCCATCATCACGGCGTAGAACCGGGAGGGCCGTGGCGGGCGGTCACGTCCGCCCGCCCGCGCCGCCCACTACGCGCGCGGCCGCGGTGCCTAAAAAGGCGCGCCCGCGGCGCGAAACCACGGCCCCCGCGCCGCAAAGCATTAAATGGCCCGGTCCCTTACCAAGTAAGGAAGACCCTCGAGCGGCGCGAGCCCCTGGCTCAGAAAAATTCAACCCTCAAAGGGTGCAAGCATCAGACGGTCACCTTGGGGCCCGTTTGAGGTAAAACAGGCACCACAGGTACCTTCGATGTACTATTCTACTGATCAGCGCCTCGAGGGCTGACCCGGTAAGGCCCCTTGAGGATTCGCAGATGCAAAGACGGGAGCGCCTAGCCGCCACCCCGCACTATTCTACTGATCAGCGCCTCAAGGGCTGACGCGGTAAGGCCCCTCGAGCATTCGCAGATGCAAAGACGGGAGCGCCTAGCCGCCACCCCGCACTATTCTACTGATCAGCGCCTCGAGGGCTGACGCGGTAAGGCCCCTCGAGGATTCGCAGATGCAAAGACGGGAGCGCCTAGCCGCCACCCCGCACTATTCTACTGATCAGCGCCTCGAAGGCTGACGCGGTCAGGCCCCTCGAGGATTCGCAGATGCAAAGACGGAAGCGCCTAGCCGCCACCCCGCACGGCCCTACTGATCAGAGGTTCGAAGCCTGACCCTCGACGGGTTCAAACAGGCGCCCCAGATCACCAGAGTCAGGGACGACGAGGGCACGCGCATTTGAGCCGTTCCTCGAGCTCGCCGGCTCGAGGGTCCCCCACATGTCGTGTTCGAGAGCCAGCGAGGGTAGCTAGCCGGGGGATCCCACCGAGGGAGAGCTTCCGCGCCCTCGGTCCCTAGCGAACGGGACCGAGCCCCACCTAGCAAACCCACGCAAGCGCTTTAATGGACGTGTCTCCGGACCACGCAGCCTACCCTTATCGAACGGGGCATGGGCGTCCACTGGAACCACCCACTAACAGCTCAACGAGGAATCCGCAATCCGCGACTCGACCGATGGGGGTTGTGGAAACCTCACTCTCCGTCCCGCAGAGGGACGGCGAGGGCTCGTTAAAAACAAGTCGTAGAGCTCTACTCGATCGCCTCGAACGGGCCCAGGCTCGGGGGCTCGACGCACGGCTACACCTCCCGGATTGCACCAGCCGCGGAACAGTGCCAGCAGCGCGTGCGTCACCGAAGCCGGCTGAAACATTGCCGACGCCGGTTGAGATATGTACCACGCCCTCTGACCAAGTCTCGCGGTAAAACCCCTGCAGGAGCATTCACGCTCCTACAGGGCTTCGGGGGCTAGACCCGCGGGTCTGCTGACGTGGCCCCACGGAAAGCACTCGCAAACCAGGGGGGAAGGACGTCCTATCAGTAGGCTCCAACATCTGCGGGAGCCTGGCCGGCGAACCCACAGATGCTCGGGGGCTACTGTCGGGGACAGCCCTGGGGGTCCCCTTAAACAACTGGGGAAGCCCCACTTAAAACCTCCGAAAGGCCAAGGCTAAACACATCTCGCTTAAACACGCACACGGGGCATGGCCCACGCCGCGGTGGCTCCGACGGCCCACCAAGGCAGCCCACTCAAAGATCCCCTCGAGCAGGCTCCGCCTCGCTCGAGGGCACACACCTCCCTCGAGTGGGCTCCGCCCCGCTCGAGGGTTCACATCGCCCCCGAGCAGGCTCCGCCTTGCTCTAGGGCGACCTGCACACGCACGCCCGTTCCGGTACGCGGGTACGGGCATTTAATGCTCTGACAACGGCGGGGCGACGCCATCATGCGCCTGAGACTCGCGCCCCGGTCCTGTTGCGCCAACTCCCTAAGAGGGAACCCATCCCCGCCACTGTGGGGGACTGTGCGACGTGGCCGGTGCCAGCCCCATGACGCCGCGCCGCCTACTCCTGTACGGCTAACGCGCCGAGCCCTCGAAGGGGGCCGGCCGCACCCTCGATTTGCTTTCCCGTGACCTTGCAGGGTTAGGTCGCGACGTTAGGCCGGCGGGGCGCCATCCCTACCACTGTTAACGGCATGGCGGCCGCCCCCGCGCGTACAACCCCATGCCGGGCACTGTGGTAACAGCTTCGGCGCTGTGAAGCGTGCTGGAACGGAACGCCGCCATGCCTGCCACTGCATCCTGTACGGATCGACGTCAACAACTCCCTCGAGCCTGCCTGGGGACATCACGACCGTCCACTGCGCCCTACCCTCGAAGCTACCACTGTTCGGGTACAAGATGTGCCATGATGGCCAGATCGCGGCAAGGACCGTCAAGGCGGCCGCCTACTCTACGGCGCGGTGCACCACACTTTCCCATGTAGCTGAATACTGCGGCATAAATGTAATTCGCTCTCTCCTTGGCCTATAAAAGGAAGGCGAACTCCCCCGCCGCAGGGGACAAGACAGAACAACAGCAGACAACACACGACACATCACACGCTTGCTTTCCAATTCTCCCACAACATCTTCAGCCATTTCACCAGGGACTTGGAGGCCACGCTTCCTCTCCCGCCTTGCTTGTAGCAGCCCCACTACAGGCACCCCGGTGCTAAGCAATATAGTGCCTCGAGCACACCATTGCTGGACGTACGGCCCTCGGTCGGAACCAAGATAAAACTCTGTCTCTGATTGCTTGGCATCGACCATTGAAGGATAGACCTTGGCGCTTATTACTGGTTAGTGTCGAGACCACATTCCGCACCGACACAAGGTTCAATCATAGCAATCAAGGTGTTGATGGATAAAAGACGTATCCCTCTACGATCCGCAAGCGTACGGACCCACACCTTTTTCACCATGGGATTCCCAAGGTTCTTGTCAATCCGCGGAGCAAGGGGATTACAAGCGTTCAATCTACTTCTAAGCACTAGCTACTAAAACCCTAACTACTATTATACTAGAAAACAACTAAACTACACTAGAGAGAACGATAAGTGATCAAGGTAGGAGACACACACCCATGGGTCTACGATCATGCAATCAATTAAAGACATTAAACCAATCTAATCTATCGGGGGTTGTGACCACGGTTTCGCCCTTTCCCTCCTCTCGTACTGTCACTACGCGAAGGTATTCATGACTAGACCTATGATGGACACGGCGTATTGAATGGATCTAAGGAAGCATTGGAGCTCTACTCCCTTTACGGCATGGTAGCTAACCTTAAGCATTAAAGTATATTCAACACAATATGATAGATAGATAATTCAACAAAGTATGATTACATCTCAAGATCGATTACAACCCATGGACGAATAAGGAGATTACCCCATCAAGGTGCTGGACATAGCACCGTTGATCATGGTTTCCCTTCCGACGATGTCTTCCTTCTTCTACAGGAGAGGGTGCTTCCTTCGAGGTGGTTGATCTCTCTCAGGAGATCCTCCTCCTCTCTCTCTAGCTTGTGGATGGCCTCCTGGTGCGAATGGCTCTCTCTCTGTCGATTGGCGGTGCCTCCAGGGTTTTAGGGTTGAAAATCCTTCGGGTGCAAGGAAAGGGGGGTCGAACCGGCCACCGGAGTGGGCTAGGCCGGCCGGCCTGGGCCGATCGGCCCAGGCCCCTCTCGGCCCGGCTCGGTCGCCCCTTTGTTCCCGTGGGTCCTCAGGTGATTATGCACTTTGCCCCCTCCACTTGCATGATTTTGACGATGTCATCCTCGCGTCCAAGATAGAGGTTCTCCACACATTAAGTTCGGTCTTTTACGCTTCAATCCCCGGGGATGTTCCTCGTAACACTTCGGTCCTTGCCACCATTGGAAGTGATTTCATCAAGCTCATGAACACGAACAAGACTCCATAAATGCTCCTTTGAACTTGTTGCGAATCCGTCCTTTATGTCCATGTTTTCCTACATAAACACAACACTTCCAAATGCATGCACATAGATGAACTTATTATATGATTAGTGTGACTAGTGGCGGGTTAGTTCCATAATCAAATCCAAACCAAAGTGTAATGAACATGCTAGGTGCACCAAAATACACCGTCAACACAAGGGTGGCTATCGTACCATGTTTTGCAGTAAAACAATATGCAGTTTGTAAAACAGGTATAATGTTATATTTATAAAACTAGGACCAAAGCATGCATCAAAGGATGAGATTGAACTTGCCGTCTTCGAAGTCCTCGGGGAGTTCCGACTCGGTGTTCGGGATCTCGGGCTCCTGCTCGCAGTACTCGGTTCCAAGCTCTGGCTCATGGTACCTTCCTTCGTTCACTCCGTCGGCTAAAGTGTGCACACAAGCAGGCATGCAATCAATACAAGCACACATAAATTTTCTGGCTGAGCTCGAGGAAAAATAGAAGAATAAATGTTACGCAGGGGTTTCGGGTGATGGACCGGTAGGGGCATACCCGGGACGGGTGTGGTGAATTTTGGGCGCGATTTGAATTAAAATCGCACATGAAATGATGGGTTAAAGGGGTGTTAGGGTTAATTAGGGGCCTGTTAGGACTTTAGATTAAAGGAAATGGACCTAATTATAATATTTAAACCTAGCGAGGGTTTTACGAAATAGCCTAGGGGTATAATTGTAATGGGCAGGGTTATTTTGGTGGAATAGTTTTAGAGTTGGGGTCTAATTGAAAGAGAGAGAGGAAATAGAGGGGGGTTCAGTTTGGAAAAGGGGGAAAAGGGCAGGGGGTATGGGCAAAATGCCTTTCTTCTACCTCCCCTCCCTCCCGATCCAGAACAGGGGCAGGTTTGACCGTGGCCGGCCGGTGGAGGGGCGGTGCCCACCGGCGGCCCAGTGCACGGCGACGGCTGGGAGGTGGGGCAAAATGAAGAGGAGCTCGAGGGCAACCGATTCCGCCTATTACCTTGGTCGGGGACAACCCGTGGAGGTGGCTCCGCGACGTCGGGCGGCAGCCGGCTATGGTGGTCGGTGGTGGTGGTGCTTGGGGGCTTGGGAGGCAGGGAGGCTCGGTTGGGGCAGTGCGTGGCGAGGTGGGGAGCTGCACAGGGCCTTTTATAGGCGCGGGAAGGTCGGTTCGAGGCGATATTTTGAGCTTCGCGGAGCTCCAATGGCCGGCAATGGAGGTTCGGGAAAAATCCTGGTGTGGACTCCGGTCGGCGGGATTCTCGGTCGATTTGGTGCTGTGTGAATTGACTTGTCGTGCAGGGCTGCTGTGGCCGCGGAGGGGAGACTATCAGGGAGTAATGGTGACCGGTTTGGAGGTGACAGTTCGCTGCCGGTCTTCGTTTGTCAGGGGGCGCCGCGGCTCGGTGGGCCGCTGCAGGCGGCGCGGGGCCGGCCTAGCGTGCTGCACCGGCGAGCCTGGTCAGCCGGTGCGGGCCAGAGGAGATGGGAAGGGGGGCGCCGGTCCTAGAGACAAGGAGTGCACGAAGGGGGTCGGGTGCCGTCGTCCTGGAGGCCAACCGAAGGAAGAAGAAAGGGGGAGGAAAAGGAGGGAAAAAGAAAATGGAGAAAAGGGAAAAAGAAAAAGGAAAAAAAGAGAGAAAAGGAAATAGGAAAAAAGAAACTAAGAGAAGAAAAATAGAAAAAAGATTTAGAAAATTAGGAGAGATTTCTAGGAAAATTAGGAGAGAGGTGAAGAAGGTTTTTTTGCGGATTTTTCTGGGTTTCTCAGATAACGGCGTCAATTTCGGGACAGCGGTGATGGCGAGGCGGACCCGCCGGCGGGACTGCAGCGGTGCGGGATTCCCGACGTGGTGGCCGACAGCAGCGCTGGGGCGACACGCGATGGGTGACGGCCCGAGTGCAGGCGGTGCCGGCGGGATTCGCGGCATGCGCGCCGAAGGGGAGAGAGAGAACAACCGGGGTTTCGAAAGGAGGTAAATGAGCTCAGCGGGAAAGTTTTGAAAACACACGTGATTTATTAGGAGCTTAAACTGCGGGCGTTACAAACCTACCCCACTTAAAATGAATCTCGCCCTCGAGATTCAGCTAGTTTTCAAACAGGTGGGGAAACTCTTTCTTCAACGCGTCCTCTCGTTCCCACGTGGCTTCTTCTACTCCGTGTCTGCTCCATTGAAGTCTGCACACCCGTACTTCTGACGTTCTTGTTCTTTTGACCACTGTGTCCAAAATCTTGACGGGCACTTCCTGGTACCTAAGGTCTGGCTGTAGATCGATGGTCTCTACCGGTACTCGCTTCTCTTCGAGGACCTTCAAACATCTGCGTAACTGGGAGACATGAAACACCGGGTGTATATCTGACATCTCTTCTGGTAACTCCAACCGGTTGCCACAGCTCCGACCCTCTTCAGTACCTTGTATGGTCAAATGTACCGAGGGGCTAACTTCCCGTGCACCTGAAATCTGCGAGTCCCTCGGATAGGTGAAACCTTGAGGTAAGCGAAATCTCCAGGATTGAAGCTTGCCTCACGCCTCTTCTTGTCTGCGTAGCTCTTTTGTCGGGATTTGGCGGCCTTCAACTTTTCTCGGATCTCGGCTACTCGCTCCTCGACTTCTTTTATAAGTGCGGGCCCAACCAGGGCATGCTCTCCTACTTCTGACCACATCAAGGGTGTCCTACATTTCCTCCCGTACAACGCTTCGAACGGTGACATTCCTAGGCTTGCTTGATAGCCGTTGTTGTAGGAGAATTCTGCATATAGTAGACTCTGCTCCTAGTCTTTGCCATAGGTGAGGACACATGCTCTCAACATGTCTTCCAAAATTTGATTTACCTTTTCAGTTTGTCCGTCTGTCTGCGGGTGATATGCTGAGCTGAAATCCAGCTTGGTACCCATGGATTTATGCAGGCTTTTCCAAAACCTAGAGGTAAACTGGGTCCCTCTATCCGAGACTATCCTGCTAGGTACTCCATGCAATTTCACTATATTCTCTATGTAGAGTTTTGCCAACTTCTCTCCTCCATAAGTGGTCCGTACGGGTAGAAAGTGAGCGACTTTAGTGAGTTGGTCCACTATCACCCATATGGAATCATGTCCGTTCTGAGTCTTTGGCAACCCTACTACAAAGTCCATGCCTATTTTGTCCCATTTCCATACCAGGATTGGTAAAGGCTGCAACAGTCCTGCGGGTTTCTGGTGTTCCGCTTTAATCCTCTGACAAGTATCACAGTGGGCGACGAACCGGGCAATGTCTGCTTTCATTCCGTTCCACCAATACTTCTGTTTTACATCCATATACATCTTGGTGGATCCCGGGTGAACAGAATATGCCGAGTTATGGGCCTCATCCATGATGGTCTGTCGGAAATCTCCGCCTTCAGGCACGCATATCCTATTCTTATACCACCGTGTGCCTTGATCATCCACTCTAAAGTCTGGGGCCTTATTTTCTCCCGTATGTTTGCGGATTCTCATCAGATCTTCATCGGTCTCTTGGGCCTTCCGGATCTTTTCCTCTAAAGTAGGCTGAACACTTAGTTGGCAGACGTAGCCTTGGGGAACAATGTGCATGTTGAGTCGTGCCATTTCTTCTTGCAACTGGGCACTCTTAGGCACTGCCTTCTCGTAGGACTTTCTACTTAAGGCATCGACCACTACATTGGCTTTTCCTGGGTGGTAGTGGATTTCTAGGTTATAGTCCTTGACTAACTCTAACCACCTTCTCTTCCTTATGTTCAGGTCCGAATGGGTGAAGATGTACTTTAGACTCTTGTGGTCGGTATAGATCTCGCACTTATTCCCAATCAGGTAGTGTGTCCAAATCTTAAGGGCATGCACTACGGTTGCAAACTCCAAATCATGGATGGGATAATTCCGCTCGTGGGATTTGAGCTGGCGGGAAGCATATGCCACCACTTTCCCGTCTTGCATGAGGACACATCCCAACCCTTGTCGGGACGCGTCGCAATATACAACAAAATCCTGTTGAATGTCTGGCAAGGTCAGCACTGGGGCTGTGGTCAATCTTCTCTTCAACTCCTGGAAACTTCTTTCGCACGACTCGGTCCAGTTGAACTTCTTCTCCTTCTTAAGCAACTTTGTCATGGGTCGAGCAATCTTGGAAAATCCTTCAATGAACCTCCGATAGTACCCTGCCAAACCAAGAAAGCTTCTGATCTCGCTCACATTGGTCGGTTGTTGCTAGTTGGAGACTGTTTCGACTTTCCCGGGGTCTACTGCTACTCCTTCTGCAGTCAAAAGGTGCTTAAGGAAAGATATTTTCTCCAGCCAGAATTCACACTTGCTGAACTTGGCATACAACTTGTGTGCCCTTAGTTTTCCCAGTACTACTCGGAGATGCTGCTCATGCTCCTCCACACTCTTGGAGTAAACAAGTATGTCATCAATGAAGACTACGACAAACTTGTCCAGCTCTTCCATAAACACCTTATTCATGAGGTTCATAAAATACGCTGGTGCGTTGGTGAGTCCAAAGGACATCTCTGTGAACTCATATTGTCCGTAACGGGTGACAAAGGCGGTCTTGGGGATGTCGCTTTCCCTAATCTTGAGTTGGTGGTACCCTAACCTTAGATCCACCTTTGAAAAATACTTGAATCCTTTCAGCTGGTCGAATAAATCATCTATTCTGGGGAGGGGATACTTGTTTTTGATGGTAACTTCGTTCAGTGAGCGATAGTCTACGCACATCCTCATGCTCTTATCCTTCTTTTCTACGAAAAGCACTCGGGCTCCCCATGGTGATGAGCTTGGTCTGATGAATCCACTTTGCTAGAGTTCTCCTAGCTGCTTTTCAACTTTGCCAACTCAGGGGCTTCCATCCTATAGGGTCTCTTGGCTATGGGGGAGGTTCTGGGAATAAGGTCGATGACGAACTCTATATCCCTATCTGGTGGCATTCCGGGGAGTTCTTCGGCGAACACATTTGGATACTCTCGCACTACTGGGACATCCTCTATGGACTTGGCTTCCATGTTGAAAACCATTATGTCTGGCCTGTGTCTTCGGGTGTGGCAGGTCACTTGTATTCCGTCTGGGTTGGTTAGGTGCACTACTTTATCGGCACAACTTATAAGGCCATGGTGTTGGCTTAACCAATCCATCCCAAGGATCACATCTGTTCCCTTGGATTTCAATACTACCAGGTCTGCTAGGAACTCTACCCCACTTAAAATGACCCTTACCCGGGGACATCCCAGTTGACACTTGATGTCACCTCCGGGCGTTCGAGTTAATAGGGGTGCTTTTAGTAGTACTGTGGGTATGCTATGCTTTTCCACAAAACTTGAGGATATGAATGAGTGTGATGCTCCTGAATCAAATAATATGGTTGCCAAGACTGAGCTGACCAAGAACTCATCGAGCACTACGCCTTGTGCTTCTTGAGCCTCCTGTGCGCTGATGTCGTTGATGCGGGCTTGTCCATAAGACTGCTGGGGCTGCCTCATCTGCTGGTTGTTGTTGTTGTTGCCAAAGTTGTTGTTGCTGCGTACCGGCATGCAGTTGGCTCCAGATACGAGCGGTCTTGGTCCATTCACTGAGTTGGAGAAGGCTGAGGCTGTTGGCTTCTTAGCATATAGGCAGTTGGGAATGAAGTGTCCGGTCTCGCGACAGTTGAAACACACCCTGGAGTTGTTGTTGTTGTTGGCGGTGACTTGGCTAGTGTTGCTCTGTGGGGGCTTCATGGTGTTCTAGTTGTTGTACGGTTTGAACTGGGTTCTGGGGCCCTGAGAGCCCGTGGCTTGTGACTGGGTTCGGTACTGCATGGGGGCTTGGAATCTGGACATGGGGTGCCCGAAGCTTCTCTGCCTCTGGGATCGCTCTTGCTGCTAGGCCTTGTGCTCCATGAACTTGCGCTTGTTCTCCTTCTTCTCTTCTGCCCTGGCTCTCTCTATGAGTATGGACATGTTCATGAGGGTGTTGAAATCCGGGTAGATCTGAGGGGTAAGCAGGGTCCTCAGCTCCGAAGTCAATCCCTTCTTGAACATCTCCTGCTTCTTGGAGTCCTTGTCCTCTTCCTCCGGGGCATAACGAGCCAGCTCTATGAACTGGTAAGTGTACTCCTCCACGGACTTGTTGCCCTGGCGGAGTTCATGGAACTCATCTGCTTTGCACTTCAGTGTGGCCTCTGGGATGTGGTAGTGGCGAAACTCTTCCACGAACTCATCCCAAGTGATGGCGGAGGGATCCTTGGCTGCTGCACAGTAGTTCTCCCACCAGGCTAAGGCTATTCCGGTGAGCTGGTGAGTGGCCAGGAGAACCTTGTCTCAGTCTTCGCAGTGGAAAGGCTCTAGTTCCCTTTGAATGGCTCTCAGCCAGTCATCAGCATCCAAGGGGTTCACGGACCCGCCAAAAGTGGGTGGCTTCGTCCTGAGGAACTCTATCAGCTTCTCATTCATGCCCAGAACTCGGGGCCTTGGGCGGTTGACGACATTGAATATGGCCTCCATCAGTACAGTCTGATTGGCCAAAACTTGTGCCAGTTCTATGGGAGGGGGTGGCAGTGGCAGGACAGCGTTCTCTCCTCTATCTTCGCCTTGGTTCACTTCCTGGTCGTTAAGGAGCTCCCTTCGATCGGCTTGCGATCCTTCAGCATCCATACGACCGGAGCCTTGGTGGGTCCTAGCAGGGCGCCTGGAAACCATCTATAAAGGAGCGGTTTTTTAAGAGATCTAGCTTTTATGTGATGTTTAAGTGGATTATATCGGATTTCTTTTTGAAAAGGCAGGGTCTACTCTTGCCGGCAAGCACACAACAAGCACATAGCAAACAAGCAAGCATAGACAAACTTTACTGCAACAAGTGAGGAGGATACATCCCGGACTACCCGGCGGGTACAACGTGGACACGCTACACGACTCGGTACTACAACAAAAGCTAAGGGTGTGTTTCTAAGCTCGGACCAGTACGACTTCAATTCCTGGGTCACGGCAATAGGGGTATGCTACTCGCGAGGAGAGCCATCTTCTGGGGTTGAGTGCATCTCTAGCGGAATGAGCAGCTCATCGACGTTCTCGCTTTCGGGGCTTCCATTTTCCTGGGGCTGTGCTACGGCTTCGGCGGTCGCCGTTTGTTGTTTGGTGACTACCGGTGGTGCTGGCGGGGCTTCAATAGTTCCTTCCCATCCTACAAGGGGTGTCCCAAGCAGGACTTGTGCTTCTCTAATGGTTGGAACGGGTGTTTCGCTGTTGGTCCATTCTTGCATGCGTCGGTCTTGGATCTGCCTGAGGCTTTCATGGGCAATGGCTTCACTACATATGACGGCTGCGGTCCTTACTTCAGCTTGAGCTACTCGGACTTGGTGCATCCTCAATGTGACTTCAGCTTGCTCGGCCCGACTGATTTGCTCCCTCAAGAGCTTGGCTTGGTCATCAAAGAGTTTGTCCAGGGAGACGAGGTAGGCAACTATGTGGTACAGCAGGTCTTCTTGGTGGCAGCGTCGTTCCAGGTTTCTCATGCGGGCCTGCCAGACTGGGGTTCTGATGGCGGGAGGAAAATACCTCATCGGTGTGGGGACGAGGTGTCCCTCGTAGATCTGACACAGGTAGCGGAGGGCTTTTCTAAGGGCTAAGGGGTAGGTGTCTCGGTGTCGAAACCTTGTGGCGGTCACGCGCCATGGCTCCATGTTGGTGTGGCGGTTGCTTCTGGCGACGGAGAGGACCACCCTACAGCGAAGAGTGCCGAGTTGCTCGTACTCTTTGCTGTAGTACCTGGGGCGCTTAGTGATACCGAGGCGCTCCAGGGAGTTGATAAGAAGGCGAGCAAAACCAGGATCCTCTTGGCACACGCCTTGGGTCCATCTCTCTTCCGCTATCTGAAAACAAGGGTAGAGTTGAACAGGTTGTGGTAGGGTACAAAAGGTAGATAGCTTTATTTAGTAACAAGGTTGGGGTACACTCCTCGGGGTACACTTATTATTACTAGAACACAGCTCTAGCCTAGACATTCTATTCTATCTTCACGGAGACTCTTCCTCCATCTGAATGCGACACTTTTTTGGTGGGAGGTCTTGCTCCGGTATCATATCCTCGGTCTAGGTCCCTTTGTCCCAATGAGTTTCTTCGGGCTCTTCTTCATCCAATTCAGCTTCTTCTCCTCTTCCTTCTACGTTCCTTGTGGAGCTCATCCCATAGGTTTTTGTGGAACATCTCAGAACGTTCCCTTTCCCTAAGGTAATCTTGCTCAATGTTTTATAGGGCAACTTCCGCCATCGTTGTCTTTATCCTTTCAAATCATATCCTTTGCTTGGCTCTTTCCGCCCTGTCAATCTGTTGCTTCAGTTGCTGGGCTTGTTCCTGGTAGAGGTGGTCTAGGCCATTGAGGTAGATAGACAGGTGGCAAACCGCATCCTCTAGGTCTTCTTCCTCTCGTTCCAGTCCCCTCATGCGGTCAATCCACGAGCGCCCTCTACCTCTAGAGGGTGGGAAAAATCCCATTGGAGTCCTTCTGAGATGCTGCCTATAAACCACTCGTAGAAGTCGCAGGGCCTTCCGAGCAGCCTTTGGGTAGGTGTCGGCGAAGCGAAACCCAGTGGTGGAGACGAACCAGGGTTCTATGTCGTGGTAGAGCGTACTTCTCCCCACGAAGATCAGCACTTTACATCGAAGGGTGCCATAGCGTTCGTACTCCCGATAGACGAACTCCGGTGGGTCCCTTACTCTGACGCGCTCTAAGCTGAGTAGCAGCAGGTTAGGAAGGCCAGGCTGGACGGGGCAGACTCCTCCATTCCATTCCGGGTTAGCCATCTGGAATCAGGCAAGGATCAAGGTAAGGATTTGGGAAAAGATGAGCTTAGCAAAGAAAAGATTAGAGCGGGGCCAGAGGAGGTCTCGTATCCTAGGGGTCGCGTCCCACAGCCAACCTACGGCTCTAATACCACCTGAAGCGTCCCCTCATCAGAGGTGACTAAATGTGACACAAATACCAGTCCCAGGAGGCTGGTAACACATTTATTACAACAGGTGGATCAGTCTTTTACATTACGACGACACAGTAGGCACGGGAGTGCCAACGCTACAAGGAACAACACAAGTGCTAAAGACCAAACTACGATAGCGAAGGCTTCCAAAGCCTTATCAGAGTACCACCCATGGAAGCTCTCTGTGGAGGCCCTGGGTACACAGGCACGGTTGGGTGTAGGGCAGCGACCTACTCGACGTCTTCGGGAACGGAATCGGGATCCTCCTCTGAAAACAGTTAGTTAAACAAGGGTGAGCACAAACGTACTCAACAAGTTCAACCCCACCCACGGAGGGGCTTATAGGCAGATCATGCACAAGGAACATATTAAGGTTTATTTGCAAACCCATTTACTCATGCAGGGGTTCATTTCAAAAGGGTTTTCGCAAACCAATTTTATAACTCAAGTGACTCAGTTGTTTTAAGAAAACCACTGTGGAACTACCGGACTCCCCATCCGCAGTAGCCCCGGGCACAGAGCCACACACCTTACCTGAAAACAACTCACACCAAGAAAACATCCCAAATCCCAAACACTAGTTTTGTGACCACACCATGACTCGTCCAATACCGTGGACATGGCTATTCGAATAGGTTTGACACTCTGCAATGGTTGTACATCTTTACCCACAAGTAGGGTATCGCCACACGGTCACCTCAATGCCGGTGCGGATCCTATCAAAGCCATTACCCACATTAGCTAACCCTACGAGCCACCACGGAAGCAACCAAGGGGTTATCCCACATAACCAGGGTGTACCTCACACAGAGCGTACCCCTACTCCTTGGTCTCCCGCACACCAGATGGTAAGTAGATTAACTAGTGGGGTTTATGCTAAGCCGTTGCCACATACAACGGTCGAGTGGTTGTACGATGATTTGGGTCATGTGAGATGTCACGCAACCCGGTCCTTAACGACAAGATGGACAACTCCCAACATGCTCAACCACACAGGTACGAGCTCACCCATACTCCTGACACACACGTCCATTCCGTCTACCCAGTTCTTTACTCATTTTCCGAAATATCCCAGTCCCGTTTTTAAAGCACTCACACATTTTTAAAGCGATCATTTTGTCCAAACAAGGTTCAATCATAGCAATCAAGGGTGGCTATCCTACCATGTTTTGCAGTAAAATAATATGAAATTTGTAAAACGGGTATAGGGTTATATTTATAAAACTAGGACCAAAGCATGCATCAAAGGATGAGATTGAACTTGCCGTCTTCAAAGTCCTCGGGGAGTTCCGGCTCGGTGTTCGGGATCTCGGGCTCCTGCTCACAGTACTCGGTTCCAAGCTCCGGCTCGTGGTACCTTCCTTCGTTCACTCCGTCGGCTAAAGCGTGCACACAAGCAGGCATGCAATCAATACAAGCACACATAAATTTTCTGGCTGAGCTTGAGGAAAAATAGAAGAATAAATGTTACGTGGGGGTTTCGGGTGATGGACCAGTAGGGGCATACCCGGGACGGGTGTGGTGAATTTTGGGCTCGATTTGAATTAAAATCGCGCATGAAATGATGGTTTAAAGGGGTGTTAGGGTTAATTAGGGGCCTGTTAGTACTTTAGATTAAAGGAAAAGGACCTAATTATAATATTTAAACCTAGCGAGGGTTTTACTAAGCCTAGGGGTATAATTGTAAAGGGGCAGGGTTATTTTGGTGGAACAGTTTAAGAGTTGGGGTCTAATTGAAAGAAAGAGAGAGAGGAAATAGAGGGGGGGTTCGGTTTGGAAAAGGGGGAAAAGGGCAGGGGGGTATGGGCAAAATGCCCTTCTTCTACCTCTCCTCCCTCCCGATCTAGAACAGGGGCGGGTTTGACCGTGGCTGGCCGGTGGAGGAGCGGTGCCCGCCGGCGGCCCGGTGCACGACAACGGCCGGGAGGTGGGGCAAAACGAAGAAGAGCTCGAGGGCAACCGATTCCGCCTCTTACCTTGGTCGGGGACAGCCCATGGAGGTGGCTCCGCAGCGTCGGGTGGCAGCCGGCTATGGTGGTCGGTGGTGGTGGTGCTTGGGGGCTTGGGAGGCAGGTAGGCTCGGTTGGGGCGGTGCGTGGCGAGGTGGGGAGCCGCGCGGGACCTTTTATAGGTGCGGGAAGGTCGGTTCGAGGCGAGATTTTGAGCTTCGCAGAGCTCCAATGGCCGGCAATGGAGGTTCGGGAAAAATCCTGGCGTGGACTCCGACCGGCGGGATTCTCGGTCGATTTGGTGCTGTGTGAATTGACTTGTCGTGCAGGGCTGCTATGGCCGCGGAGGGAGGCTGTCGGGGAGTAATGGTGGCCGGTTTGGAGGTGACAGTTTGCTGCCTGTCTTCGTTTGTCAGGGGGGCGCCGTGGCTCGGTGGGCTGCTGCAGGCGGCGCGGGTCTGGCCTGGCGTGCTTCACCGGCGAGCCTGGTCGGCCGGTGGGGGCCAGAGGAGAGGGAAGGAGGCGGGCGCCGGTTCTGGAGACCAGGAGCGCGCGAGGGGGGGGTCGGGTGCCGTCGGCCTGGAGGCCAACCGAAGGAAGAAGAAAGGGGGAGGAAAAGAAGGAGGGAACAAGAAAAAGGAGAAAAGGGAAAAAGAAAAAGCAAAAAGCAAAAAAAGAGAGAAAAGGAAATAGGAAAAAGGAAAATAGGAGAAGAAAAATAGAAAAGAGATTTAGAAAATTAGGAGAGATTCCTAGGAAAATTAGGAGAGAGGTGAAGAAGGATTTTTGCGGATTTTTCTGGGTTTCTCAGATACCGGCGTCAATTCCGGGACGGCGGTGATGGCGAGGCGGACCGGCCGGCAGGACCGCGGCGGTGTGGGATTCCCGGCGTGGTGGCCGACGGCGGCGGCCGGGGCGGCACGCGATGGGTGATAGCCCGAGTGCAGGCGGTGCCGGCGGGATTCGCGGCACGCGCGCCGAAGGGGAGAGAGAGAACGGCCGGGGTTTCGAAAGGGGGTAAATGAGCTCAGCGGGAAAGTTTTGAAAACATGCGTGATTTATTAGGTGATTTATTAGGAGCTAAAAATGCGGGCGTTACACAACCTGCCTGACAACAATGTTGTAAGCCTCTGCACCCTCTATGTCTTCAAAGGGAATGCTTCTCTTGTCCCTTCTCCTAGAGGAGTCTCCAGACATCTGAACAGAAGTGAAGAATTGAAAAGAGGCTCAAAGATTTGGAGGAATCAAAGATTGGAATAGTTTGAAATACAAATGGAGGGAAGGAGGATGAAATGACTTAGTTACAACTGTGAAACTACTCATTTGAACTTTGAATTAGGGTCACCGCTGCTATTGTTGCAGAGTCCGAAACCTCTGGGAATATCCTGGAACCTCCGGACTGCACACAATTTCAGAGCTTCTGTCGTTGCAGAGCCCGGAACCTCTGGGGATTATCCCGGAACCTCCAGAATGCATGCAATTTCAGAATTGTGACGTCTAATTCAACTTTCAACTGAATTATACCACAATGCATCTAAACCAATTGCACTAGAAAGCATCTAGAAGACTGTCTATACTAGATTTGGCTCCTAGAACATGGGAAGCAAAGATGAACCGACAGATCTAGGGTTAGGGTTTTACCTTGGATATGAGACTGGAGGAGGAGAGGAAGGAGATGCCGTAGAAGCATTTAACACCAAGGACTTAGCCCAGAGGCCCTCTCTAGGTCACAATGTAACCTAGTGGTGCTGGAGTGAGCCTACCAGATCGGGTCTGGTGTGCAATAGCTTGATCCCCTGCTTCAGAGAGAAGATCCTTCGAAACAGCGAGGAGAGGTAGTAAAGGATGAGGACGAGCAACACGGGTTCCTTCTTGTACAACTTCTGGCAGGTGACGGTGAACGATGAACTGGATCTCTGAAGGACAGATTAGGTGACCAGAGAGGGGGAGAGTGAATGGGAGCCGATAAAAATTCTTCTCCAAAGAGAGAACTCGGCCTATGCCCCAAATTCACAACCACGGATTCCCACACGAGTTTGCCAAGGTAGCTTAGTCACAGCGGACCTACCAACCCTAGGAGAAAACCCCAAATGATCCCAAAGTGAAAGCGAAACTCAAAGAGCAAAGGACTTAGCAGCTCAGCACTTGACCAGGCGGACTGTCCGCAAGCACCGGGCGGACCGTCCGCGAGGCCTAGGCGGACTGTCCATGTGGCTGCGACGGACCGTCCGAAAACAACTCCCGAACCTCCAGTACTGCACCCTCTATAACGGACCGTCCGCGATGGGCCCGCGGACCGTTCGCCCCATCACGGACCGTCCGACACTCTAGTACGGACCATCCGCGAACACCGTGCAACAAAAATCCACTGGCAAAATGGATCGAACGAAAAGCACGCAAGAGCACAATGAACTGCTGGCTGAAAGCTTCCTCGCGGACCGTCCTCCAGGGGCGCGCGGACTGTCCGCGTGGAGCGCAGACAGCAGCCCGAACTCGACCTCTTGAAGGTCAACACCTCCTTCCCACTACCCGATCTCTCGAATCAAAAAAGGGATTGCTACCAAATCATAGGTGAAGGTGAAGCGCCTCTAGGAGATGCTATGCCTACGAATTTGTAGCCTCAAACCCAATGAATCTAGAGGAATCGAGATTCTACCAAGCTCAAGAACAAAGCTAGGTTTCCAACCGAAATCTTTCAATCGGAGGCCGAACTCGGAGTTTGGGGGATCAAGATCAAGCACAAAGATGCACGAAGCAACTATCCATGATTCCCACCAACAAATCCGAGCCCAAACACCTTAGAAACGAAGGAACAAGCCACACACGAAAAACTAATGAAAATAGCTCGAAAAAGACACGAAGATCCAACGAGCTACAAACCAGGAATCGACGCAACCATGAAATCTTCCATCACTCGGAGGTCAGATTCTTTACAAACGGAGGAAAAATCTAACCCTAGAGATCAAGGAAATGAGAAGCAGTCCGGATGGATAGTTTGGCTGGAAACCCTAGAGCTAATATATATGAGTCCCCTCCGGGCCAGGCAAAAGACCACACTATCCCTAGCACTTAAGTTGTGATACAACCCCTCAGGGGCAAATAGGTCATGTAGCACTCCTCTTCATCGCACGGCCACGCCGTCGCCACAGACCGCGTCCTCCCGACGCAAGCCCTGCGATCCTGCCACGCGTCCGCCGGCATCGAAGCTTCTCGGCACGCCCGGATCCCGTCTCCGCCCGTCGAGCCTCTGGTCTTGGTTTTGTGGCTCAACCAAGTAACCCGACGGTTTTCTGGTGAACCGCTGCAAACCCCGCGTGCAGACTCCGGTTGTGAGCCGTTACCCTGCATCGGCTCCGATCGACGACTTCGTCTTACTTTTCTTGCCACCATGCGGCCCGCACTTGACCCCGCTGGCCACCGAGTCCCTCGAGTCAGGCCTACTTGTCTCTCCACTCCTCGGAGGCCCTGCAAGGCATAGACCTTTCACGCCCACTCTTCTCCTGCACCAACGCAAATCAAGCCGCAACCTGCACCTGCAATACTCGGCCAAGATTCAGTGCACACCACGTTGTCAATTACTCATCATAACTAGGAGCGACCATCCACCGGTCCTCGGACGCTCCGGTCCTCAATCTCCCCCTTGTTGAGTGCATTGACAACACACACAAGTAACCAATTCAGAAAAAAGAGAAAAAGAAAAGAAAAGAAACAAAAGAAAAACTCAAGCAAGTGATCAAAAGACAAACAAAAGCCAAGAAAAGATCACTTGAGAGAGAAAAATCTCGGACCCCTAAGACAAGGGCAACGACTTCACACAACCGAGATAAAATGCTCCAAAATTGTCGACTCCTCAAGGTGAGGCAAAAGGGCTTGACACCATCGGCAAAAAGAGCACAACTAAAATTCAGGCGAAAAAGATCTCCCAAATGTATGAATGCAAGCTCTCCCTGAACAAATGCATTTCTCCCAATTTTTCTTCCCTTGATGCAAACTCCCCCTGGAAACATGAATTGGGTACTTTCCTCCCCTTTGTTGGTAATGCATGAATCAAGTCTACAAATGCAAGCATGTACTTCTCAAATATAAACAGAGCACTACAACATGCCAAAATTGAGACATAGACAAGCAAGATAGCCAGAATTTGAGCACAAGCATCGCCAACAAGATACAAAGGGACATATAAGCAAGTGACATAGCCATGACGAAAATGAAGCATTTTTCACAAAAAATTGTCTCTCATGAGCATAGGACCTAAACATGATCAAAAGGAGCACATACAACATATAACTCACAAACTTCATGCAAGATCATACATTCTCATAACAAGGTCATCACAAACACCTACAAGCTATCTCATGTCATGTCAAAGCCACTGAGCCATGTGTCCACTTCTAGATATGAGACTTCTCATTGGTGAACATCATGCAACGGTTTAGCACCCAAGATGAGGAATTTAAAGCATTTGTGACAAGGAAGCACATTTTTCAACATAGGCATTTAACATACCATTTTCATGATTTACAAGTTAAGCATGGTACATGAAGTGCCTTTGCGGCAAAAAGAAGCTTAGGCTTCTCCACAAGGTAGCATGTAGGCTAAACATTCATGATGATAAATGGATCTTTGATCCCAAATGAAATGAACATGGTTCCAAGCACAAATTCAGCAAGGTGTAGCCATAAGCACCCAATGTGAACATGAGAGGCATTCTACTCACAAGAGAGGATCATATAGCATTTTTACAAAGAAAGCCATCCACAAGCATATATATCCCAAAGCTACCAAGAGCATAGCTATACATCTCATGAGCATCACAAGCAAGGTCATAACCTCATCTCTAGCATATCATGGTGAGCAAAGCATATAAGAGAAGCACATCTCCATGACATATGTTACACATGCAGTCTATGATACAAAGATGCAAACATGATATGATACAAAAAATGAAGATGCAACATGCATATGTACATCAACCCTCCCAACCGAAGCTCAAAAGGGAAAAACAATTCCAAGCTCTCCTCACAAACGAGCAAATGTAGCTTGGTCCAAAGGCTTGGTTAGGATATCGGCAAGCTGCTTTTCTATAGGTACATGGATGAGGTCTATGTTTCCCTTCTCAACATTATCTCTTAGAAAGTGGTACCTCACTTCTATATGTTTGGTTCCAGAGTGAAGCACGGGGTTTTTGGCAACACTAATGGCACTCGTGCTATAACACATGAGAGGTACATGGGAACACTCCTCACCAAAGTCACTCAACGTGTATGTGATCCAAAGCAGCTGTGAGCAACAACTAGCGGCAGCAACATATTTGTCACACCCAGTTTTAAAGGTAAAACCGAATACATAGATCACGTGTGCGCCAGGACCAAGTTACACACACGCTTAGACATTGTGAATACCAAAATCAGTGCCACACGAATAAAGAGTTATTACATGACCAAAGTCTTAAACGAAACATAAATAACGAGTTCTCGCAGCGGATAAAGTGCCTCCACAGGCAGCCGACTGAAGACAACACACACCTAGAACTCTAAATCTCCAGGGAAATCTTCAAAGTTCTCCCAGTCTGAGCAACATTCCGAGTGTTGTAGATAAAAGAAAGTAAACAAGTGTGAGCACATGATGTACTCTGCAAGAGGAAACAACATAACATGCAAGGCCATATGGTGGATGGCTAAGGTTCAAGCAGTTTAGCATTTTAGTGAGTCAAGTTTTATTTGCAACATAATTACTAAGGGTGTAAGTTCATACCAACCCAATTAATAAAGTAATAGCATCATAAATAAAGAATAAAACAGTAATTAAACATTTAAATTCCATAATTTAATCATGTGAGGGTCCAGGCCGCTCTTGACCGTGATCACAGCTAACTAGTTAGTTTACACTCTGCATAGGTTGTACACTTTCACCACAAGTAGCGTAAAAGCTCCGAAGGACTTTGAACCCAACCATGCAGTGTTTGCAAGGCACCATACCACACTACCGAGGTGTGGTTGTATAGGGACGCTACATGGCCTTTACAAAGGTTCCCTAGCAAGTTATGACCCACAAGGTCCGGATCAGTTAGCAAGGTATAAAGTCCCCTAGCAGGTCAATACCCCACCATAAAAAGAATAACTCACCCAACCCCCTGCTGGAGCGAGTCTATACCCCACAGTATCGTCGATCCCTTGTCCTTATCAGGTAAGACCATCCCAAGCTAAAGTTCCTAATTATTCAGCCAAGACCATTGCCCGTTAGTTCTTGTGGTTGTATTGTTTTCCTAGGTGGTTCTCCATGTTCCGATTAACATACCAAAGTGGTATTGCAAAGTAAAGTAACATAAAGCGGAACATAGAATGTAAAAGTATCCAAGTTGATTAATACCATCCCAATTAAGCATGCTAAGCCATAGCTACCCTCAAGATTAATTTAATTCTCCCGGTTACAAGGTAAAGGTTGTAAAAGACTAGGTATGATCCTTAATAGGTTCCCGTCAGAGTTAATGCAAGCAAGAAAAGTAAAAACAGTGAATTTAAATGCATGTTATATAGGACAAGTGGGCATGCATCAAGGAAGACTTGCCTTCAACAGAACTCAGCTGCTCAAACTCTGACGCGTCTTGATCTTCAAATCCTTCAAACGCTTCGCTCTCTACGTTCCACAATCATCACATACAAGCAAACAACAATAATAAATAAGAAACAGTCACCAAACAGTACTAACAGAACAAAAAAAAGTGGCAAAAAACTAATCTACGCTTTGAGACGATCGTGTGGACATAAAGAACGCGAAAAACGGAGATAAAACGACCAAGATACGCCCTATAGAAGGTACAAGGACTAATCTGTAAAGATTTGAAAAGAATCTGGGCTAAAACAAAGAAAAAGGGCTAAACCGTAAGAAATTTATCACCGCGGGAGGTTATTTTTGTGAATTCCAGAAAACATAGGGGGGTTTTCTACAAAATCGCTAGGGCCTGTCGGGTTTGACCAGCTTGACCCGGGTCGGCTCGATCTAGATCTGTTGGATCCAGATCCGACGGCTGCGAACGTGCGCAAGTCAAACAGTGGCAGCGGAAGGATCTAGATCGCTGGATCTAGATCCGGTGGTGGGGGGACGCGAGCGAGTGCAAGGGCGGCGGCAGGCGACGGCGAGCGGCGGTGGTCGGCGACGAGCGGTGGCGCTATCACCGGCGAGACCCAAACTAGGGTTCCAGGGCACGATTTGGCACTCGGCTAGCACCTATGCGTAGCGCGCGGGACGGCGAACCTATCTTGGGCAGCGCGGTTGCCTGGGAAGCAGCGGCGACGGCGCACAACGCGGCGGCGCGGCTCGGTGTGGCGGTGAAGCTCCGGCGAGCTTCCGCGGATGACACGGTGCACGGGGACAACGACAAGTGACTCGGGTTGCCTTCTCACCTCCTTGCACGTCTCCGGGGCTCCTCCTCGACGGCGAAGCGGCGGCGACGACGGGAAGCAACGACAGCGGAGGCACTAGGGTTTCGGTGGAGCGCGACGGTGTAGAAGGCGGCGGCTAGGGTTTTAGGTAGGGGGTCCAAGGGGTGGCGGCGCATCTTAAATAGCCCGGGAGACTGTCCTCGATGTGCGGGCCAAGGCAACCAGGCGTGCCGGAGGCAGACTCGGGCGGCGGCGCATCGGACTCGGCCGAGTCCCGGCGCGGGGACGACTCCGCGGCGAGGATGACGGGCGGGCCCCGCCCGCCGGCCCGCCGTGGAGCGGGCGAGCGGGGAAACGGGCGGAGGCGTTTTGGGCCGACTAGGCCAGGCGCGGCTGGTGGGCTGCGACGCGTGGGATGCTGGGCCGTGGCTAGCTAGACAGCAACTGGGCCGCTGCAGGCTGCTGCGCGGGCTGGACCGTGGTCTGCTATTGCTACTGGTCTTGGAAGGGAAAAACCAAGGGGGTTGAAGGGAAAAAGAGTTTGAATAATTTGAAAAGAGCTCAAGCACTTGAATTCAAACCTTAAATTTGAATTCCAACAACCAAAAGCAATGCACCAGCATCAATGCAACAAATAAATCCTATGGTTCATTAATTTTATTTTAGAAATTTTTTTAAATGCCTAAAAGAAAATAAAACAACCTTATATTCCTTAGGAGCAATTAAGGGTTTCTAGCCAATTTTAATAAAAGCCAAACTTAGCAAAATTAGGGTGTTACAAATCCTACCCCCCTTAAGAAGAATCTCGTCCTCGAGATTCAGATAGATTGGGAAAAAATCTGGAAACTCTGCTCTGAGCTCATCTTCTCTTTCCCATGTTGCCTCATCCTCTGCATGATTACCCCATTGTACTTTGCACATCCTGATCACACTATTCCTGGTGACCCGTGTCATAGTTTCCAATATCCGGATAGGGTGTTCAACAACAGTGAGATCCTCTTTAAAATTTAGATCCTCCAAGGGTAACGGCTCCTTGTCATGAGGACCAAAACCCTTCTTCAACTAAGAGATATGGAACACATCATGCACATCAGCTAACTGGACATGCAACTCCAACCTGTAAGCCACTTCTCCCACTCTCTCTAATATCTTAAAAGGTCCGATAAACCGAGGTGACAACTTCCCTTTGACCTTGAATCGACGCAACCCTCTAATAGGTGACACCTTTAGATACACATAATCACCCTCCTGAAAGGCCGCGTCCCTCCTTTTACCATCTGCATAACTTTTCTGTCTAGACTGAGCAATCCTCAAGTTTTCCCAGATAATCTGAACCTGCTTTTCTGCCTCTCTGATGATGTCTGCCCTAAACAACTGCCTTTCGCCTGTCTCACTCCAGTACAATGGAGTTCTACACTTTCTTCCATACAAAGCCTCAAAGGGTGCCATCTTGAGACTAGCCTGGTAGCTGTTGTTATAAGAGAACTCAGCATACGGCAAACTCTTATCCCAACTACCACCATGCTTAAGTGCACATGCTCTCAGCATGTCCTCCAAGATCTGATTTGTCCTCTCTGTCTGTCCATCTGTCTGTGGATGATAAGCTGAGCTGAAGTTCAACTTGGTATCCATAGATTTGTGCAACTTCCCCCAGAAATGAGAGGTGAACTGGGTACCTCTATCTGACACTATCTTCTTTGGTACACCATGCAAACACACAATTCTGGACATGTACAGCTCTGCCAACTTAGCTCCTGTATAAGTGGTTTTCACCGGAATGAAGTGAGCAACCTTGGTCAAATGATCCACAATGACCCAAATCGAATCATAACCATCTAGGGTTCGAGGTAAACCCACAATGAAATCCATACCGATCTCTTCCCATTTCCACTCAGGCACTTTCAGTGGTTGAAGCAAACCAGCGGGCCTCTGATGTTCAGCCTTAACCCGATGACAAGTGTCGCACAAAGCCACATGTGCGGCTACATCCCTCTTCATATCGTACCACCAATACCTCTACTTGAGATCCTGGTACATCTTAGTACTGCCCGGATGGATAGAGTAGGCAGAATTGTGAGCTTCTTTAAAGATAGTCTCTCTGAGGTCTCCTGTTTCTGGCACACATTACCGGTTCTTAAACCACATAGTTCCTTGTTCATCCTCTGTGAAATCTGGGGCTTCTCCTTGTTTCATACTCTCCTTGATTTTCTGAATCCCAACATCATCTAATGGCCCTTTGCGTATCTCCTGCTCCAGAGTGGACTGCACTTCCAATGTCACTCCCTCTACATGTGCAACAACCTCCAGGTTGAGCCTTTCAATCTCTTTTACCAACTCTTTAGGAAGCTGGAAAACCATAGCCAAGTTAGCATGACCCTTCCGACTCAAGGCATCAGCGACCAAATTCGCTTTACTAGGATGATAGTGAATCTCCAGATCATAGTCCTTGATCAACTCTAACCAACGGCGCTGTCTCAGATTGAGGTCCTTCTGAGTGAAGATGTACTTCAAGCTCTTGTGATCAGTGTAGATCTGGCACTTAGTTCCCATAACGTAGTGCCTCCAAATCTTCAATGCATGAATGTTGACGGTGAATTTCCGTCAACCTAGCTATGAGTTTACCTTTAATGTTGGTATTGGTTTATTATTCTAACCAACGGAACTAACCCCCCGTATATAACAAGTTCACTCTTGCATGTCGATTTTGGAGTTTATTTTTTACACAGGAAATCTACGCTAAAGAGGAGACTTTTGGGATAAGTTCACCAAGCACTTTGGAAGAAGATCATGAAGCCCGACAAGAGTCAAGACACGCGATGAACATGACTCCAAATGACACGAGGACTGAAGCGTTAATGTGCAAGTCTTCAGGGACTCAACCAAGAAACAGCGAAGCTTGCATAGCAAGGATTCAAGCCTTAACCGTGAGGGAAACGACGTAAAAGGCCCACATGCAAGTGCACACAAATAAGGAATCATGTGAGAAGCAACCGGGGAGGAACACGGGTCCGAACCAGCCCAGAAAGGGCCTGGGCCGACCGACCCAGTCGGATCGGCCCAGGGGCCTTTTGGCTCGGTTCGTGACGCCCTTTTCCCTAGGTGTTCGTCTATTTATTGCCTCTGCTACCGTCAGCCGCCACATCGAACAAATCATTCTACCGACGCCATTCACCAGAAAATCTTCACTGCAAGATGAGGGAGAGAGTTGGATGAGCTCGTCGCAAGGATCAACGCCGGCGGAGGGAAGGAAGAAATAGGCGGACTCCAAGCCGCTGGCCTAGGGGTGTTCCCAAGCTTCATCGCCGCCATCTTCATCGACGACGTTCTCCGAAATCTCCATCACCCCTATGCTTCAATCCGTGTAAGATGATGGGGGTAATGTCTCCGTTCGTCCCTAGGGTTAGATGGATGCATGATATGTAATCTATACATGAACCTTATGCCAATCAATGCTTTATGGTCTATGTCTTTGTGTATGCTTTGTTTACATATGTTTGCGCAACATGTGGTCTTAGTAGGGTTTGTGGTAATTGTGGTGGTTAGCTCAACCCTATGGATGCTTAGGCATAAATGCGGTTATAGGTGAAAGTGTTTGATTACCTTACGTAGTGACAGTATGATTTAGGGAAAAGGCCTAGCGGTCGCATAACCGCCATGAAGCTAGTGTAGGCAACACCCTTTTCACGTAGTAGATGCATCTTCATGTGTTCCTAAACCTAGGGAGGGAACGCTTATCTATCTTAACCTCTCTCTCTTGTGTCCACCCTTTACCATCTAGTTTAACCCTAGATTTGTTTGATCAACTTATGCTAGATTGTCTTTACCTTTAGATTAATACCCCTTTCAAATGTTTCACATCAACTAGATTAGTACTTGGCTAAGCGCTAACAATTCCCTTGCTCCGCGGATTGATAAGAACCTAGGGAATCCCCGTGGTGAAAAAGGTGTAGGTCCGTACGCTTGCGGATCGTAGGTGGATACGAGTTTTATCCGTCAACAAGCCCCTTTTTCTGGCGCCGTTGCCGGGGAGCAAACCAGTTTGTTACGTTTTATCTAGTATTAATTTTGTTCATTACTAACATCTAACCCTTATTTTCTAGAAAAAAAATCTTTTTTTGTTTTTCTTTCTACTTTTCTTGTGCCTAGATGGATTTGTTTACCTGTTCATTGGAAGACGAAGAGATGTCACTAAGGGAGCTAGCAATGCCATCAATGGAAGACATTGAGATGCAAAAATCAGATTTGACGCTTGCTACAACCCACTATGAAGTGAAGCCTGGAATCATCAAGTTAGTGGCGACAAAACCATTTAGAGGATTGGAGGATGACAACCCATACAGACACATTAAGGAATTCACGATGATATGCAACATGGTGCAACAAGAAGGAGTTCCAGCCGCTTGGTTCAAGTGGAATCTTTTTCCATTCTCTCTCGAAGATGAAGCACGAAGATGGTACACACTTGCGTCCATTGAAGCAAAAGGGAATTGGGATGAGCTAGTGAAGAAGTTTCTTTTGAAGTTCTTTCCCATAAGCAAGGTCCAATACTTAAGGAGGCAAGTGCTCACTTTCAAGCAAGGAGAGGATGAAGGAATTGATGAAGCATGGGACCATTTTAATGAACTACTTGAGCGAGGCCCGAACTTGGGATTTTCCGGTAACTTGATGTTGGATACCTTTTATTTTTCACTAACCCCTAACTCGTCTCGTTTTGTAAGCATGTGTGCAAGCGGTGATATAATGGATAAAACAATTAGTGAAGCCCCCCAAATCTTACAAAGGATAAGCAATGGACAAAGAACGCAACGAGATTGGCAAAGACGTTGTCGAGAGGAGCAAAACGACAAAAGCAAGCCCAAGGTGCTTGCTGAAATTCCTGAAAAAGATGAACCGACCATACAAGAAATTGAAGATCCACTTCCCTAGGTAAGAGAAGTCATTTCATATGTTAAAAATTTTGAAACTAACATGAATGTAGGCTGAAGTATGTGGAATGCTAGACCATTGGCGGAGTTCAATCAATCCGGTTGGATTCAAGTTGATTTTGCCCCACTAATCAACTACCGAAGGAAGGAGGAACGCCGACACGTCGCCAAACTAGTTGAAGATATATTTGATCAAGAGATGAGTGGAGAGTCGATCCAAAAGATATTTGAAGAAGAAAGAGAAGAAGGAGATGAAGGATGGATCGACAGGTTTGACAACTCAAGGATTTATGATGAAGAAAGAGAAGAGTACAATCGTGACGAGCCTAGTGACTCGAAGGATAAATGGGAGAAGATAGGACTCAAGCTAGAAGATGAATGGGAAGGAGTTGACATAGAGCAAGTACTCCAAGAAGGCCCCTCCCCACAAGGTGATAGCTTGTGTGCTATTGAAGCCTACACACTAGCAAATCAAGACATGGAAGCACTCAAGGATGAAGAAAAGAGTGAATCAACGATGAGCGATCTTGACGACATGTGGTACACGGGAGATAAAGAAAGTAACATACAAGACTTTGAAGATGAAGATTGGGATGACAATGAAGACTTCAAAGAGGAGACAAATGCAAATGTAGTTGATGGATTACACGTTCCACATGATGAGGTGGAGGGGGTGCAAAAAAGTAACAAAGAGACACCTTCACTCGTTGAGATTGATTCACCTTCAACACCGTTAGATGAACCAAATATCACTCTTGTTGAAAAAGCTCTAAGGCCAAGGTACGCGCTGAAATCTCAGGATCTTATTGGTATTGATGTTGATAAATTCAAATACTCATGCTCAACCAATAGTATGAATGATAGTTTAAATTCTATGCCTTGTTCCAATAATGATCATGTTGATAGGCTAGATTTTCTTGAGAACGAAAAAGAGGAAACATTTATGTTTGATCCAATTAATCTCACACCTAAAGAACCTTTGCCTAATGATGAGATAAGTGTGACGCCCCAGGTTTTCAGTTGGGTTTATTAAACCTAATGATCCGGTCGACCGAGTTGACTTTGGTCAAACGATGGTCAACCTGGGCCATCACCTCGAAAACATCATCGACAAACTCTAATGACACCCTTTGGTCAACCATAGTCAACCCTTGGTCAAAACCCTACTCAAAACCCCTTGAACCCTTTTTGACCCACCAGTGTTAGCCGGTACTTTTGCCGCGTTCTCCAAATTTCACCTAAACACTTCAAATTCTCCCAATACAAAAGTTGTGTGTTTTGTCGAGGGACACAACTTTCATGTTGATTGGCATTGGAGATTTGGAGTGGAAGAGGGTGAATAAATGCAAGTCAATGCCCAGAGTCACTATTCATCGACGCCCAAAAATCAGTGATCTTGGCATGCAAATTGTGCAAACCGGTGGAGAAAAAGACCCTATGCCCTTTGCAAAAGTTGTAGAGGAATGTGAGATCTACAACTTTCCTATTATCCACTTGGTCCACTTCTGTTGAAGAATTTTGAGTAAAGAGCATTCAAACAGGGCCAAACCAATTTTCAAACGAAGCTGACCGCGCCCACGCGCGCGACGTCACACGCGACGCCGACGTCGTGCACCGACCCGCGCCGCGATCGGCCCGGGCCCGCACACCGAGGCATGCTAGCGTCCGTCGGTCCATGCGCCGCTCCGGGAGCCGCCATGCCACCGCCCTACTATCCCGGTCGCACGCACGGCGGGTCACCGCCGCGCCGCCCAACTAGTGGCCGTGCCGCCGTACCCCGCCCCGCGTGCCGCGCGCCGCTGCACGTCGCCGCCCTGGCCCATGTCGCGCCTTGTACTGCCCTTCTTCGCCTTGGTGTGCAAGGAACACCCAATTGCCTCGAAGCTCGACTATAAAAGCACATCACCGTCCTTCGCGCGAGGGAACACAACACCACTGAGCCGCCATTGCTGCTCATCAGTGCTCACGGTGAACTCCACCTCCTGCCGCTTTTCACCGCAGACACGTGCTGCTCCCGCCTCCCTCCTGCACCGGCAAAGCTCCCCCGCCCGCTTGTTAGCCACGCCGAGGTGCAGGCTCGCCGGAGCAGAGCTCCCAGCGGCGGCCGCCGCCGTCCTCCGCCACACCCAACCGCTGATTGCCTCTCTGCAGTGAGTAAGCACCCAAGTCGGTTCCCCGCAACTACTAGACCCTCCCCAGCTACTTCCCCGGCCAAGGCCGCCGGCGAGGTCGCCGGAATCCGGCCGGCCGCGCCACCCCCTTGCCCCTGGACTACATTGCTCACTTTGATTTCTTTCCAGGGGTGTAATCATGAACCAGGGGCATAACTGTGAACACTCAACACTTTCCAAGGGTCTGATTGCAAAATGGATCTTCCCCCTTTTGTGTGCCTTGACTGGATCTTATAAAATCCATATAAAACCGTAGAAAAATCCAAAAATGGCAAACTCAATTCTGTGGTGCTCTGTAAATATGTATATACTTTTGAGCTATAGTTTTTGCTTGAAAAATTGAAAAGTAAAATACCTAGATCTGTGATTCTGCAAAATCCAACCATGATCCTAAGTTGGATTTTGGATATGTTGTGAGCAATAGCATGTGTAGGTCCTGTGCCAAAACTTGCACAAAGTTACTGAAGAAATCGTTTTATATGATTTACCTTGTATTATTGTCAAATCTACCTAGATGATTTTTGTAGCTTAAAATATAACTATTTTTGAGCCCTACTTCTGGATGTCATCTTGTAATGTTGAAATGCACCTCTGGTAAATTTATCATGATTTTATCTCTGTTATAAATATTATTTCCTGATTTATGGTTGTTTTTAATCATAAATGTGTAGATCAAGATCTATAAAGGCTATATATGTGTTTGTTGGTTTCCTAGACTTGTTTTAGACTAGGGCATGTGCAGGAGAAGGCTTGGGTCCAGAAGTGTTATATTTATTCTTATATGCATTTATCTTGTTTATGGTGAATAGAAATGCTATAATTGATATATTTATTTTTATGGCTTAAGCAAGTGTGCATGTGTGATCAGTGGTTGGTTTTAGACTCAATGAGACCAGGGAGCACCACTCTTGGTGTTTTATGATTTATTTTGTGCATTAATGTGAAAGGACCTTAGTAGGTTTAATATTGAAATTGATTGGATAATCACTAATCTCACCTAAGGATTATGTGTTGGTGTGGTAAACTTGCTAATTAGTTTATAACCAACCCCTTGCTGTTTAGTGAGAGCTAAATTAAATTATTTGGTTATATATGTACACAGTCACTATTAAAAAGTCTAGATAATAAAGCATCGCATATTGTTCCTTTATAGGAAGAGTATGATGAATGTATTATTATCTAGGTGAATGTGGTCAACCATGCACCCCATGGTTGTCAGGTGTTGCTTGTGATTAATTAAATCAATTGGTCGATTAAGTCTTGCATTTGCATCCTCCGTGTAGATGTCCCCGACGGTAGTTACACGCTTGTGCCAGCTGACGAGTACGAGGGAGCTGGAGGAGACGTGCACTACGTCACTGTAGAGCAAGACCCGGGCCAAAGTCCGGAAGTTTGTCTAACTGCTTGTGCCAACGAAGTCAAGCCCCAGTTTTATCATTAACCCATGTTTTATTTAAATTTATGCAACTATCTTTGTTATTCTATGTGCATTTACGTTCAGGAATTGAATGAAATCCTAGTTGCATGATCCCTAGGTGCCTATGTTCTTTTACTAGTATGCTAGGCCGTTAGATGCTATGCTCTAAGGACCCGGTAAAAGTCGAGTGATTTTTGTCACTCGCGAGAATAGGATTTCCTATTGGAATCACCTCTTTTATAAATGGATTGCTCATGTGGTAAGAGCATGGGATTTGGGCTCCGGTCCAGTGGCTTCGTGGCTAACCTTTTGAACGTACTAAGCACTTGTCGGGAATGGGACCGGTAAGCCTAGTACCTTAATGAGACGGCACGGGATTTTACTACTACTACTCTCGATTTGTCTCCTGCCCGACTTGCAACCGGGAGGATGGTACATGTGTGAGGCTGGGTGTACTAGGTGGAGCATGCCAGATAGCCTTGTACCCGGGACTATAGGCTACTATCCCAACCCGAGGATTTTTTGAGAACTGTTTGGTCGGTGTCGGCTCTATAGGGGCACCGCTCCGTGTGTTTAGGTTTACCTTGCAAGGGTTTATTAATCAATCGATTGTCGGCCTCTCACCGTTATCCGAGACTGCTTAATCAACTGGCCATGATATCCCTTAATGATGGAACTATGTGAAATCTTCTGCGTGAATTAATTGTATTGTACAATTCTTGATTGTATTAGTTGCTCGTTATAGTAATGGTAAACTCACTAGAATCTGAGCTAAAATATTGAAAGTAAGGATCCATGATCCTAGTTGCTCTTTGGCAAAACAAACCCACCATCCAAAAGCCTACATGTCTAGAGGTAACTTTTGTCGGGTAAGTCTTGCTGAGTATTAGTATACTCAGCCTTGCTATAATTGTTGTTTTCAGGTGTAGTTGTTTGGCCTGGTGAGATTCCACCCGGCTGAGAGCTGCAATGGGTGGATGACGAAGCTGAGTAATGGCATCACGGATGGCCTCCAGTGATGTCATATCGTATTGCTATTAGTACTTCTACTGTTTTAATAAAACTCTGAACCTTTTACTTTCATGTCAAAGAACCATGTTTGTAATAATGGACCCTACGGGGATTTGATATTAATTTGTAAGGCACTTTGGACGCTCCTTCGTGGGAGTTTTAATGCATAAGCTCGATCCTCTCTGTGATCTCAAGTGATTTACCGGGTGTAAACCCGGCAACACTCAACGGGATGGTTCTTTATTATCGCTTAATGACCAAATGGAGTGGTTTAGGCGGTAGTACGAAGTTATCTCGGATGGGGTTGTCACAGCTGGTATCAGAGCATCCGTATGCATCGGAGTGATTATATTAATACTAATCACATGATTTACAATAAAACTTGCCAAGATTGATTGGATTTTGAAAATCTGTTGGATCGTTAAGTAATAATTTAGATCGGGAGGCCCTAGAGGGAATTTTGGGTTTTTTAAGGTGGCATAAGAATCTATGGTTTATTTTGCTAACTTCCAGCACTTTAAATTATGTCAGACTTACTTTCTTGCACAACCAAACTAGATGAGCCACATGTTTTATACGTGTGCTGTTCCGCATCACGGGAATTGCGAGGGTTGATGGAGTGATCCCTTCCACGGATCCCATCTTCGCGTCTGGTTATGAGTTTTGGTGTCGCCACGTTTATCATACATGTGCATTTCGCATGTCGATCATGCGTGGCAAGGATACACTCCATTCAAACGGAGGGTGTCCGAGGTTGGACGTTGTTCATGCAGCGGCTTGACGCATGGATACCGTTTCTATAGGTGAACGATAATGTATGTGGACTCTTCCATGACGTGCTGGCACGGGAGGTTCGTTTTCTGCAGGTACACTAACAACGTTTCATAAGTCATTAAGTGCGAATCGAGTAGCTCCGACTAGCTATTATAAGGAGAGCCGAGTATAAGCTTGCCACCGGCACTAACTACGTCTTTTTGGATCCATGTGTGTGAGGTCGTTTAAGACGTGTGCATTCATGATTAAAATCTTGTTGAACATAAAAATAGTAATTGCTTGTTTGAGTAATTTTCCTAGGGTGATTGCTTGATCTTAGATAAGGTTTTCCTCTCTTTTGAACCTTGGCAGATTCCTGGCAGATTCTGTTGCTGCCATTTCTCAATTTTTGTAGCCAAATATGTATGGAATCTGACTAGACATCTTTTAGGAAAGTTGTTGCTTATCAAGTTCAGAATCTACTGTGAATTGCTCATGATTTTAGAAATTTTCTACAGAGAGTTATGCTCAGTTTAGTAAGCCTCTGTCCTGCTGTTTTTCTGGGAGACCTTCCTCGGAAAATGGAATTTTTCGAGCATCTCCCAATCCAATCTAGGTCCACTGTTGAATACCAAAAGGGTGCATAATCATATCACTAAGTTGCTACCAAAATTTGGTAATTTTTGGGGTCACAGGTTCTGAGTTATGAATTTTTGATTCACAACCCCGAACATTACGCCATCATTTTATGCATACTCGTTTCGAGTTCCGGCATATTCTTGCACCTTGTGCGAATGGCTGCCCCAAATGTTATTCATTTGAGGATCAAACGATTCCTTTCATTCACCGAAACCTTGTGGAAAGTTGAAACCTTTAGAAGTGGTCTGTGTATGCAACATTCCTTTATAGTCGTGAGAACTTATCTTGTGCACGTGTTCGCATCTGGTTCTGACATTTGTCACTTATTCCAGATGTCTGCCTCCGGATCCGTGACAGTTGATGCGCAGGTGTGGACTCACTTGAACTACCTCGAGGTGGGTGGTTTTCCTGCACTTTTGTGGGACACCCTAAAGGACTTTGGGTACCCCACGTATCCAGAGTACTCGGCACGTGAGCTCATGAGCACAGGCCAACTGCTTCGTTGGGAAGTGAAGGTGAAGATCCCCGGGTGCCCGACACATCCTACTTGGGAAGAGTGGGAGGTGAAGGCACAAGGGTTGAACTTGGCTGACACCGTGCAAAAGGCTGCTTTGGAAGCACTCACAACTTTTTGTGAGAAGCATGCTGAGTTGGTAGCCAGTACTACAGCCAAGGTGTTTCCTTTACCTAAGCAACATTCCGGACATGGGATTGAGTGCGAAGCTTTTCTTTCCGCTCAGAGCAATCACCACAGTCCTGAACTTGACACCTCAGTCCGTTTCTCCAAAGCTATGTTTGACACTTATCAAGTGATGGTTGGAGAAAGCATGTTCTATAGACACCAAGTTTATAGACAACAAGTTAATAGTGCAGAAGCTATCACCCGAGAGTTGAAGGAAGCTCGAGCAACGATAGCCCGTCTTAAGAAGAGAAGACGCAAGGATAGAACAATAATACAAGAATTGAGTGAAGTCATTCATGAGCAGAAATTCTTGTTGCAGCATAATGATCAATATATGCTTGACTTAGAGAATCAACTAGAATCTGTAGCAGCTCCACCTCCTGAGCCCGAAGAGTAGGGGTGGGCATTCGGTTTAAACTGACATTTCGGTTCGGTGTATTTGGTTTGTTGAAAGTTCGGTTTTCAGAAATCAGGAACCGATCGGTGTAGGGAAAAATTGAAAACCGACCAATTCGGTGTCGGTTAATTCGGTTCAGTTTTCAGTGGAAACCGAACTCACCGAAGTTCATTGGTGGCGCAAGTAGCCTGCAAGCAGTTCACCAAATTCATAAGATTACATCGAACAAAAATCAGAACCTAACAAATCCAAGATTCCCTACATCAAAAGCAACCAGGAACTCACGATTCACAAGCCACGATTCCCAATAAAAGCAACCACAAGTCACCATTCACACCAAAAACTTACGAAAATAAGCATGGGAATTTCCATGGCCATCCACCGACGGACCCCAAACGGTCAAGCCTCCGCAACGCAATCACTGCTGTACTTCTCCACTCACACGCGGACAGGGGCACGCGGGCTCGCCCCGCCGCCGGCCGCCCGACGTGCGCGCCGCCGCCGCCGCCGCAGACTCGCAGGTCGCAGCGGATGGGGATTGCCAGATTAGGGACTAGGAGAGGTAGCTAGGGTTAGGACTTTAGAGGTGTTGGGCCTGTGGCTGGAGTACGTGACTGGTGGGCTGTGTCGACATGGGCCAAATTGCAGAAGTATAGGTCGAGACCGAGATTGATACTGAGAACGAGGTGTGCCGCTGCAAGTTCGGTGTGTACGGTTTGTTTGGTGTTCTCGTGGTGGAAACCGAAGCCGACGTAGTATATCGGTGTTGCGAGAATGGAAACCGAAGCCGAAACCGAAAAACGAAAAAACCGACATTTCGGTTCGGTTCGGCTCGGTTCGGGATTTTTTTCGGTTTCGGTTTAAAAGTGCCCACCCCTACCGAAGAGGAAGAAGATCCCGAGGAGATCCAAGGAGAATCTGGAGTGGAGACTGGACCTGCTTCACCTTAAGTGAACCTAGGCTAGAGTGTTATCTAGTTGATGTTGGTTACGCTTTCAATAAAATAATGTGTTGTAGGAGAGTCGTTGCAGAATGGATCTTGTAATGACGTTGGTTGTGATCAACTTTGGACCATGTGTTGAATATCAAGATTTGTGAAATGTCGTGGAGATCATGCTCACCGATTTTATCATGTTTGCATACACATACCGAGAGTTATGGTAAATTTTGTGCATCTCGGCCTTCTGTGAAAACAGCTAGGTAGAACCTCAGTGACGGAACTTTTCAGGCATGATAATGTTGGAAATTGATTCGGAGTTGAATACCAACATTGGAGCGTATCAAATCCTACATCCACTAGTACAGTACTCAACATCAAATGACCAAACGGTTTGGTCATGGTACATGCAAATTTGGTCACGGAACACTTTTTTATGACCAACTTATGACCAAATTGAATTGGTCACAGAAGCTCCGTCACATTTGGTCTACCATGACTAATCGGTCATTTTGGTCATAGAAGTGGAACTTTTCCATGACCAACACGTTTTTCGTCATAGAAGTGTATTTCTTCTATGACCAAGCCAAATGGTCACGAAATTGGTCACGAAAGGGGATGCCACGTGGCACGGCCCATGCTGGCTGCTGACGTGGCAAGGCGCGTGCTGACATGGATATGATGACGTGGCTCTTTGACACAGCGCCACGTGTCGCGTTGCGGTTTGTCCACGTGTCGAGCTCGGAATGGTCCACGTGTCGCACTCAGGTTTGTCCACGTGTCACGCTTTGAATGGTCCATGTGTCGCACTCAGGTTTGTCCATGTGTCGCACTCTGGTTTGTCCACTTGTCGCGCTCTGGTTGCTCCGCGTTTCGCTCTTTGGTTGGTCCACATGGCCGGTTCCCGTGCTGCCACGTGTCAGCCTGCAGTGGCGCCACGCGGCTGCCTCTTGTTGTGCCACGTGGCTGCTTCCTGTTGCACCACGTGTCTGCCTCTTGTTGCGCCACGCGGCGGCTTCTGCTGGCACCACGCGGCTGCTTCTGCAGGCGCCACGTGGCCGCTTCTGCGGGTGCCACCTTTTCATTTTTGGTTGGGCCACGCGTTTGATTCAGGTTGCGACACATGGTGGCTTCTAAATGCACCACGTGTCTCTTTCCAGTTTCACTGTCAATAGACATACAATTCACAGAAGACAGGAATTTCTGCATATAAAACATATTCATATGACACAAGGCATATAACAGACGACACAAACATGTTTTGGACTCGCAAGACAACCACGTTCATAGACGACACAACCATGTTCACAGAGACACAACCATGTTCACAGACGACACAATCATGTTCACAAAAGACACATACGACTAAGCAGAACACAAGACAAGTTCAGATCTGACAGCAGCACAAGTCTTCAAGTTCCAGCAAAACAAAACTTCTAGGAAGTGCTCAAACTCAACTCAATCTTAAGGACCAGCTACACTGTTAAGATTGAAACCAGCTACACCGTTCAACCTCAAAACAGTCCGAAGTAGGGTGCTGTTCTCCTCCATCATCCTCTTGTATTCTTGCATCTCCCTTTGGGTCCTCTCAAGTGCTTCCTCTGTCTCCTTAGACTTTTGCTTCAGCAAATCCACTTCAGCTTGGAGGGCAGCGGCACCTTGTCTTTCATTTGCAAGTTGCTCCTGCAGCACCCTTTCTTTCGATGTTGGTTGTTTTGTCGGGCTTATGGGCTGCATGCCAATATTCTTCAAGAAGATGTTTCTGCTAGTCTTGGGAAGCACCGCAGAGACAACCTCTGCACTTGAGACTAGTGCACTGCCTTCAGCAAGAGGCTGATCCTTCAAAGACTCCATGGCAGCCTACCATCATCAAAGTGTAATGCAACAATTAGCTCAAAGGAAATAGCATTTCTGATTCAAACTAACAGCACTTATTCATATAAGGAAAGGAAACCATTTCATGATTCAATGTAACAAATATACCACAAAGCTCAAAGGCAATAAACTGGGATGATCCGAAATGTCCAGGAAAAGATTTCAAACAAGTTGTTGATGCTATTTTTTATTATAAGAAATCACCAAGTAACAATAACAATCACATCAAAGCAGCACAACCCCATCTTCAAGATGAACCAAATATTGTCCCCATAGTGACTCCCATGGAACACGGAATGCTAAGAACTATAAAGCACAGTTGTAGGCTATATATCATCAGCATTGGACAATCATGGTAACCTTTGACAAATTTGTGCACCAACCCAAATGGTCCATTCAGAACAAAAAGGATATCATATTCAAACACAAACCAAATCCAAGCATATCAACCACCAGATTGCAAAATCTCAATATATCTAGGATACAAGCTACAAATTGCAGCTGGTATAATTAAAGGAAGCTGAGATTGCCAGATTGCAAAATAATTCACCTGGCCAGTGTCAACCACCAGAGAAGATTGCAAAATAATTGCAGCTGGCTAGTTTCAACCCAATGCTAGCTTCTACAAACAATATGCTCACATATATCTAGAGCACAATCAATTCTGTGTATTGATCCGATGTTTAATCATACAACCATAACTCACAAAACAATAGTAAGACAGTATGATAAAGTACCTCCAAACTGTATCAAATCAATCCATAAAAAAATTTTAGAATATCAATGGTACAGGAACTACACATCATACAACCATAGAATATCAAATCATGCAATTATGCCCATCATAGAATATCAAATCAGCTAAAATCCACCAAAACTGCACATCACTATAATATCCAGTGTACAGGAACTATTATGCCCAAATACACAGATTTCAAATAGGTTTCAAACAGATTTCCTGATGCAATTTTTCAGGCATCAAATTTGCCTCTGCCGATTTTTAGGCAACCGTGCAAGCTCCAATGCAAACAAATCAATATGAGATTCAGTTAATTTCAGAGATGCTGGGAAATTAGACTTACTATTGCTTCTTTTGCAATGTCACTAACACCTTTCTTGCGACTGGTGTGGCATTCTTTGAAGATCTCCACCACATCAAGATCCTCCTCGGTATCATATCTTTGTTCTCCAGCAGCGTCTTCTTCGAGCTGTCCAGCAATACCATCTTCTCCATCACCATTTCCTTCATTGGCACGTGCTGCAGCCTTTTTCTTTTGTTTCTGTTAGGCAAACAATGCACAAAGCAGTGAAAACAGTACCAAAGATGGAAGGAGTAAAAAAAGTTACATAACTGAATAGTGCCTGTTACATAATCATGTAGGTGTGCAATATAGCAGCGAGCACCTGTCGCCTGGTGAAACTTGACGTTGGCACGGTTTAGCTTGTTTGATTCAGCTGTTCGCTGCAACAAGTGACAAAGTTCAGCATTAAACACAACAAGCAGACTTGAGATGCTACCCTATTGTTTTCTTTAATAGGCATACCATGGTTTTCGGATCTAACCACTTTTGAACCAGCTGATTCCATTGTGCATCAGTCATGAATGGTACAGGAGAAGTGGTTCTGATTTGGTCAACAAGAATGCTAGTGAAGTACTTTTTCTTCAACTTGTAGCGCATCTGCTTTACCTCAGATTGCATAACACTCAAGCAAGCAGCCTCAGTTGGCTTGTCCTTAATGTCAAAGCTCAGCCTTCCCTGAAAATTATTGATTGAGATCATTCATTAGTTGGAGAAGATTGTCTCACAGTTTAATATAACACAAAACACGTACACAGTATAGAGAAACTTACACTTAACTTTCCATGAAAGTTCTCAAAAATTGGTTTGTTACTATATTTTTTGTATTCTTTCCAATGGGGTAGGATAGGAACATGATCCCTAACAACGATCCCAGCCTCAGAAGCGAATTTGGCAGCTTGGAATGGTTCATGTGGCCTGTTGTAACCCTCAGCGACTGTTATGGGCAACCTCTTTTGCATAGAGCGCACTGTTAACACCAAAATTTGGTAAGTAGTCTGACTTGTGGGTCCGGCTCGATAAGGAGTCCGTCCGGTGGAAGGAAGGTTTTTCTCGGATGTATTCGGCAGAAAAATCTGCGGTCGGCTATCTGTTTCCGTTCGGCAAGGGAACAGTTGAAGCTGATTTTGCGGGATTGGACGGTAACATGGCTCAAGCAGGAAGGACGAATGGATGGATAGGCGATCAAGCTTAGAGATAAGTTAGGCAACGAATCCATTCGAGATTGTACTTGGCAGGGTATAAATATGAGCCCTGAATGTATGTAATGGACACAATCATTCTTCAATACAAAACCGGCCTTACGCCAAACCCTAGAGTCCATTTGTCGTGTCGTCGAGTTCTTCAAGAGGGATCATCGATCCGTCGACCTCTGTGAGTACCGGCAACCTTGTATCATGTCTAGTATCATGCGGTGGATTTAGATCTGATGCAAGTAGTCTTGTTACCATGCTTCGTGTCATGCGGTAGATTCAAGCTTGGTTCAAGAGGGTTTCTTGTTAGGTCATGAGCCATGCGGTAGGCTAAGATCTTGCTTGAAGCTAGTTATCGGCTCTATTGGATTTTGGCAAGATCCAATAGATTCATTAAGTTACCCCGTGTTGCTTTGAGTCTTTTACCTCATGTTTAGATTCATGTAACACCTTTTGCCCAATCTAGATGGGTTTGGATCGGCTCTATCTCTTTTGTGATCCTTGTACGAGTCTGGTTCGTGCCTTGGGGTTAACTTTAACACGTGGATCACGTGTCTTCCGATAGCCGAAACCGAATCGATCTAGGTTGTTACGTGTTGCGGGTTCAAGCTTGCCACGTTGGTATAAATCTTGAAAGAACTGAGTATCATGCGGTAGATGCAGGTTTTTGGGTTGCTTTGGAGCTAGTCATCCGGTGGATTAGATTTCGAATCAATCTGATAGATTTATTCGCTTGGTAATGTTCGTTCCTTCTTCATGGACCCCGAATCGGCTGTTCAGCTGTATTCGGTTATGTTTCTTCACGAGTAGAACACGTGCGTAATTCATGCTTTAAATAACGTATGATTTTAGCTTTCCATATTTATATTGTATCATGCGGTGGATAGATCTATTTGTGGAAAGTGGTACGGTTTTCATGCAAATTGTATCATGCGGTGGATAGATTTGTTTGGCATCGTACCCGACGGGTTTTTAAAGTACCTAGACATGCGGTAGACTAGTGCTTTGGATCTATGCATGCTTGTTTATTACATGTTTATGCTTGTGCTTTACTTTATTCATTTATTCAATGTTAAATATCATGGGGATCGGTCATGGCTTCGTGCATGTACATCTTTACTCAAACAAAGACCGATCGCTGTCACGCTTACGTCATCCATTCGGCTATGTTATTTTTCCTGTTGCGAGTTCCCGAATGGCTTTCAGTTTATTGGCAGATAGCTTTCTATAGCTATGTGTCATCCCATCTGGCTTTGTAGCCGTAAATATGGAACTGTCTGGTACCACCGGGCAAGTTCCAAGCTTTAGTATCTAACTGCTTTGTCTTTTGTTAATTTTCAGGAAAAATTGACTGGCACGTCTTGTGATTCTTCGCGCGTGTGAAGCCAGCTTGTTCGGCTTGCTGTGTGTTTGGCGCTAGGTGCACATTTTGCGTCAACACACTTTTTGGCACGCCCAGTGGGACCACAGCCGAAAAGATCAAGATGCCTGATATTGGGGACATCATGGACGTCAACATTGAAGACCTCTCCCCTGAACAGCGGCAGCAGCTCCAAGACGCCGTGGATCAATTCCAGCAGAAGTGCATGCTGTCCTTCAAGAAAAACAGGAGTGGTGTCCCGTACCTGAAAAACGAGATGCCCAGGGTATTGTTGCCGGGGGAGAGTGACGCCACGACCCAGCAGGAGAAGGAGGAATGCATACAGGCGTTCCGGGATGCCGCGGACCACATCTTGAGCAGGCACCACAAAGCTTTCCTTGGAGCGTTCAAACAGATGATGGTGGCTGTCTTCGGTCCAGGCATGGAGCAGGCGTTCAACAAGGCACCCATCCAAGGGGGCACCGTGGAATTGGGCGAGTCAAGCTCTCAACCACCATTACGGAGTCAGCCAATCCAGCCTCCTCCTCAGAGCGGTGGAAGTCAAGCTTTCCAGCCTCCTCCGCAAGGCGCTGGGGGTCAGCCAGTGCAGCCCCCACTACAGGCCTCAGGAGGGCAACCAATCCAGCCACCACCGCAAAGCAGCACGGGTCAACCTGTGCAACAGCCGAACCCGTACCAGCCCACATACGGGGAGATAGCGTTCGGCTCGCCTGGGGCCCCGCTCGCTTCCGGCCACAGGATTGCTCCGGCGAGCAACTGGCTACAAAGGAATCTCTACGGCGGAGGCTACCACGAAGTGGGGAACTACGGTGCCATAGATGCTTTCCCACATCTAGGTTACGCCCCAGCTGCAGGCACACAGGAAGACGACGCCCTGGCACGGAAGATGGCCGAGTTGATGCAGAATCAGTTCGGCCTCAAACCAAAAATGCAGGGACCTGCCTACAAGCCGTCGTTCCCAGAATGGTACTTCAACGTGCTCCTTCCGCCAAGGGTGAAGCCTCCGACAGAATTCACGAAATTTTCCGGGCAGGATGACACAAGCACGGTGGAGCACATCGCTCGCTACCTGATGCAGCTCGGAGAATGCTCAGCTGAAGAAGCGTTCAGGGTCAGATACTTCCCCGCGTCATTGACGGGCCCGGCATTCCAGTGGTTCTCGTCCTTGCCACCTGAGTCAGTTAGCAGATGGAAGGACCTGGAACGAAAATTCCACACCCATTATTTCAGCGGTAGTTCAGAGAAGATGCTGATCGACCTTGCCACCTTGAAGCAGAGACACAGCAAAACGCCATTGGAATTTCTCAGGAGATTCAGGGAGGTTAAAGGCATGTGCTTTTCGCTCAACTTGCCAGATGACCAGTTGGCTGACATGGCCGTCGCCGGGATGCTGTCGGCCGTGTGTGAGAAGCTGTTTGGCATGGAGTTTGAAAACCTGGGCCAGCTGTCTCAAAAGCTGTCATTGATGAGCAACCAAGCGTATGGCTTCAAGAAAGATGCCAGGTTTGGCAAGCAGCATGACGTGGCGGACATATACAACCAGTTCTTGGACAAGGCCGACCTGATAGAAGATTCTGATGATGAACTGGACGTGGCCGCGGCCGAAATTATGTGGGGAAAAGAGCCATTAACGATGAATCAGCGCTGGGTCAAACAGACCAAGGGCACCTACGATTTCGACATCACGAAGGCTGACAAGCTGTTTGAGCTCCTAGTGAAGGAAGGCCGAATCAGGTTGCCTGAAGGGCATTCCATGCTTCGGCCCGATGGGGTGAAGGGGAAGCGTTACTGCGGCTTCCACGACAGGAACTCACACTCCACCAACGACTGCAGGGTCTTTAGGATGAGGATCAGAAAGCCATCCAGGAAGGGCACCTCAAATTTGACAACAAGATGAAGCTGGATGGCCACCCCTTCCCTCGGAACATGGTGGGCTTCTCTGTCAACATGGTGACGGCTGAGGAGAAGGGAAAGGTCAAAGTCTTGACCTCAGCCAGGGCTTGGCAGGATGGAACAGTGGACCCGGAGCGTCAAATAACTTTGGAGCAGGTGCATGGTGAAGCCCCCCGCATTCTCAAGAGCCACATCGAAATCGGGGAACCATCCAAAGCCAAGCCCAGGGTGACCACACGTATCCTCCTCAACAAGTGGCAGCGCCAGATGGTAGAAGAGCGCTACCAGAAGCGAAGATACGAGGAGGAGAAGCGCAGAGCTGAAGAAGAGGCACACAGAAGAGACCTGGAGCAATACACGCGCGAGCAGGAGCGCGCGCACTGGGAATGTGCGTTCTTCAGGCACTGTTGGAACGAGGGTTTGAAGCTGCCCACGGCCGAGGAACCGCACGAGTGCGGTGACGGATATGTTGAGTACGGGCGAGGAGAGCGCAATCGCCGATCCGTCCATGAGAGAATTGGAAGGATCCATCCTAACGGGGATCGGCGCCAAAAAATTGAAATCATTGATCATCCCAGGAAAAGGCAAGCCGATTTAAGGTGGGCTGATCAAGAAGATGACGAGGACGAGTACATCTGGCAGAAGGGGCAATGGTGCCCGCCTGGCCTAAGGAAGAGTCAGAAGAGACGGGTTCAACGCTTGAGGAACCGTGAATTAAGGCAGGCTGGGATCCAAACAAGGCAGGTGTGGCGTCCAAAGGATCAACCTGAAGGATCAAAGCGTTCGGCTCCAACATGCATGGTATATTTTCTGCCGAACGAGTTTATGGCTCCTGCTAATCAGGTTGTGCAGGAAGAGGCGTCCCTAGATGATGAGCAGATCGAGGGGATGATGGCGCAGCTAGTGCTAGCCAAGCAGGCCATCTTCGACAAACCGGCCAAAAATCGACACATGAGGCCGCTGTACTTGAGGGGATATGTCAATGGCAAGCCATTGACCAAGATGTTTGTCGACGGCGGAGCGGCAGTCAACGTAATGCCGTACACCACCTTCAGTAAACTTGGCATGGGCCCTAGCGATCTGACGCCTACAAGCATAATACTGAATGATTTCGCTGGGAATCCTTCAGATACCAAGGGATGCGCTCACGTGGATCTGATGATCGGGTCCAAGACGCTGCTCACGACCTTCTTTGTTATCGAAGGTAAAGGAGTGAGGACCATGTGTGGTTCGAGGACCGGTGGATGGTCGCTTCCTTGTGTGATGAGTGATTGACAACGTTGTGTGGACTGATTCTTGGCTAAGTATTGCAGGTGCAGGTTGCGGCTTGACTCGTGTTGGTGCAGGTGAAGAACAAGCGCGAAAGGTCGTCGCGGTGAGGCCTCCGGGGTGTGGAGAAGACAAGTAGGTCGTGTTCGAGGGACCCGGTGGCCGGCGGGGTCAAGTGCGGGCCGCATGGTGGCATGAACGAGCAAGATGAAGTCGTGGACGGTTTCTTGGTTGAGCCTCAAAACCAAGGTCGAGCCGGGACTACGTGGGAGCCAAGTCATGAGTGGAGATTGGCGGAGGCTACACCGAGTTCGCGGGGTTTCCGGTGGTTCACCAGAAAACCACTGGGTTCCTTGGTTGATCCACAAAGCCAAGACCGGAGAACCGAAGACGGAGCTGCAGCAGCGCCAGACCGGTCTGACCGGTGGGTCTGACCGGTGAGGAGCACCGGTCTGACCGGTGTGCGACGACGCAGTCCGGAATCTTCGAAGCGGAGGACACGCGTCGGGATCGCATGGCTTGCGTCGAGGCTACGCAGGGTGCGGTCGCCGGGCATTCGTCCGATGGTGAAGACATCAAGAATTCCAAATCCGCCCTTGAGGGGCTTGTATCCCTAGTTGTTAGAGAAGGGCATTTTAGACATTCGGTTGCCTCCATATAACCCAAGAGGTGAGAGAATGGCAGCCAACTCTTGGAACCCTAGCTCATTAGTTTTCCTATTTTCCACCTATTTTCCTTAGGTTTTCTCTAGGACTAGCAAGAGAGCTTCACAGAGAGATCTTGTAGAGAGGGATGGATGATCGGGCGGCTTGCTAGGCCTTGTACGAACCTTTGTTTCATGTATAGATGATTCGACGTGGTTCCTCAAGGTTTGGATGTGTTTTCCCCGGTTGTTCTTGGTGGTGATTTTCGGAGCCCTCTCTCGGTGATTTCCTTGGGTTGTTTTCGGGGCTTTTCTCTTGGGGTTTTGATGGGGGAAATTTGTGGGAACCCTTCGTGGTTCTTTGGGCTGTGATTCCCCTCCCAAATCCGTGAGTAAAAGTGCTCGATTTTGGGGTTTCTTGAGTTCTTGGGTTGGAAGTGCTTCCGGCGGGATTTCTTCGATTCCTCCTTTTTGGACGAGTTTTGGTGGGATTAAACTTGGCTATGAACTCCTCATGAGGTGTTCATGATATCCCCAAAGTCTTGTTCAAGTCCGTGGAGCGATTCGGGAGATCGAGATTTGGATTTGGGGGAGTTGACCCGCGGGTCTTTGTTCATCCCGAGTCGCCGGGCTACACCGGTCTGACCGGTGCTCTTGACCGGTCTGACCGGTGCAAGCCCTTGTGGGATTTTGCTCGGGTGAACGTCCTGGTGAGTTCGGGTTGTTGTCCCGTGTTGCTTCTTGTTTCGAGTTTGGGTCCGTTTGGTGGTCGGTTGGCCTGTTTGGTGCCTTGGGGTCTTTCAGGCTGCCATCGGTCTGACCGGTGTGTCTCACCGGTTTGACCGGTGTAGAGCCACTTAGTGGAAGTTGCTCAGTTTCACCTGCAGGGACCGGTCTGACCGGTGGTGCTCACCCGGTCGCCGGTGTGGGTCTGTAGACTCGAGGTTTGGTTTTTCCGCTGCGTTTCTCGGGTCGGAAGGTTGCGTGTTGGTTCCTAGGTCCAGTGGCACTCCAGTGGCTACGTGGGCTTGACCAACCTTGGTAGTGAGTCGGAGACGTGTGTTGGAAGCCGCGTTCGTCTTGTTGGAGTTTTCATCTCCTTCGAGAAGAATTTTTATCGGCTCCCATTCACTCCCCCCCTCTCTGGTTCGCCGTATCGGTCCTTCAAGGAGCCTACAGCCTCCTACTTGGACGGGACTGGATTCATGCCAATTGCTGCGTCCCATCCACCATGCATCAACAGCTTATCCAGTGAATGGATGATGATATTGAGGTCGTCCAAGCAGATGACTCCGTGAGTGTTGCAAACATGGAACCAGCTTTCTGGGAGTATCAAGGCATTGACTGTTTCTCAGGGAAAGACTGGGGAGAAGGTCCTGCTGAACCTGTCAGCAGCGATCAACAGCCGATTCAAGCAGTGATAAGGAAGTTGGGGCGATGGCACTGATGGCAAGTTGGGGCGAGGATTTATGTCGGCTGATAAATTAGAAGAGGTTGACATTGGAAGCGGTGATAAGCCAAGGCCGACGTTCATCAGCGCAAACTTGCAGCCAGACTTCAGGGAGGAATTAATCAAGCTGCTCAAGGAATACAAAGATTGCTTCGCCTGGGATTATTCGGAGATGCCTGGACTGGATCGTTCTATCGTTGGGCATCGGTTGCCAATCAAATCTGGTTTCAAACCATACAAGCAACCACCCCGAAAAATCTACAAGGACGAGGTATTGGCCGATGTGAAGAAAGAAGTTGAAAGATTACTTGATGCAAACTTCATTCGGCCATGTAGATATGCGGAGTGGATTTCTAACATTGTCCTTGTTTACAAAAAGAATGGAAAGATGAGGGTCTGCATAGATTTCAGGGACCTGAACAGAGCTACGCCGATGGATGGTTACCCCATGCCTATTGCCGATTTGTTGATTGACGCCACAGCTGGACACAAAGTGATTAGTTTCATGGATGGCAATGCGGGATATAACCAAATATTCATGGCAATAGAGGATATATCGAAGACGGCCTTCAGATGTCCTGGTCATATAGGCCTGTTTGAATGGATAGTCATGACATTTGGGTTAAAAAATGCCGGTGCAACTTATCAGCGAGCCATGAATTACATTTTTCACGAGTTGATCGGCAAAATTGTGGAAATTTACATTGATGATGTTGTGATCAAGTCCCTAAGTCATGACACACATTTGGAAGATGTGAAAAGGACCTTGGAGTGCACCCGAAAGCATGGTTTAAAGATGAATCCGAACAAATGCGCTTTTGGGGTATCAGCTGGAGAGTTCTTGGGATTTTTGGTCCACAAAGGGGGAATTGAAGTTGGCAAGAAGAGCATGAAGGCCATTGATGAAGTTGTCCCTCCAACTAATCTCAAGGAGTTACAATCACTGCTCGGCAAAATTAACTTCGTAAGAAGATTCATTTCAAATTTGTCACAGAAGGTTTTGCCATTCTCTCCACTGTTGAAGCTAAAGAAAGATCAGAAGTTCACTGGGGCGACGAACAACAAAAGGCTTTCGATGAGATCAAGCCATACATGAAGGAGCCACCAGTGCTGGTCCCTCCTCGGCTGGACAAGCCTTTCAAGTTGTACGTGGCGGTCGATACCCAAACCATTGGATCGGCCCTTATTCAAGAATTCGAAGGGAAGGAACGGGTAGTAGCATATCTTAGCCGAAAATTACTTGATCCTGAGACCAGGTATTCGGCTGTAGAGAAGCTGTGTCTGTGCGTATACTACTCGTGTACAAAGTTTCGGCACTAATTGTTGAATGTCGAATGCACTGTGTATTCCAAGTTTGACGTAATAAAACATATGTTATCTATGCCAATTTTGAACGGCAGGATTGGCAAATGGATTTTGGCTTTATCAGAATTCGAGTTGAAATTCGAATCGGCAAAAGCTATCAAAGGTCAGATCATTGCCGATTTTATAACTGAACATCGCGATCCGTCAATTGATTTGCTTGAAATTACTCCTTGGGCTTTATTTTTTGATGGATCATCATGTGGTAAAGGTGGGGGAGTAGGGATCTTACTGATTTCGCCTAGAGGTGAGATGTTTGAATTTGCCATCCCTATACAGCCCACTGTCACAAATAATCAGGCTGAATACGAAGCATTACTTCGAGGGCTTCAATATTTGAGAGAAGTTGGGGCCATTTCAGTTGAAGTTTATGGAGATTCAGAGTTGGTGATCAAGCAATTGAACGGCCAATACGAATGCAAAAGTGAAGCGCTGAGGAGTTACTACGAAGAATGCAGGGAAATGTTAAAGAGCTTCCCGTTGGTAACTTTACAGCATATGCCTAGGGAACATAATGAAGAAGCAAACAAGCTGGCTCAAAGCGCCTTTGGTTACAAAGAGAGTCAAGAAGCGTTTGCTGTAGATGTATGTGCACTAGGGACGGATCTTGCAGAAGATGATTGGAGAAAAGAGATCGCTGATTACTTAAAGGATCCATCCCGAAAGGTCTCTAGGAAGCTCAGGTACAAGGCCATAAAATTTGTTCTTCTGGATAACAATCTGTTCTATAAATCATTAGATGGGGTGTTGTTACGATGCCTGGGTCCAGAAGAAGCCAAGAACATGATGAGCGGAGTGCACGATGGGATATGTGGAGCACACCAATCGGCCTACCGTATGAAATGGGTTATCAGACAAGCTGGGTGCTTTTGGCCGACGATATTAGAGGATTGCTTCGAGTATTATAAGGGATGTCAAGATTGTCAGAAGTTTGGGAATATTCAAAGAGTCCCCGCGTCAGCATTGAATCCCATCATCAAGCCATGGCCATTCAGGGGCTGGGGTATAGACTTGATTGGCCAGATTAATCCACCATCTAGCAAGGGGCATAAGTTTGTGCTTTTGGCTACGGACTATTTTACTAAATGGGTTGAGGCGATCCCACTGAAGAAGGAGACGTCGGAAAACATGGTTGAATTTGTCAAGGAGCACATCATCTATCGGTTTGGAATCCCTCAGACAATCACAACTGATCAAGGGGCCCAATTCGTGTCCCTGGAGTTCAGAAAGTTTGTCGAAAGCATGGGGATCAAATTGTTTAACTCTTCTCCCTATTATGCCCAAGCTAATGGTCAAGCGGAGGCTTCTAATAAGATCATGATCAAGCTGATACAAAAGAAGATCGACCAGAAGCCAAGAAGGTGGCATTCGGTACTCAGTGAGGCACTGTGTGAAACGACCCGGATTTCCGCGAACGGAATCCCGAATCTTAGCACCTCGGTGGTAGTCCCAGGAGGGCTACCACGTGCAATCCCTGTCTCAGCGATTCCAAAATCCATACAGAAAGATAAAAACAATGAAGTAGAGTACAACATTTATTTTATTACAATAATCAGAGTACATCTCTTCGGCACATGCCGGGTACAAGTCCATCAGGACTGAATCAAACAGAAATAAAACGTCTAGCAGCGGCTTCATGAAAGCGCGGGAAACTCCATATCCGCAGGCAGCTCAAGTGTAGGAAGAGCTCTAGTCCACCCAACCGTCGTTGTCGAAGTCGTAGTCCGGCTCTGCGTCAGAGTCACCAGGGTCTACCCGATAAGCGGGTAGGTCATGTCAGCTTCCCAACAAAAAGGCAAAAGCGGTGTATATTCTACTATGCATGAGATAACCCTAATCTGGCTGTAGAAAGCTTAAGCAAAGTAGCAGTGCGACATACAAGGTAAGCAGAGTATAGCGAGGAGGTCCACACCTCGGGGAAGCTTCCGCTTCCGAGGTCCACACCTCAGGGGTCCACACCCCGCTCAAGGAATACCACACCAAAACACCGGATCTCAACCACGATCCAGAACCCAACTCTCATCTGCGATGTGGGGCCCACCGGCTCCTATCCCCACATCTCAACGGCCGAAGCCGGCTCACACACTCGGGGGGAGAGAAGAAGCACAAGAGAAGTGTAGCTAGTCGGGTGAGAGATCGAAAGGCGTCCATAACCGGTGGACACGGACTATAGCTATAGGTTTAACACTGCGAGAGGTTGTACAACCGTACCCGCCCGAATAGGACCGGAACCGGCCGTCACCGTGTCCGACCCTACCATACGGCCGAAGCCCAAGTAAGTGGATAGTACCCTTCCGCATCTCCGAGCCCGGCCCGGCCTCGCGGCGGAGCTCATACTACCCGCGAGAGGTCCCTCGAAGGCCGTGGAACCCTTCCCCCGGCCTCGCCGGGGGCAAAGTCTACTAAGGAGGGAAAGACCACTCCCGACACGATCACACCGATCCTCCTGCAGGAGGGGTGCTATCCACTACAAGTCTCACCCCGCACCCCCGCCCAATACAAGGCGGGCGGTCTGTACGAAAGTAGTCATTCGAAACAAGGTCAACTGACGATCGGTCCTTAAGGGGCCGAGAGCGAACACTCAACATCTCCATCCCACACGACACGACCCTTGGGTAAGAGGCCAGATCGCATCTTCCCTCGGCAGCCGTTCACAAGTAACCAGCGGCTCGCTCCCGCCAAAACACAGCAAGGGGTACACAACCCAGAACGCACGCTAGAATCACACCGAGATACCCACATCTCAGTTCAAACCCAGAGCACCATCCATAATCAAACAACAAAAGTATGGATAGTTGAAGTAAGGGACTAGCTAGGGGTCTGTAGCTAGTCCCGCAGGTAGCAGAACAAGGAACAGGATATATCAAAACATCAAGGCATGGCTAATAAACGGGTTATGCAATCCAACAATTCCATGCATTAAAGTAAAGCACTAGCAGCTAAATATCAACATGGGATCTATATGGTTGGGAGTGACATGACACCTTCGTTGCCGTTGAAGCGCCGCCGTCCGGAGCAGTGTACTCGGGGTCCTCCACGTCCTCCTGGTCGAAGCTCGGGTCTGCGGCACGAGATTCGACGCGAAAATATAAATACGGTGCACATCTAAGCAATAACTCCAAATAAAATCCAATTTAGAAGATCCAAAAGTTCCCAAACTATCTACAATCAACAAGGTTTCGCAAATACGGATTTATAGAAATTAGTTTTGTATTTTCTGAGCTCTCTATAATTTATTATGAATTTTTAAAGGTCAAAAACAATTTCTGGAATTTTTAAACAGAGGGGAAAAGGTTTTTCAGGAAAAAAAACATTGCTGACGTCAGCATGACGTCAGCGCCCTCGGTTTATCAGGCTGAAAGGGCCGGATTCGCGGCTGGGCTGTGGGTAGCCCAGCGGACGCATTTCGGACCGGGGTTGATTTTGGCCCAAAACGGCCTGCACTAAACAGTCCACCGGAGGAGCCGTTAGAAGTCTAGAAAACCCCCTTCTGCTTTTACCCCGTACCGGGCCGACGGCGACCGGCCAGCCGCTAGCTGGGCCTAGGGCCCAAACCCATCCGTCGGCCTGCCTTTCCCCCCTTAACCCGGCGCTGCTCGCCCGGTTGCCCAGCTGGTGTTCGATGAAAGGTCTGGCGACGCCGCGACCGTGCGGTGCGCCGCCGGCGTTCGGCTCCGGTGCCTCACGCCCCAGCTCAACATCCCCCGGCAAACACACACGGCTCGGCTGCGCACCGGGGTGTGCTTGCCGCCCGAGTTCCCGCACCCGTGCTCCCGCGCGCGGCGGGCGGCACGTCGTTCGGTGGCCGGTCACGACGCGCGCCGCCGCCGGCGTGTCACGGCGTGACGGCTCCCGTGTTTTCCCCCACCTGCACAAGCCACGGATCGAAGCCCGGTTCACAGTTCAAGCCTTGTGCTTCCACGCCTGCCCGGCCGGTGCGGTCGCCTGGTAACCAGGGTGCACCGAGCGGCGGCACGGCGGCGTCCCCGCTCCTGCACAAGAGACATGGCGCGAAGGCTAGCTGACCATCAATCCAGCACAGGGGTCACGACTCGACGGCCAATCCCACGTTCCGACCACACACGGAGACCGCGTGCTCCAGGGGGGCTCGCCCGCCGGCTTGGGGTAGCCGCGGCGCGTCGCCCCTCCTCTGCCCAACCAGTTCTCCAACACGAGTCCGCGTCGCTCTTCGCACGGCGACGGCGGCGCCCAGGGACACGATCGGCCCCAGAGCCCCATCCGTCGCGATACGGCATCACTGCGGCGCGAAGGCCGGCTTCCAGGCAGTAGGTTCACAGCGACGCGCCTCCACACATGTGCCAACACAGCAAGAATCCAAGGGGGAGAAGAGAAGTGGAAGGCCGTGGTGCTCACGGCGGGGCGACGGTGTAGACGTGGCCGGCCTGACGGAGACGGGTCGTTGATGTTCCGGCGTGAAGGCGTTCCGGCGATGTAGTTGTTCACGTCGTCGCGCTCCTCCCTTGGTTCGGCGTCGTGGTCCGTGCTCCCGATCCGGACTCCGGCTCCTCCCTCGCCCGGCCGCAACGCGGAAGCACGGGCCGCCTGCCCTTTTCCCCCAACGGCGCGGCGCGGCAGTGCGCGCCCGCCTTCTCCTTCCTCTCCGAGCACGCCGCCGAACAGAGGTGGAGGAAAACCCCAAGTGGGGTGGTTGGCCTTGCCTCCAACCCGAACTGCCCCCCTCTCCTTTTGAATCCACGCCGCGGGGCTTCGAGGAGGAAAGGTCCACCGTGCCCTTGGCTCGCCGCCGCCTCGGGCCAGGTGGCGCCCGCGGTGATGCTCGCCCGCCTCGGATGCTCGGTGGGATAGGGGCAGCGGGGTCAAATCCCTTTCCCCGGGGTCGCTTCTGGGTTCGCGTGCATGCGCCGGACCTTGGCGTGCGTGCCAGCCGGTCGGCTCGGCCGCGCGCGCCACCCCCGCGCGGGCCGGCGTGGTTGGACCGGCGGCGCGGCCGCCCGGCTCGGGCGGCCGGCGCGGAGGGTCAAAGCGATAAGGAAAGAAAGGGGAGAAAGGGGAAGGAAGGGAGCTGACGGTCGGGGCCCACGCGGCAGTGAGAGAGGAGTGAAAAGGATGCGGCGTGGGTTGACGGGCCGAAAGGCTTCTTGGGTTGGACCGCTGCATTGCGGGGAGAATTGAATTCGACCCAAAAACCTTAGCCGCCCTTAACCTTTTATCACAGATTAGTTTAGCTTAGGATTTGAAAGTAATAGTTTGAATTTGATCCCCTTTCAAATTCAAACTCACTCAAGTGAACTCCAATTAAACCAAAGAAGAACCAACTCACTAATCATACCATATTTTAAATATAAGTTTTATAAATAGGATAATCTAGTGGAGGGTTTGGTGGGAGGTTAGCAATTTTGGTTCAAACATTGATAGCACTTCAAAGCAAACAAAAAGTTTTAAATTTTCGCAAAATTCACACACCTAGAAACCTGGGTTGTTACACTGTGGGCTTACCGAATGGCCCCTCATGGAGCTACAAAGACCTCTCCTTATGAATCGGTTTATGGACACCATGCGAGATGCAATCGGATTCAAGGAGGGTTGTGTTACAGAAAGATTTGAGCGCCAAGGATTACAGTGGCCTAATGATGGATGAGTTAGAGGGTTTACACATGATTCATCTTAGGGCCCTCGAAAACATCGAGAAGAACAAGCTGCGGGTTGCCAAGTACTATAACAAGAAAGTAAAAGTCAGGCAATTTGTGGAAGGAGATTTGGTTTGGAAAGCGCTATTGCCGATTGGAACTAAATATAGCGGATTCAGCAAATGGTCCCCTAACTGGGAAGGGCCTTTTCGTGTGGTTAGATGCGTCCCTGGTAATGCGTACATATTGAAAACTTTACTAAGAGAAGAATTTTCCGCCGCAATAAATGGAAGATATCTGAAGAAATATTATCCTAGTATTGAAATCGATCGATGATCACCAGCAGTGGGATTACATGCATCTGACACAGAAACAGCCGGCGCTCAAGAACGAGGCCGCCTTTAGAACAAAAATTCACAAACAAAAGAAATGGTCAGTGCTTAGACGCATTGCCCTTAGCACCAAACTACTTTACAACTGCCTCTTGCAGGTTTACATCCAACGACCCTGGTGATCTAGACTACGAGGAGGTGGGAAGCAGAAGGCGTGGAGAAAGAAGCGAAAGTATGATTCAATCTTTTCTTTGCTTCTTCGACTGCTCCCTCTTCAGTTGTTCCAGGACCACCGTGACGGCAACTTGGAATGCACGGGGGTGACCATGATTTGCGGCCTCCACCAAGTTGTCCCAAGCCGCTTTCAGGTTGTTGTACCTGTCAGAGACATCTGAAACAGAGGAGTGGGTGTTAGGGGCAAGAGATCCAGATGTGGGCACAAAGTCAAGAAGAAGTCAGAAGCACTTACCCCCCACTAGTGCCTCCAGAGCCATGCGACGCTCGCGCTCGGCTTGGAAACGAGCGGTGATGTCCCTGAGGCCGTGCTCCAGGTGCCGAACGCGGCGGCGCAGTTGATGGCTGGTCCTCTGTTCAGGCGTGGCGTCCTCTGCTTCGAGGGAGGAATCGGAGAAGATGTACTCAGGCACATCTTCGGTCCCGATGATTTCTTCAGGGAGCAAATCAAGGCTGAAAGGGGATAAGAAGAGAAGGTAAAGCGCAAGGTCATGTGGGAAACAGGAGGTAAATCAAGGGAAACCTCACCTTCGAATCGTGCGTTTCTTTGGAGGGCTGCTCTCCTGGGGTTGCTTGCCCTTGTCCATTGCCTTGGGGTTTTTTCCTCTAGAGACAGGGGAGGAAATGAGAAGTGATGGATGAGTGTGCGAGTGGATTTGCAGGGCATCTCAGCAGGCTATTTTATTGACCGAAGGGGTGCATTGGGAGTGATGACTGGCCAGCGTACACTGTTGGAATACCAAGCGGCGGGGTTTTCTCCCCGAATGCGAAGGGTTTTTGCTTGAACAGTGCTTACAGATTGCCGATTCAGGAATCTTCTGTGGATTTTGCGCCAAGGGGCATCTGTTCTCGCGCATTCGGCTCAAGACAGTTCCCGGATACGTTTAAGGAAAAACAAGATTCACGGATGCAAATGTAAAGAAGTCATCGCAGTGCAAGCACAGAATTCAAAAGTTCTTTATTTATTGCCGATGTTCAAACATCCCTAACACAATCTAGTCGAAAAGTCTGTTCAGCACAGATTGGGGATGAGTGATTTCGGCAATGGCGTCGCCGTGGCCATCGAGGCGCTCCAAGATGAGCTCAATCTCTTCGATGTCCTCTGGCGCGCCACCCCGGAAGCCGCGCGGCCTGGTGGAGTAGTCGACATCCGTGTGCGTCGCCATGGCAGCCAGGCCCAGGGTGGTGCCCAAACGAACGCCGTGGGTGGCACCTCATCAACGCGGTGCTCCACCACAGCAAGGCGCTCCGCCGGCGTGTCACCGCGGGCGTTCACCTTGTCGGCCAGCTGCTCCACCAGCGTCTTCAGCTGGTTGAGCTCGGCATCGCGGGCTGCAAGGTGCAAGAAGAAAGGAGATTAGCATCAAAAGCCGGGTTGGATCAAAAATTGATTTCAGAGCTGTACCGTCGATGGTTTCCAGCAGCTGTTTGCGCTGGTCCTCCCACTCCAGCTCGGCTATGCCCGCCTTTTTGGAGACATCCTCCAGCTCGCGCTGGGCCGTCTCCGGGTCCGCCTTGAAGCGGAGAGCGTCGCCGTAGGGCACGGGGGAGTGGCCGTCGGACTCCGAGGAGTCGTCGGAAGGGGCCGATTGGCGGCGCGGAGAGATGGATTCCACCGAATCGACCGAAAAAGGGATGATCATCAAAACAAAAAAAGAAGATCAAAGATGAATCAAAGAAGAGGAATCGACGATCATTGCCTCCTGCGCGCATTGGCGCTGCTCCCTTCCGCCTCATCGAGGCGCGGCGTCGGTTGAGGCGGCGCACCATCTTCGCTCCGGGGATGTGCACTGTTTGGGAAGAAGAAGAGTTGAGATTGGCAAAGATTCGAGAGCTAAAGGCTTGGTGGAGAGCTAGGGGCACCTACGGTTTCATTTATAGGCCTGGCAAGACAGATCGTGGCCTCAAGTCGTGGCTCTGGATCGTGGCGCATATCCCAAGAAAATCGGAAGGTGGAAAGGTTTCCTTGACCAGACTGCCAATGGGTCGCTTGGAGTTCTAGGCTGAGTCATATTCGGTTGACTGGCTCGGCTGAGAGGAGTCAAAGTGCCATTCGGGTGTTGGCATTTCTTTGCCGAATGGGTCGTTCAGCATTACGTTTGAAGGTGCGCAAAAGAAAAAGGAAATAAAATTGCAAGAACAGATATTACAAGAGCGACCAATTCGGTTATACATCAATTAAAACGTCTAAATGTTCAAGTATTTCGCAATCACACTACGGATATTTGATGTTGCTTGGCGGAAATTGTCCAACGGCTCCTGACAATCTTTCTGGGTGCTAGACAAGGTAATAGGATCTCGAATTGGCCTCGGTGCGAATCAAAAGCTCAGTGGAAGGCTCCTGAAGGAAAGCGGAAAAGAAATCTCAGGTAAAATTGAAAACCTAAATGCCGAATGAAGCTTACGGGAGGGGAATTTACCTGAGCAGCTTGGTTTTGAGCCGCCATTGGGGATTTGAGCTTAGAACAAGGGAATCTAGGGTTTGGATCTAGACGAGGATTCCGGCGAATTGCGAAAAAAGAAGAACAGGTGTTGACAGATTCGATTTGAAAATGTTCGTGGCTGGAGTCAATTGCGGAACAAAATCACTTTTATCCCGCAATTGAAGGGGCATGTGTTAACACCAAAATTTGGTAAGGAGTCTGACTTGTGGGTCCGGCTCGATGAGGAGTCCGTCCGGTGGAAGGAAGGTTTTTCTCGGATGTATTCGGCAGAAAAATCCGCGGTCGGCTATCTGTTTCCGTTCGGAAAGGGAACAGTTGAAGCTGATTTTGCGGGATTGGACGGTGACGTGGCTCAAGCAGGAAGGACGAATGGATGGATAGGCGATCAAGCTTAGAGATAAGTTAGGCAATGAATCCATTCGAGGTTGTACTTGGCAGGGTATAAATATGAGCCCTGAATGTATGTAATGGACACAATCATTCTTCAATACAAAACCGGCCTTACGCCAAACCCTAGAGTCCATTTGTCGTGTCGTCGAGTTCTTCGAGAGGGTTCATCGATCCGTCGACCTCCGTGAGTACCGGCAACCTTGTATCATGTCTAGTATCATGCGGTGGATTTAGATCTGATGCAAGTAGTCTTGTTACCATGCTTCGTGTCATGCGGTAGATTCAAGCTTGGTTCAAGAGGGTTTCTTGTTAGGTCATGAGCCATGCGGTAGGCTAAGATCTAGCTTGAAGCTAGTTATCGGCTCTATTGGATTTTGGCAAGATCCAATAGATTCATTAAGTTACCCCGTGTTGCTTTGAGTCTTTTGCCTTATGTTTAGATTCATGTAACACCTTTTGCCCAATCTAGATGGGTTTGGATCGGCTCTATCTCTTTTTTGATCCTTGTACGAGTCTGGTTCGTGCCTTGGGGTTAACTTTAACACGTGGATCACGTGTTTTCCGATAGCCGAAACCGAATCGATCTAGGTTGTTACGTGTTGCGGGTTCAAGCTTGCCACGTTGGTATAAATCTTGAAAGAACTGAGTATCATGCGGTAGATGCAGGTTTTTGGGTTGCTTTGGAGCTAGTCATCTGGTGGATTAGATTTCGAATCAATCTGATAGATTTATTCGCTTGGTAATGTTCGTTCCTTCTTCATGGACCCCGAATCGGTCCATTCGTTTCGTATTCGGTTATGTTTCTTCACGAGTAGAACACGTGCGTAATTCATGCTTTAAATAACGTATGCTTTTAGCTTTCCATATTTAGATTGTATCATGCGGTGGATAGATCTATTTGTGGAAAGTGGTACGGTTTTCATGCAAATTGTATCATGCGGTGGATAGATTTGTTTGGCATCGTACCCGACGGGTTTTTAAAGTACCTAGACATGCGGTAGACTAGTGCTTTGGATCTATGCATGCTTGTTTATTACATGTTTATGCTTGTGCATTACTTTATTCATTTATTCAATGTTAAATATCATGGGGATCGGTCATGGCTTCGTGCATGTACATCTTTACTCAAACAAAGACCGATCGCTGTCACGCTTACGTCATCCATTCGGCTATGTTATTTTTCCTGTTGCGAGTTCCCGAATGGCTTTCAGTTTATTGGCAGATAGCTTTCTATAGCTATGTGTCGTCCCATCTAGCTTTGTAGCCGTAAATATGGAACTGTCTGGTACCACCGGGCAAGTTCCAAGCTTTGGTATCTAACTGCTTTGTCTTTTGTTAATTGTCAGGAAAAATTGACTGGCACGTCTTGTGATTCTTCGCGCGTGTGAAGCCAGCTTGTTCGGCTTGCTGTGTGTTTGGCGCTATGTGCACATTTTGCGTCAACACGCACCATATTGTCAAGTAATTTTCCAGTTGTTTTTGGTCTTGCCTTTCTTGGAGCTCTTCCAGCGGACTCTACAATCAGCAATCAGCAAGAAGACTCTACAATCAGTACTAAGCACACAGTAGTAACACTAAACTTAAAGTGACTCATTACTAAGCATTTAAACATGACTGAATTTCAGATGAACAAATGTTTAACAATGCATATATCACCTCTGATGAGGGATCATACCAGATAGCATTCAATATCAGCAACAGATCAATTAAAGTAGCAAGACAATAGAATGCAAATGGACAACACTTGCCTTTATCACCCGTTTGCGTCTGTTCTTCATGGTTCTCATCTTCATCTCGCTGAAGGTGCTCCTCTCGTTAACCAACACCATCAGTGTCATCATCACCTTGGTAGGACCAGTCATGCCCTATTGGACTGTCCAAACCATTGTCATCTTCTGTTGGCTGATCTTGATTGTTTGTTTCTGCAGCCCCATCTTGATTGGCTCTTTCAGTTGGAATTTGCATGGACCTTGTTCTCACACCAGAAGGTCTCTCAACTGGTGTAGCAAACCTTAATCTCTTAGTTTGTGTTGTTCCTTGTGGTACTATATCTTTAGCAGGTACATCATTTGGGGCAGGAGAAAGAACTCGCCTGAGTCTGCTCGAACCTCCAGGCGCCATTTCTTGAGTCACTTTTGTGCGCCTTGTGCTGATTTTCTTTCGCAGCTGTTTTTTAGCAGGCTACCGTAAGATAAAAACAAATCTTGTAAGCATGTGAATGAATTAGAAAACCATGTACAAAATGAAATGCTATGCAAGCAATTACAGAATGCCACTATGGATCCCATCCCTAGGTACCTCAATAATCATAAGGGGTACAGGCTCGTCGTCTAACGATGAATCATCATCGGTGTCTCCCTGAACCTGCTCCCCAGCTTCAGGGAGATACTCCGAGTCATCTTCAGCACATCTACCCCCTTTTCCTGCCCTTATTCCCGCTGAACTTGCTGACTCATGTGATTTTACAGTTGATGTAAATTTGTTGAGGCCAAGTTCTTCAAATCTTCTTCTATTCTCTTCTATTTGTAACTCCCGCTGCCTCTCATAATCACATTTTTGAGTTTCTATAGGTACAACAAGTTGTCCCAACCCATTATCAGTTACTAAGGCAAATAAATTTGAGACACATACATATTGCAAGAAAATTCATTACCATATACATCAGACACTACTATTGCATGTGATTAAGATCAAAACAAGAGGGAGAACAGAGAGAACACAGAGCTAAAAAGCATGTAGATCATCAGAAAATTTGGATCTTCAGCACAATTTGTTCTCTAGTGCATTTGAGAATTCTGAGCAACAAAACTTCAATAATGCTATCACTATTTTCATAGTCATGCAATCAATTCAGCTAAGCATTACCAGACATGTCTTCTGATCTAAAAGCATTAGCATCTAGGTGGGAAATGTCTGATGATCTAAAAGATTTAGCATCTAGGTGAACTAAAACCATGTCTAATGATCTACATCGTGCAAAAACATTAGCATCTAGGTGGGAAATGATGTTATTACTCTAGGGTTTCCAGGTATATTTCAATAATCCTCAAGTATTCAGGGCATTCAGAGCATTCAGAGAAGCAGAACCCATAAAAATTCTAAGACTGAGAAGGCATTCAGAGCAAAATACTATAGCCTCAATCCTAACCCTAACAGCTACGATCATCATAGGTGTGGATCCGGCCAAATCATCGATCCTGAATCCTAAGATAGACTAGAAGCCCTAACAAATGCTAGCGCGGCCGAGTTGTAGTGTATTGGCGTAACTGGTGCAACACGCCTTCTAGTAGTTACCATACTTCGTCAAGGTGGAAGAGAGATGAGGTCGGTGGCATTGTCGGCGTAGCAGATCCGGTTCGGTGGCTGGCGAGGAAGCAGAACCCGGCCGTCGAAGAGGTGATGGCGAGGAAGAAGAACCCGGCCGTCGAAGAGGTGACGCTGAGGAAGCAGCACCCGGTCGTCGAGGTGCGAACCCGGCCGCGGCGTCGTGCCTCGTCGAGGTACGAACCCGGTCGGGGCATCGTGCATTGTCGAGGTGTGAATCCGGCCTTGGCGTCGTGCATCGTCGATCTGCAGTGGGCGGTGGTCGTCGACGAGTTGGGGATCTGAGCGCGGCGGCGGGTAGGGTTTGGAGAGGGAGAGGGAGAGGGAGGGGACGAGTTGGGGATCTGAGCGCGGCGGCGGTGGTTTTGAGATTTCGAGATATTTCTGGAGTGGGTGAGGGAGTGCGTCATCGGGATATTTCACTGGCAGGTGGGCCCCGTAATAAAATTAGTGAGGGAGACAAAATGAGTTGGGCGGGTTTTGGAGGGAAATGGGTGGGGGGTTTCAGAATTCGCGCTCGAGCCACGCCGAGGGGTTGAGGCCCGGACCTGGGAGCCTCAAAAGCTAATAAATTTGAAAATAATTTCAAAATTTGAGATCTTCAAACAACATTTTCAAACACTAAATGATTTCAAATTTAAAAGTCATCAACAACGAAATTGTACAACTCGCCAAGATCCACAAGTTTCATTTTAGGCATTTCTCAATCGGAGTCGCCAAGATCCATTTTACTTTTAGCGTCGATTGTGTCAGCCTTCTGGGAGAGGTCCTGGGCCTCCAAGAGGGATGAGTATGCAACTTTTTGGCATTCACCGCCACACCTATGCAGAATCTGGCAGTGCTCAAACTCCCCTGGTTCTACATCAAGAATTGGGGACTGCTCACTTTGTACTCAGGGGCATGGATCTGGGTGCTGGTGTACTGTCTAGTACTACCGGGCACCTTGCTAGTGATCCAGATGCGTATTCAGGTGGTGGCACTAACACAGGCTGGACTCTATATCGGCAACAAGCTCTACGACATCCTGAGCACACTCCAGGACATCTCCATAATGGCGGCCAGCTTCAGGACAATCCTTCTTGCATGGCTTCAGCACCAGCCTGAGCCAACACAGCCTGTACAGTTGCATGGCATCATAGTTGTTCCATGATGCTTTTGAAGAAGCTCAAGGCCTAGCTGTTGAAGTAGGAAGTTATTAACCCTAGAAGTGCGAACTAGTGCATGCCTTTGCTGTAATATATCCAGGCTTGTGAACTAGTGCATGCCTTTAGCAAAGTAGCAAGTTAATCCTAGAATGCCTTAGTTTCATGATGCTTTTGTGAAGTGTGAGTGTGAACTAGTGCATGCCTTTGCTGTAAAATATCCAGGCATGAGTAATATAATAGTGCGAACTTATGATGTACTATATATTTGTCTCAATGTGCTCTGTGAACTTGTGTAATATAATATAATGTGAGAGCAAGTTAGTGTTTGTAAATTGCTGGTTTTTTTATCTTTTCTTTGAAGCCTCTGATGACAGTCATGTATTAACATGTGCTCTGTGAACACTGATGACAGCCATCAGTGTACTGCTGTGACAGCCAGCAGTGTATTAACATGTGCTTTGTGCAATAAAATAGCATTGGAAACACTATTGTAAACAGACAAACAAGCAACATTTCAGCAACATGTTGTCAAATAAATGACAGGTTCATTGAAGCAAAATGACAGCCAGGTTCATTGAAGCAAAATGACAGGTTCACATGAGGTACATCACTGAATTAACAGTTCATCGAATTAAAATTGGAAAACTAGACAACCCCTTGCAGCCAACAAAGGGCCTTATTACATCACAGGAGGTAACAACTTCAGATTACTACATCACAAGGTTCTTCAGTGGGTTCAAGCAGTTTCAGAGGTCATCATCGCCGGCCAGAGTTGGCACATGTCATCTTCAGTGTTTTCATTGCCACTATCACTACAATATTGCATCACAGTGTCATCATCTTCATCTTCCTGCTCATCATCATCATCTGAAATGCTGGCTTGCTTCCTTTTGCCTATAAGTTCATCTAAACGACCTTCAACTCTAGTAGTTGCTCCACCATGATCATTGACCTCAGCCCCATCACCATCCATTTGTTGCCCTTCACCATCACCTTCCTGCACTACGTGTTGTGTTTCCGAACAGTGGTCATCTTGGTAAGCGATGTCACTTTTTTCAGCCACATCGTACATATCCCTATGTTCAACTTTGTGAACCACTCGCCAGTCCTTGCCAAGAAGTGTGTCCTCCATGTAGAATACCTTTCTTGCTTGAGTTGCAAAGATGTAAGGGTCAGACTTGTACCAGAATGACCGAATGTTGATGGATTTGAAGTGTCCATCATCACTGATGCCTCTTGTCTTGCCTACTTGATTGTACCAATCACACCCAAAGAGAACCACGGTTCGAAGGCATTGTCGATTGGAGTTATACTTCAACTCAATAATCTCGTTAAGGACTCCATAAAAATCAATGTCACGATCTCCATGACTACTGTCAGTCACTGTACCACTGTTCTGAGTCTGCAAGTATTTCTCACGAGCCACGGTGTTATAACGGACTCCATTCACAATGCAAGATGAACAAAACCTCACTCGAAGATGAGGACCATGAGACAGAGCAACCAATCCGTCATCAACCTCCTCTTCTGGATGCTCCATGCGCTTCTTGGCGATCTGAGGTTCAAACAGAGAATACAAGGTTACCACCACTGAAGAGCTAAAAATGATAACTTACAGAAGAACACACATAAAGCCAGTTCTAGCTAGTGACTACTACTTCAGGACACACTTACATGGCCCCTAAACCATCCAGCAAACCCAATTGCAAGTCTTTTGTCAATCATGTGGACCTTCCTCCAATAACTCTTGCATGTAGGTGCTGTCAGAAGAAAGAATAAACATCAGGAAAGCTTAACATGCATGCAATTCATGAGATTATAGTTTTGCAAGTAAAGACAATACTTACTTCACATATGGCTCAACCTCTCTACAATTGTTTAGCACAAACCAAACTAGCCGGACCATCATTTCATCATCGATGTATTGTTCCCTGCTGGCTCCAATGAGTTTAACACAATGCTTGAAAACAGAGATCTCACTAGCTGGTGGCTCATCTTCGCTTGATCGTCACCCCGGTTGAATCTAGTGCTGACATCTGCCATATACCTCGAGCAGAATATCATGGTGTCACTTGCAACATAAGCCTCGACAATTGATCCTTCAGGCCTAGCCCTTTTTGTCACAGAGTTCTTGAAAGTATCCAACCTCCTCTCTATTGGGTACATCCATCCATACTGGACAGGGCCCCTAAGCAAAGCCTCATCACGTAGATGCATAGCTAGGTGCACTATAACATCAAAGAAAGTAGGAGGGAAAATTTTCTCAAGCTTGCAAAGTATTACTGGGATGTCTTTCTTTAGCCTTTTCACAACATATTTCTTCAGATTTCTGCTACACAATTCCCTGAAGAAATTCCCACGTTCTACAATTGCTTGGTACACATCTTCCCTTACCAATTCTCGTAAAGCAGCAGGTATGATCCTTTGCAGTAATACATGGCAGGAATGAGTTTTCAGCCTCCCCTTTAACTTAGTGCCATCTGCACTTATGGATCTACCTAGGTTGGCTGCACATCCGTCTGGAAACTTCAAATCTTTGAGGAGCTTGCAGAATCTTTATTTATTCTTCTTGGTCAGTACGTAGAAAGCCTATGGCATCCTAGTCCCATCTCCATCCTCTCGCAAGTGAAAATTTTGTCTAATACCCATATCATACAAATCCAACCTTGCATTCTCGGTGTCCTTGTTCTTGCCCTCAATTTTGAGTAAGATGCCAAGGAGGCTATCACAGATGTTCTTTTTTATGTGCATAACATCAAGATTGTGTGGCAGCAACAAATATTTCCAATATGGTAGCATCCAAAACCCAACTTTGCGACTGAAGATTATGGGGGGCTCCCCACGCTTCCTTTTCTTGGTTGGCTCATTCTTCCCTGGCCTCACATCCTTCACCCTCTCTAGCTGCTGCAGGACCTCTTTAGTACTGAACTTGACTGACGCATTCCTAGTTTCACGGCGGCCATCAAAAGCCAAGCTGTTCGTCCAAGCATGATTCCTCGGAAGAAAACGGCGATGGCCAATGTAACCAATCTTGCCCCGCAGTGCCCGTGACAAAGGATCTTTGTCACAATGGATTCATGCATAATAACCTTTCGTGGTTTGCCCGGACATGGTGCTTAATGCTAGATAGTCATGTACACACCACAACACAGCGGCTCGAAGATCAAACTTTTTACCAGTAATGGCATCATATGTGCTAACTCCACTCCAGAGTGCAAGCAGCTCTTCTATCAAAGGCTCAAGAAAGTGGTCAAAATCTTTTTCTGGAGATGATGGACCCGGGATAAGCAAAGTCATGAAACAGTTTGCTGGATTGACAACTTCCCATGGTGGCAAGTTCGGAGGTGTCACAAGCACGGGCCACATACTATATTGAGTGCTCATGTTGCCGAACGGGTTGAAACCATCCGTAGCTAAGGAAAGCCTCAAGTTCCTTGGATCATCGCAAAAGATGCAAACCGTCTATCAAAGTCTTCCCATGCCAACCCATCAGCTGGATGGCTCATTACATCTTTGACCGACCTCCCTACTGACCTTGTGCCACTGGGTCTGCTCAGATGTTTGTTTCATGGCAAACATCCTCTTCAGCCTCGGTATGAGTGGGAAGTGCCTCAAGACCTTGTGTGGAACACGCCTGTTACCATTAGCATCTTTCCATCTAGATTCACCACATATTGGGCACACTTCTAGCTTCTCATAATCCTTTTCAAACACCTCTGACTTACGAAACAACACAGTGTTGTTCTTGCACACATGGATCGATTCATATCGAAGGCCCAATTCACGAATATACTTCATCGCCTCATCATAGGACTCTAGAAATTAACACTGAGGGAATCCAGAGGACAACAGCTTCATCAAAGCATCAAATGTTGTATTGCCAACTCGATAGCGAGACTTCTTGTACAGAAGTCTCACTAGAAAGGAGAATCTAGATTGCTGGGATCCTGGGCAAAGTGGCCGCTTGGCATCGGCGAGAACTTTGTCAAACATTGGACTCTCTCCATCTTCCTCTACTGCTTTGTACAAATCTGCTATCATCTCCGTGACTTCATCATCATCATCTTGTTCATCCTCGCCCAAATGTATCCATGGATCACAATCATCTCCTGCATGAGGCACCACCTCCTCTCCACCTTCAATCACTTCGGCATCCGGAGCCTCTCCATGATGAATCCAACGAGTGTAAGCAGACATTCCAAAGAGCAGTACATGCTCACTCACTAATTGCTGAGACCGAAATTGCCGATTCATACATGTGCGGCATGGACACCTAATCTCGCTGCCTTCAGGGTATCTTCCTCTAACGAATTCCATGGACCCTTCCACTCCGGCGATGTACACAGGTGTGAATGGTCTCTGATAGACCCATCTTCGATCCATCTATTTTGACATACATGTGGAACTTATAAGCAAACAAAATTTTAAACTGTTCATTACTCAACATGTTTACTGAAAAAAATAAACACAAGCTGAAACTGAAACTTCACTGACTCAAACTGAAACTTCACTGACTACACTAATTGGAAAATAAACACAAGTTCTAACATTGGAAACCAGCAGACAACAGGAAGACCTCTATCACAGCACCACTGGAGCATTATTACACTAAACGATTTCTCCAATATTTAAATTATTCATCATATAGACCAGCCCAACACTAACAAGCAGACTAACAAGAACACAAGCATTTCCAATCTTGCCGAATCAGAATCGAAAATAAGCACTACACAAATGGAACTAACTTGCGGAATTGAATTTTTGGAGAATACAAAAAAATAAGCGATCGCCGACGTGCGCCCGCCGGAGAGCCGCGGGCCCGTCGCCGTGCGCCCGCCGGAGAGCCGCGGGCCCATCGCCGACCTCCCGCCGTGGACGGCCGCTGGGGAGTAGATTCAGATTCGGTGGAGGCGTGAATGGCTCGACTCATTCAGTGGAGGCGTGGATGGGTCGTTAGATTCAGTACACTTCTAACAAAGATATTTTATTTACAAATAAAATATAAAGTACCATCCTAACACAAATCCTTCGATAGTGCAGTGGTAAGTCTTCACTTGTTGTTTTGAGAGGTCTCCAGTTCAAGTCCCCGGGACTCCACTTTTTGCACCCAATAAAAGTCGCGCATGCGAGTGCTAATCGGGCTGGTCGCCGTCGTGGGCCTCCGCACGGGGACGGGCCATACCCTACGCGCGACTGTGCATGCGAGTGCTAGTTGGGCTGGTCGCCGTCGTGGGCCTCCGCACGGGGACGGGCCAGACCATACGCGCACATGCGAGTCGCAGTCGTGGGCCTCGGCGCGGTTATGGGCCAGAGCCCATATAAGGACCAGCTCACATGTGTTGGGCCAGCTGGAACGGCCCACAGGTTCTGCATAGTGGGACCATGCGTTGGTGGGGCCCACCCTTGGTGAGGGCCACGTGGTAGGTTTGCGGGTCCCACATGACGATCGGCCCAGTATGATGTTCTGTGACAATTACAGGTTTGGTCATTATGTTGTTCGTCTCACCCCTCACTCGTCACCTGTGACCAAATTCAACAATTCGTCACTGTTGAATTAACTACTATGACCAAATTTGTATATCTCATAGAAAGAATAATCTTCTATGACCAAATATTTTTTCGTCACTGCAAAGAGAACTTCTATGACCAAACAGGAAATCGTCACTAGGTAATGGTCATAGATGATAGCATTTGTACTAGTGATCCACTGACCAAAAATGAGAATTTTTCGGCATATAAGCAAGGATTTATGAATTTTATGCTTATGACCACCATGCTGTCCGATTCTGAAAGTTGCCATGAATGAGTTTTCGTCATTTATGTGCTTAATTTATGTGAGCAAGCTTATGAATATGTGCTTAATGAGAACTCAACTTTTCAGATGGTCGGATCGACACATAGCACCCCCAATGGTTTTGACGCGTCGGGTAGTGGTGATCTACCACCGCCACCGCCCATGACGCCGGTGGAGACTTTCATGGCCACCCAAACTAAAGTGTTGCGCCAGATTTTGCAGACGCAATAGCAAACCGCTCAATAGATGCAACAGAGACCTCCAATGGGAGCTAATCACGATGGACCACAAATGGTCACCACCTATTCCCAGTTTATCAGGATGAAGCCCCCAACTTTTACTAAAGCGGAAGAGCCCCTTGATGCAGACGCATGGGTTAAGGCCATTGAGGCCAAATTCTTTGCATTTGTCCTACCTTGTTCTGAGGAGCACAAGGCTAGATTTGCGGCCTTGCAGCTTCATGGAGAAGCTTTAATGTGGTGGGAGCACTTTAAGACTATGCAACCTGCTGGACATGAAATTACTTGGACTGAATTCAAGAAAGCTTTCAAGGACCATCACATCCCAAAAGGACTCATGGTTAGAAAGATGAAAGAGTTGCTTGCTCTCAAGCAAGGTGATGACACCGTGTATCATTATGCACAGAAGTTTAACAGCCTTTGCCAGTATGGAGAACATCACGTGGACACCGATGCCAAAAAGATGGAACGTTTCCGTGATGGACTTAGGAGTGAATTGTATGAAAGACTAAACCTATTAGAGCCCAACAATTATCATGAGTTAGTGAACAAATCTATCTCTCAAGAGGATGCCATGATGAAGGTACATAAAGAGAATAAGAGACAGAACAACTTTGCTTCAGGAGATGGACCGGGCAAGAAATTTCGTTTCGTCAAGAAGAATGCACATGGTTCTTCCCAATCATCCGCATCAGGCCGTTGGAGAATGACTCCGTCCCCACATAAGCCTTCGGGAAATTTTCAGTACCGTCAGGCCCAACCACAAGTCTCCAAGCCAAACGAACTTCCACCCCGCATTTGCTACAATTGTAGGCAACCAGGGCATTATGCCAATGAGTGCCCAAACCCTAGGAGGATCAAGACCAAGCAGCAGACCCAAAACCCCGGAGTAGCCAAGGGCAATCGTGACAAGAAGCCCACGCTTCAAGTGAAACAAGGCCAGCTCAATTTCACGGGTAATTTTCTATTCGAGAGCCTTTCCCCTTACTGTGGACTGTTGATGGTGGAACTTTACTCCATCCTCACGTTTTAGTTACTTTTAAGAACTAAAGTCTAGAAACTTAGTGAACAGGTGTAGCAAACATTTGTTTACTAGCCTTCTCTTTCTTTATAGAAATCTCCTGGTAATCCCTTTTCTTAACTTGGTCTTTCCACCCAATCTCAAACCTCTTAGAATCAAATCAATTGACTGGCTAAGTTGTAGTAGTAGGAACCTCTTAACTTGGTCTTTTCTTAACGTTGCAGAGTTTTTCTTGAGAAACCCCAGTCAGATCTATAGACCGTTGGACCCCATTCTTTTCAGTGCCACGATGGTACGACGTTGTAGCGTCGCCCTGCCATCTTTTTTCCCGCGGCCATGATCACGTCATCGAGACCTCACAGGCCGACCATTATCGAGCCCTATGTGGCCACCGCCGGATCACTCAGCTAGTCCCTACCTCAGTCGGTTGGGATGACCGTCGCGTACCGTTGAACTATAAAAAGGGAAACCCTCCCATAGTGTTGCAATTGCCAAAGTCTCGCCTGCTTCGAGCTCGACAGTGTCACCTCTCTTGTTTTTCCCCTTCAGCTAGTATTGGTCAACCCACCACTAGCCCATCTTTGCCATTGCTTCGCCCACTCGCCGAGCAAGCTGTGTCGCCGTCTTCGTCGACAACCTCTAGAAGAAGCTCGAAGAAGATCGGGAGAAGAACCCTAGCTCCATCGTCGACCATGCCTCAGTTCGTGGAGATGTTCGAGTCCCTCCGTTGGACGCTTGTAGTGATGTATTTCTGCATCGTCAGCGGCATTTGTCTTCTTTTAGTTTTCTATGTACACATCCATCGCCCGCTCCCTCATGAACTGCGTTGAGGCAGCAAGGAGAGCACCATGTATCTTCTACCCTATCTGAATTCTCGCTATCGAGAAATATAAGTGAGTATATCTTCCACCTTTGTAACCTTTGTCCTGTTAGAAAGTGTTGCTCTAATCTTCTTGTCAAATCTCGGGACGAGATTCTGTTTAAGGGGGGTAGGCTGTGACGCCCCAGGTTTTCAGTCGGGATTATTAACCCTAATGATCCGGTCGACCGAGTTGACTTTGGTCAAACGATGGTCAACCTGGGCCATCACCTCGAAAACATCACCGACAAACCCTAATGACACCCTTTGGTCAACCATAGTCAACCCTTGGTCAAAACCCTACACAAAACCCCTTGAACCCTTTTTGACCCACCAGTGTCAGCCGGTACTTTTGCCTCGTTCTCCAAATTTCACCTAAACACTTCAAATTCTCCCAGTACAAAAGTTGTGTGTTTTGTTGAGGGACACAACTTTCATGTTGATTGGCATTGGAGATATGGAGTGGAAGAGGGTGAAAAATGCAAGTCAACACCAAGAGTCACTATTCATCGGCGCCCAGAAATCAGTGACCTTGGCATGCAAATTGTGCAAAAACGGTGGAGAAAAAGACCCTACGCCCTTTGCAAAAGTAGTAGAGGAATGCGAGATGTACAACTTTCCTATTATCCACTTGGTCCACTTCTGTTGAAGAATTTTGAGTAGAGAGCATTCAAACAGGGCCAAACCAATTTTCAAATGGAGCTAACCGCGCCCACGCGCGTGACGTCGCGCACGACACCGGCGTCGTGCACCGACCCGCGCCGCGGTCGGCCGGGCCCGCACGCCGAGGCATGCTAGCGTCCGTCGGTCCATGCGCCGCTCCGGGAGCCGCCATGCCACCGCCCTACTCTCCCCGGTCCACATGCGTCGCACATCACCACCACGCCGCCCAACCGGTGGCCGCGTCGCCGTACCCCCGCCTCGCGTCTGCGCCGCTGCACGTCGCCGCCCTGGCCCATGCCGCGCCTTGTACTGCCCTTCTTCGCCTTGGTGTGCAAGGAACACCCAACCGCCTCGAAGCTCGACTATAAAAGCACATCACCGTCCTTTGCGCGAGGGAACACAACACCACCGAGCCGCCATTGCCGCCCATCGGTGCTCACGGTGAACTCCACCTCCGGCCGCTTTTCACCGCAGACATGTGCTCCTCCCGCCTCCCTCGTGCACCGGCAAAGCTCCCCCGCCCGCTTGTTGGCCACGCCGAGCTGCGGGCTCGCTGGAGCAGAGCTCCCAGCAGCTGCCGCCGCCGGCCTCCGCCACACCCGACCCCCGGTTGCCTCTCCGCCATGAGTAAGCACCCAAGTCGATTCTCCGCAACTACTAGACCCTCCCCAGCTACTTCCCCGGCCAAGGCCACCAGCGAGGTCGCCGGAATCCGGCCAGCCGCGCCGCCCCTTGCCCCTGGACTACATTGCTCACTTTGATTGCTTTCCAGGGGTGTAATCGTGAACTAGGGGCATAACTGTAAACACTCAACAGTTTCCAAGGGTCTGATTGCAATATGGATCTTCCCCCTTTTGTGTGCCTTGACTGGATCTTGTAAAATCCATATAAAATCGTAGAAAAATCCAAAAATGGAAAACTCAATTTTGTGGTGCTCTGTGTAACAAGAACTACAACTTTCTCCAAATATGTATATACTTTTGAGCTATAGTTGTTGCTTGAAAAATTGAAAAGTAAAATACCTAGATCTGTGATTCTGCAAAATCCATCCATGATCCTGAGCTGAATATTGGATATATTGTGAGAAATAGCATGTGTAGGTCGTGTTCCAAAAATTGCACAAAGTTATTAAAGAAATCTTTTTATATAATTTACCTTGTATTATTGTCAAATCGGCCTAGATGATTTTTATAGCTTAAAATATAATTATTTTTGAGCCCTACTTCTGGATATCATCTTGTAATGTTGCAATGCACCTCTGGTGAATTTATCATGATTTTATCTCTGTTACAAATATTATTTCCTGATTTATGCTTGATTTTAATCATAAATGTGTAGATCAAGATCTATAAAGGCAATAGATGTGTTTGTTGGTTTTCTAGACTTGTTTTAGACCAGAGCATGTGCAGGAGAAGGTTTGGGTCAAGAAGTGTTATATTTATTTTTATATGCATTTATCTTGTTTATGGTGAATAGAAATGCTATAATTGATATATTTATTTTTATGGCTTAAGCAAGTGTGCATGTGTGATCAGTGGTTGGTTTTAGACTCAATGAGACCAGGGAGCACCACTCTTGGTGTTTTATGATTTATTTTGTGCATTAATGTGAAAGGACCTTAGTAGGTTTAATATTGAAATTGATTGGATAATCACAAATCTCACCTAAGGATTATGTGTTGGTGTGGTAAACTTGCTACTTAGTTTATAACCAACCCCTTGCTATTTAGTGAGAGCTAAATTAAATTATTTGTTTATATATGTACACAGTCACTATTAGAAAGTCTAATTAATAAAGCATCACATATTGTTCCTTTATAGGAGGTGTTGCTTGTGATTAATTAAATCAATTAGTCGATTAAGTCATGCATTTGCATCCTCCGTGTAGAAGTCCCCGACGGTAGCTACACGCTTGTGCCAGCTGATTAGTACGAGGGGGCTAGAGGAGACGTGCACTACGTCACTGTAGATCAAGACCTGGGCCAAAGTCCGGAAGTTTGTCTAACTGCTTGTGCCAACTAAGGCAAGCCCCGGTTTTATCATTAACCCATGTTTTATTTAAATTTATGCAACTATCTTTGTTATTCTATGTGCATTTACGTTCAGGAATTGAATGAAACCCTAGTTGCATGATCCCTAGGTGCATATGTTCTTTTACTAGTATGCTAGGTCGTTAGATGCTATGCTCTGAGGACCCGGTAAAAGTCGAGTGATGTTCGTCACTCGCAAGAATAGGATTTCTTGTTGGAATCACCTCTTTTATAAATGGATTCCTCATGTGGTAAGAGCATGGGATTTGGGCTCCGGTCCAGTGGCTTCGTGGCTAAGCTTTTGAACGTACTAAGCACTTATCGGGAATGGGACCGGTAAGCCTAGTACCTTAATGAGACGGCACGGGATTTTACTACTACTACTCTCGATTCGTCTCCTGCCCGGCTTGCAACCGGGAGGAGGGTACATGTGTGAGGCTGGGTGTACTAGGTGGGGCATGCCAGATAGCCTTGTACCCGGGACTGTAGGCTACTATCCCAACCCGAGGATTTTTGGGAACTGTTTGGTCGGTGTCAGCTCTATTGGGGCACCGCTCCGTGTGTTTAGGTTTACCTTGCAAGGGTTTATGAATCAATCGATTGTCGGCCTCTCACCGTTATCCGAGACTGCTTAATCAACTGGCCATGATATCCCTTAATGATGGAACTATGTGAAATCTTCTGCGTGAATTAATTGTATTGTACAATTCTTGATTGTATTAGTTGCTCATTATAGTAATGGTAAACTCACTAGAATCTGAGCTAAAATATTGAAAGTAAGGATCCATGATCCTAGTTTCTCTTTGCCAAAACAAACCCACCAGCCAAAAGCCTACATGTCTAGAGGTAACTTTTGTCGGGTAAGTCTTGCTGAGTATTAGTATACTCAGCCTTGCTATAATTGTTGTTTTCAGATGAAGTTGTTCGGCCTGGTGAGATTCCACCCGGTTGGGAGCTGGAATGGGTGGATGACGAAGCCGAGTAATGGCATCACGGATGGCCTCCAGTGATGTCATATCGTATCGCTATTAGTACTTCCGCTGTTTTAATAAAACTCTGAACCTTTTACTTTCATGTCAAAGAACCATGTTTGTAATAATGGACCCTACAGGAATTTGATATTAATTTGTAAGGCACTCTGGACTCTTCTTCGTGGGAGTTTTAATGCATACGCTCGATCCTCTCTGTGATCTCAAGTGATTTACCGGGTGTAAACTCGGCAACACTCAACGGGATGGTTCTTTATTATCGCTTAATCACCAAATGGAGTGGTTTAGGCGGTAGTACGGAATTATCTCGGATGGGGTTGTCACAATAAGTGCTATGTATGAAACATATGCTTCTTTTGTTTACACCTTGACTTGTTGCTACAATTTGCCTGTGGTGTTAATTATGGACGTGTATGTTTACAATAAGTTTTGTAAATCTCGATCATGCTTTGCGCTTGGTCAAGCTAATGACCTTAAAGAAGCACATGTCGGGAAAGGCCCGATTTTCACTAACCATGTAGACAAGGCTCGAATAATTAAAAAAGAAGTCATGCCTAAAAGAGTTGCTAGATACATCAACCTCTCCAAATCCCGCAATGGATGCTGCTATCTTCATCGATTTGAGAGCTTATTCAGAGGTGTGCAAATGAAGAAAATGAGATATCCAGAAGCTCCATCAAGTTACCATTCCAACACATCAATAACCAACAAGTTTGAAGACCCGTGCAAGGAGTTATGGAGAAAACATTGAGCGTTGCGGGTTCTGAAATTTCAGGACAGATTTCATCGCCGAAGTAAAACGGACGTAACTCTCTTGTCCGGAGTCCGATTTGGGCAAATAAAGACTCGTTGGAAAGTAAATTTTGTGCACTATGCAATGAAGTAGAGCTTGGGTATACTTTCTGTTCTGGACATTAAAGAAAAAAAATCATGGAGTGAAGGCTGCACCGAAGGGTGATAAAAAAGGAGATAGCGATAAAACAAAAAGATGCCTTGGGTAAGTCTTCTATAAGTGATCAAGCACAACATGGGAAGTAAATTAAAACTGCATTGGTACCTTTTATTCTTGCATGAAGGACCATGGCTATGCGACAAAACGAAGGTATGTGAGAAAGTCGAGCTCTATGACTTTAAATGAAGCGCTTTTCGGGAGGCAACCTGTTTCTTTATGTTTTTATTCCTTTCTTAGAGAGAATAAAGAATGGCACCATCTTATGATGATCAACTTGTGGTTATTAATCTAAGTTTAGTTTTATTTTTAGAACCACCATCATGTTCATGCTCATATTTATTTATTTGCATGCATTGCATTTTGTTATCAACGTGATGTTTCTTTGCATGTACATGTTTTGCATATAGTTGGCTTGGTTGTTTTAAGGCTCAATGATGTATGCTTTCATATCCGTGTTAATGCTCCAGCTGGGCATTTTCCTTTTGTTATCTTGTGTAAACATGGTGTTTAAACATGATTGCGGACCATCATCATTAAGTTCGATAAACCTTGTTAGCTTTTCATATGTTTTCATGTTGCATTGGTTAGTTTATAAGCTCTGCAATGCGCTTAATTTTTCTTGTGCTATAAGAGTTATTGATTTAGGGATAGACATGGTGTTTTAACCCTTGATAAATAAACCTTTATGGCTATGGAGAAATTCGGCAACCTAATTGTAAACATGGTGTTTAAAACTAGGTGAAAACATTGTCTTTGTTTATATGCTTTCCTATCTTGTGCATACACACCTTGCACCACGTACACTCATTAGGTTTTTATTCTTCATTAGACTAATTATGCCACAAGTTAAGAATCATAGGAGACATTGTTGGATTATCGGCAATTCTATCTACTCCCAACCGTCACCTTGGGGGTAGAATGTGCGCTTAAAACGTCTTGCAGGCAAGATAAAAACTCTCACTACAAGGAAATTGAAGGATGGCTAAGATAAAAATGTTTTGTCTTCTTCTTCCATGACTAGCAAAATGCTAAGCATGGGGGAGACCCTGAATCTTCAACACAGAAGTGCAACATGACGTTCTAGAAGATAGAAGGATCAAGATCATTAACGTCTCCGGATCAATGCGCAAGAAGTCACCGATCTCATCAAAATTCTACATGGTCTCGAAGGGAAAACACTGGATATTTTTGTATATTCAGAAGCCCATGATGTTAAGATTCCAACCAATCAAGAATCAAGACAATTGGAGGTCCCTACAAGAAGTTATGCCCGAATCACCGAGTGCAACACGTCCTGAAATCAGTTTTGAACAGCACGCAGCACTGAAGTAAAACGGACATAGCTCACTTGTTTGAACTCCATTTTTGATGAATGACCACATGTTGGAAAGGTAATTTCATAAAATTTTCAATATAGCTATATTTAGATATATGTTCTGTTCTGGACAGAGGGGGAAATCCATGAAAAAGAGACATCAAGGAGACGAGGAGAACAAGAAGAGGAAATGGTGATGACAACTTTGAAGAGAAGGGCAACTAGACTCCATTAAGCATACAAGATCAAATTCAGAAGTTTAGGAGCATTGATAAATCGAGACAAAAGCAAAAGCCACATCGATACATGGAGATGTCGGAAGAAGGCAACAAAGAACTACAAAAGATGGTAACACCTCCATAGACCTTCTCTTTTCCAAACACAAATGCTTGTAAGTATGCCTTCAACCTCAACTAGGTGGAACCTTTTTTTTTCTCTTCCAACAATAACATGGCTACTAGGAGGACAATCTAGGTTTCTTTTTACTTTCAATTTATATGCATGACCATGTGTTCACCTTGATGTTTTATATTGCCTATGCTTACGGAAAGATGATGAAAGTTGCCACTTTGTTTTACCTACATGAAGTTATACATGTCTTGGCTAATTGTTCTCTATAATATGATCTGAAATTAAGTTAAATACCGACTCTTTTATTTGTGGAGGTGAAATGACTATGCTCTAGATCCACATACATATCTTTGCTCTTTAATTTAAGTTTATGGATAGACAGATAACTTGTTGTTTTTATGAAAACTTAACTTTTATGCTATCTACATATTTGTGATGCTCTTGCAAAGTTCTACCTACCAAAGCCATAAACATATATGTTTTATGATAACAAAACCCGTAGATTGCAAACATATGTTTTGATGAGTTGGGTTAGGATTGATTTCTATGGTTCGAGACTAAGAAGCTGGTCATTCATTTGTGTAACTTTTCATGCTAGCCTTTTTGTCCTTGCATTGTGGGTTTTCACATCGAAAATTTCACAAACTTCGTTGGGCATCCACCCTAAACCAAAAACATCTTTTTTTGACCACCTCCTTGTCCACAACCCAATTTGAGTATGGAGTAAAATTCTCGATGGAGATTCAAATATTCCGCAAGATTATGAAATTTATACTTACTTTAGCAGTCATTTCCCCTCTCTTTTATGCTCGAGGACGAGCATCATTCAAGCATCGGGGAGGAGTCATTACATCATCTCTGACAAATGCTATGTAAGTATTATGTTGCAAAAGTTCTAAGGAGCAAAATAAAAAAATGAAAAATGAAAAAAAATGATGAGAAGAAAGGAAAAGTAAGAAAAAAAGGAAGAATAAAGAAAAAAAGAGAAAGAGACAAAAATGTGAAGAAAATAAAATAAAATTATGAAAAATAATAAAGATGCTCCTCGGTTCTTTTTGCTTCATAAGTTCTCAAGTGCCTTGATGACAAATCCATACTCAAATCTTCCAACCATGTGCAATCCGATAACGAGGACTTCACTCGTGCCTCGGGATCATCCATTTGCCACTTGCACATGTCCACCTTTCTAAATGTGTGTGTTCCATCTCTCTCTTTCCAACATTTATTTTCCATGGCCTTTTTGATGAGTCTCGGTAATTCCAATGGATCTCTCTCTTAATTTGACAATATTTCGAATGTATGTTTTGCTAGGATTGTTTTTAACCTTCCAAGCTCCACATAAGCCTTCCACTATCATATATGAGTAGAATAGGTTGAAAATAATCTACTATAGACTTGAGTGACTTGATGAGATGAGTGTTTCCATGAGATTTTGCAAGAGATTTTCACTTATGTTGGATATGCATCTTTTTGAAAATTCTTCCATGAAACAAGGTAACGGTTTGAAGTTCACTTAAGTTTGAGAGCATCGTGTTTATTAAATGTGGCTTGTTCTTTATTGTTAGTCTATCTTCTATAATGAAAAAGAAGCCGGTCACAACTTGAACTTTAAAAATAAATTCTTAAGAGACAGCAATTTGCTTTGTCATGAATGACTAAGTGCAGGGACAACATTGGAAGGCAACATTGATTTCCCTTTTAAGCAAGGATTACTTACTCGAGGACGAGCAAGGTTTAAGCATGGGGGAGATGTTGATGGTGAATTTCTGTCAACCTAGCTATGAGTTTACCTTTAATGTTGGTATTGGTTTATTATTCTAACCACTAGAACTAACCCCCCCGTATATAACAAGTTCACTCTTGCATGTCGATTTTGGAGTTTATTGTTTACGCAGGAAATCTACGCTAAAGAGGAGACTTTCGGGATAAGTTCACCAAGCACTTTGGAAGAAGATCATGAAGCCCGACAAGAGTCAAGACACGCGATGAACATGACTCCAAATGACACGAGGACCGAGGCGTCAACGTGCAAGTCTTCAGGGACTCAACCAGAAAACAGCAAAGCTTGCATAGCAAGGATTCAAGCCTTAACCGTGAAGGAAACGATGTCAAAGGCCCACATGCAAGTGCACACAAATAAGGAATCATGTGATAAGCAACCGGGGAGGCACACGGGCCCGAACTGGCCCAGAAAGGGCCTGGGCCGGTCGGCCCAGTCAGATCAGCCCAGGGGCCTTTTGGCCCGGTTCGCGACGCCCTTTGCCCTAGGTGTTCGTCTATTTATTGCCTCCACCGCCGTCGGCCACCACATCGAACAAATCATTCTACCGGTGCCATTCACCAGAAAACCGCCACCACAAGATGAGGGAGAGAGTTGGATGAGCTCGTCGCAAGGATCAACGCCGGCGGAGGGAAGGAAGCAAGAGGAGGACTCCAAGCCGCTGGCCTAGGGGTGTTCCCAAGCTTCATCACCGCCATCTTCATCGACGACGTTCTCCGGAGTCTCCATCACCCCTATGTGCTTCAATCCGTGTAAGATGATGGGGTAATGTCTCCGTTCATCCCTAGGGTTAGATGGATGCATGATATGTAATCTATACATGAACCTTATGCCAATCAATGCTTTATGGTCTATGTCTTCGCGTATGCTTTGTTTACATATGTTTGCACAACATGTGGTCTTAGTAGGGTTTGTGGTAATCGTGGTGGTTAGCTTAACCCTATGGATGCTTAGGCATAGATGCGGTTATACGTGAAAGTGTTTGATTACCTTGAGTAGTGACGGTACGATTTAGGGAAAAGGCTTAGCGGCTGCATAACCGCCATGAAGCTAGTGTAGGCAACACCCTTTTCATGTAGTAGATGCATCTTCATGTGTTCCTAAACCCTAGGGAGGGAACGCTTATCTATCTTAACTTCTCTCTCTTGTGTCCACCCTTTACCATTTAGTTTAAACCTAGATTTGTTTGATCAACTTAGGCTAGATTGTCTTTACCTTTAGATTAATACCCCTTTCAAAGGTTTCCCATCAACTAGATTAGTACTTGGTTAAGCGCTAGCAATCCCTTGCTCCGCGGATTGATAAGAACCTAGGTAATCCCCATGGTTAAAAAGGTGTAGGTCCGTACGCTTGCGGATCGTAGGTGGATATGAGTTTTATCCGTCAAGAATGAACCACTGCTGCTAGCTCAAGATCATGCGTAGGGTAGTTCAACTCATGCTTCCTCAACTATCGAGATGCATAGGATATCACGTGACCCTCCTGCATCAATACACAACCCAGACCCTGTCGAGATGCATCACAATAGATGTCAAAACTCTTCTGCAGATCTGGCATCAAAAGAATGGGTGTTGTGGTCAACCGCTTCTTCAACTCTTCAAAACTGGCTGACATGCACCGGTCCACTTGAACTCCCTGTCCTTCTCTAGCAGTGTGGTGAGAGGCTTCACAATCTTGGAGAATCCCTCAATGAATCGACGGTAGTAACCAGCGAGTCCTAGAAAACTCATGATCTCAGACACCGTACGAGGGGGTTCCCACTTCAACACATCACTGACCTTGCTCGGATCTACCGCAATACCTCTGTTGGTGATGATATGACCCAGAAAAGCCACTTCCTTGAGACAAAATTCACACTTGCTGAACTTTGCGTATAACTCATGCTCTCTCAGCTTCTGCAACACAAGCCTCAAATGCTCCTCATGCTCTTCCTCATTCTTGGAGTAGATCAAGATATCATCAATGAACACTATGACAAACTTGTCTAGATACTCCATAATGATCTTGTTCATCAGGTACATGAAATAGGCAGGTGCATTGGTCAACCCAAAGGACATAACCGTGTACTCGTAAAGTCCATCCCTGGTGGTAAATGTTGTCTTGGGAATATCTGAAGGTCTGATCTTCATCTGATGATAATCGGATCGTAAGTCAATCTTAGAGAATACCTTGGCTCCTCTCATCTGATCAAACAAGTCCTAAATACATGGCAGGGGATACTTGTTCTTGATGGTAACATCATTAAGAGACCTGTAATCAACACACATCCTCTGTGTGCCATCCTTCTTACCCACAAAGATAACTGGTGCTCCCCAAGGTGATGAACTAGCACGAATGAACCCTTTACCCATTAACTCTTTAATTTGTGCTTTAAGTTCTTGTAACTGATCACTAGATATTCTATATGGGTGCTTAGAGATAGGAGCAGTACCAGGCAAAAAATCAATAACGAGCTCAACATCTTGGTCAGGGGGCATACCTGGTAACTCCTCAGGAAACACATCCGGGTAGTCGCACACCACTCTTATGTCTTCCAAGGTCGTCCCATCGAGCTTATTCACGGCACTGGCTGTAGATGGTGCTGGATCTGCTGCAAACTCAAACCTTTCACCAGCTGGACTAGTAAGAAGGACTGATCTCTTAGCACAATGTACCACCGCATCACACGCGGTCAACCATCCCATTCCCAGTATCACATCAATCCCCTTCGAAACCAGGATTATAAGGTTGGCTCGGAAATCTCTGCCCAAAATCTTGAGACTAACGTTGTCACAGTTATATATGGCTTTCAATTCCCCCCTGGTGAACTAACTAGCATGTGGCGAGGCATGGGACTGATGGGCATATTATGTTGAGCTACGAACTGAGATGTAATGAAAGAAGGGGATACTCCAGAATCAAATAAAACTGAGGCAGGAGTGGAGTTGACTAGAAACATACCGAGAACTACTCTGGGGTTCTCCTGGGCGACTTCAGCATCAACGTGCATCGCCTTGCCTCGTGCGTAGCTCTGCTGTCCCTTGTTGGTCTGCGGGGTCTGATTCCCGTTCCTCATCTGCTGCATCTACTGGTTTTGCACTGGTGTGTGTGGAGGGTTCCTCTTCGGGCATGCGTTGGCATAGTGACCAAGCTCTCCGCACTTGAAGCAAGTAGTGGTTGCGGATTAGGAGGTGCCACGGACCTCACCGGTGTGCCAACTGGAGCTCTATACTGACTCTGCTGGAAGTTGGGCATGGAGTCTAAGAGACAAGATGCTGAAACTGCAGAGCAGACTGCTGGAACTGCTGAGCAGGGCGCTGGGTCTGCTGCTACCCAAAGTTTCCACCCGGTCCTCCAAAGTGGAACGGGGTGTTATGCGGTGGATTGAAGCGCGGGCGAGACGCACTCCCAAACTGTCCAGAGCTGGTGGCCTTCCTCTTTTGCTCCCCGAGCTCCTTGCGCTTGTGCTCCAAGAGGATGGCGGCATCAACTAACTGCTGAAAGTTGGGAAAAGGATAAGACATTAACTGGTACTGCAGCGAACCAGCTAACCCATCCAGGAACAACTCCTGCTTCTTCCTGTCTTCAGCAACCTCCTCAGTGGCATAGCGAGACAACTCAGTGAACTTGTCTCTGTACTCAGCCACTGACATTCCTCCCTGCTTAAGAGAAAGGAAATCCTTCTTCTTGATCTTCATGACTCCAGAGGGTATCTGGTGGCTCCTGAAGTTGGTGGTGAACTCGTCCTAGGTGATAGTGTCTGGGGCGGGATGAGCAGCGGTATACCCGTCCCACCAAGAGGATGTGGACCCCTGAAGTCGTCCTACAGCATACAGGACCTTCTCTCTGTCATCACACTGACAGGTAGTGAGCATCTTCAGCATTGTCTTCAGCCAATCCTCAGCTTCAAGCGGATCTGCGGCATGAGTGAACACAGGGGGATGGTGACTCATGAACTCCTGGTTCTTGTTGTGGGGCGCCGGCTGCTGCACCGGTGGGTTGTTGACTTGGGCTTGCAGATTCGTCACAGTGTTGGTCAGGTTCTGTAGGAGCTGAGTCTGCGCCTCTAGGAATTGCTGCATGGCGGGATCCATCTGTGCTTGCCGGGGTGCTCTTCGTGGACGATTCACTGCCGGTTGATCGACCCCTCATCCTGCCCTGGTGTTCACCATCTGAGTGTTAGGGACATTACTTTAGATGATTGCACCAAGAGTTAAGCTCAGAAAGATAAGGTAGCAAAGAGGTTCTACTAGGACAGATTCTGTTGATCTTAAACAATCAGGCATAACTCTCAGCGTGGTTAACCAAAAATTATGAGCTTTGAACTGGCAATGGGTAATGAAATTACAGAACTACTCCAACTAGAATCACCTATCGGAGTTCTGTAACTCTGGTTATAAAATAAACAAGTCAGGTAGGTCAGCAGTGTTTAACAGATTCATGAGGCTGCAATGTTTCGGTCATAACTTTCTGATTATCCACCCAAATATTCTCAATTTTGCATAGAAAATCAGTCACAAAATTTCTGAACTTCTCCAATTGGATTTACTGCAATTGGAGTTCTGTAGCCCGAGATAAAATTAAAACAGTGCAGCTGACTCAGAAAGCTGCACGAACAAATTTAGTGCTCTTGGATTTGCATTAAGGAAAAGCTTAAAGGGACACAGAGATTAAGATAGATAAATTGATTGAGACAGAAAGTTGACCCCCACAAACTTACTACTAAACCAATGTCGTTGTGGTTATCACTCCACAACACATTGCACTCAAACAAAATCCAGCTCAAACATTTAGCACAAAACCAAGCATTCAACCACACTTCTAAACTAAGCACACTTTAACCGATCGTCTACTAGCGATTACAAAAAGATCCTATTCTTAACTTAAGCCTAAGGACTATCTTGTGACATGGCATCCGTGCGGGCGTCAGGGGAGTCATAGTGTGGCCTCTTGGGTGACGGGGAGGTGCATGCTTCCACGGCATCATGAACCACTGGTTGTTGTTCTGCAGTGCAGCTTCCAAGGCGCGCTTCTGCAACTCCAGGGTGAAGATCTGCTGATGTACCGTGTACAGTGTGTTGTTGGTGTCATCCAAAGTGGTGTTAACATCTACAAGCAGACTCCGGACATTGTTCAGTGTTCCTTCATAGGCTGGCGCCGAAGCGATGTAGGTCTTGGCTTCCCCACTTGCTCTGAAAGGTGTGTACCTGCAGTGGGTATCCTCCAACCTGTCATGCTCCTTGTGAGAGAGCACATAAATCACCCTCCGAGCTGCCTCTGCTATGCCAGCGTCCATAGTGGTCTTGTGGGCCACATCATGATGCTTGGAGATCTCCCTCGCTCCATGGCATGGAACGTACTCCTCCAGAATGGCGGCAACCTCCCAATGGGGCTCGAACCACGGGTGAGTCCACAACTCACAATGGTAAACAGGGGCCTTGTCATAGCCCAAGCGGAGTACCATAGCTCGCAGGTGGTCAGCCATGGGAATGCCCACTCCATCAACCCTGTAGTGGTACACGTCCCAGATCACTTCCTCAGCTGCTTCACCTTCATCTTGCTCTTGCTCTTCTTCCTCCACCTCTGGACCATGGTGATCTTCCAGATCTTCTCCTGGCGCCTGCTCTCCTTGGTTTGGCTGATCAGCTGGATCACCTTCTTCTGGGTTCATCTCTTCTGGGTCCTCATCATCATCAGACACCATGATGAGGTCAGGGGCGGCTACTGCTGCAGGCTCCATCATGATCTCTTCATCCGTGTCTCCGTCATGGAAGTCGTGTTACTGTTCCTATGGAGCGTACTAGTGGGCAGCACCAGCGTGAGAAGTCCTCAAACGGCGAACCATCTGTAAGTGCAGTGTAGAATGAGATAGATATGGTAAGACAAAAAAGGGTGAGAGCTAAAGCAAGCACAAGGGAGAGAATCCAGATTAGCTCAAAAGTGAGGCAAAAGCAAGAGTATAAGATTATTAGAGATAAAGCAAGCATATGAGAGAAAAGCTTCTATGATTATAAAATCCTTAGTTCCGACCATTTCTATCTAGGCTAACGTTCCTACAGTCAACACAACTCTGGTACCACTTTGTCACACCCAGTTTTAAAGGTAAAGCCGAATGCATAGATCACGTGTGCGCCAGGATCAAGTTACACACACGCTTAGACATTGTGAATACCAAAATTAGTGCCACATGAATAAAGAGTTATTACATGACCAAATTCTTAAACGCAACATAAATAACAAGTTCTCGCAGCAGATAAAGTACCTCCACAGGCAGCCGACTGAAGAAAACGCACACCTAGAACTCCTGGAAATCTCTGGGGAAATCTTCAAAGTTCTCCAAGTCTGAGCAGCATTCCGAGTGTTGTAGATACAAGAAAGTAAACAAGCGTGAGCACATGACGTACTCAGCAAAAGGAAACAACATAACATGCAAGGCCATATGGTGGATGGCTAAGGTTCAAGCAGTTTAGCATTTTAGTGAGTCAAGTTTTATTTGCAACATAATTACTAAGGGTGTAAGTTCATACCAACCCAATTAATAAAGTAATAGCATCATAAATAAAGAATAAAACAACAATTAAACATTTAAATTCCATAATTTAATCATGTGAGGGTCCAGGCCGCTCTTGACCGTGAGCACGGCTAACTAGTTAGTTTACACTCTGCAGAGGTTGTACACTTTCACCACGAGTAGCGTAAAGCTCTGAAGAACTTTGAACCCAACCATGCGGTGTTTGCAAGGCACCATACCACACTACCGAGGTGTGGTTGCATAGGGACGCTACATGGCCTTTACAAAGGTTCCCTAGCAAGTTATGACCCACAAGGTCCGGATCAGTTAGCAAGGTATAAAGTCCCCTAGCAGGTCAATACCCCACCATAAAAAGAATAACTCACCCAACCCCCTGCTAGAGCGAGTCTATACCCCAGAGTACGGACGATCCCTTGTCCTTATCAGGTAAGACCATCCCAAGCTAAAGTTCCTAATTATTAAGCCAAGACCATTGCCCGTTAGTTCTTGTGGTTGTATTGTTTTCTTGGGTGGTTCTCCATGTTCCGATTAACATAAAAAAGTGGTCTTGCAAAGTAAAGTAGCATAAAGCGGAACATAGAATGTAAAGTATCCAAGTTGATTAATACCATCACAGTTAAGCATGCTAAGCCATAGCTACCCTCAAGATTAATTAATTCTCCCGGTTACAAGGTAAAGGTTGTAAAAGACTAGGTATGATCCTTAATAGGTTCCCGTCAGAGTTAATGCAAGCAAGAAAAGTAAATACAGTGAATTTAAATGCATGTTATGTAGGACAAGTGGGCACGCATCAAGGAGGACTTGCATTCAACCGAACTCGGCTGCTCAAACTCTGACGCGTCGTGATCTTCAAATCCTTCGAACGCTTCGCTCTCTACGTTCCACAATCATCACATACAAGAAAACAACAAGAATAAATAAGAAATAGTCACCAAACAGTACTAACAGAACAAAACAGTGGAATAAAACTAATCTATGCTTCGGGACGATCGCGTGGACATAAAGAATGCGAAAACGGAGCTAAAACGACCAAGATACGCCCTATAGAAGGTACAAGGACTAATCTGTAAAGATTTGAAAAGAATCTGGGCTAAAACAAAGAAAAAGGGCTAAACCGTAAGAAATTTATCACTGCGGGAGGGTATTTTTGTGAATTCCAGAAAACATAGGAGATTTTCTGCAAAATCTATAGGGCCTGCCGGGTTTGACCAGCTTGACCCGGGTCGGCTCGATCTAGATCCGTTGGATCTCCGACGGCTGCGAACGTGCGTGAGTCAAACAGCGGAGGCGGAAGGATCTAGATCCAGCGGCGAGGGGACGCACGTGAGTGCAAGGGCGGCGGCAGGCGACGGCGAGCGACGGTGGTCGGCGACGAGCGGCGGCGCTCTTGCCGGCGAGACCCAAACTAGGGTTCCAGGGCACGATTTGGCACGCGGCTAGAACCTATGCGCAGCGCACGGGATGGCGAACCTATCTAGGGCGGCGCGGTTGCCTAGGAAGCGGCGGCGACGGCGCACAACGCGACGGCGCGGCTCGGTGCGGCGGTGAAGCTCCGGCGAGCTTCCGCGGATGACACGGCGCGCGGGGACAACGACAAGTGGCTCGGGTGTCCTTCTCACCTCCTTTCGCGTCTCCAAGGCTGCTCCTCGACGGCGAAGGGGCGGCGACGGCGGGAAGCAACGGCGGCAGAGGCGCTAGGGTTTTGGTGGAGCGCCGCGGCGTAGAAGGCGGCGGCTAGGGTTTCAGGTAGGGGGTCCAAGGGGTGGCAGCGCATCTTAAATAGCCCGGGAGACCGTCCTCGACGTGCGGGCCAAGGCAACCAGGCGTGCCAGAGGTGGACTCGGGTGGCGGCGCATCGGACTCGGCCGAGTCCAGCGCGGGGACGACTCCGTGGCGGGGATGACGGGCGGGCCCCGCCCGTCGGCCCGCCGTGGCGCGGGCGAGCGGGGAAACGGGCCGGCGGCGGCGTTTTGGGCCGCCCTGGGCCGCGCGCGGCGCCGGGCCGTGACGCGCGGGATGCCGGGCCGCGGCTCGCCGGACGGCGGACAACAGCTGGGGCCACCTGCGGGGCCGCGCGGGTTGGACCGCGGTCTGCTGTTGCTGATGGGCTTGGAAGGGAAAACCAAGGGGGTTGAAGGGAAAACGAGTTTGAATAATTTGAAAAGAGCTCAAGCACTTGAATTCAAACCTTAAATTTGAATTCCAACAACCAAAAGCAATGCACCAGCATGAATGCAACAAATAAATCCTATGGTTCATTAATTTTATTTTAGAAAATTTTTTAAATGCCTAAAAGAAAATAAAACAACCTTATATTCCTTAGGAGCAATTAAGGGTTTCTAGCCAATTTTCATAAAAGCCAAACTTAGCAAAATTAGGGTGTTACAATATTCGGCTTCTGTGGTAGACTGAGCTACACTAGACTGTTTGCGAGAAGACCAAGAAACAAGCGAAGAACCCAAAAACTGACAAGTCCCCGAAGTCGACTTCCTATCGACTCGACACGCCACAAAGTCGGCATCCGAAAAACCAAGAAGTGAAAGGGAAGAGGACGGTGAGTACCAAAGACTGAGCTCAGGAGTGTATCGAAGATACCTGAAGATCCGCTTGACGGCTAGCCGATGTGAAGTCCTCGACGACGCCTGAAAACGAGCGCACAGACACAGAAAACTGGAAGTCCGGCCTCATCGCCGTCAAGTACAAGAGGGAGCCAATCATGCTCTGGTACTCCTTCTGGTCCATGGGCTCTTCGTCCTCGTTCGTGTCGAGCGTTGTACTCATACTCGTTGGTGTCGACAGGGGCTTCGAGTCATCCATCTTGAACTTCTTGAGGATGTCCTTCGTGTACTTGGTTTGATGTACAAAGGTTCCCTCCATCTCCTGCTTGATCTGAAGCCTGAGAAAGAACTGCAATTCTCCCATCATAGACATCTCGAATTCTTTGCTCATATCCTCTGCAAACCTCGCAACCAAAGTGTGAGACAAGCCGCCAAAGACAATATCATCCACGTATACCTGAACAATTAGGATATCATCACCCTGCCTGAGGAGAAAAAGAGTCTTAACAACATTGCCCATCTCAAACCCCTTGCTGAACAAGAACCCCCTCAAACGACAATACCAAGCACGAGGAGCTTGTTTCAGCCCATACAACGCCTTTCTCAACCTATACACCTTGTGGGGAAACTCAGCACTCTCAAAGCCCGGTGGTTGCTTCACATAAAATTCCTCTTCTAAAAACCCATTCAAGAAGGCACTCTTCACATCCATTTGGTACAATTTGAACCCTTTAGTCACAGAAAAGGCTAGAAGGATCCTAATTGCCTCCAAGCTACAAGAGCAAATGTCTCCTCATAGTCTATTCCCTCCTTCTGACTATAGCCCTGAGCAACCAACCTCGACTTATTCCTCACCACCTCACCATTTTCTCCCTCTTTGTTTTTCCACACCCATTTTGTCCCAATAGGTTTGCAATTTGGTGGTGGCTCTACTAGCTCCCACACCTGGTTTCTCTCAAAATTCTCTAACTCCTTATGCATGACATTCACCCAATTAGGATCAGATAGAGCGTGTCCAATGTCTTTCGGCTCAAAGGTAGCAACAAAAGTTGAATGAGCAAAGTGAGAAGCATTTCTAGACCTCGACCGTGTCATACGCTCATTGATGTCGCCGATGATTACTGAGGGTGGATGATCAACTTGAACGTGCCTCGGTGCCTCTCGCCTTGAGGCAACCTCCCCCTCAGCAGCAGCTTCCACTTGATCTTGCTGAATCGTAGGCGGTGTAGGGGATGGACCATCCTGCACCGTAGTTGTCGTAGTGGAAGTAGAGGGTACATGCGTGGTTGGAGCTTCACCATCATCACCATCATCCTCTCCAGCATCATCCTCCTCGTCCTCAAAGATCTTCTTGCCAACTTCATTATCACTTGCACACTCAAAGACAGACGAATTGCATGGTTGTGTCTCGTCGAAGGTCACATCACAAGTTTCCATGACTAGGTTAGTATCAAGGTTGAGCACACTAAATGCTCTAGAATGACTAGCATAACCTAAGAAAATCTCATCGGAAGACCTCGACTCAAACTCATCAAGCCTACCCTTCTTGAGAATGAAGCACTGACAACCAAAAGCCCCGAAATGGCTCAGTCTAGGTGCTCACCCGTGCATAAGCTCATAGCACATCTTGTTCAAGAAGGCCCTCAGAAAAATCCGGTTCCCAACATGGCAAGTGGTATTCACCGCCTCAGCCCAATATCTCCATAGAGTCCTATGCTGATCAAGCATCATCCGAGCCATCTCACAAAGGGAACGATTTTTCCTCTCAACCACACTATTCTGACAAGCCACATAGGGAGAAGAGAACTTATGTTCGAGACCCAAATCACGACAAAAGGTTTCAAAATGAGAGTTTTTTAATTCACTGCCATTGTCGCTACGAATAGCTTGAACAGCATCTCCATGTCTCTCGTTCTTCAACCTCAAGATTAGATCTCTCACAAAACTAAACATCTCCCCCTTGTCAGCCAAAAAGAAGACCCAAGCATAGAGAGAATAGTCGTCCACGATCACAAGGACATACCATTTCCCACCCGTCGAGCACACACGAGCTGGACCAACCAAGTCCATATGGAACAACTCACATGGCCTCTCTGTCATAACGGATGTCAGAGGCGGATGAGAGGCGGCGACCATCTTGCCATGCCTACATGGAGCACATACCAAATCCTTTTGGTATTTCAACTTTGGAAATCCTCGGACTAATCCTAGCCCACTAAAGAGTGACAACAAGTCAAAACTCAAGTGACCTAATCACCTATGCCATTTCCAAAGCTCCGCCGAAACACTAGCAACCAAACAACAAGAAGAGCCAACACACTAAGAAAAATCAGCTTTGAAAATTTGACCCTCGGGAACGATCGTACACACAAGATCGCCTCGAGAATCCAAAACAAGAGAACAACCCATTTTGAAACAGACTTCAAGACCCTCATCAAGAAGTTGGGAGACAGAGAGAAGATTGTACCCTAAGGACTTGACAAGAGAAACATGCCTGAGAGTCACAGACTCACTCACCTTCACCGTGCCCACTGAAAGCACCCTACCTTTCCCATTAGCCCCAAAAGTGATGTACTCTTTGGTCATCACCAGGGTGAGGCTGGAGAACCAGTGAGCAAAGGACTCAGCACTGGGGTTAGTAGAAAATGAATCAAACCAGTGCCTCGCCATTTGCTCAAACATGGGATTAGAAAAATCCATCCTATCTCTCCTAGGTGGAACACCCACACGTACCCTTGGAGGAATACGCGTACCACGAAGGGGAGACCGTGGCCCGTAGCTCCTCTGGGACCTAAAACTGCGATCGTTCCCCCCATACTCGTATTGGACATGAGCAAAGGAACGTCCAACAAACTCACCACGCACAAGCCCAACACGTCTACCACCTTCTCTTTGTGGTGGCTCACCTCAAGGCACAAACTCACGCCTCTCTCGAGGGTAAATGGTATGCACCATACCCTTGCCTCTCGGCACCAACCTAGGCTCAGGCACACCACGAGAAGGGCGGTACCTGTCCTTGTTGGCCAACTCTCTAGCCAACCTCTCCTCACGCTTCCTCCTGAACCAAAACTTAGCAAGGTGCCCATCCCTCCCACAATGCTCACAATGGAAGGGTTTTAGTTTTGGCTTTGGTTTTGGGTTCTCTTTGGGCTCTGGATTTTCCTCACTAGGTTTCTCCTCACTCAGTTTCTCTCCCTTCTTCCCAAAGAACTCATTCCCCAAGACACTCTTGAACTTGAAGGGTTCCTGGAAGTTGTTGGTTTGTGGAGGAAACATGGGTGGAGCTGGGGTTGTGTCTAGTCGATTCCTAAGATGATTCGGCTTAAGAACAAAGGCATTTTTGTGTGGTGGGTTTTTGGTGGCTCTGTGATATCACTCTCACCACTTCCCTTACCCACTTTCTTTGCCCCAAGCGCTTCCCCATCCTGGCGCTTGTATGTCTCGATCATTATCCTCAACTGAGGCTCATGAACAGACAACCAACCCATCAACTTTCTCAACTCATCATTCTCATCCTGCAAGCGATCAACATAGTGTGCAAGCTCCATATTCTTCACATCATTTATTTCACAAGTGGAGCAAATTGTAGGAATAGGAGCTTTCAGCTGAGCCTCTAGAGATCTAGCATACACAAGCGAAGCATCTAGTTTCTCATGAAAAACAAGACAAGATGTACAAGCACCAAGCAAGGAGGGCCTAGATTTCATCTCATCTAGTTCAACCCTAAGCACATCTAGTTCCATAACCTTGGAGGCATACTTCTCCTTAAGCACAGTCAATTCACCAAGAAAAGTGGAACAATCAGTGCATTCAGGTTCATTGGTCACAACGGGAGCAGACTTAAGGGAATCTATTTGAGCCCTAGCATCAAAAAGCAAAGACTCTAGCTCAACCACCTTCTCCTTAGCCTCTTCGAGCAAAGACCTACACTCCCTCTTCTCCTTGTTGGTCTTTCTAAGCACATCATCACGGTTGTCAAGCAAGTCATTCAACCTAGCATTCTCTGCTATGAAGAAGGATGGGCTATTGTTTACCTCTTCCTCGGAGTCGGAGCCCGAGTCATCTTTGTTGCTCTTGTTGCTTGCGGTGTTATGTGCCATGCCGCAAAAGCCTTGGGCGGCGAAGCACAAGCCGTAGATGTTCTTGCCCGACCGCTTTCCCTTGTGTCGGTTCTCTTCTTCATCACTTGAGCTCGATGAAGAGTAGTAGGAGCTCGAGTCAATATCGCTTGCACTGGCCACCATCACTCGCTCCTTCTTCTTGTGACCACCACTCTTCCTTGGCCTCCGCTCGGACTTGTTCTTGCCCTTGTAGTCGTCCCTTGAGCGGTGCTTGTGGTCGGTCCTCGAATGGTGCTTGTGCTCGGGATTGACCTCCATGGCTTCCAGACACTCGGTGATGAAGTGCCCGTGCTTCCTGCACTAGTAGCACATGCCCGAGCTCCTCCGAGCATTCTTCCGGTTCGTGTACATGTGCTCGAATCGCCAGCTCAACAACGCGAGGTCCTCCTCACCCAGCACATCGAACTCCTCATCTGGCATGGACACAAGGCAAGACAAAGAAAATTGTCTCGAAGACATGTTAGCATTAGTCCTTGAACCAGATACGAGAGCCAGACTATGGGGATCAGTCGAGTTCTCGATCTTTGCACGCACCCCACGGTCCACTCGGACGACATGATCTTGGAAAACAGCTCGTCCACCGTGAGGGTCTCATACTTCTCCGACTCTAGGATGGCCTTGACCTTTTCGCTCCACACGGTACAATCCAGAGAATGCAAGAGCTTGACAGCCCTGTCATGGTCATCATACGGGAGCACGGCCATATTGGCCCTCATGTTGTTCACGATCACCGTGAAACGCTGAAACATGGAATCGATGGACTCATCGGGGAGAGTGAAGTTCTCATACTCTCTCCAGTAGGTCGCAAAGAGTCGAGCCTGAACCTGAGCGTTCTCTGCATGAGCATTCTTCAACTGCTCCCAAATCCTGCACGTCAAATCCTCTGTCTGAACCTGTTCAAATTCTGATTCACACAGAGAATGGTACAGGAAATCGACCGCCTTGTTGTTGGCGTCGAACATGTCCCTCGATCCTGGAGCAAGGAAGTTTAGTTGATGAATGTAAGCTGTGTTCACCGTGACATCCCATAGGATCTGACCCTTGCCGCGGAGGAAAGCGGCCATCCGCCATTTCCACATATGGTAGTTCTTACCATCAAAGTGTGGAGGACCCGAACCCCGTTCTTGGTATGCCATCTTTGGATCTTAGACTGGTTAGAATCACGAAGATCCGTAACCGGCTCTGATACCAATTGAAGGACCGATCAGGCGATCAGAGAGTGGGGGAGTGAATGGGAGCCGATAAAAATTCTTCTCCAAAGAGAGAACTCGGCCTATGCCCCAAATTCACAACCACGGATTCCCACACGAGTTTGCCAAGATAGCATAGTCACAGCGGACCTACCAACCCTAGGAGCAAACCCCAAACGATCCCAAAGCGAAAGCGAAACTCAAAGAGCAAATGACTTAGCAGCTCAGCACTGGACTAGGCGGACTGTCTGCAAGCACCGGGCGGACCGTCCGTGAGGCCTGGGCGGACTGTCCACAGACACTGGGCGGACCGACCGGGAGGCCTAGGCGTACTGTCCGCGTGGCTGCGACGGATTGTCCGAAAACAACCCCCAAACCTCCAGTACTGCACCCTCGATAACGAACCGTCTGTGATGGGCCCGCGGACTGTCCGCCCCTTCACGAACCGTTCGGCACTCTAGTACGGACCATCCGTGAACACCGTGCAACAAAAAGCCACTAGCAAAATGGATCGAACGGAAAGCATGCAAGAACACGCAAAGAACATGACGAACTGCTGGCTGAAAGCCTCCTCGCGGACCGTCCGCCAGGGGCGCATACCATCCGCGTGAAGCGCAGACAACAGCCCGAACTCGACCTCTTGAAGGTCAACACCTCCTTCCCACTACCCGATCTCCCGAATCAACCAAGGGATTGCTACCAAATCATAGGTGAAGGTGAAGCCCTCTAGGAGATGCTATGCCTACGAATTTGTAGCCTCAAACCCAATGAATCGAGGGAATCGAGATTCTACTGAGCTCAAGAACAAAGCTAGGTTTCCAACCGAAATCCTTCAATCAGAGACCGAACTCGGAGTTTGGGGATCAAGATCAAACACAAAGATGCACGAAGCAACTATCCATGATTCCCACCAACAAATCCGAGCCCAAACACCTCAGAATCGAAGGAACAAGCCGCACACGAAAAACCGACGAAAATAGCTCGAAAAAGACACGAAAATCCAGCGAGCTACAAACCAAGAATCGACGCAACCATGAAAGCTTCCATTCACTCGGAGGTCAGATTCTTTACAAACAGAGGAAATATCTAACCCTAGAGAGCAAGGAAATGAGAAGCAGTCCGGATGGATAGTTTGCCTGAAAACCCTAGAGCTAATATATATGAGGCCCCTCCGGGCTAGGAAAAAGACCACACTACCCCTAGCACATAAGTTGTGATACAACCCCTCAGGGGCAAATAGGTTATGTAGCACTCCTCTTCATCGCACGGCCACGCCGTCGCCGCAGACCGCGTCCTCCCGACGCAAGCCCTGCGATCCCACCACGCGTCCGCCGGCATCGAAGCTTCTTGGCGCGCCCGGATCCCGTCTCCGCCCGCCGAGCCTCCGGTCTTGGTTTTGTGGCTCAATCAAGTAACCAGACGGTTTTCTAGTGAAACGCCGCAAACCTTGCGTGCAAACTCTGGTTGTGAGCCACTACCCTGCACCGGCTCCGATCGATGACTTCGTCTTGCTTTTCTTGCCACCATGCGGCCCGCACTTGACCCCGCTGGCCACCGGGTCCCTCAAGTCAGGCCTACTTGTCTCTCCACTCCTCGGAGGCCCTGCAAGGCATAGACCTTACACGCCCACTCTTCACCTGCACCAATGCAAATGAAGCAGCAACCTGCACCTGCAATACTCGGCCAAGAGTCAGTCCGCACCATGTTGTCAATCACTCATCACAACCAGGAGCGACCATCCACCGGTCCTCGGACGCTCCGGTCCTCAATCTCACGGTAGCCCGAGCGCCTATCTGTCTCCGACCTCAGCACACGAGAGAGATGCGAGCTGCACCCAGAAGACATCCGGCGGTCGGAGGCAGGGACGGCGGCGGTAGCGCACGGCAGTGGATGGAGGCGGCGCACTTGCGGGAGAGGGAGAGAGGCGAGAGGATGGAGACGGTGAATGAGATCTACCGTGGTAAAAGGATGAGGTTGACCGGAAGTTACCCTAGGCGGTAAAAGATCAGATCCGTGGAATATTCCCCTTGAGATTCTCTTTTGTCTTTTCTTGACAGCTAACTGCCTAAAGTCCGAAACCTCTGGGGTCCATACTCGGAGCCTCCGCGTTGTGCACACTGATGCTGAAACTTATAGATTGGACAGATAAAGGTCTGGAACCTTCGGGGTCCATACCCAGAACCTCCGAAGACTGAAGCCAGATGATAGAGAGCTTGTTGTTCTTCAAAGATTTGGGTACTTTGACTAGATTTAATCCTTAGGTCATGAACTCCTTGTTCCAATTAGCTAGAAAACAAACAACCAACACACAACAATAGACTTTTGGAACAAGTTGGGGCATAAAATTCATTTTGAAACACATGTATTGAAATTTTTCAAAAGATTTTCAACAAGATATCATATCAATGAAGATGTGCTACATATCAAACCACGCAACGAGAATCAAGATTATTTATCTCATTCCTTAAACTGCAAAACCTTGACTCATCAAGAGGCTTGGTGAAGATATCGACTAGTTGTTTTTCGGTGCTCACATGACATAGAGCGATATCTCCTTTGGTTTCGTGGTCTCTCAATAAGTGATGACAGATGTCTATATGTTATATACGAGAGTGACTAACAGGGTTCTTGCAAGCTTTATGGCACTTTCATTGTCACAAAAAAGTGGGATATGGGTAAAGTGACATCTGTAATCTTTTAAGGTTTGCTTCATCTAAAGTAGTTGAGCACAACATGCGCCGGCTGCAACATACTCGGCCTCGGTGGTGGAAAGGGCTACTGAGTTTTGCTTTTTAGAACTCCAAGACACAAGAGACCTACCTAGGAATTGGCAAGTCCCCGATGTACTCTTTCTATCTACTTTGCAACCGGCATAATCGGAATCCGAATAGCCAAGTAGATCGAAAGTGGAGCCCTTAGGATAACACAAGCCAAGGTTAGGGGTATGCACTAGATATCTCAAGATTCTCTTTACGGCCATTAGATGGCACCCTTTCGGGTTAGCTTGAAATCTAGCACACATGCATACACTAAGCATAATATCCGGCCTAGATGCACATAAGTAAAGAAGAGAGCCGATCATGGAGCGATATACCTTTTGGTCCACGGATTTCCCTTCTTCATTGAGGTCCAAGTGTCCATTGGTAGGCATTGGAGTCTTGATGGGCTTTGCCTTGTCCATGTCAAACTTCTTAAGCATATCCCTTGTGTACTTGGTTTGACATATGAATGTCCCTTCCTTTGCTTGTTTGATTTGAAATCCAAGGAAGAACTTAAGCTCACCCATCATGGACATTTCAAACCTCTTTGTCATCACCCTACCAAACTCTTCACAAAAAGTTTCATTAGTACTACCAAATATTATGTCATTGACATATATTTGGCACACAAAGATATGACCATCAACTTTTCTAGTAAAGAGAGTAGTATCGACTTTGCCTATCTCAAAGCCTTGCTTGAGCAAGAAATCCTTAAGGCATTCATACTATGCTCTTGGTGCTTGCTTGAGACCATAGAGCGCCTTATGGAGTTGGTACACATGATTAGGATGCTTGGGGTCTTCAAAACCCGGTGGTTGCTCAACATAGACTTCTTCGGAGAGTGGTCCATTGAGAAATGAACTCTTGACATCCATTTTATATAGCTTGAAGTCATGATGGGCAGCGAAAGCGAGTAAGAACTGAATTGCTTCAAGTCTTGATACCGGTGCATATGTTTCTCCAAAGTCTAGTCCTTCAACTTGAGTGTACCCTTGTGCAACCAATCTTGCTTTGTTCCTAATCACAATCCCAAACTCATCTTGCTTGTTTCAAAAGACCCATTTGGTGCCAATGATTTTTGTCTTTGGTCTTTCCACCAACTCCCACACTTGATTTCTTTCAAAGTTGTTCAACTCCTCTTACGTGGACACCACCCAATCCAGATCCTCAAGAGCTTGCTCTACTTTGGTAGGTTCAAGAGAGGAAACAAACGAGTAAAATGCACAAAAATTCTTAAGACAAGATCGTGTTGTTACCCCTCTCCTTATGCTCCCAAGGATATTGTCAACGTGGTGATCCCGTTGAATGACTTCATGTACACGGGGATGTGATGGTCCAATAGGTTGGTGTAGAGGTTGGTCTTCATCATTTTCATCAGCTTGAGGCTCAGGTGTACTTGCTTGAGAAGCCTCTTGCTGATCTTCTTGCTGGTTCTCAGTGTCTTGAGGTGCTGAACTTCCAAACCCCAGAACCTCCGGAGATTTTCTCGGAGGTTGGGTTCCAGCAGCACTTCTCGGAACCTCCGGGGAATTCCTCAGAACCTCTGGAGTCTGCTCTTCTACAGAACCAGTGACCTTCGGCCCTTTGAGTGGTGTTGAAGCTTGAAGTTGTTCTTCATCTTTCTCTTGTGCTTCAACTGGTCTAATATCACCTATGGCCAATTGCTTCATTGCTTCACAAGATGGCTTCTCATTTCCTACAACATTTAAGTCAACTTGCTCCACTTGAGAGCCATTAGATTCATCAAAGGTCAAATCTACCGTAGCTTCAATCCTTCCGGTGGTTTAGATTGAAGACTCGATATGCATGTTCATTTGGACCATAGCCAAGAAAAAAACCTTCATCAACCTTTGGTGCAAACTTAGATGTTCGGGGCCTCTTGTTGAGAATGAAACATTTGCACCCAAACACTCTAAAGTAGGACATCTTAGGCTTTCCATCGGTGATAAGCTCATAGGAAGTCTTCTTGTGAAACTTGTGAAGATAGAGGCGGTTGATGGCATGACAAGTCGTGTTGATAGCTTCGGCCCAAAAGATGTCTTGAGTCTTGCACTCGTCCAACATGGTTCTTTCCCTCTCAATAAGAGTTCGATTCTTCCTCTCAACCACCCCATTTTGTTGAAGGGTATAAGAAGCTAAAAATTCATGCTTGATGCCCTCTTCATCAAGAAGTTCTTCAACATTGGTGTTCCAGAATTCCGATCCATTGTCACTCCTTACTTTCATATGATGTGTACATCTGCTATCAAGCACCCAACTTGATCCACCGGAGGAGTATGCCTACAAAACAATTTAGTTCCTTCTTTTAGGTCCCCAATTTGACTTGGGGCTTTCCACATTAGCAACCAAAACTTTAGGAACCCATAGTGATCTTTTCACATATATGTTGGACTCATTTCCAACATACGTGGAAACAACTTTACCAAGATTGTTGCGTCTCAACACATAGCTAGGAGGTATATCTCTATATGCATGAGCCTTGTTCTTGTTGGGAGACAAATTCCTTCTAGGCATGACTGGATGGTTCTAGACCTGCAGACGAGTGTTAGATGTCTTGGAAGCATGTTAGTGCTGAACCTTGCCTTTCTTCTTGGTTCTATCCTTACAGACCCCAGAACCTCCAGAAATTTTCTCGGGACCTCCAGGTTCTCCTATCTTTGTGGCTCGAGGCTTCTAGACTCCGGAACCTCCGGGCTTTGAGCTTGGAACCTCTGGGGTCTGGGTAAACAGAAACCCAGTGCTCTTGAATTCAAGACATTCCTTTTCCTTGATGATCTTTCTTTCATTGGTCTTGCCACCTTCAACATAGCCAAAACCTGGTTTCTCACTTTTCTCCAACATTTTCCTCTTGGAGAACTTCCCTTTCTTGTTCCCTTCACTCATGCATCCTCTAGCTATGATTGAGTTCAACCTAGCAATTTCTTTCTTCGAGACTTCCATATTAGCAAGATTAGTGGCATAAGATTCAAGATCAATATTGTGGTATTTATCACATCCCTTGCTAGTAGAAGCACTAGAGTCACCCTTTACCTTCGAAGGATGTGAGGTGCTACTCCAAAGGAGACTATATTGCTCCTCAAGCTCTTCATTCCTCGACTGGAGAGAATTACATTGAGCTTGAGAGGCAACAAGGTCTTCCTTGAGAGTAGCTATGACACTCTCCGCTTGGCTCACTTCCAAACACAAAGCCTCAAGGTCGGTTCTTTCAGATTTAAGAGTGTCTTGGGTTTTCTCTAGTTCCACTATCAACCTAGCCATAAAATCTCTAGATTGCTTATCCATGTCACTAACAAGTTGGTTTGCTTCCTCATCACTAGATTCATCACTAGAGTCCATTTCCGACTCATCACTAGGTGAAGGAGAGGGTTTTGAATTAATTTTTACCTTCTTACCCTTGGCCATGAAGCAATGAATGGACGAGCCCTCTTCATCATCGGTCAAGTTGTTGAACAACCTTGAGGTGGAGGAAGCTTCTTGATAGCCACGGGTGAAACCTTCTTCCCTTCTTCTTCACTAGAGCTCTCATCTCTGGTATTCCATTCATGACCAATATGAGCTTCTCCACCATAGTTCCTTCTCTTGTGATGTGATTTTTGATCTTTCTTGTAACCTCCCTTTCCCTTGTCATTCTTGTTTTCTCTCTTCTCGTTAGGGCAATTCGCAATGAAGTGCTCGGTGCTTCCACAATTGTAGCAAGTTCTCTTTTTCTAGTTAGGGAACTTCCTCTTGGCAAACTTGTAACCTTGCTTCTTCAAGCCTCTTTTATATGTCTTCATGAACAAGGCCATGTCCCCAATCTCAACATGAGAACCCTCATCTTCATCTTCACTCGAGTCACTTGTGGAGCTCTATACTTCTATTTTCTTTGATTTTGACTTGGAGGACTTGGATGAAGTAGAGTGCTTGGATGAAGAAGTAGGCTTGCTTGACTTGTTGGTATGGAGAGCTACATCTTTGACCTTCAAGTTGTTCAACTTAGCTTCTAGCTCACCAATTTTCTTCCTATGTTGGATTTCCTTGTCCATAAGCTCGTGAGTAAGAATTCTCCTAAGAACATCATTTGGAGAGAACTCTTCAAATCTTTTCTTCTCTCTAATCAAAGTGACTAGAGTAGGATTCCTTGGAGTAAAGGCCTCCAACATCACCTTCACAACAAAGTGGTCATCCAACTCATCACCACCTAAGCCTCTTATCTTCCCAACTATGACCATCAACCTATCAAACATCTCTTGTGGCCCTTCTCCATCAAAGATAGTAAATATATTGAGTTCGACCATCAATATGTTGATCCTGGATTTCTTGACCTTGTTAACACCCTCATGCAATGTGGAGAATGTCCCAAATCTCTTTGTCAATCTCAAGTCCACTAATACGGTTGTACTCTTGAGCATTCAAGGCACTAAGGAGTATGCTTGTAGCTTGAGCATTCCTCCTAATGTTGCGACGATCATGTGGTGTGAGGTTTCCAAAGTCTTTGGGATCATCAAAACCTACACACACAATATTCCACAATTCCAAACTCAAGCCGGTTAGATAAGCTTTCATCATATGCTTCCATTTTGCAAAGTTAGTCCCATCAAATTGGGGTAACTTGCCAATAGGTATAGTCACATCATCCTTAGATTTGGTATCCAAAGAATCATAGTTAAAGGATACGCTTCTATAGTCATTCTTTGACTTGGGCTTGGGCTTGATTGTTCTCTTGGGAATTCTTGTGCCATAGTACCCATCATCCCTGTTGGGGATTCAAGAATTGGATAGAATCCCCGAACATATGTAAGAAGAAATTTAAGAATATACGCAAGAAGGAATCTGAGAACGCAGAGACAAGAAATCTTCGAAAACCTGACTTCCTCCTCCAAAGGTCGTGAATCCCTTTACACGTGCCCTCGCACCCCCTTTTATAGGGAGACGAAGGGACTTTTACATTATGAGATTACCCTCGAATCTAGAGAATATTCCTAGTGTGAACATGTACATGAATGTCTTTTACATCCCATGATTTGTGGGGCTAATTTCATACATTTACAAGCCTGCCACTAGTTCACACTTCAAACCTGAACTTTTGAGATGACTTCTTTGACTTGGCCTTTCCTTGACCACTGAAGCTTTACTCATGAAAATCATCACTTATCAAGATTCTAGAAATGAGACTCCTCAAGATTCCTGAAATTCGCAGGTTCCTGATCTTTTGAATTTCACTAGATTCCAATTACCCTCAAACAGACAACAGACCCGCGAACCAAAAGCCAATTTAGCTGTTACCTTTGCACAACATTTGAAGGTTAGCGAATTGTATGAAATTTATCAGGATGTCTTCATGAACGTTCCCTTGTCATGAAACAGAATTTTCCACCCCAAGGCACATTCATGAATATATTCACGAATTCGGCAACTTTGACGTTTCGAGGGTGAAAGGTTTTTGCCCAATTCCTCCACAACACTAGCCCCTCGGGGAAGCGGGTTGACTCCGACGATCTGCTTCCATGATAAATCCTCAGAATTTCGGTAAAAAATGTCACCCTCGGAATGTCGAGTGGACACGCGTCCCCCTGAAAACTCGCAACGGTCATATCGAGGCGATTTCTTCGAACTACCCCCCTCTCCCTATAGAAGGCTGGTGCCGTTTTTTTACCGTTCCATTGCTTTCTTCGAAGGTTTCAATGCATTTTCGCGGAAAGGCTCTTCATCTGTGGGTATCCGAAGTTCGGCAGTTTCTTTCATTTTTGAAAGTATTATTTTCTTTTTTGCTCATATGTTTTTCATTTTTGAACTTCTAATTTCGTGTGTTTTCGTTTCTTATGAGTTGTCTTGTGTTTTTTTGTGTTATTCTCAAGTAGGTGGCTCGTAAGGAGAGTACTGCTAGAGAACGACAAAGTTGTTAAGAAGCTCTGAAAAAACTTTGATGTCCATCCTGGTCCATTCCCTGAAAATGACGAAATCTCCGATTTGATTGACTGGAAGCAAACAGAGTTCCAAGCTCTTCCCGACGTTATCTCAGGAGCTAGCGACTTTGCTGCAGTTTTTTCAGTATAGAATATTCTGAAGTTGCTCTATGATTTTGACTGTGTCAACCTTCCGAAATTCTGCAATGCACTTTCACGATTCCCGGATGCTAGAAGCACCTCTATGATTCGTCCCAATGAAAACGTCCGCGCTGTAAATATCAGATTCACGAGGGGATTCTAGAATGCAAGTGGGAAATAATTTGCGAAGAAAATTGCCCGTGACAAACTCAAGGAGGTTGATACTGTAATCTTGGCATCTTACTAACACGTGTTTCTTTGATTTCTGCTAACTTCTTTTTACATCTTTTCAGATGATTCAAAAGGAGGATCGTGCTAATGCTGTGGAAGGTCAAGAACCATTCTCTGAATCTGAAGGGGATGATGATGCTGATGATGAAGACGATGGTTCGGGGAACGCTGGTAGTGGTGACAGCAGAAGCAGCAGTGATGGTCAAGACGACGGGGATGAAAAGAGCTCCGATCGCGAAACCAACTCCCCGAAGGTTGATATCATTGGATGAGACTGTGCTTGTTCAAAGACTCACTCTTTATGTCAAAAACCATGAACTTGTATATTCGTGGGCTGTGACCCCTCATCTGAACTTTTGTCTTGTAAATTTTAATCTACGTAGGTCCTGCAAGGTGGGCCTGCGCAGGATGTGATACCCTTACGTATTCATTGTGGAAATCAAGTAGTTAGTTGTGAGGCTTGGTGGTTGTTCAAAGAGGTTAATCCTAGGCGTAAATTCTCTGATATTTGACTCAGGTGTTGTCAAGACTTTTCGATGTGTAGTTTTCAGCTGACTTGGTTCTTCCTTCAACGCAGTGGCTTTTCTCTTGTCACTGAAGCTTCAAGTCCTCAAACGTTTGTGAAGACGGAGCCCATTAGCCCCAAAGCTGACGATCACAACTTCACTTATGCTAGTGATACTGCTGAAAGTAGTGGTCGCAATCCAGGCCACATTGTCGAGCTTTCGTATTAAATTTTAGGCTTCTTTATGCTATGTAATGAATTTTCAACGAAATTTTGTATGTAACTAAAGCAATAAAGACGTTTTTCTTGACAAAAAACGTCACCCTCCCCACCTTGCTGGTTTACATGCAAAATTTCGTGGCAGTCCGAGAATTGAGAATTCTCTTGTAAAGTTTTTGTTTCCACGAATTTTCTTGTGGCATGTTTCGCGAATTTTGAAATTGCAAAACTTCTAGGGTAAGTATACAAAATTTGTTTCACGAATTTTGTGGACTTGCGTCCGCTTGGCATACTTGCCGGGGTTGATATCACAATCTTCAGTTGCTTCAACCCTCTCTTTTTCGAACACTACACTTCAGAGATTTTTGAGCCCCTTATCCCTTCACATCTTTTCACATATGAAACTCAAAAAATAAAAATGAATATATTCTCCCGATCATGATGGGATCTAGGCTACAACTTGTTGTTGCCTCAAGCCTCTTCGGTGGGAATCCCTTTTGAGGACCATGTGTGGTTCGAGGACCAGTGGATGGTCGCTTCCTGGTGTGATGAGTGACTGACAACGTTGTGTGGACTGATTCTTGGCTAAGTAGTGCAGGTGCAGGTTGCGGCTTGATTGGTGCTGGTGCAGGTGAAGAACAAGTGTGAAAGGTTGTTGCCGCTGAGGCCTCCAGGTGTGGAGAAGGCAAGTAGGCTTCGTTCGAGGGACCCAGTGGCCAGCAAAGTCAAGTACGGGCCGCATGGTGGCAAGAACAACAAGAAGAAGTCATGGACGGTTTCTTGGTTGAGCCTCAAAACCAAGGTCGAGCCGGGACTACGTGGGAGCCGAGTCATGAGTGGTGATTGGCGAAGGCTACACCGAGTTCGCGGGGTTTCCAGTGGTTCACCAGTGTTGACGGTGAAATTCCGTCAACCTAGTCATGAGTTTACCTTCGGTGTTGGCATGACTTTTGTATCTTATCCATTGGTACTAACCACCTTGGTATAACAAGTTCATTTGTGCATGTCGGTTTTGGAGTTTAGTGTCTATGCAGGGTTTTAGCATTGAAAGCAAGACTTCCGGGATAAGTTCATCAAGCACCTTGTGACAAGACCTCGAAGCCCACTTGCAGAAGGGGGAAGGATCTAGAAGACTCGGGAACCGACACTAGGCAAAGGAGGGAGCCGACTGGGCTGAGGTGGGCCTAGGCCGGTCGGCCCGGCCCCACCCGGCCCGCTCACCCCCCCCCCCCCCCCCTTGACCTAGCCGCCATTCGGGCTATTTATAGCCCCAAGGCCAGGAGCCACGCATCAATCCATTCGTCATCGGCCACTGAGGAGCAAAGAAGAGAGGGACACTGTTGACGGTTAATAATTGTATCAAAGTTCGTTCGTGACTCGCAAGCGTACAAGTCTCCCGTCGTAGTCAAGGGACCCTTCTTCCCTCGAGTGGTGAACCCAAGGTATCGAATCCGTGGAACAAATGTGTGACGCAAGACTTAATCTATTAAAGCCAAATAACTGCAATCTTCCATAAAGAACCTAATGCATCTAAGTAAAAGACACAAAACGAATCTAATCTACTAAAAACCGGAGAAAACAAAGTAAGATTGGGTAGATAAACCGATCTAGAGGGATCGGGGTAAGCCTTTTGTTGAAGTTCCAAGCAAAAGAAGAAGTAGCAAATCGAATCTTAATAGAAGCCTCTTTAAATCGTGGTTTCCCGTCCAAATCCGAAAACATCCGCCTTTCGAGACCCCCGTTCGTCACAACGTATCCCTATTCATGCGGGGAGCTTAGGGCGAGTCAAAAGACAAGTCGAGATTCTTTCGGAAGATCCGGCGTGTACCTCTAGCCACCGCGGCTACAAGAACACCCTATGTAATCTATCTCGAGAATAGAATTGGAATAAGCAAAGCCGATCGAAAAACGAAATCTTCGAGGAAACACTTGATCGCTGGGAAAAGATTCAACTTGATAATTCAACTATAACAATGATACATACACAAGATCACCACCGGGATCCTTCCTTGATCTTGCTTCTAGCTCCTCGGGAGCTCCGACGTGGTCTTCCGTGCAAGGTTCCCACGTCGGCTAGGGAAACCCTAGTCAACTAGCTCGACCCTCTCCTCTCCGAGATGGTGTCCCTCTCTTCTCTCGCTTCTCGGCGGCCGAAGACGAAATCTTCTCTCGCGTGGCTCTCGGTCGGGGGACTATAAATAGCCCGATTGGCGGCTAGGGCAAAGGAGGACGGATTTGGGCCCTAAATGGGCTCGGGCCGACCGGACCGGGCCGGCCGGCCGGGCCCATTTAGGCCCGGCCCCGTGGGCTCCTTTGCCCGACGTCGGTTCCCTTGCTTCCCGGATGCTTCCCCCTTCGCATATAGGTCCATGTCGTCGGTTTCTCTCCGAATTGGACTCAACTCCTTGTCTTGCAAGATTCAAGCACTTTTCCGGTCGGGTCCCCGGAGTCCGTCGTCTTCTCGGATCAAGTCCCCGCTTCTTGGAGTTAATTTTGCTTCATTGCATGACTTGTTCGGGACTTCAAGGTCTTGTCATGAGGTGCTTGATGAACTTATCCCGAAAGTCTTGCATTCAACACTAAAACCCCGCATAAACATTAAACTCCAAAACCGACATGCACACGTGAACTTGTTATACCACGGGGGTTAGTACCAATGGATAAGGTATAAAACTCATGCCAACACCGAAGGTAAACTCATGGCTAGGTTGACGGATTTTCACCGTCAACATCTCCCCCATGCTTAAACCTTGCTCGTCCTCGAGTAAGCCTTCGATGGATATCATCATTGCTAAACAATGTTTAAACTTTGCACTTGATTACACATGAGAAAACATAATGCTCTCAAAATTTTAATTCATTAAAGTTCCATAATGTGCTAGCCTTCATCTCTACGGAGGGTAGATTCTTATTAAGCTTATCCCACAAGTATTAACATGCTCACAAAGTTTTAAATAGATCTCAGAATTTTTGAAATAAAGAACGAGATAAAGAAAAGCTAAACCAAATTCACAAATTTAAATCATCTCATGCATTGCTCATGAACTCTCATCTCGCTTGTCTCTCAAGCCTATATATTCTACTCCTTTCCCTCTCATATATATGTGGTAGGCTTTATATGGAGCTTTGGGAAAGTTTAGTCCTAACAAGATTTTATAAATGAGGTGTTGTCAAAACAAGACAAGCTTCTCATGGTCTTACCGAGACTCGTCAAAAAGGTCATTGGAAAATAATGTTGAATCAAGGAGGGGAAAGAGAAAAATACACACACTTTTAGATAAGTGGACATGTGCAAATGGCAAAGAGTGATCCCGAGGCACAAAGGAAGTCCTCGTTATCGGATTGCACATGGTTGGAAAATGAGAATGGATCTTTTTAACTTGAAGCCTTGAATGCACTTTTAAAGAGCCGGGGAGTTCACTTTACGCACATATATTTTTTCTCTTTCTCATATTTCTCATTCTTTTCTTTCTTTCATTCATTCATTTTTTTTTCTTGTCATATATTCAGTCCATGACTTTCACAACAAAGTTTTGATTTTTTATACCTTGAAAGTCATGAGTATCACTGGATTTTTTTTTCTTTCATCATCATTTTTTAAAAAAAATATTCCCCTTTGAACTCTAAAACTGCACCGTACCTACCTCCTCCCCCATGCTTAGACGTTGCTCGTCCTCGAGCAAAGAGGCGAAAAATAAGGTAGGTACCGGAATATTTTTCCTTGGAGAGATACTTGAAATCTTCAACGTTGGCACCATCTTGCGATCTTCCTTGAATTGATGATCCATTCTCAACGATAGGTTGTGGTCAAGGAGGTAATCACAAAAAATGATATTTGGTTTTAAGGGTGGATATCCGGCGAAGTTTGTGAGATCACCGATGCGGGGATACACAATGCACGGATAAGAGGCTAGCAAAAAGATAGATACGCAAAAATGGAATGACCAGCTTCTTAGTCTCGGGCCAGAGAAATCATGGCCTGCAATAACTCACTCAAAAATAAATCTTGTACACTAAGGTTTATGCACTCAAATATATATAATGCTTTGGATAGGTTGAGCAACACACGAGTGATATTTGTGACAAGGTTAGCGATATTTTTGAGCATAAAAGACATCTTTAATCTATTCATAACTTGAGAGCACATAAAACACTATGGGTCTTTATTTTAATCATAACCTCCGCTGAAAATTAAGCTAGCATTTAAATAAATTCAGATCTGTATTTTTAAGAGAGCATTAGCTTAAACATGCATAAATCAATTACAAAGATGAACAAAGCTGCAATTTTAATCATATATCATTATGGCACGAATTTTGTAACTTTTCCAATGATAAAATCAAGGTGGTGTCTTTATTAATGGTGACATCAAGTTGAAATACATACTGAAAATAAACAAACATGCTTGCTGAATTTTAAATAAAAAACAGAAAATACTACGCAAACACACATAAGCAAAAGCTGAAAATTACAGAGAAAAAGAAAAGAAAAGAAAACTAAAGTTCCTAAATCTTCTAGTCCTCCGCCGGTGGTTGATGTTGATAGTCTTGATAATAATACCCTTGCTCATAATATGGTTGGACGCTTCCTCCGTCGAATTGATTTGGCTCCACAAGGTGAAGGCGTCCAAGTTCAAAGGCAATATTTGCGTTGCCTTCACCGAGTTGGGCTGCGTTAGATTGGATGGCTGCGATGTTTTGAGCATTTCTTGCAGCATACCCTCCAATAATGGCCATGCTTTGTTGTGGTTGGGGATGATGAGCGTAGGACTCCGCGAAGTTAGCGTTGGGCACAACATAATTTTGTGGGGGTACCGGTACACCACCCCCCCATGCTTGTCCTTGTGACCCTCCGTAATAACTTGGCGGAGGAGGGACTCCGCCGAATGGTTGCACATTGGGTTGTGCTCCACTCGCTTGTGCGGAGGATGTTCCCTCCTCTACGATTCTTCCTCTTTTGTTCTTCCTTGCAGGGACAAGTAGTCCCTCTTCCAACCAATCTTCTCTTCCTTCGGTGAAAAGCCTAAGCCTCTCATTCGGAAGGGGTAGGTTCACTATGGCCAACCGATAACCTCCTCTCTCATCTCCACTAATGTATTTGCCTTGCCGCAAATACTCAAAACCGAGAGAGGTACCACGCAAAAGGTGAGCGGGGTTTCTAGCGATCCCCGGCCGCAAGGAAAAGGCCAACATGGAGAGGTAACACCTCGAACCAATATTACCCGCCCCCGATGTTGCTTCACAACACCAACGGTTGATCATGAGGTAAGATGGGTCTATTGGCTGCCTGGCAATTAAAGCCGAGTATAGCCAATTCAACTCCGTGTCGGTCACCTTTGTTTCCTTCATCCTCCCCAATATCCTCTTGCACATCCAAGAGTGAAATATCCGGATAATGGGGTTGCGGATGCAATTGCGTTGTTGATGGGCTTCTCCGGAGATCATGTTCCAAAATCCCGCCAACATGCCGGGTGGCACGTCAACTTTCTCCGGAGCTCCCTTGTGGAATCCGAGCAGCTCCCTAACGTGCTCGTAGGGAACCACTTGCTCGATTCCCTCCAACCGGAATGACAAGCTTTGCACCCCATCATCATCAACAATGGGTGCAATAGTCATCAAAATTTCCAAGGCGTAACCCAAATGGGTGTCCACCGATATTCCGTTGGAGAACTGCACCCATCCGAGGTGCCCCAACATATAGTATATGTCGGTGCAAAAACCCAAGGTGTAGAGTGCTTGGTCGTCGAACTCGACATTAGGCACAAGCCTCTTCTCAAGATTGGCGAGCCTCTCCTCCTCCTCCGCCGACAAGATGATGAAGCCGTACGAAGAGTGTGTCGGGGTGTAAGGAGGTGGTGCGGTTGAGCGAGTCGATCGTCGTGGTGGCGCGGGCTGCTCCTCCGTGTGCCCACGAGGTTCGGTGAACCTCATGGAAGTGCTTCTCGCAGCTCTCATACCACCAAGGAGGAGAGCGTCGTTCCTCCTCGGTGGTGCCGTGTCCGTCTCCATGCTCCGGGGAGACTCGGAAACCGAGTGCCTACTCGAAGACGTGGTTGATGACGGCTTGGATGACGACGAACTCTTCTTCTTGGAGAAGAGACTTGTGGTCTTCTTCCACATGGTTGCTGCACTCTTTCTTTAACTAAAATTCCGGGTTGCAACCGGTAAACTAGGCACTTAAACTCTTTGCTTCGGATGTGGACTTTGAGTGGATTAAGGATGTGGATTTTTCTTGAGCTATCAAGCTTGGGATGGTTGGCTAAGTCTACGGAGGTTCTGAGCACACAAACTTGAACACACAAACAAGGGAAGGAGAGGGAAGCTTGCCTCAGAAAACGGGAGCCGGGGGGGCTCCTTAAATAGGGCGGCCGGCCGGCCGGGGCCGGCCGGCCCGGGCTCCTCCGGCTCCTCCCCGCCGCGTCTTTCTCCAAAGCACGATCATTTCGCCTCGCAACTTTCCCCGCCCGCGTGCTCCACAAGTTGCACCGCCCAAACGCTCTCGTCCACTCCTTTTCTTGAATTATTGGTCCTCCCACTTGATGCTCCATGCTTTGGGTCATGTCCATGCTCCCTAGCTCCACTTGCTTCACATGCCACCATGAAAATCCTGCAAAGTTGATGCTTGCTGCCCACCATGCTTGTCCTTTGCATGTGGAATTGGTGAAAGTTGATAATAGGGAATCCAATGGTGCATGCATGATTAATTCAAACTAGATTGCCTCCATTTAGGTGTGTTTAAGGTTAAGCACTCCTCTAATTCGAAATTTAAAATATTTTTTAGAGCCATGCAAGAGCTCAAGCATGATTTTAGAGAAGTTTTTAAACCATTAAAAACAAATGTAAGTCGAAAATATTTTTCGACTACGTCGATTTTGGTCTCACCGGTATAGTTTGCTTTCATCGGTTGAGAGCGAACGTTTTCCCGGCTTGATCATGGGGGCATAGGTTTAGGTTCTAATTTTGGCTAAATAAGAAAGATTTTGAATAAAACAAAATTAGAATAGGCTTAGAAAAATTCTAATCCTAGAGAAACCAAGGATAAAGATTTTTAAAACCAACCAAAAGCTTTGATTTCTAGGTTCACGCGAGTCCTACCACGTGCTGAATTTTTATAACACTTGAATATAAATCGTGGCTCTACTCGTGTGGTTTTAGCATGAAAAATAAGTCAACCTCAGTACCATAATGAGGGTGAAAGGTTGAGTTAAGGTTCTGAAATTATTTGGTTGAGGGGTTTCTCGAAAAGAAAAGAATCAAGCACATAGGAGGGTTCATGCAAAGGGTTTATGATAAAGCAAACATTCAATCAAGAATTATGTCTCTAATATTGTTCAACCACTTCTAGGTCTAATGTCTTTGCGTAATAAAACTCAAAAACTAAATTATTAAAAATACTCGAAAAACCTGGAATCGGGTTGTCCTCCCGGTAGCTTATTCTTGACTCGACTTGACGAAACGGGTTGCCTCCCGCCTAGCGCTTCGTTTATAGTCTATAGCTAGACTTCTTCACTTGATTACTCCGGATCAACGCTCTTTGCGGGCGTTGCAATCTTGGGTACCCACTTCCGCACCATCTTGGGCGCGGGCTTGACTTCGGCTTAGTTGGCTTAGTCATTTTTTTGGTCTTCACGAGCGGCTTCTCTTCCTTTGTCTTGACGGATGCAACACCTTCTTTGATTTTCGTTACGTTCATTTTTTTCGGCTCCTTCTTTTTCAGCCCCTCCGTTTGTTTTGGTTCTCCCTTCACTCCAATCATGTTGCATGCCTCAATCCTTGGACGGAACTTGAAGGAACTCCTTTCTCCGTTGATATCGAACATGATCTCCCCCTTGCCAACATCAATAGTAGCTCCCACGGTCTTGAGGAACGGCCTCCCTAGGATGAGCGGCGGCTTCTCCCTCTCTCCCATCTCGAGCACAACGAAGTCGACGGGGATGAAGTGGTGTCCAATCTTCACGGGTACATCTTCAGCAATGCCCAAGGGATAGCGAATGGAGTTGTCTCCCAACTCCAAACATATTCCCGTAGGCTCCATCGGTAGGCGTAGCTTCTCGAACACATCCCTCGGCATGACACTCACACTAGCTCCAAAGTCGCATAACGCCTTCTCAAAGTTGAAAGAACCAACTGAACATGGAATTGTAGGGCACCCGGGGTCTTTTTGCTTCTCTAGCCCATAAGCAATAGCTGCACTACACTCCTCGGACATCTTGACATGATCTACCCCGAGTGTTGCTATCTCATATTTATTTGCAAGTATGTCTTTAAAGTAACGAGAATATGTAGGTACTTGTAGGGCATCTAGTAATGGCATGTTGATGCTAAGTCTACGCACAACTTCCACAAACTTCTCAAAGTGGTTGTCAAGTTTACCTCCGAAGTAGCGTGGCTTGAGTTGCGGTATCCTCGTGTCATCCTCCGGCATCTCGAATTCGGGTTCCTCGGTGACGATCCCCGTAACCTTCTCTCGTAGCGGCCTCCTTCCACCTCGGTGGATGGTTTAAGCTTCCTTGCTCCCGCGGAACGTTCCGGATCTTCGGTCTCCTTCCCCGAACGTGTTTGAATGGCCTTCGCCGATTCGGGACATTTGGGTTGTCCCGAAGCTTCCCTTCATCATTAGTGAGGCGCCCCGCAAGTTGTCCAACTTGCGTCTCGAGCATCTTCATCATGTTGAGCACTTGATGATTGGAACTTCCGACCTCCGTCACTTTGCTATCGATGTTCTCCAACACCTTGTCTATGGTCTTGAACTTGGTGACGGTGTCCTTGTTGATCTTAGCTTGCTCATCCATGAACTCCTTCAATTGTATCCGAAGCGGAACCGCGTTAGGAATAGATGAGCTTGCATTAAATTGAGGCCTACCTTGCCCGTAGCGGAAGTTCGGCAATTCTCCCTTCCTCATGTAGTCGAGCACTTTGGCTTCCTCCGGACAATCCTTGCGGACATGGCCATACTCTCCACATTCTTCGCATGTGGACCTTGCTTCGGCGGCCTTCAAGTCTTGAGCCTCTTTCTTTTCCATCTCCATCTTCTCCAACCTCCTCATGAGCGAGTCGATCTTGCCCTCAAGTATGTCTTCCTTCTCCACTTGCAAGACTCCTTTAACGTTCCCCATGGGTTGAACCGGATGTAGGCGCCCGGATGACGCCCACGTGTCATTATCCGCGACCTTCTTGAATAGCGTGAAAGCTTCCGTCGGTGTAAGCTCGATGATAGATCCTCCCGCCGATGCATCGATGATCGTCCTTGACGCCATGGTGAGTCCTTGATAGAACTTTTGCACGAGGTCTTCTTTCGGGAACTTGTGATGTGGAACCGCCCGGTGTACTCGTTGAAGCGCTCGAATGCCTCCGAGATAGTTTCGTAGGATATTGAACAAAGGTGGCAATCCTATTACGCAAGCTTTGAGTTTTACCCGGTGAGTAGTATTCCTTCATGAAAGCCTTCATCAACGTGTTCCAATTTTGCACCGTCTCCGCCGGTTGAGAGTGGAACCATTGCAAAGCCTTCCCGAGTAGTGAAAACGGAAAAAGCCTTGCCCTCATTTGATCTTGAGTCACCCCATCCATGTTGAAAGTCTGACATAGTTGAATGAATGCTTGGAGGTGAAGGTTCGGATCCTCTTTGCCGGTGAAGGGTGAATGTTGCACCATGCGGATTGTTGAGGTCTTGATCTCGAACGGTCTTCCGATCTCCTCGAGGTTCAAGATTGGTAGGTCGATGATGTCTGGGGTGCATAGCTCCCCAATCTTGCGTTCTTCCGGTGGTTGTTCACCCATTGGTGGAAGTCGGTTCTCCCGCGGACTTTGAGGTGGTGAATTCTCCGGAGATTCCTGCGATCCTTTGTCTTTCGACTCCGAATCTACAAAATCCAGCTTTTTAGCTTGATGTGCTTCGCGTCTCCTTAGCCTGTAAAGTTTTTCTGGATCATCCACAAAATTATTGGGTTTGTTGGAGAGGTAGCCGTCCATCTCTCGTTAGGGTTAGCAATAAACAAAGTATGCAAAAAAAAACTAGAAAACAAAACAAATCTATAAAGACTAGAGTTAGACAAACTAGATTAGATGTATTTTGAGGATGATCAAAATTTAATAGATGCAAAAATAAAACAAAATCAGTACTGAAAATTACAAAAAAAAGCAATAAAAAATCAAATCTTGATCACTTGTTCCCCGGCAACGGCGCCGGAAAAAAGGGGCTTGTTGACGGTTAATAATTGTATCAAAGTTCGTTCGTGACTCGCAAGCGTACAAGTCTCCCGTCGTAGTCAAGGGACCCTTCTTCCCTCGAGTGGTGAACCCAAGGTATCGAATCCGTGGAACAAATGTGTGACGCAAGACTTAATCTATTAAAGCCAAATAACCGCAATCTTCAATAAAGAACCTAATGCATCTAAGTAAAAGACACAAAACGAATCTAATCTACTAAAAACCGGAGAAAACAAAGTAAGATTGGGTAGATAAACCGATCTAGAGGGATCGGGGTAAGCCTTTTGTTGAAGTTCCAAGCAAAAGAAGAAGTAGCAAATCGAATCTTAATAGAAGCCTCTTTAAATCGTGGTTTCCCGTCCAAATCCGAAAACATCCGCCTTTCGAGACCCCCGTTCGTCACAACGTATCCCTATTCATGCGGGGAGCTTAGGGCGAGTCAAAAGACAAGTCGAGATTCTTTCGGAAGATCCGGCGTGTACCTCTAGCCACCGCGGCTACAAGAACACCCTATGTAATCTATCTCGAGAATAGAATTGGAATAAGCAAAGCCGATCGAAAAACGAAATCTTCGAGGAAACACTTGATCGCTGGGAAAAGATTCAACTTGATAATTCAACTATAACAATGATACATACACAAGATCACCACCGGGATCCTTCCTTGATCTTGCTTCTAGCTACGGGAACTCCGACGTGGTCTTCCGTGCAAGGTTCCCACGTCGGCTAGGGAAACCCTAGTCAACTAGCTCGACCCTCTCCTCTCCGAGATGGTGTCCCTCTCTTCTCTCGCTTCTCGGCGGCCGAAGACGAAATCTTCTCTCGCGTGGCTCTCGGTCGGGGGACTATAAATAGCCCGATTGGCGGCTAGGGCAAAGGAGGACGGATTTGGGCCCTAAATGGGCCGGGCCGACCGGGACCGGGACCGGCCGGCCCGGGCCCATTTAGGCCCGGCCCCGTGGGCTCCTTTGCCCGACGTCGGTTCCCTTGCTTCCTGGATGCTTCCCCTTCGCATGTAGGTCCATGTCGTCGGTTTCTCTCCGAATTGGACTCAACTCCTTGTCTTGCAAGATTCAGCACTTTTCTGGTCAGGTCCCTGGAGTCTGTCGTCTTCTCGGATCAAGTCCCCGGCTTCTTGGAGTTAATTTTGCTTCATTGCATGACTTGTTCAGGACTTCAAGGTCTTGTCATGAGGTGATTGATGAACTTATCCCGAAAGTCTTGCATTCAACACTAAAACCCTGCAAAAACATTAAACTCCAAAACCGACATGCACAAGTGAACTTGTTATACCACGGGGGTTAGTACCAATGGATAAGGTATAAAACTCATGCCAACACCGAAGGTAAACTCATGGCTAGGTTGACGGATTTTCACCGTCAACAGACACCATCTCGGAGAGGAGAGGGTCGAGCTAGTTGACTAGGGTCTCCCTAGCCGACGTGGGAACCTTGCAAGGAAGACCACGTCAGAGTTCCCGGAGCTAGAAGCAAGATCGAGGTAGGATCCCGGTGGTGATCTTGATTCATGTATCATGTACCAAGTTGATTTATCAAGTTGAATCCGATTTTTAGCGACCAAGTGTTTCTCTGACGTCTTTGTTTTCGATCGGCTTTTCTGATCTTAGATCTATTCTCGAGATAGATCACATAGGATGTTCTTGTAGCCGTGGTGGCTAGAGGTGCATGAACTTGTACTTGGACTCGCCCTAGACTAACCCGCATGAATAGGGGTGCGTTGTGACACAATGGTGGCTCCAAAAGGTGGGTGTTTTCAGAGTCGGACGGGAAACCATGATTTAAAGAGGCTTCTAATGAGATTGAACTTGCTATTTCTTCTTTTGCTCGGAACTTCAACAAAGGTTTGATCCAATCTCTCTAGATTGGCTTATCTATCCCCTCTCTCTCTTGCTACCTTTGGTCTTTAGTAGATTAGATTCATTTTGATGTTCTTTAAGATTAGATGCATAGGTTTTACTTCTTGAAGATCTAAGTTTCTTGGCTTTAATAGATCAACTCTTGCATCACACATTTGTTCCACAGATTCGATACCTTGGGTTCACCACTTGAGGGAAGAAGGGTCCCTTGACTACGACGGGAGACTTGTCCGCTTGCAAGTCTACTTGAAGTTTAATACGATTATCACCGTCAACAACCAGAAAACCACTGGGATCCTTGGTTGATCCACAAAGCCAAGACCGAAGAACTAAAGACGGAGGTGCATCAGCATCGGACCGGTCTAACTGGTGGGTCTGATCGGTCTGACCGGTGGGTACCGATCTGACCGGTGACGAGCATCGGTCTGACCGGTGTGCGACGACGCAGTCCGGAGACTTCGAAGTAGAGGACACGCGTCAGGATCGCAAGGCTTGCGTCGAGGCTAAGTAAGTTTGCGGTCGCTGGGAATCTGTATGATGGTGTTACAAAGACAAATTCCCAAAGTGCCCTTGGTGGGCGTGTATCCTAGTTTAGGCCTTAGTCTTTCAGGTTGCCTCCATATAACCCAAGGGGTGAGAGGATGGCAGCCAACTCTTAGAACCCTAGCTCATTTGGTTTTCCTATTTTCCCTAGGATTTCTATAGGACTAGCTTGAGAGCTTCATGGTGAGATCTGGTGAGAGGGAAGGATGATCGGGCGGCAAGCTAGACCTTGTATGAACCTCTTTGTGATGTATAGATGATTCGGCGTGGTTCCTCAATGCTTGGATGTGTTGTTCCTGTTCGTTCCTTTTGGTGATTTTCGGAGCCTCTTCTTGGCGATTTTCTTGGAGCAATCGAGATCTTTCTCTTTGGGATTTGGTGGGGGATGTATGCATGAACCCTTCGTGGTTCTTTTCCCTTTGATTCCCCTCCCAAATCCATGAGTAAAGGGGCTCGATTTTGGGGTTTTCGGCGCTCTAGGGTAGAAGGTGTTCTTGGCGGGATTTCTTCGATTCCTCTCGATTTAGCAAGTTTTGGTGGACAAATTCTTGATATGGAGTGACCATGAGGTGTTCCTACTATCCCCAAAGTCTTGCGCAAATCCGTGGAGCGATTTGGGAGATCGGGAGTTGGATTTGGGGAGTTGACCCGCGGGTGTTGTTCATCCCGAGAGCTCAGGTCACACCGGTCTGACCGGAGCCTCTCACCGATCTGACCGGTGCAGACTCCTATTGAGTTTTGCTCGGGTGAACATTTGGGTGAGTTCGCTGTTGTCCCGTGTTGCTGCTGTTTCATGTTTGGAGCTCGGTAGGCCTGTTTGGTAGATTTGGGGTTTCCTGACTTGAACCGGTCTGACCGTTGAGCTACACCGGCCTGATCGGTGTAGGGGCCTTTCTGTGGAAGTTCCTAGGTTTCACCAACAGGGACCGGTCTGACCGGTGGTGCTCACTGGCCTGACCGGTGTAGGTCAGTGAGGCTCGAGTTGGTGTTCTGCTGCGTTCTCGGGTCCGTTAAGTTGGTTGTTGGTTTCTAGGGCCAGTAGCACTTCAGTGGCTGTGTGGACTTGGCCAACTTGGGTAGTGAGTCGGAGACGTGTGTTGGAAGCTGTGTTCATCTTGTTGGAGCCTCTATCTCCTTCGAGAAGAATTTTTATCGGCTCCCATTCACCCCCCCCCCCCCCTCTGGTTCGCCGTTTCGGTCCTTCACCTTTGATGGTGGGATTTAGGCCACAACTTATTGTTGTCTCAGGCCTTTCAGTGGGAATCCCTTTGACGGTGGAATTTAGTCCACAACTTGTTGTTGTCTCAGGCCTTTCGGTGGGAATCCCTTTGACGGTGGGATTTAGGCCACAACTTGTTGTTGTCTCAGGCCTTTCGGTGGGAATCCCTTTGACGGTGGGATTTAGGCTTTCACGGAGCCTTTGGCTATCAAGGAGCCTCTTTCTCGAAACATTTCATTTTCTTCTTAAATCTCGGCTATCACGGAGCCCTTTCGTGAATTTCTTTTCTCTTTTCATGAATCTCAGGCAATCACAGAACCTTTCACGATGGAATTTCGGCTATCACGGAGCCTTTCACGATGGAATTTCGGCTATCACAGAGCCTTTCACGACGGAATTTCGGCTATCACAGAGCCTTTCATGATGGAGTTTCGGCTATCACGGAGCCTTTCACGATGGAATTTCGGCTATCACGAAGCCTTTCTCAAATTTTCATGAATTTTTTTCTTGTGATGGAATTCAAGTTATCATGGAACCTTTCTCAAACTTTCACGAATTTTTTCTTATGATGGAATTCAATCTATCATGGAGGCGTTCTCAAACTTTCACGAATTATTTCTTATGATGGAATTCGGGCTATCATGAAGTCTTTCTCAAACTTTCACGAATTTTTCTTTCACACGATAGAACTTCGGCTACAACATAGCCCTTTATGAAACTTTTCTTTCACACTTAGGAACTTCGGCTATAACGGAGCCCTTTCGTGAAACTTTTCTTTCACACTTTGGAACTTCGGCTATCACGAGGCCCTTTTCATGGAACTTTTCTTTCGCACTTTGGAACTTCAGCCATCACGAGGCCCTTTCATGAAATTTTTCTTTCACACGATGGAACTTCGGCTATAACATAGCCCTTTCATGAAACTTTTCTTTCACACTTTGGAACTTCGGCTATCAAGAGGCCATTTCATGGAATCATTCACCTCGTTTGGAAATTCTTGAAACATAATAATTGGGGGGAAACTCCTTTCATAAATGATAGAAAGAGTATTTACATAGTATTACATAGTGGGTTTCAATGGAAATTAAGCATTTGAAAGTAGTATTGTAGGAGAATGTAAACTTATTTCCTTGTAATGTGATCTTTCTAATTCATGCATGAGATGTATTCATGTAATGCGATGCTTATGATGCATGTTGATGCATATGAATGAAATGCTTGGATGTGCATAGATTTATTTAAGTTCTGAGAATGTTCGGAATCATGAAGGTTATAACTTGGTGCTTTGAAAACCATTCTTTCGCAAGAGTTCATTGATTGATGAATACCAAAAGAGATAATCCCAATGGATGATGAAAGCCAAACTGTTAAGATGATTTCAATAGATGATGAGAAGAAGTGTCCATCTGAAAAAATATCATGTCCCAATTCGATGAAAACCTATATACCTGCAATTGAGGAAGCATCTGTATTTTTTGAAGGATATTTCAATCAGAATTATGACAACATCACAAATAAAAAGATAAGTGGACGAAAGCTTGACTGAAAGCTTTTGTGGACTTACTTTAGCTTTAGTCGATATAGCAACTCTAAGTTGCTTTCGACTATTATTTTTGGACCTAGTTCTATGGAGGGTGAAAATTTCATTGAAAATGAGTACTCATACTGGTGAGGTCTTGTAGGTTACCAAGAAAAATTCCTAAGGAACAAAAATAGTTTCTCAGCATAGCCCCTCAAGTTTCTTTAAAAAAATCAACATAACAAAAACTTCTAAGAGAGATGACAATATGTAAAATGATTAAATAATATATTCTAAAGGGTAGGGCCTGCAAAATAGATATATTAGTGATAGACATATAGCAGTATGTATAACCTTCATAGGTGCAATTGAGCAATATACGAAAACCATAGAATATTCACTTTGGTCACTTTGATAAATAGCTTGGAGGATTTTTTTTCTTTTATCGTAGTTTTCTTGTCTCTCGGCTCGCAAGTTGTTGAAGTTTTGCAAGGTTCCATTCATTATTAAAGCTTCCAGATTTCTTCTCGTGTCATCGAGTTTCCAAGTGCTAGGCAATGTTTCCATTCCGAGATTTCGCTCGTCCCAAGATTCTGAGATTTCACTCGTTCCTAGATTTTGAGATTCCGTTCATTTTGAGATTCTGGTCATTTCAAGATTCGGAGAATTCACTCGTTCTGAGATTCTGAGATTTTTCTTCTTTTGAGATTTTGAGATTTTTCTCCTTCCGGGATTCTGAGATTTTTCTCCTTCCGAGATTTCCAGATTTTTGTTCTTCTGAGATTTCGAGATTTCCGAGTGCACCTTGAACTGCGAGGTTTCACTGTGTTTATAAAGTGCGACCTTCCACTTTTTTTGAATAAACTTTCTACATTTTATAGAGCCTTGGATTTCTGGCTAGTTTCGAAGGTGCCAACTGGTGCGAGATTTCTGAAATTCCTAGATTCCAAAACTTTGTTTGAGATTTGCGGGACTCCAAGAGTTTGCTCACTCCAAGGTTCTGAGATTTTGTTGGTTCCGAGATTTCCAAAATTTTGCTCTTTCTATGATTTCGAGATTTTTCCTTTTTGAGATTCCTATATTCTGAGATTTCTCTCATTTTGAGATTTTGATATTTCACTTGTTCAAAGTTTCCGAGATTTCACTTGTTCAAAGATTTCGAGATTTCACCCGTTCCGACTCGTACTTTTTTGAGCCTTACAAAAAGAAACCACACTTCCGAAGTCTATATTTCTTCTTTCTCTTAGATTCCCAAAATTCTTGGATTCTTAACACTCTCAGATTCCGGAACTGATATTTTTCAATCTCAGATGTTGAAATTCTGAGAAGTTTCCTTTCCATCGTTACAAAAGCATGAACCATCTTGATTAGAGAGAGAACGAAAGTTTTTGTTCGAGGCTAACCATTTTTCCGATGATTAACTTTTTTTGCTTGAGCTCTCGTTTGCGACTTACTTCAGAGATTTTCAGACTGCAAAGAAGAGTCGAAGGTGTCCAGACTTAGGTAGTGCACATGCAGAAGTGTGACCTGATCCTCGATTCGATTGGCCGATGCCTGTTCATTTAAAGCACCAAACATTTTTCTTCGATGTTGATGGTTGCTCTGCTATGTTGAGTTGACGCTTAGCCTCTACAGACATTGTTGCTGGCACGCTTCGAGATTCCGCCGGCCGCCGAGTCTTCTGAGGTTCCGAGATTTTTCTCCTTCTGTGATTCTGGTACATTTTTCTCCTTCTGAGATTCCGAGATTTTTCTTCTTCTGAGATTGTGAGATTTTTCTCCTTCTGAGATTTCCATAATTTCGCTCGTTCTGAGATTCCGAAGTTTCACCGAGATTTCGAGACTTTGCTTGTTGTGAGAGTCTGGTTTGTTCTCAGATTCCGCCGGAGGTTGGCGAGATTTCGAAATTTTGCTTGTTCCGAAATTCCGAGATTCTTAGATTCCAAGATTTCGCTTATTCCAAGATTTCATGATTTTTTTCTTCCGCGATTTCGAGAGTTTTCTTATTTCGAGATTCTGAAATTTTTGATGAATTTTGATTCCTCGAGGTTCCTTGATTATGAGATTGACGTTAGTTTTAGAGACTAAGCGACCTCAAGGGATTTCATTTCCTTTCTAACTTCAAGTGCTAGCGGTTTTGGAAGCCGCGAATAGCTTTCTAGAGAGGTGAATATTTTGTCCTCGATTGCTGAAAGAAGCAAAGTGGCGAACACAAAAGGCTTTGAGGACTTAGCTTCCGGACACTAGTTGCCATATTTCTTCCCTCGATGTTCCTGGCATGCAAGACAATCTTGTAATGATGGAAATTATCAGCCTCGAATGGTCTCACTTTTACTGTCATGTATCTCCTGGTCTCGATATTATTATGCTTCCAGAGATGGCAGATGATCAGATGACCTCGGAGGCGGAGCAAGAGCTTCCAAATGATTGATGTAACAAGAGTACCCTCGCAGTTTCAGAGAAGGTAACAAGGTCATAGTATTTTTTTCGAAGAAATGTAGAGTGGCCCTCGATATTTCTAAAGACATCTGAACTTTGACGAGAGATGGCTTAAGTTTCTTGGAGTACGTTCTCAGCTATGCCTGTTGTTTTTATCCATTGTCCATATTCAAATCCACACCCACCTCAAATGGGGAGGGTATGGGTAGAAAATAATTATCCATTGAAGGAATGGGGAGGGTAGGGTGTGGGGAGGGTGCAAATAATCGATTGGGTATGTATAGAATCTAGTACAAAAATAGTTATCCATTGGGTATGGGTGAGAATGGGGAGGGTAAGAAGTGGATAATAATTATTTGGATTTGGGTATGAACAAGAGTGGATTTGTTCATACCCTCCCCAGTGGCAGGCTTATTCTCAGCTAGTTGTTTCTGCTCTTTCGAGGTTCCTGGCTCGAGGTTTCTGGCCAACAAGCATGCAAGAAAAACAAGATTTTGGTTGTTTCGAGATTTCGCTCTTTCTGAGATTTTTGATCGTTTCGAGATTCCTAGATTCTAGTATCTCCGAGATTCCAAGACTTCCGAGATTTTTCTGGTTCTGAGATACTGAGATTTTTCCTTTCGGAGATTCCGAAATTCTAGTATTATGTGATTTCGAGATTTTTCTTCTTCTAAGATTTCGAAGTTTCGCTCGTTCAAAAATTTCGAGATTTTTCTTCTTCTGTAATTCTGAGATTTTTCTCCTTCTGGGATTCTTAGGATTTTCTTCTTCTAAGATTCTGAGATTTTTTCTTGTTCTGATGCGTACTTTTTGAGCCTCGCGGAAAGAAACCACACTTCTGAAGTCTAGATTTCTTCTCTTCTCTTAGATTTCCCAAACTTTCAGATTCTCGGAATTGAACTTTTTCACTCAAAACGGGAGCTTCGCACGGGTTTTTGCTATTCGAGTTTGTCGCCGAGATTATGAGATTTTAGACGCCCGAGGCTGATGGCAGTTCTGAGTCATAAAAAACTGATTTTATCTATGCGTAGAAAACAAAACTTGCTTTGTAACTTCAGAACTTGTGAGTTGTGACGTGGTTGCCTAGCAGCTTTGTTGGCTGGTTCACTAGTTGAGGCTTCAACCTTTCTATAGCTCGCTGCTTGTTCTGTGCATAGCCGAAACTTCGTAGGTTTGAGCTCGCGAAATATATACCAGCAGCTTTGAGCTCCTTTCATACTCGTTCTACATGTTCGTGATTACTGAAGAGTTTTGGGAACGACAACCAGCTTCTTTTGCTTGCTCGAGGTTCTCGAGGTTCCTAGTAAATGGAGTAAGAGCTTGTAAAATGATGATTGACGTAGCAATGATGATTGCTGCTTTCTGTGAATTAGTGATGATTGCTGCTTCATGTGAGTTTGCGTTGCACAAAAATTGAAAAATCACCACTGAGGGTGATGAGATGGTAGCAACCACTACAACAACCATGGCTAGCATTTTCGGTCTTAGGAAGAAAATTTTTTTGGCTGGTAATCTTGAACTCTGTTCTTGCAGAACCACGGTGGGCGCCAATGTTGGGGGTTCAAGAATCGAATGGAATCCCCGAACATATGTAAGAAGAAATTCAAGAATATACGCAAGAAAGAATCTGAGAACGCGGAGACAAGAAATCTTTGAAAACCTGACTTCCTCCTCCAAAAGTCGTGAATCCCTTTACGCGTGCCCTCGGACCCCTTTTATAGGGAGACGAAGGGACTTTTACATTCCGAGATTACCCTCGAATCTAGAGAATATTCCTAGTGTGAACATGTACATGAATGTCTTTTACATCCCGCGATTTACGGGGCTAATTTCATACATTTACAAGCCTACCACTAGTTCACACTTCAAACCCGGACTTTTGAGATGACATATTTGACTTGGCCTTTCCTTGACCTCCGAAGCTTTACTCGTGAAAATCATCACTTATCAAGATTCTCGAAACGAGACTCCTCAAGATTCCCGAAATTCACAGGTTCCTGATCTCCTGAATTTTCGCCAGATTCCAATTACCCTGAAACAGACAACAGACCCGCGAACCAAAAGCCAATTCGGCTATTATCTTCGCACAACATTTGAAGGTTAGCGAATTGTATGAAATTTATCAGGATGTCTTCATGAACGTTCCCTTGTCATGAAACAGAATTTTCCACCCCGAGGCACATTCATGAATATATTCACGAATTCGGCAAGTTCGACGTTTCGAGGGTGAAAGGTTTTTGCCCAATTCCCCAACAATCCCCATCTCCATTCTCACTAGATGAAGACGATGATGAGGATGATGAAGATGGTGATGGAGATGGTGAAGGTGTTCTCTTTCTTCTCTTCTTTTCTTCCTTCTTTCTCTTCTTGTTCTCTAGCTTGGTGTCCTCTTTCTTCTTTTCTTCTTCTTTCTCTTTCTTATTATCTTCTTTCATGCTTTTCTTGTTGTTTTCCTTGGAGCTTTTCTTCACAGCCTTCTTGAGATTATCCAACTTATCTTGGGTTGATGTGTTGCCAACCTCCGAGGCATCACCATCAACCTCACTTGGTAGGTCTTCAAACTCCTCTTCTTCTTGCTTGTCATCACCACTTGCCATATCATCACACGGTTAAGTGTCTGTAAGGATAACCTGCTCTGATAACAATTGAAAGGATCAATGCAAGTGGCCTAGAGGGGGGTGAATAGGCCTGCAAAAAAATTCAACCAATTTCTACCAGATTTTGCCCAGACCCCGGAACCTCCGGGTTTTTCCCTGGAACCTCCGGGAAAATGAACTTAGGTGTATTTTGCTCGAGCTTCTGGGAATTTGTTCCTCTGTCGATTTGTTGTGGATAACAAGATTAAAGAGCAACAAAATAGCAGGAAATTGGTCACAAGAACTCAAGGAAAGATCCTAAACACACTAGCAACATTAGGGTTAGAGATATAGCAAGAAACAAAGCAAACCCAAATAGATCTAATGAGCAAGCAACCTAAAGAGATCAAACAACAATAACATATAAAAAATTAAGCACGGGGGACAACAATTTATCTTGTGGTTCAACTCACCACAAAGGTTGGACTACATCCACGTTGTTGAGATTAGCCACAAAGGCTATGGAATCTCTCTAGGTCCACTCCTCTCTCACACCTATCACCAAAGTAATAGATGGAGGGTTTCCACTAAGAAAGTGAGGGTAATACAAACTTCTTGGAGCTTCCACAATCGATTGGAGAGCTTCCAAGCAACCTCTAGCCATCTAGGAGCAAGGCTCCAAGAGTAAAAGATCCACCAAGGAGCTAGGGGGCCACCAAGTGCTCAAGGACACAAGAAGGGGTTTGGATTTGCTTATTCTCACAAGGAATCACTCCAAACTTGAATGCTTGGGTTGGATTTGGATTCAAGTAGGTGGGAGTCAATGCTTGGGAGAGATGGGGAGAAAAAGCTACTGTTTGGCGCAGGGAGGAAGGAGATAACCGTTGGGAGACAAGGGGGTATAAATACCCTCAGATCTGGAACAAAAACGACTATTTTCAAAAGCCCGGAACCTCCGGGCTAGATCCCGGAACCTCCAGGAATAGGCGACTTCAGCAGGCTGACTTGGGAGCAACCTGGAACTTCTGGGAAAAACTCAAAGGTTCCGGGAAAGAAGTTTTCAAGGCTAAGGCAGCTAACTGATAGGTCATTTATGGCTGGGATAATTTTGGTTTTAGAGTAGACTTTCAAGCACTTGGTTTCATCCATGCCACAATTAGTATCCCTCTTGATAGTACGACCTGTCCTATACTCAAATTCAAAATAGAAAATGAATTTAAAGCTTGACTTGAGCTCTAGGAAGCCACTTCAAACATTGAGGGGTCACCTTTCTTTCCTTTTCACCTTTCTTCAAATTTAAACCTGTCACTCATACTCAAAATCTCATTAGACCTTTAATTAAGTGGTCAACATCACCAAAACCCACTAAGGGGCTTGATTGCACTTACACCACTGTTGCTCATGCCTCTCTCCAATATGCGCCTTAATTTCTCGAGTATCTGCGGGTGTTCCTAGCTTTGCCACCACTGTCGCGCCATCGCTTGCCGTCGGCCTTGTTCCGATGGGGACCTTGTTACATGTTAGCCTTGCGTGTGCTTTGCCTCACTGAGTATCCTTGTACTATTCCTCTCGCTGGAATCCTCATCATCAGCGAGGACAACATCGCTCATCAACAGCCTCTTGTGCAACCACATCGGTCAACGGCCTTGTCGGGGACAGCCGTAAGGGTCCCCTAAACGACCAGGGAAAACCCGCTTTCCTTCGCAAAAAAACAAAACACAAACGAACCCAAAACATGCGTAAGATAAACTCACGGGCCCACGGCCCAGGTGGCCCCAACGGCCAACCAGACAGTCGGCCTAGCCACCCTCGGGCGGAACTCCGCTTCGCTCGAGGGGCACGGAGCCGCACTGGCTAACCTCCGCCTCGCTCGAGGGTTGGTCGCCCCCTCGGGTGAGTTTCCGCCTCGCTCGAGGGCCGGTCGCCCCCTCGGGCGAGGTCCCGCCTCGCCCGAGGGCTAGACGCTCCCTCGAGCAAGGTTCCGCCTCGCTCGAGGACCTCATGGGCCCGCCGCCTCCATACCTTCTCCCCCGACAGGGGCAACTAATGCACTAACATTTGCAGGCGCCCCGGTCAAAGACGAATCCATTCCACGACGCGCCTGGGAATCACGCCCCGGCGCTGTTCTGCCAACTCCCCCGGTGAGGCCACCCCGCCACTGTGCGACGCTGTGCAGCATGGCCGGTGTCAGTCCCGTGACACTATGCCGCCCACTCTCGTACGGCTGACGCGTCGCACCCTCGAAAGAGGATGGTGGAGCCCTCAAAGGGGCGATGGACGTCGACTCCACGCTTGCCAAGGACTACGTTGTGACGTCAGGCCAGCGGGACCGGTCACCTCCGTCGCCATCGGTCCTGTGCGACCATCCCCGCCGTCCCAACACCATCCCGGGCACTGCATCGCCATCCCCTACGCTATGGGGGTACGGAGCGACAAGACACCGCCACGCCAGCTGCTCTGCGCCCTATGGCCTCCCGTCAGCTGCACCCTCTAGTCAATGTACGGATGAAAACTCCACGGAAACTCCAACACCGCCACCCTCGAAGCCGCTCCTAGGTGGGCACAGGGCACGCCACGATGCCCCGCTGGAAGCCAGATTCGCCAGGACGGCCGTCCACTCCGTTGTAATGTGCACCATACCGGCACACGTAGCTAGAATAGTGTGGCACGCCTGTAAACTGCCTCCTCCTTGGCCTATAAAAGGAGGGGCAGTCCCTTGGCCGCGGGGGGACGACAGAGAGCATTCACCGCACGCTTTATGCCTTCACCACGATATTGGCACTTGCTTCAATCAGTATCTTTGGGACCTGGAGGCCCGGCCTCCTCTCCCGCCTCGCTTGTAGCCCCCCTCTGCAAGCGTTACAGTGCAACGCAATATAGTGCCCCGAGCACACCACTGCTGGACGTACGACCCCGGCCGGAACTAGGATAAAACCCAGTGTCACTAGTTGCTTAGCACCGATCATCGAGAGATAGATCTCAGCGCTTCTACTAGTTAGTGTCGGGACTACTTTCCGCACCGACAGTTGGCGCGCCAGGTAGGGGAGTTCGCGCGCTGAAGATCAGCTTTCCACCAGCCATCTCGATGTTGATCCACACCTAGTACAGGGGCCAAAGGTACTCCATGGGCAGCTCGGACCCCCTCCCAGCCGGATTCGAAATCCGATTCGGGAGCCAGAACTTTCAGGCCACAGTGTAAGTGCAATCAAGCCCTAAGTGGGTTTTGGTGAATTAAGTGACAACTTGATTAAATCCCTAACACTCTTGTGAAGCATGTGAGCAGGATAATGATTATTGATAAATGATATTTATGTGTGAATTCATGCTTTTGGCTCATATTGCGAATAAGACAAGAATGGATCATGACAATATATTTGGAATAATTATAAGCTTGCTAAGAGTGAATGTCATGTTAAATAATGGATGTTCTTCCCATTGGACTTTACATAAAGCCTACAACAAGCAATCCTAAGCTAAAGAAAAGCAATTATAGAGGCATGGTTATATGTGATAATTGGGTTGACTTTTCTATGTTGAGCAAAGCATATTTGAGAGGAAAGGAGAAGCTTGTGATATAACAATGGAAGATTTAAATCAAAGTCGAATATGGCATCAAGGGATTTCACTATTGCTACAAGATGGAACTTGATGATCTAGACAATAAGTTTACCAAGTTCAATATCAAATGGTTTTCACTCTTATACTTCCTAAAGTTTATTGACTTGTTCAAAGAAGATATTTGCAAGACTTCGAGTTGGATTTTAGCAAAGGTCATTTGGCTATCTATATTACTTTGGACCTACAATTGGAAGATTGCAAACGCAAGGATAATTGATATCAATCAAAGGACAAACAAATTGAGTGGCATCTCGAATGGTTCTATCTCTATGGTGCAAGGCTTGACTCAATTGTGGCAAGGATAAGTGATGAAGAGATCAAGATGGCTAAAACGAGGAACTAAGCTAAGGCTATGGATAGCGACCATAAGCAAAGTGGCTAGGGTGAAGTTAAGAGCATCAAGGATTTCAAAGTATCATATCCAAGCCTACCGACAAAAGTGATAAATTGCATCTAACGTCATGATTGATAAATTCAAGTGGCTTAAGAATTCAAAGTGATTGATCTCTACTCTATGGAAGAATTCTAGGTTACTAGCTCAAGGTGGACATGCTCAAGCACATACATATAATTGTTCGTCTACAACATGTGCTCAGTTGGTACACGTCATTAGAAGCCCTCAGATCATTGAAGATCATTTATCGGCGTACCTTGGAGGTTCAAGCTCAAGTGAATTAATTAGGGTTTATCTTTTATCTTGAGTTTAGGTATGCCGTACTATCAAGAGGGATGAATCATTGGTTGGACAACAAACATCAAAAAGTGCTCAAGTGAAACCTAGAGAGACTAACACGTGAGATCAAGATCTTAGTAGAGCTCTCTGGCCAAAACCGGCCTGACCGGTTTGGGCACTGACACCGTCCAACGGCTAGTTGGTTTGAAAACCGGTCTGACCGGTTTGGCAAACCGGTCTGACCGGTTTTGTCTGACAGACTAACGGCTAGTTTTGAGTGAGGTGGGTATTTGTACCCATGAGCTCCTCTTTGAGGGGCTGCTGGTTCTCTTCACTCCTAACACATTCCTGAACCATAGCAAAGCTCTTCCCAACCTCTCTAAGTGAGATTTAAGCCTCTAGTGCCATATCCTTGAGTTGGGTTAAGAGAGTGACTAGTGTGAGACCTTTAGAGAGCTTTAAGAAGCCTAGTGAGCATCCCACACTTGAGCACCTGCTGATTTCGTTGAAGATCTTTGAAGCATCTTTTACTCTTGGAGCATTTGCTCCTAGACGGCTAGAGGTCACTTGGAAGCTCCAATACGAGATTGTGGAAGCTCCAAGAAGTTTGTATTACTCCTGTGAATCTAGTGGAAACCTTCTCATCTCAAGAGTTAGTTCTCTTGACTTGAGACCGAGGGAAAGGGCAAGCCTTGTGTGGCGAGTCTATCCTTGTGTGGATACCTCAACAACGTGGACGTAAGCAAGCCTTTGTGGCGAGCTGAACCACGGGATAAATCCTTGTGTCATTTGTGCATTTACTTCATATATATCTTGTTTGTTGATTTATCTCTCATTCTAGCATATATGTTGTGCTTCTGCTTCGATCTACTTTGGTGTGCTTGTGCTGTGTGCAGGGACCTTGTTGTTACTCTTGGAAACCCATGTGGAAGTCCCACACCAAGTTTGGTTTGTGCTAGAACTCGTAGAGGGGATTTACATATTGTCAGTTCTATCTGTGTAAAACCGGTCTGACCGGTTTTGGAAACCGGTCTGACCGGTTTCAGTACTGACAGTGGGTTGAATTTTTATAAGTGTGCAGATTCGCCTATTCACCCCCCTCCCTCTAGGCGACATCAAGATCCTTTCACACAGGGAACGGCTACCTCATGCACATCACCAACCGCGACGAGCTTCACCCGTGGGGTCGACCGGGCCAGGGTTAGTCCCCGTCGCGCCCGATGCCGACGCCCCGGCGCTTGCCCAAGCGGACGGCGCGGGCCCCTCAGCATCACGACGCCGACGACGCTCCGGCCAGTGCTCTCGACAAGCGCGGATGGAACAACGTCAGACCGCGCGTGTCGCCTCACAAGGCGACGCGCCCACCGACGCGACAACAATCGCACCCACGGGGGAGCACACGGTTCCCAAGCCGCAGTTCCCCCACGGCATGCGCAACGCCGCGATGGCGTGTGCCTCGTCTGCCGGCACTAGTGGGGCGGCGTACGAGGACCTTCCTGGCCAACTCCTCCTGGCGGACAGGAACCTCATCGCCACCACCAACGACGAGACCTACCACGGCTCCGCCAGCGAACTGCCACCCGCCACTTCGCACGGGTACGCGGAGCGCGCCGGACCCGGTGATGTTCCAGCAGTTCCTCGACGCCGCAGACTACTGGTTCGGCTACTCCGACGACTCCAGTTCCAGGAGCTACGACCCCGCGCGTGAGTCCTTCGACGACCACGCGAACGACGCGAATGCAACAGGGACCGGCGACGGAGAAGCTCCCCAAAATCCGGAAAGTGGACTACTCCAGGGCTCGGGGCCAAGCGCGCCCACACCTCACCGGCAAGGGGCGCCGACATCAACGCGCAGCTAGCCCGAGCGTGCGAGCTCGAGGCCAAGCTTGCAGAGGAGTACCGCGCGGTGCGACTGCTTCGCGCCTCCATCGCTGAAGAAGCTTCCGCGCGCGGCGAACGCGCGGGCAAGCGGGGCAGGCAGGCGGGCGACCGCATCAACGCTGACTTCGACGTCAACAACCCGAACATGCCCCCGCGTGTGAGCCAAAAGTTCATCACATCCGCAACGCTACTGCGAGCCATGCCCTCTCCCTCAACGCCTGAGGCACAAAACCTGCACCGCGAGGCACAGGCGCTCATCGAGCAGGCGGCTGTGTAGCAGGCCGAGAGCTCGGCATCCCGCATTCGCCAGCAAGGCAGCGTGCGGGACGACGGTGGCGTGTCAAGCCCCGAGGTGTCAGTTCACACGGGTGGTGCGACGGGACAACCCGCCAACCAGGGCCGAATGCCGGTGGGGAGCGAATCCTTGACACGCATGAGCAGGCCCAGGATGGCGACGCCCGTAACGTCATCAAAGCCCAACGGACGGGCAACACAGAGACACGGGCGATGGTAGGACCACCCACGGTAGGGCGGGCGCTACGATAGCCGCGAGGACCGCTCACCGACACCGGAGCCCCCGGGGACCCACGTGTTCAGTCAGGAGATCCGCACGGCGAGCTTCCCTCAATGCTTCCTCCAGCCCACGTCGATCGACAAGTACACGGGGGAGACGGACCCCCGTGTATGGCTCAACGACTATCGCCTGGCGTGCCAGCTAGGTGGGGCCACCACCGACGAGGTCATCATCCGCAACCTGCTGCCGCACCTCGCCAACTCGGCACGGATGTGGCTCGAGCACCTGCCGGCCAGTCAGATCCACAACTAGGACGACTTGGTCCACACCTTCGTGGGGAACTTTCAGGGCACGTACGTGTGCCCTGGGAACTCCTGGGACCTGCGCGCATGCACCCAGAAGCCTGGCGAGTCGCTCCGGGACTTCATACGGCGCTTCTCCAAGCGCTGTACGGAGCTCCCGAGCGTCGTCCAGTCCGAGATCATGCATGCCTTCCTCAAGGGCACGACCTACCGGGACCTCGTGCGTGAGCTCGGGCGCAGTCCGCCGGTCGACTCCAACGAGCTGTTTGACATCGCCACCAGCTTCGCCTCTGGTGCACCGCGAGGCGCGCGCGCAGGGACACGACGACGACGGGGACGAGGCCCTTGCAGTTGACCCGACTCGAAGGGGTCCTCGAGCGGCCCCTCGAGGCTCCGGCGTATTCGATGACATGTTGAAGAGGCCTTGCCCGTATCACAAGACACGGGTCAACCACACCCTCGAGCAGTGCGACATGCTCAAAAAGTACTACAGCCGCGCCGCCGCGAAGGATGGCGAGGCCAAGAAGGACGGGGGTGACAGCGACGCCGGTGGCTTCCCCGTGGTGGAGAATGTCTTCCTCATCTTCGGGGGGCCAACTGTCGATATGTCCAACAGTCAGCGCAAGCGGGAGCGGCACGAGGTCCTCGCTGAAGAGAAGGCTCCTCCCTCCTTCCTCGACTGGTCGGAGGACGCCATCACCTTCAGTCGTGAGGATCACCCGAACTGCATCCCCAACCCGGGCCAGTACCCACTGGTCGTTGACCTGGTCATCGGCAACGCGTGGTTCTCCAAGGTGCTGATGGACGGAGGCAGCAGCCTCAACATCCTCTACGCGCACACCCTGTGCCTGGTAGGGATCGGGTTGGACCAGCTGCGGCCTAGCACGACGCCGTTCCATGGCGTCGCGCCAGGCAACCACGTCCAGCCCCTTGGACAGATCGACCTACCGGTCTGGTTCGGCACGCCGGACAACTTCCGCAAGGAAACACTCACCTTCGAGGTGGTGGGGTTCAGGGGCGCGTACCACGCCATTCTTGGGCGGCCGTGCTACGCCAAGTTCATGGCGGTCCCGAACTACACCTACCTCAAGATTAAGATGCCGGGGCCCAAGGGCATCATCACCGTGGGCTCATCGATCGAACACGCATTCGACTGCGACGTCAAATGCGTGGAACACGCTGAAGCATTAGCGTTGGATGAAGCGCTCGTGGCAAGCATGGAAAAGCTAGTCAATGAGGACCTCGACTCCACCGCCAAGCATGCCGGTAGCTTTGAGGCTGCTGAGCAGACCAAGGAGGTGCCCCTCGACCCTGATGCCCCCGAGGGAAAGGCGTTGAGGGTCAGTTCTACCCTCGACCCGAAATAGGAAGTGGTGCTTGTCGACTTCCTCCGCGCCAACACCGACATCTTCGCGTGGAGCCCCTCGGACATGCCAGGCATCCCGAGGGAGATCACTGCGCACTCCCTTGATATCCTACCTCACTCTCGCGCCATGCAACAACGGTTGCACCGCTTTGACGAAGAGCGACGTCGAGCGATCGGAGTGGAGCTGCGGAAGGTCCTCGAGGCCGGGTTCATCAAGGAAGTGTTCCAACCTATGAAACGACCCGGATTTCCGCGAACGGAACCCCGAATCTTAGCACCTCGGTGGTAGTCCCAGGAGGGCTACCACGTGCAATCCCTGTCTCAGCGATTCCAAAATCCATACAGAAAGATAACAACAGCAGAGTAGAGTACAACATTTATTTTATTACATTAATCAGAGTACATCTCTTCGGCACATGCCGAGTACAAGTCCATCGGGACTGAATCAAACATAAATAAAACGTCTAGCAGCGGCTCCATGAAAGCGCGGGAAGCTCCATATCCGCAGGCAGCTCAAGTGTAGGAAGAGCTCTAGTCCACCCAACCGTCGTTGTCGAAGTCGTAGTCCGGCTCGCGTCGAGTCACCGGGGTCTACCCGATAAGCGGGTAGGTCATGTCGACTTCCCAACAAAGAGGCAAAAGCGGTGTATGTTCTACTATGCATGAGATAACCCTATTACGTCGTAGAAAGCTTAAGCAAAGCAGCAGTGCAACGTACAAGGTAAGCAGAATACAGCTGGGAGGTCCACACCTCGGGAAAGCTTCCGCTTCCGAGGTCCACACCTCAGGGGTCCACACCCCGCTCAAGGTATACCACACCAAAACTCCGGATCTCAACCACGATCCAAAACCCAACTCTCAACTGCGATGTGGGGCCCACCTGCTCCTATCCCCACATCTCAACGGCCAAAGCCGGGCTCACACACTCGGGGGAGAGAAGAAGCACAAGAGAAGTGTAGCTAGTCAGGTGAGAGATCGTAAGACTGTCCATAACCAGTGGACACGGACTATAGCTATAGGTTTAACACTGCGAGAGGTTGTACAACCGTACCCGCCCGAATAGGACCGGAACCGGCCGTCACCGGTGTCCGACCCTACCATACGGCCGAAGCCCGGGTAAGTGGATAGTACCCTTCGCATCTCCGAGCCACGGCCCGGCCTCCGCGGCGAGCTCATACTACCCGCGAGAGGTCCCTCGAAGCTGTGGAACCCTTCCCCGGCCTCGCCAGGGCAAAGTCTACTAAGGAGGGAAAGACCACTCCCGACACGATCACACCGATCCTCCTCCAGGAGGGGTGCTATCCACTACCAGTCTCACCCCGCACCCCCGCCCAATACAAGGCGGGCGGTCTGTACGAAAATAGTCATCCGAAACAAGGTCAACTGACGATCGGTCCTTAAGTGGGCCGAGAGCGAGCACTCATCAACTCCATCCCACACGACACGACCCTCGGGTAAGAGGCCAGATCGCATCTTCCCTCGGCAGCCGTTCACAAGTAACCAAGCGGCTCGCTCCCGCCAAAACACAGCAAGGTGATACGCACCCAGAACGCACGCTAGAAACACACCGAGATATCCCCATCTCGGTCAAGCCCGGAGTACCATCCATAATCAAGCAACAAAAATATGGATAGTTGAGGTAAGGGACTAGCTAGGGGTCTGTAGCTAGTGCCGCAGGTAGTAGAGCAAGGAAACAGGATATATCAAAACATCAAGGCATGGCTAGTAAACGGGTTATGCAATTCATCAGATCAATGCATTAAAGTAAAGCACTAGCAACTATTTAACAACATGGGATCTACATGGTTGGGAGTGACATGACACCTTCGTTGCCGTTGAAGTAGTCGCTGTCTGGAGCAGTGTACTCGGGGTCCTCCACGTCCTCCTGGTCGAAGCTCGGGTCTACGGCACGAGATTCGACGCGAAAATAAGATAACGGTGCACATCTAAGCAATAACTCCAAATAAGAATCAATTTAGAAGATCCAAATGAACCCAAACTACCTACAATCAGCAAGGTTTCGCAAATACGGATTTATAGAAATTAGTTTTGTATTTTTCTGAGCTCCCTAGAATTAGTTATGAATTTTTAAAGGTTAATTACATTTTCTGGAATCTTAAAACAGAAAAGAAAAGGGGGTTTTGGGAAAATAAGCCGCTGACGTCAGCAAGACGTCAGCATTCCAGGGTTCGTGGGCCGATGATGGGCTGAAAGGTTTACTGGGCCGAAAACGGCCCACTGGGCTCGGCCCAACTGGCCCAGATGGGGGAAGTCCTCTAATCCTCCCTGGACTCCTGGTCCAGGCCCCGTTCACGCGGTGGGCCTCCACGGCAGCCCGACGGGCCGGGTGCCACATGAGGCCCAGCGGCCTCTTACCCAGTCGTTACCAGGGAAGGGGGTCCTGCCCCTCCCCAAGGCGCACGCCGCGCGCCGACGGCGGCGCGGCCCCCCCCCTCCGCTACGGTGGCGGCGGCGGTCCGGGCTTGCGGCCCGGGGTGCGCTAGCGTCGGCCGCCGCCTCGCGTCCGAAGCCGGCTCACGGTTCGCTAGCACGGCGCGGTGTCCGAGGTTCCGGCGCGGCGGCGCGGTGAACACCACCCGACGTTCGCACACGCGACGGCGCAACGGGTCCCCTGCCTCGGTCCAGGTCTCTGGGGTGAGCTCTGGTCTGCCCAGGCGAGCCCGCTCCTGCACTGACAAGCCAATGCCCGAAGGCCTGCACGGTCTGGGAATGAATTCATGCGCGAGACGCGGCGTGGAACGCCTGTGCACGGAGCTCCGCTGGTGGCGAGGCCGAGGCCATGGCGCGCATGGGTGCGGCGGCCGGCTCCGCGCTCACCGGCACGCATCGGAAAACCCACGGCACGAAGGCCGGTTCATGGCAAGGTAACACACGCCACCGCGGCGGCTCGCCCGGGAGATGCGACGCGGCCGAAAGGACGTCCCCGCACGACGGGGGCGGCGCGCGACGCGCGTTCGGCGTAGAGCTCGACGGCGTGGCGCGGGGTGGTCCTCAGCCCCTCCAGCAAACTTGCCCAAACACCAAACACAGCGAGAACGCTCGGTCGACGCGGCTTGGGGTAGCCACGCCCCTGGACCTCACCGGCAAGGCACGACGCGGCGGCGTCCATGGGGAGACGGTGGCGCGGCGCGCTCAGCAGCTGGCGGCTCGAAGGCACGCCCACATGCAAGAACGGAAAATGAGACCGACGCAAGGAGAAAGGAGAAGGCCACGGCGCTCACAGCGGGTCGGCGATGTAGACGTCGCACGCTTGGCTTGGGCGGCGGCGCGGCGTCGGTGGCGATGTCCACGGTGGCGCCCCGCTCGGTCCGGCTCCTCCTCGGTCACGTACGGCGCCTCCCACGCCGGCTCCTTGCGTCCTCGTCACTTCGCGGCGGCGACGCGCCGGCGGCGGCGCGGCGCACCCGGCCTTCCCCGCCCCTCCTTCTCTTCTTCTACCTCCCTCCCTTCCGCTTCCCCTTCGGCGGCGTGGCTGCGGAAGGGGGCAAAACCCCAATGTGGGTTGGTGGCGGTGGACGGCCGCTCCGCTCTCCTCCCCTTGCTTTTGAATCCCCCGGCGCCGCAAGGCGGGGCGAAATCCGGGGCCGCCCCCCCGGGTCCGCCCGGCGGCCGTGGCGGCGCCGTCCGCCCTCTTCTCGCGTCCCCGGAACACGAGGCACGGCGCGGGGGCAAAAGGGTCTTTCCTCTCCCCGGCCGGCTCGATTCGCGCGCGGGCGCGCCCATTCCCCCTCGGCGTGCGTGCGGCCGGACGGCCCGGCCGTGCTCCGCCCCGCGAGCGGGTGTGGCGAGACCGGCGGCGCGCGGGTGCGGCTCGGTGACGAGGCGGGTTGGTGAGGAGATAAGGGTGTGCTGCCACGCAGGGCCCACACGCCAGAGGCAGAGGGAGAGTGAAGGGGCTGCCGGGTTAGCTGGGCTGAATGGGGTCTCGGGCTGGGCCGGCTGTAACGCAAGGAAAGGTGGATGCGGCCCAGTTAGCAAGTTTGACTATTTTGCAAAATAAAAGAGTAAGGTTTGAACCTAGGGATTGAATTTAGAGTTTGAATTTGATCCCCACTCAAATTCAAACTTCACACATTTGAACTCCAAAAGAACCAGGGAAAAACCAACTCACATATTTTACCATAATTTAAATATATGTTTTATAAATGGAATAAATTGGTGGAGAATCCAGGGAAGGGCTAGCAATTTGGTTCAAAAATTGATAGCACACAAATTCAAGCAAAAAGTTTTAAATTTTCGCAAATTTTACACACCTAAATTCCTGGGTTGTTACATTCTCCCCCACCACCGAGAATCTCGTCCTCGAGATTTAGTCCTCGACCTCCTTTGTGAACAAGTGAGGGTACTCTTTCCTGAGATCAGCTTCCTTCTCCCATGTTGCTTCTCGCTCTGTATGGTTGCTCCACAACACTCTACAGAAAGGAATGGTAGTTCTCCTTGTTTCCTTGACGGCTCTGTCCAAGATTTTCTCAGGATATTCTGTATACTCCAGGTTGTCTTGCAAGTCAAGCAACTCCATGGGCACTTGCTTTGCCTCCACTGCCTTCTCGCTCTTCTTCAGCTGTGACACGTGAAACACTGGGTGAACTCCTGCCATTGTCTCGGGTAGTGCAAGCTGGTAGGCCAAACTTCCAATCCTTCGGGTGATTGGGTATGGCCCCACGTACCTCGGTGCGAGCTTTCCCTTCACCAAGAACCTCTTAGTTCCTCGAAGCAGTGAGACCTTCAAGTACACTCGGTCGCCAACTGCAAAAGTCAACTCTCTTCTTCTTTTGTCGGCATAGCTCTTCTGACGGCTTTGAGCGATCTTCAGGTTCTCACGAACTTTCTCAACTTTCTCCTCTGCTTCCTCAATGATTGTTGGCCCAAACAGTGTCCGCTCTCCCACCTCTGACCAAGCTAGCGGGGTTCTGCACTTCCGCCCGTAAAGGGCCTCAAAGGGTGCCATCCGGAGACTTGCTTGAAAGCTGTTGTTGTACGAGAACTCTGCAAACGGAAAACTGCTCTCCCAATCGGTGCCATAGGTGAGTGCACACGCTCGTAGCATATCCTCCAACATCTGGTTGACCCTCTCTGCCTGACCATCTGTCTGTGGGTGAAAAGCTGTGCTGTAGCTGAGAGTGGTGCCCATAAGCTTGTGGAAGCTCTGCCAAAACTTGGAGACAAACTGTGGTCCTCGATCAGATACAATACTCCTGGGTGTCCCGTGCAGCCTGAGTATGTGCTCTACGTACAGTTCTGCCAACTTCTCGGTAGCATACCGGGTCTTCACCGGCACAAAGTGAGCCACTTTGGTCAGTCGGTCCACTATGACCCAAACCGAGTCATTTCCTTTTGGTGTACGAGGAAGTCCCACCACAAAGTCCATGGAAATGTCCTCCCACTTCCAAACTGGAATAGCCAACGGCTTCAACAAACCAAACGGGGTTTCGATGTTCAATCTTTACTCTGCTACAGGTGTCGCAACAGGCCACGTAGTGCGCTATATCCTTCTTCATGTCCTTCCACCAATATCGGACCTTTAGATCTCTGTACATCTTGGTGCTGCCCGGGTGAATCGAGTACCTCGAGTCGTGAGCTTCTCTCATGATCTGCTCCCGGACTGCCCTGTCTTGTGGTACACAGATCCGTTCTTTCAACCACACGGTGCCTTGTTCATCTACCCGGTAGTCCTCTCGCTTTACCCTGTTTCATCGGTTCTCGCGCAGCTTTGATTTTCGCACACGACTACGTGCCGAGACGGATTCGTTCCTCCAGGTCATAGGTCACTTGCATCACGTTGACTTGGCCTTGGTCTACAATTTCGATTCTCAGCTTCTCTAGCTCTTCTTGCAGGGCAGGTTGCTCTTCTTTTACCGTGATGTTGTTGCAATATGTTTTCCGGCTCAGTGCATCTGCCACGACGTTAGCTTTTCCTGGGTGGTAGTTGATCTCGACGTCGTAGTCCTTGATCAGCTCCAGCCATCGCCTCTGCCTCATGTTCAACTCTGTCTATGTAAAGAAGTACTTCAGGCTCTTGTGGTCGGAAAACAGTTCACACTTGTTCCCTATCAGGTAGTGTCTCCAGATCTTGAGCGCATGCACAACAGCTGCCAGCTCCAAGTCGTGTGTCGGGTAGTTTTCCTCGTGTTTCTTCAGCTGTCTGGAAGCATAAGCCACAACTTTCCCTTCCTGCATCAGCACACATCCGAGTCCTTGCCTTGAAGCGTCACAGTAGACCACAAAGTCTTTCTTGATATCTGGCAAGGTAAGCACTGGGGCTGTGGTGAGTCTCTTCTTCAGCTCTTGAAAGCTCTTCTCACACGCTTCTGACCACTCGAACTTTGTGTTGTTCTTGAGCAACTCTGTCATCGGCTTGGCGATCTTGGAAAAGTTCTCAATGAACCTCCGGTAGTAACCTGCCAACCCAAGGAAGCTTCTGACATCTGTCACGTTTAACGGCTGCTCCCACTTGGTCACTGACTCTACTTTGGACGGATCCACGGCTATCCCATCTGCTGACAACACGTGTCCCAAGAACGCGACCTTCTCCATCCAGAATTCGCACTTGCCGAACTTGGCGTACGGTTCGCCTTGCCTCAGCCTCTCTAGCACGACCCTCAGGTGCTCCTCGTGCTCCTCCGTGGTCTCAGAGTAGATCAAGATATCGTCGATAAACACCACTACAAACCTGTCCAACTCTTCCATGAAGACCTTGTTCATCAAGTTCATGAAGTAAGCAGGGGCGTTGGTCAGCCCGAAAGAAACCACCACGAACTCGTACAAGCCGTAACATGTGGTGAAGGCTGTCTTGGGTATATCCTGCTCTCGGATCTTCATCTGGTGGTAGCTTGACCTCAAGTCGATCTTGGAGAAGAACTTTGCCCTTTTGAGTCTATCCAGCAAATCCTCGATTCTGGGTAGCGGGTACTTGTTCTTGATTGTCATCGAGTTGAGCGTGCGGTAGTCAATGCACATCCTCTTTGTGCCGTCTTTCTTCTCCACGAAGAGCACTGGTGAACCCCACGGTGAGGCACTCGGCCGAACAAACCCTTGCTCGAGTAGCTTCTTGAGTTGTTTCTTCAACTCGTCCAGCTCATCAGACGACATCCGGTACGGACTCTTTGCAACGGGCCCCGCTCCCGGCATCAGCTCAATCACGAACTCCACGTCCCGGTCTGGGGGTAACTCCGTAAGCTCCTCTGGAAACACGTCCGGAAACTCACGGACCACTGGGATTTATTCAATCTCTTTTCCACTCATGTTGCACATCATCGTAGCAGCCTTCGGACTCTGCGGCTCGATCCGCACTATAGTTCCACTGGGGTGTTCTAGCTTGTATCACTGCGGGGTTGCAAGAGACTATCCCGTTGTGCTTTGCCAACCAATCCATCCCTAAGATCACGTCTATCCCGGTAGACTCCAAAGCTGTCAAGTCCGCCGTGAAGCTGTTGCCCTTCAAACACCATCCTCACTCCCCGCACTCTAACGTACTCCTCTTCTCTCCTAGCGGAGAGCTAGTCAAGATAGGCCTTGGTCGAGGCTTAGTTGGTAAAGACCTTTCTTTAACAAACTTGGTAGAAATATACGAAAACCGAGCTCCGGTATCGAACAAAACAGTTGCCGAGCCGAGTCAACAAGGAACTCACCAAGTGTGACGTCGGGTGCGGCTGCCGCATCCTCGGCGGTGAGGTGGTTCGAGACGGCCTCGAGTAGGCGGCGGCCGAGCGGTCCTCTCCGCCGTGTACGGGGTGGGGCTGTCCTCCCCGGTGGCTCGGTGGCTTGGGCGGGGTCCGGAACCGAGAGCCGCGGTTCGACTCCCCGGTGGCGCTGCTTGTGGACACTCGAACGACTTGTGCCCAACTCGACGGCGGTTGAAGCAAGTCACCTTGGATGCCGTCTGGCCGACCGCGGTGGTGGTCTCGGTTTCCAGCTGTTCGTCCCTCCCACTCCCGCCTGGGTTGGCTCTGCTCTGCGGCTGAGACTGAGTGACGTGGTGCCTCTGCTGTGACTGGTGGCCCTGAGCGTAACCTGTCCTCTGCCTCTGAGGTGGTCCTGAGCGTCCTGCCTGGTCTGTGCGCTTGGACTTGCTTCCACGAACCTCCATGTACTCAAGCCTTGACCTCTCCACGATCAGTGCCTTGTCGATAATGGAGCGAAGTGTCGGGCAGTCGTGTGCGGACAAGTGGTGTGCCATCCCCTTGTGCGGCCCCTTTCGAACCGGTAGACCTTCTTCTTCTCGTGTCGGTGTCGTCCGGCACGTAACTCATCGGCTCCCGGTAGCGGTTGGCGTACTCCCGCACCGACATGTTTCCCATCTTGAGGTGCCACGAACTCGTCGGCCTTCCCGTCCATCACTGCGTCTGGGATGTGGTGGCTCCTGAAGGCCTCCACGAACTCGTCCCACCCGATGTGCAACGGGTCCCGGTGCGAGTCACAGTAGCTGTCCCACCACGCACTGGCCGTGCCGACCAACTGGTGCGCGGCCACGGTCACACACTCCTCCTCAGTGAGCTCAGTCAGCTCCAGCTTCTTCTTAATCTCACGTAGTCAGTTGTCTGCGTCCATCGGGTCTGCTGAGTGGTCGAAGGTAGGCGGTTGCAGCTTGTTGAAGTTCTCAACCTTCTTCTGGAAACCCTCTGGCGTGTTGCGGTTCGGACCCCTGTGGTTGTTGTTGTTGTTCTGAGCTAGCATCTGGGTGATCGTCTGCATCAGCTGAGTCTGTACTGCCATCACGTCAGCCAAGTTCGGGGGAGGTGGCGGTGGTGGCACCTCGTGTCCCCCGAGCCTGGCGGCCTCGCTCCTCCCTCGGGGCCGGGGTACCTGCTCGTGCTCGAGCTCCTCGCTCCCGAGCTCCCTCGTCGTCGTGCGCGGCTCCTCGACCGCCAACTCGGCCTCCTCGGCCTACGCGTCTGCCCGGGCCTCCGCGGAGCCCGCCTCGCGGCGCGTGACCCCCACTGCGTCCGCGGCCTCTCGCTCCCGCTGGGTTAGAGGCATCCTCCCCTCCGTCGTCCCCAGCGACCTCCTCGAAACGGACCAAGAGTCGCCCGGACCTCCTTGCTCCCGACATCTGTTCCATTTGCAAGAGTCAGTAGTGGTAGGGAGAATATATCTATTAAGGTTATTAACTATAAAGGAGTAATCCTGCTAACAGTCAAAGAATTCATACAGACATAAAGAAGCATGAAATCTGAAATAAACCATGAAGATCCATGTCACTCAATCAATGCCACCATACAAAAGGGGTGCACCTCGAGGTTTACTCCAACGACCTTCGAGGGTGCACGGCAACACATCACGCTAACGCATGGTACATCATGGGGTAGCTACTACAGGCATGACAACATGAGCGGCAGCATCACATCTAACTCATTACAACGACTCAGAATCTACTGCTAGATCTCTACTCCCATCACGGGGTACACTGCGGTGCCTGCGGGGCCGGAGTACGGGTGGAACCGAGTAGAACGGCGGTGAGTGAGTCCCTGGGTAACCCGGCACCCTGATCGCCGGTCCTCCGTAGTAGTCTCGGGTATCCTGAAGAGCACGGTCCATCTCTGCTGTGTCCTGAGAACCACTCGGGTACGGGCGTACACGTGGTAGGAGTGTCGGCGGTAGCTCGAAGGTCTCTGTCCTCAGTCGTGGCCTCTTCTTGGGTGGTAGCTGCGCGGAGAGCTCCTCCAACTCTCTCAGCCTCTGCTGGTCAGAACGCTCCCAAGCCGTGCGGGTCCTGGCTGCTCGGTCTCTCTCCTCGTAGACCAGTCCACCGAGGTAACACAAGTGGTGGTAGTTGTGTCGACTCGACTCCTGGAGGTCCCACATCTTTACTTGATAGTCAGCTGCTGCAGCTCCAACCGACTCCAACTGGTCCCTCGCCTCTGCAAGCCTCACTCTGTCCTCACGCGTGGCCTCCACCGTAGCCCGGTGCAACTCTGCCCTTGTCCTCGGCCCGTGCCTCCGGTGTAGCGATCCTCCTCGGCGTCCCTCTCGGTGCCGGGCCGTGGTTGCTGCCGGTCCAAGGCTGTACCGGCTCTCCGTTCCTCTCGTGCGACTCCTCCAACGCGGTCAAGCAAATCCTCTCTCTCCATCTCCGTGTCCCGAACCCGCCGCGGGGTATCATCCCACTTCCACCGAAGGTACGCGATCTCCGTCCGTACGCCCGAAAAGCGCCTGGTCCTGAGCCAGAATGCACCGTCTGGCTGCGTGCATCTTCTTGTCCTCCTCCACAGAAGTCACCTCAAGGTACTGCGCTCGGTCGCTCGTGTCCCAGCGACCCAGGTCGTAGATCCCTATCGGAAGCACGCTGAACGGGGTGTCCTTGAGCTTCTCCTTGAGCTGAACACAAACCATCTTGAGAGCTCTGCGTGCGCCAGTCTGGTGTGCCTCCGTGGTCGAACTCTCGAAACAGTGCACCTTAAGCTCCTTGAACTCTGGCACCCGTGGGTCTGCCGGCACCGTAACGGTCAGGAAAGTGGGTGTCTGCTCCCTGTGCCCCATGGTCCTCCCCTTGTAGGCGACTCGGTCGGTCCCTACTCCGGCCCCGCCTCCGGGGCACTCCCTCAGCAAGTGGCAGAAGCCTCCGACCTTCCTGTCGTCCGACTCCAAAGGGATCCACGCTTCCTCCGCCATCTGCACAACGTTGTTAGAGCGTAGTTAGTAAGGTAGTTAGTGAAAGTTAATCAAGGTAATGCATATATATAAGTATAGTTATATACATACGGAAGCCAAGGGGTTTATATAAAGTTTCAAGGTTCAAAAACGGCTTCCTACGCTCTCGACCATTCCTGGGGCTCGTCCTACAGTCAAGCATGGCTCTGGTACCAACTGAAACGACCCGGATTTCCGCGAACGGAACCCCGAATCTTAGCACCTCGGTGGTAGTCCCAGGAGGGCTACCACGTGCAATCCCTGTCTCAGCGATTCCAAAATCCATACAGAAAGATAACAACAGCAGAGTAGAGTACAACATTTATTTTATTACATTAATCAGAGTACATCTCTTCGGCACATGCCGGGTACAAGTCCATCGGGACTGAATCAAACATAAATAAAACGTCTAGCAGCGGCTCCATGAAAGCGCGGGAAACTCCATATCCGCAGGCAGCTCAAGTGTAGGAAGAGCTCTAGTCCACCCAACCGTCGTTGTCGAAGTCGTAGTCCGGCTCTGCGTCAGAGTCACCAGGGTCTACCAGATAAGCGGGTAGGTCATGTCAGCTTCCCAACAAAGAGGCAAAAGCAGTGTATGTTCTACTATGCATGAGATAACCCTATTCTGGCTGTAGAAAGCTTAAGTAAAGCAGCAGTGCAACGTACAAGGTAAGCAGAATACAGCTGGGAGGTCCACACCTCGGGAAAGCTTCCGCTTCCGAGGTCCACACCTCAGGGGTCCACACCCCGCTCAAGGTATACCACACCAAAACTCCGGATCTCAACCACGATCCAGAACCCAACTCTCAACTGCGATGTGGGGCCCACCTGCTCCTATCCCCACATCTCAACGGCCAAAGCCGGGCTCACACACTCGGGGGAGAGAAGAAGCACAAGAGAAGTGTAGCTAGTCAGGTGAGAGATCGTAAGACTGTCCATAACCAGTGGACACGGACTATAGCTATAGGTTTAACACTGCGAGAGGTTGTACAACCGTACCCGCCCGAATAGGACCGGAACCGCCGTCACCGGTGTCCGACCCTACCATACGGGCGAAGCCCGGGTAAGTGGATAGTACCCTTCGCATCTCCGAGCACGGCCCGGCCTCCGCGGCGAGCTCATACTACCCGCGAGAGGTCCCTCGAAGGCCGTGGAACCCTTCCCCGGCCTCGCCGGGGGCAAAGTCTACTAAGGAGGGAAAGACCACTCCCGACACGATCACACCGATCCTCCTCCGGGAGGGGTGCTATCCACTACCGAGTCTCACCCCGCACCCCCGCCCAATACAAGGCGGGGCGGGCGTACGAAAATAGTCATCCGAAACAAGGTCAACTGACGATCGGTCCTTAAGGGGGCCGAGAGCGAGCACTCATCAACTCCATCCCACACGACACGACCCTCGGGTAAGAGGCCAGATCGCATCTTCCCTCGGCAGCCGTTCACAAGTAACCAAGCGGCTCGCTCCCGCCAAAACACAGCAAGGTGATACGCACCCAGAACGCACGCTAGAAACACACCGAGATATCCCCATCTCAGTCCAAGCCCAGAGTACCATCCATAATCAAGCAACAAAAATATGGATAGTTGAGGTAAGGGACTAGCTAGGGGTCTGTAGCTAGTGCCGCAGGTAGTAGAGCAAGGAAACAGGATATATCAAAACATCAAGGCATGGCTAGTAAACGGGTTATGCAATTCATCAGATCAATGCATTAAAGTAAAGCACTAGCAACTATTTAACAACATGGGATCTACATGGTTGGGAGTGACATGACACCTTCGTTGCCGTTGAAGTAGTCGCTGTCTGGAGCAGTGTACTCGGGGTCCTCCACGTCCTCCTGGTCGAAGCTCGGGTCTGCGGCACGAGATTCGACGCGAAAATAAGATAACGGTGCACATCTAAGCAATAACTCCAAATAAGAATCAATTTAGAAGATCCAAATGAACCCAAACTACCTACAATCAGCAAGGTTTCGCAAATACGGATTTATAGAAATTAGTTTTGTATTTTTCTGAGCTCCCTAGAATTAGTTATGAATTTTTAAAGGTTAATTACATTTTCTGGAATCTTAAAACAGAAAAGAAAAGGGGGTTTTGGGAAAATAAGCCGCTGACGTCAGCAAGACGTCAGCATTCCAGGGTTCGTGGGCCGATGATGGGCTGAAAGGTTTACTGGGCCGAAAACGGCCCACCGGGCCTCGGCCCAAGCGGCCCGGATGGGGGGAAGTCCTCTAATCCTCCCCGGACTCCTGGTCCGGCCCCGTTCACGCGGTGGGCCTCCACGGCAGCCCGACGGGCCGGGTGCCACATGAGGCCCGGCGGCCTCTTACCCGGTCGTTACCGGGGAAGGGGGTCCCCGCCCCTCCCCAAGGCGCACGCCGCGCCCGACGGCGGCGCGGCCTCCCCTCCGGCCACGGTGGCGGCGGCGGTCCGGGCTTGCACTCGGGGGTGCGCTAGCGTCGGCCGCCGCCTCGCGTCCGAAGCCCGGCTCACGGTTCGCTAGCACGGCGCGGTGTCCGGGTTCCCGGGCGCGGCGGCGCGGTGAACACCACCCGGCGTTCGCACACGCGACGGCGCAACGGGTCCCCCGCCTCGGTCCGGATCTCTCCGGGGTGAGCTGCGGTCCGCCCGAGCGAGCCCGCTCCCCGCACCGACAAGCCAATGCCCGAAGGCCCGCACGGTGCGGGGAATGAATTCACGCGCGAGACGCGGCGTGGAACGCCTGTGCACGGAGCTCCGCTGGTGGCGAGGCCGAGGCCATGGCGCGCATGGGTGCGGCTGGCCGGCTCCCGCGCTCACCAGCACCTGCATCAGAAAACCCACGGCACGAAGGCCAGTTCTTGGCAAGGTAACACACGCCACCGCGGCGGCTCGCCCAGAGACGCGACGCGGCTGAAAGGACGTCCCTGCACGACGGGCCGGCGGCGCGACGCCCGTTCGGCGTAGAGCTCGACGGCCGCGGCGCGGGGTGGTCCTCGGCCCCTCCCGAAGCAAACTTGCCCAAACACCAAACACGGCGAGAACGCTCGGTCGACGCGGCTTGGGGTAGCCACGCCCCTGGACCTCACCGGCAAGGCACGACGCGGCGTCGTCCATGGGGAGACCGGGCGCGCGCGCGCTCGGCACCGGCGGCTCGAAGGCACGCCCACAGGCAAGAACGGAAAATGAGACCGGCGCAAGGAGAAAGGAGAAGGCCACGGCGCTCACAGCGGGTCGGCGATGTAGACGTCGCAAGCTTGGCTTGGGCGGCGGCGCGGCGTCGGTGGCGATGTCCACGGTGGCGCCCCGTTCGGTCCCGGCTCCTCCTCGGTCACGTACGGCGCCTCCCACGCCGGCTCCTTGCGTCCTCGTCACTCCGCGGCGGCGACGCGCCGGCGGCGGCGCGGCGCACCGGCCTTCCCCGCCCCTCCTTCTCTTCTTCTACCTCCCTCCCTTCCGCTTCCCCTTCGGCGGCGTGGCTCTGGAAGGGGGCAAAACCCCAATGTGGGTTGGTGGCGGTGGACGACTGCTACTGGCTCTCCTCCCCTTGCTTTTGAATCCCCCGGCGCCGCAAGGCAGGGCGAAATCCCGGGGCTGCCCCAGCTGGGTCCGCCCGGGCGGCCGTGGCGGCGCCGCCCGCCCTCTCTCTCGCGTCCCCGGAACACCGAGGCACGGCGCGGGGGCAAAAGGGTCTTTCCTCTCCCCGGCCCGGCTTGATTCGCGCGCGGGCGCGCCCATTCCCCCTCGGCATGCGTGCCGGCCGGGCGGCCCGGCCGTGCTCCGCGCCCCGCGAGCGGGTGTGGCGAGACCGGTGGCACGCGGGTGCGGCACGGTGACGCGGCGGGTTGGTGAGGAGATAAGGGTGTGCTGCCACGCAGGGCCCACACGCCAGAGGCAGAGGGAGAGTGAAGGGGCTGGCGGGTTAGCTGGGCTGAATGGGGTCGCGGGCTGGGCCGGCTGTAACGCAAGGAAAGGTGGATGCGGCCCAGTTAGAAAGTTTGACTATTTTGCAAAATAAAAGAGTAAGGTTTGAACCTAGGGATTGAATTTAGAGTTTGAATTTGATCCCCACTCAAATTCAAACTTCACACATTTGAACTCCAAAAGAACCAGGGAAAAACCAACTCACATATTTTACCATAATTTAAATATATGTTTTATAAATGGAATAAATTGGTGGAGAATCCAGGGAAGGGCTAGCAATTTGGTTCAAAAATTGATAGCACACAAATTCAAGCAAAAAGTTTTAAATTTTCGCAAATTTTACACACCTAAATTCCTGGGTTGTTACAACCTACGTGGCTAGCTAATCCTATACTAGTTAAGAAAAAGAATGGGAAGTGGCGGATGTGTGTAGATTACACTAGTTTGAATAAAGCATGTCCCAAAGTTTCTTTTCCTTTGCCACGGATCGATCAAATCATTGACTCGACTGCAGGGTGCGAACTCATATGCTTCCTTGACGCCTTTCCCGGGTACCACCAAATAAAAATGAAGGAGTTCGACCAGCTCGCGACTTCATTCATCACACCGTTCGGGATGTTCTGCTACGTAACGATGTCGTTCGGCCTCCGGAACGCGGGCGTTACATACCAGCGATGTATGCTGCATGTTTTCGGAGACCACATCGGGCGAACCGTTGAGGCCTACGTAGACGACATAGTCATGAAAACTAGGAAGGCGGACGACCTAGTTAGCGACCTGCGCGTGGCATTCAACTGCCTGCGAGCAAACGGGGTGAAGTTGAACCCCGAAAAGTGCGTCTTCGGAGTGCCGCGAGGCATGCTGCTGGGGTACATAGTTTCCCAGCGGGGCATCGAGCCCAACCTCGAAAAGTTCACAGCCCTCGAGCGGATGGGCCCGATTCGCGACCTCAAGGGGGTCCAAAAGGTGTTGGGGCACCTGGCCGCCTTGAGCCGCTTCATCTCATGGCTCAGCGAAAAGGGGCTGCCCCTCTACTGACTCTTGAAGAAGCACAAGCGCTTCTCCTGGACCGTCGAGGCCCAGGAGGCACTTGACAAGCTCAAAGCGATGCTCACCTGCGCACCAATCTTAACGCCGCCCTAGGATGGCAAGCCTCTGTACCTCTACGTCGCCGCAACCACTCAGGTGGTCAGTGCAGTCAGCGTGGTGGAGCGTACGGAGGAGGGTCACACCCTGCCAGTCCAAAGGCTTGTATACTACATCAGCGAGGTGCTGTCCGAGACCAAGGCGCGATACCCGCAAATCTAGAAGCTGCTCTACGCGGTGGTGCTCGCACGACGCAAGCTCCGTCACTATTTCGAGGCCCACCCAGTCATGGTGGTCTCTTCGTTCTTGTTGGGCGAGATCATTCGCAACCCGAACGCGGCGGGCAGAATCTCCAAGTGGTCGGTGGAACTGATGGGCGAGACGCTCGCCTACACGCCGCGCAAGGCGATCAAGTCCCAAATCCTGGCGGATTTTGTCGCCGAATGGACGGACACCCAACTGCCGCCGCTGCAGATCCAGGTCGAATGCTGGACCCTCTACTTCGACGGGTCGGTGAGGAAAACAGGGGCTGGTGCGGGCCTGCTCTTCATCTCACCCCTCGGGGAACACATGAGGTATGCAGTACGCCTACATTTCCCCGCGTCAAACAACATGGCAGAGTACGAGGCCCTTTTTTGTGGCCTCCGAATCGCCATTGAGACAGGCATCAAACGACTCGACGTCAGGGGGGACTCGCAACTCGTGATCGACCAAGTCATGAAGAACATGAGTTGTCACGACGACAAAATGGAGGCCTACTGCAACACCGTACGTGCCCTCGAAGACAAGTTCTACGGCATCGAGCTTAACCACGTGCCCCGCCGGTACAACGAGGAGGCGGACGAACTCGCCAAAATCGCGTCAGGGCGAATCACCGTTCCCCCGAACGTTTTTGCGCGGGATGTCGCCAAACCGTCCGTCAACCTCGAGCTAACACCCTCGGGCCAAAAGGAACCCTCGGGGGCTCCTTCGGATTCGGCAAGCATAGAGCCTATGGACGAGGACCCCTCGAACGAGGCGTTTGTGCTCTCCCTGCTCGAGGGCTACGGCGCGGATGAGGCCATGGCCATGGACACCGAGCCGGCCCCCCGCGCGGGGGACTGGTAGGCTAAATACCTAGCCTGGATGGATCGAGGGGAGCTTCCCTCAAATCGATCCGAGGCCAGACGCATCGCCAGGATGGCCAATTCGTTCACCCTCGTTGACGGCGAGCTGTACAAGCGCGCCGCGTCGAGCGTCTTGCAGCGGTGCATACCTATTCCCCAGGGGCGCGAGCTCCTTCGAGACATTCACGTGGGCGTGTGCAGCCACCATGCGGCGCCTCGCACCCTCGTGGGCAACGCATTCCGCCAGGGCTTCTATTGGCCCACCGCGGTCGCTGATGCCAGCGAGATCGTGCGCACCTGCGAAGGGTGCCAATTTTACACCCGCAAAACTAACCTCCCAACTCACGCCCTCCAAACGATCCCCGTCACGTGGCCTTTTGCTATGTGGGGGCTGGACATTGTCGGGCCCTTGTGAAAGGCGCCCGGGGGCTACACCCACCTACTGGTCGCCATCGATAAGTTCTCCAAGTGGGTTGAGGTGCGCAAGATCACGAATCTCAGGGCGGAATAGGCTATGACGTTCTTCACCGACATCATCTACCGGTTCGGGGTGCCTAATTCCATCATCACTGACAACGGGTCTCAATTTACCAGCAGGAAGTTCCTGGAGTTCTACGACAAATTCCACATCCGCGTGGATTGGGCGGCCATCGCACATCCACAAACCAATGGTCAAGTGGAGCAGGCCAACAGCATGATCTTGCAAGGCCTCAAACCCAGGATTTTCGACAGACTGAATAAGTCCGACCGAAAATGGCTCCAAGAGCTACCGGCGGTCGTGTGGAGCCTCAGAACCACCCTGAGCAGGGCCACGGGATCCACCCCATTTTTCCTGGTCTATGGCGCGGAGGTCGTCCTCCCCACAGACCTGGAATACGGGTCGCCCAGAGTCCGGGGCTATGCCGAGGGCACCAAGCAGCGAGCCCGTGAGGACTCGCTGGACCAACTAGACGAGGCCCGCACCATGGCCCTGATGCATTCGGCAAGGTACCAACAGGCTCTGAGGCGCTACTAGGCCCAGAAGATACAGCGTTGAGACTTCAATGACGGGGACCTAGTCCTAAGGCTGCGCCAAGACAATTGAGGCCGCCACAAGCTACCGCCCCCATGGGAGGGACCCTACGTCGTTGTCAAAGTGCTCAAGCCCGACACCTACAAGCTGGCGAACGAAGACGGTGAGGACCTCACCAACGCTTGGAACATCCAACAGCTACGTCGCTTCTACCCTTAGAAAGGATCTCCAAGTTCTTTTGGTTATTTACACACCCAACACCCCAGTTGGTTGTACGAATGTAAATTCCATTGAATTAATAAAATTAAAGGGCAGCTCGGCTTTCCCCTGAAAACCAAGTCACCCTCGGGGGCTACTGCGGGGGGTATCCCCCCAAAAAAATGGTCCCATTTTTTCGCAAAAAACCGCCGCAAATGTGCTAAGTACGCCTCAACCCAAATTCTGGGCGAGCTTACGCGGGACGCGAGTGGCCAAAGGGCGAAGAAGCGCGAGTCGGGGATAGTCTACGCCTCCGGCAGGATATGGCCCTTCCCCCTCGCCGCTTCGCCTACAAGCTACTCGTGCGAACGAAACCTTCCCAGCCAAGGTTCACCTAAGAAATTTGGGAGGCAGAACAATACAATCGCCGGAGTGAACAACGACTACTTCAATTCACAAACATTCAAGTGTTTTAAACAAGCAAATTTTTATTACAATAGTCGCACGGCTCGAACTCTAACATAAAAAACATAAAGGGCACAAACACCCAATGATCTTCAGGCTTGGGGGCCGCCTGCCGCGGGAGCGTCCGAGAAGAGGAAGTCTGTGAAGTCCTCGGCAAGGATGTCGGCAGTAGGAGTGGTGAGCGCGTCTGCGCGGTTAATCACCACCTCGTCGTCGACACCGACGGGGACGACGTAGCCCGTGGAGACGGCCTCGAGGTTAACATGGTAGTGAGAGACCACCACGCCGAGAGCCTTCTGGACCCCTAGGTGAAGGGCGCGGTGCAGGCGCTGGGTGACATGCCTGCTAAGGGCGCGAAGGTGACTCGCCATCGAGCTTTCGGCCTGCACGTCGCCCTCCTCAACCTCCTGGCACGCCTCGAGGGCGGCGGCCCGCAGCTCCTCCAACTCCTGTTGCGAGGAGTTGTAGGCCGTCTGGAGGGACTCTGCTTGGGTTGTCATGTTCCCCAGAGCATTCCGCAGGCCTGAAAACCACGAACGAAAAAACTAAATTGGGAGCGGATCCCAAGTAAACCAAAACAACAGGCGAGAAGTAGAAAGAAGCAACTCACCTTCAACCTATTTCCTCTCTGATTCAAGGGCCTTGCGCGCGTCCTCATCCGCCTGCTGCAGGCTAAGAACCGTGGCTTCCTGCTCCTCGAGGGACTGGCGCAGATCCTCGTGCGAGACACTGAGCTGGTTGAGCTCCCCGTCGAGCCGCGAGACTTCGTCGTCCCACTTCTTGAGGGTTGCCTGCGCCCCTCGAGTGCGATGTGCTCTTGCTGAAGTCGGCCCTGGGCCTCTTCCCGAGCCTCATCAAGGGCAGCCCGCTCCTGCTGGAGCTGAGCGTCCGCCTGCTGGCGTGCATCCCGCACCCGCTGAAACTGCTCCTCCGTCGAGGCGAGCGAGGCGGCCTTGTCCGCCAGGCTGGCCCTCAGCTGCTCGGCCTCTTTGGCCCTCTCCTCGGCCTGGCTCTGCCAAGACCGTGCTCCCTCAAGGGTTGCACGGCCCTGCTCGAGCTGGGCGCGAAGCGAGGCCACCTCCGTCTCCCACTCCGTCGCCACGGTCCGCATCGCGGCAGCGTCCTCACGCGCCTTCTGCAGTGCCTCGTCCCGCTCCAGGAGCGCCGTCTGCACCTTCGCGACTACAGAGACGTCTTCCACAGCCTGGGCGTCCTGCTCCAGGAGCTCGTCCCGCACGACTTGCAGCCGGTACTCCAGCCACCCACCGTCGGTTCGCAGGGCCTCGGCGAGAGCGTCCAAGGCGTCGTACTGGTCTCGGTACCAGTCGCGCTCAGAGCTCAGCTAATCGAGGCAGTTATACCTCTCTCGAGCCCGGCCCTCAGGCTCCTGCCGACGGTGAACGAGATGCGGGAGAAGGCGGAGTCAGGGAACGCACGGGCGCAAAAACAACAAGAAGACACCTCGAATTCGACAATGAGAACACGTACCTTGAAGATCTGCCACGCAGGGCCAGCATGGATCCGCAGGGCCTCGTTTAACGCATTGTTGAGCGAGGCCCCGTGGTCTCGAAACTCCTGCCACAGCGCCTGCTCAGCCTGGGCTTCGTTGAAGTAGGCCGGCGGCGCAATGGCGCGCTCCCGCTCCTTCTCCGGGCACGCCACGGTGGTATTTGGGGCGGGGAGGCCAGCGCGCGACGACGAGGCCTCGGCGCGCGTGCGTCGGCCGCGCGGCGATCGTCACGCCCGTCCTCTTGCATCACCGCACCCCCGCCACGGGCTCGGGGGCCGGCGCGGGCGGCTCTCCCACTAGCCCCATCGGGCGGCGGCGGGCGTCGTCATTAGGGATTTCCACCACGGCCGCCCGGTCGACCGCGGCGGGGACGGGCGCCGAGGGAACCTCCGACATGGCGGTCGCCGCCGTTGTAACCTCCACCATAGTCGCCACCTCCTACCGCGACCCCGTCGCCTCGGTTGCAGGGCGCGGTGGCTCGCTCGCCACCGCTGCGCTCTCCACCCTCGACGTGCGCCGCCTCGTGGGCATGGACGTACCCGACCTTAGCACCTTAGCAGGTGCGAGGTCAGGGACGATCGGCGCCACCCTGTGAACATGGAGATAGGAGTTTGAGCTCCAACCCCTCGAAATCGGAACGCCTGGAGAAGCGACTACTTACCTCAAGGTGCAGAAGCCACGCTTCCTCTTCCTCGAGGGCTCGACGGACGTTGTGGTGGTGGCCGACATCGCCACTGCAGTGCTCCTGGATGCCTCCGTGGCGCGCGCCGGCACCTCCGCGGTGCACGCCACCTCTTTCGTAGACTGCCTGGCGGCGGGCACTTCCGCGCCCGCCCCAGGCACTTGTTCCTCTGCCGCCTCTGCGGCTCTTGGTGAGGGGGCGCAGGCCCCCACCTCTCAGGGGGGCCTGCCCCCTGTCGCTCTCTTCTTCTTCTCCCTCTCCCGACGACGAGTACTCCGAGGTCACCGGGGGAGAAAGTCCCTGCTGCTCGCGCAGTCGGTACTCCTCGTCCCACTGTTCCCGGTGCTCTCGCCGCCGGATCCTCCTCTTTCTTGCGCGCGCCTGCTCCTGCAGTCGTCACTGCACCGCACGCGCGGCCGCTCGAGCTCGGGGCGTGGGCGGGTCGGACCGCGCGCGTCTACGGTCACCCTCTACTAAAAAATAACTGTCAAAACCGCGTCGGTACGTTGCAAGGAAATGGGAGGGGGGAGGAAGACCTACTCACTGTCGGGGCGTCGGGCATACCGAACGACCAGAGGTCGTCGTTGCTATGCCTGACGGCCATGAGGCTAATGGCACGCCTCGCCCTCGCGGCCACGTATTCATGAGGGAGGCGGTCAGGGAGGAACCACAAGCGTGCCATCGACGTTGGGTTGGACACCTCGTTCATCTCGTGAATGCGGAGCTCCCTCTCCATGAGGGGGACGATCCGCTGGTGGTGAAGGTTCGCGAGAACCGAAGCCGCCCCCAACCCGACATCCGCCAGGTTCTTCAAGGCGGCCAGGAGCGAATCCAGCCACGCCTGGTGCGAGGAAGGGGACACGCTGTGGTGCCAGGAGTCGCCCTTCTCCATCAGCACCTTGCCGGTGTAGGGGGGAGGCCGGCGCCGTCGTTGCGGAGGTAGAACAATCCCCTCTCCCACTCCGCGTTGTTGGAGGTCATCGTGCAGGGGACGTAGAACTCCCTGCGCGAGTCCAGTAGCGAGATCGTCAGGCCACCGGCACGTACCGCGCGGCGCACCCGTGGCTCGGACGTGACGAGCGTGTGCAGCTCCGCGCGGAAGAGGTGGACCCAGAGATCCCAGTTCACTGGGATCCCCAGGAATCCCTCGTAGACGCCGACGAAGGTGGCCGCCTGCGAAATTGCGTTGGGGGCGAAGTTGTGCAGTTCCACCCCGTAGTGGTAGCACAGCCCGCGCATGAAGCGGCTCGCCGGTGCGGCAAAGTCGTGCTCATGGTGACGAATGAGCTGACAACGTACCCGTACGGTGGGTTGGGCTCCCGATCCGTCGCCGGCGGAACGATCCACGTCGCGGGCTGTCCATCCACGTTCGGCGCAAGCTGGCCGCCGTTCACGAGCTTGCTCAGGGCGAACCTTGTCACTGTGGAGCGGCTCCACGGCAGTGGATCCAACACGGTGATTGGCTGCAGGCGAGCCATCGCGATTGGCGGAGGAGCGCAGGGACGAGGCGGGCACTAGGCGAATGAAAGCAAAGGGGCGCGCAGCCGGAGAACGAAGGCGGAAGGCAAGGGGGCAGCAGCACTAAGTGGCAAGGTAAGGGACTTGGATTTACAGATCTAAGGGAGTCACGCTCCACGAGCCACGCGCGCCGCACGCATTAACTGCAGGCAACGGCGTCCGTCACCGACGAGCGGGCCCCACCACGCCGAAACGGCCAGGCGTGCGCGCACGCGTGATCATTATGGCGCGGCAACCGAAGAGCCGCGGTGGGCCGTCACGTCCGCCCCCCACGACACCCACTACGTGCACGGTTGCGCCGCCTGAAAAGGCGCACCCGCGGCGCACGACTGCAGCCACGATTGTGAGCATTTAATGACTCGGTCCCTTACCAAGTAAGCGTGACCCTCGCGCGGCCCGAGCTCAGGGCTCGAAAAATCAAACCCTTGAAGGATGCGATTACTGACCAGTGGTCTCGAGACCCGCTCCACAAGAGCGGGCACCACAGGTGCCCTCGATTCTAAGAGGATTACTGATCAGCAGCTCGAGGGCCGGTTGAGCCGCAAGCCCATAAGCCCTGTAGATGTAAATAAGACGGGGGCACCCGGATGCCACCCCGCAGTGGCCCTACTGATCAGGGGTTCGGAGCCTGACCCTCGAAGGGTTCGAACAGGCACCCCAGATCAACAGAGTCAGGGACAACGAGGGCGCGCGCATTCAAGCATATCCTCGAGCTCACCAGCTCGATGGCGCCCCACACGTCATGTTCAAGAGCCAACGAGGGCAGCTAGTCGAGGGATCCCATCGAGGGAGAGCTTCCGCGCCATCGGTCCCCAGCGAACGGGACCGAGCCCTGCCTAGCAAACCCACGTAAGCGCTTTCATGGACGAGTCTCCGGACCACGAGCCAACCCTTATCGAACGGGGCGTGGGCGTCCACTTGAATCACCCGATAACAGCTCAACGAGGAATCCGTGATTCACGACCCGCTCGATGGGAGTTACGGAAACCTCATCCTCCGTCCCGCGGAGAGACGGCGAGGGAACGTACGAAACAAGTCGATGAGCCCCTCCCGATCGCCTCGAACGGGCCCAGGCTCGGGGGCTCGACGCACGGCTACACCCCCTGGGGTGCACCGAACGTGGACGAATGCCAAATACGTGCATGTGGCACCGCCGAGGCCGGCTGGAAAATTGCCGATGCCAGCTGAAACTAACACCCCGCACACCGGTAGACTCCGCGAAAAAACCCTGCGGGAGCACCTACGCTCCTGCAAGTCTTCGGGGGCTAGACCCGCGGGTCTGCTAGCGCGGCCCCACGGAATAGCACCAGCAATCGGGGGGGGGGGGGGAGAAAGTCCCATCAGCAAGCGTCAGCATCTGCGGGATCCTAACGGATACACCCACAGATGCTCGGGGCTACTGTCGGGGACAGCCATAAGGGTCCCCTAAACAACCAGGGAAAACCCGCTTACCGTCGCAAAAAAACAAAACACAAACGAACCCAAAACACGCGTAAGATAAACTCACGGGCCCACGACTCAGGTGGCCCCAACGGCCCACCAGACAGTCGGCCTAGCCACCCTCGGGCGGAACTCCACTTTGCTCGAGGGGCATGGAGCCGCACTGGCTAACCTCTGCCTCGCTCGAGGGCTGGTCGCCCCCTCGTGTGAGTTTCCGCCTCGCTCGAGGGCCGGTCGCCCCCCTCGGGCGAGGTCCCGCCTCGCTCGAGGGCTGGACGCCCCCTGGAGCGAGGTTCCGCCTCGCTCGAGGACCTCATGGGCCCGCCGCCTCCATATCTGCTCCCCCGACAGGGCCGAGCCCCGGTCAAAGACAAATCCACGACATGACGCGCCTGGGAATCATGCCCCAGCGCTGTTCCGCCAACTCCCCCGATGAGGCCATCCCCGCCACTGTGCGACGCTGTGCAGCATGGCCGGTGTCAGTCCAGTGACACTATGCCGCCCACTCTCGTACGGCTGACGCGCTGCACCCTCGAAAGAGGAAGGCAGAGCCCTCGAAGGGGGGACGGACGTCTAATCCACGCTTGCCCAGGACTGCGCCGTGACGTCAAGCCAGCGGGACCGGTCACCTCCGTCGCCATCGGTCCTGTGCGACCATCCCCGCCGTCCCAACACCGTCCCGGGCACGGCATTGCCATCCCCTATGCTGTGGGGTTACGGAGCGACAAGACGCCGCCACGCCAGCTGCTGTGCGCCCTACAGCCTCCCGTCATCCGCACCCTCGAGTCAATGTACGGATGACGACTCCACGGAGACTCCAACACCGCCACCCTCGAAGCCGCTCCTAGGCGGGCACAGGGCACGCCACGATGCCCCGCCGGAAGCCAAATTCGCCAGGACGGTCGTCCACTCCATTGTACTGTGCACCATACCGCCACACGTGGCTAGAACAGTGCGACACGCCTGTAAATTGCCTCCTCCTTGGCTTATAAAAGGAGGGGCAGTCCTTTTATAAGCCAAGGAGGACAGAGAGCATTCACCGCACGCTTTCTGCCTTCACCACGATATTGGCACTTGCCTCAATCAGTACCTCTGGGACCTGGAGGCCCGGCCTCCTCTCCCGCCTCGCTTGTAGCCCCCTCTGCAAGCGTTACGGTGCAACGCAATATAGTGCCCCGAGCACACCACTGCTGGACGTACGGCCCCCGCCGGAACCAGGATAAAACCCAGTGTCACTAGTTGCTTAGCACCGGCCATCGAGAGATAGATCTCAACACTTCTACTAGTTAGTGTCGGGACTACTTTCCGCACCGACAGGCCTCCTATGCGCAAACCGGAAAAAGGGGGCAGAGCTCCAGAGCTGCAGATCTGCGTAGCTTACAATGGAGCAGCTTTTTCGTGGATCTGAGATTTAGAAAAGTGTTTGGTACAACTTCAATTTTTCTGTGTTACTAACACTAGGAGCCACACGTCAAAGAAAAAATCTACAGCCTGAACCCCACGAATGCATCCAACATTATTTCCCCATTCTTCCTCGCACCTAGCAAGCAGTCGTAGGAGGAAGAGGATCATCAGGAGAGGGAGGGTCAGAGGGAGCGGCAACGACGTCGGCAGGCAAGGCTCGTGAGTGACGGCGGCAATGCCAAGTAGGGGTGGAAACGGATCGGATACGCTTGGAATCAGATTCGAATAGCACTTTTTACCATATTTTTACTCGAATACGAATACAGATTCGGATGTTCTCGAATACGAATACAAAACGGACGTCTCGAATTCGGATGCACATTCAAACATCTACTCGATTTGAAAGACAACATTTACCAATTTTCTTTATTGGAAATTTACAATTACGAAATCACGTAAAGACTAAAATATTAGTACATAACAGAGATAGCTCATTAAGAATATCACATTCATCCATATTTATTTTAATAATTAATGATATAATAAATAAAACTATTAATAAATACATTTTTGAATATATATACACATTTATCAAACAAATAATAAAAATACATGAAAAATATTTTCATCAATACATAAATAAACTAGAGTAATTAACATTAAGCTTTATATTATGTATTTATATTATTAAAAACAATTATATTAGTCATTAAATTTCAATATAAATTTTGAATTGTTTTATAGATGCAATATTTTTAATATTTAAAAAATAACATCATAATCATTAGTTATGGATATAATTTGTTTTCAATTATGTTGACGGTGAATTTCCGTCAACCTAGAGTACTTGTTATACATTTGTTTCGATTATGATTTGCAACTAACCCACCACTAGGCATACTAATGATGTAACAAGTTCACACTTGCATGTCGATTTTGGAGTTCGTTGTTTACACAGGAAATTAACGTTAAAGAGGAGACTTTTCGGGATAAGTTCATCAATCACTTCAAGAGAAGATCATGAAGCCCGTCACAAGTCAAGACACGCGATGAACATGACTCCAAATGACCCGACGACCGAAGCGTCAACGTGCAAGTCTTCAGGGACTCAACCAGAAAACAGCGAAGCTTGCACATCAAGGATTCAAGCCTTAACCGTGAAGAAAACGACGTCAAAGGCCCACATGCAAGTGCACACAAATAAGGGATCACGCGAGAAGCAACCGGGGAGGAAACCGGGGCTGAACCGGGCCGAAATGGGGCCCGGTTTGCGTCCCCCTTTTGCCCTAGGTGCTTGTCTATAAATTGTCTTTGCCTCCGACGGCCGCCACATCCATCCATCCACAGGAACTCGGCGAAACCTAGGAGAGAGCGACGACGGCCGCCGCGAGTCCTCGAAGTCATCTAGGAGATGGCCTAGGCCTACCCTAGCCACCATGGCCGCCTTACACGGTTGAGCCATGGCGGAGTTCCGAAGCTAGTTGAGGTCATCAATGATATGTACTTGGTGTAGATGATCTAAACACATTTATTATGTGAGTAAAGTACTTCATGTCATCCGATCTTTTAGCGACTTGATTCCTCCCTCGATGATTTTGTTTTCGTCTTGGTTATGCTTCTTCCCCAATCTAGTCTATAGCTAGATTACATAGGGTGCTTTTGTAGTCGCGGTGGCTAGAGGTGCATACCGGTCCGACCCAGTGATTTCAACTTGTTCTTCGAACTCGCCCTAGGCTACCCGCATGAATAGGAATACGTTGTGACAGAACGGCGGTTCCGAAAGGCGGGCATTTTCGAAATCGGATCGGAGGATAGTAGTTTAAAGATGGCTTTGGATGAGATGCATGTCGCGCTTGCTCTTTTGGCTGGAACTATGACTAGAAGATGATAGGCATTACTTTCCCTTGTTTGCTCTTTACCTTGTTTACGTTCATGGATGCGATCAACCTTATGCTATAATTAATACATCCTTAAGATTTATCTTCTTATGCAATCAATGCTTCATGTTAGGCTAGATCAATAAGTTAGATGGAGAATCCTAGTAGTTTGCTTCCGGTCCTTGGATTGACAAATCTAGGGAGAACTCTCCTTGGTGAAAAAGGCACCAAGTCACCCGCAGGCTTGCGGTGAACTTGAGCACGGTTTTGAACCGTCAACAAATTATACACTACCATTATTAGTATTCCATTGAACAAAATTTGTCATTAGTTATAGACATAACTTATAATTTTATATAGTCAAATACTGATAGTGTCATATATTGTCGAGTACGCATGGAATCGGATAGAGAAAAAGGCGACAAAAACGAATTCGGATGTATCCACTTTACTGCCACATTTGAATTCGAATACGGATATCCATATTTATGTTTTAGCGGATACAAATATCAGATAATTCAGATTCCATTTCCATATTTCCATCCTAGTGCCAAGGGTGCCCGCAAGCGTGCATGCTCGGCCAAGGGCCGTGTGCGGCACGGGAGCAGGCAACGTGGGGAGGCGTGCTCCGGCGAGGGGAGGGAAATGCAGGCGGCGTGGGGAGGCGAGCTCCAGTGATGGGAGGAAGGTGCGAGTGGCCCTTTCAGAGCAAATCCTCCTCAGCTATCCACACCGGCCTATGCCTTATCACCACCACCACACAGTCCTCTTCCCCTAATCTCCTCCTATCCACCACCGTCACGCTCTGCACACCCACGACCATAGGCTCTGCCTCGCCGGAGCGCGACCTCACCGCGCGGGGGCGGGCGGCCTCGCGTCGGCGAGGGTGAGCGCGTTGCCGGGGCGTGGCACCGGGAGGGGAGTTTGGGCAGCGTCGAGCTACGATGGCGAGGGGTCGCGGTGTGGGAGGGGAGGGGTAGCGGCCAGAAACAAAAGAACGAACTGTTTTCCCCACTAATCAGTGACAGTGGTGGGCAAATTTTTTTCAAACTCCGCCAAATCTAGTGTTGCGGAGAACCCTTGAGGTACGCCACCGAATGAAGCTACGTGGTGTTGTGCCAAATACACCCATAACTACGCAGGAGATTGCATATTTGTGAGCGCGACTACTCATCTTTGAAGTTCAAAATACTGTAGTGATAATTGAAATCGTGCAATACTAATAAAGAATGTTTCATAATAAACATGTACATGAGGAAGTCTCACGCATGCATAATTCTTTAGAAAAATAGATGTCGGGTCAAATTTGATATCGAGCCTTGTCAGTAACTAGCGGACGGATTTCTCGAAAAAAAAACTAGTGGACGAAATGGAGGTTAGTATTTTGATAGCAAAAATTTCAAAAATTTGAGAAAAAGGACATATTAATATTGATCGTCTAAGTTTCAACATTTGGATAACCCAAACGGATCCCGTCCCGTGCCAACCCTAACACATTCTTTTAACCGTGCACCCAAACGACCCGCCTCCCTGAGTTCCTCGCCGCCGTCCACATCTGCTCAGAAGCCAGACCATGGCCGCCACCTCCGCTGACGTCGCCTCGGCGGTTCCGCCTTCTGCGATATCCGCCGCTGAGGATACGCTCGCGGCCGCCGAGTCCGTTGGGGACCACCTATCCCAGCTGCTCGCGGCGGCGGCGGCGGACCCCGATGCTGTGGCCGAGCTCCCTCCCGTGCTCCGGGCGCGCGCCTTCCTCGCCGTAGCGCAGGCTGCCACCTCCCTCTTCGCGGGTACAATCCGCGCTTACCCTTCTCGTTGCTTAAGGTTAAGCTTTTTCTCTTCTGTTTTCTTGCCCTCATCAAACGTCTCCTTTTGTGGATTTTTGCAGTGCGGCTAAGGTGTTCAGGAATTGACCCTGACGAGCACCCCATCAGAAAGGAGTTTGTAAGCTCCTCCTTGCTCTGAGAATCCTCGATCTTTTGAATTGTTTTTTTCTAAATACCCTTGAAGTTGAAGTAGGTGTTAAATGTCGACGCTATTGACTGTAAGTCTGGAACAAAGATGGGAGTCTATCGTGTAAATGAATGCCTTGGAGAATTGAGGGTGAGGGTGGAGCACTTTAGCTTAGGCCTATTAAACATGCACATGGTTTTGCAGTGGCTTTTTGTGGATCAGAACAGAGTTTGCATGGTTTTGGTATCACCTTTTCACATGGTTTGGCATCTAGCTTAATTTTCTGTTGTTGCCCTTTTGGTGAATAATTTGCTTGGCCGAAAGTTTAAGTTCATTTGGGTTCTTTGTGCGGGCATCTTGAATAAAAAATTCTTTGTTCTAATTTCGTTGAAATTTTGATTTAAGAAGGAAAGTTTTGCTAACGGTAATAATGGCAATTCTTCAATGAAGAGTACTATTTGGATTGCAATGATATGAAAAATTCAGTCTGTGCATGTTGTCTTGAGTGGAGAATTCTATGCAGCCACATGAATTTGATGTTTATATCTTTTCAACTATACCAGGAAAAAGTTTTGATGTTTATGATTGTTTGGTGGAGTCTACGTGGCCTATGGCCACTGGCCAGCACTTGAAGTGAATGCAATCTCTGTATTCGTAAAATAGCTCTTTAGTTGACTGTTGTTTTCTCCTGAGCTTGGTTCTTTTCTTTCCAGGAGAGGTTAAGCTTGTGGCAAGAGAAATTAAATCGATTTGAGGACTGGGACAAGGGTACTATACTGCACTTTTCAATGTGTGTTCATAGTTCATTGATATGCCATGATGTTACTCTTACTACCTGAACTCAATTGCAGCACCACTCCGCCCTACTACTACACTGAATACACAAGCAGCAGCAAGGTTTATTGGACGCTCACTTCCCCACCTGACATCTGGTACGTATGGATTTCTAGTGTTGGGTCTGGAACATAAGCAACATTAAGCCTTGGAGTTGAGTTTTTTTCTTTTTTTTTTGTGGTGTTTCAGATCAAAAGAGAAGCATGCAGGCAATTAGTAGAGGAGAAAGAACGGGCTGGTCTGGGCAGAAGAGAAAGTCTGAGCATTTGCCAGAAAAGAAGTCTGTTCGCGCTGCTGCGGAAGAGTTCCTTGCAAAGGCTGCTCAGGAACTTATTGGAAATAGTGATAGCAGGGTGAAGGGTCCTGTTATACTCATTTCTGATGAAGATGAGGACTAGGTCAGTATGTTAGTTGTCATGATATCAAATATCTATTGCTGCTTCTGTATCTTGTTTTTTTCTGCAAGAGTAACTACACCTGCAAAAATTTAAAAGTAATACACACATGCTGATGCGTACAACATTGTAAAAGACATCTTACATGAGGGTATATACAGCATTTGCAGTTCATGGAATTTCTATAGATAATATGAGTCACGATCCTAATCACCGCGGAACGGGAACGATGCCGCGTTCCTCGTTCCGGTATCGTTCGTCCGGGGCGGGAACGACGGGACGAAATTGATCCCACAAGGTAAAAACGGCACAAAAACGTTGTCCCCGTTCCCGGTTCGTCGTTCCTTGATCCGTCGTCCTGGGAACTCCGGTGACTAGGGTCACGATTCTCTTGCATGTATACTACCATTAGATCCTTGTAGAGATTGTTGCCATCCTTGTCAGAACATCTGAAATTTCCTATCTCAAATATCTTCATGTCTCATAAAAGGAGTCCACAACAAGTTGATTCTTTCTTGTACAATCATGAAAATTAGAAAAATGTAACTAAGCTTCCTCGGTACCTGTATTTGAATTTATAATTGTTAAACACGTGTTTGTTCATCTATTGTATGATAGTTAAAGTACACCCTTGGAGCAACTAAACTACTAAAGCTTCATAATCATTCTTTGCTGACATGTATAGTGAAACACATGCTCTATAAACAGTTGCCTGGTTACCACTGACAAGTCTGGAAAGTTAAATTGGGAAATGAAAATAAAGATGTCATGTAAGGTCTAACATTTATGATTGCCATGGTTTTCAAGTGGTCGCCTTGGTGTCGCCTAGGTGTCCGAGCGATTTTCAATCAGGGCATCGGGCTCGCCGCAACATCCCTGCATACGGTGTCGCAGAGCAGGAAATCGTTGCCTAGGCACGATTTGGCATCTGCCGACACCATAGTCGATGGAATTGGGTCCCATGCTTGAGGGAATCGGGGCCGAGGGGTGTTGCGGGTGGGAGAATCGGGGCTGTGGAGTTGCGCACGCAGGGGAATCAGTAGGGACTTGCCCGATGGAAATTGGTGTGCCTACACCTCCCGTGTGACCCCACATCATTGCTGTGCACTGGATTCACAGAGAGAGGGAAGGAGAGACAGAAGGCAGTGGCACCTGGAATCCTTGGCAGTGGTGTGCCATCTCTGTACAGGGAGTCTGCTCTGATTGATCCGCTCTGCCTCCATCCCCATCCAGGCACTTGTAGGCTCCAGCCCGTTCTGCTCTGTTCTCTACTCTGCCTCCTTGATGCAACCACGTTCCTTTACTCTGCTTTCTCAGCTGCCTGTCTGCTATCAGCAAACTGGTATCTTCCCTTCCCCTCCTTTGCTATGCTTATTGCTTATGCTTGTTGGGGCGTGGATACGCTCTGATCTGCTGTGCTGTGCAGGGTTTAAAAAACCGCTACAGTAGCGGTTTTCAAAACCGACAAAACCGGACCGGTTTACCGAGGTTTTCGAGCGGTTTACCGAGTAGGGTGATTTAGTAGGTTCGGTTTTATTGAAAAACCGGTCGGTTACCCCTACCGAGCCGCAGCGGTAAGGTCGGTTACCGCGGTAACCGACTGGTTTACCGCGAAATTGCGAACCCTGGTGCTGTGTCTGTGTGTGGTGGGATATGAACAGTACTGTGCCATGGCTGCTCTGCTTTGCTCTTCCGTATTACATAGCAAGGCAATTTTGTGTGAATTTGAACATGATAAGTTAGCATTAGGTTTGTTTTGTGCTGCCCCATTTTAGGTTAGGATATGCGTATGGCATCGACTCGCCACGCGCCTTAGTGTGACAGAACCGCCCGAAATAATTCCGTATTATCGCCTAAGCCGGTCCACATGGCCATTAAGCAATAATAAAGAATTATTAAGTCGCTTCCGCCGGGTAAAGCCCGGTAAATCACATACAACAGGATCGCTGATATGCGCTAAGCCCACACGAAGGCGGGACCAGAGTACAACATTACATTACATAAAAGGTTCACAAGTTCAACATTATTACAAACCAGGTTTTTCATACATAAAAGGAAACATGGTTCAGAGTTTAAACAGCGGAAATAAAACTAGCGCATGACACACACGGGAGGCCATCCATGCATATAACTCCTCATCATCGTTTTCCCATTCAAGCTCCCAACCATCTGGGATAGAACCAGGCCAGATGGGATTACCTGAAAACAACAAATTAAGCAAGGTTGAGTACTGATACTCAGCAAGACTTACCCGACAAAAATAAAGCAAGACTAGACATGCAAGGCTTTTTGGCTGCTGGGTTTTGTTTTGCCAAAAGCGACTAAGGGTGGATCCTTATTTTCAAGTTTTAGCTCATATTCTAGTATGTTAATCAGTCTAGGTGAGCACCTGGACTAAACAAGCATGTTGTGTAAACAATATTAAACAAGTAACAATATAATCCAAAAATTGTTCCATAAATAAACATGGGGTAGCCAGTGGTCAAGCCGACTCAGATAACGGCGAGTGACCGACGATCACAACAACAACAACAACAACAACAACTTAGCCTTTTGTCCCAAGCAAGTCGGGGTAGGCTAGATATGAAACCCAAAGGTACCACCAACATAAAGACACGTAGAAGAAGTCATGGCTCAGGAACGTTGATGGCTAGTCTCCAAGCGCCCCTATCCAAAGCTAAGTCCTTGGAGATATTCCACTCCCTAAGGTCTCTCTTGAGCGACTCATCCCGAGTCGGTTTAGGTCGACCTCTAACTTTCTTCACATTGTCGTCCCGCTCTAGGACCCCACTACGCACGGAGCCTCGGGAGGCCTTCGTTGGACATGTCCAAACCATCTCAACCGATCTTTGGATCGGTTTCTCCTCAATTGGCGCCACCCCGACCCCCGTCCCGAATATCATCGTTCCGTACTCTATCCCTCCTCGTGTGCCCACAAACCCAACGCAACATACGCATCTCCGCCACACTCAATTCTTTGGACATGTCGCCTTTTTGTAGGCCAACACTCCGCACCGTATAACATCGCCGGGCGAATCACCGTCCTATAAAACTTACCTTTTAGCTTCGAGGCACCCTTTTGTCACGAGAGGACGCCGGAGGCTTGACGCCATTTCAACCAACCAAAGTTGAAATTCTATGCCTAACATCTTCGTCGATGTCGCCATCCTTCTGTAGTATCGAACCTAAATACCGAAAAGTATCCTTCTTGGTCACCACTTGCCCATCAAGGGTGACGTCTCCCTCCTCACGCGTCGTACCGCTAAAGTCGCACCTCATGTACTCGGTCTTGGTCCTACTAAGTCTAAACCCTTTCGATTCTAACGTATGCCTCCACAGTTCTAACTTCCTATTTACCCCCGCCCTACTCTCATCAACTAGCACCACATCATCGGCAAAGAGCATACACCGGGGGATATCACCTTGAATGTCCCTTGTGACCTCATCCATCACCAAAGCAAATAGATAAGGGCTCAACGCCGACCCTTGATGTAGTCCTATTTTAATTGGGAAATCACTAGTATCGCCATCGCATGTCCGGACACACGTCACCACATCCCCCGTACATATCCTTGATGAGGTTAACATACTTAGTTGGGACCTTGTGCTTCTCCGGTGCCCACCACATGACGTGTCTCGGCACTTTGTCGTATGCCTTCTCGAGGTCAATAAATACCATGTGCAAGTCCTTCTTCTCGCTCCCTATATCTCTCCATCAATTGGCGTATTAAGAAAATCGCCTCCATGGTCGACCTACCGGGCATGAACCCAAGCGATTTTGGGTCACACTCGTCCCTCTTCTTAGGCGATGCTCGATAACCCTCTCCCAGAGCTTCATCGTATGGCTCATCAACTTAATTCCACGGTAGTTCGTACAACTACGAACGTCTCCCTTGTTCTTGAAGATCGGTACTAATATGCTTCTCCTCCATTCTTTAGGCATCTTGTTTGACCGAAAAATAAGGTTAAAAAGCTTAGTTAACCAAACTACCGCTGCGGCACCCGGGCATCTCCACACCTCAATGGGGATACCATCGAGTCCCAATGCCTTGCCTCCCGTCATCCTCTTCAAGGCCTCTGCGGTCTCTCGCCTCTTGAATTCTCCTCACAAAGCGTCCGTTGGTATCATCAAATGAATCATCCAACTCAAGGGTAGGATCCTCATACTCTCCATTAAACGCCTTGTCGAAGTACTCTCTCCATCCGTCCTTGATTTCCTCATCCTTCACCGAAGTCGATTTGTTCCGTCCTTGATGCATTTGATTTGGTTGATGTCCCTTGTCTTCCTCTCTCGGATCTTAGCCAACCTATAGATGTCCTTCTCACCTTCCTTCGTGCCTAGCGGCTGGTAAAGGTCATCATACGCCCGACCTTTTGCTACACTCACCGCTCGCTTTGCGGCCCTCTTTGCTATTTTATATCCCTCAATGTTGGCTGCACTCTTGTCATGATGGAGGCGCTTGTAACACTCTTTCTTCTCCTTGATAGTCCTTTGCACCTCGTCATTCCACCACCGGGTGTCTTTCACTTCCCGTTTGCCTCCCTTGCTCACACCAAACACTTCCGAAGCCACCTTCCGAACACATGTTGCCATCTTTAGCCACGTGTCTTCTCGCATCTTCGCCTTCCTCCCAAGGCCCCTCGACTAGCATCCTCTCCTTAAACCTTTGCGCTTCTTCTCCTCTAAGTTTCCACCACTTCGTTCTTGCAATCTTGGCTGTTTGTCCCGGAGGACACGTACCCGAAAGCGAAAATCCGCCACCACAAGCTTGTGTTGAGGGACAACACACTCCCCAGGAAACACCCTACAGTCTAAGCACGCACGTCTATCCTCCCTCCTTGCAAGAATAAAGTCGATCTGGCTAGAGTGTTGACCACTACGGAAAGTCACTAGGTGGGATTCCCTCTTCCTAAAGAGGGTGTTCGATATCAATAGGTCGTAGGCTAATGCGAAGTTCAGGACATCCTCCCCCTCTTGATTCCTACTACCATACCCGAACCCCCCATGCACCCGCTCCCATCCCACATTAGTCGCACCCACATGGCCGTTGAGGTCTCCTCCTATGAAGAGTTTCTCACCGACGAGGCACGGTACTAACCATGCTATCCGGATCTTCCCAAAAGCGCCTCTTGATGCTCTCGCTAAGACCTACCGAGGTGCATAAGCACCGATCACGTTCGAGCCGAATCACCAACTACCAACCGAACAAGGATAATCCGGTCACCTTGCCTCCGACATCAACAACCCCATCCTTAAGGCTCCTATCGATCAAGATACCTACACCATTCCTACCCGATGTTGTCCCTGTGTACCAAAGTTTGAAGCCGGTATTCTCCACTTCTTTCGCCTTCGGCCCTTCCATTTGGTCTCCGAACGCATAGAATATTCACCCGCCTCCTAATCGCAGCATCGACTAACTCTCTTAACTTACCCGTAAGAGACCCTACGTTCCAGCTACCTATACGAATCCTAGTTGGGTCGACTAGCTTCCTTACCTTTCGCACCCGTCGCTGGTGTGAAGACCCTTGCTCATTTTGCACCACACCCGGGCGCCGATGTGGCGCGCCACTAAGGATGTGGCGCGCCACTAAGGATGTGGCGACCCGATCTTTGCTCACTTGACACCGTGCCCAGATCACGACACGACGCGTCACGGGGGTGACGGCCGGCCCTTGCACATTTAACACCATACCGGGTTCGGCATGGCGCGTCGCTAAGAGGGTTACGCCCGACGGGATTCTTTTGGGTTTCATCTCCATAAGAGTGGCTAAGTTTTTACGTTGGCTCGCCAAGCCTACCACAACCCTCCTCCTTTATCAGGGCTTGGGACCTGCTATGTTGGGACACCTAGGCACCCCACCATAGGCGGAGTTGGCGAGTGACCGACGATCGATCGATTTATATCCTTGCAAGGTAAACCCAAGATACACGGAGGAAGTAGACCCCAAGAATTCAAATAAAAGCAAATGCAGGGTCTACCCCGACCAGGCGGTTCCCAACATCCCACAGTTTGCGATCGGACGCTACAAACTCTGGTACACGGTTATCCGGAGGGTCTAACCCGACCAGTCCGGACTCACACACTATACCACGGGTAGCTAGCTCGGAGACACATCCCAAGCGGGTAGTTAGAAAGATCCCGCCCGGTTCGGGAAGGTACTAGGCTTACCGGTCCCATTCCCGCAAGTACTTGGTACGTTCAATAGCTTAGGACCGACACCATGCTACTCGGTCGAGACCGAACCCATTGCTCTTACCACATGAGCGAGTCAATTTAACCAACTTATGATTCCAACATAAGCATCCTATATCTCGCGAGCAATGAGTCATTACTCGACTTCTACCGTGACCTTAGAGCATGGCACTAGCGTTCCTAACATACTAGTAAAAGAGCATAGGAGTCCTAAGGATCATGCATCTAGGTTTCAAAGCAACTCCTGAAACTTAAATGCACAAAGTAAAGCATAACGCGCTGAAAAGTAAAGGACATGATTTTAATTTAAAACATGGGTTAGATGAAACCGGTGCTTGCCTTCCTCAGAGTCAGCACCCAAACAAGCCTTTGGCTCTTCTGGACTTTGGTCCAGGTCTTGCTGCACGCTAACTTGATTCAACTCCCCGCTGGCTGCCCCCTCCTCCTCCTGGGTAAGCGTGTAAGTCCCGTCGGGAAGATCTACACGTTCACATGCACATGCATTAGATTATGGTGAAGGTGGGAGAATTACCACAAAACCAACTCTTGTTGGTCACATTTATCCAAACAACATTATTTTCTTACAGAAATTATTAGTGTGTGATAAATAACAAAACACTATTTTGATGGTGATTGTGTGCACATCTAAGCAATTTAAGTTACTTAACTTCACCAAACAGCAAGGGGGTGTGTTTAATTTAATAAAAACAGAAACAAACATGATTTTACAATTTAGCACATTTAATTTCAATTTCTTTCTTTAATTATTTACAACAAGCCTTTCTACCATAAATCCAAATTAAATCAAAAACACTTCCAATGAACCTAATCTTTTGCACACAGCAACATATGCTTAGTTTAAGCTCTCACACCAAAATTTGGCCTAAGATCATTTATAAATTAATTTATACGAAAAAGACAAATTTCAGCCTAGTAAATCAACATTAATTCATATAAAAAGATTTAATAAACTTTTTGATCTCAACTTTCTCCTACGAGTCAAGTATGCCAAAAATGAGTTTCGACCAAGGCATGGTTGCAAATTCAATTTATTTTTCAGATTTTGAATTTAAGCTCCTACACAAGATTAAATCCAAAACACCTAGTAAACAATTCCCTAAATTCACATCCATCACACCGGGGTACTAATCATCAAGTCAAAGCCCTAGGGTGCACTTGTGCTCAAAGAAAAGTTCATTAAAGGTGCTATAAAAAGCATCAAACTTATTCTAGCATAAAGCTTAAATAAATCATAACCGCAAATATATACATCAAAACCATGCAAACTTTTGCCACAGATCTAGACATGATATAAAGAGCAACATATCCAAAATTCAAGTTCATAGCATGTGTATATTTTAAACTGCACTAAAAACACTCCAAACTGCGTTTGAATTTTTAATTCAAAAACTGTACAGAAAAACCCTATACATGTTTTCTAGAAAAGATAGATTTCTTCACCACGAACCCAAGAAAATTGGTTTTGCATTTTTCTGATTTTTCTACGATTTTTAATGATTTTTCGAAGGTACTGCTGTAACCCTAAAACTTCTTTTACAGCCGGGTCCCTGGAACATTGCATAAATCACCCCGCGAAGAACTTGAGCCTTGCAATGTAGTCCCCGGCGGGGTTGCTCGCGCCGGCGGCCGGAATTGGCGGCGGGGAGCGCCGGGCTTGGCGGCCGCGGGCCTAGGGATGCTAGGGGTGCTCACCCTTGTCGATTTGAAGAGGAAACTCGGATCGCGGAGGGGTTGCGGGCGTCGGCGGCGTGCGGCTGCGGTCGGCCGCCGCCGCCGCCGGCATCGTTCGCGCGCCGCGGGGGCGGGCAACGCGGGCGACGGTGTGGAGGCGTCGAGGGGGGCCTAGGGAAGGGGAAGGAGAGGTCGGCGGGCCCCGGGAATCGAATCGGGAACGGCGGAACGCGCGGCAGCCTCCTCAGCGACGGCCGGCGGCGCGGGAAGCACGGGGTGATGTGCGGCTCGGGTTTTTTTTTGCGGGGGCAAGGACCTCGATGGCATCGCGGACGAGGCGAGGGACGCCTTAAGGCGCCTCTCGGCCCGGCCCGGACCCGTGCATGGGCGGCGCGCGCGCGCGCGGCCGCGCGCGCGCGCGCGTGGCCGCCGGCCGGGACCGGCCGCCCTGCCCGGGCGCGGCTCACGGGGAGGTAGCGGGGCGGAGGGGCACACGGCGCGCGGTCCACCGCGACGGACTCGAGGGTCCGTACGCCGGAGCCCTGCGCGCGCGGCACGTGGCCGACGGGAACGGCGCGGCGCTCTGGAGCGCGAGACGACGTCGGTCTGCTGCGTTTCTATTTCATTTACCTGTTTTCGAAATTGCATAACTCCTAAAAGTGCCAACTAACTTCAAAATCTCCCAAAAGCAAAGTTGTAGAGGAGCTATAGATCTACAACTTTCCCAAAGGGCGACATATGTTTTGATCAATGGTTTGCCCGGGAACGTCGACCGAAGTTGCAGATTTTCCACGGCTCGATTTACTGTTCACAGCGCAGTAAACTCGATTTTTGGCCAATTTGCACTCAAAATTGGAATGTCCGCCAATTACGAAAAATGTGTTCCCGGAAATAACGAACAACTTTCGTATTGGCCGATTTTGAACTTCTATAGTGAAATTTGGAGAACGCACAAGAAAACCATTTCAGCCTTTAAAGTAGATCTAGGGTTTGACCGAGATTTGGGGTTTTGACCGAGGTCTTTTGTGCAAAAGTGTGCCCAATCACGTCAAACATGCTTAGAAAGTAATTAACCTTGATTAATTCATGTAATTAATGTCATTAGCACAATTAAATATCAGGGGTGTTACACTTAGTCGCTTAGGGAACCCGCAATGGTTGTAGATATCAGCTCTCTATAATCTTGTCCACATCAGATATAGATAGAACTAATAGACTGCCCTCTCAACAAATTTGCTATAGCATTTAATAGAGGCCCTACATGTCAGTAATTTTTAATCCTACACCCACCACCCCCACTCTCTCTTTCCCCATCTCACCATCTCCGCATCCCCCCATGCCGGCAGCTACGGCACGGCGTCGCTCTCCGCTGGCGTCCCCTTCCTCCGCCTACCCTCAGCCCCGCCAAGCTCGAATCTCGCCGGAGGTTGCCCGGGTCAGGCGCGTGCTGCACGGTCGCTGCACCGTCATCCCTTGCGCAGCTGCCCCCAAGCTGGGCCAGGTCCACCGACGTTCGAGGCTCGCCCTATGCCGGTGACCCAACGACCCTGCCCCTGCGGCTCCTCGTTCCGACGGCTGCTCCCGCAGCGGCGAGGCTAAGCTTCGCCCCGACCACCACGACCGCTCTTGGCTCGTCCGGCAGCCGCGGTGGCAATCGGCAAGCTCCCTCCCTCAGTAGTCCTCCGGCGTGCGGCTGGGGTGGGAGCTCTGCCGCCGTTGGAGGCTGCCCTCTTCCCGTACCGGGAGTCGCCGACGCCCTCCATGGCCGTCGCGTCCGCCACCTGCGCTTGCTTCGTTTGGGGTTTTTGCCTGGATGGTGCTCTCGCGCCCTAGCCCCAGCCTTTTCCGGTGGCCGCGCCGCATCGGTGGATGAAGCAGCTAGGCGGCCTGGCACTAGCGGAGAGACGGTTGCGGGAAGGGTGAAAGAGAGAGAAGGAAATGGTGAGGACGCGGTGGGGCTCGTACAGCGCAGGGATGCGTGTGTCGTAGTGCAAGCACATTCTCTCTCTTCTCCTCTCCTATGTGGCAGGCTTGTAGAGAGCCTATCGGCGCCATTGCAGCTGCCCTTAGGCGTCTGGAAGAGGGTGGATCACTGTGCCTCGCCTTTCCGTGTTAATAACCATGATAATTGCCGAATACGGCAGTTAGATGAAATTACTTGTCCAGACAATTTAAGCTTTACAAGTGAAGGCAACATGTATTATAATTGTGTTGCTAGCAGTACAAGAGCTTGGTACACATACAGTTATTTTATTGCAATTTGATTAGTTGTTATCTCTCTTCCGACATCTTGACTGATGTTTTGTTAACATGCAGGAAAAATGGATGTTTAACAGGTGATATGCACATGCCTGATTGAAATATGCAATGCGAGGTAGAAGTTCTGGCCGATGAAGCTAAATCTACCTGCACTGCTATGGGACAGTGAATAGATCAAAGTCTTGCATTCTTCTTGACCCTGAATCCTGTATCTGAGTGTCTGGAAAGAAAATTTTGACTACCTATTTGTTAGAGTAATTATATGATTTGTGTGCTGCAGTACCCCTAAAAATGAGTGTTATATTCTATGCCAATTGTCAACTAAATCTGTAGAAGATTTGTGACTTCCAGTATTTTTGGGGTACTCAGCCTGTGTAAGACAATCAATGTCTTCATGTTGATGGATTAACTTCTTTTGCAGACTTAGTTTTGTTGTGGCACTTGAGAACTTGGTGTGCCTGCATAGCATGTGTGGACTTTTGTACTTTTTTCTTTTGTGGCGTCTGTATACATGCTATGTCATTTTTTGCATCGTGTTCATCAGTGGTCATATGGATGGTTCAGTGAACACTTAAACACTAGCACTGTGAAATTGCTTTGTATTCTTTTCAGTATTGGTTGAATGCGTAGCGCGTCCCAGGCTCTCAGGTCACCAATTGAAGCCCCATTTTCCGGCAATAGTGAATGTTGATAGACTGATAGCTGGTTGTTGATATTTGTCAGTTGTCACAAGATGTTGAGAAAGATGCCGGCAGATGTGTGCTTCTGAATATGGGCGGCATGATGAGGATAGCTTCTTCAAAGAATCACAGGACCCAAGCTTACTCTGGCAGTGCCATCGGCCTTCGACACTGCTGACATTCTCACATTCAGCATTAACATGTGGACATGAACAGAATACAATCATACTGCTAATGCTCAAACACTACTCAATTACTGTGCCAAAGAGGAGAATAAAGCATTTGCAATAAACTACGCATTCACAAAACAATTTCAGCTGTTATCTAACAAATAAAACCACATGAGTGGAAACAAACTGAACTTGAGTAGGAACAACATGATTTGCTAGAAATTGCAATGTTCAATTTCATATACTCATCCTCGTGAGCACCAGCGCTTTCGAAGAAAAGAGATCACATGCACTCCGAGTCCTGATTTCAAATTTGCAAGCTGTAGTTCCGGAGCACACAGGTACAGCTACTGAGGAACTATTAATCATCCATCACATAAAGATCCAGAAAGCATTGGCCCAGCAGGAACCATTAGCACGTTCACAGGTCATAAATATTAAGCTGGATACAAACCCAGTAACGCAATCTACGGATACAACTAGGAGAGCCTTCTTGATTTGTTAGGATTTGTGATGGCAACTTGTGTGTCTTTCGTGCACTTGAAGAACCAGCTCCTTGTTTCTCACCTGTGCTGAGTGCCTGAGTGCTCCCAGTGCTGCAGGAAAACACAAGTATCCAACATAAAATCAGCTGATTGAGGAATCGGTTTGCCTTGAAGAACATTTGTTGCTCACCAACAACCAGGACTGACAAGCTTACACCTTCAAATTCTATTTTGGCGGAACAAGAATCATGCCATTATTGCTATGGCCAGAACGAAATGCATGGTTTTGTGTGGGGAGTGATGATTATTACATGGTATATTTTTTTGAATGATTTTTTTAACGAACCGCACATGACAGTGCGTGTTTCATTGATAAAGCAGAAGAAATACAAGACTACAGTCCTGGGAGACCATAGGCAGGAAAACAAAAGAAAGAGAAAAAAAACAGCTAACTACGCTCACCCGGTTGGATTGGACATCAACACAGATTACACTCAACGGCCGGCTGCAAACCAGCACAGCCTCAACACTATACTCCACGCCTGCAACGAAGACTAGGCACACGCAGCTCCCGCTTACCAACCACACAAATGTAGTCGTCGAACGCTCGACGTGACCCAAAGCTGAAGGAGGACCAAGGGACACAGACGTCACCACACCGAGAAGGCCACCACCATGTAGGGCCCACCGCCACGACGTCACTGCAACTAGCCCATCACCTGAACGGAGTGAAAACACCGAATCCGAGCCGCAACACATCCGCCGTTGGACTCCCCCCTCTCATACGTGCGCGGGGGCCACGCCTCGCCCGCCACGGAACTCCTGCTCCGGATTCGTTTCCAAGATCGCCCTCAAGGTGGCAGGTGGAGAAGCCCCGCCCCCAAAGCCTCAAACAAGCAGTCGAGACACCGTCGCCGAGCGATGTCACCTCGTTGCTCTGCCCACGCGCAAAACCGCCGCCGCCAAGACAACAGATCAAGGAAGGTCACTTGCGCCATCCTTCGACGATGTACTGCACCAAAGGACCCAACCGAGTTGAGTCCCCCGCCACGATCCGCTACAAGCCAAGTCACCCCCAGGTGTCGTTGCCGCAAGCGCCGTCATCCCGACGATGTCCCACACCGCACTGGTCGTTGCCAAGCAACACCAGCCGCCGTGATCCGCTGCGAGCCGCAGGCGACAACCAAGAAACGACCCAAGATCTTCTGTCGGGAAGCAACCGCCGCGACGAGAGGCCGACAATAGCCTTCTTGCCTGTCGGAGATGCAGATCCCAGATGGGGCCGCCGTGGGCAGCGGAGCGACATTGCTGCGAACCAAGCCGGGTCTTAAGAGACGATGCCTCAAACAAGGGAACGACGCCGAAAGGCGCCGCCATCGCTTGTCCAGTATCTGGACAGGGTTTTCACCCAGAGACCTCGTGCGACCGGAAGAGGCTCCGAAAGTGACGCCCCCAGCAGGGAAGAACGACGTCAGGGACGTCATCGTCACTCCACCAAGCAGAAGCTGGTGAGGGCTTTCGCCCGGAGTCTACAAGCCGGCACATCACATGCCCAGTACAACAAGCCAACACCACAACCATGGCCACCCCGCCCAGCTTGCACCGCCGCCGCACCCCCACACCAAGCTGCCTGAGCCTCACCCTCGCGGCAGAGCACCACCGCCGCACCACCACTCCGCTGGTGTTGCCAGCCGCACCGCGCCGCCGCCCACGCCGGGCCGGCCACACACCGGCCACCCGCCACCGACCATGGCACCTTGCGGCCGCCCGCACGGGGCCACCGGCCCGCACCGCCGCGACGCGACCTCCACGAGGTGAAGCTCCGCCGCCGGCCCCACCGCCGGCCATTGTCGCGGCGCCGTGCACCACCATGGCGCGGCACCGCGCGCCAAGGCCGTCGGCCGCCGCGTCACCAAGACGACGCGCCGGGGGCGCATCGCGCCACCACGGCGCCACACCGCCCACCGAGGGCCAGACGTCACCCGTAGCCGCCATTGCACGCTGGTGACGCCACCATAACCCGCCGGAAGAGACGTCGTCGCACCCGGCGCCCCACCATGGCCGGCCGTAGATCCCGGCCGGAGGAGAGGGCCGGATCCGGCCACGCGGACGCCGGATCCGCACGGTGTGCGGCCGAACTCGCCCCACGCCGCCGCCGCCGCCGACGCCATGGTCGCCGCACAACTCCACTGCCCCCAGAGCTGCGCGAGGTGACCAAGTTAACCTGATTTTATTTATAAGTAAAGATCATGTCTGACTGGGATGGTCGAGCCATTTTACAGGTTATTTTAATTTGCTAAAACCAAGATAAGGACCCACGATACACTTTGAAACTGTGCCATGAGCCGGGTGCTAAGGCTCACGGCACATAGGGCTGTCACCGTGACGCCTGACCCTTGCTTTGCCGAGAGCAATTTCTGCTCATGGCACACACGTGTCGTGGGTCCTGGGGCCGGCTCTCGGCAAAGAGCTCTTTGCGCAATGGTCACATTTTTAAATTAAGGGAACTAAATTGTTGTCCAGAGAATGAAAAGTATTTCCAGTATTGCTCAAACAATGGAGCAGATTTGTCCAAAGAACTCCGGAGCCTACTAGGCTGTGAATTCAATGGTATTATGTCACACTCACAATCCCATTTCTGTCGCAGGACGTGCGTTTTTGTTTTCCATTTTTTTTATTTGATATGTTGAATATTCAAAACTATGATCAAATGTGGCGCTTAATCTTTATTATGCTTTTTAGAACGCAGGGCACGAACAATCGGTTTTCTGAGCAAGTGCAGCAGACGCACGTCTCAAGCGTAAGTATTGTATACCATCTGTCAACCACACCATACTTCACGGCCACGGACATGTCCCTTTCCACACAGTACATCGTACAAGCACGGTACCGTATCTTAAAACTTACAAAAATACAGGCCGGTAGCTATATATACCCATGCAACTCTTGCATATTCAATCACCAAATCAGAAGCTCAGCGCACAACAACGCCAGCAGCAGCAAACAATTGAAAGGCCTGATCGACCATGGCCAGCTTCAAGCCTATTCTCCTCGCAATCCTCGGCTGTGCCTTCTTCAGTGTTGCTCTTGCTGCTCGCGACCTAAGCGATGACTCAGCCATGGCGGCGAGGCACGAGCAATGGATGGCACAGTACAGCCGTGTCTACAAAGATGCTGCCGAGAAGGCTCGGAGGTTCGAGGTGTTCAAGGCCAATGTTAAGTTCATCGAGGCATTCAACGCTGGTGGGAACCGCAAGTTCTGGCTCGGCGTCAACCAATTCGCCGACCTCACCAACCACGAGTTCAGGGCCACCAAAACTAACAAGGGATTCAAACCTAGCCCGGTGAAGATCCCTACTGGATTTAGGTACGAGAATGTTAGTATTGATGCGCTTCCGGCAACCATCGACTGGAGAACAAAGGGTGCTGTAACTCCCATCAAGGATCAGGGACAGTGTGGTAAGTACATTTAATTACAAGGATGTCAACACAATTTTTTTTCTGGAACTAGTGTATTTGATGACATGGAAACAAGTTGAAACGTAATTACCAATTGCAGGCTGCTGCTGGGCGTTCTCGGCTGTTGCCGCCACAGAGGGGATAGTGAAAATCAGCACCGGCAAGCTCATCTCCCTCTCGGAGCAGGAGTTGGTGGATTGCGATGTGCATGGAGAGGATCAGGGATGTGAGGGTGGTTTGATGGATGACGCCTTCAAGTTCATTATCAAGAATGGTGGTCTAACCACCGAGTCCGGTTATCCTTACACAGCTGCGGATGGCAAGTGCAAGGGTGGATCGAATAGCGCCGCAACCATCAAGGGCTTTGAAGATGTGCCGGCAAACAATGAGGCGGCCCTCATGAAGGCCGTAGCTAACCAGCCTGTCTCGGTGGCCGTGGATGGGGGAGACATGACGTTTCAGTTCTACTCCGGTGGTGTGATGACCGGGTCTTGCGGCACGGACTTGGATCATGGAATTGCAGCAATCGGATATGGAAAGGCAAGTGATGGCACAAAATACTGGCTGATGAAGAACTCTTGGGGCACGACCTGGGGCGAGAACGGTTACCTGAGAATGGAGAAGGACATTTCGGACAAGAGGGGCATGTGCGGCCTCGCCATGGAGCCTTCCTACCCCACCGAGTAGGTTTACCTTGGTATTCCTCAGATTCGTACATACACACACATATATCCAATACACATGGATGCTTATTTGTTGTGTCCAGTATATATAATCCATTCTTATTACTAGTAAATTGTTGATTTACTATTTAAGGACGCTTGTGCATTACATTTGAAGACCATGTAAATATGTTGGATCTGTAATGATAAATACACTGCATGCTTATTATGTTCCAATGTTGGTCACCTAAGCTTGTGGACAACGTGCCTCGTCACAATCAGGGTTCACCTAACTTACCAGAACCAGTCCGGAAACCGCGGTTACCGGTCCGGAAACCGCGGTTACCGGTCCGGAAACCGCGGTTACCGGTCAAACCGGTCCGGACCGGTTCCAGTTCCGGTCGGTTCCAAACCGCCCAAATTCAAATTTTCGAATTTCAGTTCGAAATAATAATGAAAATTTTCCAAAAAATGTTAAGGTTTGTATATATAATGTTGTCAAAATTTTTCAAATATTCGTTCATTTAGTATACTTTGGGGGCACTAGAAGTTCAACCAGTTTTTCTTTTTTTGTTAAACTTCTAATGCACGCAAAAAATACTAAATCCACTAATACTTGAAAAAATTTGACAACGTGAGATTCTACACACCTTGAATTTTTTTAGAAATTTCTTTTACTTTCTAATTTATTAAATTCAAATTTGAAAACGCGGCAAATTCTTCGTTGATTTGTTTTTTTCAACAACTGGTTACCGCTCGAACCGGTTCGGCTTACCGGTCAAACCGACCGGTTAGCCGTTTCAAGCTGGTTGCACTTCTGTTTTTGGTTTGGAATTTTAGTTTCTCCGGTTTGTTTTGGTATCCGGACAAACCGGACCGGCTAGCCAGAACCGGACCCCGACGGTTTGGTTCTACTAGTTGGGAAAAAATCCTGGTGAGACGAACTTAGTTGTACTTTGGTTGGTGAAATGGTAACATAAATGTAAGAGGATTTTTTTCGAATTACATAGTACAACAGAGACAGTCACAACGCACACACCCTCACCCCTATGAAGCACGCGCGTAAACCCTACCTCTTGGAGCATCTTCGAAGACAGAGCTGGCACGTCCTCAAGATTGACAAAGTCACCATAGGTGCCTCACTGTCTACGGGAACATCACCTACTACAAAAAGCACAACACCGTTAAATCCAGGGTAATTTGCTCCCACGAGAATCTACGGGAACGTCACCTACTACTAAAAGCACAACGACTTTAAATCCTAGAAAATTCGCTCCCATGAGGAGTCAAACCCAAGACCTGAGATGATACTGAGACTCTTGTGACCACTAAGCTATAGACTTTTTGCGTAAATGTAAGGGGATCATATTGTGGGGGTATCTCATTAGATGAGAACGATTTACACATTTTTGTTTGCTTGCACTATGTAACATCATTTGATACTAAAAGTGACATGACACACTAACAGGGGGTGAATTGTGTGTGTGTGTGTTTATAAACTAAGTGACGAGGGCCCGGATTAGAGTCCCCTTTGACGGCGAGATTATCTCCCCTAAAACACAAGATGATCCAACACCATTGACAATGTGAAGGCCAAGATCGACAACGTCGAGGCAAAGATTCGGGACAAGGAGGAGAAAGGACCCTGGTCAAGACCCACACTGGCAAGACGTCTAGTCTTTGGCCAGTCGGCTGCATCTTCGACCAGTTCCTTGCTAGAGGGACCCCCACGACAAGTCTCCGCCTCGCACGAGAAGTCTCCGCCTCGCACGACAAGACTACGCCTTGCACGACAAGTCTCCGCCTTGCACGAGAAGTCTCCGCCTTGCACGACAAGTCTCCGCCTCTCACGGCAAGTTCGGCCCCGACTGGCGCGTGGGCCCAGACGCACGACACGAGCACCGCCATCGACGCGCGTGGAGGAACGATTCCCCATGCCATGCAGGTGCAACAGCTGGCGGCCATGCAGGCAGCCCTCCCCAACAAGAGCATTAATGCTGGTCTGACCGGCTGCGCGGCCATCACATCGCCATCACCTCCCACTCTGCCACACGCAAGCTCAGCCCGAGGCACTCAAGCACCCTCTACGACGCGCAGGAGGCTAGACTTAGGCTCGGGCGTGGCAGGCTAGGCGAGTGCTCGGGCAGACTAAGACAAATGCAAACTACTCGGAGAAGAAGCCAAGCGTCCCGGAATGAACAGTCAAGCCCGTCCACGCGGTGGCTCCCACGATAAAGCTTCACGACTCAGCTTGAATGCGCCCCAACGGACAATGACAAACGACGAGACGTGCTAGCTGCCAAGCATTGTATCTCTTTTTTACTTCCCCCTTGTGACTATAAAAGGGAGAGGTGGGCAACGGTTACAGACCTTCATAGGATCGAACACCATCTCAAGGGACTTGGGCTCGACACCCTCTCCCGACCATCTTGTAACCCCTACTACGAGCACTCCTATCTCAGGAACACGGCAGCATCACACTGGACGTAGGGTATTACTCCTCGGAGGCCCGAACTAGTCTAAATCCCGCTGTCTCCTATGCTAACCATCCGAGCCCGATGCACGATCAATATCAATTTACTGTCGGCGGTAGAGAACTCCGACAGTTGGCGCGCCAGGTAGGGGCACATCGTGTGTCTTGACGAACTCCAGTGGATCGGATGGACGGTCACATGATCACACTGATTCCTGGGACCACCCTACGTTTCGGCTCCCTCGGCATCGTCTACACCAAGCTGGTGGAGCCCGCCGCTGGGCGCACCTTCACCCGGCCGCCCCGTCCCAATGCCCTCACGGGGGCTGCGGGACACAAGGCTTTCGTCTGAGGCTTCTCGGACGACATCATCCTCGGCATGTTGGGGCCAAACCCAACGCAGGAGTGTTTTAGGCTCGCCGCCTACTACCTCACCGACCTCACCTTCCAGGCCAGCGAAGACGAACCGCTGGGCTGGGGGGAGTTCATGGAGCGGTACACCGCGATGTACCCCGTGGACAACCCGGTGTAACGCACCAGAAATTTGAATGATTTACCATGCGTGAATTTTCGCAAAAATTTAAAACTTTTTGTTTGAATTTACGCGCTACCAAATTTGATCCCAATTTGCTAGCATCTCATCTATATTCCCTCATAAATAAAACCATATCAAAATTATTTTCAAACTATGGTTTAATTATGAGTTGGGTCTTTTTGGATTTTCATTTGGAAGTTTCAACTTGTGTGAGGTTTGAATTTGAAAGGATTAAAATTCAAACTTAGATATGAATAAAACCCTTTTTGAATAAATTGAAACTTGTTTTACTAACCCATCTAACCTTCGGGCCGCCGGCCTGCTCTACTCCACGCCCCAACTAGCCGGCTGGCCCAACCAGCCCGCTAGCCCTTCCCCCTCTCTTTCTCTCTATGGCAAACCGGCCCCGCCTGTCAGCCAGCGTTCCCTGTTCCCCTTTCTTTTCCCCTGCCAACACCAGCAGACAGCGACCGGAGCCGTGATGCATCGCGAGCTCGCGGTCCTACCCATGGCGTCGTCTTGCGCCGTGTTGGCACGCCTGGATGCATATCACGTCACCTTGCAGCCCCATACTCCGTCCATCCCCTCGCCCTAACCCTAGCACCCTCCTATAAAACCCATCTACAACCACCTCTTCCTGAGTTCACCACTGCCTGGAGAATTTTTCCCCTTCCTGTGCACCACCGCTCAAGGGGAGTAGAAGGGAGAGGTGCCCGTGGAGAAGAAATGGAGCCGGGTGCCACCTTGCCGAGCCGCTGAGGCTGTGTTGCGTTGGGCGCCATCACGCCCGCAGGGACGCCAGGCACCGGGCATTGCGAAGACAACATCGAGGAGCCGGTGCCATCAGTTGACCAAGCTGGAGGACCCGTGCTGCGCTGTGGTGCCTTGAGGACGCGTCCTCACCACCCGTGATCTCCAAGCCCTCGCCGTCCATGAGCAGCCGAGGTTGCCGCTGACCTCAAGCCGCGCCCACGCCACCGTCGACGCCGTCGCCCAGGAGCTCCAAACCTTCGCCGCGTCTTCATCACCGCGACGTGCCGCTGTCGTATGGATCTCACTGGGCCCACTGCCTCGGTGGGTACCAGGACCGACTACTCGGTGGGCCCGTGGGACTATTCGGCTTGTGCCACACGGCACTTGATGGCGTGGGGCGCAAGGACTACCGTGGAGAAGTATGCGGATAGGAAGCTTTACATGTCCTGTACTATGTAGAGAACTCCTAGTCGTACCCGACTAGTACTCTCTCCTCAAACCGACTTGTAACCCTGCCTCCCGGGCTATATAAGGCGAGGCAGGGACCCTTCTCTATCATACGCATCATCTTGCAAACTCATCCAATCAATCCAGAGCTACACAGCATACAGGACGTAGGGTATTACACTGCTCGCGGTCCAAACCTGTCTAAATTGTGTCCCACGTGTCCCTTCCTTCGAGTTACCAATCTCGGCAAGGCCACATTCATCTACCTCGGGTACTCCCCTTGGTAGGTTGCCGGTCTAAAATACCGACAGCTGGCGCGCCAGGTATGGGTTCTCGGCGAAGATCTCATGGCGAACTCGACGACTTCGGTCCTCATCAAGCCAGTCGCTGCTTTCAACCGCGGCGACACCTTCGTCTTCAGGTTTTGGGTGTGCACTGCTGACGGCACCGGATCCTTCCAACGCCGCCTCACCACGACTCCCAACCCAAGCACTGGGATCGTGATGTTCCCTGAAGTAGTCACGGGCGAACTCACCGGAAAATTCGGCGAAATTTTGCTCTACAACCAACACGCCAACTTCGAGCTTGGATCCGACTCCAACTCGAACTCGACGTCCTCGTGGGCCATCGCATGCGAGCCGGCTATCGAGCCATCGTGTGCAGACTCCCCACTCCATGAGCACTTACCATACGGCCTCTGCGTCGCTAGCAAGGTCCATGCGAAGGCTCTCCCTGCTCGCCGGGCCGGCAAGGAGATCGTCTCCGACTACACTCCGGACTCCAACCCCGTCTCCGGCTACTACTCGGACTCCTCCTACGAGTTCGACTTCGGATTGGACCCAGACGAGCCCGAGTCCAAAACCTTCACGACCGAGCAACCGCTGTTAGGACCAGCTACCAGCCTGGTTATAACATCTACACCCGTCGGGAGATTCGTTTACTAGCCAGACCGCAAGCCTGCAGAACTGACAGACGGGAACTCACGCTGCGTCGCCTACCTCGACTCGCTTCCCTTCCAGGAGGGAACACCACTAGCTCCAATAGAGGAGCACACTCCAACAAAGGTGGCAACTACCGACTCCAGTCTCGGCTCTCCTGATCGTCAAGTCTTCATGACTACCAACGAGAGGCTGGGGCCTTCAGGGACACAACCCGATCGTTTCCTTGAAGACATCTCAGCAGACGAGTTGTCTGCCAACGCACCCGCAGACGAGACCAACGACGACAAGAACGCCCGACGTGAGCGTAACAGGAGGCACAACGAACGGGTGTCGGCGTCTCTGTGAGAGTCTCCCCATCCGGAACCTCACAGAGGCGCTCAATCAAGTTGAAAGCCGGGTGCACACTACCCCCGAACAATGCCTCATGTCTATCACTACGATAGCACGTCAGGCTCAGGGGATGCACGCGGGAGAAGTCATCGCCAAGCTCGCGGAAGACGCCTACTTCATGAGAGTCGACAACAAAGTCACTCAAGTGCCTCCCCTTCGAACTCGCGAAGCCGATCGTGAAGCCACAAGCCGCAACCCGGCCGACAACGGGCGTAACCGTACTCGAGGAGAGCTACTGCAGAACCCCAACCGCACTAGGGCATCTGCTGGAGGACCTTCTCAGGGCGGCCACAGTGCTGGTCGCGCTGGCGGAAGTCGTGCTGTGGTGGCTCGTGGTGACGCTGGTGGTGGAGGCAGCGACGGCGGGAGCTCCTCACATGGGGCTAGAAGGAGCGCCGGAGGCGGAGGCGACCACGGAGGCCGAGGCCACGGAGACAGCCACGTCACCGGTGTCTCATGCGGCGGCTATGATGCCCATCGCAGAATCGAGGAAATTCGACGCAACAAATCCGAGGCGAGAACGACGGCTTCCCCGCCTTCTTTGCTCGACTTCGCAATTTGCTGCTCCCAGAGAAATTCAAGCCTCCGGGGATCACCAAGTATGATGTGAAGCAAGACCCAATACAGTGTCTTAGGTGCTACGCCCTCTCCATCGAGAACGCTGGTGGCAACAATGACACAATGTGCCTCTACTTCCCCTTCTGCCTGGACCAAGCTCCACTTACATGGCTCGAGTCACTCGAGAAGTACTCGATCCACAAGTGGGACCAGCTCAAGGAGCAGTTCACCAGCAACTTCGCGGGCGCCATGGGACGCTCGGGTACTCGCATGGACCTAGCCATGGTAAAGCAGGAACAGGGCGAAACTCCGCGCAAGTACATGCGGCGCTTTTTCGACAAGCGCGCCACTGTAGTCGATGTCACCGACAAGGAAGTCATCGACCTTTTCCAAGACGGTCTCTACCACTGTCGCACCTTTGAAGACTTCGGTTGCCGCCGCTCGAGCTCCATTACCAAGCTCAAAAACATGATCACTTCATGGGCCGACGAAGAAGACAAGGCGAACGCCAAGTATGACGCCGTTCACGGCAAGAGCAAGTAAAATGCGGGCAGCGGCAATAACAACAACCGGGATCAAGGCGGTCATAGCAATAACTACTCGGGTCCTAATCACAAGCGCAAGCCAGACAACACAGTCGCGGCTATCCAGCGCCCCGCGAAAGACAACCCGAAGAAGACCTCCGGCGGCTTCAAAGACTTGCTGAAAGAGAAGTGCCCCGTGGCACCTGGAGGGCAATCACACTACCGAACAGTGCTACCAACTCCGGCGAGCACTCAAGGACACTCCAGAACCACGACATCCTCATGACAAGAAAGGCAAGAAAAAAGCCGACGAAGGCAACGACGACTTCCAAGAACCCGACAAGACGGTGAACGTACTCTTCGGCGGACTACCCACCAAACGGTCTCAGAAGGCCACTCGACGAGAAGTCTTAAACATTGAACCAGCGGTTCCGACCCCTCTCCGGTGGTCGGAGGTACCCATCTCCTTCTCCTGCGTGGATCAATGGATAAGCTTCTCTGAACTAGGGCGTTTTCCTCTCGTCCTGAAGCCGGTAGTCACGAGCTCCAGACTCAATAAGGTACTCATCGACGGTGGAAGCGGGCTCAACATCCTTTTCACCAAGACCTTGAAGAAGATGAAGCTCGACATCACTCACATGCTCACCAAGAGCACATCGCCCTTCTACGACATCGTCCCCGGGAACGCAGCTATTCCACTGGGTTCAGTGATCCTGCTAGTTACCTTCGGGGAAACCAGAGAAAACTACTGCACCGAGAACATCAAGTTCGAAGTCGCGGCCTTCGAGACTTCCTACCATGCCATCCTCGGCAGACCAGCTATCGCCAAGTTCATGGCGGTACCCCACTACACATACTTGGTACCCAAGATGCCAAGTCCGACCGGTGTACTCTTGCTACAAGGGGACTTGAAGATATCCTTCGACTGCGACATAGAAGCTGTGGAACTCGCAGCCACCAACCAAGTACCCAACGCCATGATGGAGATCTATGCTGCGTCAAAGAAGCTTGCCCCAAGTGAGCTCGACATCCCAGAAAAGTCGGACAAGGGCAACAAACCTCAGCCACCCGAGGAAGTGCAAGTCAAAGCAATCGACCTTGGGACAGGCGACAGCAGCACGACCACCATGATCGGGGCGGGCCTTGACCCGAAATAGGAAGATGCGCTCGTCAGCTTCCTTCGGGCTAACCGAGACATCTTCGCTTGGAAACTAGCGGACATGCCAGGGGTGCCCAGGAATCTGATCGAGCACTCACTCAACTTCGACCCTAAAGCTACCCTGAAACGACAACACCTCCGCCGTTTCGCCGACGACCGACGGGATGCCATCAAGAAGGAACTCACCAAACTACTCGCGGCTGGCTTCATCAGAGAAGTCTTCCATCCTGAGTGGCTCGCCAACCCCGTCCTCGTCCGCAAGAAGAACTCTAACGAGTGGAGGATGTGCGTCGCCTACACCGACCTCAACAAGCACTGCCCCAAGGACCCCTTCAGGTTGCCGCGGATAGATCAAGTCATCGACTCCACGGCAGGCCGCTGTTGATGGTGAAAATCCGTCAACCTAGCCATGAGTTTACCTTCGGTGTTGGCATGAGTTTTATACCTTATCCATTGGTACTAACCCCCGTGGTATAACAAGTTCACGTGTGCATGTCGGTTTTGGAGTTTAATGTTTATGCAGGGTTTTAGTGTTGAATGCAAGACTTTCGGGATAAGTTCATCAAGCACCTCATGACAAGACCTTGAAGCCCCGAACAAGTCATGCAATGAAGCAAACTTAACTCCAAGAAGCGGGGGACTTGATCCGAGAAGACGACGGACTCCGGGGACACGACCGGAAAAGTCTTTGAATCTTGCAAGACAAGGAGTTGAGTCCAATTCGGAGAGAAACCGACGACATGGACCAACATGCAGAAGGGGGGAACATCCAGGAAGCAAGGGAACCGACGTGGGGCAAAGGAGCCCATGGGCTGGGCCTAAATGGGCCCAGGCCGGCCGGTGAGGACCATGTGTGGTTCGAGGACCGGTGGATGGTCACTTCCTTGTGTGATGAGTGATTGACAACGTTGTGTGGACTGATTCTTGGCTAAGTATTGCAGGTGCAGGTTGCGGCTTGACTCGTGTTGGTGCAGGTGAAGAACAAGTGCGAAAGGTCATCGCCGGTGAGGCCTCCAGGTGTGGAGAAGACAAGTAGGCTTCGTTCGAGGGACCGGTGGCCGGCGGGGGTCAAGTGCGGGCCGCATGGTGGCATGAACGGCAAGATGAAGTCGTGGACGGTTTCTTGGTTGAGCCTCAAAACCAAGGTCGAGCCGGGACTACGTGGGAGCCAAGTCATGAGTGGAGATTGGCGGAGGCTACACCGAGTTCGCGGGGTTTCGGTGGTTCACCGAGAAAACCCTTTGGGTTCCTTGGTTGATCCACAAAGCCAAGGCCGGAGAACCGAAGATGGAGGCTGCGGCGGCCGCGGGCCGGCCCGGCCGGTGGGTCGGCCGGTCCCGGCCGGTGGGGACCGGTCCGGCCGGTGAGGAGCACCGGTCGGACCGGTGTGCGGCGACGCGGTCCGGAATCTTCGAAGCGGAGGACACGCGTCGGGATCGCATGGCTTGCGCCGAGTCTACGCAGGGTGCGGTCGCCGGGCATCCGTCCGATGGTGAAGACATCAAGAATTCCAAATCCGCCCTTGAGGGGCTTGTATCCCTAGTTAGTAGAGAAGGGCATTTTAGACATTCGGTTGCCTCCATATAACCCAAGAGGTGAGAGGATGGCAACCAACTCTTGGAACCCTAGCTCATTAGTTTTCCTATTTTCCACCTATTTTCTCTAGGTTTTCCTCAGGACTAGCAAGAGAGCTTCACGGAGAGATCTTGTAGAGAGGGATGGATGATCGGGCGGCTTGCTAGACCTTGTACGAATCCTTGTTTCATGTATAGATGATTCGGCGTGATTCCTCAAGGTTTGGATGTGTTTTACCCGGTTGTTTTTGGTGGTGATTTTCGGAGCCCTCTTCCGGTGATTTCTTTGGAGTGTTTTTGGGGCTTTTCTCTTGGTGATTCGGTGGGGGAAATTTGTGGGAACCCTTCGTGGTTCTTTGGGCTGTGATTCCCCACCCAAATCCGTGAGAAAAGTTGCTCGAATTTGGGGTTTCTTGAGTTCTTGGGTTGGAAGTGCTTTCGGCGGGATTTCTTCGATTCCTCCTTTTTGGACGAGATTTGGTGGGATTAAACTTGGCTATGGACTCCTCATGAGGTGCTCCTGATATCCCCAAAGTCTTGTTCAAGTCCGTGGAGCGATTCGGGAGATCGAGATTTGGATTTGGGGGAGTTGACCCGCGGGTCTTGTTCATCCCTGAGCCGCCCGAGCTACACGGTCCCCGGCCGGTGCTCTTGGCCGGTCCGGCCGGTGCGAGGCCCTTGTGGTTTTTCGCTCGGGTGAGCGTCTTGGTGTGTTCTTTGTTGTCCCGTGGTGCTTCTTTGTTTCGAGTTTGGGTTCGTTTGGTGGTCGGTTGGCTTTGTTTGGTGCCTTGGGGGCTTTACGGCGCCATCGGTCGGCCGGTGCGTCTCCCGGTCCGGCCGGTGTAGAGCCACTTAGTGGAAGTTGCTCGGGTTCACCGGCGGGGACCGGTCCGGCCGGTGGTGCTCACCGGTCGGCCGGTGTGGGTCTGTAGACTCGGGGTTTGTTGTTCCGCTGCGTTCTCGAGTCGGAAGGCTGTGTGTGTTGGTTCCTAGGTCCAGTGGCACTCTAGTGGCTACGTGGGCTTGGCCAACTTGGGTAGTGAGTCGGAGACATGTGTTGGAAGCCGAGTTCGTCTTGTTGGAGTTCTCATCTCCATCGAGAAGAATTTTTATCGGCTCCCATTCACTCCCCCCCTCTCTGGTTCGCCGTATCGGTCCTTCAAGTGGTATCAGAGCCGGTTCGGGTCTTTGTTGACTCTAACCAGTCTAAGATCCAAGGATGGCGTACCGAGAACGGGGTTCGGGTCCTCCACACTTCGATGGCAAGAACTACCGGATGTGGAGCAAGCGGATGGGTGCGTTCCTCCGCGGAAAGGGTCAGCTGCTTTGGGATGTCACGGTGGACACAGGCTATGTCCAGCCGATGGATTTCCTTGCTCCAGGGTCGAGGGACAGATTTGACGCCAATAATAAGGCGGTCGACTACTTGTTTCGTGCTTTGTGTCAGCCTGAGTTCGATCGGGTGCACACCGAGCACTTGGCTTGTAGGATTTGGGCGGTGTTGAAGGAGGCTCATGTTGGGAACGCCCAGGTTCAGGCACGGTTGTATGCGACCTACCGGAGAGAGTACGAGAACTTCACTCATCTCCCCGGTGAGTCCATCGATGCCTTGTTTCGAGAGGTTCACGGTGGTGGTGAACAACATGAGGGCCAATGTGGACGTGCTCCCGTACGATGATCATGATAGAGCCGTCAAGCTCTTACACTCTTTGGATCGTACGATATGGGGCGGAAAGTTCGAGGCCATAGTCGAGTCGGAGAGGTATGATACTGCGACGGTGAACGAGTGTTCTCGAAGCTCAAGTCGGGCTGAGGTGGATAGGGGCATGAGCGCCAAGCTCGAGGGACCGGGCCGACTCCCATAGTCTTGCCCTCGTTGGTGGTTCCAAAGGAAAGACTAACTCTAACCCATCCACCGGGATGTTCTCGTTTTCCTCTTTGATGTCTATGCCGGATGAGGAGTTTGATGACCTTGGAGAGGACGGGCGGCGGTGACGAGGCGGTTCGAGAGGCCGCACGAGAACCGCGTGAACATGAGGAGGAACACGAGGACTTGCTTCCGGTGCGGCAAGGCCGGGACACTTCGTCGCCGCCGGCCCGGAGAAGGCCGAGAGCAAGGACGGCTACAAGCACAAGCCGAGGATGAACGATGGCAAGTACCGTTCGAGGCGCGACCACAAGAGCAAGCACAAGAACAAGTACAAGGACGAGCGACGATCGAGGAAGAAGGAGGGCCGAGGCAAGGCCGGGCGATGGTTGGAGCGAGCGACGTCGACTCCGGTTCCGCGTACTCCACCTCGAGCTCGAGCGGCGGCGAAGACGAGGGAGATCGCCGCAAGAACAAGAAGTCATCCAAGAACACGAGAGGGGTGAGGCGCCGCGAGAGATGGCTTCGCACCATGGCGTTGAGCTCCGGCGGCAAGAAGAGCACACGGAGCGACTCGGACTGCGAGTCCGACGACGAGGTGCGTGATGAACTTCCCTTCTTGCGCCGGGAGAATGAGAGGCTTGGCTCTTTGCTTGATAACCGTGATGACATGCTTAGAGAGGCTAAGAAAATGAGGAAAGAGCTTAGGGCTTCACTCGAGGATGCTAGGACTAGAGTGGGCGAGCTAGAGACACGGGTGCTTGATAGCAAGCTTGAGATTGATTCGCTTAAGGCTAGCCCTGTTGTTTCGATGAGAATGATTGTCTTGATTGCTCCATATTCCTTGCTTGATCTTGCTTTGTTTAAGGAGAAGCATGCCTCCAAGTGTGAGGAACTAGATGTGCTTAGGGTTGAGGTGGGTGAGCTTAAGTCTAGACTGCTTTGCTAGGTGCTTGCACTTCATGCCTGTTTTGCATGCTAAGATTGATGAGATGCATGCTTACACTAGTTCGCTCGAGGCTAAATTGAAGGAACCCATGCCTACATCTTGCTCTACTGTGAAATGCATGCATTGAAAAATTTGGAGCTTGCACATTATGTTGACCGTTTGCGGGATGAGAATGATGATTTGAGGAAGTTGATGGGGTGGTTGTCGGTCACGAGCCTCGGTTGAGGATGATGATCGAGGCCTTTAAGAGGCAAGATGGTGAGGGGCTTGGAGCAAACAAGGTTGGTGAGGGAAGTGGAGAGAATATCCGGAGCCACCAAAAACCCACCACAAGAATGAGTTCCCACCAAAACCTAACCATCTAAGGAATCGGCTAGACACAACCCCGGCTCCACCGTGTTTCCTACATCCACAAATGACCTACAAAAGCCTATCAAGTTTGTGAGCACTTCGGGGAAAGTGTTCTTTGGGAAGGAGAGTGAGAAGGCAAGTGGTGAGAAACCGGTGGAGGGTTTGAGTGGAGAGAAACCGAGTGAGCGACCACATCCCAAGCCAAAGCCTAAGCTTGTGAGGTTCCATTGTGGCTATTGTGGGAGAGATGGCCATAAGGAGGAGTTTTGCTTCAAGAGGAAGCGAGAGGAGAGAATGAGGAAGGAGTGGGCAAACAAGGACAAGTACCACCCTTCCGATGGTGTACTTGAGCCTCGTATGCGGATGCCCGGGGGCAAGGCGATTGTGAGGACGGTTCGGGCTTGGGGAGAGAAGAAGGCTGCGAGGTGGTGTTCTTTGTCCGGGTCACACCACCGTCGGACGGTGTGGAGCACGGTCGGGCCGGTGCGGGCACAGACGGACGGATGTTCGGGTTTCGAGCTCATACAGGTGCGAGGGTTGTTTCTGGTGGTTGTGGTTCTGGTGGTTGGGCTGGAAAGAGTGCAGGTGGTCAGTTTGCTAGGCGTTCTCCTCCTCGTGCTCAATACGGGGATTGGAGGAGTCGTGGCGTTGAGTTGGAGAGGAAGGACGTTCCACGGGCTTTCTTGCGCGGTTTTGGTCCTCCTCCAGGCGGAGAGAGGGTGGTTCCCTCGGGGTGGTTACCGTGGTGGTGTTCGTGGAGGTAGCTTTGGTAGGAGAGATGCTTTGGTTGGTGCTAACCCCACTTTCGAGCAAATGGCTCGGCCTTTGGTTTTCCTCTTTTGGTACTAACCCCGATCTTTGAGTCGTTTGTTCGCTCACGTGCCTATTTTTGATTTTCGGGTGGGAGACTTGAAGAACATTTGGTTGATTGACTCCGGTTGTTCGAGGCATATGACCGGAGACGGGGGGTGGTTCTCAAGTCTCGTCCGGTGGTGACGAAGAGGTACATCACTTTTGGGGACAATGGGCGTGGGCGTGTGCTTTCGGAAGGTGAGATAAAAGTGAGTGACAAGATCACTGCGAGGCGTGTTGCTCTTGTTCAATCGGCGGGGTACAATTTGCTTTACGTGTCTCGGTTGTTGGATGAGGGTTTTGAGGTGTTGTTTCGGCCTGGTGGTTCTCGGATTGTGGACTCTCGAGGGGACCTTGTTTGTATGGTCGTTCCGAGGGTCGGGTGTTTCGTGCTGATTTTTCTCGGTCTTCGGGTGTTGAGCGTTGTTTCTTGGTTGGTTCTTCGAGTGAGTTGTGGAAGTGGCATAGGAAGTTGGGTCACTTGAGCTTTGACCTTTTGTCTCGCTTGAGTAAACTCAATTTGGTCGAGGATTGCCACGGTTGAAGCTTGAGAAAGAGTTGGTTTGTGCTCCGTGTAGGCATGCCAAGATGGTGGCCTCTTCTCACCCGCCTCTCACCGATGTGATGACTGAGCGTCCATGCGAGCTGCTCCATATGGACCTTGTTGGCCCAGCTCGTGTGCGATCTGCGGGTGGGAAGTGGTATGTCCTTGTTGTGGTGGATGACTATTCTCGGTATGAGTGGGCATTCTTTCTGGAGGATAAGGGGGAGACGTTTGGTTTTGTTCTAGATCTAGTCTTGAGGTTGAGGAACGAGAGGCACGGAGATGCCATACGAGCTATCCGCAGTGATAATGGCTCGGAATTCAAGAACTCTCGTTTTGAAACCTTTTGTCATGACTTGGGTCTTGAGCACCAGTTTTCGAGTCCGTATACGCCTCCCCAGAATGGTGTTGTGGAAAGGAAGAACAGGACCTTGTGCGAGATGGCTCGGACGATGCTTGATGAGCATAGGACTCGAGGAGGTATTGGGGCGAGGCGGTGAATACCGCATGCTATGTGTCGAACGAGAATATACCTCGAGTGCACAACAAGAAGACATGCTATGAGTTGATGCATGGTCGCACACCCAAGGTGAGTCACTTCCATGTCTTTGGTTGCAAGTGTTTTATTCGAAGAAGGGCGGGAAGTTGGATAAGTTTGAGGCTAGGTACGTCGATGGCATTTTCTTTGGTTATGCATCTCATTCTAGAGCATATCGTGTGCTCAATCTTGAAACTAACCAAATCGTGGAGACTTGCGAGGTAACCTTCGACGAGACGAGCCACGTAGTCGGCTTGTCTTTGAGTGTGCGGGTGATGATGAGCTTGGCGAGGAGATCTTTCGGGGAGGAGGAGCATGAACATGGTGATGATGAAGATGGCGGTGTGGTGCCCCCAGCTGAACATGTACCCACTACTTCGACTACGATGATGGATGGACCCTCTGCTACACCTACGACGACAAATCAAGAACGAGGAGAAGCTGATGTTGAGGGGGAGGTAGCTTCGAGGCGAGAACCTCCCCGACGAGTTCAGGTGGATCACCCAGCTTCGAAGATCATCGACGACATGAATGAACGCACTACACGGTCGAGGGTTCGAAACAATTCCCACTTTGCTCATGCTGCGTTTGTTGCTTCTTTTGAGCCCAAAGACATTGGACACGCACTATCTGATCACGATTGGGTTAACTCTATGCATGAGGAGTTGGAGAACTTTGAGAGGAATTAGGTGTGGGAGTTGGTTGACCCTCCCCCAGGGTGTAAGCCGATTGGTACAAAGTGGGTGTGGAAAAACAAAGAGGGAGAGAAGGGTGAGGTTGTGAGGAACAAGTCGAGACTTGTTGCTCAGGGGTTCAGTCAGAAGGAGGGGATCGACTACGAGGAGACCTTTGCTCCCGTAGCCGTTTGGAGGCGATTAGGATCCTTCTAGCCTTTTACGTGGCTAAAGGATTCAAGTTGCACCAAATGGATGTGAAGAGTGCTTTTACGAATGGTGTGTTGGAGGAAGAAGTGTATGTGAGGCGACCTCGGGGTTTGAGAGTGAGAGGTACCCCCACGGGTGTACAAGTTGAGGAAGGCGGCGTATGGGTTGAAGCGGGCGCCTAGAGCTTGGTATGGCGAGGTTGAGGGGGTTCTTGTTTGAGAGAGGTTTTGAGATGGGGAAGGTCGATCGGACCTTGTTTTTTTGAGGCGGGGGCGAGAGATATCACGATTGTGCGGGTGTACGTGGATGATATTGTCTTTGGTGGCTCGTCTAACTCTCTTGTTGCGAGGTTTGCGGATGATATGAGCGGGGAGTTTGAGATGAGCATGATGGGCGAGTTGCAGTTCTTCCTCGGGCTACAAATCAAGCAATCAAAGGAAGGTACATTTGTGCACCAGGCTAAGTACACCAAGGACATTGTGAGAAAGTTCAAGATGGAGGACTCCAAGGATATGACGACGCCGATGAGTACGACTACGGCTCTTGATGCGGACGAGGAAGGTGAACACGTGGACCAGAAGGAGTACCGAAGCATGATCGGGTCACTCCTCTACTTGACGGCGACGAGGCCGGACATACAGTTCTCAGTGTGTACGTGCGCTCGTTTTCAAGCGTCTCCGAGGACTTCGCATCGGCAAGCGGTGAAGAGAATTTTCGGGTACTTGCGTCACACTCCCGACTTCGGCCTTTGGTACTCCGCGTCCTCTTCTTTGGCGCTTCATGGCTTTTCGGACGCGGATTTTGCGGGTGTCGGTTGGATAGGAAGTCCACTTACGGGACTTGCCGGTTTTTGGGTTCTTCGTTGGTGTCTTGGTCTTCTCGTAAGCGGTCGAGTGTTGCTCAATCCACGGCCGAAGCCGAGTATGTTGCGCTTGCTAGTTGTTGCTCTCGGCTCCTTTGGATCACCTACACCATGAGTGACTTTGGTGAGGAGTATACCCATGTCCCACTTCAATGTGATAGCACCGGTGCCATAAGCGTTGCAAAGAACCCGGTGCTCCATTCTAAAACCAAGCACATAGAAGTGAGGTATCATTTCCGAGAGACAACGTTGAGAAAGGAAAGATAGCGTTGATCCATGTACCCACACATCACCAACTAGCCGATATTTTCACCAAACCTCTAGATCAAGCAACTTTCACTCGTTTGCGGGGGGAACTTGGTGTGTGTTTGATTTCTTGAGTTGGGTGTGTGGGAGCTTTCTTTTGCGGTGGTGTCGAGCCCGTTTTGCCTCCCCTCGAGGAGCCGGTTTGTAGCATATGTATAGCTTTCCTTTGTGCATTTCTTGCATTTTGGCATGGCATATGTAACATGATGTATAGGCATCCTTGTATCTTAGATTGCATGCATTTTGTATCATATGCATTGGTTAGGAAAAGCTTCTCTCATATACATTGTTCACCATGGAATGAGATATATGTCTTTGTGAGCTTGTTTGGTATGCTACGGTTAGTTTTGGCTTAGCTCTTGATGATCTTGATGAATAATCCATGGTTGCTAGCTATGCTTTTGAAAAATGTCACATGTATGCTCTCTCATGTGTAAATGCCTTTACATGCTCTTGACATGTTTTTGTGGCCTTGCTATGCTTAATTTGTGGTTGGATGGCTAGTTTATTGATCATATGGGGCCAAAGGCTCATTTGCCATCATGAATGTTTAGCCCTCTAGATTTATCTTGTGGAGGAGCATAAGTTCCTTTTTGTCGCAAAGACATTTCATGTACCATCTACAAATCTGAAAATGAAATGAAAAATGCTTGGAAAATATGCTCCCATGTCATATGTGCTGAATTTAATTCGCTTTGGGTGCTAAACCGTTGCATGATGCCTACCAATGAGAAGTCTCATAAATAGAAGTAGGCACATGGCTCGGTGGCTTTGACATGACATGAGGTGCTTGTGGGTGTTTGTGATGATCTTATGATTGGAATGGCTGTCCTAGCATGAAGTTTGTGTGGCTTTGCCATTTTGATATGTTTTGATCATGTTTAGGACTTTGCTCATGAGAGGCAAGTTTTTCGCAAAATTGCCAAAATCTATCTTAGCTTCGTCCAATGGTTGTGAAACTTGGTGATCATGTAGTTAAGATCGATACGAAGCCGTAGAGTATCTAACTTGCTCATTTGGATATGTGTCGCCTTCTTTGTTGCATTTTGTATATTTGAGAAGCTCTAGGTTGAATGTTTTGCATTTTTGGCTTGATTCATGCATTGCCAACAAGGGGGAGAAGTTTGAGCTTGAAATGGCTGGGTGGATGCATTTAGAAGGTTTTCAGGTGGTTTCGAGCCATTTCTGGGCTCTGTTGTACACCGGTCTGACCGGTGATGAGCACCGGTCTGACCGGTGTGAGTCTTGGTCTGTACATATGTTAGGCACCGGTCGACCGGTGGTGATGACCGGTCTGACCGGTGTGAGCTGAAAGTGCTTTTGCGGTGTCTGTTTCATGTGGTTTCTTGCATGCATTCGTCCGGGGGGGAGTTGCATTGGTTCGGGGGGAGCTTGCATGTGTGCAGGGGGGAGCTCTTTGTGAGTTTTCGAGTTTTGTTTCGGTGGTTTGTGCTCTTTGCTTGAGCTTTGTTTTGTCTCGGATGTGTCGAGCCGTTGCCCTTGCCTAAGGGGTCCGAGACTTGTTTCCTTCAAGTGATCTTGATCTTTGCCTTTGTTTGGCTTTCGATCGCTTGTTGGAGGTTCTTTTTGTTCGTTTCTTTTCTTTTTCTTTTCTCTCTTGTTACTTTCGTGTGGGTGTTGTCAATGCACTCATCAAGGGGGAGATTGAGGACCATGTGTGGTTCGAGGACCGGTGGATGGTCGCTTCCTTGTGTGATGAGTGATTGACAACGTTGTGTGGGCCGATTCTTGGCTAAGTATTGCGGGTGCGGGTTGCGGCTTGACTCGTGTTGGTGCGGGTGAAGAACAAGCGCGAAAGGTCGTCGCCGGTGAGGCCTCCGGGTGTAGAGAAGACAAGTAGGCTTCGTTCGAGGGACCGGTGGCCGGCGGGGGTCAAGTGCGGGCCGCATGGTGGCATGAACGGCAAGATGAAGTCGTGGACGGTTTCTTGGTTGAGCCTCAAAACCAAGGTCGAGCCGGGACTACGTGGGAGCCAAGTCATGAGTGGAGATTGGCGGAGGCTACACCGAGTTCGCGGGGTTTCCGGTGGTTCACCGAGAAAACCACCGGGTTCCTTGGTTGATCCACAAAGCCAAGACCGGAGAACCGAAGATGGAGGCTGCGGCGGCGCGGACCGGTCGGCCGGTGGGTCTAACCCGGTCGGCCGGGTGGGGACCGGTCCCGGCCGGTGAGGAGCACCGGTCGGCCGGTGTGCGGCGACGCGGTCCGGAATCTTCGAAGCGGAGGACACACGTCGGGATCGCATGGCTTGCGTCGAGGCTACGCGAGGGTGCGGTCGCGGGCATCCGTCCGATGGTGAAGACATCAAGAATTCCAAATCCGCCCTTGAGGGGCTTGTATCCCTAGTTAGTAGAGAAGGGCATTTTAGACATTCGGTTGCCTCCATATAACCCAAGAGGTGAGAGGATGGCAGCCAACTCTTGGAACCCTAGCTCATTAGTTTTCCTATTTTCCACCTATTTTCTCTAGGTTTTCCTCAGGACTAGCAAGAGAGCTTCACGTAGAGATCTTGTAGAGAGGGATGGATGATCGGGCGGCTTGCTAGACCTTGTACGAACCTTTGTTTCATGTATAGATGATTCGGCGTGGTTCCTCAAGGTTTGGATGTGTTTTACCCGGTTGTTTTTTGTGGTGATTTTCGGAGCCCTCTTCCGGTGATTTCTTTGGAGTGTTTTTGGGGCTTTTCTCTTGGTGATTCGGTGGCGGAAATTTGTGGGAACCCTTCGTGGTTCTTTGGGCTGTGATTCCCCACCCAAATTCGTGAGAAAAGTTGCTCGAATTTGGGGTTTCTTGAGTTCTTGGGTTGGAAGTGCTTTCGGCGGGATTTCTTCGATTCCTCCTTTTTGGACGAGATTTGGTGGGATTAAACTTGGCTATGGACTCCTCATGAGGTGCTCCTGATATCCCCAAAGTCTTGTTCAAGTCCGTGGAGCGATTCGGGAGATCGAGATTTGGATTTGGGGGAGTTGACCCGCGGGTGTTGTTCATCCCGAGTTGCCCGAGCTACACCGGTCGGCCGGTGCTCTTGGCCGGTCGACCGGTGCGGGCCCTTGTGGTTTTCGCTCGGGTGAGCGTCTTGGTGTGTTCTTTGTTGTCCCGTGGTGCTTTCTTGTTTCGAGTTTGGGTTCGTTTGGTGGTCGGTTGGCTTTGTTTGGTGCCTTGGGGGCTTTCACGGCTGCCATCGGTCCGACCGGTGCGTCTCCCGGTCCGGCCGGTGTAGAGCCACTTAGTGGAAGTTGCTCGGGTTCACCGGCGGGGACCGGTCCCGGCCGGTGGTGCTCACCGTCCGGCCGGTGTGGGTCTGTAGACTCGGGGTTTGTTGTTCCGTTGCGTTCTCGAGTCGGAAGGCTGTGTGTGTTGGTTCCTAGGTCCAGTGGCACTCCAGTGGCTACGTGGGCTTGGCCAACTTGGGTAGTGAGTCGGAGACGTGTGTTGGAAGCCGCGTTCGTCTTGTTGGAGTTCTCATCTCCATCGAGAAGAATTTTTATCGGCTCCCATTCACCCCCCCCCTCTGCGGTTCGCCGTATCGGTCATTCGTACCCCGGTCGGTTAACAGTTCACGTGTGCATGCGGTTTTGGAGTTTGTTTAGGCCCATTTTGGGCCCAAATTCGCCCTCCTTTGCCCTAGGCCGCCAATCGGGCTATTTATAGTCCCACGACCGAGAGCCACGGAGAGAAGATTTCGTCTTCGGCCGCCGAGAAGCGAGAGAAGAGAGGGACACCATCTAGGAGAGGAGAGGGTCGAGCTAGTTGACTAGGGTTCCCCTAGCCGAGCGTGGGAACCTTGCACGGAAGACCACGTCGGAGTTCCGAAGCTAGAAGCAAGATCAAGGAAGGATCCCGGTGGTGATCTTGTGTATGTATCATTGTCATAGTTGAATTATCAAGTTGAATCTTTTCCTAGCGATCAAGTGTTTCCTCGAAGATTTCGTTTTTCGATCGGCTTTGCTTATTTCAATTCTATTCTCGAGATAGATTACATAGGGTGTTCTTGTAGCCGCGGTGGCTAGAGGTACACGCCGGATCCTCCGAAAGAATCTCGACTTGTCTTTTGACTCGCCCTAAGCTCCCCGCATGAATAGGGATACGTTGTGACGAACGGGGGTCTCGAAAGGCGGATGTTTTCGGATTTGGACGGGAAACCACGATTTAAAGAGGCTTTTATTAAGATTCGATTTGCTACTTCTTCTCTTGCTTGGAACTTCAACAAAAGGCTTACCCCGATCCCTCTAGATCGGTTTATCTACCCAATCTTACTTTTTTTTCTCCGGTTTTTAGTAGATTAGATCTGTTTTGTGTCTTTTACTTAGATGCATTAGGTTCTTTATTGAATATTGAAGTTACTTGGCTTTAATAGATTAAGTCTTGCGTCACACATTTGTTCCACGGATTCGATACCTTGGGTTCACCACTCGAGGGAAGAAGGGTCCCTTGACTACGACGGGAGACTTGTACGCTTGCGAGTCACGAACGAACTTTGATACAATTATTAACCGTCAACAAGCCCCTTTTTACGGCGCCGTTCTTCGGGGAACAAGTGATCAAGATTTGATTTTTTATTGCTTTTTTTGTAATTTTCAGTACTGTTTTTGTTTTATTTTTGCATCTACTAAATTTTGATCATCCTCAAAACACATCTAATCTAGTTTGTCTAACTCTAGTCTTTATAGATTTGTTTTGTTCTCTAGTTTTTTTGCTTACTTTGTTTATTGCTAACCTTAACAGGAGATGGACGGCTACCTCTCCAACAAACCCAATAATTTTGTGGATGATCCAGAAAAACTTTACAGGCTAAGGAGACGCGAAGCACATCAAGCTAAAAAGCTGGATTTTGTAGATTCGGAGTCGGAAGACAAAGGATCGCGGGAATCTCCGAAGAATTCACCACCTCAAAGTCCGCGGGAGAATCGACCTCCACCAATGGGTGACCAACCACCGGAAGAACGCAAGATTGGGGAGCTATGCACCCCAGACATCATCGACCTACCAATCTTGAACCTCGAGGAGATCAGAAGACCGTTCGAGATCAAGACCTCAACAATCCGCATGGTGCAACATTCACCCTTCACCGGCAAAGAGGACCCGAACCTTCACCTCCAAGCATTCATTCAACTATGTCAGACTTTCAGCATGGATGGGGTGACTCAAGATCAAATGAGGGCAAGGCTTTTTCCGTTTTCACTACTCGGGAAGGCTTTGCAATGGTTCCACTCTCAACCGGCGGAGACGGTGCAAAATTGGAACACGTTGATGAAGGCTTTCATGAAGGAATACTACTCACGGGTAAAACTCAAAGCTTGCGTAATAAGATTGCCACCTTTGTTCAATATCCTACAGAAACTATCTCGGAGGCATTCGAGCGCTTCAACGAGTACACCCGGGCGGTTCCACATCACAAGTTCCCGAAAGAACACCTCGTGCAAAAGTTCTATCAAGGACTCACCATGGCGTCAAGGACGATCATCGATGCATCGGCGGGAGGATCTATCATCGAGCTTACACCGACGGAAGCTTTCACGCTATTCAAGAAGGTCGAGGATAATGACACGTGGGCGTCATCCGGGCGCCTACATCCGGTTCAACCCATGGGGAACGTCAAAGGAGTCTTGCAAGTGGAGAAGGAAGACATACTTGAGGGCAAGATCGACTCGCTCATGAGGAGGTTGGAGAAGATGGAGATGGAAAAGAAAGAGGCTCAAGACTTGAAGGCCGCCGAAGCAAGGTCCACATGCGAAGAATGTGGAGAGTATGGCCATGTCCGCAAAGATTGTCGGAGGAAGCCAAAGTGCTCGACTACATGAGGAAGGGAGAATTGCCGAACTTCCGCTACGGGCAAGGTAGGCCTCAATTTAATGCAAGCTCATCTATTCCTAACGCGGTTCCGCTTCGGATACAATTGAAGGAGTTCATGGATGAGCAAGCTAAGATCAACAAGGACACCGTCACCAAGTTCAAGACCATAGACAAGGTGTTGGAGAACATCGATAGCAAAGTGACGGAGGTCGGAAGTTCCAATCATCAAGTGCTCAACATGATGAAGATGCTCGAGACGCAAGTTGGACAACTTGCGGGGCGCCTCACTAATGATGAAGGGAAGCTTCGGGACAACCCAAATGTCCCGAATCGGCGAAGGCCATTCAAACACGTTCGGGGGAAGGAGACCGAAGATCCGGAACGTTCCGCGGGAGCAAGGAAGCTTAAACCATCCACCGAGGGTGGAAGGAGCTGCTAAGGAGAAGGTTACGGGGATCGTCACCGAGGAACCCGAATTCGAGATGCCGGAGGATGACACGAGGATACCGCAACTCAAGCCACGCTACTTCCGAGGTAAACTTGACAACCACTTTGAGAAGTTTGTGGAAGTTGTGCGTAGACTTAGCATCAACATGCCATTACTAGATGCCCTACAAGTACCTACATATTCTCGTTACTTTAAAGATATACTTGCAAATAAATATGAGATAGCAACACTCGGGGTAGATCATGTCAAAATGTCCGAGGAGTGTAGTGCAGCTATTGCTTATGGGTTAGAGAAGCAAAAAGACCACGGGTGCACCACAATTCCATGTTCAGTTGGTTCTTTCAACTTAGAGAAGTCATTATGCGACCTTGGAGCTAGTGTGAGTGTCATGCCGAGGGATGTGTTCGAGAAGCTACGCCTACCGATGGAGCCTACGGGAATATGTTTGGAGTTGGGAGACAACTCCATTCGCTATCCCTTGGGCATTGCTGAAGATGTACCCGTGAAGATTGGACACCACTTCATCCCCATCGACTTCGTTGTGCTCGAGATGGGAGAGAGGGAGAAGCCACCGCTCATCCTAGGGAGGCCGTTCCTCAAGACCGTGGGAGCTACTATTGATGTTGGCAAGGGGGAGATCATGTTCGATATCAACGGAGAAAGGAGTTCCTTCAAGTTCCGTCCAAGGATTGAGGCATGCAACATGGTTGGAGTGAAGGGAGAACCAAAACAAATGGAGGGGCTGAAAAAGAAAAAGGAGCCGAAAAAATGAACGTAACAAAAATCAAAGAAGGTGTTGCATCCGTCAAGACAAAGGAAGAGAAGCCACCTGTGAAGACCAAAAAAATGACTAAGCCAACTAAGTCGGAAGTCAAGCCCACGCCCAAGATGGTGCGGAAGTGGGTACCCAAGATTGCAACGCCCGCAAAGAGCGTTGATCCGGAGTAATCAAGTGAAGAAGTCTAGCTATAGACTATAAACGAAGCGCTAGGCGGGAGGCAACCCGTTTCGTCAAGTCGAGTCAAGAATAAGCTACGGGAGGACAACCTCGATTCCGGGTTTTTCGAGTATTTTTAATAATTTAGTTTTTGAGTTTTATTACGCAAAGACATTAGACTTAGAAGTGGTTGAACAATATTAGAGACATAATTCTTGATTGAATGTTTGCTTTATCATAAACCCTTTGCATGAACCCTCCTATGTGCTTGTTTGATTCTTTTCTTTTTCGAGAAACCCTCAACCAAATAATTTTAGAACCTTAACTCAACCTTTCACCCTCATTATGGTGCTGAGGTTGACTTATTTTTCATGCTAAAACCACACGAGTAGAGCCACGATTTATGTTTAAGTGTTAATAAAATTCAGCACGTGGTAGGACTCGCGTGAACCTAGAAATCAAAGCTTTTGGTTGGTTTTAAAAATCTTTATCCTCGGTTTCTCTAGGATTAGAATTTTTCTAAGCCCATTCTAATTTTGTTTTATTCAAAATCTTTCTTATTTAGCCAAAATTAGAACCTAAACCTATGCCCCATGATCAAGCCGGGAAAACGTTCGCTCTCAACCGATGAAAGCAAACTATACCGGTGAGACCGAAATCGACGTAGTCGAAAAATATTTTAGACTTATATTTGTTTTTAATGGTTTAAAAACTTCTCTAAAATTATGCTTGAGCTCTTGCATGGCTCTGAAAAATATTTTAAATTTCGAATTAGAGGAGTGCTTAACCTTAAACACACCTAAATGGAGGCAATCTAGTTTGAATTAATCATGCATGCACCATTGGATTCCCTTTTATCAACTTTCACCAATTCCACATGCAAAGGACAAGCATGGTGGGCAGCAAGCATCAAATTTGCAGGATTTTCATGGTGGCATGTGACGCAAGTGGAGCTAGGGAGCATGGACATGACCCAAAGCATGGAGCATCAAGTGGGAGGACCAATAATTCAAGAAAAGGAGTGGACGAGAGCGTTTGGGCGGTGCAACTCGTGGAGCACGCGGGCGGGGAAAGTTGCGGAGGCGAAATGATCGTCTTTGGGAGAAAGACGCGGCGGGGAGGAGCCGGAAGACCCCCGGGCGGGCGGCCGGCCCGGCCGGCCGGCCCGACCTTTTTGGGGGCCCCCCGGCTCCCGTTTTCTGCGAGCAAGCTTCCCTCTCCTTCCCTTGTTTGTGTGTTCAAGTTTGTGTGCTCAGAACCTCCGTAGACTTAGCCAACCATCCCAAGCTTGATAGCTCAAGAAAAAATCCACATCCTTAATCCACTCAAAGTCCACATCCGAAGCAAAGAGTTTAAGTGCCTAGTTTACCGGTTGCAACCCGGAATTTTAGTTGAAGAAAGAGTGCAGCAACCATGTGGAAGAAGACCACAAGTCTCGTCTCCAAGAAGAAGAGTTCGTCGTCGTCCAAGCCGTCATCAACCACGTCTTCGAGGAGGCACTCGGTTTCCGAGTCTCCCGGAGCATGGAGACGGACACGGCACCACCGAGGGAGGAACGACGCTCTCCTCCTTGGTGGTATGAGGGGCTGCGAGAAGCACTTCCATGAGGTTCACCGAACCTCGTGGGCACACGGAGGAGCAGCCCGCGCCACCACGACGATCGACTCGCTCAACCGCACCACCTCCTTACACCCCGACACACTCTTCGTACGGCTTCATCATCTTGTCGGCGGAGGAGGAGGAGAGGCTCGCCAATCTTGAGAAGAGGCTTGTGCCGAACGTCGAGTTCGACGACCAAGCACTCTACACCTTGGGTTTTTGCACCGACATATACTATATGTTGGGGCACCTCGGATGGGTGCAGTTCTCCAACGGAATATCGGTGGACACCCATTTGTGTTACGCCTTGGAGATTTTGATGACTATTGCACCCATCGTTGATGATGATGGGGTGCAAAATTGTCATTCCGTTTGGAGGGAATCGAACAAGTGGTTCCCTACGAGCACGTTAGGGAGCTGCTTGGATTCCACAAGGGAGCTCCGAAGAAAGTTGACGTGCCACCCGGCATGTTGGCGGGATTTTGGAACATGATCTCCGGAGAAGCCCATCAACAACGCAATTGCATCCGCAACCCCATTATCCGGATATTTCACTCTTGGATGTGCAAGAGGGTATTGGGGAGGATGAAGGAAACAAAGGTGACCGACACGGAGTTGAATTGGCAATACTCGGCTTTAATTGCCGGGCGGCCAATAGACCCCTCTTACCTCATGATCAACCGTTGGTGTTGTGAAGCAACATCGGGGGCGGGTAATATTGGTTCGGGGTGTTACCTCTCCATGTTGGCCTTTTCCTTGCGGCCGGGGATCGCAAGAAACCCCGCTCACCTTTTGCGTGGTACCTCTCTCGGTTTTGAGTATTTGCGGCAAGGCAAATACATTAGTGGAGATGAGAGAGGAGGTTATCAGTTGGCCATAGTGAACCTACCGCTTCCGAATGAGAGGCTTAGGCTTTTCACCGAAGGAAGGGAAGATTGGTTGGAAGAGGGACTACTTGTCCCTGCAAGGAAGAACAAAAGAGGAAGAATCGTAGAGGAGGGAACATCCTCCGCACAAGCGAGTGGAGCACAACCCAATGTGCAACCATTCGGCGGAGTTCCTCCTCCGCCAAGTTATTACGGAGGGTCACAAGGACAAGCATGGGGGGGTGGTGCACCGGTACCCCCACAAAATTATGTTGTGCCCAACGCTAACTTCGCGGAGTCCTACGCTCATCATCCCCAACCACAACAAAGCATGGCCATTATTGGAGGGTATGCTGCAAGAAATGCTCAAAATATCGCAGCCATCCAAACTAACGCAGCTCAACTCGGTGAAGGCAACGCAAATATTGCCTTTGAACTTGGACGCCTTCACCTTGTGGAGCCAAATCAATTCGTCGGAGGAAGCGTCCAATCGTATTATGAGCAAGGGTATTATTATCAAGATTATCAACATCAACCACCGGCGGAGGACTAGAAGATTTAGGAACTTTAGTTTTCTTTTCTTTTCTTTTTCTCTGTAATTTTCAGCTTTTGCTTATGTGTTTTGCGTAGTATTTTCTGTTTTTTATTTAAATTTCAGCAAGCATGTTTGTTTATTTTCAGTTTGTATTTCAACTTGATGTCACCATTAATAAAGACACCACCTTGATTATATCATTGGAAAAGTTACAAAATTCGTGCCATGATGATATATGATTAAAATTGCAGCTTTGTTCATCTTTTTAATTGATTTATGCATGTTTAAGCTAGTGCTCTCTTAAAAATACAAATCTGAATTTATTTAAATGCTAGCTTAATTTTCAGCGGAGGTTATGATTAAAATAAAGACCCATAGTGTTTTATGTGCTCTCAAGTTATGAATAGATTAAAGATGTCTTTTATGCTCAAAAATATCGCTAATCTCGTCACAAATATCACTTGTGTGTTGCTCAACCTATCCAAAGCCTTATATATATTTGAGTGCATAAACCTTAGTGTACAAGATTTATTTTTGAGTGAGTTATTGCAGGCCATGATTTCTCTGGCCCGAGACTAAGAAGCTGGTCATTCCATTTTTGCGTATCTATCTTTTTGCTAGCCTTTTATCCGTGCATTGTGTATCCCCGCATCGGTGATCTCACAAACCTCGCCGGATATCCACCCTTAAACCAAATATCATCTTTTGTGATTACCTCCTTGACCACAACCTATCGTTGAGAATGGATCATCAATTAAAGGAAGATCGCAAGACGGTGCCAACATTGAAGATTTCAAGTATCTCTCCAAGGAAAAATATCTCCGGTACCTACCTTATTTTTCGCCTCTTTGCTCGAGGACGAGCAACGTCTAAGCATGGGGGAGGAGGTAGGTACGGTGCAGTTTTAGAGTTCAAAGGGGAATATTTAAAAAAAATGATGATGAAAGAAAAAAATCCAGCGATATTCATGACTTTCAAAATAAAAAAAAAATCAAAACTTCGTTGTGAAAGTCATGGACTGAATATATGACAAGAAAAAAAATGAATGAATGAAAGAAAGAAAAGAATGAGAAATACGAGAAAGAGAAAAAATATATGTGCGTAAAGTGAACTCCCCGGCTCTCTAAAAGTGCATTCAAGGCTTCAAGTTAAAAAGATCCATTCTCATTTTCCAACCATGTGCAATCCGATAACGAGGACTTCCTTTGTGCCTCGGGATCACTCTTTGCCATTTGCACATGTCCACTCATCTAAAAGTGTGTGTATTTTTTCTCTTTCCCCTCCTTGATTTAACATTATTTTCCAATGACCTTTTTGACGAGTCTCGGTAAGACCATGAGAAGCTTGTCTTGTTTTGACAACACCTCATTTATAAAATCTTGTTAGGACTAAACTTTCCCAAAGCTCCATATAAAGCCTACCACATATATATGAGAGGGAAAGGAGTAGAATATATAGGCTTGAGAGACAAGTGAGATGAGAGTTTATGAGCAATACACAAGATGATTTAAATTTGTGAACTTGGTTTAGCTTTTCTTTATCTCGTTCTTTATTTCAAAAATTCTGAGATCTATTTAAAACTTTGTGAGCATGTTAATACTTGTGGGATAAGCTTAATAAGAATCTACCCTCCGTAGAGATGAAGGCTAGCACATTATGGAACTTCAATGAATTAAAATTTTGAGAGCATTATGTTTTCTCATGTATGATCAAATGCAAAGTTTAAGCATTGTTTAGCAATGATGATATCCATCGAAGGATTACTCGAGGACGAGCAAGGTTTAAGCATGGGGGAGATGTTGACGGCAACCTAGCCATGAGTTTACCTTCGGTGTTGGCATGAGTTTTATACCTTATCCATTGGTACTAACCCCCGTGGTATAACAAGTTCACGTGTGCATGTCGGTTTTGGAGTTTAATGTTTATGCAGGGTTTTAGTGTTGAATGCAAGACTTTCGGGATAAGTTCATCAAGCACCTCATGACAAGACCTTGAAGCCCTGAACAAGTCATGCAATGAAGCAAACTTAACTCCAAGAAGCGGGGGACTTGATGCGAGAAGATGACGGACTCCGGGGACACGACCGGAAAAGTCTTGAATCTTGCAAGACAAGGAGTTGAGTCCAATTCGGAGAGAAACCGACGACATGGACCTACATGCGAAGGGGGGAACATACGGGAAGCAAGGGAACCGACGTGGGGCAAAGGAGCCCACGGGGCCGGGCCTAAATGGGCCCGGGCCGGCCGGCCCGATCCGGTCGGCCCGAGCCCATTTTGGGCCCAAATTCGCCCTCCTTTGCCCTAGCCGCCAATCGGGCTATTTATAGTCCCCTGACCGAGAGCCACGGAGAGAAGATTTCGTCTTCGGCCGCCGAGAAGCAGAGAAGAGAGGGACACCATCTAGGAGAGGAGAGGGTCGAGCTAGTTGACTAGGGTTCCCCTAGCCGACGTGGGAACCTTGCACGGAAGACCACGTCGGAGTTCCCGAGCTAGAAGCAAGATCAAGGAAGGATCCGGTGGTGATCTTGTGTATGTATCATTGTCATAGTTGAATTATCAAGTTGAATCTTTTCCTAGCGATCAAGTGTTTCCTCGAAGATTTCGTTTTTCGATCGGCTTTGCTTATTTCAATTCTATTCTCGAGATAGATTACATAGGGTGTTCTTGTAGCCGCGGTGGCTAGAGGTACACGCCGGATCCTCCGAAAGAATCTCGACTTGTCTTTTGACTCTCCCTAAGCTCCCCGCATGAATAGGGATATGTTGTGACAGAACGGGGGGTCTCGAAAGGCGGATGTTTTCGGATTTGGACGGGAAACCACGATTTAAAGAGGCTTTTATTAAGATTCGATTTGCTACTTCTTCTCTTGCTTGGAACTTCAACAAAAGGCTTACCCCGATCCCTCTAGATCGGTTTATCTACCCAATCTTACTTTGTTTTCTCCGGTTTTTAGTAGATTAGATCTGTTTTGTGTCTTTTACTTAGATGCATTAGGTTCTTTATTGAATATTGAAGTTACTTGGCTTTAATAGATTAAGTCTTGCGTCACACATTTGTTCCACGGATTCGATACCTTGGGTTCACCACTCGAGGGAAGAAGGGTCCCTTGACTACGACGGGAGACTTGTACGCTTGCGAGTCACGAACGAACTTTGATACAATTATTAACCGTCAACAGCCGCGACCTGCTCTGCTTCCTCGACTGCTACTCCGGGTACCACCAGATCGCTATCAAGGAAGAAAACCAGGAGAATATTGCGTTCATCACCCCGTTTGGCGCCTACTGCTACACGACCATGTCGTTCGGGTTGAAGAACGCCAGCGCCACCTACAGTGAGCTATCCAGGCCTGTTTCAAGAGACAGCTCAACAAGAACGTCGAAGCCTACGTGGATGACGTGGTCGTCAAGACCAGAAATTCCGAAATGCTCATCACCGATCTTGAAGAGACTTTCGCATCCCTGCGAGAGTACCGCTGGAAGCTCAACCCGAACAAGTGCGTCTTTGGCGTACCGTCGGGTAAACTACTCGGCTTCATCATCAGCCATCGCGGCATCGAAGCCAATCCCGAGAAGATCTCCGCCATCACCAACATGAGAGCCCCCAACTGCATCAAGAATGTCCAGAAGCTCACCGAGTGCATGGTGGCCTTGAACAGATTTATCTCGAAGCTTGGAGAACGGGGGCTACCCTTCTTCAAACTACTCAAGCATCAAGAGAAGTTCGTGTGGACTACAGAGGCAGATCAAGCTCTTGCTCAGCTCAAGGATTTCCTATCCAAGCCGCCAGTCCTCACGGCTCCTCGCAAAAAGGAGCAGCTACTGCTCTACCTCGCTGCGACTACTCACGTGGTCAGCTCTGCCATCGTTGTCGAGCGGCAGGAAGACGGCCACGCCTACCCAGTCCAGCGACCAGTCTACTTCGTCAGTGAGGTCCTGTCGGAATCTAAAGCATGCAACCAACCAGTACAGAAGCTACTGTATGCAGTGCTCATTACCTCGCGGAAGTTATGACACTACATCCAGGAGTACTCGGTCCCCGTCATCCCCGACTACCCGCTCGGTGACATCCTGCGGAACCAAGATGCTACCGGGAGAATCTCCAAGTGGGCAGTCGAGCTCGGCGCCCTCAACATTGACTTCAAGCCATGTACAACCATCAAGTCACAGGGTCTAGTCGACTTCATGGCAGAGTGGCGGGAGAATCAACTGCCAACTCCAACCGAGCGACCAGAGCATTGGGTGATGTACTTCGACGGCTCGCTCAAGCTCGAAGGTGCCGGTGCAGGGGTGCTCCTGATCTCCAATGGGCGAACAACTCAAGTACGTCCTGCAGATCTTTTGGAAGGTCTCAAACAACGAAGCCGAGTATGAAGCTCTACTACACGGGCTCCGTCTCGCAGCTTCCCTGGGCATCAAGCGACTACTAGTCTACGACGACTCTGCAGTGGTCATCAACCAAGTCAACAAGTCTTAGGACCACAACAAGGAGAACATGGACGCCTACTGCCTAGAAGTCCGCCAACTCGAGAATAAGTTCTATGGTCTCGAGTTCCACCACGTTGTCCGCGACAACAACGTTGCAGCGGACATCCTATCGAAGCTTGGTTCTACTCGCGCTCAAGTACCAACGGGTGTCTTCGTCCACGAGCTTCACACGCCATCCATCCCGGAGCCAGCGCCTACGACCACTGACCCAGCGCATCCGCCAGCTGGCCAGGAGGTCATGATGATTGATGTGGACTGGCGACAACCCTTCATCGACTACATCCGCGAGCAGAAGATCCGGTCGGACAAAAACTTGGCCGAGCAGCTCATCCGCCGGGCCAAGTCCTACGTCCTAGTCGGGGACAAGCTATACAGGCAGGGCGCTACTTCTGGAGTCCTCATGAAATGTGTTCCCCGAGAAGAAGGCAAGGACATCTTGGAGGAGATACACAAGGGTGTCTGCGGCAACCACGCATCCTCACATACGCTGGTCAGCAAGGCCTTCCGACGAGCTTTCTACTGGCCCACAGCTCTGGGCGATGCTGTGGAACTCATCAGAAGGTGCCAAGGGTGTCAGTACTTCGCCAAGCAACAACACGTCCCGGCCTACAAGCTAGTCACCATACTACCAACTTGGCCTTTTGCCTGCTGGGGGCTCGACATGATTAGGCCTCTTCCAACTATGCCAGGAGGATTCAATAGAGTTCTGGTGGCCATCGACAAGTTCACCAAGTGGATCGAAGTCAAGGCGGTTACCTGCCCAAAGGCCAATAGGGTACTCGACTTCTTGGATGAACTCGTGCATCGCTATGGACTACCCCATCGCATCATCACAGACCTGGGCTCCAACTTCAACAATCACCAGTTTTGGGAGTACTGCGAGAACAGTGGGATCGACGTCCGGTATGTCTCAGTCGCCCATCCACGGGCCAATGGACAAGTCGAGCGTGCCAACGGAATGGTACTCGACGCCCTCAAGAAGTGACTGCACGATGCTGCTAACACAAAAGAGGAAAGTGGATCAAGGAACTGCCCAATGCACTCTGGGGGCTGCGTACTCAACCCACCAAGCCGACGAGACAGTCACCCTATTTCCTGGTCTACGGCTCGGAAGCTATTCTACCTTGCCGACGTCATGTGGGAATCGCCGGCAGTAGAGCAATACGACGAAGGCATATATGATGATAGCAGACGAGTTGACATCGACAGACTCGAAGAAGCCCGCTGCGCCGCCCTCATCCTGTCAGCAAGGTACCTAGAAGGTATCCGATGCTACCACGACCGCAACGTCAAGGAACGCTCCTTCAACGTTGGCGATCTCGTCCTCCGCTGTATCCAGAACACGGAAGGACTACACAAGCTCAGCTCGCCGTGGGAAGGTCCCTTCACAGTTGCAAAGGTGACCGGACCAGGCTCCTATCGCCTCCAAACACTTGAAGGCGAAGACATCAGCAACTCGTGGAACGTCGACCAGCTCTGTCTGTTCTACTCGTAGTCTCTCGACTACTCAGGGGGCTCAAGTCTACACGACTACTCCCGAATCCTTAGCTGTAAGCGGCCTTCGGGTCCAGGCACTAGTCTCCAGACTACTCTACTCCGAGATCCAGCATTAACGACTACTAACGGAACTCGGGCTGCTTCGAGCATCAAGGACTCTAGCAGCGGTCTATCAAGAGGCCATGTACTTCAAGATCCACTCTATACGACTACTAACGGATCTACTGCTGTAAGCGGCCACGCACCCTAGCACTACTCAGCCGTAGGCGGCCTCTGGGTCCTGGCGACTACACTTGTGAACGGCCCTGGCCATCCAGGTGTACTATTTCAGTAATAAAGTTTGATTATCAATCAACTCATTTACTGTGTCTCTCTCAACGAGTCTACTGCCGAGTACTACTACTCACACACAACTCCACAACATGGGCACTCCGCATACATACATTGCGACAACGAGTAATCATTTCATGGAAGTCTTTTCATCACATACTTAAACAAGTTCATTACAACTTTGTTTATGCACAACTGCCGCTAGAAGCTAACCCTATAGGCTACCTACTGGAGGTTCACCTTCTCCGCGACTTGCTCGGCGATCGGCGCCATCTGCTCCAGAAGCTCTGCATACTGCTCATCCGTGCAGTTGGCAGCTAGTCCACTCGCGACTACATCAACCGGGGCCTTCGGGAAGTACGACTTCATAAATGCTAAGACCTGGTTGGGGATGGACTTCGCCAGATGCTTCACGTACGTCACCAAGCGTCCGGGGGCTTCTTTCAGCCGATCGACCAAGGGAGCAATCTTTGGTCCGCCCGGGTGAGGTACCAGCAATCTAGCGATGGGCAGCGCGGCTTCCTCGAGTTCCTTCAGTTGACCTCGCAGCTTCTCGCAATCTTCGCCAAGCTTCTGCAGAGATTTATAGAAGTTGACAAGGTCACGATCCGAGGCGATCCGAAGCTCCATATGCATATTGCACTCATGGGACAGCTGCTTATAATCATATTCAAGTACCTCGCGGGCATCCTTCTCCCAGTAGAAGAGATTCTTCATGTCGATTTCTGACGCCTTGAGCCGCTCTACCCGGGCTTCAAGATCTGCAAACAACTCAAAGGGAGATGTCAGACTACTACAGGGTACCCACCATAAGTACTCGACAAAGATGGCATCGACATACCTTTGTTCTTCTGGCACAGTTGAGGACCATGTGTGGTTCGAGGACCAGTGGATGGTCGCTTCCTTGTGTGATGAGTGATTGACAACGTGGTGTGGACTGATTCTTGGCTAAGTATTTGAGGACCAGGAGCGTCCCAGTGGTCGATAGATGACCGCTCCTCAGTGATGAGTGATTGACAACGGGTGTTGGACTGACTCTTGGCTTAGTGCGCAAGTGTAGGCTGTGGCCTAGTTCGTGTTGTTGCAGGTGAAGAACGGGCGCGAAAGGTCTTCAGCCTTGAGGGGCCTCCGGGAGATGGAGAGACAAGTAGGCTCGGTTCGAGGGACCCGGTGGACAGAGGGACTGGGTGCGGGCCACATGGTGGCGACACGAGCAAGACGAAGTCATGGACAATCGAGCCGGTGCACGGTGGCGGTCAAGTCAAGTGGTTTGGCGGGAGGCCGGACCGGGCACGCGGGGTTTGGTGGTTTGCCCACAAAACCATCGGCGGACGGTTTCTTGGTTTGGGCCTCAAAACCAAGTCCGAGGGCCCAACACGACGGAGACGGGATCCGGGCATGTCGGGAAGCTTCGAGGCGGAGGACACACGGCGGGATCGCATGGCTTGCGTCGGGAGGACGCGGGGTGCGGCAAAGGCGTGGCCGTCCGATGGCAAGACCCACAAACATTACCTAAATGCCCCTACGTGGGTTGTATCGCCAGTAGTTAAGTTAGGGGTAGTCGAGTCATTTACCACTCTGGCGGGACCTGATATATAAGCCATGAGTGTGTGTGGATGGCTCTCTCTCTCTCCGGGACTTAGGGTTTCATTTCCTCCCTCCTCTTTCTCATTTTTTCGTAGCTATTTTTCTTCCATTTTTCTCTAGGCTAGCATGAGAGCTTCATGAGAGATTTGTTGAGAGGGATGGATGCTAGGGCGGCATGCTAGACCTTGTGAATCTTTCCTGGTTTGTATAGAAGATTCGGGGTTGTGTTTTCGTGGCCTTTTTGTGCTTGTTTTTGTGCTTTTGTTCCCGGTTCGAGTCCCCGGATTTGAGTGGGTTTCTCCCCGGATTTCTTTGAGGAAAACATGGATAGATGTCTCGTGCATCTTTGTGATTGATCTTGTGCCCTCAAACGCCGGGAAACCACTTGGATTCGCAGTTTTTCGTTCGGTGCTCTAGCTTTTGGTGGTGCTCAAAGGATTCGCGATTCCCGGTGATTTAGGGAGTTAGGAGGCAAGATTTTTGGGCTATAGCATCCTTGTGTGACGCTTTTCAAGTCTCCAAACCCTTGTCTCCATAGCTTCAACCGTTTGGGAAATCCGATGATGATTTGGGGGAGTTGACTTTCGGGGTCGGGCGTTTTCTGCTCTGTCCGCACCTGGCGGACAGTCCGCGGGGTGCTGGCGGATGGTCCGCGCGGCTAGGGTTCGTCGCGTGTTCGTCGTGTTCTTGCGCGTCCTTGCTTTCGATCCGGTTTGGCTTTTGGTTTTTGTTGCAGCTGGTTTGCGGACGGTCCGAGCTTGAGTAGCGGACGGTCCGTGACCCGCGCGGACGGTTCGCCCGGCCTTGGCGGATGGTCCGTTTTTCTCGGGTCGCTTCGGTGGTTCGTGTGCTTTAACGGACGGTCGCGGCGTAGGGCCGGACGGTCCGCGGGGTTGACGCGGACGGTCCGCGGCATCGGCCGGACGGTCGCGAGGCCAGTGCGGACGGTCCGCCCCTCCTGGCCGGACGGTCCGCCAGAGCCTGTGCGCTTTGCCTCTTGGTTCGATTCCTCCCCTCCTTCTTTCGTGCTTCCGCGTGTGCTTCAAGGAATCGTTCCTAAGGCTAGAGGTTGATCCATAACCTCGTGGTCTTGGCGATTGGTGTGTGATTCGATTCATCGCTCGTGTGTGACCGGGGTTTGACTAGGGTATAGGCCGGGTTCTTTGGAAAGAATTTTTACCGGCTCCTATTCACTCCCCCCCCCTCTCTAGTCGCCATCTGATCCTTCAATTGGTATCAGAGCTTGGTGCCGGATTCTTTGCGACTTTGACAAGTCTCGAATCCTAAGATGGCGTACGTTGAGCGGGGCGGTCCGCCGCACTTCGATGGCAAGGGTTACCTGTTGGGGGGATTCGGAATCGGGCCTTCGCATACCCAAAGAGTGGAGAACAGCCATGCGAAGGATGCCGGCGGCGAAACCTCTGAGGCAGTAGATTGCACTTTCTACCTTCTAGGCATTGCGTTTTGGCAAAGTACCCTTCGTAGCCGCCAAAGCCATCAGAACAAATCCAATTCAGCACAGGGCGGAATAGTCGCACCCGTCAATCCGTTCCGCGACGAAACCCCAGGGGCGAAAGTTGTTCACTCAAAGGGCCTTAACCTGGGATTCGAGCGGGGGGGTTTCGTCGTTCCTAACGCTTAACGAATCCAAGCTTGAGTGTGTGTTGTTTCAGGTGACGAAGAATGCTAGGCGAAAGGGGGGTCTCCGAAAGGCTCGAGGGTTTTCTCTCTCCGACAGGCGCACGTGATAGAAGCTGTAAAGACGCCGTGATTTGCGGCGTGACGTCATGGAGCGCCGAGTACGTGGAGACCTAATTGGAGACTACCCGAAGATAGCCTAGCACATTCTGTTTTGATTCGTTTTACACGAGGGTGTTCTCGGAATGTAAAAAGTCCGCCCGCCTCCCTATAAAAGGAGACGGACCGGCGCATGTAAAGGGGATCGGCTTTTGAGAAATCAACTGTTGAGTAAAGAGCTTTTGGTTATCCCTTGTCCTGAGTTTAGGTTTTGATTCTTGGGCCTTTTGTCTTCTCTCATTGTTCGTGTGCGAAAGCTGCGGCTTTCCCCACAACAATTGGCGCCCACCGTTTGTGTTTGGCTCGAGTATCAAACCCAGAATGTCCACAAGGAAGAAGAGAACTACCGTCAATTCCACCAAAGGAGCGTCGTCTTCCCTGGACGAAGAGCTCAATCTCTCTGCTATGCTCACCCAAGGAGAGGCGCTCCCGGATCCCGACCCGACGCGGGGAGGCGGAGGCGGCGAAACCGCGCAAGGAGGCCGAGGAATTGGCCGGGACCAAAAAACGGCTCTTGGCAATTCAACACGAAGGCGAGATTCAAAAACGAGAAAGCAGAAATAGCTACCCTAAAGGAAGAACTGCGCGCTTTAAAAGCAAAACAATCCTTAAGCTTCACCCAACCTTCACCTGAATACACAATTCCCAATCAACCCAACTTCAGCGAGCGCAATGAGTTTTTCACCCAGCCCCCTCCGCACACTACATTCAGCCGCAACCCTTTCGCGAGCCATTTTGAGTCCGGTCCTTCGCACCAAGACATTCACACCATTCGCACGAGACCATGGGACCCTAAATCCCCCTTGTCTCAAGAGATCCAAATCACCCCATGGCCTCAAACCTACAGACCAGTTCCATTGCCTAGATTCTCGGGCCAATCTGACCCAAGACAATTCCTAATGAGCTACGAAGCCGCCATCCTCTCAGCCGGCGGTGACGACTCTGTGCTAGTAAAATCTTTCATCATCGCCGCCGATGACGCAAAGCCGGCACGGTGGTATTCTCTCCTGAGCCCAGGCGTGATTCACGGATGGGATGATCTCAAGCAGCGAATCCTCTCAAACTTCCAAGGTTTCCAGCGTCCAGAACTTACAGAGAGCGACCTTTTCTCCTGTAAACAGAAGGACAAGGAACCCCTTCAAAACTACTTCAGAAGATTCGTTCACTTAAGAGCCCAGGCACCAAACGTGTTGGACGCTGTCGCCATCAACGCCGCCATTGTGGGTCTGAGAGCCGGTCAATTCCGTTCACACCTCATGCGCGAAAGGCCTAAAACTATCCAGCGCCTCTATGAAGAATTCGAGAAGTATTGTCGCTCAGACAATGACTTCAGAATGTGCATGGAAGAACAATCCCAGCAGAAAAAATCTGCGAAAGCCAACCAACCCGGCGAAAGGGAGTGGTCCAATCCCGAAACACCTCTCATAATAACCCTCGAAGCGTTTTCGGCACGGAGGGCGAAAACACCCAAGAGAATCCATGCCCTCAAGCCGACCCACGAGTCCGGTCCCAAGCCCGCCCGGTCCTCCTCATCCCAACCGGGGGGGAGGCCGCGAGGGGCGGAAGAGGTGGAGGCAGGGGGCGAGGCCGGGGCGAGAGGCCGAGGCCACAACGAGAAAAGAAAATGGTACCGCATTTTCCACAAGGAAAACGATGACCACGGCTCAAACTATTGCCCAGATAAGAAAAGGTTCGAAGCTATCCTCGAGGAGGAGAGGAAGGAGAAAGAAAGAGCGAGTGCTGTAAACCATTCTGCTCCGGCTTGGCAAAATCCTAATTTTGGGAGAAACCCTTTCGCAAACCCATTCCAACCACCTCAATACCAGCCACCACTACACAATTACCCACAGCCTCCGCCTTGGCAATCACAAACTTTCCAAGCTCGAATATCGAGCGCGAGCCCATCGAGCAACATCCTATTCCACCCCCCTCCCCCTCCATACAAAGGTCCTTCAGCTCCACCGCTCCCAGCCAAGCTCGAGGGCCAAAACGATCCTCTACCATCTGTTGGCACCATAATGCCTATTTCAGGGGGCTCCGCCCTGGAGTTTGAAACCAAGAAGGAACGAAAACACTACTTCCGCGAGGTGCGAAACATCTGTGTGGAAGGTAGAGTGGAAAAAACCAGATGGTCTCACATCCCAATCACCTTCTCGGAGGAAGACGTAAGGCTGCAAGGTTTCCCTCACAATGATGCTCTCGTGATAGAAGCCAACATTGCAAGCTGGACTCTCGGAAAACTTTTGGTGGACAATGGTTCATCAGCAGACATCATTTTTGCCGATGCCTTCGACAAGATGGGGCTCAATAGAGACTTGCTGCAACCACCAGACACACCTCTATATGGCTTCGGGGGGCGTGTCATCCACGCAGTAGGCAAGGTGGTCCTCCCTGTATCTTTCGGCACAGTCCAAAATGCCAGAACTGAATACTTATCTTTTGATGTCGTGGAAATGTACTATCCATACAACGGTATTCTAGGCCGAGGGTTCCTCAACAAATTTGAAGCAGTCATCCACCAAGCGTTCCTATGCCTCAAAATCCCGGCATCGCTAGGGGTCATCACAATTTGGGGTCATCAAAATGATGGCCGAAACCTAGAAAGAGGCCGCACCCCAGGGCAGCGAAACGTGCATGCCCTCGACGAAGCAATCGAACGCAACGACGCAGAAAAGCAGCCGAAGGCAGACAAAGAAAAAATCAACATCCAGCCAGACTGCGAGACCAAGCGAGTCCTTCTGGACGCAATGATCCTCGATCAGGCAGTCGTCATTGGCTCGGACCTTTCGGCTGATGAGGAAGCAAGTCTGGTTTTCTTTCTCCGGAAAAACAAAGACGTCTTCGCATGGTCCGCCAAGGATCTCACTGGCGTCGACCGAAGCTTCATCGAACACAAATTGAACATCGACCCGTCGGTCAAGCCACGCAAACAGAAGTTAAGAAAGATGTCCGATGACAAGGTGGTAGCCGTCAAATCGGAGGTCCAGAGGCTACTTGACGCCACTGTCATTCGCGAAGTCATGTACCCCAAATGGCTGGCAAACACAGTACCAGTCAAGAAAAAGAACGGCAAGTGGCGCATGTGCATTGATTTCACCGATCTCAACAAGGCAACGCCAAAAGATAACTATCCGTTGCCTCGAATGGATCAAGTGGTAGATTCTGCGGCCAACGCTGCGATCATGTCTCTGCTAGACTGTTTCTCCGGTTACCATCAATGTTGGATGGCGAAAGAAGACGAGGAGAAAACCAGTTTCATCACACCCTTCGGAACCTTCTGTTTCGTCCGTATGCCAGAGGGGTTAAAAAATGCCGGCTCAACATTCACCAGAATGACCGGAACAGTATTCAAGCCTCAAATCGGCAAAAATATTCAAGCTTATGTCGATGACCTCATCGTCAAAAGCTCCGACAGAGCCAGCCACATAAATGATCTGGCCGAAACCTTCGCCAACATGAGGAGGGCAGGCTTGAAACTAAACCCAGACAAATGTGTGTTTGGCGTTACAAAAGGAAAAATTCTAGGGTGCCTCATCTCCGCTAAGAGAATCGAAGCCAATCCCGATAAGATCAAAGCAATCAGGGAAATGGAGGAACCCAAAACAAAGAAAGACATCCAAAAACTGAACGGCCGAGTAGCAGCCTTAAACAGATTCATCTCAAGGTCTGCAGAACGAAGCCTTCCATTCTTCAAGGCGCTGAAAGGCAAGGGCGCAATTGAATGGGGCCCCGAGCAAAGCAAGGCCTTCGCTGAGCTCAAGGATTATTTGGAGAAGATGGCAATCTTATCACCACCTTCACCCTCGGAGCCGCTACTCCTTTACGTAGCCGCCTCAAAAGCCGCAGTTAGCGCCGCTCTGGTCCGAGAGGTTGAGACTGAAAAAAGCAAGTTTCAATCACCGGTATATTTTGTCTCCGAAGCCCTAGCAGGGTCAAAACTTCACTATTCAGAGCTAGAGAAAATTGCCTATGCCGTAGTTATGGCCACAAGAAAACTCAGGCATTACTTCGAGGCTCACAAAGTCACAGTGCTCACAGATCAACCTCTGAACGATCTGTTCATTAACAAGGAGGCCTCGTCCCGGAATTGCCAAGTGGGCAAGCCGAACCGTCGAATACACAATAGACTTTGGAAAAAGATCAGCAATCAAATCCCAAGTCCTAGCAGACTTCATCGTGGATTGGACCTCGCCTAGCAATGTCAATACTGACGAAGAGCTAGTACCAATCTGGGAAATCAGATGTGACGGAGCCTGGGGGCGCAAGGGCGCCGGCATTGCAGCTATAATCACCTCTCCGGCAGGCATCAAGCTAAGATATGCCGCCCGGCTTGATTACAAGGACCCATCCGACAGATGCACTAACAACACCACTGAGTACGAAGCCTTGCTGCTAGGCCTTCGCAAAGTAAAAGCTCTGGGGGCCAGCAACTTTTTAGTCAAGTGCGACGCCAAGGTCATAAAAGACCATGTTGAAAAAGAAAGTGAGGCCAAGGAGCCAGAACTGATCAAATACCTAGCGGAGGTACGCAAGATGGAAAGGCATTTTCGGGGATTCACCATCGAGCACCTGCCCAGGAAACACAACGGCGAAGCCGATGAGCTTGCCAAAAAAGCCGCAAGGGGGGAGGCGATGCCCTCAGATGTGTTTTTCGAAATTCTAGCTGCTCCATCCACAAAGCCAGACAAGCAACCACTCAGCACAATCAATGCGATTGCAAGCTTGGACTGGAGAGCACCCATAATTGCTTTCCTTCGCGGACACTATGAACCTGTCGAAACCCATGACCTCAAAAGAATGCAGGCGCGAGCCAAGGGTTACGTCCTTAAGGACGACGTCCTGTTCAAGCTAGGTGTATGTGCACCACTGCTCAAATGTATTTCTCAAGACCGGGGTATCGAGCTCATGAGAGAAATCCATGGGGGGGATGTGCGGCTCACACATCGCGGCGAGAGCATTGGCGGGGAAAGGCCTTCGGGCAAGGTTTTTATTGGCCAATGGCCATAAAAGATGCGAGCACATCGTGAAAACTTGCAAGGCATGCCGGTTCGCGGCAAAGCACCCGGCGAAGGCCCGGCGCGCCATCGCAGCTCATTGCACCAACCTGGCCGTTGCAGCGATGGGGAATGGACATCGTCGGCCCACTCCCTACTGCCCAGGGCAATTTCAAATTCGCAGTGGTAGCAGTTGAATACTTCACAAAATGGATCGAAGCAAGGCCTCTCGCCACCATCACTTCAGCCACTATCAGGAAATTCTTTTGGCAGCAAATCATTTGCAGATTTGGGGTACCCAAAGAGCTCACTGTCGACAATGGAAAGCAATTCGATTGCCAAGATTTCAGGGAATACTGTCGTTCAATCGGGACAAAGCTATGCTTCGCATCTGTGTACCACCCCCAATCCAATGGCGCTGTGGAAAGGGCTAATGGGCAAATTTTCTCTGCCATCAAGAAATGCCTCTTTGAACAGAAGAAAGGAAAATGGGCAGATGAGCTCTCGCGAGTCGTCTGGTCGCACAACACTACAGAGTCAAGAACAACCAAATTCACCCCATTCAGACTGTTGTATGGGGCCGAAGCAATGTGCCCCGAAGAACTATCCAACGAAAGCGCCAGAGTTTTGGCTGGTAGCTCTCGCGAGAGCGAAGAGGCCGACAAGGACTTGGTGGAAATCGACAGACTTGATGCAGTCCAAAATCTGCTGAAGTATCAAGAGGAAACCAGGAAGTGGAGGAACAAGAAAGTATCCCTCAAGAGCATTAAAGTGGGAGACTTCGTCCTAAAAAGAAAGAAGAACGCCGACGCTGTAGGGAAATTCCAGTTTGCTTGGGAAGGACCCTACGTGGTTTCTAGCTCGGTTCGTGATGGGGCCTTTCGTCTCAAAGACGAAGCAGGTGTGGAGTTACCTTACTCATGGAATGTGGACAACTTGTGTAAGTTTTTTCCGTAGTTTACTTTCAGTAGGAGCCTTTCGCACGATACTATAAGTGCGGAGGATTCATCTTAGATTTGCTTTTCCCAGCATTTACTTTCGCATTTTACAATTCAATAACAAGGCGGGTACTCTTTTCCTCACATAGGGAGGACTCCACTCTGGAGCGTGAGGTTTTTAACGAGGCAGCCTTGATGTAAAATTTTATTCCCAAAGTGAATGAAATACTTCTTCCCTAAAATTTTGTTGTATCTCTTTCGCATGGCTTAAAGTGCTATCTTAATATAGCCCATCCCAAAAGAGGATGAATCAAAGTGCTATTTTAAAATAGCCCTCTCCGAAAGCGAGAGCATCAAAGTGCTACTCATCAGTAGCCCACCCACAAGTGGTGCAGTCATAACGATTCACAAGAATCAACTTTTTAAGAGCTGCCCTCTCGTCAGCCCGTCCAGGTAGGACGTTTAAAAGCGATTCAATCTCGAATCGAAACAAGTTGGTCGCCGAAACGTTACAATCCTTAACTTGTGCGGAATCCACGATTCAAGTGATAAGGCACGCGTTAAAAAACGACTATCTCTCAAAAAAGAAGAAGCGACCAAATGTCCCGTCAAAAAACAGCTTAAAAGCTGTAAAATTTGACAAAGCCAAAATGGCTCCTAGTCCTTCGACACGTTCCACGCCTAGGCGTCGCGTCGAAGGCTAGCTTCGTACTCGTTTCTCACCGAAAAAGAAAAAGCAGCAAGCAACAAACGAGAGAATTCAACTCTCAACATCATGAAACATCCAAATGAACCAACAAAGTTCTAAGCTTTGATAACATAGATATCCCAAGCAATGCAATCGAGCTTAAGCTATCCCTACTTCCGAAGGGGGGGAAGACGTTTTCTTTCGAAACCTGTAGCTCGAAAGCAGCGATAACTTAAGCTCTAAACATTCGAAAGTTTCAAACACGACATTACAGTAAGCATACAAGTTTACATTTCATCCTTCAAATGTTTAATTTGGCCAACACGCCATTTTCAATCTCTGCTCAAAGCATTAATCCATCGATTCAGAGCCGAAGGGGAGCCAGCGCTTCTCCGGTGACGGGATCCACCTGACTGCTTTCGCCTTGAGGCACTTCACGGGCTGGGGCTCCGGGGATCGCCTGTTCAGGGGCATCGTCAGCGGGCTTCGGCGGCCAATCTCTAGCGGGTCCGTAAGGCCCCAAAGTAGCCTCAGGACCGTGCGTCGTGCGATGCTCTCGAAGTTTCAAAGCTTGTTTCGCCTGCCCAAAATGGAGCTGTGAGAAGGAAGAAAGCATTAACAACCATCATAAGCAATCGGTTAGCAAAGTCGACCGAAGCCGAAATAAACCAAAACGACTTACCTTCGCCAAGCGGTCCACCGCCTTCTTCCGCGCATGCGCTCGCCCACTTTTGGCCCAAAAGTTCCGAAGGATGATCTTATTTATCAGATCAACCGTCTTGCTTGGGGCTGGAGCGTCGTCGGGTGAAGGAAACGCGAAACCTCGACTCCCAAAAGTTTTGAAGTGAGTACAACCCTGTTGCTCGAGAAGGCTCAAGAACATCTCGGAAGCAGTAGCGGCGCCATAGTCCCCAATCTTGCTCATGGTATCGGGAAGAAGCTTCAATTCGCTGTGCAGCCACTCTACGAAACTTGAGATGTTATCAGTAATTTTAAAGTCCTGGGCTTCGGCACCAAAGCTTTCTAGAGCTCGACGATACTCAGTCGCTAGATATGCCCCCCATTGGTGGCAGTAAGCTTCATTCTTCTCTAAAGTATCTTCGAGCTCGCCCTTTACCTTTTTCAACTCTGCAATAAGATTGGAGTTGGCCTCCAACAGGACGTTCTGCGCGTCGTACTGCGTTACCATATCTTTCAACTCTTGACGACACTCTTCGTAGCATTTAACGCTCAGCTCGAGTTCCCTTTTTAAGGCGTCAAGGGCCTCTTGATGTTTAACGCGCTGATTCACCCACCCATCGGCGTCGCGTCTCAACTTTTCATTCTCTTCCCTCAGGCGTCGATTCTCATCTTCCAATGCCTTTTGCCTATCAACTGAGGTCTTCGCTTCCGACGTAGCCCTTTCGAACCCCTTTTGACAGGCGAGGATACCCCTCGAAAGATAAGCGCGTACAATCTTCATTAAATCGTCAGCGCCGAGGCCCTCCAGGGTACGCTCAAAATCTGTGAGATGATTAGCAACAACGTCATCTAGGGCACACCCTCCGCATCGTTAGCACGACGAAGGCACAAGATCAAAAATCAAAAAGCAAAACGACAAGCAAAACATCACACCTGGCTCTCCTAGTATCGACGCGAGGCCCGGCCCTGATGCGGAGGGATCCGCCTCAATCTGGAACCCCTCTTCCTCCCGGTCTTTAACGCTCAAATTGACCAAAGTGTTCGCTGCCAAAAATTATGTCAAAGCAAAGAGCGTAAATAACCAAAAATGCGTAATGAAAAAGAAAAGCACGAAAGAAAGAGTTCGGAAGTTCGCATTGTACCAGCATCTTCGCGCTGAAGACTCTCGGACGCCGTTAATTTTCCCGACGCGGCAGCCTCAACAGGTTTCGCCAACGCCGAGCCAACATCTTGCGACACCGGTGGAAGCGAGCGTGACATCGGCGCCGTCGAAGCCTCAACTTCCGGAGCATCCAGGTCAATCACATTCTGGGTTTTTGCACCGGAACCCTCGTCAAGAGTCGTCGCAGCTTCGCATTGGGGCTGCGACACTGGCACATCTGGTCCTCGTTCTGATCGAGTAGTGTCGTCATCAATATAACAAAGCGATTCTGAATCATCCACTACATCCACAAGGCCGGCCATTCGTCCTCTCGGGGCTGCTTCGGCCATGGCAATATCTTTCTGAATCAATTCAGCCACACGCCTACCTCTAGCCTCCCGCGCTTCCAACTCTTCTGTATCAGTTTGATTCATCGGCGGAGGCCCCTCAGCCGATCCCTTTGCCGATCCCTTCGGAGGATACTTAGTGCATGGTTGAATCTGAGGTGGAGGCATAATATCAACATCATCGTCAGTCTCAGCAGCTGGATCAACTCGCGCTCTTTTAGCGGAGGCCTCAGCATCTTCGGTCTTTTTCTCTTTCACCGCAAGCTGCTTCACCTTTTCAGCAGTGTCTAGCGGCCTTTTCTTCAGGACCGGCCCCTTATCTGTTTCCACAGGGACGACAGGCTCCTGCGTTTTCTTCTTCTCCCTTTCGGCCGCAGCCACTTTCGCTGCTTCAACCTTTCGACGGGCCAAGGTCTCGCTAACTTTCGTCAACTTTGTAGACTTTTCAGCAAGCGGTGGCAGGGTTGCTTTCGCAGCGTCCGCCTTCCGCTTGGCCAAGATATCTTGGGCTTTATTGCTCTTCACGGTACTTTCAACAACTGAGCTGGTCTTGCTTAACTTGACCTTTCGTCCGGTATCGGCGACCTCAGACCCAACGTTGCCCGGAGGTTGCATCTTCTTGCCGGCCGTCGGAGGCACCGGACGAGGGGAATATGTCACTCCCATCTCGTCAAAAACTCGGTTAACTCGGCCCTGATGTTTCAATATCCTCTGGGCACACTCCCATTCCTTATGGGTAAAATTCCCTATCATCTGCACGACTTTTCTCTCTACTTCAGCAACAATCTCTTCATCTGTCGCGTTTTCTGGCCTTTTGACATTAAAAATGGGGCTTCGCACGTCATTATCGAGCCCGGGCAGCCACTGCACCTTGAATGCCCATGACCCCCATCGGGGCTGACACGGCCAGACATCGGCAGCTACAAACTCTTCCAGGGCATCGCGCGTGGTGATCACACGCGTAGCCTGATAGAAAGCCGTCGTACTCGCTGAGGACCGGCTAGCTTTCGTCAACTCTGGCGACAGCACAACTTCAAGGTCGACCATGCGGCTAGCCAAATCATAAGTCGTCACTTCTTCTTGCTTCGAGTTTCGACCAATCACTTCGATGGGAGCATAAAACCAGTACGAAGTCCATCGATTAGCCCATTTGTTCTTGTACGCCGGAGCCAACTCCACCGGAGCCTGATTCTTGGCTAAACGGCGGGTTTGAAAGGTGCAGCAGCCATATTGAGCTTCTTTGTCTTCATCATCAACCTTCACTAGCTTTCTAGCCCAATGAATTTCGAAATGTCGAACGAAGGTCTCAACATCGTTATCTCCAGCAAAGGTTCGGCATGCCCACAAAAACTTCAGCACTTGAGGGATAGAATTGGGCGTCAACTGATGAATTTGAACCCCGTAGGCCGCCAAAATATCGGCAAACTTCTTCGATACAGGCAAGCGAAGGCCCGCAGTGAAAAAGTCCCGGAACACCACACTCTCATTCTTCCGGGGTTTGGGCGTGGTTTCATTCCCAGGCAATCTACACACCCCGGGCTCGAAACATCCCTCCAACCGCAGGGCATCCAAATCAGCCTGACTCATCAAAGACCGACCAATATAACATGTGCGAGCCTTCGCCCCAGACGGGTTCCCTTCAGACTCCTCCATAACGGCATCAGCCTCCACTCCTATTTCGCCCTCCTCCACGTCCTCAAGCACTCGTTTTTCAACATCTGTGTCGCTAGGCATTATTTCGACATAACCCCCATCCGAACCACTACTTGTATCGCTACTAGAAGAGGATGAGGTAGTGCCGCTCTCACGAGAGTTGGCAGACCAATCCAAGCCAGAAATCTTACCAGACTCCGAGCTAGATGTCGAGGTAGAGGAGCTTGCGGTAGCTTCCGCAACCGCCGGCGCAATCTGTTTCCCACGGTTTGACGATGATCCTTCGTCCTCCATGGTTTCGCAAGACCGCTTGACGAAAACAACTAAGTCCCTTCAGTAACATGGACCCAAGTGTCCCGCATTGGAAAGTGAAGAACGAAAGCGAGTGTGAAAATCGGAAGCAAAATTAACCTCGAAAATTGGACTGGGGCTTCCGCAGTAACGACTTGCCGAGAGCGGAGGCGAAAACAACAAGTAAAAGTCACGAGGAGAAATGAGGATGGAGAAAACAGGTGGGGATGCACCGGCTGCGGTCCCCGTCTATTTATAGGCGGTAAAAACTCAACGGTCGAAAATTTCAAACTCAACGGTAAAAAACACCCGTCCGAGGGCAGTCTGGGTATTTCAAGCAAGACTCCGGGGGCACCGCCGCCGGGGAAGACGTTTTCTTTTGCCTCGATTCTCGATCCCAAGGTTTCGCTGGCTCAGGTTTGCATTCAAGGCAAGCGCTTCGCCATCGAGGGGCTTCTGTTGGGGGGATTCGGAATCGGGCCTTCGCATACCCAAAGAGTGGAGAACAGCCATGCGAAGGATGCCGGCGGCGAAACCTCTGAGGCAGTAGATTGCACTTTCTACCTTCTAGGCATTGCGTTTTGGCAAAGTACCCTTCGTAGCCGCCAAAGCCATCAGAACAAATCCAATTCAGCACAGGGCGGAATAGTCGCACCCGTCAATCCGTTCCGCGACGAAACCCCAGGGGCGAAAGTTGTTCACTCAAAGGGCCTTAACCTGGGATTCGAGCAGGGGGTTTCGTCGTTCCTAACGCTTAACGAATCCAAGCTTGAGTGTGTGTTGTTTCAGGTGACGAAGAATGCTAGGCGAAAGGGGGGTCTCCGAAAGGCTCGAGGGTTTTCTCTCTCCGACAGGCGCACGTGATAGAAGCTGTAAAGACGCCGTGATTTGCGGCGTGACGTCATGGAGCGCCGAGTACGTGGAGACCTAATTGGAGACTACCCGAAGATAGCCTAGCACATTCTCGTTTTGATTCGTTTTACACGAGGGTGTTCTCGGAATGTAAAAAGTCCGCCCGCCTCCCTATAAAAGGAGACGGACCGGCGCATGTAAAGGGGATCGGCTTTTGAGAAATCAACTGTTGAGTAAAGAGCTTTTGGTTATCCCTTGTCCTGAGTTTAGGTTTTGATTCTTGGGCCTTTTGTCTTCTCTCATTGTTCGTGTGCGAAAGCTGCGGCTTTCCCCACAACATTACCACAAGTGGGCGGCTCGTATGATGATCTTTCTTCGTGAGAAGCTGTTGGATTTCATTGTGCTTGACAAGACCTATGCTATTCCGGTCAACATCCATACTCTTTTGGTGACCGATGCCGGTGCTAAGGCCAAGTATGAGGCTAATGCAAAAGCCGTTGATCACTTGGTCCGGAGCTTGTGTGATCCAGAGTTTGAGCGTGTTCGCCATTTGAATCTTGCTTGGCAAATTTGGGAGAAGTTGTTGGTTGCTCACGGTGGTGATAACCATGTGAAGGCTCGCCTCTTTGTCTCTTACCGGATGCAATATGAGAATTTCACTCCACTTCCGGTGAGGACATTGATGCGATGTTTCAGAGGTTCACCGCCATCGTGAACAACATGAAAGCTAATGTTGAGGATTTTCCCTACACCGAGCATGATCGAGCTTTGAAGCTCTTGCATGTCTTGGACCCAAATGTTTGGGGTGCTAAGGTTGAGGCCATCAAGGAGTCCGGCGTACTTGACTATTGAGTTGGATGACCTCTTTTCTAAGCTCAAGTCGGGCCGAGGTTGACAGGAAGTTGCAATCCAAGCATGAGGGCTCGACTGACCATAGTCTTGCTCTTGTGGGCGGATCAAAGGGCAAATCTAACCCTTCCCGTCGACAGTTTTCCTTGTCTTCTCTTATGTCCATTCCAGATGAGGAGTTTGATGTGCTGGGCGAGGAGGAGCTGGCCTTGCTCTCAAGGAGGTTTGATCGACTACACGAGAGTCGGAGGAATGCAAGGCGGAGCTCAGGGACGTGCTACAAGTGTGGCAAGCGTGGACACTTCATCGCCGAGTGCCCGGAAGCAGAGGAGAACAAGTACAAGGTGAACGAGTACAAGGCGCACCCGAGGCATGAAGACAAGTACTCCTCCAAGGGCAAGCACTTCAACAAGTCCAAGAGCAAGGACAAGGACAAGTGGCGACCGAGCAAGAGCGGCTACAAGAAGAACAAGGCAAGAGCAATGGTGGCCGATGCGAGCGACGTTGACTCAAGCTCAAGCGAGGAGCAGTCAAGCTCAAGCAGCGAAGATGAAGACGCCGGGAGGCGCAAGGGCAAGAAGAGTGCAAGCCGGAACCTCAGCGGGTTGAGCTGTGTGGCGCTTGAGGGCTTTTGTGGCATGGCCCATAGCTCAAGCAGCAAGAAGAGCGAGAAGGAAGACAGCGACTCCGACTCAGAGGATGAGGTAAATCGTGACCCCGACTCTTTGCTTGCTGAGATTGCTAGGTTGAATGGCTTGATTGACAACCGTGATAGTGTGCTAAGAGATGCCAAAAAGATGAGAAAAGATCTTAGGGCTCAACTTGAGAATGCTAGTGAGAAAGTAGGAGAGTTAGAGTCAAAATTGCTTGAATTAAAACTTGAGAATGACTCTTTGAAACTTGCTCCTACTACTCCTGATGATGTTGAATGTGTTGAGTGTGATGCTTGGTTGAATGAGATCAAGTTGCTTAATGAGAAGAATGCTTCCACTTTGGCTAAGCTAGATGCTCTTAGGACTGAATATGATGAGCTTAAGGCTAGACCCACTTTGCTTGGTGCTTGTAAATCATGTCCTACTATGCATGCTAAGCTTGTTGATGCTCGTTCTACCATTAGTTCTTTGGAAGCATCTTTGAAATCTCCTGTTGTCAATGCATGCACTAGCTGTGATGAAGTTACTTTGCGCAATCTTGAACTTACTTCCCGTTTGGATGTCATCTATGAGGAGAATGACTATTTGAGGAAGGTGTTGGGTTGGTTGTCTGGGCAGGAACCTCAATTGAAAATCATGATTGAGGAGTTCAAGAGAGATGATGGTCGTGGTTTGGGTTTTGAGAAGTTGGGAGAGAGAGTGGGAGAGAACAGTGGGGAGAGTGTGTATGAGAAGTGTGTTGAGTCTAACCCCGAGTTTGAGGTGATTGGAGATATCCAAGTCCCACTTCCAAAAGCACCCAAGAACTCTTTCACACCAAAGCCCAACAACCTTTGCAACAAGCTTGACACAACCCAAGATCCACCCAAATTCCCACCTAAGACAAATGACTTCCAGAAACCGGTGAAGTTTCTGGGTGAGAAGGGTGAGAAGCCTAGAGAGAAGCCAGAGCCAAAACCAAAACCCATCCCCTTCAGGTGTGAGTACTGTGGCAAGGAGAGGCATATTGCAGAGTTTTGCTACAAGAGGAAGAGGGATGAGAGGTTTGCTAGGGAGCAAGCAAACCAGGACAGGTATCGCCAGTCTCATGGTATTCCTGAGCCTAGAGTGCCACTTCCACGGGGGGGGGGGGGGTGGGAAGTGTGAGGAGTGTTGGCAGGTTCCCACAGAGAGGTGGTGGTGAGAGGTTTGCTAGGAGAGATGATGGTGTGCGTGCTGGTGAGAGGTTTGGTCGGGCTCGTGGTGGTTTTGCTAGACGTCCCCCTACTCGTCCTCAATACGGGTTCAGGGGAGATGATCGCAGCTTTGGGTTCCATAGGAACTACGGACCACATTTTCCCCCTCGTGGTGCTCGTACTCCTCCCATGGGACATGGGAAGTTTGGTGGCAAGGGAATGATGTTTGCTAACCCCTCTTTTGAGCAGATGGCTCGACACTGGTTTAACTTTCTGTGTGCTAACCCCAGTGTCGAGTCGCTAGCTCATTCTCTTTCTTGTTTCGACCGGGCAGGGAGGCTTGGAGGACATTTGGTTGATCGACTCTGGGTGTTCTCGACACATGACCGGAGATAAGAAGTGGTTCTCCAGCCTCACCCCAGTGAAGGAAAAGATGTACATCACATTTGGGGACAATGGACGAGGAAGGGTGATGTCTGAGGGTGTTGTGCATGTGAGTGACAAGGTAACGTTAAAGAGAGTGGCTCTTGTAAAGTATTTGGGTTTCAATTTGCTTTCGGTTTCTCAGTTGCTTGATGAAGGTTTTGAGGTGCGTTTTAAGTCTGGCGAGTCTCGTTTGCTTGATTCTCGAGGTGATCTTGTCTGTATGATCATCCCCGAGGGTCAGATTTTCAGGGCTGATTTCTCTCGTTCTTTGGGTCCTGCTCGTTGTTTGGTGGCCGGTCCTTCTTCTGATTTGTGGAAATGGCATAGGCGGTTGGGACACTTGAGCTTTGATTTGGTTTCTCGCTTGAGTGGTCTTGACCTTGTCCGAGGATTGCCGAGGTTGAAGCTTGAGAAGGATTTGGTTTGTGCTCCGTGTAGGCATGGCAAGATGGTAGCCACTCCCCATCAACCCCTGACCGATGTCATGACCGAGCGTCCGACAGAGCTGTTGCACATGGACCTTGTTGGGCCAGCTCGAGTTCGCTCGGTGGGTGGGAAGTGGTATGTCCTTGTTGTGGTGGACGATTACTCTTGCTATGCTTGGGTGTTCTTCTTGGAGGATAAGAGTGAGACATTTGGTTTTGTTCCAGATCTGATCGTGAGGTTGAAAAACGAGAGGCATGGGAATGCTATTCGAGCTATCCGCAGTGATAATGGCTCAGAGTTCAAGAACTCTCGTTTTGATGCCTTTTGTCGTGATCTAGGTCTTGAACATCAGTATTCGACCCCTTATGTGCCCCCTCAAAATGGAGTCGTGGAAAGGAAAAATCGGACTCTTTGTGAGATGGCTAGGACGATGCTCGATGAGCACGAGACTCCTAGGAGGTATTGGGCCGAGGCGGTCAATACGGCTTGTCATGTTTCCAACGAGATTTTATTGCGAGCTTTCAAGAAGAAGACCGTTATGAGCCGATGCATGGTCGGGCATCCAAGGTGAGTCATTTCCAAGTCTTTGGCTGCAAATGCTTTATTCTGAAGAAGGGAAAACTCGACAAGTTTGAGGCTAGGTCTAGTGATGGTATTTTCTTTGGATATGCTAACCACTCTAGAGCCTATAGGGTGCTTAACCTTGAGACTAACAAAATCATGGAGACTTGCGAGGTAACCTTCGACGAGACAATGCCATGTACCTCTCTTGGTTTTGAATGTGCAAGTGACGAGGAGATGGCCGAGGACCTCTTTGAAGAGGAGAAGGATGAAGCTGGAGATGATGATGGGGAGAACCATGCGCCTGAAGCTGAGTGTGTACCCACTACTTCCCCTACGACCACTATGGAGCATGGACCGTCTACTTCATGGACAACGACGGTGCGACAAGAGGACCAGGCGAGAGAAGCTGAAGTTGAGGGGAGGTAGTCTCGAGGCGTGAGGCTCCCCGGCGGATTCAAGAAGTGCATCCCCTGTCGAAGATCATTGGGAACATCGACGAACGCACTACACGGTCGAGGTCCAGGAATTCCTCTCATTTTGCTCATGCTGCTTTTGTTGCTACCTTTGAGCCCAAGGACATTGGACATGCTTTATCTGATGCAAACTGGGTCAATTCTATGCATGAGGAGTTGGAAAACTTTGAGAGGAACCGGGGTGTGGGAGTTAGTTGAACCACCTCCAAATTGCCATCCCATAGGAACCAAGTGGGTTTGGAAGAACAAAGAGGGAGAGAATGGGATGGTTGTGAGGAACAAGTCCAGACTTGTTGCTCAGGGGTTTAGTCAGAAGGAGGGGATCGACTATGAGGAGACCTTTGCTCCTGTGGCCCGTCTTGAGGCAATTCGGATCCTTCTAGCCTTTGCCGTGGCTAAAGGGTTCAAGTTGTTTCAGATGGATGTGAAGAGTGCTTTTATGAATGGGGTCATAGAGGAGGAGGTGTATGTGAAGCAGCCACCTGGGTTTGAGAGCGAGCTGTACCCACACAGGGTGTACGGGTTGAAAAGGGCTCGTATGGGTTGAAACAGCGCCCCGTGCTTGGTATGGGAGATTGAGAGGTTTTCTGTTGAGCAGAGGGTTTGTGATGGGTACCATGGATAGGACTTTGTTTCTCCTCAAGCATGGAAATGACTTGCTGATTGTTCAGATATACGTGGATGATATTGTCTTTGGTGGCTCGACACATAACCTTGTTACCAAGTTTGCAGATGAGATGAGCAGGGAGTTCTAGATGAGCATGATGGGCGAGTTGCAGTACTTTCTCGGGCTGCAGATCAAGCAAGTGAAGGACGGTACATTTGTGCACCAGACCAAGTACACGAAAGACATGCTGAGGAAGTTCCAGATGCAAGATGTGAAGCCGATGTCGACTCCCATGGGGAGTAAGGCCACTTTGGATGCGGATGAGGACGGAGAACCAGTGGACCAGTGGGAGTACAGGAGCATGATCGGCTCCCTCCTCTACTTGACGGCAACAAGGCCAGACATACAAGTTCGGCCGTGTGTCCGTGCGCTCGTTTTCGTGCTTCACCGAGGACATCACATCGACAAGCCGTCAAGAGGATTTTCGGTACCTACGGTCCGCCCTCGGTCTTGGCCTTTGGTATTCGTCCTCCTCGACTCTTTCTCTTCATGGTTTTTCTGATGCGGATTTTGCTGGTTGTCGAGTCGAGAGGAAGTCTACTTCTGGTACTTGCTAGTTTCTTGGGTCTTCGCTGGTCTCTTGGTCTTCCTGCAAACAGTCTAGTGTAGCTCAGTCTACCACCAAGGTAGAGTATGTTGCTGCCGCGAGTTGTTGTTCCCAGCTGTTGTGGATTTCCTACACTTTGAGAGGCTTTGGTGAGGAGTGCACCCAGATCCCACTTCTTTGTGATAGCACCAGTGCCATAAGCGTAGCTAAAAACCCAGTGCTTCACTCCAGAACCAAACACATAGAAGTGAGGTATCATTTCTTGAGGGACAATGTGGAGAAAGGAACCATTGTGTTGAGCCATGTCCCCACCCAAGATCAACTAGCCGATATCTTTACAAAGCCTCTCGACCAAGCTACATTTGTGCGCTTGCGGGAGGAACTTGGGGTTTGTTGCCCTTTCTAGTTGATTCTTGGGGGATTTTCTTTTTGTATCATATGTATCATACCATGTGTACTTTGATGTATATACATGCTTTGCTTGATGTATAAACCATGGTAGGATAGCCATCTTGTCATATATCATGTTGCATTTGTATCATATTGCATTTTAGGATGATGAGCTTCTTTCATATGCCATATTTGAGTTTCTTTGGCTATTTGTGAGATGTTGGTCATATGTGTGGAGAAATGGTGATGTGAGGCTATGCTCTTGGAATATTTGAGATATATGTGTGGTGAGATAGCCCTTTTTGAAATAAATGCTAATCTTGACTAATTTTTGATGAAATATGCTCCACTCGTGTGTAGCTGTGTATCCATGTCACAGTTTGGTCTAAATGTGCTTTTCATGTTTAGATTGTGCTTGGATGCCTTGTTCTTGCATTTGGGCCAAAGGCCGAATATCATTGTGAATGTTTAGCCTATGTTGCATTCATGGGGGAGCATAAGCTTCTTTTTGCCGCAAAGGCACTTCATGTACCATAAAATGAAATAATCTTGAAAAGAAGTGTGTATGCTTGAAAAATGCTCCATCCATCATGTCTATGCTTAAAATGTCTTATCTTTCACATATGGGTGCAAAACATGTTGCATGATGTTCACCAGTGGAGAAGTCTCCCCGAAGTGGACACATGGCTCATGAGCTTTGACATGACATGCTTTGCTTTATGGGTGTTTGCCATGATCTTTTGCTGAGAATTTGATATCCTTGTATGATCTTTGAATGGTATGCATGTTTGTGGCTCAAGTGTGACATGGATAGGCTTTTACATGTGAAGCGAGCCTTCTTTTGGTAAAAATGCTTAAACCTGAAAATTTTGCTTTGTCACATGCTTGTATTTTCATATATTCCTTGTGGCAATGCTTTGACTATGCTATGATTCATATGTGTGATCTTTGTCTCATTTTTAGCCTTTGACACTAGATTTGGCCTATTTGAGAAGCTCATGTAGATGTTTATATGCTTTGTCTTGCATTTCTGCATTTTCACCTTGATTCATACATTGTCAACAACGGGGAGAAGAGGTGAGCTTAATGAAAATTCAGAAGAGGTGAGCTGAAATTTGGAAGTTTGCATCCACATGTTCAGGGGGAGCTTGCATTTGTTCAGGGGGAGCTTTCTTGCTATTTTCGGTGTGGATTTTGTGCTTTGCTTGGCTTGTGACCTTTCTTTGCCTTTCTTTGGTTTTGGTCATGAGTTGAGCTTCTTTGTTTTTCTTTCTTCTTCCTTTCTTTCTTTCTCTGAATTTCATTTCGCGTTGTGTGTTGTCAATGCACTCATCAAGGGGGAGATTGAGGACCAGGAGCGTCCCGAGTGGTCGATGGATGACCGCTCCTCGGTGATGAGTGATTGACAACGGGTGTTGGACCGACTCTTGGCTTAGTGCGCGGGTGTAGGCCGCGGCCTAGTTCGTGTTGTTGCGGGTGAAGAACGGGCGCGAAAGGTCTTCGGCCTTGAGGGGCCTCCGGGAGATGGAGAGACAAGTAGGCTCGGTTCGAGGGACCCAGTGGACAGCGGGACTGGGTGCGGGCCACATGGTGGCGACACGAGCAAGACGAAGTCATGGACAATCGAGCCGGTGCACGGTGGCGGTCAAGTCAAGTGGTTTGGCCGGAGGCCGGACCGGGCACGCGGGGTTTGGTGGTTTGCCCACAAAACCATCGGCGGACGGTTTCTTGGTTTGGGCCTCAAAACCAAGTCCGAGGGCCCAACACGACGGAGACGGGATCCGGGCGTGTCGGGAAGCTTCGAGGCGGAGGACACGCGGCGGGATCGCATGGCTTCCGTCGGGAGGACGCGGGGTGCGGCAAAGGCGTGGCCGTCCGATGGCAAGACCCACAAACATTACCTAAATGCCCCTACATGGGTTGTATCGCCAGTAGTTAAGTTAGGGGTAGTCGAGTCATTTACCACTCCGGCGGGACCTGATATATAAGCCATGAGTGTGTGTGGATGGCTCTCTCTCTCCGGGACTTAGGGTTTCATTTCCTCCCTCCTCTTTCTCATTTTTTTTGCGTAGCTATTTTTCTTCCATTTTTCTCTAGGCTAGCATGAGAGCTTCATGAGAGATTTGTTGAGAGGGATGGATGCTAGGGCGGCATGCTAGACCTTGTGAATCTTTCCTGGTTTGTATAGAAGATTCGGGGTTGTGTTTTCGTGGCCTTTTTGTGCTTGTTTTTGTGCTTTTGTTCCCGGTTCGATTCCGCGGATTTGAGTGGGTTTCTCCCCGGATTTCTTTGAGGAAAACATGGATAGATGTCTCGTGCATCTTTGTGATTGATCTTGTGCCCTCAAACGCCGGGAAACCACTTGGATTCGCAGTTTTTCGTTCGGTGCTCTAGATTTTGGTGGTGCTCAAAGGATTCGCGATTCCCGGTGATTTAGGGAGTTAGGAGGCAAGATTTTTGGGCTATAGCATCCTTGTGTGACGCTTTTCAAGTCTCCAAACCCTTGTCTCCATAGCTTCAACCGTTTGGGAAATCCGATGATGATTTGGGGGAGTTGACTTTCGGGGTCGGGCGTTTTCTCGCTCTGTCCGCCGGCGTACGTCCGCGGGGTGGTGGCGGACGGTCCGCGCGGCTAGGGTTCGTCGCGTGTTCGTCGTGTTCTTGCGCGTCCTTGCTTTCGATCCGGTTTGGCTTTTGGTTTTTGTTGCAGTTGGTTTGCGGACGGTCCGAGCTTGAGTAGCGGACGGTCCGTGACCCGCGCGGACGGTCCGCCCCGCCTTGGCGGACGGTCCGTTTTTCTCGGTCGCTTCGGAGGTTTTGTGTGCTTTAACGGATGGTCCGCGGCGTAGGGCCGGACGATCCCCGCAGGGTTGGCGCGGACGGTCCGCGGCATCGGGCCGGACGGTCCGCGAGGCCGCGCGGACGGTCCGCCCCTCCTGGCCGGACGGTCCGCCAGAGCCTGTGCGCTTTGCCTCTTGGTTCGATTCCTCCCCTCCTTCTTTCGTGCTTCCGCATGTGCTTCAAGGAATCGTTCCTAAGGCTAGAGGTTGATCCATAACCTCGTGGTCTTGGCGATTGGTGTGTGATTCGATTCATTGCTCGTGTGTGACCGGGGTTTGACTAGGGTATAGGCCGGGTTCTTTGAAAGAATTTTTACCGGCTCCTATTCACTCCCCCTCTCTAGTCGCCATCTGATCCTTCAGTATTGCAGGTGCAGGTTGCGGCTTGACTCGTGTTGGTGCAGGTGAAGAACAAGCGCGAAAGGTTGTTGCCGGTGAGGCCTCCAGGTGTGGAGAAGACAAGTAGGCTTCGTTCGAGGGACCCGGTGGCCAGTGGGGTCAAGTGCGGGCCGCATGGTGGCATGAACAGCAAGATGAAGTCGTGGACGGTTTCTTGGTAGAGCCTCAAAACCAAGGTCGAGCCGGTACTACGTGGGAGTCGAGTCATGAGTGGAGATTGGCGGAGGATACACCGAGTTTGCGGGGTTTGTAGTGGTTCACCAGAAAACCACTAGGTTACTCGGTTGAGCCACAAAACCGAGGCCGAAGACTCGATGAGGAGCTGTGGCCACCTAGGCCGGTTCAACCGCCCAGGAGGGGCGGTCAGACCGCATGGGCTGGTCAGATTGCCCAGGCCGACCGCCCTGGCCGCCGGCGCCGAGATGCTTCGAAGCGGAGGATACGCGTCGGGATCGCAAGGCTTGCGTCGAGGCTAAGCAGGTTGCAGTCGCCGGGCATCCGTCCGATGAAGAAATTCCGAAGACTTCCAAATCTGCCCTTGAGGGGCTTGTATCCCTAGTTGTGAGGTGAGGGTAGTTTAGTCTTTTGGGTGCCTCCATATATACTCATTGAGTGGACGGATGGCAGCCAACTCTTGGAACCCTAGCTCATTTGTTTTTCCATTTTCGTTCTTCATTTTTCCTAGTTTTTCCTAGGATTAGCTTGAGAGCTTCATGTAAGATCTAGAGAGAGGGATGGATGTTTGGGTGGCAAGCTAGACCTTGTACGAACCTTCATGGTATGTATAGATGGTTCGGCGTTGTTCCTCAAGGTGGTTTTCCCGTCCTCTTTTATGTTGATTTTCGGAGCTCTTTGTTGGCGGTGTTTTAAGAATGATTTCTTGGGGTTTTTGGTGGGTTTCACGTATGAGGATCTTGTGCCTCTTTGGCAGGTGACTTTGCCCCCAAATCTCTCTTGAATCGGACTCGATTTGGTGGTTTTTCGAGTTGGCCGAGTTCTTGACCTAGAGAAGCGATTTCTTCGATTCCTCTTGATTGTGAGCGATTCGGGTCGATTCCTTTGAGGTAGAGGTTGCCCAGGAGGTAACCCAGCTAATCCCAAAGTTTCGCTGCAATCCGTGGAGTGATTCAGGAGATCGGGCGCGAGGAAGTTAGGGTTTGACCCGCGGGCTGTTTTTCTGGGAGAGGCGGTCTAACCGCCTGGAGGGGGCGGTTTAACCGCCCGGGGTTTCCAGGTCAAAGTTTTGTTTCGCCGGATTTTCCTCTGTGAGTTTGTTCGCCTTGATCAGAGGAGCGTCTGGGTGAAATTTCGGGTCGTTCTCGTGCTGTTTGCTAGGTGTTCTTGTTTGGAGTTCGTTGCTGGGTACAGGAGGTTAGACCGCCCCTAGTAGCTGGTCTAACCGCCCCTAGGCCCCTGGGTGGAGTTTTGATTTTCGCCAAGATTTTCTGGTAGCTAGCACGGCCTTGACCAGAGATCTTTGTTGGTGAAACCGTGGTGCGTTTTGGTGCCAGGAAGCTGTGTTTCGGAGGTTTTCTTGGTTACCTGGTGGATGCAGTCTAACCGCCCCCTATACCCGGTCTAACCACCCCCTCTGGACAGCCGGCTTTCGAGATGTTTCCGCTGTCGTGGGTGCGTGTGTGCTGAGGTTGCTGGTAGTGTTTGTTCCTAGGACCAATAGCACTCCAGTGGCTACATGGTTTTGGCAAACGGAAAGTAGAAGTGCAGAGCGTGTGATTTTGGGGGTCCGACCGGGCGAGTTCATCTTGTTGGAGTTTCAATCTCCTTCGAGAGAATTTTTATCGGCTCCCATTCACCCCCCCTCTCTGGTCGCCTAATCGGTCCTTCAAGTGGTATCAGAGCAGGTTCGGGTCTTTGTTGACTCTAACCAGTCTAAGATCCAAGGATGGCGTACCAGGAACAGGGTTCGGGTCCTCCACACTTCGATGGCAATAACTACCAGATGTGGAGTAAGCGGATGGGTGTGTTCCTCCGCGGAAAGGGTCAGATCCTTTGGGATGTCACGGTGGACACAGGCTATGTCCGGGCTGATGGACTTCCTCGCTCCGAGATCGAGGGACGGATTCGACGCCAACAATAAGGCGGTCGACTACTTGTTTCGTGCTTTGTGTCAGCCTGAGTTCGATCGTGTGCACACCGAGCACTTGGCTTGTAGAATTTGGACGGTGCTCAAGCAGGCTCATGTTGGGAATGCCCAGGTTCAGGCATGGATGTATGCGACCTACCGGAGAGAGTACGAGAACTTCACTCATCTCCCCGGTGAGTCCATCGATGCCTCGTTTCAGAGGTTCACGGTGGTTGTGAACAACATGAGGGCCAATGTGGACGTGCTCCCGTACGATGATCATGATAGAGCTGTCAAGCTCTTACACTCTTTGGATCATACGATTTGGGGCGGAAAGTTCAAGGCCATTGTTGATATGACCATGCCAGCACCGACAGCCTCTCCAACCACATTTCCAATTTCTACCGGACCTATCACTCGTAGCCAAGCTAAAAAGATCCAACAAGCGGTGCACGCGCTACTTTATGAGTTTCAACTCAATACCAGTGATAACTTTATGCTACCTAAGTCTTGTATGTTGATACTTCTCAGGTACATGGAAGAGAGTCATCAAGACGAAGACCACGAAGCTGGAATCGGCAAAAATCCTCGTCATTCGGCAATGCCATTCGGCAAGGACATTTCAGCAAAAGTCATTCGGCAAGGCCATTCGGCAATTTCCTGAAGCATAAGTTCGGGCATTAAACTGTTCCAATCTACGAAGTTTCACATAGCATGCTATACACCGTTGGAAAGATAATCGAGTTAGCTTTCCAACGCATCTAGTCCCACGTCATTTGAAGATTTCTAGAAGAAGTTATGATCGAAACATTGAAGACTGCTCAGCAGTCAAACAGTCACGCGGAAACAACTCAGAAGGTCATCTCGGGAGATCCTTTCACATTGGCGACGTATTCAGTTTGTTTTCGTGTTTCCACCCACCTAGGAGGGTTGTTCCTAGTATAAATACCCCCCATATGTAAGCTAAACACAACTTTTGATGAATTAAGATAATCCAAGTGATTTCGCAGCCGAGCTGCCTGAGTGCCTTACTCACACCCTTGTTCTTCCTTGTCTACTTGGACTTGTGAAGAGATCTCTCTGAGATCCACTGATTCGTGCTCTATGGGTTCCAGTACGGCTGCCCTGTCTTGTGTGGATTAGCTCCGGTTGTGGTTCTGCGGTCGTTCGGAGATCGAGTCGAAGTCTTCGCGGTTTCGGTGCCTCTCTCCCCGTCGCTGGGTCTCATCCAACCTTGGTCAGGTATAAAGCTAGTTATCCGCTGTTCATCAGCAACTTATCTTGTTACCGCTGTTCTTCAGCAAGTTATCTTGTTAGTTCCGTTGCCACCATACTATATTACCTTGTTCATAGACCTACTGCCGTGAAGATCGGGCCATCCTCGTTCTAACGTCGGGTTGACACGGTAGATCTTACCATCATCATATATTTATCCCTTTTATTATTAGTCTTATATATTTTGTTTCATCATATAGTCCAGAGCCTTAAAAATTTACCTATAACCCTTTGGCGGTACTGTTACCTTGTGTTTTTGTGATTCTTCAAGTTGCTAAGTCTCCACCATTTATATATAGTGTGTTTGTTTTGTTTCCATCTAATATCCGCACCCCTGTTCGTGTTGTATAAAAAAAAGAGATCAAAAAAAGGAAAGAAAAGAGTAAAAAAAGGATTAAAAAAGAGAGAAGTGAAAGAATTTGAAGGGGAATTGTGTTGCGGGTGTTTGTTGAAAGTTCACTTTCATTCCAAGCTGGTAGTAATCTATATTGCTGCCACTTTATATATTTTGAGCACATTATTTCACTTGGTTGACAGTACCGTAAGCCCTCCTTGTTTAGCCACCTATAGCTCCACCTCACATCTGAAACTGGGACTTTCAAATCGTAATCCTTACGACCTCACTACCATCTCCATTGAAGCTGCCAACACTAGCACAATCACAGTCCTTGAGGACAGGCAGAACTTGGGTAAGTAAGTGGTGAGTTTGAGTGTTTCCACAAATACTTCATATTCCACATATTTTCTTGCTGCCCCTAACATGGCAGGGTCAGATTCTAGTGTTCATGGTGAGCACCATGAAGAGGATGAACGCCCAGTTTCTCGGGCTGAGATGCGTCGCATGGCGGACTCACTTGTGGAGGCAATGGGAAGGATGTTCGATGCTCGCCTTCCTGCAGCAGCAGGACATGGACCACGTCGTAATCAAGAAGACCATCATTGGGAGGAGTCCGGAGATGAGAATTCTGGTTTCGGCCATGGATTTGATCGGTTCGGTGATGGCCGAGGAGGACATGGTGGTGGTCGTCGTGCTGATTTCCATAATCAGCGTGGCGGACGTCGTGCACACGAATGACGTGTGAGATTTGAAGACGAAGAGTTCGAAGATCATGAGGAAGGGTCTAATGATGAAAATCCCTTTGGTCGTGGTGGGAGATTTGACCGGCGTCATCATCATCGACGTGCTGATTTTGAAGATAGGGGATTTCACCGCGGTCGTCGTCATTATGATGACCCCGATAATATTGCTCGTGTCAAGTTGAGTATTCCCAAGTTTACGGGAAAGGAGAATGCTGATTAGTATCTTGAGTGGGCTGAACAATGTGATCAAATTTTTAGAGTGCATAATCTTTCAGATCAGCGTCGTGTTAACCTTGCTTCAGTTGAGTTCTCTGGATACGCTCTCACTTGGTGGAATCAGGTGCAGGAGAATCAACTTCAGTTAGGTCTTGGATATATTCATACTTGGGAAGAAATGAAGCGAGTGATGAAGAGGCGTTTTGTTCCTTCGAGTTATGAGCGTGACCTCATGAATCGTTTGCAAACATTGAGGCAAGGAAAAAGATCGGTTGATGAGTATTTTAAGGAGATGGAATTGCTGCTAGTTCAGACTGGAACTAGAGAAAGCATGGAGTCTAAAATGGCAAGATTTCTTGGAGGCCTTAATGAGGAGATCACTGGCTTTGTTGAGATGTTTCCATATCATACTTTGCAAGATCTTGTTGATCAAGCAATGCGCACTGAGAGGAAGATTCAACAGGAGTCACGTGGGAGAACTTATGGCGGTCATTCTATTGCTGCCCCTTGGCGCAAACAGCAGTCCAGTACTTCTTTTGGTGGGGGAAGATCTCAAGGTAGTACACCTAAACCTTTTCCATCAAATGGTACATCAAAGACGGCGGGTTCTAGTGCATCATCGCCTGCGAATCAGTAGCGACAGGCTGCCAGTTCAGCAGCACCAAGTGTTGCCTCATGTGCTGCATCTTCCACTCGTAGTAGAGAGATTGTGTGCCATAAGTGCCACGGTCGTGGGAACATTGCAGCACAATGCCCAAGCAGGAGAACCATGTTGTTGAATGAAAAAGGTGAATGGGAATCAGAGAGTGATCCTGAGGATGAGGGTCCGAGGTTTGATGAAGAACCTGAAGAGGAAGAAGAGAATGAGATTCAGCCTGATGAAGGTGATCATAATTGCTTTATTTCCCTTCGTGTCCTTAGTGTCACCGCTGAAAAGGAGGAGAATGGGCAGCGACACAATCTTTTCCACACCGAGGCATGATTAAAGATAAGCTTTGTCGGATCATTGTTGATAATGGCAGCTGCAATAATATTGCTAGCCAAGAGTTGGTGGACAGATTGGGACTGAAATCTAGAAGACACCCAAGTCCGTACAAGATGCAATGGCTTAATGATTGTGGCGCGCTGCGTGTGAGTCACATTGTGACAGTTCCTTTCTCAGTTGGGAAATATAATGACCAGGTGGAGTGTGATGTGGTACCTATGCAAGCATGCCAGCTGCTGCTAGGAAGACCTTGGTTATATGATCGTGATGTTCAGATTTTTGGAAGAACCAACAAGCTGTCTTTTGTGTACAAAGGAGAGCGAATTTCTTTGCTTCCTTTGACACCAGGGGAAATTATGAAGGATGATCTCAAGAAGAAACAGCGAGAGAGCGAGAGCCACTTAAGAGTGACCCACAAGAATAGTGAGGGAGAGTTTCCACAGCCACAAAAAAACCCCACAGCCGCAAAGAACCCAAAAACCGGGAAAAGAGGGGTTAGTCATGATGGCTAGGAAAGGGGATCTAAAAGAATTGAGTGAACCTAATGCCATGTTCTTTGTACTCCTGTACAAGGACGCTTTTCTTTCTACTAACAACTTACCGTCCACTTTGCCAAGTGTTGTTTTTGATGTGTTACAGGATTTTGAGGATGTGTTCCCTGACGAAGTACCACCAGGGCTGCCACCTATGAGAGGGATTGAGCATCAAATCGACTTAGTCCCTGGTGCATCACTTCCAAACCGAGCTGCATGCCGCACCAATCCAAGGGAGACAAAGGAGATTCAGCGCCAAGAGGAAGAATTGATCAAGAAAGGGTATGTCCAAGAAAGTCTTTCACCTTGTGCCATCCCTATTTTGTTAGTACCTAAAAAAGATGGATCTTGGAGGATGTGTGTGGACTGCCGAGCTATTAATAACATCACAGTAAGATATAGGCATCCAATTCCTCGATTAGATGACATGCTTGATGAACTTAGTGGTGCTATTATATTCACTAAAATTGATTTAAGAAGTGGTTATCACCAAATTAGAATGAAAGAAGGAGATGAATGGGAAACTGCTTTTAAGACAAAATTTGGGTTATATGAATGGTTAGTAATGCCTTTCGGTTTAAACAATGCTCCTAGTACTTTTATGAGATTAATGAATCATGTGCTTAGACCATTCATTGGCCAGATTGTCGTGGTTTATTTTGATGACATATTAATTTACAGGAAGGCTCTTGATGAACATGTTGAGCATATTTGATGCGTGCTTGCTGTCCTACGTGAGCAAAAATTATATGCTAACCTTGAAAAGTGCACCTTTTGCACCGACAAGGTAGTTTTTCTTGGATTTGTTGTTTCAGGTCAAGGCGTGGAGGTTGATGAAGATAAAATCAAGGCTGTGCGAGATTGGACACCTCCACAGAACGTGAGTCAAGTGAGAAGCTTCCTCGGACTTGCTGGTTTCTACCGGCGATTTGTGAAGGATTTCAGCACCATTGCTGCCCCAATCAATGAGCTGACCAAGAAAGAAGTGCCTTTCAAGTGGGGAGAAGCACAACAAAGGGCGTTTGAAGAATTAAAAATGAAGTTAACAACAGCCCCTGTCCTGTGTCGTATGGACCTCTCTGGGCCCACTACCTCAGTGGGTACCAGGACCGACTACCCGGTGGGCCCCTGGGACTACCCGGCTTGCGCTACACGGTACCTGAAGGCGTGGAGCACAAGGACTACACAGGAGTAGTACTCGGTTAGGGAGCTGTACATGTTCCGCACTGTATGGAGGACTCCTAGACATACTCGACTAGTACTCTCTCCCTACTCCGACTTGTAACCCTGCCTCCCAGACTATATAAGGCGAGGCAGGGACCTTTCTCTAGCATCGAACATCAACTCATGGCGTACTATTACACATCCTGTAATCGTACCCTATCAATCCAGAGCTACGCAGCATACAGGACATAGGGTATTACGCACCTCGCGGCCCGAACCTGTCTAAATTGTGTGCCACGTGTCTCTTCCTTCGAGTTACCGATCTCGGCGAGTCACATTCATCTACTTCGGGTACTCCCCTTAGTAGGTTGCCGGTCTAAAACACCGACAGCTGGCGCGCCAGGTAGGGGCTCTCGCCCGAGATCATATGGCGAACTTGACGGCTCCCGTTCACTTCAAGCCAACCGTCGCCTTCAACCGCAGCGACACCTTCGTGTTCGGCGCCTGGGTCTGCACTGCTGACGGCTCGGGCTCCTTCCAGCGCTGCCTGACCATGCAGCCCAACCCGAAGACAGGCTTCGTGACGCTTCCTGAAGTTGTCACAGGCGAACTTGCCGGCAAGTTCGGTGAAATCTCGCTCTTCAACCGCCACGCTGACTTTGAGCTCGAGTCCGCTTCCAACTCGAACTCGACGTCTCCATGGGCCATCGCATGCGAGCCGGCTGCTCAGCCATCGCAGGTGGCCCCCTCACCTCGTGAGCGCTCCGCGCGCGGCCCCTGCACCCTCGGCCCGGGCCCGCACGGGGGGCTCCCACTTCGCGGCCGGGCCGGCAAGGAGCCCGTGCCCGAGTACAACTCGGACTCCGACACCGCCCCCGGTCCCGCTTCGGACTCCAGCCCTCTCTCCGAGTTCTACTTGAACCCCGATTACGAGTTCGACTTCGGGTCGGACCCTGAGGAGCCCGAGTTCGAGGACAACTCCACTGAGCTTCCCTTGTCAGGGCCGGCCTCTGGGCTGGTTATAACATCCACACCGGCCGGGAGATTTGTCTACTGGCCAGACCGCAAGCCCGCTGACCTGATAAGCGGAGACTCATGCTACATCGCCTACATCGACTCGCTACCGTTCCAGGAGGGAACGCCACTTGCCCAGGCTGACTCAAACACACCAACCGAGGTGGCGGTTTCTGAGTCCAGCCTTGGCACCCCCGACCGCCAAGTCTTCATGGCTGCCGGCGACACCCCAGGGCCTTCAGGCACGGCTCAAGACAAGTACCTGGAAGACATCTCCTCCGACGAGCTCTCTGCCGATGCCCCAACAGACGAAACCACCGCCAACTGAGACGCTCGACGTGAGCGCAACCGGAAGCGCAGCGAACATCGCCGACGCCTCCGCGACAACTTCCCCGTCCGCAACCTTGCGGAAGCTCTCGAGGCGGTTGAGAGCAGGGTACACACTACCCCCGAGCAATGCCTCATGTCGATCACAGCGATCGCACGTCAGGCTCAGGGCATCCGCGCTGGGGAGGTCATCGCCAAGCTTGCTGAAGATGCCTACTTCATGCGAGTCGACGACGGCCAGGTCAACCGCTCCCCCCCCCGCCAGGCAACGCGACAATGAGGCTACGAGTCGCAGCGCTGGCAACGGTCCCAACCGTACTTGAGCTGACCTCCCAGCTGAACCCAACCACACCCGCTCCAACGCCGGCGGACGTCCACGCGCGTGATAACAAGAACCGCGAGGTCGTCCCCCCACCGCGCTCCGGCCGGCGGCGGCGGCCACGACCCCGACGGCGGCAGCGGCGACGGCGGAAGCTCCAACCATGGAGCCAACGAGAGGGCCGGCGGCGGCGGCGGTCGTGGCGGCCGAGGCCACGCGAACGCCCACGCCTGCGGCGCCTCACGGGCGGCTACGACGCCCGCCGAAGATTGAGGAGCCGCGGCGGAAGAAGTCGACCACCGCGGCGACGGCGACGGCTTCCCCGCCTTCTCACCTCGACTTCGCAACTTGCTCCTCCCCGACAAGTTCAAGCCTTTGGGGATCACCAAGTACGACGCGAAGCAAGATCCCATCCAGTGGCTCAGGTGCTACGCCCTCTCCATCGAGAACGCCGGCGGCAACGGCGACACCAAGTGCCTCTACTTCCCCTTACGCCGGACCAAGCACCACTCACATGGCTCGAGTCGCTGGACAAGCACTCGATCGACAAGTGGGACCAGCTGAAGGAGCAGTTCACCAGCAACTTCGCGGGCGCCATGGGCCGATCGGGTACTCGCATGGACCTGGCCATGATGAAGCAGGAATAAGGCGAGACCCTCCGCAAGTACATGCGCTGCTTCTTCGACAAGCGCGCCACCGTCGTCGACGTTACTGACAAGGAGGTCATCGACCTCTTCCAAGACGGCCTCTACCACCGCCGCACCTTCGAAGACTTCGGTCGTTGTCGGTGTTTAAACCACTCGACCTCCATGGGAGGTACCCGCAGCAAGGTAGAAGGTGGGGATCGCCATGATCTAGAACCCGAAGGTACGCGCGAGGACACAAGACACAAGATTTATACAGGTTCGGGTAGCCAGAGTAGCTACCCTACGTCCTGTTTGGAGTAGTATTGCGCCCTGCGCTTGGGTTGTTCCCCGGAGGGATTGTGGATGTCCTCCTAGGTACCCGGCCCTCCTTTATATAGTCCAGGGGGCGGGTTCCTAGTCGGTTACAAGGCAGGAGTCCTAGTAGGATTACACAGAGCGAGTCCTAGTAGGAGTACAGGGGAATTCTAGTAGGAGTCCGTCTTCTACTCTTCCTCCTTCCTTGCATGAGTACCCGGGGTGTATGCCCGACAAGCCCCCGAGCACGTTGGAGTCGAGAGTAGCAGTTCGGTAGTCTTGAAGCCTCTTCGAGTAGTTCTTGAGCGTCCTCGAGTACTTCTTGGAGAAGTCTTCAATAGTACTTGAACTGCCGCGAGGCTGGAAGGTGGTCCAGCTCATCAGTCTTGAAGTCGATATTATATGGAAGTGTGATTGCAAAATCGCACTCCATGTGGAGTAGCCCCCGAGCCTTAGGTTGAGTTGCAGACTCTAGCTGAGGGTCAATCTTGATTCCGAATCTTGTCTTGAAAAAATTGAACGATGGGTGTAGCATAGCAGCCCCCGAGCCTTGAAATGATTAGGCAATCAATCCAAGGGTCTTCAGTGTTCGCGAAAGCCATCATCTGAGTACTCTTGTAGCGTTCAGCCCCCGAGCTCGTCGCCAAGAGAGCCGTAAGAGCCACGTCGAGTAGTTGTTGGTGCTGAGCCCCCGAGCTAGAGGGCTAGCAGAGACTACTCGAGTTGTTGTCGAGTAGTAATTTGGTGCGTAGCCCCCGAGTTGGGAACTAGCCGCGCCGGTGGAGGTACGCGCAGCGTACTAGAAGTCGTTGCCGAAGCTTGACTTGAAAGTAGAGATGCGTACATTATGTAGCATTTTTGTAGAAATTGAATCTACAAATGACAAATACAAATATGAATATAGATGTAAATGTCATGTGTCATGCTCTTGTTTCGGTCGTAAGGCGTCGAGTAGTTAGCCTGATGTGGTTTAGCGCCCAGTCTCTGTGATCGCTGTTTAGCCATAGCCGCTGGGGGGCGTGGAGGCATGACGGGAGAGAGCCGGTTTAAGCGCCGGTCTCTCGTGGTCGCTGTTTAGCCATAGCCGCTGGGGGCGTGGAGGCATGACAGGAGAGCCGAGGCTTTGCGCGGATCAAGGCGTGTGCTATTGTAGCGAGACCATTAAGAGGTAGACGAAGGTAGTCGACATGGCGACAAGAGAGAGCGCGATTGCTCGTTGTTCCGCATGGCGGAGAGCGAGGATTGCGCAAGTGCCTCGTCGGGGGTGTAGTTGTGCGCCTCCGGCACTCGGTACACGAAACGTCGTGGCAAGAGCCTCCTAATTTGGTGCACCAAGCCCGTGGCGGCCGATCAACATCCCCAAGGAATAGCCGGCACGGTGTAGCTCGCCGGGGGTAGCCGTTGAGAGGCGTACACGAAGTAGTCTTTGGCGTTGGTTCCTGTATGTGGAGAGCAAGCCAAAGAAAGAATAATTATTGAAATAAGTGACTTAGCTTAATTCGCGGACGAGTGTCGACGAAGCCGTGGCGGTCGGTGATGGAGCCGCGACGGTTGGAGCTGAAGTCGACTAGTTGGAGGTGGATCTGACTAGTTGTTGATGTCGCGAGAGCCGTCCTCGACTAGTTTTCTGGTTGAGACTAGTCGAGGTAAGTCATCGAGGTAGTCGTACGCCCAGAAGACGACGTCGCAGCGGTGTACGGCGTAGTCGATGTAGAGCCGCTGCGGCCGAGAGACGAGTACTCGCGGCGCACGACAAGGTTGACGTAGAGCCCGTGCGGCCGGGTGACGAGTAGTCGCAGTGCACGGTGAAGTTGATGTAGAGTCGGTACGACGTAGTTGACGTAGTCGTAGCTGCGTACGTCTTCCAGGTGCATGGAGCAAAGAACTCGGAGAATCCTTGGTAGCTTGGAATCTTGGCCCGGATGCGTGACGGTACCGCCGGATCGCTCCACTTTGATTCGGATTTGGACACTGATGTGTCCATCTTGATCTCCAACCCGACAACTTGGGAACCGAGGCGGAAAAAAAAGGAATTGGCGCTGTTTCCGCTTGGTTCATGTGCTTCTCTCGGATACGGCGAGTTGACGGGGAGAACTTCAAACTCGGCGAATTGGAATCCGTTTGCGCCGAGTAGATTGATCTGGATTTGGTCCTTCGAATTTGCCTGATGATCGTGACGATGGCCCCACGGTGGGCGCCAGCTGTCGGTGTTTAAACCACTCGACCTCCATGGGAGGTACCCGCAGCAAGGTAGAAGGTGGGGATCGCCATGATCTAGAACCCGAAGGTACGCGCGAGGACACAAGACACAAGATTTATACAGGTTCGGGTAGCCAGAGTAGCTACCCTACGTCCTGTTTGGAGTAGTATTGCGCCCTGCGCTTGGGTTGTTCCCTAGAGGGATTGTGGATGTCCTCCTAGGTACCCGGCCCTCCTTTATATAGTCCAGAAGGCGGGTTCCTAGTCGGTTACAAGGCAGGAGTCCTAGTAGGATTACACAGAGCGAGTCCTAGTAGGAGTACAGGGGAATTCTAGTAGGAGTCCGTCTTCTACTCTTCCTCCTTCCTTGCATGAGTACCCGGGGTGTATGCCCGACAGTCGTCGCTGCCCCAGGTCCATCCCCCACCTCAAGGACATGATCACGTCTTGGGCGGATGAAGAGGATAAAGCCAATGCCAAGTACGACGCCATCCGTGGCAAGACCAAGCAGAACCAGGGCGGCGGCAGCGGCAGCAACGCGAACCAAGGCGGTCGCAACAACAACAACAACAACTACTCGGGTCCCAACCGCAAGTGCAAGCCAGACAACACTGTCGCGGCTATCCAGCGCCCTGCGAAAGGAAACTCGAAGAAGAACTCCGGCGGTTTCAAAGACCTGCTGAAGGAGAAGTGCCCGTGGCATCCGAACGGCAACCACACCACCGAGCAGTGCTACCAACTCAGGCATGCACTCAAGGATACGCCGGAGCCACCGCACCCTCACGACCAAAAGGGCAAGAAGAAGGACGGCGACAACAACGACTTCTAGGAGCCGGACAAGACCGTCAACGTACTCTTCGGCGGGCTACCTAGCAGGCGGGAGCAGAAGGCTACCCGTCGTGAAGTCATGTCCATTGAACCAGCGGTCCCGACCCCTCTCAGGTGGTCAGAGGTACCCATCACCTTCTCCCGCGCGGATCAATGGACCAGCTTCTCCGAGCCAGGACGGTCCCCCCTCGTCCTGAAGCCAGTAGTTGCGGGCTCCAAACTCAACAAGGTGCTCATCGACGGTGGAAGCGGGCTCAACGTCCTTTTCACCAAGACCTTGAAGAAAATGAAGCTCGACATCACTCACATGCTCACCAAGAGCAACACGCCCTTCTACGGCATCGTCCCCGGCAACGCGGCTATTCCACTGGGCTCAGTGGTCCTGCCAGTTACCTTCGGGGCATCTCGGGACAACTACCGTACCGAGTACATCAAGTTCGAGGTCGCAGACTTTGAGACTTCCTATCACGCCATCCTCGGCAGACCGGCCATCACCAAGTTCATGGCGGTGCCCCACTACACTTACTTGGTACTCAAGATGCCAAGCCCAGCCGGTGTACTCTCCCTCCAAGGGGACCTGAAGATCTCCCACGACTGCGACACAGAAGCCGTGGAGATCGCCTCCACAAATCAAGTACCCAATGCGATGATGGAGGTCTACGCTGCGTCGAAGAAGCTTGCCACAAGTGAACTCGACATCCCAGAGAAGTCTGACAGCCGCCAACAAGCCTCGCCCACACCGAGGAGGTACTCGTCAAGACGATCGACCTTGGAACAAAGCGACCCCCCAGCAAGACCACCACCATCGGGGGCCGGCCTCGACCCCAAATAGGAAGACGCACCCATCAGCTTCCTCCGGGCTAACCGCGACATCTTCGCGTGGAAGCCAGCGGACATGCCAGGAGTGCCCAGGGAGCTGATTGAGCACTGCCTCAACGTCGATCCTAAGGCCACCCCCAAGCGACAACACCTCCGACGCTTTGCCGACAATAGACGGGACGCCATCAAGAAGGAACTCGCCAAACTACTCGCGGCTGGCTTCATCAGAGAAGTTTTCCATCCTGAGTGGTTCGCCAACCCCGTCCTCGTCCGCAAGAAGAACTCGAACGAGTGGAGGATGTGCGTCGACTACACCGACCTCAACAAGCACTGCCCCAAATATCCCTTCAGGTTGCCGCGGATTGATCAAGTCATCGACTCCACGGCGGGCTATGACCTGCTCTACTTCCTCGACTGCTACTCCGGGTACCACCAGATCGCGATCAAGGAAGAAGACCAGGAGAAGACCGCGTTCATCACCCCGTTTGGCGCGTACTGCTACACGACCATGTCCTTCGGGTTGAAGAACGCCGGCGCCACCTACCAACGAGCTATCCAGGCCTGCTTCAAAAGGCAACTCAACAAGAACGTCGAAGCCTACGTGGATGACATGGTCGCCAAGACCAGAAACTCCAGTACCCTCATCGACGACCTTGAAGAGACTTTCGCATCACTGCGCGAGTACCGCTGGAAGCTCAACCCGAACAAGTGCGTCTTCGGCGTACCTTCGGGCAAACTACTCGGCTTCATCATCAGCCAACGCGGCATCGAAGCCAACCCCGAGAAGATCTCCGCCATCAACAGCATGAAAGCTCCCACGAGCATCAAAGACGTCCAGAAGCCGACCGGTGCATGGCGGCACCGAACGCATTTATCTCGAGGCTCGGAGAACGGGGGACTCCCCTTCTTAAAACTACTCAAGCATCAAGAGAAGTTCGTGTGGACCCCAGAGGCGGATCAAGCCCTTGCCCAGCTCAAGGACTTCCTATCGAAGCCGCCGATCCTCACGGCTCCTCACAAGGGCGAGCAGCTTCTGCTCTACCTAGCTGCGACTACTCATGTGGTCGCATCGCCATCGTCGTCGAGCGGCAAGAAGACGGCCACGCCTATCCGGTCCGGGGCCGCCCGCCTACTTCGTCGGCCGAGGTTTTATCGAGTCCAAGGCCCGCTATCGCCCGTACGAGAAGCTACCGTACGCGGGACTCATCACCTCGCGGAAGCTACAACACTACTTCCGGGAGTACTCGATCTCTCGTCGTCACCGACTACCCGCTCGGCGACATCGCGGAACCAAGATGCTACGGGAAGAATCTCCAAGTGGGCGGGGCCGAGCTCGGTGCCCTCACCATCGACTTCAAGCCACGCACGGCCATCAAGTCGCAGCGCTAGTCGACTTCATGGCGGAATGGCGCGAGAACCTACCGCCAACTCCAACCGTGCGACCGAGCATTGGGTGATGTACTTCGACGGCTCACTCAACCTCGAGGGCGCAGCGCGCGGAGTACTCCTGATCTCTCCAACGGGCGAACAACTCAAGTACGTCCTGCAGATCTTCTGGAAGGTCTCAAACAACGAAGCCGAGTACGAAGCTCTCCTACATGGGCTCCGCCTCGCGGCTTCACTAGGCATCAAGCGGCTACTAGTCTACGGCCACTCCGCAGTGGTCATCAACCAAGTCAACAAGTGCTGGGACCGCAACAAGGAGAACATGGACGCCTACTACCTAGAAGTCCGCAAGCTCGAGAACAAGTTCTACGGTCTCGAGTTCCACCATATCGTCCGCGACAACAACGTTGCAGCGGACGTCCTCTCGAAGCTTGGATCTACCCGCGCTCAAGTACCAGCGGGTGTCTTCGTTCACGAGCTTCACGCGCCATCCATCCCGGAGCCGCGCCACCGACCACCGCCCTCTCACCCACCACCGGGCGGGGAGGTCATGATGATCGACGTGGACTGGAGGCAACCCTTCATCGACTACCTCAGCGAGCAAAAGGTTCCCTCAGACAAGAACTTGGCTGAGCAGCTCGTCCGCCGCGCCAAGTCCTACATCCTTGTCGGAGACAAGCTTTACAAGCGGGGCGCATCTTCTGAAGTACTCATGAAGTGTGTCCCTCATGAAGAAGGCAAGGACATCTTGGAGGAGATCCACAAGGGCATCTGCGGTAACCACGCGTCCTCACGCACGCTGGTCAGCAAAGCCTTCCGGCGAGCCTTCTATTGGCCCACAGCTCTGGGCGATGCCGAAGAACTCGTCAGAAGGTGCCAAGGATGCCAGTACTTCGCCAAAGGAAGCACGTCCCGGCCTACAAGCTAGTCACCATACCGCCAACCCGGCCCTTTGCCCGCCGGGGGCTCGACATGATTGGGCCACTGCCAACTGCGCCAGGTGGTTTCAACAGAGTACTGGTGGCCATTGACAAGTTCACCAAGTGGATCTGTCGGTGTTTTAGACCGGCAACCTACTACGGGGAGTACCCGAAGTAGATGAATGTGACTCGCCGAGATCGGTAACTCGAAGGAAGAGACACGTGGCACACAATTTAGACAGGTTCGGGCCGCGAGGTGCGTAATACCCTACGTCCTGTATGCTGCGTAGCTCTGGATTGATAGGGCACGATTACAAGATGGTGCAATAGTGTGCCGTGGGTTGTATGAGATGAGATTGGATGAGGGGATCGGTCCCCGCCTCGCCTTATATAGTCGGGAGGCAGGGTTACAAGTCGGAGTAGGAAGAGAGTACTAGTCGAGCACGTCTAGGAGTCCTCTGTACAGTGCGGAACATGCACAGCTTCCTAACCGAGTACTACTCCCGTGTAGTCCTTGTGCTCCACGCCTTCGGATGCCGTGTAGCGCAAGCCGGTAGTCCGGGGGCCCACCGAGTAGTCGGTCCCGGTACCCACCGAGGTAGTGGGCCCGGGGAGGTCCATACGACAAGCCCCCGAGTACTTTGTAGTCGAGAAGGATAGCTTCAAGTAGTCTTGACGGCCTTAACGAGTAGTCCTCAAGCGTCCCTGAGCGCTACAAGTCAAAAGTCCTCAAGAGTAGTCGAAGCATCCCGAGGCTGGAATGTACTCCAGCTGATGTTTGAGCAATCTTGAAGTCTTCTCGAGTAGTCCCAAGCGTCCTTGAAATCTGCCTTCGAAGGTCTTCAAGAAATGCCAGCCTTGTCTTGAAGCCGGAGTCGTCATGAAGGTGCGACTTGCAGAACCGCACTCCACATGAATTAGCCCCCGAGCCTCGAGCCGCGGGCTCTGGCTCAGGGTCCACCTGGAATCTTGGCAAGATAATCCCGAAAAATCCGGAGAGAAAAACCGAAGGACACGTGGCACGGAGCCCCCGAGCCTTGAGTCGAGTACTTCCTCTCGAATTGAAGGGTCTTCTTGGAGAATGTGTCCTGAGATGCTCTTGAGGCTAGCCGCTTCCCAGGTAGTCGAGTAGAAGTAGCCGAGCCCCCGAGGTGAGGCGCGTCGACTAGTAGAATACGAAGAGTCACGCGCAGCCGCTGAGTCAGCCTCGCGTGGACTTATCCAGCCGCCCGTTGCGGAGGTGATTTGTCTTATAAATAAGAGCCAAAACCCTTAGGGTTTTTCACCCAAGTGAGCCGCAGTCATTTCCATTTGAATCTTGAAGTAGATCCACTCCAGCGCCTGCTGCCGCCGTAGTAGATCCGAGCGCATCGCCACCCGAAGCCTTTAGGGTAGCCCCCGAGCGGATGCGAGTGAAAACTCCTTGCACTTGGAGAATGAAGCCGTCGCGTCGAAGACGTCGAAGACCAGCGGGAAGAAGAGGAGCCGTGCAGAGGCCACCGCGGCCGCCACCAGTGCGGCGCCGCCTCTGTCTCCACCGCGCGCTGATCCAAGCCGCGAGTGGAAAAAATTGAAGGTCAAGACGGAGGACCTGCTGACCCTGTTGAACAGCGGGTTCATCAGGGAGAAGGAAATCGACATGTGGAGATCCGCCGCAGGAGATCCTTATCCGATGGAGAAAGCCGAAGACGAGATCCTGATGTTCTCGCGCTTTGTGGAGCGCGGGCTTGCGCTCCCAGCAAGCGACTTCTTCAAGGGGCTGCTCAGGTACTACGGCATCGAGTACCTCAATCTGAACCCCAACGACATCTTCCATACGTCTGTCTTCGTCCACTTCTGCGAAGCCTTCCTGGGAATCAAGCCGCACTGGGTGCTTTTCGGAAGTTCTTCCGCGTCGGCCGCGGCCCGGGCGCCTCCAACCCTAGAGTAGTCGGAGGGGCCGGAATCCAGCTGAGGGAGGACGCCGCGGAGCAGTACCTAGCGTACAAGCTCGTGGACTCCAACACCGACTGGAAGACGAGATGGTTCTACATCACGAACCACCATCCTGAACTACCGAAGCCGAGCGGACGGCAGCCCAGGCACCAAGATTGGTGGAACACGGAGCCCACCATGCAAGAGGGGATCCGGCTCCCGAGCCGCTAGCACGCATCAAGACTCTCAAGGATGCGGGACTGAGGGCCGAGCACGTGGCCTTCAGTTTCATGAAGCGCAGGATCCACCCGCTGATGGCGCGGGATACGATGGGCTTCGAGTACACCGGCGACGACAACACGTCGCGGATGCCGGGGCGAGGCCGGACGACAACGACATCGTCGAAAGGTTGTCGAGGATCTTCAAGGACATGCCGCCGTACACGGCGTGTCCGGTCGAGGAGTACTCCGCCGCGCGCCCGCCCAACGAGGTGAGTAGTTGTACCCCCTCGTCGAGTAGTGAGTACTCGTAGTGAAGTTTCTGACGCCTTATGTCTTTGCGCAGGATGATGTGAAGCGGTTCGTCTCCGAGCCGCAGCCGCCACCGAGCGGGATCGAGATCCCGGCGGTGGGGAAGGTGAAGGAGCGCCACGAAGTCGGTGAAGGCGACGACACCGTCATCGTGGAGGATACCTCCGATGACGACGATGAAGACGAAGAGACGCTTCAGGACCGCTTCCAGCTGCGGTCGAGGTTTAGCCGTTCGGGCTTGCCTCATGTACCACTTGTTCAAGACCCTCCGGCTAGCCTGGAGGCTAGCCTTGCTGCGCCGCCAAGGAAGCCACGCAACCCCGCCAAGAAGCGGGTGGCGAAGAAGATGAAGGTCTCAGAGACCACGCCTCCGGAGGTGAGTCATCTTGAGCAGAGTAGTCGAGTACCCGCTATTCGAGTACACTGCTGACGAGTAGTATTCCTTTGTGTGCAGGAGGTGCCGCGGCGGGAGCCCGTCGAAGAAGGCGACGAGGGCGTGTGGGACACGGTGGGGGAACCGGCTGGAAGCCGAAGTCCAGCCCCCACTGTCGAGGAACTCCTGGCGCAGCTGGAGCGCCAGCCCCCTGCTCCAGCAGAGAGCAGAGGACCCGTGGCCGCCACCGTTGGTAAGGTGGTGACCCCTGGAGCGGAAGGTGAAGATGCTACTGCCGCCGCCGCCGTGGAGGAGGCAGTAGCCGAAGAGGCGGAGGAGGCGCCCGCCGAGGGTGGACTGGTCGATATTGCCAGCATCCTCGGTGCTCCGGCCGTGACCATCGTCCGGTCGAGCTTGTAAGTACCATGTATTTACGAGTAGTACTAGCTGCAGTAGTCGATAATTGCCTGACGATCTTCTGTGAACACTTCTGCAGAAAATCCACAGATCTGAGCTGGGATGGAGACGAGCCCTCATCAGCGGTGGCGGAGGAAACTGCGCCGCCGGTCGAGGAGGCCGCTCCCGAAGCTCAAGCCACGACCGAGCCCCCGCCACCGAAGCGCCGCCGCGCAGGCGGTCGTAGTCGAAGGTGAGTTCCCGTCTTGAAGCCTCCATGACTCCAGGATGAGTAGTCGTAGGCACTGATGCGCGTGTCGTGTGTTGGCAGGCGCTGAAGGAGGTGACATCCCTACAGGGGTGCCCGTGCAAGAGTTGACACCGAGAGGCCCCGGAGGCCGCGAGGAAGGAGCCTCCGCGCCCGTGGTGGAAGTCGTCGAGAAGTCCACCGGGGGAGAGGCGGTCACCACGTCGCCAGGGGTTGCCCTGGAGGTGGCTATCCGCTCCCCCAAGATCCAAGACGCGGAGCCCATCCGGTCTGCGCCGATGACGGAGGCTACGTCGAGTAGCCGCGGCGGGATTGAACTTCTGGCCGACGACCTCGTCGAGCCGGCCATGGTGGCGCAGCACCTGGAGGCAATGCGGCGAGCCGAACAGTGGATGAAGGTACGTAGCCGTAGCCTCCCGAGTAGTCAATCCTTTGCGTTGAGTACTCTGCTTGACTTGAGCTTGTCTTGTGCAGGACGTCGCGGAGCGATCTCGCGAGAAGTCGAATCTGCTGCAAGGTTACGGCGACACCGTGCTCCGAGCCGAGGCCCTGGAGGAGCAGCTCGTGAAGTCGCGGAAGCACGCGGCTGCCATGCAGTCGAAACTCGATGCCGCCTTCGCCAAGTACCACAACGACGTGATGGAGCTGCAGGCGAAGGGCGACGAGTTGGTGCGGAAGAACAAAGGCCTCCGCAACAAGAATAAAGGTATGTCCCTTGACTTGTCGGGTACTTGTTGGAAGTCGTCAAGCCTCTGACCCGTTGCTGTGTTTCCATGTTGCGGGAACTCGAGGGACGGTGGAGCGGTCGAAGGCCTCGGAGGTCAGCATGAAGAACCTCTTCTACCGGGAGCAAGAAGCCCGCCAGGTACTTGAGCTCGACTACAAGGAGCTCGCCTTCGAGTGCGAGAAGCACATGGAGCTGCGGATTGCCTCTGACAGAGATCTCGTCAACTGCTACAAATCTTTGCAGAAGTTGAATCAAGATTGTGAGGCACTCCGGGCCCAGCTGAAGGACCTTGAAGAGGCTGCTCTCCCGATCGCGAGGCTCCTGGTGCCGCACCCGGGCGGCCCCAAGATCGCCCCTCTGGCGGATCGACTTCGTGAAGCACCAAGCCGGCTGGCCGCCTATGTTAAGCACATGGCCAAGTCGATCCCGAAGCAAGTCCTGGCCTTCATGAAGTCGTACTTCCCGAAGGCTCCAGTGGAGGTGGTCGCCGGCGGGGTGGCCGCCAACTGCTCGGATGAGCAGTACGCAGAGCTGCTGGAGCAGATGGCTCCCATCGCGGAGCAGGTAGCCGAAAAGCTGAACCTCCAGTAGCCCTGCATAGGTAGCTAGTAGCCATAGTTGTACAAAAAGCAATTGTAATGAATTATTCATATATCAATGAAATGGAATTTTCCAGCAATGAGTACTCGTAACCGCGATCTCAGAGTGCGGAGCGCCCATCGTGGAGTAGGTGCGAGTAGTAGTACTCGGCTTAGTAGTCCCGTCGTAGGGAGCATAACAGTAAACAAGTTGATGAACGATCAAGCTTTATTACTGAAGAAGTACACACGGGTGGCCGGTGGCCGTAGTTACAAGTAGTCGCTCGGACCGGAGGCCGCTTACAGCTAAGTAGCGCTGGAGCGGGTAGCAGCTTGCAGCGAGTGATCCGTAGATAGCCGTGTAGGCTGGATCGCAGATCCGTAGGTAGCCGCGCAGGCTGGATCTTGGAGTGTGGTCTCTTGGTAGACCGCTGCTAGAGTCCTTGACGCTCGTCGCAGCCCCAGGGTCCGTAGGTAGCCGCACGGGCTGGACCCTGGTGAAGAGTAGTCCGGAGACTTGAAGCCAGGACCCGGAGGGTCGCTTGCGGCAGGGGGTGTTGATGTAGTCGTGTAGACTTGAACCCCGGAGTAGTCGTGTGGACTAGGCGTAGAATCGACAGAGTTGGTCGACGTTCCACGAGTTGTTGACTTCTTCGCCTTCAAGTGTTTGGAGGCGGTAGGAGCCCGGCCCGGTCACCTTAGCCACGGTGAAGGGGCCTTCCCAGGGGGAGCTAAGCTTGTGAAGTCCTTCCGTGTTCTAGATACAGCGGAGGACAAGATCTCCAACGTTGAAGGAGCGTTCCTTGACGTTGCGATCGTGGTAGCGTCGGATACCCTCCAGGTACCTTGCTGATTGGATGAGGGCGGCGCAGCGAGCTTCTTCGAGGCTGTCGATGTCAACTCGTCCGTCGTCTTCCGAGACGCCTTCGTCGTAGTGCTCCACCGCCGGCGAGTTCCATATGACGTCGGCGGGGAGGATGGCTTCGCAGCCGTAGACCGAGAAGTAGGGGGATTGCCCCGTTGGCTTGGATGGTTGAGTCCGCGGCCCCCGGGAGAGCGTTGGGTAGTTCCTTGATCCACTTGCCCCCCTTTGGAGTTAGCAGCGTCGTGTAGCCGCTTCTTGAGGGCGTCGAGCACCATCCCATTGGCGCGCTCGACTTGTCCGTTGGCCCGTGGATGGGCAAGCGAGACGTATCCGACGTCGATCCCGCCGTTCTCGCGTACTCCCGCGAAGCGGTGGTTGTTGAAGTTGGACCCCGTGTCCGTGATGATGCGGTGGGGTAGCCCGTAGCGGTGTGCGAGTTCATCCGGAGAAGTCGAGTACTCGTCGGCCTTGGGGCATGTGACCGGCTTGACCTCGATCCACTTGGTGAACTTGTCGATAGCCACCAGCACTCGTTGAATCCTCCCCGGCGCAGGTTGGCGCGTGGCCCAATCATGTCGAGCCCCCGGCGGGCAAAGGGCCGGGTTGGCGGTATGGTGACTAGCTTGTAGGCCGGGATGTGTTGCCGCTTGGCGAAGAGCCGACATCCTTGGCACCTTCGACGAGTTCTTCGGCATCGCCCGGGGCCGTGGGCCGCAGGAAAGCTCGCTGGAAGGCCTTGCTGACTAGCGTGCGTGAAGACGCGTGGTTGCCGCAGATGCCCTTGTGGATCTCCTCCAAGATGTCCTTGCCTTCTTCGCGAGGGACGCACTTCATGAGTACTCCAGAAGATGTGCCCCGCTTGTAGAGCTTGTCTCCGACGAGGACGTAAGACTTGGCGCGGCGGACGAGTTGTTCGGCTGCGTTCTTGTCGGAGGGGACCTTCTGCTCACTGAGGTAGTCGATGAAGGGTTGCCTCCAGTCCACGTCGATCATCATGACCTCCTGCCCAGCTGGTGGATTAGCTGGTACATTGGTCGGTGGCGCCGGCTCCGGGATGGATGGCGCGTGAAGCTCATGGACGAAGACGCCCGCGGGTACTTGGGCGCGGGTAGATCCGAGCTTCGAGAGGACATCCGCTGCAACGTTGTTGTCGCGGACGATGTGATGGAACTCTATACCATAGAATTTGTTCTCGAGCTTGCGGACTTCTAGGCAGTAGGCGTCCATGTTCTCCTTGTTGCGGTGCCAGGACTTGTTGACTTGGTTGATGACCACTGCGGAGTCTCCGTAGACTAGTAGCCGCTTGATGCCCAATGAAGCCGCGAGACGGAGCCCGTGTAGGAGAGCTTCGTACTCGGCTTCGTTGTTTGAGACCTTCCAGAAGATCTGCAGGACGTACTTGAGTTGTTCGCCCGTTGGAGAGATCGGGGAGTACCCCCGCGCGCTCGCGCCCTCGAGGTTGAGTGAGCCATCAAAGTACATCACCCAATGCTCTGGTCGCACGGTGGGAGTAGGTAGCTGGTTCTCCCGCCACTCTGCCATGAAGTCGACTAGTGCTTGCGACTTGATGGCTGTGCGTGGCTTGAAGTTGATGGTGAGGGCGCCGAGCTCGACAGCCCACTTGGAGATTCTTCCGGTGGCGTCTTGGTTCCTCAGGATGTCGCCGAGCGGGTAGTCGGTGACGACGGAGACCGAGTACTCCTGGAAGTAGTGTCGAAGCTTCCGCGAGGTGATGAGTAGAGCGTACAGGAGCTTCGCACGGCCGGAAGCGAGCCTTGGACTCTGATAGAACCTCGCTGACGAAGTAGACCGGCGCCGGACCGGATAGGCGTGGCCGTCTTCCCCGCCGCTCAACAACGATGGCAAGATGCGACCACGTGAGTAGTCGCGGCCTAGGTAGAGCAAGTGAGTCGCTCGCCCTTGTGAGGAGCCGTGAGGATTGGCGGTTTTGACAGGAAGTCCTTGAGCTGGGCAAGGGCTTGATCCGCCTCGTGAGTCCACACGAACTTCTCGTGATGCTTGAGTAGTTTGAAGAATGGGAGGCCCCATTCTCCTAGCCTCGAGATGAATCTGTTCAATGCCGCCATGCACCCCGTCAGCTTCTGGACGTCCTTGATGCTCGTGGGAGCTTTCATGCTGGTGATGGCGGAGATCTTCTCGGGGTTGGCTTCAATGCCGCGCCGGGCCGATGATGAAGCGCAGTAGTTTGCCCGAAGGGACGCCGAAAACGCACTTGTTCGGGTTGAGCTTCCGGCGGTACTCGCGTAGCGATGCGAAGGTCTCTTCAAGGTCGTCGATGAGGGTACCGGAGTCCTCGGTTTTGACAACCACGTCATCCACGTAGGCCTCGACGTTCTTGTTGAGTTGCCGCTTGAAGCGTGCCCGGATGGCCCGTTGGTAGGTAGCGCCGGCGTTCTTCAACCCGAATGACATGGTCGTGTAGCAAGACGCGCCAAACGGGGGTGATGAACGCGGTCTTTTCCTGGTCTTCCTCCTTGATTGCGATCCGGTGGTACCGGAGTAGCGCCGAGGACGCGAGCAGGGTCGCGGCCGCCGTGGAGTCGATGACTTGATCAATCCGCGGCAACCCGAAGGGGTCCTTGGGGCGTGCTTGTTGAGGTCGGTGTAGTCGACGCACATCCTCCACTCGTTCGAGTTCTTCTTGCGGACGAGGACGGGGTTGGCGAGCCACTCGGGATGGAAGACTTCTCGGATGAAGCCGCTGCGAGTAGCTTGGCGAGCTCCTTCTTGATGGCGTCCCGTCCGTCGTCGGCAAAACGTCGGAGGTGTTGTCGCTTGGGGGTGGCCTTTGGATCGACGTTGAGGCGGTGCTCAATCGGCTCCCGGGCACTCCTGGCATGTCCGCTGGCTTCCATGCGAAGATGTCGCGGTTAGCCCGAAGGAAGCTGATGAGCGCGTCTTCCTATTTGGGGTCGAGGCCGGCCCCGATGGTGGTGGTCTTGCTGGGGTCGCCTGTTCCAAGGTCGACCGTCCTGACGAGTACCTCCTCAGGTGGCTGAGGCTTGTTGGTGCTGTCAGACTTCTCTGGGATGTCGAGTTCGCTCGTAGCGAGCTTCTTCGACGCGGCGTAGACCTCCATCATTGCATTGGGTACTTGGTTCGTGGAGGCGATCACCACGGCTTCTGTATCGCAGTCGTGGGAGATCTTCAAGTCCCCTTGGAGGGAGAGTACGCCGGCTGGACTTGGCATCTTGAGTACCAAGTAGGTGTAGTGGGGCACCGCCATGAACTTGGCGATGGCCGGTCTGCCGAGGATGGCGTGGTAAGAAGTCTCGAAATCCGCGACCTCGAACTTGATGTACTCGGTGCGGTAGTTATCCCGAGACGCCCCGAAGGTAACTAGCAGTACCACTGAGCCCAGTGGGATGGCCGCGTTGCCTGGGACGATGCCGTAGAAGGGCGTGCTGCTCTTGGTGAGCATGGGGGTGACGTCGAGGTTCATCTTCTTCAAGGTCTTGGTGAAGAGGACGTTGAGCCCGCTTCCACCGTCGATGAGCACCTTGTTGAGCTTGGAACCCGCCACTGTTGGCTTCAGGATGAGGGGGAACCGTCCTGGTTCGGAGAAGTTGGTCCATTGGCTCGCGCGGGAGAAGGTGATGGGTACCTGTCGGTGTTTCAGACCGGCAAACCTACCAAGGGGGTACCCGAGGTAGTAGATTGTGCGGTGGGGATCGTGATCGGGAGACCGAGAACTCAAAGGTATGCGCAAGGACACAGGACACAAGATTTATACAGGTTCGGGCCGCCAAGGTGGCGAGCCCTACGTCCTGTTTGGGGGATCAAGTATGGCGCCCTGCGCTTGGTGTTGGGTTGTCCCCGGAGGGATTGGGGATGTGCGGCTAGGTACCTGGCCCTCCTTTATATAGTCCAGGGGGCGGGTTCCTAGTCGGTTACAAGGCAGGAGTCCTAGTAGGAGTACACAGAGCGAGTCCTAGTAGGAGTACAGGGGAATTCTACCAGGAGTCCGTCTTCTACTATTCTTCCTTCCTTGCATGAGTACCCGGGGAGTATACCCGACAAGCCCCCGAGCACATTGGAGTCGAGAGTAGTAGTTTGAGTAGTCTTGAAGCCTCTTCGAGTAGTTCTTGAGCGTCCTCGAGTACTGCTTGGAGAAGTCTTCAATAGTACTTGAACTACCGCGAGGCTGGAAGGTGGTCCTGCTCATCAGTCTTGAAAAAATTTGAATGATGGGTGTAGCATAGCAGCCCCCGAGCCTTGAAATGATTAGGTAATCAATCCAAGGGTCTTCAGTGTTCGCGAAGCCATCATCCGAGTACTCTTGCGGCGTGTAGCCCCCGAGATAAGAGAGCCGTATGAGCCACGTCGAGTAGTGATTGGTGAGGAGCCCCCGAGCTTGAGAGCGAGCGAAGCATGTCGAAGTTATCTTCAAGTAGCCCCCGAGCCGGGAGAGATTCCAAGTAGCGTTTGGCGTCGAGCCGTGGAGCTTGAGAAGTAGTCGTGCCGTCAGAGCGGACTTTAGAATGCGACTTAAAAACCGAAGTCGACTTTGTGCCGCGCGGAGCGGACTTTGAGATGCGACTTGAAATCCGAAGTCGACTTTAGTTGCCGCGCGGAGCGGACTTTGAGTTGCGACTTGAAAACCGAAGTCGACTTTAGGGTGCCGCACAGAGCGGACTTTGATATGCGACTTTAGAAGTCGACTTTAGAATGCCGCGCAGAACCGACTTTGAGATGCGACTGAAGAAGTCTACTTTGTGCCACGCGGGGTGGACTTAAGATGCAAAAAAACGAAAAGCACTTTCCGGAAAGCCAAAGCGAATGAAAAATCAGAGAAAACGAGTAGTTTTGCCGTCGGAGCGGGCTTAAGATTGCGACCGGAGTCGGCTTGTGCCACCGGAGTGGGCTTAAGTACCTGAGCCATGGATTTCAGACCCAAGGTACGATTCTTTCGCCGGAGCGGGCTTGTGCCACGGAGTGGGCTTGGATGCGACCGTTAGCGTCGACTTGTGCCACCGGAGTGGGCTTAAGTACCTGAGCCATGGATTTCAGACCCAAGGTACGGTTGCCGCCGCAGCGGGCTTGAAGGTGCGACCGGAGTCGACTTGTGCCACCGGAGTGGGCTTAAGTGCACCGAGCCATGAATTTCGCACCCAAGGTACGATTGCCGCCGGAGCGGGCTTGAAGGTGCGACCGAGTCGGCTTGTGTACTTAGGCCATGGATTTCGGACCCAAGGTACGGGTGCCACCGTAGTGGACTTGAAGGTGCGACCGGAGTCGACTTGCGTGCTCGGGCCATGGATTTCGGACCCAAGGTACGGGTGCCACCGTAGTGGACTTGAAGGTGCGACCGAGTCGACTTGCGTGCACGGGCCATGGATTTCGGACCCAAGGTACGGAGCGCGAGTACTTAGGGCACTTGGACCCATGGTACGGGCGTGAATACCACGTGCGGCTAGGTTCCATCGTCGCCGAGACCCGAGGGCCGCTTACGGCTAGGTTCCATCGAAGCTTACACACGTAGTATGCCACCGAAGTCGGGCGAAGATGCGACCGGAGTCGACTTTAAGATGCCGCACGGAGCGGACTTTAGAATGCGACTTTAGAAGTCGACTTTAGATTGCCGCACGTAGCGGACTTTAGAAACTGCCTCCTAGGGATAGCCCCCGAGTTGATGAAGTAGACTCGCGGCGACTTGATTGATATGCCCCAAGAGTAGTCAGCAGAGTGTAGCTCCCATGAAAACCCGCCGAGAAGCATACACAAATGAGTAGTCGGCAAGCAGTCCTACATGATGAGGAGAACAAGCCAAGAAAACAGTAATCATTTAGATAAATGACTTAGCTGTTGCTGCCTGGGCAGACTTGTAGATGAAGCCGTGGCGGTCAGCGATGGAGCCACCAGGGTTGTTGCTGAAGTTGACTAGTCAGAGTTGATTTCGACTAGTTGTTGGTGGCGTGACTGTCGTTCTCGACTAGTTTAGAAAACTAGTCGAGATGAATGGTTGACGCAAGGCGACCGGAAGACGACGTCGTGGCGGCGTGCGGCGTGCTCGAAGTCGAGCCAATGTTGCCGTGCGACAAGTAGTCACGACGCACGGCGTGGCTGAAGTAGAGCCAGCGTGGCCGCGAGGCGAAGTCGCAGCGCACGGAGTAGTCGATGACGAGCCTGGGCGAGGCGGAGTAGTCAACGACGAGCCTGCGCGAGGCGGAGTAGTCGACGACGAGCGGCACGATGAGCCGCGTGACGAGCCACGCAATGTGCCGAGGCACCGGGACGCGCGGCGGAGGCAAAGTAGTCGACGACGACGAGCCTGCGCGAGGCGAAGTAGTCGACGACGAGCGGCGCGACGAGCCGCATGACGAGCCGCGCGACGTGTCGAGGCACCCGGACGCACGGCGGAGGCAAAGTAGTCGACAACGACGAGCGCGCGCGCGGCGGAGTAGTCGACGACGAGCGGCGCGACAAGCCGCGTGACGATCCACGCAACGTGCCGAGGCACCGGGACGCGCGGCAAAGACGAAGTAGTCGACGACGAGCTCGCGCGAGGCGGAGTAGTCGACGACGAGCGGCGCGACGAGCCTCGTGGACGAGCCGAGCGACGTGCCGAGGCAGCCGGACGCGGAGGGAGGCGAAGTAGTCGACGACGAGCGCGCGACAAGACGCGTGACGAGCCGCGCGACGTGCCGAGGCACCCCGACGCGCGGCGGGAGGCGAAGTAGTCGACGACGAGCCCGTGCGAGGCGGGGTAGTCGATGACGAGCGGCGCGACGAGCCGCGTGACGAGCCACGCAACGTGCCGAGGCACCCGGGACGCGCGGCGAAGACGAAGTAGTCGACGACGACGAGCTCGCGCGAGGCGGAGTAGTCGACGACGAGCGGCGCGACGAGCCGCGTGACGAGCCGCGCAACATGCCGAGTCACCCGAACGCGTAGTGTAGTCGATGACGAGCGGCACGACGAGCCACATGACGAGCCGCGCGACGTGCCGAGGCACCTGGACGCGCGGTGGAGTAGTCGACGACGAGCTTGGGCGAGGCGGAGTAGTCGACGACGAGTGGCGCGACGAGCCGCGTGACGAGCCGCGCGACGAGCCGAGGCACCGGACGCACGACGGAGCCGAAGTTGTTGACGACGACGAGCCCGCGCGAGGCGCAGTAGTCGACGACGAGCGGCGCGACGAGCCGCGGACGAGCCGCGCGATGTGCCGAGGCACCCGGACGCGCGGCGGAGGCGAAGTAGTCGACGACGAGCCTGCGCGAGGCGAAGTAGTCGACGACGAGCGGCGCGACGAGCCGCGTGACGAGCCACGCAACGTGCCGAGGCACCGGGACGCGAGGCGGAGGCAAAGTAGTCGACAACGACGAGCCTGCGCGAGGCAAATTAGTCGACGACGAGCGGCGCTACGAGCCGCGCGACAAGCCACGTAACGTGCCGAGGCACTGGGACGCGCGGCAGAGGCGAAGTAGTCGACGACGAGCCTGCGCGAGGTGGAGTAGTCGACGACGAGCGGCGCGACGAGCCGCGTGACGAGCCGCGCGACGTGCCGAGGCACCCGGACGCGCGGTGTAGGAAAATTGATTCCGCTTTGACAAGAGCAAGGCGACTTGCTTCAATAGATCTAGGCGAGTCGACGAGTAGATTGATCTTGTTGACGAGGGTCCTTCGAATTCGCCCGGTGGTGATGATCACCCCTACCTGGCGCGCCAGCTATCGGTGTTTCAGACCGGCAAACCTACCAAGGGGGTACCCGAGGTAGTAGATTGTGCGGTGGGGATCGTGATCGGGAGACCGAGAACTCAAAGGTATGCGCAAGGACACAGGACACAAGATTTATACAGGTTCGGGCCGCCAAGGTGGCGAGCCCTACGTCCTGTTTGGGGGATCAAGTATGGCGCCCTGCACTTGGTGTTGGGTTGTTCCCCGGAGGGATTGTGGATGTGCGGCTAGGTACCCGGCCCTCCTTTATATAGTCCAGGGGGCGGGTTCCTAGTCGGTTACAAGGCAGGAGTCCTAGTAGGAGTACACAGAGCGAGTCCTAGTAGGAGTACGGGGGAATTCTACCAGAGTCCGTCTTCTACTATTCTTCCTTCCTTGCATGAGTACCGGGGAGTATGCCCGACGGTACCTCCGACCACCCGAGAGGGGTCGGGAGCGCCGGTTCAATGGACATCACTTCACGACGGGTAGCCTTCGCTCCCGCCTGCGGGCGGTCCGCCGAAGAGGACGTTGACGGTCTTCTCGGGTTCTTGGAAGTCGTTGTCGTCGCCGTCCTTCTTCTTGCCCTTTTGGTCGTGAGGGTGCGGTGGCTCCGGCGTATCCTTGAGTGCGTGCCTGAGCTGGTAGCACTGCTCGGTAGTGTGGTTGCTGTTTGGATGCCACGGGCACTTTTCCTTCAGCAGGTCCTTGAACCCGCCAGAATTCTTCTTCGAGTTCCCTTTCGGAGGGCGCTGGATAGCCGTGACGGTGTTGTCTGGCTTGCGCTTGCGGTTGGAACCCGAGTAGTTGTTGTTGTTATTGTTGCGGCCGCCTTGGTTTGCATTGCCGCCAGCCGCCGCCCGGTTCTCGCTTGGACTTGCCACGGATGGCGTCGTACTTGGCGTTGGCCTTGTCCTCTTCATCCGCCCAGGACGTGATCATGTCCTTGAGGTGGGGAATGGACCTGGGGCGGCGACGACCGAAGTCCTCGAAGGTGCGGCGATGGTAGAGGCCGTCCTGGAAGAGGTCGATGACCTCCTTGTCGGTGACGTCGACGACGGTGGCACGCTTGTCGAAGAAGCGATGCATGTACTTGCGGAGGGTCTCGCCTTGTTCCTGCTTGATCATGTCAAGGTCCATGCGAGTACCCGAACGTCCCATGGCGCCCGCGAAGTTGCTCGTGAACTGTTCCTTCAGCTGGTCCCACTTGTCGATCGAGTGCTTGTCCAGCGACTCGAGCCATGTGAGTGGAGCTTGGTCCAGACAGAAGGGGAAGTAGAGGCACTTGGTGTCGCTGTTGCCGCCAGCGTTCTCGATGGAGAGGGCGTAGCATCGGAGCCACTGGATGGGATCCTGCTTCGCGTCGTACTTGGTGATCCCCAAAGGCTTGAACTTGTCGGGGAGGAGCAGGGTTGCGAGCCGGGGTGAGAAGGCGGGGAAGCCATCGCCTTCGGCCGGCGGTGGCCGACTTCTTCTCGCCGCAACTCCTCGATCCTCCGGCGAGCATCGTACCCGCCATGAGAGGCGCCGGAGGCGTGGCCGTGCGCGTGACCACGGCCGCCGCGGCCGCCGCCGCCTCCGGCTCTCTGTTGGCCCCGTGGTCGGAGCCGCCGCCGCCGCCGGCCGCCGCCGTCGGGGTCGTTGCCGCCGCCACCGGCCAGAGCGCGGTGGGGAACGACCTCTCGGTTGCCTTGGTCTTGTCGTGAAGGTCCGCCGGCGTTGGAGCGGCGGCGGTTTGGATCAGCCGGGAGGTCAGCTCGAGTACGGTTGGGGCCAGGGTCGGCGCTCGCGACTAGTAGCTTCGTTGTCGCGGGGTTTAGCCGGGGAGAGGTTGGTTGACTCTGTTGTCGACCCGCATGAAGTAGGCGTCTTCGCCGAGCTTGGCGATGACCTCTCCAGCGCGTATGCCCCGAGCTCGGCGTGCGATCGGCGTGATCGACATGAGGCAGCGCTCGGGGGTGGTGTGTACTCGCTCTCGACCGCCTCGAGAGCTTCCGCAAGGTTGCGGATGGGAAGGTTGTCTCTGAGCCGCCGGCGCCGTTCGCTACGCTTCCTGTTGCGTTCGCGTCGGGCGTCCCTGTTGGCGACGGTCTCGTCTGCAAGTGCGTTGGCAGACAGCTCGTCTGCGGAGATGTCCTCCAGGTACTGTCTTCGGCCGTGCCTGAGGGTCCTGGAGTTTCGCCGGCAGCCATGAAGACTTGGCGATCGGGGGTACCCAAGCTGGACTCAGAGGGTGCCACCTCAGTTGGTGTGTTTGAGTCAGCCTGGCCCAGTGGTGTTCCCTCCTGGAACGGTAGTGAGTCGATGTAGGCGACGTAGCATGAGTCCTCCTTTGCCAGGTCAGCAGGCTTGCGGTCTGGCCAGTAGACGTATCTTCCGGCCGGTGTCGATCTTATAACCAGCCCAGAGGCTGGCCCTGACAAGGGAAGCTCCGTGGAATCATCTTCGGACTCGGGCTCCTCAGGGTCCGACCCGAAGTCGAACTCGTAATCCGGGTTCGAGTAGAACTCGGAGAGAGGGCTGGAGTCTGAGACGTGGTCGGGGACGGCGTCGGAGTCCGAATTGCACTCGGTTACGGGCTCCTTGCCGGCCCGGCGTGGTGTAGGAGCCCCTGTGCAGGCCCGGCTGAGGACGCGGGGGCCACACGCGGAGCGGCCGGCGTGGTGAAGGGGCCGCCCGTGATGGCCGAGCGGCCCGGCTCGCATGCGATGGCCCATGGCGACGTCGGGTTCGAGTTGGAGACGGACTCGAGCTCGAAGTCGGCCGTGATGGTTGAAGAGCGAAATTTCGCCGAACTTGCCGGCGAGTTCGCCCGTGACGACCTCGGGAAGCGTCACGAGGCCTGTCCTCGAGGTTGGGCCGCATGGTCGGGCGGCGCCGGAAGGAGCCCGTGCCATCGGCGGTGCGGCACCCAGGCGCCGAAGACGAAGGTGTCGCCGCGGTTGAAGGCGACGGTTGGCTTGATGTGAACGGAAGCCGTCGAGTTCGCCATGTGATCTCGAGCGAGAGCCCCTACCTGGCGCGCCAGCTGTCGGTGTTTTAGACCGGCAACCTACTACGGGGAGTACCCGAAGTAGATGAATGTGACTCGCCGAGATCGGTAACTCGAAGGAAGAGACACGTGGCACACAATTTAGACAGGTTCGGGCCGCGAGGTGCGTAATACCCTACGTCCTGTATGCTGCGTAGCTCTGGATTGATAGGGCACGATTACAAGATGGTGCAATAGTGTGCCGTGGGTTGTATGAGATGAGATTGGATGAGGGGATCGGTCCCTGCCTCGCCTTATATAGTCCGGGAGGCAGGGTTACAAGTCGGAGTAGGAAGAGAGTACTAGTCGAGCACGTCTAGGAGTCCTCTGTACAGTGCGGAACATGCACAGCCTTCCTAACCGAGTACTACCCCGTGTAGTCCTTGTGCTCCACGCCTTCAGATGCCGTGTAGCGCAAGCCGGGTAGTCCCAGGGGCCCACCGAGTAGTCGGTCCTGGTACCCACCGAGGTAGTGGGCCCAGGGAGGTGCATACGACAGGATCGAAGTCAAGCCGGTAACATGCCCCAAGGCTGACAGAGTACTCGACTTCCTGGATGAACTCGTACATCGCTACGGACTACCCCACCGCATCATCACAGATCTGGGCTCCAACTTCAACAACCACCAGTTCTGGGAGTACTGCGAGAACAGTGGGATCGACGTCCGGTACGTCTCAGTTGGCCATCCTCGGGCCAATGGACAAGTCGAGCGCGCCAACGGGATGGTGCTCGACGCTCTTAAAAAGCGGTTACACGACGCTGCTAACTCTAAAGGAGGCAAGTGGATCAAGGAACTACCCAACGCACTCTGGGGGCTACGGACTCAGCCATCCAAGCCAACGGAGCAATCCCCTTACTTCCTGGTCTACGGCTCCGAAGCAATCCTCCCTGCCGACGTCATATGGAACTCATCGGCAGTGGAGCACTACGACGAAGGCGTCTCAGAAGACAGCAGACGAGTTGATATCGACAGCCTCGAAGAAGCTCGCTGCGCTGCCCTCGTCCAATCAGCAAGGTACCTAGAGGGTATCCGACGCTACCATGACCGCAACGTCAAGGAACGCTCCTTCAACGTTGGTGACCTTGTCCTCCGCCGTATCCAGAACATGGAAGGACTACACAAGCTCAGTTCCCCCTGGGAAGGTCCCTTCACCGTCGCAAAGGTGACCGGGCCGGGCTCCTACCGCCTCCAAACACTTGAAGGCGAAGACATCAACAACTCGTGTAACGTCGACCAGCTCTGTCGATTCTACGCTTAGTCTACACGACTACTCCGGGGGTCAAGTCTACACGACTACATCAACACCCCTCCGCTGTAAGCGGCGTCCGGGTCCTGGCTCCAGTCTCCGGACTACTCCTCTCCAGGATCCAGCTCGCGCGGCTACCTACGGATCCTGGGTTGCGACGAGCGTCAAGGACTCTAGCAGCGGTCTACTGAGAGACCACACTCTAAGATCCAGCCCGTACGGCTACCTACGGATCTACGATCCAGCCTACACGGCTACCTATGGATCTACTGCAATAAGCGGCTACCTGCTCTAGCACTACTCAGTTGTAAGCGGCCTCCGGGTCCAGGCGACTACTCTGGCCATCCAGGTGTACCTCTGCAGTAATAAAGTTTGATCGTTCATCAACTTCTTTACTGTCTACTCCCTACAACGGGATCACCACTGCCGAGTACGACTACTCGTGTCTACTCCACGATGGGGCTCCGCACTCTGAGATCGCGGCTACGAGTACTCATTGATGGAAATTTCCTTTCATTGATACTTAAGCAATTACATTACAATTGTTTTTGTACAACTTTGGCTACTAGCTACCTATTACAGGGCTACTGGAGATTAAGCTTCTCAGCTACCTGCTCCGTGATGGGAGCCATCTACTCCAGCAGCTCCGAGTACTGCTCATCAGTACAGTTGGCGGCTACCCCGCCAGCGACTACCTCCACCGGAGCCTTCGGGAAGTAAGACTTCATGAAGGCCAAGACCTGCTTCGGGATCAACCTCGCCATATGCTTCACATAGGCCGCCAGCCTGCTGGGGGCTTCCTTGAGGCGATCCACTAGTGGAGCAATCTTGGGGCCGCCCGGGTGCGGCACCAAGAGCCTTGCGATCGGCAGCGCGGCGTCCTCAAGCTCCTTCAGTTGGGCCCGCAGCGCCTCGCAGTCTTCATTCAACTTCTGCAATGATTTGTAGCAGTTGACGAGATCGCGGTCAGAGGCAATCCGGAGCTCCATGTGCTTCTCGCACTCGAAGGCAAGTTCTTTGTAGTCGAGCTCGAGTACCTGGCGGGCTTCTTGCTCCCGGTAGAAGAGATTTTTCATGCTCGTCTCCGAAGACTTCAGCTGCTCCACCTGGCCCTCAAGCTCTGCAACACAGCAACAGTACAGCGGGTTAGAACCCTCTCGACCCTCAACAAGTACCCGACAAGTTCAGCGGCGTACCTTTGTTCTTGTTACGGAGGCCCTTGTTCTTCCGCACCAAGTCGTCGCCCTTCGCCTGCAACTCTTGGACATCATTATGGTATTTGGCGAAGGCGGCGTCGAGCCTAGACTGCATGGCGGCCGCGTGTTTCCGCGACTTCAAAAGCTGCTCTTCCAGTGCTTCAGCCCGGAGCACCGCGTCACCATAGCCTTGCAGCATGTTGGACTTCTCGCGGGACCTCTCCGCAACATCCTGCATAGACAACTCCAGTCACACGAGTACTCAACGACAGAGGATTGACTACTCAGAAAGCTACGGCTACTTACCTTCATCCACTGCTCGGCCTGGCGGACCGCCTCCGGGTGCTTAGCCACCGTTGCCGGGTCAACAAGATCGTCCGCGAGCAGCTCTATACCGCCACGACTACTCGCGGCGGCCTCCGTCATCGGCGCAGAGCGGATGGGCTCTGCGTCCTGGATCTCCGGGGAGCGGATAGCCACCTCTAGAGCGACCTCTGGCGACATGGTGACCCCCTCTCCTCCGGCCGCTACGACGGCTTCCTCGACGTCTCCCTCCACGGGCCCAGGGGCTCCTCCGGCAGCCTCCGGCACGCCTGGTGTCGACCTCTGCATGGGCACCCCCGCAGGGATGTCACTCCTTTCGTCTTCGGCACCTGTCAAAGAGACAAGTGTATTAGCGTCTACGACTACTCCTCGAGGAGCTCCACAACTTCAGAAGAGTACTCACCTTCGACCACGCGGGCCTCCGGCAGTGGCGCTTCGGTAGCCGGCGGCTCGGGTACCGCCTGGGAAGCAGGAGCGGACTCCTCGGCGGGTGGCGCGACTTCTTCCGCCACCGCCGCAGAGGGTTCATCCCCCTCCCAAGATAGATCTGTCGATTTCCTGCAGAAGCACACACAATTGGTCGTCAGTCAACCTCGACTAACACAACAAGTACTACTCGGGAAGATGCAGTACTTACAAGTTTGACCGTACTATCGTTACGGCCGGGGCACCGAGGATGCTGGCAATGTCTACCAGTCCACCCTCGGCGGGCGCCTCCTCCTGCGCCCCTGCGGCTACCGCCTCCTCTGCAACGGCGGCCGTCGTAGTACCCTCCTGCGCTTCAGTAGTCTCCACCTCTTCAACGGTGGCGGCCACGGGCTCTGTGCTCCCCTGTGGAGCAGGGGGCTAGCGCTCCAACTGCGCCAAGAGCTCCTCGACAGTGGGGGCTGGACTACGACTTCCGGCCGGCTCCCCCACTGTGTCCCATCCGCCTTCGTCGCCCTCCTAGACGGGCTCCGCTAGCGGCACCTCTTGCATACATGGAAGACTACTCATCAAACAAGTGTACTCATACGATGGGTGCTCGACTACTTTGGTCAAGACATCTCACCTCTTGAGGCGTGGTCCCCGTGACCTTCATCTTCTTCGCCACCCGCTTGCGGGCGGGGTTGCGCGGCTTCCGTGGCGGCGCAGCCAGGCTAGCCTCCAGGCTAGCCGGAGGGTCTTGTACCAAAGGCACATGAGGCAAGCCTGGACGGCTAAACCTCGACAGCAACTGAAAGCGGTCCTGCAATGTCTCCTCCTCGTCGTCGTCGTCATCATCGGTGGTGTCCTCCACGATGACGGTGTCATCACCTTCGCCGACCTCTCTCCGCTCTTTGGCTTTGGCTTTCCCTTCCTGTGGGATCTCGATCCCATGAGGGGGCGGCTGCGGCTCGGAGACGAACTTTTTCAAGTCATCCTGCAAGACACACGACATCAGCACGTCTACTCCAAGCAAGGACTACTCGAGTGGGGTAGCACGACTACTCACCTCCTTCGGCGGGCGCGCGGCGGAGTACTCCTGGACAGGGCACGCCGTATACGGCGGCATATCCTTGAAGATCCGCGTCAGCCTCTCGATGATGTCGCCGTCGTCCAGCTCGCCTCCGGGCATCCGCGACGTGTCGTCGTCGCCGGTGTACTCGAAGCCCAAGGTGTCTCGAGCCATCAGTGGCTGCACCCTCCGCTTCATGAAACTGAAGGCCACATGCTCGGCCCTCAGTCCGGCTTCCCTGAGCACCTTGATGCGTGCCAGCAGCTCGGGAAGCTGGATCCCTTCCCGCATGGTGGGCTCCGAGTTCCACCACTCGCGGTGCCTGGGCTGCCTTCCGCTCGGCTTCGGCAGGCCAGGGTGGTGGTTCGTGATGTAGAACCACCTTGTCTTCCAATCTGTGTTGGAGTCAACGAGCTTGTACGCTAGATACTGCTCCGCGGCGTCTTCTCTCAACTGGATGCCGGCCCCTCCGACTACTCTTGGATTGGTGGCGCTCGGCTGCGGCTTCACCCGGAAAAACTTCCGGAAAAGGATCCAGTGCGGCTTGATCCCAAGGAAAGCCTCGCAGAAGTGCACGAAGACCGCGGTATGAAAGATACCGTTCGGGTTCAGATTCAGGTAATCAACTCCGTAGTACCTGAGGAGGCCCTTGAAGAAATCGCTCGCCGGGAGCGTGAGTCCGCACTCCACGAACCGCGCAAACATAGGGATCTCGTCTTCGGCTTTCTCCATCGGATATGGATCTCCAGCGGCGGCCCTCCACATGTCAACCTCCTTCTCCCGGATGAATCCGCTGTTCAGGAGGGCCAAGAGATCTTCGGTCTTCACCTTTGACTTCTTCCACTCACGGCTTGGATCTGCTCGTGGTGGAGACATCGGCGGCGCTGCTCCAGTGGTAGCCGCGGCGGCCTCTTCGCGGCCCCCTTTCTTCCCAGCGGCTTTCGTAGACTTGGACGGTGAAGCCTTCATTTTCCAAGTGCAAAGCATCTTCACGCGCATCCGCTCGGGGGCTACCTTAAAAGCTCTGGGTGGCGGCGCACTTAGATCTACTATTGCGGCAGTGTGCGCTGGGAGTGGATCTACCTCAGATGGAATCGAAAGACTACAACTCGAATGGGTGAAAAACCCTAAGGGTTTTTGGCTTCTATTTATAAGTCAAACCGGCTCCGCAACGGCCGGTTGGATAAGCCCACGTGCGGCTGACTCAGTGGCTGCGCGTGACCTTTCGCATTTTACTAGTCGACGCGCCTCACCTCGGGGGCTCGGCTACTTCTACTCAACTACCTGGGAAGCGACAAGACTCCGGAGCATCTCAGGACACATTCTTCAAGATGACCCTTCAATTCGAGAGGAAGTACTCGACTCAAGGCTCGGGGGCTCTGTGCCACGTGTCCTTCGGTTTTTTCTCTCCGGATTTTTTGGGGTTTTCTTGCCAAGACTTCAGATGGACCCTCAGACAGAGCCTGCGGCTCAACCTAAGGCTCGGGGGCTACTCCATATGGAGTGCGATTTTGCAATCGCACCTCCATATCAGCTCCGGCTTCAAGACAAGACGGGCATTTTTTGAAGACCTTCGAAGGCAGTGCTCGAGGACGCTTGGGACTACTCGAGAAGACTTCAAGATTGCTCAAACATCGGCCGGAGTACATTCCGGCCTCGGGATGCTTCGACTACTCTTGAGGACTTTTGACTTGTAGTACTCGGGGACGCTTGGGGACTACTCGTTAAGGCCGTCAAGACTACTTGAAGCTATCCTTCTCGACTACAAAGTACTCGGGGGCTTGTCGTATGGACCTCCCTGGGCCCACTACCTCGGTGGGTACCGGGACCGACTACCGGTGGGCCCACGGGACTACCCCGGCTTGCGCTACACGGTACACGAAGGCGTGGAGCACAAGGACTACACGGGAGTAGTACTCGGTTAGGGGAGCCGTACATGTTCCGCACCGTATGGAGGACTCCTAGACGTACTCGACTAGTACTCTCTCCCTACTCCGACTTGTAACCCCGCCTCCGGACTATATAAGGCGAGGCAGGGACCTTTCTCTAGCATCGAACATCAACTCACGGCGTACTATTACACATCCTGTAATCGTACCCTATCAATCCAGAGCTACGCAGCATACAGGACGTAGGGTATTACGCACCTCGCGGCCCGAACCTGTCTAAATTGTGTGCCACGTGTCTCTTCCTTCGAGTTACCGATCTCGGCGAGTCACATTCATCTACTTCGGGTACTCCCCTTAGTAGGTTGCCGGTCTAAAACACCGAAATCCTGGCACTTCCAAATTTCAGCAAGATGTTTGAAATTGAATGTGATGCAAGTGGAGTTGGAATTGGAGGCATGCTGATGCAAGAAAGGAAGCCAATTGCATTCTTCAGTGAAAAGCTAAGTGGACCATCTCTTAATTATTCAGTTTATGATAAAGAATTATATGCTCTTGTTAGGAGTTTGGAAACTTGGCAACATTATCTTTTTCCTAAAGAATTTGTGATACATTCAGATCATGAATCATTGAAACATCTTAAAGGACAATTAAAACTGAATCGAAGGCATGCAAAATGGTGTGAATTCATTGAATCATTTCCTTATGTTGTTAAATACAAAAAAGGAAAAGAGAATGTGGTTGCTGATGCATTGTCTCGACGCCATGCTTTGATAACTCAACTCGATGCTAAAATTCTTGGCTTAGAAGGTATAAAAGAATTATATGCAACTGATTCTTATTTTGCTGAACCTTATTCCAAATGTTTCAATGACAAAGGCTGGGAAAAATATCACAAGCACGATGGATTTTTATTTCAAGCTAACAAACTATGCATTCCAGATTGCTCTGTTCGAATTTTGCTTGTACAGGAAGCTCATGCAGGTGGTCTTATGGGACACTTTGGAGCTAAGAAGACGGAGCAAGTGCTGGCCGATCATTTCTTTTGGCCAAAGATGAGAAGAGATGTTTAAAGACATGTTCTTCGCTGCGAATCATGCCACAAAGCTAAGTCCCGATTAAACCCTCATGGACTTTACACTCCTCTCCCTATTCCCAACGCTCCTTGGGAAGACATTTCAATGGATTTTGTTTTGGGGTTACCACGAACCAAAAGGGGAAGGGATTCAATTTTTGTTGTGGTTGATCGTTTTAGTAAAATGGCACATTTTATCCCATGCCATAAAACTGATGATGCCTCACATATAGCTGAATTATTTTTCAAAGAAGTTGTGCGTTTGCATGGAGTGCCTCGCACTATTGTTTCTGATCATGACACGAAATTTTTGAGTTATTTTTGGAAAACTTTGTGGGGGAAAACTTGGAACATGTTTGCTATTCTCTACGACATGTCATCCACAAACGGATGGGCAAACTGAAGTTGTAAATCGAACACTTTCAATGTTGCTGCGAGCTGTTCTAAAGAAGAATTTAAAACTTTGGGAAGAAAGCTTGCCACATGTTGAGTTTGCATACAATAGGGCAGTACATTCCACTACTAAAATTTCTCCATTTGAAATTGTATATGGTTTCAACCCCACTGCTCCCATAGATCTTTTGCCCTTACATGTGCAGGAGCGTGTGAACTTTGACGCAAGCAAGCGAGCTGAATTTATCAAGAAGCTTCATGATCAAGCACGAACCAACATTGAGAAGATGACTCAGTTGTATGAGAAGCGTGCCAACAAGGGTCGAAAGAAAGTATTGTTCGAACAAGGAGATTTGGTTTGGGTGCATCTTCGCAAAGATAGATTTCCCGTCCAGTGCAAGAGCAAGCTGCAACCCCGGGCGGATGGTCCATTTAAAGTGGTTCGCAAGATCAATGACAATGCATATGAAATTGATCTGCCAAGTACTTATGATGTGAGTAAAAGTTTCAATGTGGCTGACCTCTCTCCGTTCTTTGGCTTGGAAGAGTCGAGGACGACTCCTTTTCAAGGGGGGGAGGATGATATGACCATGCCAGCACCGACATCCTCTCCAACCACATTTCCAATTTCTACCGGACCTATCACTCGTAGCCAAGCTAAAAAGATCCAACAAGAGGTGCACACGCTACTTTATGAGTTTCAACTCAATACCAGTGATAACTTTATTCTACCTAAGTATTGTATGTTGATACTTCTCAGGTACATGGAAGAGAGTCATCAAGACGAAGACCACGAAGCTGGAATCGGCAATCCTCGTCATTCGGCAATGCCATTCGGCAAGGACATTTCAGCAAAAGTTATTCGGCAAGGCCATTCGGCAATTTCCTGAAGCATAAGTTCGGGCATTAAACTATACCAATCTACGAAGTTTCACATAGCATGCTATACACCGTTGGAAAGATAATCGAGTTAGCTTTCCAACGCATCTAGTCCCACATCATTTGAAGATTCCTAGAAGAAGTTATGATCGAAACATTGAAGACTGCTCAGCAGTCAAACAGTCACGCGGAAACAACTCAGAAGGTCATCACGGGAGATCCTTTCACATTGGCGACGTATTCAGTTTGTTTTCGTGTTTCCACCCACCTAGGAGGGTTGTTCCTAGTATAAATACCCCCATATGTAAGCTAAACACAACTTTTGATGAATTAAGATAATCCAAGTGATTTCGCAGCCGAGCTGCCTGAGTGCCTTACTCACACCCTTGTTCTTCCTTGTCTACTTGGACTTGTGAAGAGATCTCTCTGAGATCCACTGATTCGTGCTCTACGGGTTCCAGTACGGCTGCCCTGTCTTGTGTGGATTAGCTCCGGTTGTGGTTCTGCGGTCGTTCGGAGATCGAGTCGAAGTCTTCGCGGTTTCGGTGCCTCTCTCCCCGTCGCTGGGTCTCATCCAACCTTGGTCAGGTATAAAGCTAGTTATCCGCTGTTCATCAGCAACTTATCTTGTTACCGATGTTCTTCAGCAAGTTATCTTGTTAGTTCCGTTGCCAACATACTATATTACCTTGTTCATAGACCTACTGCCGTGAAGATCGGGCCATCCTCGTTCTAACGTCGGGTTAGAACCTATCAATTGTGGAGTCAGAGAAGTATGACACTCTGACGGTGAACGAGCTGTTCTCGAAGCTCAAGTCGACTGAGGTGGATAGGGGCATGACTGCCAAGCTCGAGGGTTCGACTGATTCCCATAGTCTTGCCCTCGTTGGTGGTTCGAAAGGAAAGGCTAACACTAACCCATCCACCAGGATGTTCTCTTTGTCTTCCTTGATGTCTATGCCAGATGAGGAGTTTGATGTACTTGGAGAGGACGAGCTGGCGCTCCTGACGAGGCGGTTCGAGAGGCTGCACGAGAACCGGGTGAACATGAGGAGGAACACGAGGACATGCTTCCAGTGCGGCAAGCCAGGACACTTCGTCGCCGACTGCCCGGAGAAGGTCGAGAACAAGGACGGCTACAAGCACAAGTCGAGGAACAATGGCAAGTATCGGTCGAGGCGCGACCACAAGAGCAAGTACAATAACAAGCACAAGGACGAGCGACAGTCGAGGAAGAAGGAGAGCCGAGGCAAGGCCCGAGCGATGGTTGGTGCGAGCGACGTCGACTCTAGTTCCGTGTACTCCACCTCGAGCTCGAGTAGCAGTGAAGACGAAGGTGATCGTCGCAAGGGCAAGAAGTCATCCAAGAACCTGAGCGGACTGAGCTGCTTCGCTAAAGATGGCTTCTGCACCATGGCGCTGAGCTCCGGCAGCAAGAAGAGCACACAGAGCGACTCGGACTATGAGTCCGACGACGAGGTGCGTGATGAGCTTCCCTTCTTGCGTTAGGAGAATGAACGGCTTGGTACTTTGCTTGATAATCGTGATGACATGCTTAGAGAGGCAAAGAAAATGAGAAAAGAGCTTAGGGCTTCACTCAAGGATGCTAGGACTAGAGTGGCTGAGCTAGAAACACAGGTGCTTGATAGCAAGCTTGAGATTGATTCCCTTATGGCTAGCCCTGTTGTTTCGGATGATGTTGATTGTGCTGATTGCTCCATCTTTCTTGCTGATCTTGCTTTGTTCAAGAAAAAAAAATGCCTCCAAGTGTGAGGAACTAGATGTGCTTAGGGTTGAAGTGGCTGAGCTTAAATCTAGATCTGCTTTGCTAGGTGCTTGCACTTCTTGCCCTGTTTTGCATGCTAAAATTGATGAGATGCATGCTTACACTAGTTCTCTTGAGGCTAAATTGAAGGAACCCATGCCTACATCATGCTCTACCTGTGAAATGCATGCTTTGAAAAATTTGGAACTTGCACATTATGTTGATCGTTTGTAGGATGAGAATGATGAGCTGAGAAAGTTGATGGGTTGGTTGTCTGGTCATGAGCCTCAGTTGAGGATGTGATCGAGGCATTCAAGAGGCAGGATGGTGAGGGACTTGGGGCAAACAAGGTTGGTGAGGGAAGTGGAGAGAATATCCCAGAGCCACCAAAAACCCACCACAAGAATGATTTTCCCCCAAAACCTAACCATCTTAGGAACCGACTAGACACAACCCCAGCTCCACCCGTGTTTCCTACACCCACAAATGATCTCCAAAAGCCTATCAAGTTTGTGAGCACTTCCGGCGAAGTGTTCTTTGGGAAAGAGAGTGAGAAGGCTAGTGAGGAGAAACCGGTGGAGAAGTTGAGTGGAGAGAAACCAAGTGAGCAGCCCCAATCCAAGCCTAAACCTAAACTTGTGAGGTTCCATTGTGGCTATTGTGGGAAAGAGGGTCACAAGGATGAGTTTTGTTTCAAGAGGAAGCGGGAAGAGAGGATGGCAAAGGAGTGGGCGAACAAGGATAGGTACAACCCTTCCCATGGTGTACCTAAGCCTCATATGCCACTGCCCAGGGGTAAAGCTGTGGTGAGAAGTGTTCCGGCATGGGGAGATGCGAGTTCCCGCGCCCGAGGTGCGGTTCGGGAGGGGGCGGTCGGACCGGCCCGGCTAGGCGGTCGGAGCCGGCCCCCCGCAGGGGGGCGGTTAGGGACCGGCCCGGCTAGGCGGTTCAACCGCCCCCGCGAGCCCGGGCGGAGTGGTTTTCGAGGTGGTGAGTCGAGAGGTTTCGGTTCGGGAGGTGGTGTTGCTTGGTGGTTAGTCCGGGAGAGTCGGCAGTGGTCGTTTGCTAGGCATTATCCCCCTCGAGTTCACTACGGGGATGGGAGGAGTCGTAGCTTTGAGAAGGAGAGGAGGGACGGTCCACAGGTCGTCTTTCGTGGCTTTGGTCCTCCTCCAGGCAGTGAGGGGTGGTTTCCTCGGAGTGGTTACCGAGGTGGTGTTCGTGGTGGTAGTTTTGGTAGGAAAGATGGCTTGATGTGTGCTAACCCCACTTTTGAGCAAATGGCTCGGCACTGGTTTTACTCTTTTGGTACTAACCCCAGTGCTGAGTCGTTTGTTCGCTCACATGCTCGTTTTTGAATTTCAGGTGGGAGACTTGAAGCACATTTGGTTGATTGACTCCAGTTGCTCGAGGCATATGACCGGAGACAGGGGGTGGTTCTCAAGTCTCGTCCCGGTGGTGACGAAGAGGTACATCACTTTTGGGGACAATGGGCGTGGGCGTGTGCTTTCAGAAGGTGAGATCAAAGTGAGTGACAAGATCTGTCTGAGGCATGTTGCTCTTGTTCAATCGCCGGGGTACAATTTGCTTTGTGTCCCAGCTGTTGGATGAGGGTTTTGAGGTGTTGTTTCGGCCCGATGGTTCTCGGATTTGGACTCTCGAGGGGACCTTGTCTGTATGGTCGTTCCCAAGGGTCAGGTGTTTCGTGCTGATTTTTCTCAGTCTTCGGGTGTGGAGCGTTGTTTCTTGGCTAGTTCTTCGAGTGAATTGTGGAAGTGGCATAGGAAGTTGGGTCACTTGAGCTTTGACCTTTTGTCGCGCTTGAGTAAACTCAATTTGGTCCGAGGATTTCCACGGTTGAGGCTTGAGAAAGAGTTGGTTTGTGCCGCCGTGTAGGCATGCCAAGATGGTGGCCTCTTCTTACCCGCCTCGCACCGATGTGATGACTGAGCGTCCATGCGAGCTGCTCCATATGGACCTTGTTGGCCCAGCTCGTGTGCGATCTGTGGGTGGGAAGTGGTATGTCCTTATTGTGGTGGATGACTATTCTCGGTATGCGTGGGTGTTCTTTCTCGAGGATAAGGGGGAGACGTTTGGTTTTGTTCGAGATCTAGTCTTGAGGTTGAGGAACGAGAGGCACGGAGATGCCATACGAGCTATCCACAGTGATAATGGCTCAGAATTCAGAAACTCTCATTTTGAAACCTTTTTGCCATGACTTGGGTCTTGAGCACCAGTTTTCGAGTGCATATACGCCTCCCCAGAATGGTGTTGTGTAAAGAAAGAACAGGACCCTATGTGAGATGGCTCGGACGATGCTTGATGAGCATAGGATTCCGAGGAGCTATTGGGCTGAGGCGGTGAATACGGCGTGCTATGTGTCAAACAGGATCTACCTCAGAGTGCACAAGAAGAAAACATGCTATTAGTTGATGCATGGTCGCACACCCAAGGCGAGTCACTTCCATGTCTTTGGTTGCAAGTGTTTCATTCTGAAGAAAGGCAGGAAGTTGGATAAGTTTGAGGCTAGGTCTGTCGATGGTATTTTTTTTGGTTATGCATCTCATTCTAGAGCATATCGTATGCTCAATCTTGAAACTAACCAAATCGTGGAGACTTGCGACGAGACAGAGCCACGTAGTCAGCTTGTCTTTGAGTGTGTAGGTGATGATGAGCTAGGAGAGGAGATCTTTCAGGAGGAGGAGCATGAACATGGAGACGATGAAGATGGCGGTGCGGTGCCCCCGGCTGAACATGTACCCACTACTTCGACTACGGTGATGGACGGACCCTCTACTACACCTACGACGACAAATCAATAACGAGGAGAAGCTGATGTTGAGGGGGAGGTAGCATCGAGGTGAGAACCTCCCCGACGAGTACAAGTGGATCACCCAGCTTCGAGGATCATCGGCGACGTGAATGAACGCACTACACGGTCAAGGGTTCGAAACAATTCCCATTTCGCTCATGCTGCATTTGTTGCTACTTTTGAGCCCAAAGACATTGGACACGCACTATCTGATCACAATTGGGTTAATTCGATGCATGAGGAGTTGGAGAACTTTGAGAGGAATCAGGTTTGGGAGTTGGTTGACCGTCCCCCAGGGTGTAAGCCGATTGGTACAAAGTGGGTGTGGAAGAACAAAGAGGGAGAGAAAGGTGAGGTTGTGAGGAACAAGTCGAGGCTTGTTGCTCAAGGGTTCAGTCAGATGGAGGGGATTGACTACGAGGAGACCTTTGCTCCCGTAGCCCGTTTGGAGGCAATTAGGATCCTTCTAGCCTTTTCCGTGGCTAAAGGGTTCAAGTTGCACCAAATGGATGTGAAGAGTGCTTTTCTGAATGGTGTGTTGGAGGAAGAAGTGTATGTGAGACAGCCACTAGGGTTTGAGAGTGAGAACTACCCCCACCGGGTGTACAAGTTGAGGAAGGCACTGTATGGGTTGAAGCTGGCGCCTAGAGCTTGGTATGGTAGGTCGAGGGGGTTCTTGTTTGAGAGAGGTTTTGAGATGCGGAAGGTCGATCAGACCTTGTTTTTGCTGAGGCAGGGCAGAGATATCCTGATTGTGCAGGTGTACGTGGATGATGTTGTCTTTGGTGGCTCGTCTAACTCTCTTGTTGCAAGGTTTGCAGAGGATATGAGCAGGGAATTTGAGATGAGCATGATGGGTGAGTTGCAGTTCTTCCTTGGGCTACAAATCAAACAATCAAAGGAAGGAACATTTGTGCACCAAGCTAAGTACACCAAGGACATTGTGCGGAAGTTCAAGATGGAGGATTCAAAGGCTATGACGACGCCGATGAGTACGACTACAACTCTTGATGCGGACGAGGAAGGTGAACATGTGGATCAGAAGGAGTACCGAAGCATGATCGGGTGACTCCTCTACTTGACGGTGACAAGGCCGGACATCCAGTTCTCGGTATGTCTGTGCGCTCGTTTTCAAGCGTCTCCGAGGACTTCGCATCGGCAAGCGGTTGACACACCCGACTTTCCGAAGAAAACCAAGTGCAAACCTATATGCATGCCCAGATCAAGTTTCATGCATATAGTGACAAATAAGTGTATACAGAAATAGTATCACGTAAGAAAAAGAAAGATTATCAGAGATTTACGATTCATCCTGGAAACGAAGGCACCAAACATCATAGGCAGTCGACTGGGGGTTGCATACGCCTAGCACCAGCAACATCTTCATAGCAGCTTCCTCTTTCTGAGCAACAATGTTTATAGCAAGGGTGAGCACTTGTCGTACTCTGCAAGTGTGGGGAAAAGAATGAATGCAAATCCTTTATAGTGGACTGGGCTATAAGCATTTAAGAAATTTTAGTTGGTCAAGTTTTATTAGCACATACTTACTAATAAAGTATAAGTTTATACCAACCCACATTAAGCATAAGATAAGAGATACGCCAGAAGCACATGGCAAGCATAACCAGAGAGAGAGCGATTTAAGTCCATCTTCAAGTTTAATTATCATGTGAGGGTCCAGGCCGCCCGTGACCGTGGGCACGACTAACCGATTAGTTTTACACTCTGCAGAGGTTGTACATCTTTACCCACAAGTCGCGTAAAAGTCCCGAAGAACTTTAAACCCAACCATGCGATGCCGGCCAAGCCTCATACCACACTACCGAGGTGTGATTGCATAGGGACGCTACGAGGCCTTTACAAAGAGTCCTCCCGTGCGTATTAGTCCATAGTAGTATGTCATAGAGGCTATCTTTTGTACCACACTTCTATTACAGATGGTCAGCCATAGAGTCTTCCGTTCCAGCACCGATCCGGAATAAAAGAGCCATAAAAGCATTCCTCCGTCCCCAACCTACTATGCGAGTAATAACCACACAAAGACTTCCCTAATTAATTGGCCAAGACCAGAGCCATATAGTCCTTGTGGTTGCACTGTTGTCCTGGGTGGTTCTCCATGTTCCAATTAATCATATGGTCTTGTATTAAGCATCCAAAAATATAACATAAAGGTATAGCATGATTCATCATTATTGTTCATTTAAAACCACCATAACCCAGGTATAGCAACTAAGCATAGCTACCCAACGTAAATGTAAACCCAGGTTAACAAGGAATGACAACCAAAGAGTAGGATAAACCTTAATAGGACCCATCAATATTAATGCAAGCAATGCAATGAGTGATTAAACATAGTTCTTAGGACAAAAGATCAAGGACACACTTGCCTTTAACCAGAGGGTAGTTGCTCAGAATCTTCCACTTCAAGCTCTCCCAAACTTCTCGAACGGCGTTCACTCTAAACGCATCAATCATCAGGCACAAACATACACAAAGCAAATAAACAAGCATACTAAGAACAAAGCACAAATCAAAAGAAAACTTTAAAAGAATGCACTAAAGGATTGGCTCGATTAGATGGACCACTAAAGAACATAAAGTGTGCTTGGAAGGGAAAGGCTTGGTTAGCTTTAAAGAGATGATTGCGGAAGATTGAGCAAGAACCGGAAAGATTACACTTAGATTGAGCTGAGAAAAGAACGTCTAACAAACGTTTTGCATAAATGAGAGAGCAAGGCTATGAGCTAGGTTCATTTTAATTAACAAAACAAATATAAAGGATATTTCAGAAATAAAATACCCTATGTTGACATTAATGCAATATTAAACTTTATTTATGAAACCGGTGTAAAGAACTAGTCAAGTTTTATTAATAAAGATTCATATATTCATTAAACCGATTAAACATTTACTTTAGAAAAACTAAACTATATGAACAGTCTAAACGAAACTTTGTAATTCATATTATTAATAAAAATATTATGGTATTGGCATTAATCAAATTAATATTTATTAGAAAAGACGATGTAAAAGCCTAAGCAAATTTTACTTAGAAAAGATTAATTAACTATTAAACAAATTAACATTGGGTTTACGAAAACCGAGATAAAGATCTAATTAACTTTTATGTACAAAAACATGTGCTAGAAACATTAATCAAATTAAATTTGCTTATGAAAAACGATGTATAGATCTATATTACTTTTATTTATAAAAGGCATGTGTAAATAGACATTAATCAAAATTAATATTAATTTTATTTTCAGAAAACAAAACATGGTGAAAACTCACCACTAACGCGTGATTTACATTATTATGGACCTAACGCAACATGAACGGATTAAATCGGAGCTAAAACAAAGATTTGATGAGAAAAACAAGGTTGCAGGGACGTAGTTGTGATTAACTATAGATTTAGAGGGGTAGCAGAAAATATTTGCAAGACACAATAAACAGTGCTCGGGAAAAGGATAAAACTCAGGGTTAGATCTATAAAAGTGCTTGGGATGGATTGGATCTAAGGAATCTAATCTTTCCAGGGGGTTTTCGAGGAAAGGTGCAAGACTCAAAAGTGGATCTAATTATTTTCCAGATTTTGCAGGGGGTCAAGTGCAAAGCTGCCATCTTCTTCCTCAGGACACAGGGGAACCGGCCATGGACAGGAGCTCCTGTCCATCGGCGGCGCCGGCGACACAGGCGATGAGGAGGCCGGAGAAGGGCTGAAACCGGACGAGGGGGACATGGGGAATCGCGTGGGGTACTCACCGTCGGCGGAAACGAAGGGGACCGACCGGAAATTCCGGTCAACGCCGGCGGGCTCCTGCTGTTCTGCGGCTCAGGTCGGCGGCGCGGGCGCGGCGGCGCTGCGGGGGGCAAGGCGGCGGCGGCGCGCCGGGGCACCGCGCGCGTAGGGGCTCGCGGCCTCTTTATAGGCGCGCGGCCCCACGCGTCCCGGGCGCGCACGCCGGCCCCCCGGCGGCGGCGGCCATGGCCGCCGGCCGATGAGCTTGGTGGGCCCGGGCCGGCCGGCCGGCGCGGGCGCGGGTGCGGGCGGGTTGGGTCGGGCCGCAGGCTCGGCCTAATCCGATAGATAGGGTTATTTAATTTTATTTTTAATGCCTGAAACAATTCCAGAAATTGCAGAAATTGTTTTAAAGGCACGAAAAATACTTCGAAAATCACAAAAATTTCAAAAAAATTCCTAGAGATAGATTAAGACATGAACAATCCAAATAAAGCATTTGGGGCTCATGAAGAAGATTTAGAGCCTTCTAATAAATAGAAATAGCTCAAGAAAAATGAGAATAAATTCCAGAAAAATCCGGAAAATTCTCGGGAGAGTTTGGACAGCTCCTAAACGCATTTTTGAAACCTTTTGCACTCAAGAACCACTAGATGCATCGGCATGAATGCAACACACATAAATTTTTATTTAATTTAGAAAATCATACAAAGGATTTTTCCTATACTATATTCCCTGTAAAAAAATGTAGGAAAAATTTTAAAATTGTGAGAAAATCGTTATTTAATTATTCTCTCTATTCACATCCTGAAATTGGAAATTTCAGGGTGTGATAAATCTACCCCCCTTAAAAGGAATATCGTCCCAAGATTCGAAAAAGGATGGCAAGAGACAACAGTTTATTTCAAACTCTTTTCATATCCTTCATCAATATTCTTCCTTTCATATTACAGAAAAACTTTCCAAGTCTAACTTATACCAACATCCTTAAATATCGGGGGCCTTGTCTTGCTTGTGTCGTTGTCGCCATTCCCTCTTAAAATGACGATCTAGAAATTTCTTCGGGCATCTGTTGATAAAGTGTCCACCAGCTTTGCAATAAAAACAAGCTTTACTTTCTCTAATGTTTCGACGATTCTGTGGTGTCTCATAAATCACTGGTATTGTGACGCCATGAGGATATTCTAGATATGCATCTTCATTGTGATCTTCAGAAAAACCTTGGGCTTGAGACATATGATGTAGGTGAGAATTGTTATTGGCTTCCCCGGGATATTCCCTTTTTCTCTTCTTACTCATGATCTCCTGTAGCTTGCTTTCTAGCCCAATGGCTTTGTTGATTAAATCTTGTAGACTGGAATAATCATGTAAGCTTAGTATACTTTGAAGATCTTCATTCAACCCTTTGATGAAATGGTTTCGTTTCTTCTTATCACTTTCAACTGATCTTGGGGCATACAGAGATAATTGAACAAACTTATCGCCGTACTCAGTTACTGTCCTCTGTCCCTGCTTTAAGTTAAGGAACTCCTTCCTCTTGAGCTTCATCGCACTTACAGGAGTATGGTGTATAAAGTTGTCTTTGAATTCCTTCCACACAATACTCTCAGTTTGCTAATGTCCATTGATGTAAGAATTCCACCACTCTGAAGCTGCTCCTATAAGTTGCCAAGATGCATACAAAGCTTTCTCTCCATCATTGCATTGTATCATGTCTAACTTCTCTTCAATTGTCTTGATCCAGTCTTCAGCTTCTAAGGGATATGTGGTACTAGAGAACATTGGCGGCTCAGTTCTCATGAACTCTGCATACTTATCATCCGAGGGTGGTAATGATAACACATCTTGCTTGTATCCATACTCGTCATTGTTCTCATAGCTTTCGCCTTGGTTACCTCCTTCTTGGTTTTCCATCTGGTTGGTAGATAAAGATATGATCAGAAGGGGAACAAGAGTAGTGCAAAACGAGTGGGGGAGAACAAGGAGGTGGGAGGTACAAAAAGAAGAACCCAACTAAGCAACTGATGTTATTGCGGATTTAAGACCCACAATACACCAACACTCACTTCAAAGAATCAACACAAGCAATATCATAAAACCAAGCATCATCATGCAAACACACAATTCCACCAATCAAGGCATAGCTAAGGGAACGATACTACACGTTGTTAAATAAGTCAGGGTGTATCCTCCTAATAGATCAGATGTGGCTCCTAGAAAGGATATCCATAAACAATGGATTTTTCTCAGATCAAGGAGTACGAAATTATGAGTTCATCCCAACTGGAATCACCTCAATCGGAGGTTCAGAACTCGAGATATGAATTAAACAAGATGACTATGTCAGCAGTGTTGGCAAATTCTGAATGCTCCACTAATTCGTAGGTATCTCCCTGGATACAAAAAGAATACTGCTAAATTTTGTACAAAGTGAAACTGATGAAATTCCTGAACTACTCCAATTAGATTTACCTCAATCGGAGGTCTATAGAATGAGATATAGAAAATTGAAGGTAACTAGGTCAGCAGAGTTTACAGATTCTGATAGCTCCAATGTTTTGGGCATAGCTCCTGGAACATGCACTGGATAGGGCTGAATTTTTGATAGAAATTCACTTATGAAATTTAGGAACTAACCCAACTGGTTTCATGCTAATCGGAGTTCTGTAGCTCAAGATAAAGTTAGAACAGCGCCGATATGTCGGAGAGCTGCGCGCATAGATATAATGTTAAGGGTAACAGTTCTACCAATGAATCAAGGGGATGTTTATTGCTTGAGGGAATGAGTAGGCGAGGTCGAAGAGATGTTCAAGGAGAGTGAAGATAAATATATAAGAATTCATGGTATGAAGATAAGAAGATGGCTAAAATGTGAGATCCTTCATCAAAAAGGTCAAGGATAAGGTAAGGAGGGATTGTAGAACAAAAGAGGCATTAAGAAACGACCAATACTAACTAGGCTTACGTCCTACAGTCGATACAGCTCTGATACCACTCTGACACACTCGACTTTCCGAAGAAAACCAAGTGCAAACCTATATGCATGCCAGGATCAAGTTTCATGCATATAGTGACAATTAAGTGTATACAGAAACAGTATCACGTAAGAAAAAGAAAGATTATCAGAGATTTACGCTTCATCCTGGAAACGAAGGCACCAAACATCACAGGCAGTCGACTGGGGGTTGCGTACGCCTAGCACCAGCAACATCTTCATAGCAGCTTCCTCTTTCTGAGCAACATTGTTTATAGCAAGGGTGAGCACTTGTCGTACTCAGCAAGTGTGGGGAAAAGAATGAATGCAAAGGCTTTATAGTGGACTGGGCTATAAGCATTTAAGAAATTTTAGTTGGTCAAGTTTTATTAGCACCTGCTTACTAATAAAGTATAAGTTTATACCAACCCACATTAAGCATAAGATAAGAGATACGCCATAAGCACATGGCAAGCATAACCAGAGAGAGAGCGATTTAAGTCCATCTTCAAGTTTAATTATCATGTGAGGATCCAGGCCGCCCGTGACCGTGGGCACGTCTAATCGATTAGTTTTACACTCTGCAGAGGTTGTACATCTTTACCCACAAGTCTCGTAAAAGTCCCGAAGAACTTTAAACCCAACCATGCGATGCCGGCCAAGCATCATACCACACTACCGAGGTGTGATTGCATAGAGACGCTACGAGGCCTTTACAAAGAGTCCTCCCGTGCGTATTAGTCCATAGTAGTATGTCATAGAGGCTATCTTTCGTACCACACTTCTATTACGGACGGTCAGCCATAAAGTCTTCCGTTCCAACACCGCTCCGGAATAGAAGAGCCATAAAAGCATTCCTCCGTCCCCAACCTACTATGCGAGTAATAACCACACAAAGACTTCCCTAATTAATCGGCCAAGACCAGAGCCATATAGACCTTGTGGTTGCACTGTTGTCCTGGGTGGTTCTCCATGTTCCAATTAATCATATGGTCTTGTATTAAGCATCCAAAAATATAACATAAAGGTATAGCATGATTCATCATTATTTTTCATTTAAAACCACCATAACCTAGGTATAGCAACTAAGCATAGCTACCCAACATAAATGTAAACCCAGGTTAACAAGGAATGACAATCAAAGACTAGGATAAACCTTAGTAGGACCCATCAATATTAATGCAAGCAATGCAATGAGTGATTAAACATAGTTCTTAGGACAAAAGATCAAGGACACACTTGCCTTTAACCAGAGGGTAGTTGCTCAGAATCTTCCACTTCAGGCTCTCCCAAACTTCTCGAACGGCGTTCACTCTAAACGCATCAATCATCAGGCACAAACATACACAAAGCAAACAAACAAGCATACTAAGAACAAAGCACAAATAAAAAGAAAATTTTAAAAGAACGCACTAAAGGATAGGCTCGATTAGATGGACCACTAAAGAACACAAAGTGTGCTTGGAAGGGAAAGGCTTGGTTAGCTTTAGAGAGATGATTGCGGAAGATTGAGCAAGAACCGGAAAGATTACACTTAGATTGAGCTGAGAAAAGAACGTCTAACAAACGTTTTGCATAAATGAGAGAGCAAGGCTATGAGCTAGGTTCATTTTAATTAACAAAACAAATATAAAGGATATTTCAGAAATAAAATACCCTATGTTGACATTAATGCAATATTAAACTTTATTTACGAAACCGGTGTAAAGAACTAGTCAAGTTTTATTAATAAAGATTCATATATTCATTAAACCGATTAAACATTTAATTTAGAGAAACTAAACTACATGAACAATCTAAACGAAACTTTGTAATTCATATTATTATTAAAAATATTACGGTATTGGCATTAATCAAATTAATATTTATTAGAAAAGACAATGTAAAAGCCTAAGCAAATTTTAATTAGAAAAGATTAATTAACTATTAAACAAATTAACATTGGGTTTACGAAAACCGAGATAAAGATCTAATTAACTTTTATGTACAAAACATGTGCTAGAAACATTAATCAAATTAAATTTGCTTATAAAAAACGATGTATAGATCTATATTACTTTTATTTATAAAAGGCATGTGTAAATAGACATTAATCAAAATTAATATTAATTTTATTTTAAAAAAACAAAACATGGTGAAAACTCACCACTAACGCGTGCTTTACATTATTATGGACCTAACGCAACTTGAACGGATTAAATCGGAGCTAAAACGAAGATTTGATGAGCAAAACAAGGTTGCAGGGACCTAGTTGTGATTAACTATAGATTTGGAGGGGTAGCAGAAAATATTTGCAAGACACAATAAACAGTGCTCGGGAAAAGGATAAAACTCAGGGTTAGATCTATAAAAGTGCTTGGGATGGATTGGATCTAAGGAATCTAATCTTTCCAGGGGGGTTTCGAGGAAAGGTGCAAGACTCAAAAGTGGATCTAATTATTTTCCAGATTTTGCAGGGGGTCAAGTGCAAAGCTACCATCTTCTTCCTCAGGACACAGGGGAACCGGCCATGGACAGGAGCTCCTGTCCATCGGTGGCGCCGGTGGCACAGGCGACGAGGAGGCCAGAGAAGGGCTGAAACCGGATGAGGGGGACATGGGGAATCGCGTGGGGTACTCACCGTCGGCGGAAACGAAGGGGACCGGCCGGAAATTCCGGTCAACACCGGCGGGCTCCTGCTGTTCTGCGGCTCGGTTCAAGCAGCAGGGCGCGGCGGCGCTGCAGGGCGGGCGGCGACGGCGCGCGGGGGCACCACGCGCGCGAGGGGCTCGCGGCCTCTTTATAGGCGCGCGGCCCCACGCGTCCCAAGCGCGCACGCCGGCCCCCCGGTGGCGGCGGCCATGGCCCGCCGGCCGATGGGCTTGGCGGGCCCGGCCGACCGGGCCGGCGCGGGCGCGGGCGGGTTGAGTCGGGCCGCAGGCTCGGCCCAATCCGATAGATAGGGGTTTTTTTGAATTTTATTTTTAATGCCTAAAACAATTCCAGAAATTGCAGAAATTGTTTTAAAGGCACGAAAAATACTCCGAAAATCACAAAAATTCCAGAAAAATTCCTAGAGATAGATTAAGACATGAACAATCCAAATAAAGCATTTGGGGCTCATGAAGAAGATTTTAAAGCCTTCTAATAAATAGAAATAGCTCAACAAAAATGAGAATAAATTCCAGAAAAATTCGGAAAAATCTCGGGAGAGTTTGGACAGCTCCTAAACGCATTTTTGAAACCTTTTGCACTCAAGAACCACTAGATGCATCGACATGAATGCAACACACATAACTTTTTATTTAATTTAGAAAATCATACAAACGATTTTTCCTATACTATATTCCCTGTAAAGAAAATAAATGTAGGAAAAATTTTAAAATGGTGAGAAAATCATTATTTAATTATTCTCTCTATTCACATCCTGAAATTGGAAATTTCAGGGTGTGACAGCGGTGAAGTGAATTTTCAGGTACTTGCGTCACACTCCCGACTTCGGCCTTTGGTACTCCGCGTCCTCTTCTTTGGCGCTTCATGGTTTTTCGGATGCGGATTTTGCCGGGTGTCGGTTGGATAGGAAGTCCACTTCTGGGACTTGCCAGTTTTTGGGTTCTTCTTTGGTGTCTTGGTCTTCCCGCAAACAGTCGAGTGTTGCTCAATCCACTACCGAGGCAGAGTATGTTGCCGCTGCTAGTTGTTGCTCTCAGCTCCTTTGGATTTCATACACCATGAGTGACTTTGGTGAGGAGTATACCCATGTTCCACTTCAATGTGATAGCACCAATGCCATAAGTGTTGCAAAGAACCCAGTGCTCCATTCCAAAACCAAGCACATAGAAGTGAGGTATCATTTTCTGAGAGACAACGTAGAGAAAGGAAAGATAGCTTTGATCCATGTACCCACACATGACCAACTAGCCGATATTTTCACCAAACCCCTAGATCAAGCAAATTTCACTCGTTTGCGGGGGGAACTTGGTGTGTGTTTGATTTCTTGAGTTGGGTGTGTGGGAGCTCCTTTGTACCATATGTATAGTTTCCTTTGTGCATTTCTTGCATTTGGCATGGCATATGTAACATGATGTATAAGCATCCTTGTATCTTAGATTGCATGCATTTTGTATCATATGCATTGGATAGGAAAAGCTTCTCCTATATACATTGTTCACCATGGGATGTTATATATGTCTTTGTGAGCTCGTTTGGTATCCTATGGTTAGTTTGGCTTAGCTCTTGATGATCTTGATGAATAATCCATGGTTGATGGCTATGTTTTTTGAAAAATGTCACATGTATGCTATTTCATGCGTAAATGCCTTTATATGATCTTGACATGTTTTAGTGGCCTTGCTATGCTTAATTTGTGGTTGGATAGCTAGTTTATTGATCATATGGGGCCAAAGGCTCATTTGCCATCATGAATGTTTAGCCCTCTTGCTTTATCTTGTGGAGGGGCATAAGTTCCTTTTTGTCGCAGAGACATTTCATGTACCAATTATGAATCTGAAAATGAAATGTAAAATGCTTGGAAAATATGCTCCCATGTCATATGTGCTGAAATTAATTTGCTTTGGGTGCTAAACCGTTGCATGATGCCTACCAATGAGAAGTCTCATACATAGAAGTAGGCACATGGCTCGGTGGCTTTGACATGACATGAGGTGCTTGTGGGTGTTTGTGATGGTCTTATGATTAGAATGGCTGTCCTAGCATGAAGTTCGTGTGGCTTTGCCATTTTGACATGTTTTGCTCATGTTTAGGTTTTTGCTTATGAGAGAGTAACTTTTCGCAAAATTACTCAAATCCTTTTTAGCCTTGTCCAATGGTTGTGAAACTTGGTGATCACGTACTTAACGTCATTACGAACTTGTAGAGTATCTAACTTCCTCATTTGGACTTGTGTAGCTCCTTGTGATGAATTTTGTATATTTGAGAAGCTATATGTTGAAACTTTTCGCATTTTGCCTTGATTCATGCATTGTCAACAAGGGGGAGAAGTTTGTGCATGCTTTGAGCACCTGGGAGTGTTTGGAAGGTGTTCCAATTGGTTCGGGCAAATTTTGGGCAGTTTGGTGCAGGGCCGGTCTCTTGGGGCGGTCTAACCGCCTCCAGGCGGTTAGATGTGTGGTAGGCGGTCTAACCGCCTGGGGTAGGCGGTCTAACCACCCTGGGCAGAGTGAGTAATTTTTTGCTCTTTGTTGCATCCCCGTGCTGCATTGCTGCATTTGTTCAAGGGGAGTGTGCTTTGGCTCAGGGGCAGCTTGCATATGTGCAGGGGAGCTCTTTGTGGTGTTCGAGCTTTTTGTTCGGTGGTTTGCGCTCTTTGTTTGAGCATGGTTTTGTCTCGGATGTGTCGAGCCGTTGCCCTTGCCTAAGGGGTTCGAAACTTGTCTTCTTCAAGTGATCTTTCTCTTCGCCTTTCTTTGGCTTTCGATCGCTTGTTGAGGTTTCTTTTTATTTATTTCTTTCCTTTTTCCTTTTCTCTTGTGTTACTTCATGTGGGTGTTGCCAATGAACTAATCAAGGGGGAGATTGAGGACCATGTGTGGTTCGAGGACCGGTGGATGGTCGCTTCCTTGTGTGATGAGTGATTGACAACGTGGTGTGGACTTATTCTTGGCTAAGTATTGCAGGTGCAGGTTGCGGCTTGACTCGTGTTGGTGCAGGTGAAGAACAAGCGCGCAAGGTTGTTGCCGGTGAGGCCTCTAGGTGTGGAGAAGACAAGTAGGCTTCGTTCGAGGGACCCAGTGGCCAGTGGGGTCAAGTGCGGGCCGCATGGTGGCATGAACAGCAAGATGAAGTCGTGGACGGTTTCTTGGTAGAGCCTCAAAACCAAGGTCGAGCCGGTACTACGTGGGAGTCGAGTCATGAGTGGAGATTGGCGGAGGCTACACCGAGTTCACGGGGTTTGTAGTGGTTCACCAGAAAATCACTGGGTTACTCGGTTGAGCCACAAAACCGAGGCCGAAGACTCGACGAGGAGCTGTGGCCACCCAGGCCGGTTCAACCGCCCAGGAGGGGTGGTCAGACCGCCTGGGCCGGTCAGATTGCCCAGGCTGGTCTAACCGCCTAAGGGGGGCAGTCTAACCGCCCTAGCCGCCAGCGCCGAGATGCTTCGAAGCGGAGGACACGCGTCGGGATCGCAAGGCTTGCGTCGAGGCTAAGCAGGTTGCGGTCGCCGGGCATCCGTCCGATGAAGAAATTCCGAAGACTTCCAAATCCGCCCTTGAGGGGCTTGTATCCCTAGATCTGAGGTGAGGGCAGTTTAGTCTTTTGGGTGCCTCCATATATACTCATTGAGTGGATGGATGGCAGCCAACTCTTGGAACCCTAGCTCATTTGTTTTTCCATTTTCGTTCTCCATTTTCCCTAGTTTTTCCTAGGACTAGCTTGAGAGCTTCATGTGAGATCTAGAGAGAGGGATGGATGTTTGGGTGGCAAGCTAGACCTTGTACGAACCTTCATGGTATGTATAGATGGTTCGACGTTGTTCCTCAAGGTGGTTTTCCCGTCCTCTTTTGTGTTGATTTTCGGAGCTCTTTTTTGGTGGTGTTTTGAGAACGATTTCTTGGGGTTTTTGGTGGGTGTCACGTATGAGGATCGTGTGCCTCTTTGGCTGGTGACTTTGCCCCCAAATCTCTCTTGAATTGGACTCGATTTGGTGGTTTTTCGAGTTGGGCGAGTTCTTGACCTAGAGAAGCGATTTCTTCGATTCCTCTTGATTGTGAGCGATTCGGGTCGATTCCTTTGAGGTAGAGGTTGCCCAGGAGGTAACCCAGCTAATCCCGAAGTTTCACTGCAATCCGTGGAGTGATTCGGGAGATAAGGCGCGAGGAAGTTAGGGTTTGACCCGCGGGCTGTTTTTCTGGGAGAGGCGGTCTAACCGCCTGGAGGGGGCGGTTTAACCTCCCTGGGGTTTCCTGGTCAAAATTTTGTTTCGCCAAATTTTCCTCTGTGAGTTTGTTCGCCTTGATCAGAGGAGCGTCTGGGTGAAATTTCGGGTCATTCTCATGCTGTTTGCTACGTGTTCTTGTTTGGAGTTCGTTGCTGGGTATAGGAGGTTAGACCGCCCCTGGTAGCCGGTCTAACCGCCCCTAGGCCCCTGGGTGGAGTTTTGGTTTTCGCCAAGATTTTCTGGTATCTAGCACGACCTTGACCAGAGATCTTTGTTGGTGAAATCGTGGTGCGTTTTGGTGCTAGGAAGAGGTGTTTTGGAGGTTTTCTTGGTTACCTGGTAGAGGCGGTCTAACCGCCCGCTATACCCGGTCTAACCGCCCCGTCTGGACAGCCAGCTTTCGAGTTGTTTCTGCTGTCGTGGGTGCGTGTGTGCTGAGGTTGCTGGTAGTGCTTGTTCCTAGGACTAGTAGCACTCCAGTGGCTACGTGGTTTTGGCAAACGGAAAGTAGAGGTGCAGAGCGTGTGATTTTGGGGGTCCGACTGGGCGAGTTCATCTTGTCGGAGTTTCAATCTCCTTCGAGAAGAATTTTTATCGGCTCCCATTCACTCCCCCCCTCTCTGGTCACCTAATCGGTCCTTCAGCAGTGACTTGATCTTCCGGACCAGCTCATCGCTCTTCGCCTGCATATCTTGCACTTCATTGTGGTACTGGGCGAAGGCGCCATCGAGTTTGGATTGGAGCATGGCGGAGTGCTTCCTATCCTTGGCGAGTTCTTTCTCCAATGTCTCGGCCTGAAGTACTATATCGCCGAACCCCTGGAGCATCTTGGACTTCTGCCGGGACCTCTCCACGACATCCTGCAGAAAGGCAACAATTACTTGGGTACTCGTTCTGCTGGAACTCGACTACTCAAGGGTACAGTCACGTACTTCATCCATTGCTCGGCACGCTGCATCGACTCCATGTTGCGAGCCACCACTACTGGGCTGATGAGATCATCCGCCAGAAGCTCGAGTGCACCCTGACTAGTCGTTGTGGCCTCGGACATCGGCGCCGAACGGATCGGCTCTGCGTCTTGGATTTCTGGTGAACGGACGACAACTTCCAAGTTCACCTCCGGCAGGGCATTGCCATGCCCCTCTTCGGTCACCCCGGGGGCTGCCATCTCCGTCGGCTCAGTTGCTGCTTCAGTGGCCACCTCGGCTTCTGGCATAATGCCTTCAACCGGTACAGCTTCAGGAATGGCGCTGTCCTCGACTTTTGCCCCTGTCAACACAAGACACATGGGATCAGTACCCTGGGGGCTTTGATTACTACTCGAGGAAGCTCTCATTACTGCAGTGTACTCACCTTCTACCACGCTGGCCTCTGGTAGCGTAATCTCCACGACCGGCGCCACGGTCTTGGTCTGAGGAAGGGGAGTGGACTCCTCGGCGGCAGGCGCGGAACCTTCTTCAGCCACTGCCGTGCTGGGTTCATCCCCGTCCCAGGACAAGTCAGTTGATTTCCTGCATGTTAAAATATTGGTGGTCAACCAAGTAAGACTACCAAGTTACAAGTACTACTCGAGAAAGGTTTTTCACTTACAAGCTAGACCGGACGACAGTCATGGTCGGAGCGCCAAGGATGCTGGCGATATCTACAAGCCCGGCTTCGGCGGGCACCTCCTCTTCAGCTTGAGCCGCTGTCGGCTCTTCAGTACCAGCAGTCACGCTCGGCTCCAGCTGGTTCTCCATGGACGGCGCCTGCGGCTCGACATCACTAGTCGACCGCTGTGTCATCCGCGCCACGAGTTCTTCGACGGTGGGGGCTGGACTGCGGCTTCTCTAAGCCAGCCCGCCCACCGTATCCCAATCCTCTCCTTCCCCTTTGATCAACAGGGTCGGATGAGGGGATCTCCTGCGACAAATCAGAAGTTAATCGTTAGCATACAAGATTCTTCAAATCAAGTACTCGACTACTCTACTGAGGAGCTCACCTCTTGGGATGTAGTCTCGGTCACTTTCAACTTCTTGGCAACGCGCTTGTGTGCCACATTGCGCGGACTCCTCGGCGGCGCAGGGAGACTAGCCTCCAGGCTAGTCGGAGGGTCTTTGACAAGAGGGATATGGGGCAACCCAGGCCTGCTGAACCTGGATCGCAACTGGAACCGCTCCTGAAGCGTTTCCCATCCTCCTCGTCGGAGGTGTCTTCTATGGTGACGGTGTCGTCACCCTCGCCGACTTTGCGGCACTCCTTGCCCTTGCCTTTGCCCTCCTCTGGAATCTCCACAAGTCGAGGAGGGGGAGTGGGCTCGGAGACAAACTTTGTCAAATCATCCTGCATCAAACAGACTGGGTGAGCTCGACTTCTACAATGCAACGAGTACTCAAAGACATAAGTTTGGCTACCAACCTTGTTTGGCGGATGAGCCGCTGAGTACTTCGGGACTGGGCAGGGTGTGTATTGTGGCATATCCTTGAAGATCCACCCCAGTCTCTCGACGATGTCGTCATCATCGACTTCAGTGCCGGGCATCCTCGAGGCTGATACCCGAGGGTGTCACGCGCCATTAGTGGTTGTACCCTCCTCTTCATAAAGCTGAAGGACACGTGTTCGGCCTTCAGCCCAGCTTCTCTCAAAGCCCTAATCTTCTGCAGCAGCTCGGGTAGCTGGATACCCTCCTGCATGGTTGGCTCCGTGTTCCACTAGGGCTGATGCTTGGGCTGTTTCTCGCTCGGCTTCGGCAGCTCCGGGTGGTGGTTGGTGATGTAGAACCATTTCGACTTCCAATCCTGGTTGGAGTGGATAAGCTTGTACGAGAGGTACTGCTCGGCGGCGTCTTCGCGCATCTGGATGTCGGCTCCTCCGACTACTCTGGGGTCGTTGGCGCTCGGCTGCAGCTTCACGCGGAAGAACTTTCTAAACAGCACCCAGTGGGGCTTGATCCCCATGAAGGCCTCGTAGAAGTGGACGAAGACAGAAACATGGAAGATCCCGTTGGGGTTGAGGTTCAAGTACTCGATACCATAGTACTTGAGGAGACCTTTGAAGAAGTCGCTCGCAGGGAGAGCCAGCCCGCGCTCCACGAACCGCGCGAACATTGGGATCTCATCGGGATTCTTCTCCATTCGATATGGATCTCCCGTGGCGGCTCGCCACATGTCCATTTCCTTCTCACGGAGGAAACCGCTGTTCACCAACGCCAGCAGGTCTTCGGTCTTCGCCTTGGATTTTTTTCCACTCCTTGTTCGGATTCGGGCGCGCAGGAGAGGTCGGCGGTGTTGACCCTTTGGCGGATCCAGCCGCCTCGTCACGAGATCTCTTCTTCCCGACACCGATCTTCATGCTCTTCGATGGAGAAGCCTTCATCCTCCAAGTGCACCGGGTTTTTCACTCGCATTCGCTCGGGGGCTTCTCTGGAGGCAAGCAGCGGCGGCGTGAGTGGATCTCTGGCCTAGGGCGCGGTGGCAGTGTGCTCGAGCGGCTAAGTCTTGGCTAGATCTATTTCAACCGACTGCGAATGCGGAGGATGGAAAACCCTAAGGGTTTCGGCTTCTGTTTATAAGCCAACCGGCGGCTCGGTAACGGCCTGATGGATAAGTATCGGCGGCTGACTCAGCGGTAGTCGCTTGACTCTTCAACTTCCAGTAGTTGACGCGCTTCATCTCGAGGGCTCGGCTGCGTATACTCAATTCCCTGGGTGATGACAATACTCTAAAGCAACTCAAGACACATTCTACAATCAAGATGACCCTTCAATTCGAGAGGAAGTACTCGACTCAAGACTCGGGGGCTCCATGCCACGTGTCCTTCGGTTTTTTCTCCGGATTTTGCAGGATAATCTTGGCAGGATTTCAAATTGACCCTCCGCTTGAATCTACAATTTGACATAAGGCTCGGGGGCTACATTCCATATGGAATCCGATTCTTCGAATCACATTTTCCATATGGTTTCTTATTCAAGACAAAGCGAGTATTATTGAAGACCTTCAAGAGGAGAACTCGAGGACGCTTGGGAACTACTCGAGAAGACTTCAAGACTACTCAAGGATCAGTTGGAGTACCTTCCAACCTCGGGATGCTTCAAGTACTCTTGAGGACTTTTGTCTTGTAGTACTCGGGGACGCTTGAGGACTACTCATCAAGGCCATCAAGACTACTTGAAACTATCCTACTCGACTACAAAGTACTCGGGGGCTTATCGCATGGACTTCCCTGGGCCCACTGCCTCGGTGGGTACCAGGACCGACTACTCGGTGGGCCCTTGGGACTACTCGGTTTGTGCCACATGGCACCTAATGGCGTGGGGCACAAGGACTACAGTGGAGAAGTATGTGGATAGGAAGCTATACATGTCCTGTACTATGTAGAGAACTCCTAGCCGTACCCGACTAGCACTCTCTCCTCAAACCGACTTGTAACCCTGCCTCCCGGGCTATATAAGGCAAGGCAGGGACCCTTCTCTCTCATACGCATCATCTTGAAAACTCATCCAATCAATCCAGAGCTACGCAACATATAGAACGTAGGGTATTATGCACCTCGCGGCCCGAACCTGTCTAAATTGTGTGCCACGTGTCTCTTCCTTCGAGTTACCGATCTCGGCGAGGCCACATTCATCTACCTCGAGTACTCCCATTGGTAGGTTGCCAGTCTAAAACACTGACAGCCGCTGCCGTACCAAAGGAGCCATGTCGCCATCAAGGGGCACTACGCCGCACCAAGAGGAAGTCGTAGCCCATGAACCGTCAACCACGACACGTCGAGCAGAAGACTAGCCGCGTCCCGTTGTTTCCCTACGCGCAGCAGGCACCGGAGCACCACGAGCTGGTAAGGAGGTGAAGCCGTTCGCGATGCCAAGGCTGTGTCGTACGACGACGTGGACATCGCCGCCGCAAGGAGGCTGAGGGTGCTTCCGTCCAGAAGTGCAATGCCGGCACCAAGGTGCAGGAGGCCGCGGAGCACTTGGACACTGCTAAGTTGCGTCCTCGTAGTCGGGGACAACGGCACCGAGGTGAAGATGGTGTTGCAGACTCCTACGACGACACCGCCACTACGAGGAGAAGCAACTCTGTTGATGTCCAGAGTGGAGCTGGCCATGACGCCACTGTTCACCTTGCCTTGCCCTTGACTTCCACCTCGCTCATGACATGTTCGATGTTTTGTCTATAAGGTGAGATGCACACACTAGTAGCTGTTTTCCCCTTTTTCTTTTGCTTCCTGCCTACCATTGGCCATGTACCTTGCTACCCGATCCTTTTCCATCCAAGCTGATACATTTCTTGTTTGTGTGATGCTGCCCACGGCGACCGCACGTCCATGGAGGCCAAGCCGGCAGAGCTGATGTTGCTACCATCGCCCGTCGTCCACCAGTAGCCCAAGAAGCTGAAGATGGTGATTCTGTGTACAAGTCCTGGCTGCAAGATGAACCCTGACCACCAGCCCGCTTGTCACCATCAACCTCATCTCTATGCGCTGACCTTCTTGTCCTTGATCCCATCGGTGAGCAGCACAATCCAAAGCCACATCCTTTCATCCCGTTCTACCTGCCTGTGACGTCCGGCCATCGTGCCGCGCATGCTTCTCTTTCCTCCAGTAAATGAGTGACCATGGAGGGCCTGCCTTTTGTTGCATCCATGGCATGCCCACCACCTGTTCAATGCTTTTCCTAACTGAAATCTTGAGCATCTGAGTGACCGAAGCTTTCACCTTTTGTTGGGTCTGTGTGAGCCGGCCTTCGTGCCGAGGATCTGTGCAACATGCGTTGCTCATGTTGCTGTTACCCACCTGTCCGACCTTCGTGCCGTGAGCGAGTCCTTGCAGGTGCCTTGCTGGAGTCGCGCATCGCTTCCTTGCCTCATTGCCGCCTTAGTTGTTATGGAACTTACCTTCGCGCCCGTGTTCTTGGAGTAGAACTCGTGTCCGCTGCTCGCCACTGCACTAATGTGGGTCTGGGACGTTAGAGCCCCGCAACTAGCCACTTGCATGCCACAGACAAGAATTCTTCCCCAAGATGTGACGCACCGCTTTCCTTGATTGCACCGCTTTGTGCCGCAACCCGCATAACCCGCTCCCGCTCTGCGTTGCTATGTGCTGTGAAGCGTGCCATGCCATGTGCTTGTAATTGGGATGCCGCGTGTGATGGACGTCGTGCCATGAGCAGAGGCCTCTGCTTCTCGCTCGACAACCCCGCATTGCAACCTAGCTACTTCGCCATGGTCAACACCTCATCATCAGTACATGCCTCGTAGCGCTCTTAAGCACACCTTACCTCAACTCCACCTGATGTCGGTCAGAAGTTGATCTTTTCATCTCCTCTGAGCGATCGCCGCATATCTTGGCATTGGAAATGCCTTCTCGCTTTGCTATCACCATCCTTTGTGTTATCGCTTTATCCATCCGGAAGCTAATACCTTGCAAGTACTTGATCTCAGCCTCTCCGCTCCCCGATTGTGGACAGGATCATCAATGGATCTTAACCTTGAGACCTTTAACCCGACCATTGAACTAACCCATGTTTTCTAGTATATAAAACTGACTTGTTTAAACTGCTTTTGTTATACAACCAATTGCTTTATTTTTGCTATTAAAAACCCGTGCTGATTGTATTTAGCTTGGAATTTAATTGGATCTTCTAAATTGGTTCTTATCGGTGTTTTTGCAATAGATGAATGCTCATTAATTATTTCCGCGTTGCATCTCGTGTAGGCTTGTGTTCTTGTTTGAAGACCCAAGATGCGACAACTGAGTAGATGTGCGAAAGAATGCTCAACCTCTACTACTCTACGACGACTACCACGCAGGTTTCATGTCACTCCCAACCACGTAGAACCCATGCATGCCATTAGTTGCTAGTGCTACATTTATGATATTTGGTTTGATGGATTGCATAGCCATTTGATTAGCCATGCCTTATTAATTGACATATCTTGTTTCCTTGCTTTACCTACCTCGGGACTAGCTAAAGACCCCTAGCTAGTCCCATATACTTACTATCCATACTTTTATTGCTTTGGATTATGGATGGTATTCTGGGTTTGGACTGAGATGTGGGAGCTCTCGGTGTGTTTTAGCGTGGGTTCTGGGTGTGTTCTTCGTTGACGTGTTTTTGGCGGGAGCGAGCCGTTTGGTTACTTGTGAACACCTACCTCGGGGAGATGTGGTCTGGCCTCTCGCCCGAGCGGCGTGTCGGACGTGATGGTGATAGGGAGTGCTCGCTCTCGACCCTTAAGGACCGATCGTCAGTTGACCTTGCTTCAGTGGACTATTACCGTACAAACCGCCCACCTTGTATTGGGCGGGGGTGCGGGGTGAGACTCGTAGTGGATAGAACCCTGCCTGTAGGCGAATCGGTGTGATCATGATGGGAGACGACGTTCCTCCTTAGAAGACTTCACCCGGCGAGGCCGGGGAAGGGTTCCACAGCTTCGAGGGACCCCTCGCCGGCAGTATGAGCTCTACAGCAGGGGCTGCGCCAGACTCGGAGACGCAGGAGAGTGCTATCCACTTACTTGGACTCCAGTCGTATGGTAGGGTTTGGGAGGGCGGCCACTGTTTCCGGCTCTATTCGGGCGGGTACAATTGTACAACCTCTGCAGAGTGTTAAACCTATAGATATAGTCTGAAGGGATACGGGGTGGCTACGGTAGCGCAAAACAAAATTTTCCCCGCAAAACAGGAACTGCTGCTGTTAGAGATCACGGGATTACCATTAGACACGCAGATGCAGCGGAACCATCTCGATGTAGACGAACGCGTCGAGGTAACATGCAGTGCAGTTGCTCACGTCCACCTTGTCCTTCACGCGCGGTTCGTCCTTGTGCTCCAAATGTAGCACCTCCAAGGTATCCACACGTACGGGGAAGGAACACCGATCGTAGATGTACTAGCACCTCACGAACGATCACGAACGGGAGGATATAGGTGGAGGAGGGGCTGCAGAAATCACTGTAGCGAGAGGTTACTGTTCACCGCAGCTACTGTAGCGCGCGGAGTATTGTAGCGGCGGCAGCACTGTAGCAGCGATTAGGGTTTTCCTTTCTCCCCACCTTTGTATATATAAAAGTCACTAATGGGCTTTTCAACTTTTGCAGCCCATTAAGACTCTAGTACCCTAATGGATCAAATCCATCAAACCCATTAGTGGATCCAATCCAATTGGCTCTAGGGCATAAATCCAACAGTCTCCCACTTGCACTAGAGACAATCACATACGCAAGCTTTCTAATGTTCCAAACCCCTTAAGTGTGTGACCTTATAGGTTCACGCACACATAGACATGGCCCGAGTACTCCTACTCGACCAATAGTTGATAGCGGCCTCTAGCAAGACTTGTCAACTCCTATGCACACGTAAAGATCTTATCAGACGAACCACACATCGTTTCATACATGCTATTCCCTTTGCCTCACGATATTTGGTCTAGCTCCAAGCTAACCTCTCTTTCTCGATACCGTGATTCGGATCATCAAAAGGGGGTTAACCCTTAACCCAGCACAACCATGCATTTTTTGATCCGATCACTCGAGGGGCCCAGAGATATCTCTCTCAAGTAGAGGGGCAAATTCTATCTTGATTGACCATGCCTCACAGCATGCTTCCTGACAAACCCGAAAGCCATCTTTATGATTACCCAGTTACGGAGTAGCGGTTGATGGCCCCTAAGTAGGTCAATTCACATCTTGAGTACATGCGACAATCTCAAGTCTAAGGACATAGCGTATATGTTGTGTAAATAGAGAACAAGGTCTCAAATTGGGTCAGTCCAGCCCCATGTCATACATATGCCCACATTATTAGTTATACATCTCCATGTTCATGACTTGTGAAACATAGTCATCAACTAGTTCATGTGCTAGTCATTAACTCATACTAGGGACAACTTTTGAATAACCATACAATCAAATACAAGTCGCCTTTCATGGATATTCAATAAAAGAACCAAGTGACATGGATATAATGAAATATAATCATCTCTATGATTCCTTATAGGGCATATTTCTAACATTCTTCCACTTGCACTTGAGCTAATCTAGAATATATCTAATACCCATAGCTCTCATGTGCGCCTCATGCTTAGGCTGTGGAAGGGGTTTTGTCAAAGGATCTGCAACATTCAAATCCATGTGTACTTTGCATATCTTGATATCACCTCGTCTAACGATCTCTCGTATCAGATGAAATTTCCGCAGTACATGTTTATTCTTTTGGTGGTTTCTTGGCTCCTTTGCTTGCACAATAGCCCCATTGTTGTCACAATAAAGATCTAATGTGCTAGAGACACTCGGAAACACACCAAGTTCAGAAAGGAACTTCCTTATCAAAACACCCTCCTTTGCAGCTTCCGAAGCCGCGATGTACTCGGCTTCTGTTGTAGAATCAGCCACTGTCTCTTGCCTGGAACTCTTCCAGCTCACAGCTCCACCATTTATCGTAAATACGTATCCTGATTGCGACTTTGAATCGTCTTGGTCAGTTTGGAAACTAGCATCGGTGTAACCTGTTACAACGAGATCCTCCTCACCACCATAGACTAGGAACATGCCTTTAGTCCTTCTTAAGTACTTAAAAACATTTTTAACCGCTATCCAGTGACCCTGCTTGTAACACTGTGTGCATACAAAATATCTGGACGTGTACATATCATTGCATACATAATAGATCCGATGGCCGAAGCATACGGTATTCTGCTCATGCGTTCCCGCTCATCAGTTGTCGAAGGACACTGAGTCTTGGTAAGATGTATGCCATGTGACATAGGCAAGAACCCTTTCTTCGCCTCTTCCATGTTGAACCTTTTCAACACTTTATTAATGTAAGTGTCTTGGCTTAATCCTATAAGCCTTTTTGATCTATCTCTATAGATTTTGATGCCCAAAATGTATGCCGCCTCACCTAAGTCCTTCATTGAAAAACTATTTTTCAATGAGGTCTTAGCGGCCTCAAGCATAGGAATGTCATTTCCAATCAGTAATATGTCATCCACATATAAGATTAGGAATACTACAGAGCTCCCACTTGCCTTCTTGTAAACACAAGGCTCTTCTTCACTCTGAATGAAGACAAACCCTTTGACCACTTCATCAAAGCGAAGGTTCCAACTCCGAGATGCTTGCTTCAATCCATAAATGGATTTTTGAAGTTTGCACACCTTTCCAGCATTAGTTGGATCAACAAATCCCTCGGGATGTGTCATATACACATCCTCAGTCAGATTTCCATTTAGGAAAGCTGTTTTGACATCCATCTGCCATATCTCATAATCGAAATATGCAGCTATAGCTAGAATGATTCGAATAGATTTAAGCATCGCTACGGGTGAGAATGTCTCGTCGTAGTCAACTCCTTGAACTTGTCGAAAACCTTTTGCAACAAGTCAAGCTTTATGGATATGAACATTTCCATCCATGTCCCTCTTCTTCTTATAGATCCATTTGCACTCTATGGGTTTAACACCATCTGGCGGGTCAACCAAGTTCCAAACTTGATTGTCATCCATGGAATCTATTTCAAATCTCATGGCACTTTGCCATTTCTCAGAATCTGGGTCCATCATTGCTTCCGCATATGTCATAGGTTCATCATTGTCTAACAACAATATGTCGCGCTCTCCAGCGATCATGAGATTGAGCTTATCAGTTGCGCGACGTGCCCTTTCAGACCTTCGTGGTTGTGGTTGTGCTTCTCTTGCCACGGGCATCTCAACTCGTTCAGCTACATTAGCATCAATTGTGAAATCTTGCCCAAGCGGCTCATCTTGAAATTCTTCAAGATACACCTTCTGTCTACATTTTTCTCTTTTAAGAAACTCTTTCTCTAAGAAAATGTCGTTCCGAGCGACAAACACTTTGCCTTTCTGACCGGTTGTAGAAATAATATCCCAAGGTTTCCTTTGGATATCCCACGAATATGCACTTGTTCGATTTAGGTGTTAATTTATCTGATTGAAGTTTCTTCACATAAACCTCACAACCCTAAATTTTCAAAAAAGACAAACTGGGAGTCTTACCAGTCCACATCTCATATGGTGTCTTAACTAGGGACTTAGAAGGTACCCTATTTAAAGTGAAAGCTGCGGTTTCTAGAGCATAACCCCAATGATAATGGTAGGTCCGACTGGCTCATCATTGATCGGACCATGTCCAACAAGGTTCGATTACGTCGCTCGAATACACCGTTTCTTTGAGGTGTTCCAGGTGGCATAAGTTGTGGAACAATTCTGCAACTCTTTAGATGACTGCTAAACTCATGGCTCAAATACTCACCTCCACGATCAGAACGCAAGGTCTTGATTTTCTTGCCACGTTGATTTTCTACTTCACTCTAAAATTCTTTGAACTTTTCAAAAGTTTCAGACTTGTGCTTCATTAAATAGACATAACCATATCTACTTAAATCATCAGTGAACGTTACGAAGTATTGGTATCCACCTCTAGCTGTTGTACTCATTGGTCCGCACACATCCGTATGTATGAGTTCCAGTAAGTCTGAGGCTCTCTCAGGAAAACCTGAGAAAAGCATCTTGGTCATCTTTCCTAGCAAACAAGCTTCACATGTCTCGTAGGATTCAAAATCAAACGATAGGTGAATCATCAAGATTTAAAACAAATAAGCCATTCACAATGGATGCCCAAACCACAAACATATTATCCTTAGAGATCACACAACCATTGTTTTCACTCGCAAATGAATAGCCATCCTTCATCAAACATGAAGGGGATAAAATGTTTCGACTCAAACTAGGAACAAAATAACAATTATTCATTTCCAATATAAATCCTGACGGGAGGTGTAGTTGCATCGTTCCGACACTCAATGCAGCAACTCTTGCATTATTGCCTACGCGGAAATCAACTTCTCCTTGATCCACGCTTCTACTTCTTATCATTCCTTGCATCGAGTTGCAAATATGAGCAACCGATCTGGTATCAAATACCCAAGAATTAGTATAAGAATCAGCGAGGAAAATATCTGTAACATAAACATTAAGTGTACCTAAAGTGGAAGTACCCTTACTTCCCTTGCTTTTCATAGAAGCTAAGTACAACTTACAATTTCTTTTCCAGTGACTGATTTCCTTACAATGAAAATATTCAGCCTTGGCAGCTGGACTAGCCTTGGGCACCTGGTTTGGCATTGGGATCTTATCCTTGGCCTTACCCTTCTTCTTCCAGGAATTGCCCTTCCTTTTAAAGATCGGCTTGTTTTGGATCGCCATCACATGACTACTGCCCGTGCTTTTCTTAACGTTATCATTTATTGGTAAGGGGGTGTCTAAAACACCTTCCCTTTTATCAGCTCTGAGAACAATTCTCAGATTACGAATCCAATTCGTAAAGTTTGTTCCAGTCAACTTGTCCTTCTCAAGGACCGAATGCAAGGTAAACGGTGTGGTGTTGCTAGGTGCCATTAATCTACAACAGGATAATAAATGCACAATACTAAGACAAAATATCCATGACTGAGTAAAATAAAAGAATTTACTCCCACTAAAATCAATATCCCCACATTGATACTTAGTGATTCAGAATCCACAACTAACAAGTCTACTAGTGAGCTTTTGCGTCACCGCTAGTAAACAAGGTAGATCGGTAAGCAACTCTTTGCTAATCATATCACATATGACTCCTGTTGTTGGGAGACATCTCTATGTCTAGGCTCCCAACCTTTATGCCCCAAAATCCTTAACCATTAAGATGACTTTGATAAGTAAACCAACACTTATGCGTGTAAGTATCCGATACAAACCGTCTAGTCAAGGAAAACTAGTGGCACCCTAATTTCATAGACCCACCACTAATTGTACAAGACGTGGGACGGTGGCAAGTGTTGGGAGGGCATGTTAACTTAAAATTCCAAAGGGATCGTTCTACTCGTAACATCACACTCAAGAAAAAAAGATTGTCGCATGTAAAAGTAGAACGGTAAGCACGACATTCACACAGTTGTAACACGGTATGGCCTAATGTCACATGGTGATCTCCATCTCCATTGACCTGTACATCATGTTGATCTCCACCTCCATGATCTGTGTGTGCCATCCTCCATGTGATGAGTCCTCCAAGAACTATCTAACGCGTGCTAGTAATGAAAGTTACACAATCGCGTATTAGATCATCACAAATTGGTACGCAGACCATTACATTAATTTTGACAATACATATGGCTCCAGCCATATTGCCGTACACGTGACACGCAGGTCACGAATAAATTACACACATGCATCACATACACATATAGGCAATACCGATCACAAAACCTGCAAAACAAATTATCGCAATTCCGACGTCCAAACTTAAAACGCCTGCAAACCCATCTTGCAAGCCGAATTTCGCGAAACTAATTTCGCCACGACCAACAAAGCTGGTTTATCAGACGTGTAAAATTTTTTGTAGATCAATTTTCATATAGAAAACTTCTTCATCCGAGTTAACCACGAAAAGTTATGGCTGTTTTATCGAACAACATGTTTTCTGGTTTTCCCGGGCCGGTAGCAGATCCAATCTGCCGCCACCACGCATCCCATGCGCCTGGCACTTGACCTAGTTTCAATTCGTCCAATCCAATTGATATCCTTCTCGTTGTGACTGGGTTTACGTGTATCACTTAACTCTGATGGCGGAATTCTGACCGGTAGGAGTAATTCGTTACACGACCATCACATAAGAACACGAAGCCGATCAAAACTTTGATCTACATCTGCATATCTCCATATGCACACATCCTGAATCTAAAACTTAGCAACCTGGCTCTGGTACCACTGAAGGGATACGGGGTGGCTACGCTAGCGCAAAACAAAATTTTCCCCGCAAAACAGGAACTGCTGCTGTCAGAGATCACGAGATTACCACTAGACACGCAGATGCAGCGGAACCGTCTCGATGTAGACAAACGCGTCGAGGGTAGCCGGCAGTGCAGTTGCTCACGTCCTTCTGACTTGCACGTGCGGCTCGTCCGATCCAAGTGCTCCAGATGCAGCACCTCCAAGGTATCCACACGTACGGAGAAGGAAGCGACACACGCCGGACTGCTAGGAGAAGGTATCCACAAGTATGGTTCGTCCTTGTGCTCCAAACGTAGCACCTCCAAGGTATCCACACGTACGGGGAAGGAACGCCGATCGTAGATGTATAGCACCTCACGAACGATCACGAACTGGAGGATATAGGTGGAGGAGGGGCTGCAGAAATCACTGTAGCTCGAGATTACTGTTCAACGCGGCTACTGTAGCGCGCGGAGTACTGTAGCGGCGGCGGCACTATAGCAGCGATTAGGGTTTTCCCTTCTCCCCACCTTTGTATATATAGAGGTCACTAATGGGCTTTTCAACCTTTGCGGCCCATTAAGACTCTAGTACCCTAATGGATCAAATCCATCAAACCCATTAGTGGATCCAATCCAATTGGCTCTAGGGCATAAATCCAACATAGTCTGTGTCCACAGGTTATGGATAGTCTTCTGATCTCTCACCTGACTAGACTCTTTTCTTGTGCTTCTTCTCTCTCCCGAGTGTATGAGCCTGGCCTGAGGCCGTTGAGATGTGGGGATAGAAGCAAGTGGGCCCCACATCGCATATGAGAGTTGGGAGCTGGATCGCGGGTGTGATTCAGTGCTTTGGTGTGGACCCCAGAGGTGTGGACTTCAGAGGTATGGACCTCCCGGAGGTATGGACCTCGCTGCTTTCTGCATACCTTGATTGTTGCTTTCGCGCTGCTGCATGCATAACTTTCTATAGCCTAATAAAGGTTTTATCCATGCATATTAGATTCAACCACCGCTTTTGCTCTTTGTTGGGAAGCTGACATGACCTACCCACTTATCGGGTAGATGCTGGCATTTCAGACTTGGTGACCGTCTACGACTACGACTTCAATGACAAAGGTGTGAAGACTAGAGCTGGTCCTATGCTCGAGTTGCCTGTGGAGTTGGAGACGCTTCGCTTCGATAGATCCACTGCGTAGGTGTTTTACCTTTCTTGATTCAATCCTGTTGGACTTGTACCCGGCTTATGCCGAAGAGTTGTACTCTGATGTTGTAATAATATTATGTAATTCTTCTTTTATTCCCGTGTTGTATGGATTCGTACCACTTGAGACAAGGATTGCATGTGATAGCCTCTTCTTGGGACAATCACGGAGGTGCAGAGAGTCGGGTTTCCATTCGCAGAAATTCGGTTCGTTTCACCCGGCCTCCCGGACGACCTGGTGACGGCCTACGTTGACAACCTCCGCACGACCGGCGCTGCCCATGGGTCTACGACGACTCGGAGGGCACGAACCACTCGACGCCACGACCCCACGCGGGAGTGCAACGTTTGCGTGGCCTCTTCGTCGAGCAGCTCCGAACCGGAGCTAGCTCCGCGCCACCGCGACACCTACGCCCAACGGCGGGCTCGGCTCGACGAACTCGCAGAGGTGAGACGCCAGCTCGATGAGGAGCTAGCCCTTATACACCAAGTACTTGGCGTGGATGCCGAGCCCCGCGATCGACAGCCTGCGCAGGGCTGTTGACGGTGAAAATCCGTCAACCTAGCCATGAGTTTACCTTCAGTGTTGGCATGACTTTTGTATCTTATTCATTGGTACTAACCCCCGTGGTATAACAAGTTCACTTGTGCATGTCGGTTTTGGAGTTGTGTGTTTACGCAGGGTTTTAACGTTGAAAGCAAGACTTCCGGGATAAGTTCATTAAGCACCTCATGACAAGACCTTGAAGCCCGATACAAGTCAAGCAATGAAGTGAACATGACTCCAAGAGCCCAAGGACCAAGCCCGAGAAGATGATAAACTCCGAGGACTGAACCAGAAAAGTGATGAATCTTGCAAGACAAGGAGTTGAGTCCAATTCGGAGAGAAACCGACGTCAAGGGCCCACATGCAAAAGGGGAGAACATCTAGAAGACGTGGGAAGCAACATCGGGCGATGCAGGCCGCGGGATGGGCCGAATTGGGCCCAGGCCGGCCGGCCCAGCCCTTTTCGGGGCCCAATCGGCCTCCCCTTTGACCTAATTGCTTCTCAGGCTATAAATAGCCCCCTGACCGAGAGCCACGCAGAACGGAAGTCGTAATCCGCCGCCGAGGAGCAGAGAAGCTTGAGGGACACCAACTTGAAGATGAGGGTCGTGCTAGTTGTCTAGGGTTTCCCTAGCCGACGTGGGAACCTTGCATGGAAGACCACGTCGGAGCTCCGGAGCGAGGATCAAGATCGAGGGAGGGCCCCGGTGGTGATCTTGTTCATTTAATCATTCATGGTGAAGTTTGTAAGTGAATCCGATTTCTAGCGATAAAGTGCCTTCTCGATGATTTTGATTTCTTCTTGGTTTTGCTTCTTCTACGATCTAGTCTATAGCTAGATTACATAGGGTGCTCTTGTAGCCGCGGTGGCTAGAGGTGCATACCGGACCGGCCAAGTGATTTCAACTTGTTCTATCGAACTCGCCCTAAGCTCCCCGCATGAATAGGGATACGTTGTGACAGAACGGGGGTCTCGAAAGGCGGATGTTTTCGAAGTCGTATGGGAAGGCCACGATTTAAAGATGCTTTTAATGAGATTCGCTTTACTATCTTCATCTATCTTGTTTGGAGCTACAACATAAGCATGATCTAGATTCTCTAGATTGGTTATCTCTTGCTTTCTCTTGCTACCTCTTTAGTAGATTAGATTAGATGTGTTTTCTTTATGAGTTAGTAGTTTAGATGCAATTTGCCTCTTCAATAGATAGCTTTACCTTGCTTTACTAGATTGAATCCTTGCGTTGCACATTGTTCCACGGATTCGATACCTTGGGTTCACCACTCGAGGGAAGAAGGGTCCCTTGACTACGACGGGAGACTTGTCCGCTTGCAAGTCACAAACGAACTTTGATACAAATATTAACCGTCGACAAGCCCCTTTTTCTGGCGCCGTTGCCGGGGAACAAGCAATCAAGATCCGATCTAGTATCGCTTATCTTTCAGTTTTTCGTTTGATTTTCTTTTGCATCTCTTATGTTTGATCATCCCTGAAAAGAAAAAAAAATTCAATCTAATCTAGTTTTGATTAACCCTAATTTTTCTTTTCTTTTTAGATTTTTGTTTTATCACTAACCCTAACCGGAGATGGTTGGCTACCTCTCCAAGAAACCCAAACTTTTTTGTGGATGATCCAGGAAAACTTTACAGGCAAAGATGACGTGCAACACAAGCTAAAGGAAACCCTAGATTCAAAAGTTGAAGTCGAAGGACCGTCGAAATCTCCAAGGGAATCACCACCTCCAAGTCAAGACGCTGGAAGGCCGTTCAAGATCAAGAGGAGGATGGAGAAGATGGAGATGGAGAAAGAAGCTCAACACCTAAAGGCTGCCAAGGCAAGGTCCACATGCGAAGTGTTCATCATGATGAAGATGCTAGACGCAAGTGGGACAACTTGCCGGGCGCCCGATGGGCAACAAAGAAGAATATCCGAGACAACTCCAAGGTCCCAAGACGGCGAAGGCTACTCAAGCTCATTCGGGGGAGATGAAGGATCACACTAGAGACCATGAAGATCACGACCGAAGGACCGGAGTTCGAGATGCCGAGCCACAAGGAAGATGTTGCATCCGTCAAGACCAAAGGACAAAGCCAGCCTGTGAAGACCAAAAAAATTGATTAAGCCAAAGTGGGTACCCAAGATTGCAACGCCCGCAAAGAGCGTTGATCTGAAGTAATCAAGTGAAGAAGTCTAGCCATGGACTATAAACGAAGCGCTAGGCGAGAGGCAACCCGTTTCGTCAAGTCAAGAATAAGCTACCGGGAGGACAACCCGATTCCAGGTTTTTCGAGTCTTTAATAATTCAGTTTTGAATTTTACTACGCAAAACCTTAGACTTAGAATGGTTGAACAATATTAGAGACATAATTCTTGGTTGAATATTTTGCTTGATCATAAACCCTTTACATGAACCATCCTATGTGATTGTTTGCTTCTTTTTCGAGAAACCACAACCAAAGAAAAAAATTCAGAACCTATCTCAACCCTTCACCCTCATTATGGTGCTGTGGTTGACTTGTTTTTCATGCTAAAAACACTCGAGTAGAGCCACGACTTGTATCTAGATGTTATTTAAATTTCAGCATGTGGTAGGACTCGCGTGAACCTAGAAACTTGATTTTTGGTTGGTTTAAAAATCCATATCCTTGGTTTCTCTAAGATTAGAATTTTTCTAAGCCTCACTTAATTTTATTTCATTCAAAATCTCTCTCATCTAATCAAAATGAGGACCTAAACCTATGGCCCCATGATCAAGCCGGGAAAAGCTTGCTCTCAACTAATGAAGGCAAACTATACCGGTGAGACCGAAATCGACGTAGTCGAAAAATATTTTCGACTTACATTTGTTTTTAATGGGTTAAAAACTTCTCTAAATTTATGCTTGAGCTCTTGCATGGCTCTGAAAAATATTTTTAAATTTCGAAATAAGAGGAGTGCTTAGCCTTAAACACACTTAAAGGGAGGCAATCTAGTTAACCTAACCATGCATGCACCATGATACATCACGGGATGCCCCTCCAACATATTTAAACCACATGCAAAGTACAAGCATGGGGGGGGCAGCCAAGGCCTTGTTTTGTAGGAATATCATGAATGCATGTGAGGCAAGGGAGTATGGAAGTGAGTCAAAGCGAAAACATCAAGTGGAAGGAGCAATAATGCAAGCGAAGGAGTGGACGGGAACGTTTGGAAGGTGTACGCGATCACGAAGCAACATGAATGCACTAGAGAATAACCGAGCCAAGAAGAGGAGAGAGGTAAGTCTTTCATCCAACTCTTTGTTCGTGTGCTCTAGTTTGTAGGCCGGAACCACCTTAGACTTAGCCATCCACCGCGTTTGTTTCGTGCAACAAATCACATCCTTAATCCACTCTAAGTCCAGACTCCAAAATAATATTTGTGTACCTTGTTACCGGGTGAAAACCCCGGATATATATTTGTGAGGGAGAGTGCTGCAATCATGGAGGAAAACTACAAGCCTTTTCACCGAAGAAGAAGGGATCATCGTCGTCTAAGCCATCATCGACAACCTCTTCGAGGAGGCACTCGGTTTCCGAGTTTCCTCGGAGTATGGAGGAGGACACGGCACCGCCGAGGAGGAACCACACTCTTCTCCTTGGTGGCATGAGGGCCACACGAAACTCGTTTATTAGGTTTACCAAACTTCAATAACATATGGAGGAGCCGCCTGTCCAACCTCACCGCTCGACACGATCATCCACTCCACCTCCATACGCTCCGCGGTATTCCAATGGGTTTATCATCATGACGGAGGAGGAGGAGAAGAAGCTAGCTCGCCTTGGGTAGAGGCTTGTAGCAAACGTCGACATCGACGACCAAGCTCTCCACATATTGGGTTTCACACGGGACACCGGTGCAATTCTCTAACGGAGTGTCGGCAAACACCCACAAGGAATTCGCCTAGGAAATTTTTTATGACCATGGCGCATACCCTTGATGAAGGAGTGCTGAGTCTCTCATTCCGTTGGAGGGAGCCCACAAGAGGAGAAGAAGGAAGACACCGTCGGAAGGGTAACCTTGATCAACGATGCTATTTCTAGCACTTTGATGGGGTAATCTCCTTTCATCCATGGGTTGCAATCGATCTTGAGATGTGATCATAATTTTTGGATTATCTATCTATCATCTTTCACCGTGACCATCATAGGTCTAGTCATGAATACCTTCGCGTAGTGAGAGTATGAGAGGAGGGAAAGGGCGAAACCGTGGTCACAACCCCCGATAGATTAGATTGGTTTTCATGTTCGAAATGATTGCATGTTCTAGTATCGTAGACCCATGGGCGAGTGTCTCCTATTTTCAAAAGGGAGCTCCGTAACAAGTATGTGCATGAAGGCACATGGGAAGGTTTTTGTAGTATGATCACGGGAAGAGACCATCAACGAATAAAATACTATCCGGAACCCATTATCCAAGTGTGTCACTTTTGTGCAAGTGGATTTTGGGAGAACAAGAGAGACAAAGATAACCAACACGGAGTTGAATTGGCTTTACTCGGCTTTGATTGCCAAGTGGCCAATAGACCCCACTCACCTATGATCAACCGGTGGTGTTGTTGCAACATCGAGTTCGGAAGATATTGGTTCGGGGTGTTACCTCTCCATGTTGACTATCTCTTTAAAACCGGTATTACAAGGAACCCAAATCGTCTCCTACCCGGGACTTCCCTAGGAATATATGAAGAAAGGAAAATATAAGAGTGAAGATGAGAGAGGAGGCTTCCAAGTGGCCTAGGTGAATTTGCCCCTTCCGGATTGAAGATTAAGACTTTTCTTGAGGGGAAGAAGATCGGTTAGAGGAAGGACTTCTTGTGCCGGCGAAGAGAAAAAAAAATATAATAGAGAAGGATTAGGAGAAGGTTTTTCCACGACCCAAGAAGGAGGTGCACAACAAAATTATGTCCCACCATTGGGAGGAACCCCGCCGCCGCCGAATTACTACGGTGGTGTACAAATGCAAGCATGGGGGAGTGGTGCAGCCATACCCCCACCATTTTTGCGGTGCCCAACGTAGCCTTTGCGGAGCCATATGCACACCTTCCTCAACCACAACAAAATGTGGCCACCATTGGAGGATACGCTGCAAGAAACAGGCAAAATATTGCAGCCATCCAAACCAATGCAAACCAAATGGGTGAAGGTAATGCAACATTCGCTTATGAGCTTTGACACCTTCACCTAGCACCGTCAGACAATTCATAGGAGGAGTGGTGCATTCCTATTACAAGTAAGGGTACAACAACCAAGACTATCAATATCAACCGCCGGCGGAAGATTAGAGAGAGGAGGAGCTCTAGTTATCTTTCCTTTACCCCCCTTTTCTTTAATTTTCAGCTTGTTTGCGCCTATGTATGCGTAGTGTTTTCAGTTTTTTTATTTAAATTTCAGAAAGTGTGTTAGTTTAATTTTTTTCAGCATGTATCTTAGTTTTTATTTTCATCATGAATAATGTCACCACCAAGTTTTTACCTTTGGTAAAGTTACAAAGTTTGTGCCATGATGATATATGATTATAATTGCCGCTTTGTTTATCTTTGTAATTGATTTATGCATGTTTGAGCTAGTGCTCTCTTAAAAATACAAATCTGAATTTATTTAAATACTAGCTTAATCTTCAGCGGAGGTTATGATTAAAATAAAGACCCATAGTGTTTTATGTGCTCTCAAGTTATGAATAGATTAAAGATGTCTTTTATGCTAAAAAAATATTGCTAACCTTGTCACAAATATCACTTGTGTGTTGCTCAACCTATCCAGAGCCTTATATATATTTGAGTGCATAAACTTTAGTGTACAAGATTTATTTTTGAGTGAGTTATTGCAGGCCATGATTTCTCTGGCCCGAGACTAAGAAGCTGGTCATTCCGTTTTTGCGTATCTATCTTTTTGCTAGCCTCTTATCCGTGCATTGTGTATCCCCACATCGAAGATCTCACAAACTTTGCCGGATATCCACCCTTAAACCAAATATCATCTTTTGTGATTACCTCCTTGACCACAACCTATTGTTGAGAATGGATCATCAATTCAAGGAAGATCGCAAGACGGTGCCAACATTGAAGATTTCAAGTATCTCTCCAAGGAAAAATACTCCGGTACCTACCTTTTTTTTCGCCTCTTTGCTCGAGGACGAGCAACGTCTAAGCATGGGGGAGGAGGTAGGTACGGTGCAGTTTTAGAGTTCAAAAGGGAGTATCTTAAAAAAAATAATAATATAATGATGAGAGAGAAAAAAATTCGGCGATATACGTGACTTCCAAGGTGAAGAAAGAAAAAAATATATATATAATGAATGAATGAAAGAAAGAAAAGAATGAGAAATATGAGAAAGAGAAAAAATATATGTGCGTAAAGTGAACTCCCCGGTTCTCTAAGAGTGCAATCAAGGCTTCAAGTTTAAAAGATCCATTCTCATTTTCCAACCATGTGCAATCCGATAACGAGGACTTCCTTTGTGCCTCGGGATCACTCTTTGCCATTTGCACATGTCCACTCATCTAAAAGCGTGTGTATTTTTCTCTTTCCCCTCCTTGACTTAACATTATTTTCCAATGACCTTTTTGACGAGTCTCGGTAAGACCATGAGAAGCTTGTCTTGTTTTGACAACACCTCATTTATAAAATCTTGTTAGGACTAAACTTTCCCAAAGCTCCATATAAAGCCTACCACACATATATGTTATGAGAGGGAAAGGAGTAGAATATATAGGCTTGAGAGACAAGTGAGATGGGAGTTCATGAGCAATATACAAGATGATTTAAATTTGTGAACTTGGTTAAGCTTTTCTTTATCTCGTTCTTTATTTCAAAAATTCTGAGATCTATTTAAACTTTGTGAGCATGTTAATACTTGTGGGATAAGCTTAATAAGAATCTACCCTCCGTAGAGGTGAAGGCTAGTACATTATGGAACTTTAACGAATTAAACTTTTGAGAGCATTATGTTTTTTTTCATGTATGATCAAGTGCAAGGTTTAAACATTGTTTGGCAACGATGATATCCATCGAAGGCTTACTCGAGGACGAGCAAGGTTTAAGCATGGGGGAGATGTTGACGGTGAAAATCCGTCAACCTAGCCATGAGTTTACCTTCGGTGTTGGCATGACTTTTGTATCTTATTCATTGGTACTAACCCTCGTGGTATAACAAGTTCACTTGTGCATGTCGGTTTTGGAGTTGTGTGTTTACGCAGGGTTTTAACGTTGAAAGCAAGACTTCCGGGATAAGCTCATTAAGCACCTCATGACAAGACCTTGAAGCCCGATACAAGTCAAGCAATGAAGTGAACATGACTCCAAGAGCCCAAGGACCAAGCCCGAGAAGATGATAAAATCCGAGGACCGAACCGTAAAAGTGCGTCGAATCTTGCAAGACAAGGAGTTGAGTCCAATTCGGAGAGAAACCGACGTCAAGGGCCCACATGCAAAAGGGGAGAACATCTAGAAGACGTGGGAAGCAACACCGGCGAAGCAGCCGCGGGATGGGCCGGAATTGGGCCCAGGCCGGCCGGCCCAGGCCGGCCGGCCAAGCCCTTTTCGGGGCCCAATCGGCCTCCCCTTTGACCTAATTGCTTCTCAGGCTATAAATAGCCCCCTGACCGAGAGCCACGCAGAACGGAAGTCGTAATCCGCCGCCGAGGAGCAGAGAAGCTTGAGGGACACCAACTTGAAGATGAGGGTCGTGCTAGTTGTCTAGGGTTTCCCTAGCCGACGTGGGAACCTTGCATGGAAGACCACGTCGGAGCTCCGGAGCGAGGATCAAGATCGAGGGAGGGCCCCGGTGGTGATCTTGTTCATGTAATCATTCATGGTGAAGTTTGTAAGTGAATCCGATTTCTAGCGATTAAGTGCCTTCTCGATGATTTTGATTTCTTCTTGGTTTTGCTTCTTCTACGATCTAGTCTATAGCTAGATTACATAGGGTGCTCTTGTAGCCGCGGTGGCTAGAGGTGCATACCGGACCGGCCAAGTGATTTCAACTTGTTCTATCGAACTCGCCCTAAGCTCCCCGCATGAATAGGGATACGTTGTCACAGAACGGGGGTCTCGAAAGGCGGATGTTTTCGGAGTCGGAGATTCGCTTTACTATCTTCATCTATCTTGTTTGGAGCTACAACATAAGCATGATCTAGATTCTCTAGATTGGTTATCTCTTGCTTTCTCTTGCTACCTCTTTAGTAGATTAGATTAGATGTGTTTTCTTTATGAGTTAGTAGTTTAGATGCAATTTGCCTCTTCAATAGATAGCTTTACCTTGCTTTACTAGATTGAATCCTTGCGTTGCACATTGTTCCACGGATTCGATACCTTGGGTTCACCACTCGAGGGAAGAAGGGTCCCTTGACTACGACGGGAGACTTGTCCGCTTGCAAGTCACAAACGAACTTTGATACAAATATTAACCGTCAACAAGGGCGTTGTCGCGCAGGGGCAGCCCCGAGAGGGGGAACGGCGATCGACGCTCGGTGCAGGACATTCCTGTGCAGGGGGAGCCTCACGAGGGGAACGGCGACCTGCGCAAACGCCGTCCAGCTGCCGATCGCCCGCACGCCGCGCGCGCCTACGCCGCCGGCGGCCGGCGCCCGACAACAACCAATGCGCCAACAGAGGCGTGAACGTCGACATTGACGTCCCGCCACTCTTCCGGCGGGCGTCTCAGAACCTCGCCGCTGCGGCCATGCTGCTGCGCAGCTGCACAGCGCCTGCAGCCTCTGAGGAGCGACGAGTGCTCCAACAGCTGAAGGCGCTACTCGAGGCTGTGGCAGCACAACAAGTGGAGAGCTCTACCTCGCGCCAGTGCTCAGAGCGCGGGCGGGTTGGAGCGCCACCCCCCACAGCTCAAATCCGCCTCCTTCCTAGCATCGAGAGCGCGGGGAGGGAGTCGGAGCCGCGACATTGGCGGTCAAGAGTCGTCTAGGGCCCAACCGCGATGCTCGGAACACCATCGAAGCCTGACGACGAGCTGAGAGTGTCGACAACAATTGCGAAAACCGCTCGCACCACCACGACGACCGCGCCCCGACAGCGATGACGACCGTGACCGTAGCTGGTCACCAAACCAGCGAGGTCCGCAGACCATTGGCTAGAGCATCCACGACGCGAAATTTCCTTCGCACTTCTGGGCTCCGACCAATGTGCCGAGATATGATGGGGACACCAACCCCAGCGTGTGGCTCGAGGACTACCGGCTCACATGCCACGCCGGGGGAGCGATCGACGACCTCTTCGTCATCAAGAACCTGCCTCTCTACCTCGGCGACTCTGCGCGCATGTGGCTCGAACACTTGTCGCGGGACAAGATTCACAACTGGACCGACCTGCGTCGAGTCTTTGTCGACAACTTCCAGGGCACCTACATCCACCCCGGCAAGCAGTGGGAGCTGCGCAACTGCAAGCAGCAGCCGGGGGAGTCTCCGCGAGTAGATACGGTGCTTCTCCAAGCGCTGCACCGAGCTCCCTGATGCGACTGACAACGATGCCATCTCGACATTCTAGAACGGCATGACGTGCACATCCCTCATCCACCGACTCGGGCGCCTCATGCCTCGCACGACCCGTGAGCTCCTCGACATCACGAGCAACCACGCCGATGGCGAGGAAGCGGTCGCCGCGATGCTGAACACCCCTCAGGGCAAGGGGAAGCAAGTCGTGGACCACGGTGAGGGGACGTCCTTGCGCTTCAAAAAGAAGAAGAAGAAGAACGACAAGCGCCGCCGTGATGACAACTTTGTCGCGGCGGTGGAGCGCAAGGCGTCGCGCCCCAAGGGCAACCCGGCCAAGCCCGCACTGACCAGAGAAAACTTCAAGAGGCTCTTAGACGCGTCATGCCCGAACCATGAGGTCCCCGTCAAGCACACACTCCGAGAATGCCGGCTCATGAAGAACTACGTCAAGGACACTCTCAAGCCAAAAACAGCGGACCAACCCGAGAAGCAAGGCCCCTCCCCCGATAACGACGACGGCCCGGTGCTGCATTCCCTGGAGAGGATGGTGCGGTGCACATGATCTTCAGGGGATCTCCGGCAAGACCCTCAAGGCGGCGCGAGAAGCTCATCCGGCGAGAAGTCTTCAACACCGACATCACGAAGCCGTCCTACCTAAAGTGGTCGGAGGTTCCGATAACCTTCGACCGCAAGGACCATCCCGACCACGTGCCTCAGCCTGGATCCTACCCACTTATGGTAGCTCCCCTATTCAAATCCAGAAGGATACACAAGGTCCTGATGGATGGGGGAAGTGGGATCAACGTGCTCTATGCGTCAACGCTTGACGAGATGGGCATTCCGCGGTCCGCACTGAGGCCTTCGACTGCGCCATTCCACAGGGCGCACCTGGAATCGAGGCGCTCCCCCTCAGGCAGATCGATCTGTCCGTCACATTCGGGGACGTGCGGAACTTCCGCACAGAAACCCTCACCTTTGAAGTGGTGGGGTTCTCGGGGACGTACCATGCAATCCTCGAGAGGCCGGCATACGCGAAGTTTATGGCCTTGCCCAACTATATGTACCCGAAGCTGAAGATTCCCAAACCAAAGGGTATCATCACAGTAGTGCCAACGTATCAGCACGCATACAAATGTGATGCTGAATGCTTTCAGTTCGCTGAGGCAACCATCCAGTCCGAGAGGCTCCAAGTCGAGCCTCAATCCGAGGACCAGGATGTCCCCGAGTCGTCCAAGCGTGCGGGCTGCTCTTTCAAGCCCGCCAAGGACGTTAAGGATGTGGTCGTCTCCGACGGCAGTCGTACGCTCCGTATCGGGATGACACTCGATCCTAAATAGGAAAGCACGCTCGTCGACTTCCTCAAAGAGAACCTCGATGTGTTTACATGGAAACCCTCCGACATGAAGGGGATCCCGAGACAGGTTGCCGAGCACAAGTTGAACATCAAGCCGGGATCGAAACTGGTGAAACAGCGCTTTCACCGCTTTAACCACGAGAAGTGCAAGGCGATTGGCGAGGAGGTCATGAAGCTCCTTAGTGCAGGGTTCATCCGTGAAGTCTTCCACCCCGAGTGGCTAGCAAACCTTGTACTTGTAAAGAAGAAGAATAAGAAATGGAGGATGTCTGTTGACTATACGAGCCTTAAGAAGGCATGTCCCAAGGATCCATTTCCTTTGCCTCGCATAGATCCGGTAGTTGATTCAACAGCAGGGTGCGAGACCCTCTGTTTTCTCGATGCGTACTCCAGGTACCACCAGATAGCGATGTGCATAGAGGACCAACTCACAACCTCATTCATCACTCCGTTCGGCGCATACTACTACCAAACGATGCCCTTTGGGCTCAAAAATGCAGGTGCTACTTTTCAACGATGCATGCGACGCATCTTCGGGGAGTTGATATGCCGCATCATAGAAGCGTACGTCGACGACATCGTAGTCAAGTTGAAAAAGACGGGGGATCTGGTCCCCGACCTCATTGAGGTCTTCGCGAAGGTACAACAACACGGGGTAAAGCTAAACCCTGAGAAGTGTGTTTTCGGGGTTCTGAGGGGCATGCTCCTCGGCTTTGTCGTGTCGGAACATGGCATTGATGCTAACCCCGAGAAGATCTCGGCCATCATGGACATGGGGCCGATCAAGAACCTGAAGGGTGTGCAACGTGTCACTGGCTGTCCCGCGGCTATAAGTAACTTCATAGCGTGACTCGGAGAGCGCAGCCTACCACTGTACAAGCTGATGAAGAAATCTAACCACTTCACGTGGATTCCCGATGCGAAAGACGCACTCGATTCTCTCAAGAATATGCTCAAGAGTCCTCCGATATTGACCGCTCCGACCACAGAAGAGCCAATGCTCCTGTATATCTCAGCAACAACCAAGTGGTTAGCACGGAGTTGGTGGTCGAGTGAGAAGAGCCCGAGAGGTCTCAAAAGGTGCAACGACCAGTGTACTTCATCAATGAGGTACTCTCTGACTCCAAGACGCACTATTCACAAATGCAGAAACTTGTGTACGCGATCTTGATGACCAAGCGCAAGCTCCGGCATTACTTTGACGAGCATCCCATTACTGTGGTGTCCAAGTATCCGCTCGAGGAGGTCATCCAGAACCCCGAGGCCCAGGGAAGGATCGCCAAGTGGGCACTCGAGTTGATGGGGCAGAACATCACGTACGCTCTGTGCAGCGCAATCAAATCCCAAGTACTCACGGACTTCGTGGCTGAGTGGACGGAGATTCAAACTACCCCAACGTCGATCGAGCACGAGACTTGGACCATGTATTTCGACAGCTTGGTCATGAAGGAAGGAGCCGGTGTAGGCCCTGTCTTCATCTCGCCTCTGGGCGTGCATATGCAGTACATGGTGCGACTACATTTCCCGGCATCAAACAATGCCGCTGAGTACGAAGCGCATGGTCATAGGATCGCTGTCGAACTCGGGATCAAACGTCTCAAGATCAAGGGCGACTCGGAGCTAGTCGTGGATCAAGTCATGAAGGAAAAGAATTGTGTTGACCTGAAGATGGCGATGTACTGTCAAGCCCTACAAGTTCTGGAGGGCAAGTTCCACGGCCTCGAGCTGCATCACATGCTACGCGACTACAACAAAGCAACCAACGTACTCGCAAAGGCCACGTCCACGAAGCCCGGTTCTGCACGGGGTCTTCACGAGTGATCAACATCAGCCATCCGTGCGAGCAGAAGGCGAAAAGCCACCCGAGGAGTTGGAGCCCGAAGTCATGGCGATTGATCAGCCACCAGAGGTGAACCTCGAAGATCCTGACTGGTGATTCCCCATCCTCGAGTGTCTAGTTGAGGGGAAGCTTCCCTTCGACCAGACGGAAGCCCAGCAAATCGCCCACCGAATGAAAGCTTTTGTCCTCATCGACGGTGAACTCTACAAGCGCGAGGCTGCCGGCATACTCATGCGGTGCATCCTCGTGGATCAAGGCCGCGAGCTATTGTAGGAAATACATGCCTGCACCTGTGGTCACCACGCCAGTCCGAGAACACTTGTCAGGAAAGCATTCCGACAAGGTTTCTACTGGCCCATAGCGGTCGCCGACTCGAAGGACATCGTGCGGCGCTGTGAAGGGTGCCAGTTCTATGCTCGAAAAACTCATCCCCCGGCGCAAGCGTTGCAGACAATCCCCATCACGTGGCCCTTTGCCGTCTAGCACCTCGACATAGTGGGTCCACTCCGACAAGCGCCGGGGGCTTCACCCACCTTCTCGTAGCGGTCGACAAGTTCTCGAAGCGGATCGAGGCCCGACCCATCGTCAACGTCCGCTCCGAGGAGGCCATCTCATTCTTCACCGACATCATCTATCGCTTTGGCATACCCAACACGATCATCACCGACAAAAACACCCAGTTCACAGCGAAGAAATTCCTCAACTTCTGCGACGACAACCACATTCGTGTGGACTAGTCCGCTGTTAGTGTAGCGAACATGGCCCCATTTGCCATTTGTTTCAGTTGATTTTGGTGATTCATGCTAACACAAGCAATGAGACTAACCACATTGTCTAGCATGTCCTTGTAGGCATTCTTAGGTCCCATGGATGTTACCACAAGTTAACATACCATGCCCAAGCTAACATTTCATACCACAAGTTAACACACCATGGACATGTTAGGTTACTTACAGCAAATTTGAGGACTTAGTATATATTTGGAGGCTATAAGTAATGGCATGATAAGTATGTTAAGTTGAAGCAAAGATCCAAGTTGAAGACGAAGAAAAAGAAGGAAAAAGACACCGTCGGATGAACCGACGGTAGCCAAATAGTAAGCATCAGTGCAATTGTCAGACGAGTTGGCACACTGGTTGAAACCCTAGGCACCGTCGGATGAACCGACGGTCCATTTTCTAGGAGCGTCGGACGAGTTGCAGAGGAAGAGCAGCGAAGACAGTAGCACCGGATGATCCGACGGTCTGAGTGTGGACACCGTCGGTCTATCCGACGCTTAGTTTGAATCAAGACAGAGACGCGCCAAGACGAAGCCTTCAGCACCGGATGATCCGACGTATTGGTCAAGGGGTAGCGTCGGTCTATCCGACGGTCGCGTGGAAGCTAACAGAGACGACTTGGTTGCGGCGTCTTCAGCACCAGATGATCCAATGGACCGTCAGTGTATAGCATCGGAGTAGTTGCGTCAGAGAATCTCAACAGCTATGTGACGTGGGAGGGGCACCGGATGAACCGATGCCCTGGAAAATCTAGCATCGGTTCATCCGACGCTACCTTTTTCAGTGGCCGTTTGCCAACGACTAGTTTGATGCCTTGGGCTATTTATACCCCCTCCACTCACCCATTTGAGGTTGCTGGATTGTGTGGAAGGGCAGAGGAGTTCAAGACACATTGAAGATCATATCCAATCCATCCAAGTGCTTAATTGCTCATCCTTAGACTTGCATATGCTTTGTGTATGTGCTTAGTGCTAGGCTTAGCTTAGAGCTGAGTGAGTGCAAGGTTGTGCCAACCTTGTGAAGTGATTCTTGAGTAAATCAAGTTGTACAAGGTTTGCCGGAAGCCTTGGGGCCTAAGTGGCTCACCGGCAATCGTCATCGACCCTCCGGCTTGGTGTGGAGTGGCTAGGACACTTTGTGCGGGGGACGTGGATACCCCCTTCCTTGGTGGAGAAGCTCCTTAGTGGAGGCGGCATCAAGGTGACCAAGGGAGTTTGGCAAGTGCCTAAGTGGCTAGACTTTGTGGCGAGTCAAGTGGTGCTCTTGGGAGAGACTTGGTGACCGGGAAGCAATACTCTTGTGTGAGTGCTTCAACAACGTGGACTAGGGGTGGCTTAGTGCCTACCGATACCACGTGATAAATCACGTGTCAAGAGTTTGCTTCCTCTCATCCCCTTTAAGTTTCCGCATTTACTCTATTGCAATCCTTGCTTTCCTTTACTTTCCTAGAGTAGTATCATGCTAGGAATGGCTATAGGTTGCAAACCTTGTTTTGGGATGGGAGTTTCACACTAGAACAACCTTAGTTGCACATCTAGATAGTAAGTTCTAGTTTATCTTTGTGTAAAAATAGTGAAGCCATAGGTTAAGGTTTTAGATTGCCTAATTCACCCCCTCCCCCTCTTAGGCTACGAGCATCCGATTTCTTACAAGTGGCCACCCGAAGACGAACGGGCAAGTCGAGAGGGCGAATAGTATGATCCTGCAAGGCTTGAAGCCCAGGATTTTCAAGCAGCTCGACAAGTTTCGAGCAAGATGGCTAGCCGAGCTATTGTCCGTGTTGTGGAGTCTGCGCACCACACCGAGCCGGGCCACGGGGTTCACACCTTTCTTCATGGTGCCTGGCTCCGAGGCGGTCCTGCCCACGGACATGGACTACAGCAGCCCGCGAGTAGGGGCTTACACCGAGGGAAGGAATCATGTCGCGCTCGAAGAAGCGATCGATCAACTTGACGAGGCGCGTGAAGTAGCACTACTACGGAGCACCAAACACCAGTAGGCGCTACGGTGCTACCACGAGCGCAACGTGCGCCCAAGCGAGTTCCACATCGGGGACCTTGTGCTCCGATGAGTCCAAGGCAGCAAGGACAGCAAGCTATCGCCACCTTGAGAGGGGGCGTTCATCATCCATGAGGTGCTCCGACCAGGGATGTACAAGATCCAGTACGAGGACGAGAGGGTCTTCACCAACGCATGGAACATCGAGCACTTGCGCCCGTTTTATCCTTGATAAATAGATGTTGCATGCCTTGTTGACATGTCTCTGAGTTCCGAACTTATCATTTGTTGTGTTCACATGTTTGCAAAAACATTTGAGGCTGAGCAGAGAGTGTCTTTGCACCAAGGCAAAGATGCACCTTGCTCGCGGGCTACCAAGGGCACGATGCCCTCGATCGTGCCCTCCTCGTTTTTTACGAAAATTTTCAAAAAAAATCCCGACATCTGTGTCGAGACCGATTGCACGAGCGAAAGGTTTTTTTACGAAAACTATAAAGATGACGACTTGCATGGAATGATGGGTTGCTATTCGTTCAAAGCTCCTAGTGCTTACACCCCCGCGGTTATAGCACGAAGACTTGCGAGTACTCCTCTAGCTCCAGTCTCCATCTGACCTCTTTTCAGGAGTGCTCGAGTGACCGTCGGGAGTCCGGTCTGAGAAAATGTTTGCACGGGCAAAACCTCAACAGGTTACCTCCTGAACCTTCTGAGTTCTCGAGGGTTGCGAACGAATGGTAGCACTTAGCGGATCGAAGAGGCCGGGCTTTCTAACTCCTACGCCTCCGCGACTCCAGAGTGTGGCTCGATCGCTTTGGTTCTCTAAGTCCGACTGTGTGTTGCTGCAGTTGTCCCTAAGCGCTCGGAAGTAATCAGGGAGTAGCGCGATATGAATAAAGAACTTAGCTACACGCTTGGTAGCCATACAACTTGTTCGAATTATTACAATGAAACAGTTCATGGCACATTTAATTTGAGGGCTTGGGGGCCTCTGGGTCCTCTGATTCATCTCATGGTAGCAACTCCAGGTCCTTCAGGGTGGCGTCGACCATGTCGCGAGCGAAGGCGGCACAGTCTTTCTCTAGCTCATCGCATTGGTCATCGGAGATACTCGGAGCCCAGCCACCGCTCAGCGCCGTGTGGTCCAACCCTTGGTAGTGCGGCTCAAACATGGCAAGGACCCGATGCACCGCGCGACGGGCAGTCGACAACTCAAGTTCTCGCACCATACCGGGAAGGCACCCGACCTCTTCGATCAGCGTCTCGGGCGTCATCGGTCCAAGCGACACGCCGAGCCCGTCCATGGCTAAGCTCATCACCCTTCCGAGCTTGGCGATGTCTCCAATGGCCTTCTGGCTGATGGCCTCCTACTTGCGCTGGGTGTCACGGGCCTGGCTCAGGGCGATTGCGTCCTGCTCCCGGGACAGCCGAGATTGCTCTAGCTCGGTCTGAGCCGCTGAAAAACGAACAAGGATGAGAAGTCATGGTGGGCTCGCGGAAGAGGGGAAGACAGAACCAGGGCTCGACACTCACTCTGAAGCTGCTCCGACAAGCACCCTCCTTATCGGTGATCTTGACGAGATCAGCGTTCCACTCCTGCTTGACCTCCGCTAGCTTCGCAACCATCTCGGCGCGGATCACGCGCGCCCCTGTAACCATGACCAACGAATCAGTATCTGATGAGAAGCAAGCAGCAAACCAAACATGGAAAGGAAGGGACCGCGCGACTCACCCTCCAGATCTTGCGACAACTTGGCATTATTGTCGCGCAGCTGCGTTGCCTCCTCGGTGACCACCTGGAGTTGGTTCGTGACCTAGGAGAACTGGTAGCCTGCGGTCACCAGGTCAGTCGTGGCCATGCCCAGATCACGCTCCAGCTCCGACACCTTCGCCTCGAGTGTTGCCTTCTCGCGAGCGGCGTCCCGGGCGGCTGACTCGGTGGCGGTCGCAGCAGTCTTGGCCCTCTCGGCAGCCTCCTCAGCAGACGCCGCGGCCGCTCGAAGCTTCTCGACCTCAGCCTCAGTGAGAGCAATCCTCAAAGCTAGCGAGTCCTACTCAGTGGCAACTGTTGCGGCAGCGGTCTCGGTGGTGGTGGCGCGATCCTCCGCTTACTAGCGGGCAGCTTCAAGGGACGTCCGCGCAAACTCCTCGCTTGCCACTGCAGCGGCCGCCGCCACCCGAGCTACGACAAGCTGCATCTCCAGCTGGGTCCTTTCCGCGCGGAACTCTTGCACCATGCGGGCTCGTCTCCGACCCGATGACGCGAGGGTCTGCCTCTAGCGAAGCAAAGATAAGTGGCGCTCCTCAAGAAGACCAGAAAATTGAAGGCACAACTTTCAAATAAGAAAACTTACCGAGGTCGCGGGAAGGATCAGCTCATCAAAGGCGCGGCGCGCCCACTTCAATCCGCACTCCAAGGTGTTACACGTCGCAACCTCCTCATCATCCTCGACATCGTCGCCGGACCCGGAAGTGGCCGCCCACGAGGTGCAGGCAAGCTCGAGGGTCTAGGCTTCACTGCTTGCCGCGCCCTGCAGCAAAGCCGCGCCCGCACCCTCCTCGGCATCTTGGATCTCCGGGGAGGCGGCCCTTGTTGTGTCCTCGGGAGCGACTCACTCCTGAAGGGCTGCGGTGGGCTCATCAGGCACGCGAACCTCATCGGCACCGGTGGCGACTGAGCGGGATGGCGACGATCCCGCCTCTCCGACAACACCCTCAACCGCGCCAGTCGCTGCGGCGGCGGCGGCTGTGGTTTCAGCTGCTTCTGCCAGCTGGGGGAGGGACGCTTCATGGCCCTCACTGGTCGGCGGTGCCACAGATGCATCTTCGACCGACTCCGTGCCGGCCGCGGCACCTCGGGAATCACTTCCGCCGCCTCCGATGCGGTGGGGGAGCGAAGCCGCCGGCGTGCTCGTACTGGTGAAGCACCTGCGAGACAGACACGATCATCTCCAGGATTGATGGCTCGGCGAACATCCGCTCCGTCGTCACGTCCAGCACCTTACTCGGGAGATGGGGGGCTTCGAGGTCAATGATCCCGACATCGGGGAAGTCTATGTACCGGCTCGTCGCCAGCTCCATCACCTCTTCGACGGTGACGGCGCCCACGGCTGAAGAAGTCTCCGCCGCTCCCGCGGCCGGGGAAGGCTCCAGCACCTAGCGGTCGGGGAAGGCTCCGGCACCTCTGCGGTCGGAGAAGGATCCGCCATCACCGTCGCCGGAGTAGGCTCCGACACTGGGGTCATCATGACATCACGACCCCCTGACGATGGGGAGGTGCCGAATCTTCGTCCAAGACCACGACCACGTCTCCTCTGCCTGTGCCAGCCTCAGTCGTCGGCTTCAGGGCCGCTTGAGGGGATGCCGCCTCCGCGGCCATCTGTCCCTCCTCAACGGCGGTGGCAGGGACTGTAGGGGGAAGCGCGCTCGATTCCTCTGCCACGGCAACCACGACCGGCTCCTCTTTAGCCCGCGTCAGCAATGACTCGACGCTCAAGGCCTGGAAATGGGGCTCGGAAGTCACCACTCGCGCGCTCAGCACCAGGCGCTTCAAGGGCGTAAGGCTGAGCATGCCGGTATCAGCGTACCTTCAAGAAGGTGGAAAACAATGTCAATAGACAAAACAAAGTCGGAAGATCTACGATACAAGATTCGAAGTCAGGAACTTACATCTTGGAGCGCACCCAGGGCTTCTTCACTGGGCGGTCCGACAAGCCCAGCTCGGGGGCCGCATGCTTCGGGCCCGCCGACTCGGGGGCTACTTCACTTCGGTCTGCCGCCTCGACGACTGCTACTCGCTCTCCCGTCCGCTCGGGGCTGACCCTCCGGTCTTGACGATGGCCAGAGTTGGCCCTTGGTGAAGCGTCCCCTCATCAGAGGTGACTAAATGTGACACAAATACCAGTCCCAGGAGGCTGGCAACACATTTATTACAACAGGTGGATCAGTCTTTTACATTACGGTGGCATAACGGGCACGGGAGTGCCAACGCCACAAGGAACAACACAAGTGCTATAGACCAAAATACGATAGCGAAGGCTTCCAAAGCCTCATCAGAGTACCACACCATGGAAGCTCTCTGTGGAGGCCCTAGGTACACAGGCACAGTTGGGTGTAGGGCAGCGACCTACTCGACGTCTTCGGGAATGAGGTCAGGATCCTCCTCTAAAAAACAGTTAGTTAGACAAGGGTGAGCACATACGTACTCAACAAGTCCAACCCCACCCACAGAGGGGCTTATAAGCAGATCATGCACATGATATATCAAGGAACAGGCTAAGGTTAATTTGCAAACTCATTTACTCATGCAGGGGTTCATTTTCAAAAAGGTTTTCGCAAACCAATTTTTTTATAACCCAAGTGACTCAGTTGTTTTAAGAAAACCACTGTGGAACTACCGGACTCTCCGTCCGCAGTAGCCCAGGCACACAGCCACACACTTAACCCGAAAGACAACTCACGCCAACAAATTTCCCAACCCAAACATTAGTTTTTGTGACCACACCGTGACTCGTCCAATACCGTGGACACGGCTATTCATATAGGTTTGACACTCTGCAGAGGTTGTACAACTTTACCCACAAGTAGGGTACCGCCACACGAACACCTTAGTGCTGGTGCGGATCCTATCAAAGCCATTACCCACCTTAGCTAACCCTACGAGCCACCACGGGAGCAGCCAAGGGGTTATCACACATAACCAGGGCATACCTCACACAGAGCGTACCCCTACTCCTTGGTCTCCCGCTGCTCACCCGCACACCAGATGGCAAGTAGATGAACTAGTGGGGTTTATGCTAAGCCGTTGCCACATACAACGGTCGAGTGGTTATAAGATGATTTGGGTTAGGTGAGATGTCACACAACCCGGTCCTTAAGTGACAAGATGGACAACTCCCACATGCCCAACCACATAGGTACGAGCTCACCCATACTCCTGACACACACGTCCATCTCGTCTACCCAGTACTTTACCCATTTCCGAAATACCCCATTCCCATTTTAAAGCACTCACACATTTTTAAAGCACTCATTTAGGCAAACCAAAAGTTCAATCATAGCAATCAAGGGTGCCTATCCTACCAGGTTTTTGAAGTAAAACAATATGCAATTTATAAAATGGTTATAGGGTTATGTTTGTAAAACTAGGACCAAGGCGTGCATCAAAAGATGAGATTGAACTTTCCGTCTTCGAAGTCCTCGGGGAGTTCTGGCTCGGTGTTCGGGATCTCGGGCTCCTGCTCGCAGTACTCGGTTCCAAGCTTCGGCTCGTGGTACCTTCCTTCGTTCACTCCGTCAGCCAAAGCGTGCACACAAGCAGGCAGGCAATCAATACAAGCACACATAAATTTTCTGGCTGAGCTCGAGGAAAAATAGAAGAATAAATGTTATGCGGGGGTTTCGGGTGATGGATCAGTAAAGGCATACCCGGGACGGGTGTGATGAATTTTGGGTGCGATTTGAATTAAAGGTGCGCATGAAATGATGGGTTACCGGGAGTGTTAGGGTTAATTAAGGGCATGTTAGTATTTAGATTAAAGGAAAAGGACCTAATTATAATATTTAGACATAGTGAGGGTTTTACTAAATAGCCTAGGGGTATAATTGTAAAGGGGCAGGGTTGTTTTTGTGGTGTAGCCTAAAGATTAGGGTCTGATTTGGAAGAAAGGAGAGAGGGAATAGAGGGGGGGGGGTTCGGTTGGAAAAAGTGGGAAAGGGCAGGGGGTATGGGAAAAATGCCCTTCTACCTCCCCTCTCTCCCGATCCAGACAGGGGCGGGCTGGGGCGGCCTTGGCCGGCGGCGCCCCAGGGGTCGGCGGCGGCCGGGGGAATGGGAAAATGGAGGGGGAATCGAGGGGATCTCGCCCCTATGCTCACCTTGGGCCGAGATTGCTTGTGGAGGCGGCTCCGCGGCGTCGGGCGGTGGTCGGCTATGGTGGTTGGTGGTGGTGGTGCTCGGAGGCTTGGAAGGTAGGGAGGCTCGGTTGGGGCGGTGTTGACGGATAAAAGACGTATCCCTCTACGATCCGCAAGCGTACGGACCCCACACCTTTTTCACCACGGGATTCCCAAGGTTCTTGTCAATCCGCGGAGCAAGGGGATTACAAGCGTTCGATCAACAACGACACACTAGCTACTAAAACCCTAACTACTATTATACTAGAAAACACTAAACTACACTAGAGAGAATGATTAAGATATCGAGGTAGAATACACTCGCCCACGGGTCTACGATACTAGAGCATGCAATCACTTAAAGACATGAAAACCAATCTAATCTATCGGGGTTGTGACCACGGTTTCGCCCTTTCCCTCCTCTCGTACTGTCACTACGCGAAGGTATTCATGACTAGACCTTTGATGGACACGGCGTATTGAATGGATCCAAGGAAGCATTGGAGCTCGTACTCCCTCTACGGCACGGTAGCTAACCTTAAGCATTAAAGTATATTCAACACAAGATGATAGATAGATAATCCGACAAAGTGCGATTACATCTCAAGATCGATTACAACCCATGGACGAATGAGAAGATTACCCCATCAAGGTGCTGATCATGGCACCGTTGATCATGGTTTCCCTTCCGCCGGTGTCTTCCTTCTTCTCCACGAGAGGGTGCTTCCTTCGAGGTGGTTGATCTCCCACCGGAGATCCTCCTCCTCTCTCTCTAGCTTGTGGATGGCCTTCTGGTGCGAATGACTCCTCCCCTCGGTGTTGGCGGCGCCTCGGGGGTTTTAGGGTTGAAGATCCTTCGAGGGCAAGGAAAACGGGACCGAACCGGTGCCGGAACTGGGCCGGGCCGGCCGGGCGGGGCCGGCCGACCCGAGCCCAGTCGGCCCGGTTCGGTCGCCCCTTTTGCTCCGTGGGTCCTCGTGCACTTATGTACTTTGCCCCCTCCACTTGCATGATTTTGATGTTGATATCCTCGCGTCCAAGATGGAGGCTCTCTTTGCATGAAGTTTGATCTTTTACGCTTCAATCCCCGGGGGTGTTCCTCGTAGCACTTCGGTCCTTGCCACCATTGGAAGTGATTTCAGCAAGCTCATGAACACGAACAAGACTCCGTGAATGCTCCTTTGAACTTGTTGCAAATCCGTCCTTTATGTCCATGTTTTCTTACATAAACACAACACTTCCAAATGCATGCACAAAGATGAACTTGTTATATGATTAGTGTGCCTAGTGGCGGGTTAGTTCCATAATCAAATCCAAACCAAAGTGTAATGAACATGTTAGGTGCACCAAAATACACCATCAACATCTCCCCCACACTTAGGTCTTGCTCGTCCTCGAGCAAGTACTCGTAAAAGAATTTCGTCCAAGGTGTGTAATCGTGTATCATTAATCCTCCTTCACAAGTTAGTCAATCCTTTCATCTTTAATACATAAACACAAACTTTTACCACGTCAAGTTTTACCCCACAACTCAAACTCTTCACTCGAAGTCTTCAATTTCAGCCATGCTTACTCCTTTGCTTCCATCGGAGGGTTTTTATGATTTTCAAAACAAAAATTCCTGCAACAAGTATTAGACAAAAACCTTTCTCCAAGCTCTCTCAAGTCACTCATATGAAGTGGCTATCCTAACCAAATTTTATAAAACTCTCACCTCCCATTAATCTCTCATATATCATGTAAAGTGGAGCTATAGGTAGGGCTAGCGCAATCAACACAAGTATTGTCAAACTAAGATCTTCCTCTAATGGTTGTCTACCTTTCAAAGCCAATGATCATGAGAATTAACCATATGTAGGGATATCAAGGATGAGAAGATTTAGAATGGTGGACATGTGCAAGGGCAAAAGAAAATTGTGACTACAAGGAACCAACGATGTCCTCGTTGTCGGATTGCACATGGTTGGAAATAGAGTAAAAGTTTCGTCTCACAATCAACGTGACATCCTTCCTTACACTTTATTATTCTTCTTTTCTTTCACTTGATCCATCCCTCTCATATCTTCATTGCTACCTCATCTTTTTCTCTTTTTTTTTCTTCTTTCATTCACATATGATTTTTCTTTCTTTCTTTCTTTCTTTTCCATACACATACTTTTTCTCTTTATTTTTCTCTCTCTTGACAACTTTTCAAAGCTTTCAATTCTCTCTTTCCTTGCATGCATACAATCTGAAATTTTAAATAAATCATGCTAGAGACGAGACGAAACTTTGAAAATAGGTTGTGTTCAAGGAATACGATGTACAAAAGAGATGTATAGGGTTGGGTATGGAATCCGGCGACGATCGTGACTTTCATTGTGAAAGTCACGTACCGAATATATGACGAGGCTAGCAACAAAAGATAAGCACAAGGACATGATCATTGCTCGAAATTAAAACTCACCAAGAGAGAAAGGTCCTAGCCTAACTCATTGTGCTAATCACACTTATGGTGGAGCGAAAAAAATAAACTTGGCTTTGGATAGGAATTCTTACTCTCATCTTGGAAAAAGAGGTTTTGCTAACCTTTATTACAAGGGTTTTAAGATAATTTTCAGAACTGAAATCCTCCTATTTTTAGCATCGAACATAGCACAACTAACATGTGAAGCTCAAGATCGAAGTGCGGTATGGGTACTTTAAGTAGTAGCAATTCCACTAAGCACCACAGTAAACGTTTTTCAAACCACATACTTGTGTTCATATATCAAGAATCGAAGATTAAACAAACAAGTAAATAAAGATAAGCAATACATAAAACACAAAGATATATATAAAGACTCTTTTTATTTGGTTTTCTTGACTCAACACTAATTTAAGACACTTGCAAAAATTTTAAAACAGACTCAAAAACTAAAGACTCATTAAAAACACTAAGACTCTCACACGAAGATTAAACCGAACCTAAACTTGAAGTTCAAAAGCTAAGGCTAGCGAGCTAGCTCTCCCCCACACTTAAAACATACGACGTCCTCGTCGTATCTTACAAAAATCCTAAGGGAAAACTAGATCTAGTGGTACTTCAAGCAAGTTTTGCACCACTTGCCTCTCATGTTTCCAACCATGCCGAAAATTTTGTGCACGTTGTGGTTAAGGAACTTGTAGTCGTCTTCAACTACGCGCTCCAAGTCCTCCATACGCTGCTTCATCACTTCCATTGCTTGGAGACATTCGTCGGCCAACGTGTAGAGATCCGCGATGGATTGACGGCAAACTCGACAACACATCGGATGCAATCCGAAGGGGTCGTCGTCGCCATAATCTCCACCGTTGTCACCACCGTCGTTGCCACCTCCATTGTCGTTGCCTTCGTTGCCATCGTTGCCGTCGCCGTTGGGGCCTTCGGGAGTCCTTTCCTTGGGCTGCTCATCCCAATCATCATCATCTCTACCGGCGGCCGCCCACGAGCTCGGGCTACGATCGTCGGAGTAGTCGCTATCCCCATAATCCTTAGGCTCTGGTGACACCTCCTTGTAGTCTTTGCGCTTGATGCCTTGGATGCGTGCCGACCTTCGGACGGGTGTAGGGACCTTCTCTCCTTCGACGGGGTTGTGAGATGCAAGAGCTCCAGTCGGGACACGCCCTCCGCAACGGATGCGGGCGGTCCTCTTGACGAGTAGCTTGAGCTCGCATCGCATCGCCTCCTCCATCGATGGCTTCTTGGCTTCTAGCTTCAACTCTAAGCTCCATGGGGGCACAATGGCTGCTACAAGGGTGCAACACATTGCTTGAAAGGTTTGATCCTCGAGCTCCCAATTCGGCCAAATAAATAGTCCTGAGAGAAAAGCCTTGGGAACCTTATTTTCCTTTTTTACACTTCCCTTAAATTTTTCTGACCAAACAAGGAAGTCAAAAAGGAGCAATTCGGGCGAAATTCGGCATCATCGGACGTCGGGCCCATCTGGGCCGGTCCGCCGGGCCGGCCGGCCCACCCCCGCCTCGGGGGCGGGCCGGGCCGGTTTTTTGCACACCGCCCTATTTTTTTCTTCCTTACCCCATGGGAAAAAGTTGGCCCAGTAAATCTTCGCGAAAAACTCCAGAAAACTAAAAGAAAAATTATTTACAGAAGTTGATGCCTTGTTTTTCGTCCTAGGCGGGACGTTCGGGCTCTTCCTTCATGGTGAAGACGTCAACATGGTGAAGGGGGACGACACCGGGTCCGTAGTAAACCTTAAGACGCTGTCCATTCACCACAAATTGATCGCCGTTTATATCCATAATGGTTACCGCTCCGTTGGAGAACACCGAATGCACAACATAAGGTCCGTCCCACTTGCTTTGCAATTTCCCCTTTCCGAAGGTTTTAAACCTCGAATTGTAGAGGAGGACCTTATCTCCTTCTTTAAATTCTTTTTTCTTCAATCTTATATCATACCACCTTTTGAATCTCTCCTTGTATATGCTTGCGTTTTCATAAGCTTTCAACCTCAACTCCTCTAGCTCGCTTATTTGAATTCTTCGTTTCACCACCGCGGCATCGAGATCAAGGTTCATCTCTTTAATCGCCCAATAGGCTTTATGTTCCAACTCAACCGGAAGGTGGCAAGCTTTTCCATAGACGAATTGATAAGGGGTCATACCTATAGGTGTTTTAAACGCCGTTCGATAAGCCCATAAAGCTCCGTCTAATTTCTTTGACCAATCCTTGCCTCCCTTCTCTATGGTCTTGTTGAGTATGCTTTTTAATTGCCTATTTGACGTCTCCGCTTGTCCGTTGGTTTGTGGGTGATAGGCCGTGGAGACCCTATGCTCAATTCCCAACTTGGACAAGCACTTTTTGAAGTTCTTCCCGGTGAAATGAGTTCCTCCATCACTTATCAATATTCTCGGTGTACCGAAACGGGGAAAAATCACGTTCTTGATCATAGTGATGGACTCCTCCGTGGAAGCTTTACGACATGGTATTGCCTCCACCCACTTGGATACATAATCAACCATCACTAAGATGTACTCGAATCCAAATGAGTTTTTAAAAGGCCCCATGAAGTCTATGCCCCATACATCGAATATGTCGATTTGCAAGTTGTATTTCAAAGGCATAGAATTTCTTTGAGAGATGTTTCCGGTTCTTTGGCTTTTGGGGCATGAGGCAACATATCTTTTAGTATCTTCATGCATCTCCGGCCAATAGAATCCGCTCGACCATACTTTTGCTTCGGTTCGAAAATGGCTATAGTGTCCACCGTACTCCGCCGAGTGGCACTTCCTTAGAATCTCAACCCTCTCTTCCCTTGGCACACATCTTCTCATCACTCTATCATTGCCAAGCTTGAAGAGGTATGGTGCATCCCAAAAATATTTCTTACTTTCGGAGATTATCTTCCTTTGAGTGTTTTTATCTAGATGATCGAGGGGCATCTTTCGAAATGCTCGAATGATGTCGATCATCCAAGTATCTTTATCAAGCACTCTATAGAGGTGGTCATCTCTCATCTTATCTTCTATGGGCTCTTTATCATCTTGTCCATGATTCATCCTAGACAAATGATCGGCCACAACATTCTCCACCCCCTTTTTATCACGAATTTCAACATCAAACTCTTGGAGAAGAAGGATCCAACGAATCAAATGTGGTTTACCTTCCTTCTTAGCCAAGAGATACTTGATGGCTGCGTGATCGGTGTAAACAATGACCTTCGAGTTCACGATGTAAGATCTGAATTTTTCAAAAGCGAATACCACCGCTAGCAACTCTTTTTCCGTAGTGGCATAATTTAATTGTGCCCCACTAAGAGTTTTGCTAGCGTAGTAAATGGCGTGAACTCGGCCTTCCTTTCTTTGACCCAAGACCGCGCCTACGGCGTAGTCACTTGCGTCACACATGATCTCGAAAGGTTGGCTCCAATCCGGAGGTAGGATGATGGGAGCACTCACCAACGCATTTTTCAAGGTCCGGAATGCCGCTAGGCACTTCTCGTCAAAGTCGAAAGACACATCCTTTTGAAGAAGGTGCGTTAAAGGCTTAGTGATCTTCGAGAAGTCCTTTATAAATCTTCTATAAAATCCGACATGACCTAGAAAGCTCCTTAAGGACTTAACATCCGTAGGACGTGGGAGTTGCTCAACCGTCTCTACCTTAGCCTTGTCCACTTCAATTCCTCTCTCGGATATAACATGTCCGAGCACTATGCCTTGCTTAACCATGAAGTGGCACTTTTCCCAATTTAAAACCAAACCTACCTCCACACACCTTGTAAGGACCTTTTCTAAATTTGCTAAGCAATCCATGAACGTCTTCCCGTAAACGGAAAAATCATCCATAAACACTTCAACAATTTCTTCGATGAATTCCGAAAACACGGCCATCATGCAACGTTGAAAAGAGGCCGGAGCGTTGCATAGGCCGAAGGGCATCCTCCTATATGCAAACGTTCCGTAAGGACACGTAAACGTTGTCTTATGTTGATCTTCCGGGTGAATGGGAATTTGTATGAACCCCGAGTATCCATCGAGAAAGCAAAAATAAGCGTGGTTTGCTAACCTCTCGAGCATCTCGTCTATGAACGGCAGGGGGAAGTGATCTTTCTTCGTCGCTTTGTTAAGCTTACGATAATCGATACACATCCGCCACCCGGTCACGGTCCTTTGCGGTATCAACTCGTTCTTCTCATTCTTCACCACGGTCAAACCTCCTTTCTTCGGTACACAATGTACCGGGCTCACCCATTCGCTATGCGGAACCGGGTAGATGATTCCGGCATCAAGTAACTTGATAACCTCTTTCTTTACTACCTCTCGCATGGCATGGGTTAGCCTCCTTTGGTGGTCCACTACGGGCTTACATTGGTCTTCCATTGGTATACGATGAGTGCAAAAGGCTAATACCTTTGAGATCATTAATCGAATATCCAATCACCTTCCTATGTTTTTTTAATAAAATCAACAACGCTTCATTTTCTTCGGGACTCAACTCGTCGCTCACAATGACTGGATAAGTTTTGTCTGGGCCCAAAAATTCATATTTTAATCCCTTGGGCAAAGGTTTAAGGTCTACCTTGGGCACTTGTGGCTCCTCGGGTTTTATTTCTCCTATGTCGAATTTCTCTTCCTCCACACTACCATCATGCGGCTCTAAGCCTTTTGTTGCTTCCTCTAGTTCTTCATCTTGTTGATTACTAATTTGATTTTCCATTGCTTTTTGCAGCGGGTCTCTAAGGGTTTCAACAAAACAAAGACTATCTATCTCTTCTAGTTCTTCATCTTCGGGAGGAAAAGGTGTAAGGTGTTTAGAAGCACGAAGAAAGTTATATGTGTACTTTGTTCCGTTAAGGTTCATTGTTACTTTGCCTTCTCCGGCATCTAACACGGCATCAACCAACTTAAGAAAAGGCCTACCTAAGATTATATGATCAGAATTACTATGGTAAGCATCAATAACAAAGAAATCGGTTGGTATATAGTTTCTAGAGATTTTTACTTTCATGTTGCAAGCAATACCTAGAGGTTTGATAGTTCTACCATCTCCCATAATTAATTTCGTTGATGTTGGAGCTAAGTCTGGGTTGTGGTATTGAACTTTATCGTAAATTTTAGAAGATGGAACACTTACTTGGGCTCCGATGTCGCATAAACCTTTGCATTGAACCCCGTTGATCTCGCAACTCAAGTGCGGCGTCATCTTCTCTTCTTCTTCGGATCCTATCGAGTAAATTTCAGCGAGGCGAGCGTATGGTGATGCTTCGGGCTTGATCCCCATGATTCTCTTCACCTTGGCAATATGTTCCGGATCCACCACGTCATCTCCAAAGAGCTTTTCAAAAATCTCACCGGTGGTTTCGAGGTCGTATGAATTTTCAGCTTTCTTCTCTGGTGGGAAATCCACTTCCAATGCTCTTGCCATTTCCTTTTGATTGGGGAACGGTCTTCTCTTGTCGAATACTTCTCCGTAATCAATAGGAACCCATTCCATTGGTTCGAACTCCCTTAGTGGCTTCGCGCTTGACATGCTTCTCTTGTTCGTCTCATTTGGTGTGGCGAAGTCGACGCTTGGTGTAGTTCTTGACTTGATGTGTTCTTGTTCAAGCTTTTCCATGATTGGCTCCACTTTTGTGACTTCCGGGGTTGCCTCTTTAGAAAAATCAGCAAGCTTCTTCTTCCTTGAATTGAATTCCGGCTCTTCCGCAAGTCTTGTTTCCCAATCTCTTCGCATGGCAGCCGCTTTACTAACTTTTTGTAGAAGTTGGGCGGCTTCCGTGAGTGTTTTCTCCATGAGATCCCCACCTGCACACATTTCAACGTGTCACATGCAACTAGGGGTTAGGGAAAAGAAAAATGTATGCAAGAGTACGTCAGCGGTGAAGCCGAGTTTTGGTCCTTGTTCGATTAATTCATTAAACCTATCCCAGGCTTGGTCTATCCCTTCCTCTTCTCCTTGCATGAAAGTGATCACTTGCCTCCTTAGATGTTGAACCTTGCTAATTGGAAAGAACTTCTCGCAAAACTTCTTTGTCAACTTGTTCCAATTGCCTTCAACTTCAAAGGACGCAACCGAATACCATGTCTTTGCTTTGCCGGCAAGTGAGTAGGGAAAGAGATTCCATTTGAACCATTCATCGGGAACTCCTTCTTGACGCACCGTGTTGCATATTGTCGTGAAATCCCTTATGTGTCTATATGGGTTCTCTCGTAACCATCCCTTCAAATGGGTTTTCCGCCACCATCTTGATGATCTTGGATTTAATTTCATACTTGGTCGCTTCGAGCTTTGAATCCGACTCTTGTACTTTTATGTCTTCACATCGAGGGCTAGCGTAATCCCTTAATGATTTCTCCGGTTCTTCCACGGGTTGATTAACGAACTCCATCTAGACAATAAGATAAAAACAAAAACGAAAACGAAACAAGTGCTTTCTAGATGATAAATGTTAGATAAAGCAAACAAAAGATAAACTAAATATAAAACTAAGTTAGATGCAAATCAAACGATGTAAACTAACTTGCTCCCCGGCAACGGCGCCAGAAAAAGGGGGCTTGTTGACGGATAAAAGACGTATCCCTCTACGATCCGCAAGCGTACGGACCCCACACCTTTTTCACCACGGGATTCCCAAGGTTCTTGTCAATCCGCGGAGCAAGGGGATTACAAGCGTTCGATCAACAACGACACACTAGCTACTAAAACCCTAACTACTATTATACTAGAAAACACTAAACTACACTAGAGAGAATGATTAAGATATCGAGGTAGAAGACACTCGCCCACGGGTCTACGATACTAGAGCATGCAATCACTTAAAGACATGAAAACCAATCTAATATATCGGGGTTGTGACCACGGTTTCGCCCTTTCCCTCATCTCGTATTGTCACTACGCGAAGGTATTCATGACTAGACCTTTGATGGACACGGCGTATTGAATGGATCCAAGGAAGCATTGGAGCTCGTACTCCCTCTACGGCACGGTAGCTAACCTTCAGCATTAAAGTATATTCAACACAAGATGATAGATAGATAATCCGACAAAGTGCGATTACATCTCAAGATCGATTACAACCCATGGACGAATGAGAAGATTACCCCATCAAGGTGCTGATCATGGCACCGTTGATCATGGTTTCCCTTCCGCCGGTGTCTTCCTTCTTCTCCACCAGAGGGTGCTTCCTTCGAGGTGGTTGATCTCCCACCGGAGATCCTTCTCCTCTCTCTCTAGCTTGTGGATGGCCTTCTGGTGCGAATGACTCCTCCCCTCGGTGTTGGCGGCGCCTCGGGGGTTTTAGGGTTGAAGATCCTTCGAGGGCAAGGAAAACGGGACCGAACCGGTGCCGGAATTGGGCTGGGCCGGCCGGCCTGGGCCGGCCGGCCCGAGCCCATTCGGCCGGTTCGGTCGCCCCTTTTGCTCCGTGGGTCCTCGTGCACTTATGTACTTTGCCCCCTCCACTTGCATGATTTTGATGCTGTTATCCTCGCGTCCAAGATGGAGGCTCTCTTTGCATGAAGTTTGATCTTTTACGCTTCAATCCCCGGGGGTGTTCCTCATAGAACTTCGGTCCTCGCCACCATTGGAAGTGATTTCAGCAAGCTCATGAACACGAACAAGACTCCGTGAATGCTCCTTTGAACTTGTTGCAAATCCGTCCTTTATGTCCATGTTTTCCTACATAAACACAACACTTCCAAATGCATGCACAAAGATGAACTTGTTATATGATTAGTGTGCCTAGTGGCGGGTTAGTTCCATAATCAAATCCAAACCAAAGTGTAATGAACATGCTAGGTGCACCAAAATACACCGTCAACAGGCGGTGCGTGGCGAGGTGGGGAGCTGCGCAGGGCCTTTTATAGGCGCGAGGAGGTCAGTTCGGGGAAGATATTTCCGGCGGGGAGGTCGCCGGCGGAGCTCAAGCGGCTTCTTGATGACCGACCGGATTTTGCGGCGTCAGGCTGTCACACCCGATTTTACAAGGAAAACCGAATGCATCTCATATGTGCGCCAGGATCAATTTACACACACATGATAGACAAAAGAGTGTAATACCATTACAGTAATAAAACGTACGAGAGTTAAACTGGCACAATATTCTTTATTACACTCAGACGGGTGGACTCGAAGGTCCAAACATAAATGTTAACTAAAAGACGAGCAGCTTCTTCTTCAGGTTCCACAGGCATGATGACTGGGGAATCCGCACGCATTAGAACTCTTCGTAGTCGCTCCAGTACTCGTCCTCACCTCCGATGTTCTCCTCTGAACAGCGGTAAGCTAGGGTGAGCACACTTATGGTTGGAGCTCAGCAAGTGGGGGAAACAATGCAAGGCTACCAAGGATAGGCTATGGTTCACAGCGGTAAGCATTTTATAAGTTGATCAAGTTTTAGTTAGCAGCACTTAGTTACTAAGTGTAAGTTTATACCAACCCACTTAACTTTAAAAGACACCCCAAACCAAAACCCAAAGACCCACAAGATCCGCGATTTATTTCCATCTTTAATTTCGATTATCATGTGAGGGTCCAAGCCGCTCTTGACTGTGAGCACGGCTGATCGATCAGTTTTCACTCTGCAGAGGTTGTACACTTTACCCACAGTCCGTGTTCCCCATTTTGCTCGGGTTAGCTAGACCCTTAAACACTTCCAAGGTGAGTGGCTAGGGGTCCACTACGAAGCCTTTACAAAGGAAAGAAGAGAAACCAATAGTCCGCGACAGTTACAACAACGAAGCGAACCATAACCCTCCCTAATGGTCAGCACCTTAGCCAAGGCTGCTGCCCCAAAAGAACCGGGCTATACCGCTTCAACTCCGGCCCCCTGTGCCCCTCTCGGAAAAAGGCTATCAGCTAACCCACTTTCCTAATTACTTGGCTAAGCCAGTGCCATGTGGACTGTGGTTGTACTGTTATCTTGGGTGGTTCTCCATGTTTCATTTAAATTACAAGTTATCTTGTCTTAAATACGTACACATTTCATAAACATGACTGAGTTGCATTTCATAACCAAAGCATAACCATTCCCATGTAAAGCAAGCTAAGCATTTATCTACCCAAGCATTTGATAAACATGGTTGATCAAGGTAACGGGGTAAAACATCTAGTCAAGTCCTTAAGTCGGTGTTTGCCCATCATGTTAATGCATTGCAACAGAAATAGTAAACATTGTTTTATCATGCAGGGTTATAGGTTCAAAAGAGATAATGCAGAGGGGGAAAGACACTTGCCTTCCTCTACAAGCTGGATATAGTCCTCTTCGAAAGCAGGCTCTTCCTGATCACCTCCAATGGGGAGCTCAGACGAAACAGGCACGATATCTATGTGTCAAACATAAACAACAAACAATAAATAAACAGTACACCAAACAGTAGCAAAACTGGAAAACTTGCTGTCTAAATGATTCTACTCGTTGAGACGATCATTTCGGTATATAGAACGCTAAAATTGGAGTTAAAACGAGAAAGTTATGCTCAAAACAAGATACAGGGACCTATCTACAGTAAAACTAAATTTTACAAAACTTTTATAAATAAATCCAGGGGCTACCACATAATTTCATATAAAAACTGAAGGGTTAAGGTGCTAAAACACAAGAAAAGGGCCTCTAATACTATTAACCGGGGTAGATAGGGGCTAGACTGCAAAAATCAGGACCTAATTGCAAGGATCTTATTAGGTGGAAGGACCGGCATGCAAATCTGTGAAAACTCAGGGGCGCTTAAAGGAAATCGGCTCGGCTGAGCCATGGGTCTCCGATCCAACGGCTGAGGGAGCCGCGGACCGAGCCGTGGTCGCGATCCATGAGTCTACGGTGGACCGGCCCCTTAAACGCGAAAGGGTACGCGATCTCGTCCGTCCATCGCAGATCTCACGGCCCAGGACGCGTGCAAGCGAGGGGCGGTGGCGAGCACGCCGGAGACAGGGGCGGTGCGGCGGTGCCTCGCCGGAATTTCGCCGGCGCACCCTATCTTGCTGCACAGGGTGCCATTTCACGCCCGCGTGGGCTCTACGCGTAGCAGGGGAGCACGTGTACATGCCTAGGAGGTCAGGGGGACGGCGCGGGCGTCCACGGTGGCCGACGCCGGAAGGGGGGCGGCGGGGCTGCTCCGGCGAGCTAGTGAACGCACCAAAGAGCACAAGATGAAGGAAAATTGGGCGGGGGTTTTTTCTCACCGCTCAAGGACGACGAAGACGAGCTGGTTGGCATGGAAGATGCTGCGGGGGCGAGGTTTAGCGATGGCGGATCGGCGGCGCTCCGGTGTGGACGGGGCGCGGCTCCTACAGGCTCTGGGGACGAAAACCTGCGGCAGCACAAGTTCGGTGAGCCCCTGGCGAACCCAAAAAGCAAGAAAGGAGAGCGGCAGAGCCAATCCTTCACCGGTGGCGACGAGTTCACGGCGGCGGCGAGGAACCGAGGAGGCGGCAAAGGTGGAAGGATTGCTTGAGCGCGCGTACTTGCAAAGTGAAGGCAAAGGGGGGAGCAGGAGCTCGGGCTCGAGCTTAAATAGCAACAAGGAGTGAAAGGAGGGGAAGTGGAAGGGGGATCATCGGCCGGCGTCCTTGCCATTGATGGCCGGCGGGCGATTCGGCGCAATTGAGCAATAGAGAGGGGGAAACGGCAAGAAACAGAGGGGAATTTGATTGCGGAGACTTATTGCCTTAATTGGCTTGCTCGGGTGAGGAGGAAAGGAAGGGGGGGTGGCGGGACGCGGCGGGAATCGCGGCGGCGCCGGGCCGGCGAAGCAGAGGAGAAGAAGAAAGGAAGGGGGAGGGGAGGAGGCTCACCAGTGGGACCCAGTCGTCAGCGAAAGGAAAAGAAAAGAAAAAGAGGGAGGCGGCGTGGGCTGGCACGGGGAGGGGCTGGTGGGCCGCTGGGCCGCCGGGCCAGAAAGGAGGGGAGGGTTTGCTTTGTTTTTTTTCATTTTCTTTTTCAAACTCTTTTCAAGTCAATCTTTTAAACTCAAATTCAAACCAAATTTTTTTCAAACTTTTCACAAAATTTTATAATCTTTTTAGAAGTCACACAAGCAACCAAAAACCATACAAAGCCAAATAATGATGCACAACCACTTGTTGTCTCTATATTAATTAAATTATGTTTAATATTTTAGAGCTCAATTTAAATGGCAAATTCAATTTAAATACTTAAGGCTAATTAACAGTTGCTAGGTAATTTTTAGTGATGGAATTTTAGGGTGTCACAAATCCTACCCCCTTAAAGAGAATCTCATCCCGAGATTCAGAAGATTTAGAAAACAGCTGAGGAAAATCTTCCTTAAGTTCATCCTCTCTTTCCCAAGTTGCTTCTTCCTCAGTATGGTGACTCCACTGTACTTTACACATCCTGATGATTTTACTTCTAGTAACCCTTTCTGATGTATCCAAGATCTTTATATGATATTCCTTGTATGTCAAGTCATTCTCCATTTGAATATCCTCTAATTACACCAGTTCTATGTTAACTTCACTTGTACATTTCTTCAATTGTGATACATGGAACACATCATGAACTCCTGACAGCTGTGCAGGCAATTCCAACTGATAAGCTACCTCTCCTTTCCGTTCCACTATCTTGAAAGGTCCGATGAATCGAGGTGATAACTTCCCTCTAACATTAAACCTCCGTAGACCACGAATGGGTGACACTCTGAGATATGCATAATCACCGACTTCCAAAACCACCTCTCTTCTCCGAGGGTCAGCATAACTCTTTTGACGTGACTGTGCCGTTTTGAGATTCTCTCTAATGATCTCAACTTGCTTTTCCGTTTCCCATATGCTATCTGGTCCAAAGAGATGACTCTCACCAGTCTGGTTCCAAAATAATGGTGTTCTACATTTTCTTCCATACAAAGCCTCAAAGGTGCCATCTTAATGCTGGACTGGTAACTGTTGTTATAAGCAAACTCTGCATATGGCAAACTCTTGTTCCAACTGTCACTGTTCTTCAATGCACAAGCCCTCAACATATCCTCAAGAATCTGATTTGTTCTCTCTGTCTGCCCATCTGTCTGAGGATGGTATGCTGAACTAAAATTTAACTTTGTATCCATCGACTCATGCAACTTCTGCCAAAACCGTGAAGTGAACTGTGTGCCTTGATCTGACACTATCTTCTTTGGTACCCCATACAAACACACTATCCTTGAATTATACAATTCAGTCAGCTTAACTCCTGTATAAGTCGTCTTCACTGGAATAAAGTGTGCTACCTTGGTTAATCTATCCACAATAACCCATATAGAGTCATACCCATCACGAGTACGAGGTAAACCCACTATGAAGTCCATACCAATTTTTTCCCATTTCCACTCAGGTACCTTTAGAGGTTGAAGCAATCCTGCTGGTCTTTGGTACTCAGCCTTCACTCTTTGACACACATCACACAAAGCTACATGAGCCGCTGCATCCTTCTTCATTCCATACCACCAATATCTCTGTTTCAAGTCCTGATACATTTTAATACTTCCGGGATGAATAGAGTAAGCTTAATCATGTGCTTCCTTCAAGATAGTTTCTCGTAACTCCTTAATCTCAGGTACACAGATTCTGTTATTGAACCACACAATTCCTTGCTCATTCTCTCTGAAATCCGGAACTTTGCCCAACTTTATCAGCTTCTTGTACTCTGCAATCTTCTCATCAGTCAACTGCCCTTTCCTAATATCCTACTCAAGTGTCGACTCAATTACCAATGTCAAGGTCTCACTCGAAGCGACTATTCCCAAGTTGAGTTGTGCCATCTCCCAACATAACTCCTGAGGTAGCAAGTGTCCTATCAGCATGTTGGTCTGACCTTTCCGACTCAAAGCATCTGCTACTACATTTGCCTTTCCTGGATGATACTGAATCTCCAAATCATAATCTTTGATTAACTCCAACCACCTTCTTTGCCTCAGATTCAAATCCTTCTGAGTAAAGATGTACTTCAGACTCTTGTGGTCAGTGAAAATCTGACACTTATTCCCAATCATGTAGTGTCTCCAAATCTTCAATGCATGAACGACCGCGGCTAGCTCAAGATCATGAGTAGGATAGTTCTGCTCATGTTTCCTCAACTGTCTTGAAGCATAAGCTACTACCTTTCCTTCTTGCATCAACACACAACCAAATCCTTGCCGAGAAGCATCGCAATACACATCGAACCCTTTGTGTATATCCGGCATGATCAACACAGGAGCTGAGGTCAATCTCTTCTTCAATTCTTCAAAACTAGCCTGACACTTCTCATGCCACTTAAATTCTTTTCCCTTCTCAAGCAGAGTGGTAAGTGGCTTCACAATTTTAGAAAACCCCTCGATGAACCTTCCATAGTATCCTGCAAGTCCAAGGAAGCTTCTGATCTCCGGTACATTCTTAGGCGGACTCCAGTTCAATACGTCCCGAACCTTGCTTGGATCCACTGCAATCCCTCCATCTGTGATAATGTGCCCGAGAAAAGATACTTCAACCAGAAAGCACACTTGCTGAACTTAGCATACAGCTGATGTTCCGGAAGCTTCTGCAACACAAGTCTCAGATGTTTTTCATGTTCTTCCTCACTCCGAGAGAATACCAAAATGTCATCAATGAATACCACAACAAACTTATCGAGATAATCCATGAATACCTTGTTCATCAAATACATGAAGTATGCTGGAGCGTTGGTCAAACCGAAAGACATCACCGTGAACTCATATAACCCATACCTAGATGTAAATGTTGTCTTTGGTATATCCTCCACTCGGATTTTTAACTGATGATAACCCGACCTAAGATCTATCTTGGAGAATACCTTAGCTCCTCTCATCTGATCAAACAAATCCTCAATCCGAGGTAAAGGGTATTTGTTCTTGATAGTAACATCATTAAGTGATCGATAGTCTATACACAACCTCCTAGATCCATCCTTCTTATCAACGAAGAGTGTGGGGGCTCCCCATGGTGATGAACTAGGACAGATAAACCCTTTACTAAGTAGTTCTTCAATTTGTTTCTTTAATTCAACTAAATCTTTAACATCCATTCTATAAGGTCTTTTAGATATAGGAGCAGTACCAGGTATAAGTTCAATACTAAATTCAATGTCACGGTCTGGTGGCATACCTGGTAAATCCTCTGGGAACACATCAGGGAATTCATTCACTACCCTTATATCCTCCAAGGCTTTGCCTTCTACAGAGTTCACAGCTCCATTGCTGGATGAGGGTGTGCTCACATACTCTATTCTCTCCCCTTGAGGACTGGTTAACAGCACTGACCTCTTCCGACACTGAATAACTCCATCACAACTTCTTAACCAATCCATCCCAAGAATGACATCTATTCCCCATGATTTTAGAACTACCAGATTAGCAAGAAAGTCTACCCCCATGATATTAATCTTTACTTGTGGGCATATATGACCAGTTTTCATTTCTCCACCCAGGGAGCTAACTATCAGTGGGTTCTTCATTGAGCTCATAGATATGTTATATTTTGTCACAAATTGATCGGTTATGAATGAATGTGATGCTCCTGAATCAAATAATACTGTAGCGGGTACAGAGTTGACGAAAAACGTACCCAATACCACGCCGGAGTCATTCTGAGCTTGGTCCACTGATACATGATTAACCCGGCCACGCACATGATTCTGTTGGCCTCTCTTGCTAGGAGTCTGCAGAGTACGAGCCTATGAAGATGACTGCCTAGACCTGTTACCACTGTCTCTCTGAGGAGTCTGCATCACTCTCTTGGGACAATTGTTAGCATAATGCCCAACTCACCACACTTGAAGCATCCACTAGGCTGAACAGGATTAGTGTTTCTGATAGGCGCTCCAGAGCCATTGTTGGGACGACTTAGCTGAGGAGTAGGATCTCTGGGTGTCTGTGGGTTGAAGCGTTGTGGCTGAAACGAACACTGCAGCTGCATGTTCTGCGGGTATCTCCCACCATGACCACCAGGACGGTACTGAGTCAGACTGCTGAGAACTGAAATGAGGACGGGTGTTGCTGCTAGATTGTCCATGCGACTGAAACTTGCGTTTCTGTTCACCCATTTCCTTCCTTTTGCTCTCCAGCCCGATTGCCTTGTTCACAAGTGTGTGGAAGTCTAGAAAGATGTGGCTTTGCAGTTAATAATTAAGAGGCCCAATCAAGCCATCCAAAAACCTTTCCTGCCTTTTAGGATCAGTGTTCACCTCATCTGGTGCATAACGAGACAGATGAGTGAACTTGTCCAAATACTCAGTCACAGACATGCTGCCCTGCCTCAGTGACAAGAATTCCCTCTGCTTAAGCTTGATTACCCCTGAAGGGATGTGGTAAGTACGGAAGTTGTCACGGAACTCCTGCCAAGTGATATTCTGCCTGTTGGGATGCTGCGCAGTTGAATATGCATCCCACCAATCTGCAGCTTGTCCCACAAGTCTGCCAGCAGCGTATAAGACCATTTCTTTGTCAGTACATTGCACAATCTCCAGCTTCTTGGTAATTGTTTTTAACCAGTCATCTGCATCCAGTGGATCAGACGAGTGAGAGAATGTAGGAGGATGGTGGCTCATGAATTCCTTGTGCCTATCCCTGGGTGGCGGAGGTGGCGGAGGAATTGGCTGTGGCGGCTGGTTCTGCTGAGCTTGCATCTGTTGCACAGTATTGGTGAGGTTTTGGATCAACTGCATCCATTGCTTGATTAACCGGTGGGGGTGGTGCAGGATTGTGCTGATTTGAAATATGAGCACGGATCACAGGCCGTACGTCTTGACCTCCTCCGGACCTGGTGCTTACCATCTGACCGTTAGAAAAATTATATTTCAGATAGATGTACTTGAATCAATGCATAAGTAGATAACTCAAAATGAATAAGCAACATGTTCTCCAACTAGGACAGATTCTGTTGTCCTCAAAGAATTATGTGTAACTTTCTGTATAGTTATCCAAAGACCATGAATTTTTACCAGATTGTGAAGGATAAAATTATGAAACTATCCCAACTGGAATCACCTCAATTGACAACTCGAGATAAAATTCATACAGGTGCGAATTTGTATCGGCGAAATTCTGAGACTCCGACATGTTCATTACTTTGTGCATAACTTCCAGAATATATACTGTATAACGTTGAATTTTTGACAGAAAAATCATCTTCAAAATTTGTGAACTAACCCAACTGGTTTTATGTCATTTAGAGTTCTATAGCTCGAGATATAAACAAAACATCACTGATATGTCAAATGACTGCGAGAACAGATTTGATTTACTTCAAACTTGCATAAGAGATTAATCAAAGACAACCAGAATAGAAACCCAAACTAACTTTAATTAACTTAACAATTTTTGATTGTATAGTGGCCATCACTCCACCGTACAACTTACATTCAAACAAAGATCCAACTCAAACATGTTTGCAAGCAACAATCATTTATTACAACCATTACGTCCTCGCAGGAACGATCTAACAGAACTGTAAATGGTAAAGGGCAAGCATCCTAAGATCCTAGCCAAGACGAGTCGTTGCTTCAGCAGTGTCGTAGCGGAGTCTCTTGCGCGGAGGAGAGGCTGTGGTATGGTATGGCACCACTTCTTGAGGAAGTCGCTGACCAGCCAGATGTGCTTCTAAACGTGCAATCTTTGCTTGGGCAGCCTGCAACTCTTCATGATACCTATCCATCTCAGTTGTTGCTCCCTCCAAGTCTGTGTTCAAAGCAACTTTCACACGAGCCAGGATATCAATGCGATCATCACCTCCAGCTGGCACTATAGTCTCTTCTATGCCACTCACACGACGAGGAACATGACGATACTCCGAGTCAAAGAGACATGCCCGCTTTGCATTGCAGAGCGACCAAAGTGCCCTCCTCGTTGCATCGTTAAACGCTGCATCATCTGAAGAAAAATGAGCTGTGCTGTGATGTGATGAGCGATACCTCCAACCATCGGCATCATTCAAGGGCATCCGTATGTAGATCATGCTGGTATAGTAGTCCCTCATGCCGGGCTCACTAAAATGCTTTGTAACGTAAAGAGGCTTCATGGTGTACCCCAGGTGCTGTAGAACTTCCCGCAAAAGGATACAAAACTGCCCATTCTCATCTTCACTGGAGTGCTTGTGATACACTGCTCCATGATAGCGAGGATCCTCATCCTCTTCCTCCTCCGGGTTTTCATCAGCATTGTTATCACCATCATCATCCCCACTGTCGTCTCCAGAATCGTCTGGGTCACCACCCTCAGCATCAGGCGCAGGATCAATATGCGCAAGAGGTGCCTCATCATCTGCCACAGGTGCTGGTGGGATCACAATGTCCCCATCAGCATTAGCCTCCAACACAGTGCCATCGTACAGCTGTGGCTGCTCCAATGGCCCTTCCTCCATCTCTACCTCCTCTGGATCTTCCTCTTCGGGTTCCGACTGTACTTCCTCTGGATCTTCCTCCATTTCAGCCTCTGGCTGAATCTCCTCCGGTTCCTCCTCAACATCCTCCAGACGGTGACGAGGAGCCAGCTGTCCAGTGGGAACGCCCACCAGTGCTCTTGCGGGGAGTCAGGTAGGTTCTGGCCATCTGTCAAAGCAAAACTGATCTCAGAGTACAGAATAAATCAAAATGACAGAGTTTAAATGATAAACAAGATTAAATTAGATTTTTAATGCGTAAATAAGATGATTTGAAGCATGATAGGGTTTTCTAGAACATGAATCCTTAATTTCGTCCATTTCTAACTAAGGTTGCGACCTACAGTCATCACGGCTCTAGTACCACTTTATCACACCCGGTTTTACAAGGAAAACCGAATGCATCTCATATGTGCGCCAAGATCAATTTACACACACATGATAGACAAAAGTGTGTAGTACCATTGTAGTAATAAAACGTACGAGAGTTAAACTGGTACAATATTCTTTATTACACTCAGACGGGTGGACTCGAAGGTCCAAACATAAACGATAACTAAAAGACGAGCAGCTTCTTCTTCAGCTTCCACAGGCATGATGACTGGGGAATCCGCATGCCTTAGAACTCTTCGTAGTCGCTCCAGTACTCGTCCTCACCTCCGATGTTCTCCTCTGAACAGCGGTAAGCAAGGGTGAGCACACTTATGGTTGGAGCTCAGCAAGTGGGGGGAACATGCAAGGCTACCAAGGATAGGCTATGGTTCACAGCGGTAAGCATTTTATAAGTTGATCAAGTTTTAGTTAGCAACACCTAGTTACTAAGTGTAAGTTTATACCAACCCACTTAACTTTAAAAGACACCCAAACCAAAACCCAAAGACCCACAAGATCTGCGATTTATTTCCATCTTTAAGTTCGATTATCATGTGAAGGTCCAAGCCGCTCTTGACCGTGAGCACGGTTGATCAATCAGTTTTCACTCTGCAGAGGTTGTACACTTTACCCAAAGTTCGTGTTCACCATTTTGCCCGGGTTAGCTAGACCCTTAAACACTTCCATGGTGAGTGGCTAGGGGTCCACTACAAAGCCTTTACAAAGGAAAGAAGAGAAACCAACAGCCCGCAACAGTTACAGCAGCGGAGCGGACCATAACCATCCCTAATGGTCAGCACCTTAGCCCAGGCTGCTACCGCAAAAGAACCGGGCTATACCCCTTCAACTCCGCCCCCCTGTGCCCCTCTCGGAAAAAGGCTATCAGCTAACCCACTTTCCTAATTACTTGGCTAAGCCAGAGCCATGTGGACTGTGGTTGTACTGTTATCTTGGGTGGTTCTCCATGTTCCATTTAAATTACAAGTTATCTTGTCTTAAACACGTACACATTTCATAAACAGAACTGAGTTGCATTTCATAACCAAAGCAAACCATTCCCATGTAAAGCAAGCTAAGCATTTATCTACCCAAGCATTTGATAAACATGGTTGATCAAGGTAACGGGGTTAAACATCTAGTCAAGTCCTTAAATAGGTGTTTGCCCATCATGTTAATGCATTGCAACAGAAATAGTAAACATTGTTTTATCATGTAGGGTTATAGGTTCAAAAGAGATAATGCAGAGGGGGGAAGCCACTTGCCTTCCTCTACAAGCTGGGTATAGTCCTCTTCGAAAGCAGGCTCTTCCTAAACACCTCCAATGGGGAGCTCAGACGAAACAGGCACGATATCTATGTGTTAAACATAAACAACAAACAATAAATAAACAGTACACCAAACAGTAGCAAAACTGGAAAATTTTCTGTCTAAATGAAGGCAAAGGGGGGAGCAAGAGCTCGGGCTCGAGCTTAAATAGCAACAAGGAGTGAAAGGAGGGGAAGTGGAAGGGGGATCATCGGCCGGCGTCCTTGCCATTGATAGCCGGCGGGCGATCCGGCGCAATTGAGCAATAGAGAGGGGGAAACGGCAAGAAACGGAGGGGAATTTGATTGCGGAGAGTTATTGCCTTAATTGGCTTGCTCGGGTGAGGAGGAAAGGAAGGGGGTGGTGGCGGGACGAGGCGGGAATCGCGGCGGTGCCGGGCCGGCGAAGCAGAGGAGAAGAAGAAGAAAGGAAGGGGAGGGGAGGAGGCTGACCAGTGGGACCTAGTCGTCAGCAAAAGGAAAAGAAAAGAAAACGAGGGAGGCGGCGTGGGCTAGCGCGGGGAGGGGCTGGTGGCCCGCTGGGCCGCCGGGCCAGAAAGGAGGGGAGGGTTTCCTTTGTTTTTTCCTTTTCTTTTTCAAACTCTTTTCAAGTCAATCTTTTAAACTCAAATTCAAACCAAATTTTTTTCAAACTTTTTGAGGACCATGTGTGGTTGGAGGACCGGTGGATGGTCGCTTCCTTGTGTGATGAGTGATTGACAACGTTGTGTGGACTGATTCTTGGCTAAGTATTGCAGGTGCAGGTTGCGGCTTGACTCGTGTTGGTGCAGGTGAAGAACAAGCGCGAAAGGTCGTCGCCGGTGAGGCCTCCAGGTGTGGAGAAGACAAGTAGGCTGTGTTCGAGGGACCTGGTGGCCAACGGGGTCAAGTGCGGGCCGCATGGTGGCATGAACGGCAAGATGAAGTCGTGGACGGTTTCTTGGTTGAGCCTCAAAACCAAGGTCGAGCCGGGACTACGTGGGAGCCGAGTCATGAGTGGAGATTGGCGGAGGCTACACCGAGTTCGCGGGGTTTCCGGCGGTTCACCAGAAAACCATTGGGTTCCTTGGTTGATCCACAAAGCCAAGACCGGAGAACCGAAGATGGAGGGGCAGCAGCACCAGACCGGCCTGACCGGTGGGGACCGGTCTGACCGGTGAGGAGCACCGGTCTGACCGGTGTGCGACGACGCAGTCCGGAATCTTTGAAGCGGAGGACACGCGTCGGGATGGCATGGCTTGCGTCGAGGCTACGCAGGGTGCGGTCGCCGGGCATCCGTCCGATGGTGAAGACATCAAGAATTCCAAATCCGCCCTTGAGGGGCTTGTATCCCTAGTTAGTAGAGAAGGGTATTTTGGACATTCGGTTGCCTCCATATAACCCAAGAGGTGAGAGGATGGCAGCCAACTCTTGGAACCCTAGCTCATTAGTTTTCCTATTTTCCACCTATTTTCCTTAGGTTTTCTCTAGGACTAGCAAGAGAGCTTCACGGAGAGATCTTGTAGAGAGGGATGGATGATCGGGCGGCTTGCTAGACCTTGTACGAACCTTTGTTTCATGTATAGATGATTCGGCGTGGTTCCTCAAGGTTTGGATGTGTTTTCCCCCGGTTGTTCTTGGTGGTGATTTTCGAGCCCTCTCTTCGTGATTTCTTTGGGGTGTTTTCGGGGCTTTTCTCTTGGGGATTTGATGGGGGAAATTTGTGGGAACCCTTCATGGTTCTTTGGGCTGTGATTCCCCTCCCAAATCCGTGAGTAAAAGTGCTCGATTTTGGGGTTTTCTTGAGTTCTTGGGTTGGAAGTGCTTTCGGCGGGATTTCTTCGATTCCTCCTTTTTGGACGAGTTTTGGTGGGATTAAACTTGGCTATGGACTCCTCATGAGGTGTTCCTGATATCCCCAAAGTCTTGTTCAAGTCCGTGGAGCGATTCGGGAGATCGAGATTTGGATTTGGGGGAGTTGACCCGCGGGTGCTGTTCATCCCGAGCTGCCCAGGCTACACCGGTCTGACCGGTGCTCTTGACCGGTCTGACCGGTGCGAGCTCTTGTGGGTTTTTGCTGCGGTGAACGTCTTGGTGTGTTCGTTGTTGTCCCGTGTTGCTTCTTGTTTCGAGTTTGGGTCCGTTTGGTGGTCGGTTGGCTGTTTGGTGCCTTGAGGGCTTTCGAGGCTGCCATCGGTCCGACCGGTGTGTCTCACCGGTCGACCGGTGTAGAGCCACTTAGTGAAAGTTGCTCGGTTTCACCGGCGGGGACCGGTCCGCCGGTGGTGCTCACCGGTCCGACCGGTGTGGGTCTGTAGACTCGAGGTTTGGTTTTTCCGTTGCGTTTCTCGGGTCGGAAGGTTGCGTGTTGGTTCCTAGGTCCGGTGGCACTCCGGTGGCTACGTGGGCTTGACCAACCTTGGTAGTGAGTCGGAGACGTGTGTTGGAAGCCGCGTTCGTCTTGTTGGAGTTTTCATCTCCTTCGAGAAGAATTTTTATCGGCTCCCATTCACTCCCCCCCCTCTCTGGTTCGCCGTATCGGTCCTTCAAGTGGTATCAGAGCCGGTTCGGGTCTTTATTGACTCTAACCAGTCTAAGATCCAAAGATGGCGTACCAGGAACGGGGTTCGGGTCCTCCACACTTCGATGGTAAGAAGTACCAGATGTGGAGCAAGCGGATGGGTGCGTTTCTCCGCGGAAAGGGTCAGCTTCTTTGGGATGTCACGGTGGACACAGGCTATGTCCAGCCGGTTGATTTCCTCGCTCCAGGATCGAGGGACAGCTTCGACGCCAACAATAAGGCGGTCGACTACTTGTTTCGTGCTTTGTGTCGACCGAGTTCGATCGGGTGCACACCGAGCACTTGGCTTGTAGGATTTGGGCGGTGTTGAAGGAGGCTCATGTTGGGAACGCCCGGGGTTCGGGCACGGATGTATGCGACCTACGGGAGAGAGTACGAGAACTTCACTCATCTCCCGGTGAGTCCATCGATGCCTTGTTTCGAGGTTCACGGTGGTTGTGAACAACATGAGGGCCAATGTGGACGTGCTCCCGTACGATGATCATGATAGAGCGGTCAAGCTCTTACACTCTTTGGATCGTACGATTTGGGGCGGAAAGTTCGAGGCCATTGTGGAGTCGGAGAAGTATGACACTCTGACCGTGAACGAACTGTTCTCGAAGCTCAAGTCGGCTGAGGTGGATAGGGGCATGACTGCCAAGCTCGAGGGTCCGAATGACTCCCATAGTCTCGCCCTCATTGGTGGTTCCAAAGGAAAGGCTAACTCTAACCCATCCACCAGGATGTTCTCTTTCTCCTCTTTGATGTCTATGCCAGATGAGGAGTTCGACGAGCTTGGAGAGGACGAGCTGGCGCTCCTGACGAGGCGGTTCGAGAGGCTGCACGAGAACCGCGTGAACAGAGAGGAGGAACACGAGGACATGCTTCAAGTGCGGCAAGATCGGACACTATTTCGCCGAGTGTCCAAAGGTGAACGACCACGACAAGCACAAGTCCAAGGACAAGAAGAAGAAGTCCAGGAAGAAGGATCATGGACATGAGAAGAAGACGCGGTCTCGAGAGAAGATGAAGAGATCGAGTGACATCGAGTCTGATTCCGAGGACACGTCTTCAAGCTCGAGTGATGAAGACGAAGAGGATGACAAGAAGAGGAAGAAGAAGAACATCGGCAAGTATCTCAACGGCCTTTGTGTGACGGGCCTAAGCCTCAAGGAAGACTTCTGCGGCATGGCTCGCAGTTCGAGCAAACAAGAGAGGCCGGAGAAGGACGCCTCGGACTTGGATTCCGAGGATGAGGTATGTGATGAGCTCTCCTCTTTGCGCAAGGAGAATGAGGAGTTGGTTGACTTGCTTGATAATCGCGATCACATGCTTAGAGAGGCTAAGAAGCTTAGGAAGGAGCTTAGATCTTCACACGAGGATGCTAGGACTAGAGTGGCCGAGCTAGAGACACGGGTGCTTGATAGCAAGCTTGAGATTGATTCCCTTAAGGCTAGCCCCGTTGTTTCGGATGAGAACGATTGTCTTGATTGCTCTCGTTTTCTGGGCCGACTTGGTCGATCTTAGGGAGAAGTATGCCTCCAAGTGTGAGGAACTAGATGTGCTTAGGGTTGAGTTGGCCGAGCTACAATCTAGACCCACTTTGCTTGGTGCTTGCACTTCTTGCCCTAGTTTGCATGAGAAAATTGCTTGAGCTCCGTTCTCGCATTGTTTCGCTTGAGGCTGATTTGAAAGTGCCTATTCCTACTTCTTGCTCTACATGTGAGTTGCATGCTATGAAGAATTTGGATCTTGCAAAATGTGTTGGTCGCTTGCAAGATGAGAATGATAAGTTGCGTGAAGCACTGAGTTGGTTGTCGAGTCAAGAACCTCAGCTTGGTATGATGATTGCTAGCTGTAAACGCTTCGACGGTTGGGCTTTGGGATTGGATAAGGTTGGTGAGGGCAGTGGTGAGAGAGAAAGGAAATTTGGGAATGTTTTAGTTCCACCACAACCCACACCCAAAGACAAGTTTGCATCCAAGCCAAACCAACCAAGAGAAAAACCAAGTGAGAAGGCAAGTGAAAAGCCTAGTGAGAAACCAAGTGAGAAGTCTTGTGAAGAATCTCATCCCAAGCCTAAGCCCAGATCGATCCGTTTCCATTGTGAGTTTTGTGGAAAGGATGGTCACAAGAGAGCGTTTTGCTTCAAGAGGAAGCGTGAGGAGAGAATGGCGAAGGAGTGGGCTAACAAGGACAAGAACCACCCCTCTGATGGTGTACTTGAGCCTCGTGTGCAGTTGCCCAGGGCCAAGGCGAGTGTGAGGTCAGTTCGGGCTTGGGGAGAGCGAAAGGCTGTTGGAGGTGCTGCTGCCCAGGCTACACCGGTCAGACCGGTGAGGGGCACCGGTCAGACCGGTGCGGGGCACGGACGGGGAAGCGAGTTTGGGTTTCGTGCTCGTACGGGTGCGAGGGTTGTTTACGGAGGTCGTGGTTCGGTGATTGGTCCGGGAAAGTTTGCAGGAGGTCAGTTTGCTAGGCATTCTCCCCCTCGAGCTCACTATGGGGATGGGAGGAGTCATGGCTTTGAGAAGGAGAGGAGGGATGGTCCACGGGCTTTCTTTCGTGGTTTTTGTCCTCCTCCAGGCAGAGAGGGTTGGTTCCCTCATGGTGGTTACCGTAGTGGTGTTCGTGGAGGTAGCTATGGTAGGAAAGATGGTTTGGTTTGTGCTAACCCCACTTTCGAGCAAATGGTTAGGCACTGGTTTTATACATTTGGAACTAACCCCAGTGTTAAGTCATTTGCTCGCTCTCGCTCTTTGTTTTGAGTTGCAGGTGGATAGCCCGGAGAACATTTGGTTGATATCGGGGGTGGTTCTTCGGCTTCATATCCCGGTGGTGTCATGGAGGTACATCACTTTCGGGGATGGTGGACAAGGATGAGAGAATTGTGAAGAAATGATAAAGGTAAGTGTATTTGTGACCTTCGAGTGTGTGGCCTTGGTCAAGCCACTTGGGTTGTTTTGCTCCTTCTCTATCTCATGTGTGTAGGGTGAGCTTTGTATGCTCTTTGGCCTTAATGCATGAGTTTAGGGGGAGCTTGTGAGTTTGGTGCTCCTTTGCTCTTTGCCGGTGGTGTCGAGCCCTTTTTGCCTCCCCTCGAGGAGCCGGTGGTTTGTGAGCTTTGTGTGTGGGAGCTCCTTTGTAGCATATGTATAGCTTTTCTTTGTGCATTTCTTGCATTTGGCATGGCATATGTAACATGATGTATAGGCATCTTTGTATCTTAGATTGCATGCATTTTGTATCATATGCATTGGTTAGGAAAGCTTCTCTCATATACATTGTTCACCTTGGAATGAAATATATGTCTTTGTGAGCTTGTTTGGTATGCTACGGTAAGTTTGGCTTAGCTCTTGATGATCTTGATGAATAATCCATGGTTGATAGCTATGCTTTTGAAAAAATGTCACATGTATGCTCTCTCATGTGTAAATGCCTTTACATGCTCTTGACATGGTTGTGTGGCCTTGCTATGCTTAATTTGTGGTTGGATAGCTAGTTTATTGATCATATGGGGCCAAAGGCTCATTTGCCATCATGAATGTTTAGCCCTCTTGATTTATCTTGTGGAGGAGCATAAGTTCCTTTTTGTCGCAAAGACATTTTATGTACCATTTACAAATCTGAACATGAAACGAAAAAAATGCTTGGAAAATATGCTCCCATGTCATATGTGCTGAATTTAATTTGCTTTGGGTGTTAACCGTTGCATGATGCCTACCAATGAGAAGTCTCATACATAGAAGTAGGCACATGGCTCGGTGGCTTTGACATGACATGAGGTGCTTGTGGGTGTTTGTGATGGTCTTATGATTAGAATGGCTGTCCTAGCATGAAGTTTGTGTGGCTTTGCCATTTTGATATGCTTTGATCATGTTTAGGACTTTGCTCATGAGAGGCAAGTTTTTCGCAAAATTGCCAAAATCCATCTTAGCTTCGTCAAATGGTTGTGAAACTTGGTGATCATGTAGTTGAGATCGATACGAAGCCGTATAGTATCCAACTTGCTCATTTGGACATGTGTAGCATTCTTTGTTGAATTTTGTATATTTGAGAAGCTCTAGGTTGAATGTTTTGCATTTTTGTCTTGATTCATGCATTGCCAACAAGGGGGAGAAGTTTGAGCTTGAAATGGCTTGTTGGACGCGTTTAGAAGGTTTTCAGGTGGTTTCGAGCCATTTCTGGGCTCTGTTGTACACCGGTCTGACCGGTGATGAGCACCGGTCTGACCGGTGTGAGTGCTGGTCCTGTACATATGTTAGGCACCGGTCTGACCGGTGGTGATGACCGGTCTGACCGGTGTGAGGCCGAAGTTCTTTGCAGCTGTCCTGTTTCATGTGGTTTCTTGCACGCATTCGTCCAGGGGGAGGTGCATTGGTTCAGGGGGAGCTCTTTGTGGTGTTCGAGCTTTGTTTCGGTGGTTTGCGCTCTTTGCTTGATCTTTGTTTTGTCTCGGATGTGTCGAGCCGTTGCCCTTGCCTAAGGGGTCCGAGACTTGTCTTCTTCAAGTGATCTTGCTCTTTGCCTTTGTTTGGCTTTCGATCGCTTGTTGGAGTTTCTTTTTGTTCGTTTCTTTTCTTTTTCTTTTCTCTCTTGTTACTTTCGTGTGGGTGTCGTCAATGCACTCATCAAGGGGGAGATTGAGGACCATGTGTGGTTCGAGGACCGGTGGATGGTCGCTTCCTTGTGTGATGAGTGATTGTGACAACGTTGTGTGGACTGATTCTTGGCTAAGTATTGCAGGTGCAGGTTGCGGCTTGACTCGTGTTGGTGCAGGTGAAGAACAAGCGCGAAAGGTCGTCGCCGGTGAGGCCTCCAGGTGTGGAGAAGACAAGTAGGTCGTGTTCGAGGGACCGGTGGCCGGCGGGGGTCAAGTGCGGGCCGCATGGTGGCATGAACAGCAAGATGAAGTCGTGGACGGTTTCTTGGCTGAGCCTCAAAACCAAGGTCGAGCCGGGACTATGTGGGAGCCGAGTCATGAGTGGAGATTGGAAGAGGCTACACCGAGTTCGCGGGGTTTCCGGTGGTTCACCAGAAAACCACTGGGTTCCTTGGTTGATCCACAAAGCCAAGACCGGAGAACCGAAGATGGAGCTGCAAGCGGACTGGACCGGTCGACCGGTGGGGACCGGGTGCCCGACCGGTGAGGAGCACCGGTCTGACCGGTGTGCGACGACGCAGTCCGGAATCTTCGAAGCGGAGGACACACGTCGGGATCGCATGGCTTGCGTCGAGGCTACGCAGGGTGCGGTCGCCGAGCATCCGTCCGATGGTGAAGACATCAAGAATTCCAAATCCGCCCTTGAGGGGCTTGTATCCCTAGTTAGTAGAGAAGGGTATTTTGGACATTCGGTTGCCTTCATATAACCCAAGAGGTGAGAGGATGGCAGCCAACTCTTGGAACCCTAGCTCATTAGTTTTCCTATTTTCCACCTATTTTCCTTAGGTTTTCTCTAGGACTAGCAAGAGAGCTTCACGGAGAGATCTTGTAGAGAGGGATGGATGATCGGGCGGCTTGCTAGACCTTGTACGAACCTTTGTTTCATGTATAGATGATTCGGCGTGGTTCCTCAAGGTTTGGATGTGTTTTCCCCGGTTGTTCTTGGTGGTGATTTTCGGAGCCCTCTCTTCGTGATTTCTTTGGGGTGTTTTCGGGGCGTTTCTCTTGGGGATTTAATGGGGGAAATTTGTGGGAACCCTTCGTGGTTCTTTGGGCTGTGATTCCCCTCCCAAATCCGTGAGTAAAAGTGCTCGATTTTGGGGTTTTCTTGAGTTCTTGGGTTGGAAGTGCTTTCGGCGGGATTTCTTCGATTCCTCCTTTTTGGATGAGTTTTGGTGGGATTAAACTTGGCTATGGACTCCTCATGAGGTGTTCCTGATATCCCCAAAGTCTTGTTCAAGTCCGTGGAGCGATTCGGGAGATCGAGATTTGGATTTGGGGGAGTTGACCGCGGGTGTTGTTCATCCCGAGCCGCCCGAGCTACACCGGTCGACCGGTGCTCTTGACCGGTCCGACCGGTGCGAGCTCTTGTGGGTTTTTGCTCGGGTGAACGTCTTGGTGTGTTCGTTGTTGTCCCGTGTTGCTTCGTCGTTTCGAGTTTGGGTCCGTTTGGTGGTCGGTTGGCCTGTTTGGTGCCTTGAGGGCTTTCGGTCGCCATCGGTCCGACCGGTGTGTCTCACCGGTCCTCGACCGGTGTAGAGCCACTTAGTGAAAGTTGCTCGGTTTCACTGCGGGGGACCGGTCGACCGGTGGTGCTCACCGGTCGACCGGTGTGGGTCTGTAGACTCGAGGTTTGGTTTTTCCGCTGCGTTTCTCGGGTCGGAAGGTTGCGTGTTGGTTCCTAGGTCCACTGGCACTCCAGTGGCTACGTGGGCTTGACCAACCTTGGTAGTGAGTCGGAGACGTGTGTTGGAAGCCGCGTTCGTCTTGTTGGAGTTTTCATCTCCTTCGAGAAAAATTTTTATCGGCTCCCATTCACTCCCCCCCCTCTCTAGTTCGCCGTATCGGTCCTTCACTTTTCACAAAATTTTATAATCTTTTTAGAAGTCACACAAGCAACCAAAAACCATGCAAAGCCAAATAATGATGCACAACCAGTTGTTTTCTCTATATTAATTAAATTAAGTTTAATATTTTAGAGCTCAATTTAAATGGCAAATTCAATTTAAATCCTTAAGGCTAATTAAAAGTTGCTAGGTAATTTTTAGTGATGGAATTTTAGGGTGTCACACAGGCGATGAGACGGCTCGAGCGGCGGTGGGTCAACTTGCGCATGTGAAGGGACAGCTCGACGCGGCGTGTGCGGTGGTGGAGCAAGGCCGGCGCGGTGGCTTGCGGTGGTGGCGGTGACCAGTCGAGCAGGGGAGTAATAGCGGTCCGTCTCCGTGTTGCAGGGTCAGGTCGCGTCCTGGCGGATGGGACGTCTCGGTGACGGCCAGGCGGCACGGGGGGGGGGGGGGGGGAGGGGGCTAGCGTGCGGGAGTGGAGGGGGGGCCGGCGCGGTTGGGCGCCTGGCGCACGGGCCAGGAGGGAGCAGCTAGGGCCAAGGAAGAAGAAGGAAGGGGAAAAAGAAAGGAAAGAGAAGAAAAGAAAAAGAAGAATGGAAAAAAGAGAAAAGGAAGAAAAAAGGAGGAATAGGAAAAAATGGAAGAAAAATAGGAAGAGGAAAAGAAATAGGAAAATAGGAAAAAGTTTAGAAAAGCTAGGAGAATTTCTCGGGAAATTAGGGGAAAGGATTTTTGCGGGGTTTTCCTGTTTTTTCGGGCGTCAGCGTGATTTTCGGGACGGCGGTGATGGCGAGGCGGACCGGCCGGCGGGTCCGCGGGATTCCCAACGTGGTGGCCGACCGCGGTGCTGGGGCGGCACGCGATGGGCAATGGCCCGGGTGCGGGCGGTGCCGACGGAATTCGCAACACACGCGCCGAAGGGGGGGAGAGAGAGAGAACGACCGGGATTTCGAAAGGGGGTAAATGAGCTCAGCGGAAAGGTTTTGAAAACACGCGTGATTCCGTAGGTGATTTATTAGGAGCTAAAAATGCAGGCGTTACACTTGGCCCCCGCTACGGCAAACTAGAGAGGGGGGAGTGAATGGGAGCCAATAAAAATTCTTCTCGAAGGAGATGGAGACTCCTACAAGACGAACACGGCTTCCACCACAGTTCTCTAACTCACTACCCAAGTTGGCCAAGCCCACACAGCCACTAGAGTGCTACTAGACCTAGGAACCAACAAACAACCTTCCGAGCCAAAACACACCAACACACATAGCGGAAACTTGCACGGCATGCTGCCTGTGCTGCACCGGTCAGACCGATGGCCCGCGCCGGTCAGACCGGTGACACCGGTCAGACCGGTAGACAGAGCCGGTCAGGCCGGTGGCTACAGCAGCCGCACAACAAACGTTCCAGAAAGCCTCAGTGACTTCTCTAGGCACTGGAACAAAAACAGCCCCAAAACACAACCTGCACGGAAAGAAAACCCTACACAAAACCTAACAAAACAACTCCAAACATACCAAGAAGTGACCAGCAGCACCAAGACACAAAGACACACAAGTCAAGCAGTTCACCCGAGGCAAATCCCACAAGTGACTCAAACCGGTCAGACCGGTCAAGAGCACCGGTCAGACCGGTGTAGCCTGGGCAGCTCGGGATGAACAACACCCGCGGGTCAACTCCTCCAAATCCAAACCTCGATCTCCCGAATCGCTCCACGGACTTGAACAAGACTTTGGGGATGATAGGAACACCTCATGAGGAGTCCATAGCCACGATTTTGTCCACCAAAACTTACCAAATCAAGAGGAATCGAAGAAATCCCGCCAAGAACTCCTCTAACCCTAGAACACCGAAAACCCCAAAATCGAGCCCCTTAACTCATAGATTTGGGAGGGGAATCACAGCCCAAAGAACCATGAAGGGTTCCCACAAATTTCCCCCATCAAATCCCTAGGAGCAAGGTCCCAAAAACACCCCAAGAAAACCACCAAGAGAGGGCCCCGAAAATCACCACCAAGAACAACCGGGAACAACACAACAAGGCCTTGAGGAACCACGCCGAATCATCTATACATACCAAGAAGGTTCATACAAGGTCTAGCTTGCCGCCCGATCATCCAACCCTCTCACAAGATCTCACCATGAAGCTCTCAAGCTAGTCCTATGGAAATCCTAAGAAAAAGAGGAAGGGAAATTAGGAAAGCAAATGAACTAGGGTTCCAAGACATTGGCTGCCATCCTCTCAACTCATGGGTTATATGGAGGTACCAAAAAGTCTAAAATACCCTTACTTAACAACTAGGGGTACAAGCCCCTCAAGGGCGGTTTTGGAAGGCTTCAAGTTTTCCCCATCGGACGGATGCCCGGCGACCGCAACCTGCTTAGCCTCGACGCAAGCCAGAAAAAGGGGCTTGTTGACGGATAAAAGACGTATCCCTCTACGATCCGCAAGCGTACAGACCCCACACCTTTTTCACCACGGGATTCCCAAGGTTCTTGTCGATCTGCGGAGCAAGGGGATTACAAGAGTTCAATCTACTTCTAAGCACTAGCTTCTAAAACCCTAACTACTATTATACTAGAAAACAACTAAACTACACTAGAGAGAATGATAAGTGATCAACGTAGGAGACACTCGCCCATGGGTCTACGATCATGCAATCAATTAAAGACATTAAACCAATCTAATCTATTGGGGGTTGTGACCACGGTTTCGCCCTTCCCCTCATCTCGTACTATCACTACGCGAAGATATTCATGACTAGACCTATGATGGACACGGCGTATTGAATGGATCCAAGGAAGCATTGGAGCTCATACTCCCTTTACGGCATGGTAGCTAACCTTAAGCATTAAAGTATATTCAACACAAGATGATAGATAGATAATCCGACAAAGTATGATTACATCTTAAGATCGATTACAACCCATGGACGAATATGGAGATTACCCCATCAAGGTGCTGGACATATCACCGTTGATCATGGTTTCCCTTCCGACGGTGTCTTCCTTCTTCTCCACGAGAGGGTGCTTCCTTCGAGGTGGTTGATCTCCCTCCAGAGATCTCCCTCCTCTCTCTCTAGCTTGTGGACGGCCACCTGGTGCGAATGGCTCTCTCCCTTTCGAATGGCGGCGCCCCCAGGGTTTTAGGGTTGAAGATCCTTCGGGTGCAAGGAAAGGGGGGCCGAACCGGCCACCGGAGTGGGCTGGGCCGGCCGGCCTGGGCCGACCGTCCTGGGCCTACCTCGGCCCGGTTCGGTCGCCCCTTTGATCCCGTGGGTCCTCATGTAATTATGCACTTTACCCCCTCCACTTGCATGATTTTTACGATGTCATCCTCGCGTCCAAGATGGAGGTTCTCCGCGCATGAAGTTCGGTCTTTTACGCTTCAATCCCCGGGGTTGTTCCTTTGTAACACTTTGGTCCTTGCCACCATTGGTAGTGATTTCATCAAGCTCATGAACACGAACAAGACTCCGTAAATGCTCCTTTGAACTTGTTGTAAATTTGTCCTTTATGTCCATGTTTTCCTACATAAACACAACACTTCCAAATGCATGCACATAGATGAACTTGTTATATGATTAGTGTGTCTAGTGGTGGGTTAGTTCCATAATCAAAACCAAACCAAAGTGTAATGAACATGCTAGGTGTACCAAAATACACCGTCAACATCTCCCCCACGCTTAGCTCTTGCTCGTCCTCGAGCAAGTACTCGTAAAAGAACTTCGTCCAAGGTGTTGTAATCATGTACCGCTTATCCTTCTCCACAAGTTAGTCAATCCATCCTTTCATCTTTAATACATAAACACAAAGTAATGATCATCAAACATAAACATGGGTGTTTAGAATTTTTACCATGTCAAGATTCACCCCACAACTCAAATTCTTCACTCAAAGTCTTCAAATTCAGCCGTACTTACTTCTTTGCTTCCATCGGAGGGTTTTTATGATTTCAAAAACAAAATTCCTGCAACAAGTATTAGACAAAAACCTTTCTCCAAGCTCTCTCAAGTCACTCATATGAGGTGGCTATCCTAAACCAATTTTATAAAACTCTCACCTCCCAAAAATCTCTCATATAACATGTAAAGTGGAGCTATAGGTAGGGCTAGCGCAATCAACACAAGTATTGTCAGATTAAGAACTTTCTCTAATGGTTGTTTACCTCTCAAAGCCAATGATCATGAGAATTAACCATATGTAGGGATATCAAGGATGAGAAGATTTAGAATGGTGGACATGTGCAAGGGCAAAAGAAAATTATGACTACAAGGCACCGATGACGTCCTCGTTGTCGGATTGCACATGGTTGGAAAAGAATGAAAGTTTCGTCTCTCAACAACGTGACATCCTTCCTTACACTTTATTTTTCTTTTCTTTCACTTGATTCATCCCTCTCATATCTTCATTGTTGAGGACCATGTGTGGTTCGAGGACCGGTGGATGGTCGCTTCCTTGTGTGATGAGTGATTGACAACGTTGTGTGGACTGATTCTTGGCTAAGTATTGCAGGTGCAGGTTGCGGCTTGACTGGTGTTGGTGCAGGTGAAGAACAAGCGCGAAAGGTCGTCGTCGGTGAGGCCTCCATATGTGGAGAACACAAGTAGGCTTTGTTCGAGGGACCCGGTGGCCAGCGGGGTCAAGTGCGGGCCGCATGGTGGCATGAACAGCAAGATGAAGTCATGGACGGTTTCTGGTTGAGCCTCAAAACCAAGGTCGAGCTAGGACTACGTGGGAGCCAAGTCATGAGTGGAGATTGGCGGAGGCTACACCGAGTTCGCGGGGTTTCCGGTGGTTCACCAGAAAACCACTGGGTTCCTTGGTTGATCCATAAAGCCAAGACCGAAGAACCGAAGACGGAGGCTGCAGCGGCCGCGGACCGGCTCCGACCGGTGGGTCTGACCGGTCTGACCGGTGGGGACCGGTCTGACCGGTGTGCGACGACGCAGTCCGGAGACTTCGAAGCGGAGGACACACGTCGGGATCGCATAGCTTGCGTTGAGGCTACGCAGGGTGCGGTCGTCGGGCATCCGTCCGATGGAGAAGACATGAAGACTTCCAAATCTGCCCTTGAGGGGCTTGTATCCCTAGTTATTAGGAAAGGGTATTTTAGACTTTCGGTTGCCTCCATATAACCCAAGAGGTGAGAAGATGGCAGCCAACTCTTGGAACCCTAGCTCATTAGTTTTCCTATTTTCCACCTATTTTCCTTAGGTTTTCTTTGGGACTAGCAAGAGAGCTTCATGGAGAGATCTTGTTGAGAGGGATGGATGATCGGGCGGCTTGCTAGACCTTGTACGAACCTTTGTTTCATGTATAGATGATTTGGCGTGGTTCCTCAAGGTTTGGATGTGTTTTTCCCGGTTGTTCTTGGTGGTGATTTTCGGAGCCCTCTCTCGGTGATTTGTTTGGGTGTTTTCGGGATCTTTCTCTTGGGGATTTGATGGGGGAAATTTGTGGGAACCCTTCGTGGTTTTTTGGGCTGTGATTCCCCTCCCAAATCCATGAGTAATGGTGCTGGATTTTGGGGTTTCTTGAGTTCTTGAGTTGGAAGTGCTCTTGGCGGGATTTCTTCGATTCCTCCTTTTGGGACGAGTTTTGGTGGGATTAAACTTGGCTATGGACTCCTCATGAGGTGTTCATAATATCCCCAAAGTCTTGTTCAAGTCCGTGGAGCGATTCGGGAGATCGAGTTTTGGATTTGGGGGAGTTGAGCCGCGGGTGCTGTTCATCTCGAGCTGCCCAAGCTACACCGGTCTGACCGGTCCTCCTGACCGGTCTGACCAGTGTGAGCCCTGGTGGGTTTCTGCTTGGGTGAACGTCTTGGTGTGTTCGTTGTTCTCCCGTGTTGCTGCTGTTTCGAGTTTGGGTCTGTTTGGTGGTCGGTTGGCCTGTTTGGTGCCTTGGGGGCTTTCAGACTGCGATCGGTCTGACCAGTGTGTCTCACCGGTCTGACCGGTGTAGAGCCACTTAGTGAAAGTTGCTCCGTTTCACCGGCAGGGACTGGTCTGAACGGTGCTGCTCACCGGTCTGACCGGTGTGAGTCTGTAGACTCGAGTTTTGGTGTTCCGCTGCGTTCTCGAGTCGGTAGGCTGTGTGTGTTGGTTACTAGGTCCAGTGGCACTCCAGTGGCTACGTGGGCTTGGCCAACTTGGGTAGTGAGTCGGAGACGTGTGTTGGAAGCCCCGTTCATCTTGTTGGAGTTTCCATCTCCTTCGAGAAGAATTTTTATCGGCTCCCATTCACTCCCCCCTCTCTGGTTCGCCGTATCGGTACTTCAAGTGGTATCAGAGCCGGTTCTGGTCTTTATTGACTCTAACCAGTCTAAGATCCAAGGATGGCGTACCGAGAACGGGGGTTCGGGTCCTCCACACTTCGATGGCAAGAACTACCGGATGTGGAGCAAGCGGATGGGTGCTTTTCTCCGCGGAAAGGGTCAGATCCTTTGGGATGTCACGGTGGACACAAGGGCTATGTCCGGCCGATGGACTTCCTCGCTCCGAGATCGAGGGACGGATTCGACGCCAACAATAAGGCGGTCGACTACTTGTTTCGTGCTTTGTGTCGGCCCCGAGTTCGATCGGGTGCACACCGAGCACTTGGCTTGTAGGATTTGGGCGGTGTTGAAGGAGGCTCATGTTGGGAACGCCCGGGGTTCGGGCACGGATGTATGCGACCTACCGGAGAGAGTACGAGAACTTCACTAATCTCCCCGGTGAGTCCATCGATGCCTTGTTTCAGAGGTTCACGGTGGTTGTGAACAACATGAGGGCCAATGTGGACGTGCTCCCGTACGATGATCATGACAGAGCGGTCAAGCTCTTACACTCTTTGGATCGTACGATTTGGGGCGGAAAGTTCGAGGCCATTGTGGAGTCGGAGAAGTATGACACTCTGACGGTGAACGAGCTGTTCTCGAAGCTCAAGTCGGCTGAGGTGGATAGGGGCATGACTGCCAAGCCCGAGGGACCGACTGATTCCCATAGTCTTGCCCTCGTTGGTGGTTCCAAAGGAAAGGCTAACTCTAACCCATCCACCAGGATGTTCTCTTTTTCCTCTTTGATGTCTATGCCAGATGAGGAGTTTGATGACCTTGTAGAGGACGAGCTGGCGCTGTTGACGAGGAGGTTCGAGAGGCTGCATGAGAACCGGGTGAACATGAGGAGGAACACGAGGACGTGCTTCCAGTGCGGCAAGCCGGGACACTTCGTCGCCGACTGCCCGGAGAAGGTCGAGAACAAGGACAACTACAAGCACAAGTTGAGGACGGATGGCAAGTACCGGTCGAGGCGCGACCACAAGAGCAAGCAAAAGAACAAGTACAAGGATGAGCGACGATCAAGGAAGAAGGAGAGCCGAGGCAAGGCCCGAGCGATGGTTGGAACGAGCGACGTCGACTCCAGTTCCGCGTACTCCACCTCGAGCTCGAGCAGCAGTGAGGATGAAGGTGATCGTCGCAAGAACAAGAAGTCGTCCAAGAACCTGAGCGGGCTGAGCTGCTTCGCGAGAGATGGCTTATGCACCATGGCGCTGAGCTCCGGCAGCAAGAAGACCACACAGAGCGACCCGGACTCTGAGTCCGACGACGAGGTGCGTGATGAACTTCCCTTCTTGCGCCAGGAGAATGAGAGGCTTGGCTCCTTGCTTGATAACCGTGATGACATGCTTAGAGAGGCGAAGAAAATGAGAAAAGAGCTTAGGGCTTCACTCGAGGATGCTAGGACTAGAGTGGCTGAGCTAGAGACACAGGTGCTTGATAGCAAGCTTGAGATTGATTCCCTTAAGGCTAGCCCTGTTGTTTCAGATGAGAATGATTATGCCGATTGCTCCATATTTCTTGCTGATCTTGCTTTGTTTAAGGAGAAGCATGCCTCCAAGTGTGAGGAACTAGATGTGCTTAGGGTTGAAGTGGCTGAGCTTAAGTCTAGACCTGCTTTGCTAGGTGCTTGCACTTCTTGCCCTGTTTTGCATGCTAAGATTGATGAGATGCATGCTTACACTAGTTCGCTCGAGGCTAAATTGAAGGAACCCATGCATACATCTTGCTCTACCTGTGAAATGCATGCATTGAAAAATTTGGAACTTGCACATTATGTTGATCGTTTGCAGGATGAGAATGATGACTTGAGGAAGTTGATGGGTTGGTTGTCTGGTCATGAGCCTCAGTTGAGGATGATGATCGAGGCTTTTAAGAGGCAAGATGGTGAGGGACTTGGGGCAAACAAAGTTGGTGAGGGAAGTGAAGAGAATATCCCGGAGCCACCAAAAACCCACCACAAGAATGATTTCCCTCCAAAACCCAACCATCTTAGGAACCGTCTAGACACAACCCCAGCTCCACATGTGTTTCCTAAACCCACAAATGATCTCCGAAAGCCTATCAAGTTTGTGAGCACTTCGGGGAAAGTGTTCTTTGGGAAGGAATGTGAGAAGGCTAGCGGTGAGAAACCGGTGGAGGAGTTGAGTGGAGAGAACCCAAGTGAGTAGCCACATCCCAAGCCAAATCCTAAACTTGTGAGGTTCCATTGTGGCTATTGTGGGAGAGATGGCCATAAGGAAGAGTTTTGCTTCAAGAGGAAGCGAGAGGAGAGAATGGCAAAGGAGTGGGCTAACAAGGACAAGTACCACCCCTCCGATGGTGTACTTGAGCCTCGTATGCAGATGCCCAGGGCCAAGGTGAGTGTGAGGACAGTTCGGGCTTGGGGAGAGCGGAAGGCTGCTGGAGGTGCTGCTGCCCAGGTCACACCGGCCAGACCGGTGTGGAGCACGGTCGACCGGTGCGCAGCCCGGACAGAGGTACGTTTGTTTGGGTTTCGAGCTCGTACAGGTGCGAGGGTTGTTTCTAGTGGTTGTGGTTCTGGTGGCTGGGCTGGAAAGGGTGCAGGTGGTCAGTTTGCTAGGCATTCTCCTCGTCGTGCTCAATACGGGGATCGGAGGAGTCGTAGCTTTGAGTTGGAGAGGAAGGACGTTCCACGGGCTTTCTTGCGTGGTTTTGGTCCTCCTCCAGGCAGAGAGGGGTGGTTCCCTCAGGGTGGTTACCGTGGTGGTGTTCGTGGAGGTAGCTTTGGTAGGAGAGATGCTTTGGTTGGTGCTAACCCCACTTTCGAGCAAATGGCTCGGCACTGGTTTTACTCTTTTGGTACTAACCCCAGTGCTGAGTCGTTTGTTCGCTCACGTGCTCGTTTTTGAATTTCAGGTCGGAGACTTGAAGAACATTTGGTCGATTGACTCCGGTTGTTCGAGGCATATGACCGGAGACAGGGGGTGGTTCTCAAGTCTCGTCCCGGTGGTGACAAGGAGGTACATCACTTTTGGGGACAATGGGCGTGGGCGTGTGCTTTCAGAAGGTTAGATCAAAGTGAGTGACAAGATCACTCTGAGGCGTGTTGCTCTTGTTCAATCGCTGGGGTACAATTTGCTTTCTGTGTCCCAGTTGTTTGATGAGGGCTTTGAGGTGTTGTTTCGGCCAGGTGGTTCTCGGATTTTGGACTCTCGAGGGGACCTTGTCTGTATGGTCGTTCCCGAGGGTCAGGTGTTTCGTGCTGATTTTTCTCAGTCTTCGGGTGTGGAGCGTTGTTTCTTGGCTGGTTCTTCGAGTGAGTTGTGGAAGTGGCATAGGAAGTTGGGTCACTTGAGCTTTGATCTTTTGTCTCGCTTGAGTAAACTCAATTTGGTCCGAGGATTGCCACGGTTGAGGCTTGAGAAAGAGTTGGTTTGTGCGCCGTGTAGGCATGCCAAGATGGTAGCCTCTTCTTACCCGCCTCTCACCGATGTGATGACTGAGCGTCCATGCGAGCCGCTCCATATGGACCTTGTTGGCCCAGCTCGTGTGCGATCTGCGGGTGGGAAGTGGTATGTCCTTGTTGTGGTGGACGACTATTCTCGGTATGCGTGGGTGTTCTTTCTCGAGGATAAGGGGGAGACGTTTGGTTTTATTCGAGATCTAGTCTTGAGGTTGAGGAACGAGAGGCACGGAGATGCCATACGAGCTATCCGCAGTGATAATGGCTCGGAATTCAGGAACTCCCATTTTGAAACCTTTTGCCATGACTTGGGTCTTGAGCACCAGTTTTCGAGTCCGTATACGGCTCCCCAGAATGATGTTGTGGAAAGGAAGAACAAGACCTTGTGCGAGATGGCTCGGACGATGCTTGATGAGCATAGGACTCCGAGGAGGTATTGGGCTGAGGCGGTGAATACCACGTGCTATGTGTCGAACAGGATATACCTCAGAGTGCACAAGAAAAAGACATGCTATGAGTTGATGCATGGTCGCACACCCAAGGTGAGTCACTTCCATGTCTTTGGTTGCAAGTGTTTCATTCGAAGAAAGGCGAGGAAGTTGGATAAGTTTGAGGCTAGGTCTGTCGATGGCATTTTCTTTGGTTATGCATCTCACTCTAGAGCATATCGTGTGCTCAATCTTGAAACTAACCAAATCGTGGAGACTTGCGAGGTAACCTTCCACAAGACAGAGCCACGTAGTCAGCTTGTCTTTGAGTGTGCAGGTGATGATGAGCTTGGCGAGGAGATCTTTCAGGAGGAGGAGCATGAACATGGTGATGATGAAGATGGCGGTGCGGTGCCCCCGGCTGAACATGTACCCACTACTTCTACTAGGATGATGGATGGACCCTCTACTACACCTACGACGACAAATCAAGAACGAGGAGAAGCTGATGTTGAGGGGGAGGTAGCATCGAGGCGAGAACCTCCCCGGCGAGTACAGATGGATCACCCAGCTTCGAGGATCATCGGTGACATGAATGAACGCACTACACGATCGAGGGTTCGGAACAACTCTCATTTCGCTCATGCTGCATTTGTTGCTTCTTTTGAGCCCAAAGACATTGGACACGCACTATGTGATCACAATTGGGTTAATTCGATGCATGAGGAGTTGGAGAACTTTGAGAGGAATCAGGTGTGGGAGTTGGTTGACCCTCCCCCAGGGTGTAAGCCGATTGGTACAAAGTGGGTGTGGAAGAACAAAGAAGGAGAGAAGGGTGAGGTTGTGAGGAACAAGTCGAGGCTTGTTGCTCAGGGGTTAAGTCAGAAGGAGGGGATCGACTACGAGGAGACCTTTGCTCCCGTAGCCCGTTTGGAGGCGATTAGGATCCTTATAGCCTTTTCTGTGGCTAAAGAGTTCAAGTTGCACCAAATGGATGTGAGACAGCCTCCGGGATTTGAGAGTGAGAAGTACCCCCACCGGGTGTACAAGTTGAGGAAGGCGCTGTATGGGTTGAAGCAGGCGCCTAGAGCTTGGTATGGCAGGTTGAGAGGGTTCTTGTTTGAGAGAGGTTTTGAGATGGGGAAGGTCGATCAGACCTTGTTTTTGGCCGAGGCGGGCGGAGATATCCCGATTGTGCGAGTGTACGTGGATGATATTGTCTTTGGTGGCTCGTCTAACTCTCTTGTTGCAAGGTTTGCAGATGATATGAGCAGGGAATTTGAGATGAGCATGATGGGCGAGTTGCGGTTCTTCCTCGGGCTACAAATCAAGCAATCAAAGGAAGAAACATTTGTGCACCGAGGCTAAGTACACCAAGGACATTGTGCGGAAGTTCAAGATGGAGGACTCCAAGGCTATGACGACGCCGATGAGTACGACTACGGCTCTTGATGCGGACGAGGAAGGTGAACACGTGGACCAGAAGGAGTACCGGAGCATGATCGGGTCACTCCTCTACTTGACGGCGACGAGGCCGGACATACAGTTCGCGGTGTGTCTGTGCGCTCGTTTTCAAGCGTCTCCGAGGACTTCGCATCGGCAAGTGGTGAAGAGAATTTTCAGGTACTTGCGCCACACTCCCGACTTCGGCCTTTGGTACTCCGCGTCCTCTTCTTTGGCGCTTCATGGTTTTTCAGACGCGGATTTTGCCGGGTGTCGGTTGGATAGGAAGTCCACTTCTGGGACTTGCCAGTTTTTGGGTTCTTCTTTGGTGTCTTGGTCTTCCCGCAAGCAGTCGATTGTTGCTCAATCCACGACCGAGGCCGAGTATGTTGCCGCTGCTAGTTGTTGCTCAATCCATGACCGGAGGCCGAGTATGTTGCCGCTGCTAGTTGTTGCTCTCAGCTCCTTTGGATCACCTACACCATGAGTGACTTTGGTGAGGAGTATACCCATGTCCCACTTCAATGTGATAGCACCAGTGCCATAAGCGTTGCCAAGAACCCAGTGCTCCATTCCAAAACCAAGCACATTGAAGTGAGGTATCATTTTCTCAGAGACAACGTAGAGAAAGGAAAGATAGCTTTGATCCATGTACCCACACATGACCAACTAGACAATATTTTCACCAAACCCCTAGATCAAGCAACTTTCACTCGTTTGCGGGGGGAACTTGGTGTATGTTTGATTTCTTGAGTTGGGTGTGTGGGAGCTCTCTTTTGCCGGTGGTGTCGAGCCCTTTTTGCCTCCCCTCGAGGAGCCGGTGGTTTGTGAGTTTTGTGTGGGAGCTTCTTTGTAGCATATGTATAGCTTTCCTTTGTGCATTTCTTGCATTTGGCATGGCATATGTAACATGATGTATAGGCATCCTTGTATCTTAGATTGCATGCATTTTGTATCATATGCATTGGTTAGGAAAAGCTTCTCTTATATACATTGTTCACCATGGATTGAAATATATGTCTTTGTGAGCTTGTTTGGTATGCTATGGTTAGTTTGACTTAGCTCTTGATGATCTTGATGAATAATCCATGGTTGATGGCTATGTTTTTGAAAAATGTCACTTGTATGCGCTCTCATGTGTAAATGCCTTTATATGCTCTTGACATGTTTTAGTGGCTTGGCTATGCTTAATTTGTGGTTGGATAGCTAGTTTATTGATCATATGGGGCCAAAGGCTCATTTGCCATCATGAATGTTTAGCCCTCTTGGTTTATCTTGTGGAGGGGCATAAGTTCCTTTTTGTCGCAAAGACATTTCATGTACCATTTACAAATCTGAAAATGAAATGAAAAATGCTTGGAAATGTGCTCCCATGTCATATGTGCTGAATTTAATTTGCTTTGGGTGCTAAATCGTTGCATGATGCCTACCAATGAGAAGTCTCATACATAGAAGTAGGCACATGGCTCGGTGGCTTTGACATGACATGAGGTGCTTGTGGGTGTTTGTGATGGTCTTATGATTAGAATGGCTGTCCTAGCATGAAGTTTGTGTGGCTTTGCCATTTTGATATGCTTTGATCATGTTTAGGACTTTGCTCATGAGAGGAAAGTTTTTTCGCAAAATTGCCCAAATCCATCTTAGCTTCGTCCAATGGTTGTGAAACTTGGTGATCATGTAGTTGAGATCGATACAAAGCCGTAGAGTACCTAACTCGCTCATTTGGACATGTGTAGCATTCTTTGTTGAATTTTGTCTATTTGAGAAGCTCTAGGTTGAAAGTTTTGCATTTTTGGCTTGATTCATGCATTGCCAACAAGGGGGAGAAGTTTGAGCTTGAAATGGCTTACCGGACGCATTTAGAAGGTTTTCAGGTGGTTTCGAGCCATTTCTGGGCTCTGTGGTTCACCGGTCTGACCGGTGGTGAGCACCGGTCTGACCGGTGTGAGTGCTGGTCCTGTGCACATGTTAGGCACTGGTCTGACCGGTGGTGATGACCGGTCTGACTGGTGTGAGCTGTTTTCGCTGCAGCTGCCCTATTTTCAGCTGGTTTGCATGCATTCGTCCAGGGGGGAGGTGCATTGGTTCAGGGGGAGCTTGCATGTGTGCAGGGGGAGCTCTTTGTGGTGTTCGAGCTTTGTTTCGATGGTTTGCGCTCTTTGCTTGAGCTTTGTTTTGTCTCGGATGTGTCGAGCCGTTGCCCTTGCCTAAGGGGTCCGAGACTTGTCTTCTTCAAGTGATCCTGCTCTTTGCCTTTGTTTGGTTTTCGATCGCTTGTTGGAGTTTCTTTTTGTTTGTTTATTTTCTTTTTCTTTTCTCTCTTGTTACTTTCGTGTGGGTGTTGTCAATGCACTCATCAAGGGGGAGATTGAGGACCATGTGTGGTTCGAGGACCGGTGGATGGTCGCTTCCTTGTGTGATGAGTGATTGACAACGTTGTGTGGACTGATTCTTGGCTAAGTATTGCAGGTGCAGGTTGCGGCTTGACTGGTGTTGGTGCAGGTGAAGAACAAGCGCGAAAGGTCGTCGCCGGTGAGGCCTCTAGGTGTGGAGAAGACAAGTAGGCTTTGTTCGAGGGACCCGGTGGCCAGCGGGGTCAAGTGCGAGCCGCATGGTGGCATGAACAACAAGATGAAGTCATGGACGGTTTCTTGGTTGAGCCTCAAAACCAAGGTCGAGCCGGGACTACGTGGGAGCCAAGTCATGAGTGGAGATTGGCGGAGGCTACACCGAGTTCGCGGGGTTTCCGGTGGTTCACCAGAAAACCACTGGGTTCCTTGGTTGATCCATAAAGCCAAGACCGAAGAACCGAAGACGGAGCTGCAGCAGCGCCAGACCGGTCTGACCGGTGGGTCTGACCGGTCTGACCGGTGAGGAGCACCGGTCTGACCGGTGTGCGTCGACGCAGTCCGAAGACTTCGAACGGAGGACACGGGTCGGGATCGCATAGCTTGCGTCGAGGCTACGCAGGGTGCGGTCGTCGGGCATCCGTCCGATGGAGAAGACATGAAGACTTCCAAATCTGCCCTTGAGGGGCTTGTATCCCTAGTTATTAGGAAAGGGTATTTTAGACTTTCGGTTGCCTCCATATAACCCAAGAGGTGAGAGGATGGCAGCCAACTCTTGGAACCCTAGCTCATTAGTTTTCCTATTTTCCACCTATTTTATTTAGGTTTTCTTTAGGACTAGCAAGAGAGCTTCACGGAGAGATCTTGTTGAGAGGGATTGATGATCGGGCGGCTTGCTAGACATTGTACGAACCTTTGTTTCATGTATAGATGATTCGGCGTGGTTCCTTAAGGTTTGGATGTGTTTTCCCCGGTTGTTCTTGGTGGTGATTTTCGGAGCCCTCTCTCGGTGATTTCTTTGGGTGTTTTCGGGATCTTTCTCTTGGGGATTTGATGGGGGAAATTTGTGGGAACCCTTCGTGGTTCTTTGGGCTGTGATTCCCCTCCTAAATCCGTGAGTAATGGTGCTCGATTTTGGGGTTTCTTGAGTTCTTGAGTTGGAAGTGCTCTTGGCAGGATTTCTTCAATTCCTCCTTTTTGGACGAGTTTTGGTGGGATTAAACTTGGCTATGGACTCCTCATGAGGTGTTCATAATATCCCCAAAGTCTTGTTCAAGTCCGTGGAGCGATTCGGGAGATCGAGTTTTGGATTTGGGGGAGTTGACCCGCGAGTGCTGTTCATCCCGAGCTGCCCAGGCTACACCGGTCTGACCGGTGCTCCTGACTGGTCTGACCGGTGTGAGCCCTGGTGGGTTTCTGCTCGGGTGAACGTCTTGGTGTGTTCGTTGTTGTCCCGTGTTGCTGTTGTTTCGAGTTTGGATCCGTTTGGTGGTCGGTTGGCCTGTTTGTTGCCTTGGGGGCTTTCAGACTGCGATCGGTCTGACCGGTGTGTCTCACCTGTCTGACCGGTGTAGAGCCACTTAGTGAAAGTTGCTTAGTTTCACCGGGGCGGGGGACCGGTCCGACCGGTCTGCTCACCGGTCTGACCGGTGTGAGTCTGTAGACTCGAGTTTTGGTGTTCCGCTGCGTTCTGGAGTCGGTAGGCTGTGTTTGTTGGTTCCTAGGTCCAGTGGCACTCCAGTGGCTACGTGGGCTTGGCCAACTTGGGTAGTGAGTCGGAGACGTGTGTTGGAAGCCGCGTTCATCTTGTTCGAGTTTCCATCTCCTTCGAGAAGAATTTTTATCGGCTCCCATTCACTCCCCCCCTCTCTCTGGTTCGCCGTATCGGTCCTTCAATTGCTACCTCCTCTTTTCTCTTTTCTCTTTTTCTTTTCCTTTTTTCTTCTTTCATTCTCATATATTTTTTTCACATATTTTTTCTTTCTTTTCCATACTCATACTTTTCTCTTTATTTCTCCCTCTCTTGACCACTTTTCAAAGCTCTCTACTCCTCTCTTTCTTGCATGCATACAATCTGAAATTTTTGTCGGGGACCGCCCTAGGGGTCCCCTCAAACAATGGGGGAACCCTTACTTAAATTCCTGCATCAAAATAAGCTAAGCCTAACCATGCAGGAAACTAACCATGCAGGACATGGCCCATGCAGCAGGACTTCGGAGGCCCACCAAGACGGCTCGTCTGTAAGACCCCTCGAGCAGGCTCCGCCTCGCCCGAGGGTACGCTCCTCCTCGGACGGGCTCCGCCCCGTTCGAGGGGCAACCCCCTCCTCGAACGGACTCCGCCCCGTTCGAGGGGCGACCCTTCCCTCGAGCGGTCCCGCCCCGCTCAAGGGCTCGATCCCCCTCGAGCGGGCCTCGCCTCGCTCGAGGGTCCGCTCCACCCTCGGCCGGGGCCCGCCACGCTCACGGGCGCGCCCGCGCGCGTGCGCCGCCCCCGTACTTGGGCATTTAACGCCCCGACGCCGCGCAGACGGCGTCATCATGCGCCGGGGCTCACGCCCGTGCCGCCGCACCAACTCCCCAGGGAGGAGCCCATCCCCGCTACTGTGGGATGGACTGTGCGGTACGGCCGGTGTCAGTCCCGTGACACCGTGCGCCCGCTACTGTACGGCTAACGTGCCCGACCCTCGAAAGGGGGCCGGGCGCACCCTCGACTCCACTTTCCCGTGACCCTGCAGGTTAGGTGAGGGGCGCTAGGCCGGTGGGCGGCCATCCCGGCCACTGTAACGGCGCGGCCGCCGTACCCACGCGTGCGGGCGCACGCCTGACTCCGCAGGCGCACGCCCGAGCACTGCAGCAACCACTCCACCACCGCAGAGCTCATTGGGAAGGAACGCCGTTCTGCCCGCTCCTGTACTCCGTACCAGCCATCATCAGCACCTCCCTCGAAGCCTATCAGGGGACGCCATCGCCATCTGCCGCCTCCTACCCTCGAACCGCCACTGTTCGGGTACAAGGTAGGCCATCATGGCCGGATCGCAGCGAAGATCGTCCGGACGGCCGCCCACTCTACGCCGTAGCACGACGTGCTTCCATACGTAGCTAGGTAGCGCGGCGTGGATGTAACTCGCCGCCCCCTTGGCCTATAAAAGGGGAGGCGAGCCCCCAGCCGCGGGGGAGGACGAATCCAGAGGAACACAGCGCACCGTGCACTCACTCTCTTATTCTCCCACAACATCTCCAGCCACTCACCCAGGGACTTGGAAGCCACGATTCCTCTCCCTCCTTGCTTGTATTTGCCCCACTACAAGCACCCCCGGTGCTGAGCAATATAGTGCCACGAGCACGCCCTCGCTTTGGACGTACGGCCCCCTCGGCCGGAACCAGGATAAAACCTTGTGTCATTTGTTGCTTAACATCGACCATTGAGGGATAGACCTAGGCGTTATCTACTGGTTAGTGTCGGGACCATATTCCGCACCGACGGTTGGCGCCCACCGTGGGGCAAACGAGCGCCTAAGGTCATTTCGCTAACTCCCTCCATGGTGATTCGCACCGAGTACCGTAGCACCCGCTACAACATGGGTAGCTCGGACCCTCTTCCGCCGGGTTCGAGATCCGCTTCGGGGACTTGAACTTCCGAGGCCACGGGGAACGGCTATCTCATGCGCCTCACCAACCGTGAGGAGCTCGCGCGCGCCGCGAGGCCGAGTCCGCTGCGGTCTCCGCCGCACGCACGACACCGGCGCGGGGCACTGCGCGAGCACGGATGCCGCGGGCCCGTCGACGCCGCGACGCCGTCGTCGCTGCGGGCTACGCTCGCGTCGGGGGCGCGGTCCGAGCGGCGGCGAGGGCCGAGCGCGCCGCCGCTCGGCGCGGTGCACCCACCGTCACGACGGCCGCCACCGCCCCCGGCGAGACCGCGTGCGGTCTCCGGACCACGCATCCCCATCGGGCTGCGTGGCGCCACTACGGCCTACAACGCCAACGTCAACACGACAATGCGCAGGGTTCCGCCTGGTCGGCACGTCTTCGTCGCCAGGGATCCTGGCACTTCAGCAGCGGACGAGTCGTCCCTGGGCTCCGTCGACGCGATACCACCCGCCAACCGACACGGGTACACGGAGTGGGACTTCTCCGGCGTGCCGGACCCAGTCGCGTTCAAGCGCTTCCTCGACGCCGCGGACTACTGGTTTGGCTGCTCCGACGACTCCAGCACCGGGAGCTACGACCCCACGCGGGAGTGTTGCGCCGTCATCACCAACGACCCGGCAAACGCTGCCGGTGCGGCGGGTGCCGGAGACGGGGGAAGTCACGCCGCCCCGGGGATCGCCACGCGCCCGGCCGCGGGGCCGAGCGCTCCCGCCGGGGCCGACGTCGACGCACGGCCGGCCCAAGCTCGCGAGCTCGAGGCCAAGGCGGGAGAGGAGTATAGGACGGTGCGGCTACTCCGCGCCTCGATGGCGGGAGAGGCCTCCGCGCGCGGCGAGCGCGCGCGGAGCCGGGGCCGACAGTCCGTGACCGCCTCAACCCTGTCCCCAACGTCGACAACGCGGATACGCCACCACGGGCGAGCCAAAAGCTCATCGCCGCCGCGACGTTGCTACGCGCCATGCCGGCACCCTCGACCCCCGAGGCTCGAGACATGCACCGCGAGGTGCAGACTCTCCTTGAGCAAGCGGCCGTCCGGCGGGGCCGAGAGCTCGGCCTCACGCATCCGCCAACGGGGGGGACGCACGGGGCGATGATCCCGCACCGGGAGGCGAACCCTCGGTGCACGTAGGTCAACCCGCCGACCGGGGACGCACGCCGGCCAAGGAACGGCTCCTCGACACGCGCGGGGGCGGATGGCGATGCCCGCAACGTCATCAACGCCGGACGCACCGGCAAGGCGGACGCGCGAGCGGCTAGGGGCTACCACCCTCGAAGGGGGTGGACGCTACGACGGCGGTGAGGATCGCTCCCCGACACCGAGCCCCCGGCACCCGTGTGTTCGGCGCGGGAGATCCGCACGGCGGCGTTCCCCCGCCGCTTCCGTCGGCCCTCGACGATCGTCAAATACAACGGGGAGACGGACCCTCGTGTCTGGCTCAACGATTACCGCCTGGCCTGTCAGCTGGGCGGGGCCACCAACGACGAAGTAATCATCCGCAACTTGCCCCTGCATCTGGGCGACGCGGCCCGGACATGGCTCGAGCACTTGCCCGCCAGCCAGATCCATAGCTGGGACGATCTAGTCCACACCTTCGTGGGCAACTTCCAGGGCACGTACGTGCGCCCCGGGAACTCCTGGGATCTGCGCTCCTGCACGCAGAAGCCGGGCGAGTCGCTACGGGACTTCATACGGCGCTTCTCCAAGCGCTGCACAGAGCTCCCCAGCGTGGCACAATCCGAGATCGTGCACGCGTTCCTCGAGGGCACCTCGTGCGGGACCTTGTGCGCGAGCTGGGACGCAGCCCGCCCACGGACTCGAACGAGCTGTTCGACATTGCCACCAGCTTCGCCTCCGGAGAGGAGGCCGTGGGGGCAATCTTCGACGGCAAGATGGGCAAGCGCTCCGAGGACACGCCCGCGGAGGGCGGCGGGTCCAAGGAGCCGCGCCGCAACGACAAGCGGGGCAAGAAGGGGGAAGAAGCCGCGCCGCGAGGCGCGCGAGCGGGGCGCAACGGCGGCAACGCCGAGGCCCTCGCCGTTGACCCGGCCCGACGGGGCCCTCGACCGGCTCCTCGAGGCCCGGGGTGTTCGACGACATGATGAAGAAGCCATGCCCCTACCACAAGACCCCCGTAAACCACACTCTTGAGCGAAGTGCGACATGCTCAAGAAGTTCTATGGCCGTGCCGCCGCGAAGGAGGCGAGAGGCCAAGAAGGATGGGGGCGATGGCGACGCGGGTGGTTTCCCCCGCCGTCGAAAATGTGTTCCTCATCTTTGGGGGACCTACCGTCGACATGTCGACCCCGGCGGCGCAAGAAGGAGCGGCACGAAGTCCTCGCCGCGGAGAGGGCACCTCCGGCCTTTCTCAACCGGTCGAAGGATGCCATCACCTTTAGCCGGGATGATCACCCAAATCGCATCCCGAACCCGGCCGGACTCCACCGGTGGTCGATCCCATCATTGGCAACGCCCGGTTTTCGAAGGTCCTTATGGACGGAGGCGTAGCCTCAATATCCTCTTCGCGCATACATTGCGCTCGATGGGGATTGGGCTGGACCAGTGCGGCCCGGCACGAAGCCGTTTCACGGCATCGCGCCCGGCAAGCAGGTTCAACCCCTCGGGCACATCGATCTGCCCGTCTGGTTCGGGACCCCCAAGAATTTCCGCAAGGAAACCCTCACCTTCGAGGTGGTGGGATTCAAAGGGGCCTACCATGCCATCCTTGGGCGACCATGCTATGCCAAGTTCATGGCGGTCCCCAACTACACGTACCGAAGATGAAGATGCCGGGTCCAAACGGCGTCATCACCGTCGGGTCATCGATCGAGCATGCATTCGACTGCGATGTCGAGTGCGTGGAACATGCGGAGGCACTAGCGCTGGATGAAGCGCCGGTGAACACACCGGGAGAAGATGGTCAACGACGACCTCAGCTCCGCCGCCAAACACATCGGCACCTTCGAGGCCGCCGAGCAAACCAAAGGGGTCCCCCTCGACCCGACAGCCCCCGAGGGCAAGGTGTTGAGGGTCAGCTCGACCCTCGATCCTAAATAGGAAGCGGTGCTCGTCGACTTCCTCCGCGCCAACGCCGACGTCTTCGCGTGGAGCCCCTCGGACATGCCAGGCATCCCGAGGGAGGTCGCCGAGCACTCCCTTGATATCCCGCCTAACGCTCGCGGCCGTTCGGCGGCCGGCCGCGCCGCTTCGACGAGGAACGGCGACGGGCGATCGGAGCGGAGCTGCGGAAGCTCCTCGAGGCCGGATTCATCAAGGAAGTGTTCCACCCTACGTGGCTAGCTAATCCGTGCTTGTAAAAAAAAAAATGGGAAGTGGAGGATGTGTATTGACTACACCAGTCTCAATAAAGCATGTCCAAAGGTTCCTTTTCCTTTGCCACGCATAGATCGATCGTTGATTCCCGCGCCGGGTGTGAACTACTCTGTTTCCTTGATGCCTACTCGGGATATCACCAAATAAAAATGAAGGAGTCCGACCAGCTCGCGACTTCGTTCATCACACCGTTCGGGACGTTTTGTTACGTCACGATGCCTTTTGGCCTCAGAAACGCGGGCGCAACATATCAGCGCTGCATGCAGCACGTTTTTGGGGACCATATCGGGCGAACGGTCGAGGCTTACGTGGACGACATCGTCGTCAAGACCGAGAAGGCGGACGACCGGTTAGCGATCTTGGCATCGCGTTCGGCCCTGCGGGCCAACGGGGTCAAGCTCAACCCCGAAAAATGTGTCTTCGGAGTGCCGCGGGGCATGCTCCTAGGATACATCGTCTCCCAGCGGGGAATCGAGGCCAACCCTGAAAAGGTCGCGGCCCTCGAGCGAATGGGTCCAATTCGGGACCTCAAAGGGGTGCAGAAGGTGTTGGGGTGTCTTGCCGCCTTGAGCCGCTTCGTCTCGAGGCTCGGTGAGAAGGGTCTGCCCCTCTACCGCTGCTCAAGAAGCACGAACGCTTCTCTTGGACCGCCGAGGCCCGAGGAAGCGCTCGACAAGGCGAAGGCGTCTCGACACACGCCCCAATCCTTACGCCGCCGCGAGACGGTGAACCCCTCCAACTCTACGTGGCCGCAACCACCCAGGTGGTCGGCGCCGTGATCGTTGTGGAGCGCACGGAGGAAGGGCATGCCTTGCCCGTGCGAGAGGCCGGTCTACTACATCGGCGAAGTCTGTCGGACACGAAGACGCGCTACCCCCGGTGTCCGAGAAGGCCGTTGTATGCGGTAGTCCTCGCGCGGCGCAAGCTCCGCCACTACTTCGAGGCTCACCCGATTACGGTGGTCTCTTCCTTCCCGTTAGGAGAGATCATTCGCAACCCCGACGCGGCGAGGGCAGTGCCAAGTGGTCCGTGGAGTTGATGGGCGAGACGCTCGCCTACGCTCCGCGCAAGGCCATCAAATCGCAAATCCTAGCCGATTTCGTCGGCCGAGTGGACGGACACGCACTGCCGCCCCCTCGGATTCAGCGAGTGCCGGACTGCGTTCTTCGACGGCTCGGTGATGAAGACGGGAGCGGGCGCGGGCCGCTCTTCGTGTCACCCCTCGGGGAGCACATTCGCTACGCAAGGCGTCTCCACTTCCCCGCGTCCAACAATATGGCAGAATACGAGGCCCTTCTCTGCGGCCTCAAAATCGCCATTGAGTTGGGCATCAAGCGCCTCGACGTGGGAGGGGATTCGCAGCTCGTGATCGACCAAGTCATGAAGAACGCGAGCTGCCACGACGACAAGATGGAGGCCTACTGTAAAGCCGTGCGGGCCCTCGAAGACAAGTTCTACGGCATCGAGCTTAATCACGTACCCCGCCGATACAACGAGGAAGCGGATGAACTTGCCAAGATCGCGTCCGGGCGGATCACCGTTCCCCCGAACGTTTTCGCACGCGACATCGCGCAGCCCTCGGTCACCTTCGAGCCTTACCCCTCGAGCGACGGCGGACCCTCGGGGGCTCCCTTGAACCCATCGGGTGCGGAACCCATGGAAGAGGACCCCTCGAACGAGGCGTACGTGCTCTCCCTTCTCGAGGGGTACGGCTCCCACGAGGCGTCGCGATGGACATCGAGCCGGCTCCCGTCCGGGCGGACGGCGGGAGAAGTACATCGCCCGGATTGCTCGAGGGGAACTCCCCGCGTAGGCCGGGCCACGGCTAGGCGCATCGCCGGGATGGCCAAGTCATTCACCCTCGTCGACGGCGAGCCGTACAAGCGCGCCGCGTCGGGGGCATCCTCCGGCGGTGTATACCCATTCCCGAGGGGCGCGAGCTCCTACGGGACATCCACGCGGGGGATGCGTGGCCACCACGCCGCGCCGCGCACCCTCGTTGGCAACGCGTTCCGCCAAGGCTTCTACTGGCCTACCGCGGTCGCGGATGCCAGCGAAATAGTGTGCACCTGCGAAGGGTGCCAGTTCTACGCCCGCAAGACCAATTTGCCCGCTCACGCCCTGCAAACGATCCCCGTGACATGGCCGTTCGCCGTGTGGGGGTTGGATATCGTCGGGCCCCTGCGGAAGGCGCCCGGGGGCTTCACCCACCTGCTTGTCGCGATTGACAAATTCTCCAAGTGGGTGGAGGTGCGCCCCATCACGAATTTGAAGGCTGAGCAGGCGGTCACGTTCTTCACCGACATCGTCTACCGCTTTGGAGTGCCAAACTCCATCATCACGGACAACGGGTCCCAGTTCACGGGTCGGAAGTTCTTGGAGTTCTGCGACAAGTTCCACATCCGCGTGGATTGGGCAGCTGTGGCACACCCACAGACCAACGGCCAAGTGGAGCGCGCCAACGGCATGATTCTACAGGGCCTCAAGCCCCGAATTTTTGACCAGCTCAACAAATCTGGCCGGAAATGGCTCCAAGAACTACCAGCAGTCGTGTGGAGCCTAAGGACCACCCCAAGCAGAGCCACCGGGTTCACACCGTTCTTCCTAGTTCATGGCGCGGAGGCCATCCTCCCCACAGATCTGGAATACGGGTCGCCCAAGGTTCGAGGCTACAACGAAGATGCTAACCGGCCGAGCCCACGAGGACTCACTGGACCAGCTAGACGAAGTACGCCTCGTGGCGTTGATGCACTCCGCGAGGTATCAACAGTCCCTACGACGCTACCAAGCACGCAAGATACGTCGGAGGGATTTCAGCGAGGGGGATTTGGTCCTAAGGCTACGCCAAGACAATCGAGGGCGCCACAAGCTATCGCCCCCATGGGAGGGACCCTACGTCGTGGTGAAGGTGCTCAAACCGGGCACATACAAGCTGGCCAACGAGGACGGCGAAGAACTCACCAACGCTTGGAATATCCAACAGCTACGTCGCTTCTACCCTTAACTAGGATTTCCAAGTATTTTCTGTTGTAAAAACGCATGGCCAACGCCCCAGTTGGTGTCACCTATGTAAATACTCCAAGTCTAATAAAAGGGCAACTCGGCTTTCCCCTGAAACCCAAGTTACCCTCGGGGGCTACTGCGGGGGGCACCCCCCCCAAATGGTCCCATTTTTTCGCGCAAAAAAATGTAACAACACACGCTAAGTTTGTTTCCTACTTCAACCACGAGCCACGATTCGAACAGGGTGTAGGCGGCACAGCGGAAGGAGCGCGCGAGCCAGAGACAGCCTACGCCGCGTGGCTATGGCCCGTCTCTTTCGCCTCCAACCCAAGGCGGGCCCCTTACGAAAAACGAACTCCCTAACTAGAATCTACTCGGAAGAAGGAGAAACAAAAAGCGTAATAAGCAAACGATTTCATTTACAACAACTGCCCATGTTCATGAAGTAACTTGTTTATTTACAAAAAGGCCACGAGGCCGAATTCGATACACATAAAACAAAAAACGGGCCCAGCGCCCAGATGCTTTCAGGCGGGAGGAGCAGCAGCATCGGCGGCGTCCGGGAAGAGGAATTCTTCGAAGGCCTCGGCGAGCGACCCGGCGGCGTCAGCAACAAGCGCGTTCGCACGCTCCATGGCCACCTCGTCCTCGACGCCCTCGGGCATGATGTAGCCTTCCGCCACCGCCTCGAGGTTGACCTCGTAGTGGGATCGCACCACTCCGAGGGCCTTCTGCACGCCTAGATGCAACGCCCGGCGCATCCGCTCCGTGACGTGGCCGCCGAGGGCGCGCGAGCGGCGGCCGCGCGGCTGGCCGGCCTAGGCCTCGCCTTCCTCGACGACGCGGCAGGTCTCGAGGGCTGCGTCACGCGGCTCCCCCGCAGCCTCGGCTCGGAGGGAGTTGTAGGAGGCTGCGGGGCCTCGGCCCGCCCGGCAGGCGTGCCCCAAGGCGGTGCGCAAGCCTGGAATCAACAAGACGACAAGAAATCAGAAAGGGGAAGCGAACCCTCTAAAACAAAAAACCAACAAACAGAGTCGAAAAGTCTCACCCTCGACTTGCTTCCTCTCCAGATTGAGGTCGCGGCGCGCGGACTCGAGTGCCAGCTCGAGACGCTGGACGGCCTCGCCTTGCTCGCGGAGGGCCAGCTCCTGGCTGGCGTTGCTGATGCTGAGCGAGAGCGCTTCATCCTCAACCTTGGAGAATGCGGCGTTCCGCTCCTCCAGCGACTTCTCCGCCGCCGCCGCGAGCAACGCGCTCCCGCTCCAGCGCCGTTCGGGCATCGCCGAGGGCAGCCTGCTCTTGCTGGAGCCGCCCCTCAGCCCCCTGGCGGGCGACGCGCTCTCGCCGGAGCCGCTCCTCGGCCGACGACGAGGGTCGCGGCCTTGGCGTCGAGGGCTTCCCTCGGGTCATCGGCCTCCTTGGCGCGCCGCTCCGGCCCGCACGCCCGCTCCTCGCCCCGGCGCCGCCGCGCCCGTGCCCCCTCGAGCGACGTGCGGAGCTCCCGGGTCTCGGCGCGAGCGGTGGCCACCTCCGCCTCCCGGTGGCGGCCGGCGTCCGCGTCTTATCCGAGTCCTCACGCGCGTTCCACGGCGCCTCGTCGCGATCGACGAGGGCCGCGCGGATCCGCTCGAGGCTCGCGTGACGCGCCGTGCCCTGCCCTGAGCTCTCGGGGAGCACGTCGCACCACGCCATCGCCCGTACACCGCCCACCGTCCGGCGTCCCGAGAGCTTCCGCAAGCGCGTCGAAAGCGCCGCATCGCTCCCGGAGGCCGGCGGGCCTCGGCGTTCACCGGTCGAACGCGCCGTACTTCTCATGGGCGCGGCGCTCGAGCTCCCGGCATCCACACATCAAACCTCGTAAGCGCCAAGTCTTGAATGCGCACGCGAAAACGAAAAAAGGAAGGGAGAAGAGCAACCGTGGCTCACCCGGAAGACGATCCGAGCCGGCCGCCGTGGACCCGCGGCGCCTCGTTCAACGCGCGGTTGAGCGTGGCGCCGTGGCTCGGAGCTCGCCCCGCAGCCCTCGCTCCCCCCGGCGTCGGCAAACGCAGGGGGATCCTCCATGCCCCCCCCCCCCGGGCGGGGCGGCCGGCGTGGGAGGACGAGACCCCGGCAAGACCGTGCCCTTGACCCCCCACCGTCGGGTGACCCTCGCGCCGCCTCACGAGGGCCCCCTCCCGGGGCTCGGGGGGAGGTCGTGGGCCGCCCGGCCCACGCGGTTCCACCCGGGCGGCGGGGAGTCATCCGAGAGCTCCACCACCTCCGCCCGGAGACCGCCGGCGGGCGGAGCCTCCTACACCGCCTCCGCCGGCGCCCCCCACCCGCGCCTCCGCGGCCACGGGCGCCCGTCGTGGCGCCGCCGCCGCCACCTCCGTCCGTGCCGCCGCATGCGCGGCGCTCCCGCAAGGTTGCGCCCGCTCCGCCTCCTCGCGCCGGCGCGTCACCGCGGGCGGCACCTCCACCGTAGCCGCCGCCGCGGCTCGCGCCTCCGTGGCGACCGGCGCCGGCCGCCCCCGGCGACCTGCGGCGGCGCGCGCGCGGCGGGCTGATCCGCCGGCCGGGGCCTCGAGGCCCCGGCCGGGGCCTTGCGAGCTCGTGCCCGCCGCCGCGCCCGTCCCCGGCGCGACCCCCTCGACGAACGCCGCCGGGTGGGGATCGACGCGTCCGTCCTCGGCACCTTGGCCGGTGCAAGAGGAGGGGACGGTTGGCACCGCCCCGCACAAACACGAACGGAGGGTTAGAGCATCTAATAACCAAGCAAACTAAAGCCAAGCAAAGGAAGAACAAAGTTCCTTACCTCGCGGAGGAAAAGGCCCGCTTCCTTTTCCTCGAGGCCTCCGACGAGGCCGGCGCGAGGGCCGCGCCGCCGCGGCGCCTCCCCGACGGCGCCGCCGCACGCGCGGGCACGCCCGCCTCACGCGTGGGCGCGCCCGATGCCGTACCCCCCGATGACGCCACCGCGCGCGGGGGCACGCTCGCCGCGCGCGCGGGCACGCCCGCCGACGCGCCCCTCGACGATGACGCCGCGCGCGCGGACGCGCTCTCCCGCCGCGCGCGGCACGCTTGACGTGCGCGCGGGCACGTCCGCCGCGCGCGCCTCCGTGGCGCGCGCCGCGCCCCCGCGGCGCGTGCCGCCCCCGACGATGATTGCTCGGCGACGGGCGCCGGTGCGCCCACCTCGAGCAAAGCCGCCCCCGACGCCGGCGCGGGTTCCGGCGACGGGGGCGCGGCCGCCACCGTCCGAGGGACCCTCCCCCTCGGACTCTTCCTCCTCGTCTCGCTCCGAGGACGAGGGCTCCTCGATGTCCGGGGAGGAGAGCCCCGGCTCCTCCCGCCGCCGGTACTCCGCGGACCGTGCGTCGCGGCGCGCTTGGCGCCGCCTTGCGTGCTCCCTCCCCGCGCGCCGCTCGCTCCCCGTGCTCCCGGCCGCGCCGCCCGCCGAGCGCACGGGAGTCGGGGGGGTGGGTGGAACGGACTTGGCGGCGTTGAAGCGCACCCAGCCGCGCGCGAGAGCGACAATGGTGCATCGGGAAACGGAAGCAAGAACAAGAACTAAAACGGGAATCAAAAACCACACTCACCAACGGGCCGACGGGGAGCATCTCGATATCCCACGGGGTCCGAGCCCGCAGGCGCCGGCGTCCGGTGTCGACGGCGCTCCGCGCCCGGGTGAGCGCGTACGGCCACTCCCGGCGGCGTCGGGAGCATCCGCGACCTCGCCGGTCGACGGGGTTGGCCGCCTCCGTCATCTCGAAGATGCAGAGGGGCCTCTCCATCAACGGCACGACCCGCCGGTGGTGGAGGAAGGCGAGGACGCCCATCGCGTTGAGCCCCTCCTTCGCCACCGCCGGCAGGCGGCAAGGACGGACCCCCCGGCGCGCCCGGTGATTGGCCGTAGGCAACCCGTAGCCCCAGGAGTCCGGCCTCTTCTTGAACACCCGGCCGGTGTAGGGAGGGGAGGCCGGGCTCGGCGTTGCGCGGATAAAACCATCCCCGCTCCCGGCCCGGCGTTGTTCGTCGTCATGGTGCGGGGGATGTAGAAATCCTTGAGCTTCCCCCGCGGAGCGAGCGACATCCCGCCGGCGCGCACCGCGCGGCGGGGTCCTCGGCTCCGACGTGGGGCCGCGTGATGAGCTCCCCGCGGAAGAGGTGTACCCAGAGCTCCCAATTGACTGGGATCCCCAGGTACCCTTCGCAGACGCCCACGAATGTGGCCGCCTGCGAGATCGCATTGGGGGCAAAATTGTGCAGCTCCACCCCATAGTGGTAGCACAATGCCCGCATGAATGTGCTCGCCGGCGCGTTGAAGACGCGCTCGTGATAGCGGAGGAAGCTCACCACGTAACCCGCCGGCGGATTGGGCTCGAGGTGCGTCGACGGCGGCACGATCCACTCCGCCGGCGCCCTTCTTCGTTGGCCGACACCGGCCGGCGGCGACCGGCTCGCCCGGGCGAGCCGGGTCACGGTCGACCTCTCCCGGTGCGTACGGCTCCCGGGACCCCGATCGGAAGCCGAGGCGGCGCCATAAGGGGGGACGAACGAGTGCAAAGGCGGAGGACAAGGAAACGAGGAAAAAGCTCTAGCGAGCCGAGCCGCGCGCGACGGCAAGAGTGAGGCGAAGGCGAAGGGACGGAGGACTGAAAACGGTGAGGAGCCAAGGTAAAAAACCGCCGTCCCTTCCTCACCGCAGTTTTATAGGCAACGGGCGAGTTCTCCGGAGCGGACGCCCCGCCAACATTAACTGCAGGAATCTTTCCATCGCGTCGACGAGTGGGCCCCACCACGGCCGCAGCGGCTCTAACACTGCAGGCGGGTCATCATTGCGGCAAGACCGGCAGCGACCGAGGCAAAACCGTCACGTCCGCCGGCCACGTCGCCCACTACGCGCGCGCGCGCGCGCGCGCCAAAAAGGCGCGCCCGCGTTGCAAAACCGCGGCCACGACCGCAAGGCAATTAAATGCCCGGGCCCCTTGCCAAGCAAGGAGAGCCCTCGAGCGAGGCGAATCCTCGGCTTGAGACAAAGGCGACCCTCGATGGGATGACAGCGTGAGAAGGTCGCCCGGGACCTGCTCGGTGTAGAGCAGGCAGCCGCGGGCACCCATGCCACGTGAAGCTGAAGGACCGATACGGCGAACCAGAGAGGGGGGGAGTGAATGGGAGCCGATAAAAATTCTTCTCGATGGAGATGAGAACTCCAACAAGACGAACGCGGCTTCCAACACACGTCTCCGACTCACTACCCAAGTTGGCCAAGCCCACGTAGCCACAGGAGTGCCACTGGACCTAGGAACCAACACACCACCTTCCGACCCGAGAAACGCAGCGGAAAAACCAAGCCTCGAGTCTACAGACCCACACCGGTCAGACCGGTGAGCACCACCGGTCAGACCGGTCCCTGTAGGTGAACCTGAGCAACTTCCACTAAGTGGCTCTACACCGGTCAGACCGGTGAGACACACCGGTCGACCGATGGCACTGAAAGCCCCCAAGACACCAAACAGGCCAACCGACCACCAAACGAACCCAAACTTGAAACAGCAGCACCACGGGACAACAACGAACTCACCAAGATGTTCACCCAAGCAAAATCCCACAAGGGCTTGCACCGGTCAGACCGGTCAAGAGCACCGGTCAGACCGGTGTGGCCTGGGCAGCTCGGGATGAACAACACCCGCGGGTCAACTCCCCCAAATCCAAATCTCGATCTCCCGAATCGCTCCACGGACTTGAACAAGACTTTGGGGATATCATGAACACCTCATGAGGAGTTCATAGCCAAGTTTAATCCCACCAAAACTCGTCCAAAAAGGAGGAATCGAAGAAATCCCGCCGAAAGCACCTCCAACCCAAGAACTCAAGAAACCCCCAAAATCGAGCACTTTTACTCACGGATTTGGGAGGGGAATCACAGACCAAAGAACCACGAAGGGTTCCCACAAATTTCCCCCATCAAATCCCCAAGAGAAAAGCCTCGAAAACAACCCAAAGAAATCACCGAGAAAGGGCTCCGAAAATCACCACCAAGAACAACCGGGGAAAACACATCCAAACCTTGAGGAACCACGCCGAATCATCTATACATGAAGCAAAGGTTCGTACAAGGTCTAGCAAGCCGCCCGATCATCCATCCCTCTCTACAAGATCTCTCCGTGAAGCTCTCTTGCTAGTCCTAAGGAAAACCTAGAGAAAATAGGTGGAAAATAGGAAAACTAATGAGCTAGGGTTCCAAGAGTTGGCTGCCAACCTCTCACCTCTTGGGTTATATAGGCGGCAACCGAATGTCTAAAATGCCCCTCTCTACTAACTAGGGATACATGCGCCTCAAGGGCGGATTTGGAATTCTTGATGTCTTCACCATCGGACGGATGCCCGGCGACCGCACCCTGCGTAGCCTCGACGCAAGCCATGCGATCCCGGCGCGTGTCCTCCGCTTCGAAGATTCCGGACTGCGTCGTCGCACACCGGTCAGACCGGTGCTCCTCACCGGTTAGACCGGTCCCCACCGGTCAGACCGGTCAGACCCACCGGTCAGACCGGTCCGGTGCCGCCGCACCTCCGTCTTCGGTTCTCCGGTCTTGGCTTTGTGGATCAACCAAGGAACCCGGTGGTTTTCCGGTGAACCACCGGAAACCCCGCGAACTCGGTGTAGCCTCCGCCAATCTCCACTCATGACTTGGCTCCCACGTAGTCCCGGCTCGACCTTGGTTTTGAGGCTCAACCAAGAAACCGTCCACGACTTCATCTTGCTGTTCATGCCACCATGCGGCCCGCACTTGACCCCCGCCGGCCACCGGGTCCCTCGAACAAAGCCTACTTGTCTTCTCCACACCTGGAGGCCTCACCGGCGACGACCTTTCGCGCTTGTTCTTCACCTGCACCAACACGAGTCAAGCCGCAACCCGCACCTGCAATACTTAGCCAAGAATCAGTCCACACAACGTTGTCAATCACTCATCACACAAGGAAGCGACCATCCACCGGTCCTCGAACCACACATGGTCCTCAATCTCCCCCTTGATGAGTGCATTGACAACACCCACATGAAAGTAACAAGAGAGAAAAGAAAAAGAAAAGAAACGAATAAAAAGAAACTTCAACAAGCGATCGAAAGCCAAACAAAGGCAAGGAGCAAGATCACTTGAAGAAAACAAGTCTCGGACCCCTTAGGCAAGGGCAACGGCTCGACACATCCGAGAGAAAGCAAAGCTCAAACAAAGAGCGCAAACCACCAAAACAAAACTCGAAAACTCACAAAGAGCTCCCTCTGCACACATGCAAGCTCCCCCTGAACCGATGCAACTCCCCCTGGACGAATGCATGCAAAACGTCGAAAAACGGGGCAGGCCGCAGCAAATTCAGCCTCACACCGGTCGACCGGTCACCACCACCGGTCGACCGGTGCCTAACATATGTACAGACCAAGACTCACACCGGTCAGACCGGTGCTCATCACCGGTCAGACCGGTGTACAACAGAGCCCAGAAATGGCTCGAAACCACCTGAAAACCTTCCAAACGCGTCCAACAAGCCATTTCAAGCTCAAACTTCTCCCCCTTGTTGGCAATGCATGAATCAAGCCAAAAATGCAAAAAAATGCAACCTAGAGCTTCTCAAATAGACAAAATTCAACAAAGAATGCTACACATGTCCAAATGAGCAAGTTAGGTACTCGACGGCTTCGTATCGATCTCAACTACATGATCACCAAGTTTCACAACCATTGGACGAAGCTAAGATGGATTTTGGCAATTTTGCGAAAAACTTGCCTCTCATGAGCAAAATCCTAAACATGATCAAAGCATATCAAAATGGCAAAGCCACACAAACTTCATGCTAGGACTGCTATTCTAACCATAAGACCATCACAAACACCCACAAGCACCTCATGTCATGTCAAAGCCACCGAGCCATGTGCCTACTTCTATGTATGAGACTTCTCATTGGTAGGCATCATGCAACGGTTTAGCACCCAAAGCAATTTAAATTCAGCACATATGACATGGGAGCACATTTCCAAGCATTTTTCATTTCATTTTCAGATTTGTAAATGGTACATGAAATGTCTTTGCGACAAAAAGGAACTTATGCTCCTCCACAAGATAAATCAAGAGGGCTAAACATTCATGATGGCAAATGAGCCTTTGGCCCCATATGATCAATAAACTAGCTATCCAACCACAAATTAAGCATAGCAAGGCCACAAAAACATGTCAAGAGCATGTAAAGGCATTTACACATGAGAGAGCATACATGTGACATTTTTCAAAAGCAAAGCTATCAACCATGGATTATTCATCAAGATCATCAAGAGCTAAGCCAAACTAACCATATCATACCAAACAAGCTCACAAAGACATATATCCCATTCCATGGTGAACAATGTATATGAGAGAAGCTTTCCTAACCAATGCATATGATACAAAAAGCATGCAATCTAAGATACAAGGATGCCTATACATCATGTTACATATGCCATGCCAAAATGCAAGAAATGCACAAAAGAAAGCTATACATATGCTACAAACCGGCTCCTCGAGGGGAGGCAAAACGGGCTCGACACCACCGGCAAAAGAAAGCTCCCACACACCCAACTCAGGAAATCAAACACACACCAAGTTCCCCCCCCGCGGACGAGTGAAAGTTGCTTGATCTAGGGGTTTGGTGAAAATATCGGCTAGTTGGTCATGAGTGGGTACATGGATCAAAGCTATCTTTCCTTTCTCGACATTGTCTCTCGTAAAATGATACCTCACTTCTATGTGCTTGGTTTTGGAATGGAGCACCGGGTTCTTTGCAACGCTTATGGCACCGGTGCTATCACATTGAAGTGGGACATGGGTATACTCCTCACCAAAGTCACTCATGGTGTAGGTGATCCAAAGGAGCCGAGAGCAACAACTAGCGGCGGCAACATACTCGGCCTCGGTCGTGGATTGAGCAACACTCGACCGCTTACGAGAAGACCAAGACACCAACGAAGAACCCAAAAACGCGGCAAGTCCCGAAGTGGACTTCCTATCCAACCGACACCCGGCAAAATCCGCGTCTGAAAAACCATGAAGCGCCAAAGAAGAGGACGCGGAGTACCAAAGGCCGAAGTCGGGAGTGTGACGCAAGTACCTGAAAATTCTCTTCACCGCTTGTCGATGCGAAGTCCTCGGAGACGCTTGAAAACGAGCGCACAGACACACCGAGAACTGTATGTCCGGCCTCGTCGCCGTCAAGTAGAGGAGTGACCCGATCATGCTCCGGTACTCCTTTCCGGTCCACATGTTCACCTTCCTCATCCGCATCAAGAGCCGTAGTCGTACTCATCGGCGTCGTCATAGCCTTGGAGTCCTCCATCTTGAACTTCCTCACAATGTCCTTGGTGTACTTAGCTCGGTGCACAAATGTTCCTTCCTTTGATTGCTTGATTTGTAGCCCGAGGAAGAACCGCAACTCACCCATCATGCTCATCTCAAACTCCCCGCTCATATCATCCGCAAACCTCGCAACAAGAGAGTTAGACGAGCCACCAAAGACAATATCATCCACGTACACCCGCACAATTAGGATATCTCTCGCCCTCGCCTCTCGCAAAAACAAGGTCTCGATCGACCTTTCCCATCTCAAAACCTCTCTCAAACAAGAACCCCCTCAACCTGCCATACCAAGCTCTAGGCGCCCGCTTCCAACCCATACGGCCGCCTTCCTCAACTTGTACACCCCGTGGGGGTACTTCTCACTCTCAAACCCCGAGGTTGTCTCACATACACTTCTTCCTCCAACACTCCATTCGTAAAAGCACTCTTCACATCCATTTGGTGCAACTTGAACCCTTTAGCCACGAGAAAAGGCTAGAAGGATCCTAATTGCCTCCAAACGGGCTACGGGAGCAAAGGTCTCCTCGTAGTCGATCCCCTCCTTCGACCGAACCCCCGGGCAACAAGTCTCGACTTGTTCCTCACAACCTCACCCTTCTCTCCCTCTTTGTTTTTCCACACCCACTTTGTACCAATCGGCTTACACCCTGGGGGAGGGTCAACCAACTCCCACACCTGATTCCTCTCAAAGTTCTCCAACTCCTCATGCATCGAGTTAACGCAATTGTGATCAGATAGTGCGTGTCCAATGTCTTTGGGCTCGAAAGAAGCAACAAACGCAGCATGAGCAAAATGGGAGTTGTTCCGAACCCTCGACCGTGTAGTGCGTTCATCCATGTCGCCGATGATCCTCGAAGCTGGGTGATCCACTTGAACTCGCCGAGGAGGTTCTTGCCTCGAAGCTACCTCCCCCTCAACATCAGCTTCTCCTCGTTCTTGATTTGTCGTCGTAGGTGTAGCAGAGGGTCCATCCATCATCGTAGTCGAAGTAGTGGGTACATGTTCAGCCGGGGGCACCACACCGCCATCTTCATCATCACCATGTTCATGCTCCTCCTCCTGAAAGATCTCCTCGCCAAGCTCATCATCACCTGCACACTCAAAGACAAGCTGACTACGTGGCTTTGTCTCGTCGAAGGTTACCTCGCAAGTCTCCACGATTTGGTTAGTTTCAAGATTGAGCACACGATATGCTCTAGAATGAGATGCATAACCAAAGAAAATGCCATCGACAGACCTAGCCTCAAACTTATCCAACTTCCCCGCCCTTCTTCGAATAAAACACTTGCAACCAAAGACATGGAAGTGACTCACCTTGGGTGTGCGACCATGCATCAACTCATAGCATGTCTTCTTCTTGTGCACTCCGAGGTATATTCCCGTTCGAAACATAGCACGCGGTATTCACCGCCTCGCCCCAATACCTCCTCGGAGTCCTATGCTCATCAAGCATCGTCCGAGCCATCTCGCACAAGGTCCCGTTCTTCCTTTCCACAACACCATTCGGGGAGGCGTATACGGACTCGAAAACTCGGTGCTCAAGACCCAAGTCATGACAAAAGGTTTCAAAACGAGAGTTCCTGAATTCCGAGCCATTATCACTGCGGATAGCTCGTATGGCATCTCCGTGCCTCTCGTTCCTCAACCTCAAGACTAGATCTCGAACAAAACCAAACGTCTCCCCCTTATCCTCCGTAAAGAACACCCACGCATACCGAGAATAGTCATCCACCACAACAAGGACATACCACTTCCCACCCGCAGATCGCACACGAGCTGGGCCAACAAGGTCCATATGGAGCAGCTCGCATGGACGCTCAGTCATCACATCGGTGAGAGGCGGGTGAGAAGAGGCCACCATCTTGGCATGCCTACACGGAGCACAAACCAACTCTTTCTCAAGCTTCAACCGTGGCAATCCTCGGACCAAATTGAGTTTACTCAAGCGAGACAAAAAGTCAAAGCTCAAGTGACCCAACTTCCTATGCCACTTCCACAACTCACTCGAAGAACCAGCCAAGAAACAACGCTCAACACCCGAAGACTGAGAAAAATCAGCACGAAACACCTGACCCTCGGGAACGACCATACAAACAAGATCCCCTCGAGGGTCCACAATCCGAGAACCACCTGGCCGAAACAACACCTCAAAGCCCTCATCCAACAACTGGGACACAGAAAGCAAATTGTACCCCAGCGATTGAACAAGAGCAACACGCCTCAGAGTGATCTTGTCACTCACTTTTATCTCACCTTCTGAAAGCACACGCCCACGCCCATTGTCCCCAAAGGTGATGTACCTCTTCGTCACCACCGGACGAGACTTGAGAACCACCCCCTGTCTCCGGTCATATGCCTTGAGCAACCGGAGTCAATCAACCAAATGTTCTTCAAGTCTCCCACCTGAAAATCAAAAATAGGCACGTGAGCGAACAAACGACTCAAAGACCGGGGTTAGTACCAAAAGAGGAAAACCAGTGCCGAGCCATTTGCTCGAAAGTGGGGTTAGCACCAACCAAAGCGTCTCTCCTACCAAAACTACCTCCACGAACACCACCACGGTAACCACCCCCGAGGGAACCACCCCTCTCGCCTGGAGGAGGACCAAAACCACGCATGAAAGCCCGTGGAACGTCCTTCCTCTCCAACTCACCGCCACGACTCCTCCAATCCCCGTATTGAGCACGAGGTGGAGAACGCCTAGCAAACTGACCACCTGCACTCTTTCCAGCCCAACCACCAGAACCACGACCACCAGAAACAACCCTCGCACCTGTACGAGCTCGAAACCCGAACATCCGTCCGTCTGTGCCCGCACCGGTCCGACCGGTGCCCCACACCGGTCCGACCGGTGTGACTCGGACAGAGCCAAGACCACCGCAGCCTTCCTCTCTCCCCAAGCCCGAACTGTCCTCACAATCACCTTGCCCCTGGGCATCTGCATACGAGGCTCAAGTACACCATCGGAAGGGTGGTACTTGTCCTTGTTTGCCCACTCCTTCCTCATTCTCTCCTCTCGCTTCCTCTTGAAGCAAAACTCCTCCTTATGGCCATCTCTCCCACAATAGCCACATTGGAACCTCACAAGCTTAGGCTTTGGCTTGGGGTGTGGCTGCTCACTCGGTTTCTCTCCACTCAAACCCTCCACCGGTTTCTCACCACTTGCCTTCTCACTCTCCTTCCCAAAGAACACTTTCCCCGAAGTGCTCACAAACTTGATAGGCTTTTGTAGGTCATTTGTGGGTGTAGGAAACACGGGTGGAGCTGGGGTTGTGTCTAGCCGGTTCCTTAGATGGTTAGGTTTTGGTGGGAACTCATTCTTGTGGTGGGTTTTTGGTGGCTCCGGGATATTCTCTCCACTTCCCTCACCAACCTTGTTTGCTCCAAGCCCCTCACCATCTTGCCTCTTAAAGGCCTCGATCATCATCCTCAACTGAGGCTCGTGACCGGACAACCAACCCATCAACTTCCTCAAATCATCATTCTCATCCTGCAAACGATCAACATAATGTGCAAGCTCCAAATTTTTCAATGCATGCATTTCACGGGTAGAGCAAGATGTAGGCATGGGTTCCTTCAATTTAGCCTCGAGCGAACTAGTGTAGGCATGCATCTCATCAATCTTAGCATGCAAAACGGGGCAAGAAGTGCAAGCACCTAGCAAAGCAGTCTAGACTTAAGCTCGACCCACTTCAACCCTAAGCACATCTAGTTCCTCACACTTGGAGGCATGCTTCTCCTTGAACAAAGCAAGATCGGCAAGGAAAATAGAGCAATCAGGACAATCATTCTCATCGAAACAACGGGGCTAGCCTTAAGTGAATCAATCTCAAGCTTGCTATCAAGCACTCGTGTCTCTAGCTCGCCCACTCTAGTCCTAGCATCCTCGAGTGAAGCCCTAAGCTCTTTCCTCATTTTCTTGGCCTCTCTAAGCATGTCATCACGGTTATCAAGCAAAGAGCCAAGCCTCTCATTCTCCTGGCGCAAGAAGGGAAGTTCATCACGCACCTCGTCGTCGGACTTAGAGTCCGAGTCGCTGCGTGTGCTCTTCTTGCCGCCGGAGCTCGCGCCATGGTGCGAAGCCATCTCTCGCGAAGCGCTCGGCCCCGCTCGGGTTCTTGGACGACTTCTTGGTCTTGCGGCGATCTCCCTCGTCTTCACTGCTGCTCGAGCTCGAGGTGGAGTACGCGGAACTGGAGTCGACGTCGCTCGCTCCAACCATCGCTCGGGCCTTGCCTCGGCCGTCCTTCTTCCTCGATCGTCGCTCGTCCTTGTACTTGTTCTTGTGCTTGCTCTTGTGGTCGCGCCTCGAACGGTACTTGCCATCGTTCATCCTCGGCTTGTGCTTGTAGCTGTCCTTGTTCTCGGCCTTCTCGGGCGGTCGGCGACGAAGTGTCCCGCTTGCCGCACCGGAAGCAAGTCCTCGTGTTCCTCCTCATGTTCACGCGGTTCTCGTGCGGCCTCTCGAACCGCCTCGTCAACGGCGCCGGCTCGTCCTCTCCAAGGTCATCAAACTCCTCATCCGGCATAGACATCAAAGAGGAAAACGAGAACATCCTGGTGGATGGGTTAGAGTTAGTCTTTCCTTTGGAACCACCAACGAGGGCAAGACTATGGGAATCGCCGGTCCCTCGAGCTTGGCGTCATGCCCCTATCCACCTCGACCGACTTGAGCTTCGAAAACGGCTCGTTCACCGTCAGAGTGTCATACTTCTCCGACTCCACAATGGCCTCGAACTTTCCGCCCCATATCGTACGATCCAAAGAGTGTAAGAGCTTGACCGCTCTATCATGATCATCGTACGGGAGCACGTCCACATTGGCCCTCATGTTGTTCACCACCACCGTGAACCTCTCGAAACAGGCATCGATGGACTCACCGGGGAGATGAGTGAAGTTCTCGTACTCTCTCCGTAAGTCGCATACATCCGTGCCTCGAACCTCGGGCGTTCCCAACATGAGCCTCCTTCAACACCGCCCAAATCCTACAAGCCAAGTGCTCGGTGTGCACCCGATCGAACTCAGCCGACACAAAGCACGAAACAAGTAGTCGACCGCCTTATTGTTGGCGTCGAAGCTGTCCCTCGATCCTGGAGCGAGGAAATCAACCGGCTGGACATAGCTTGTGTCCACCGTGACATCCCAAAGGATCTGACCCTTTCCACGGAGAAACGCACCCATCCGCTTGCTCCACATCTGGTAGTTCTTGCCATCGAAGTGTGGAGGACCCGAACCCCGTTCCTGATACGCCATCCTTGGATCTTAGACTGGTTAGAGTCAATAAAGACCCGAACCGGCTCTGATACCACTTGAAGGACCGATACGGCGAACCAGAGAGGGGGGGAGTGAATGGGAGCCGATAAAAATTCTTCTCGATGGAGATGAGAACTCCAACAAGACGAACGCGGCTTCCAACACACGTCTCCGACTCACTACCCAAGTTGGCCAAGCCCACGTAGCCACAGGAGTGCCACTGGACCTAGGAACCAACACACCACCTTCCGACCCGAGAAACGCAAAGGGAAAAACCAAGCCTCGAGTCTACAGACCCACACCGGTCAGACCGGTGAGCACCACCGGTCAGACCGGTCCCTGTAGGTGAACCTGAGCAACTTCCACTAAGTGGCTCTACACGGCCGACCGGTGAGACACACCGGTCGTACCGATGGCAGCCCGAAAGCCCCCAAGACACCAAACAAAGCCAACCGACCACCAAACGAACCCAAACTTGAAACAAGAAGCACCACGGGACAACAACGAACTCACCAAGACGTTCACCCAAGCAAAATCCCACAAGGGCTTGCACCGGTCGGACCGGCCAAGAGCACCGGCCGACCGTGTGGCACCGGGCAGCCTCGGGATGAACAACACCCGCGGGTCAACTCCCCCAAATCCAAATCTCGATCTCCCGAATCGCTCCACGGACTTGAACAAGACTTTGGGGATATCATGAACACCTCATGAGGAGTTCATAGCCAAGTTTAATCCCACCAAAACTCGTCCAAAAAGGAGGAATCGAAGAAATCCCGCCGAAAGCACCTCCAACCCAAGAACTCAAGAAACCCCAAAAATCGAGCACTTTTACTCACGGATTTGGGAGGGGAATCACGGAACAAAGAACCACGAAGGGTTCCCACAAATTTCCCCCATCAAATCCCCAAGAGAAAAGCCTCGAAAACAACCCAAAGAAATCACCGAGAAAGGGCTCCGAAAATCACCACCAAGAACAACCGGGGAAAACACATCCAAACCTTGAGGAACCACGCCGAATCATCTATACATGAAGCAAAGGTTCGTACAAGGTCTAGCAAGCCGCCCGATCATCCATCCCTCTCTACAAGATCTCTCCGTGAAGCTCTCTTGCTAGTCCTAAGGAAAACCTAGAGAAAATAGGTGGAAAATAGGAAAACTAATGAGCTAGGGTTCCAAGAGTTGGTCGCCAACCTCTCACCTCTTGGGTTATATAGGCGGCAACCGAATGTCTAAAATGCCCCTCTCTACTAACTAGGGATACATGCGCCTCAAGGGCGGATTTGGAATTCTTGATGTCTTCACCATCGGACGGATGCCCGGCGACCGCACCCTCGCGTAGCCTCGACGCAAGCCATGCGATCCCGCGCGTGTCCTCCGCTTCGAAGATTCCGGACCGCGTCGCCGCACACCGGCCGACCGTGCTCCTCACCGGCTAGACCGGTCCCCACCGGCCGACCGGCCGACCCACCGGTCGGGACCGGCTCCGTGCCGCCGCACCTCCGTCTTCGGTTCTCCGGTCTTGGCTTTGTGGATCAACCAAGGAACCCAAAGTGGTTTTCTCGGTGAACCACCGGAAACCCCGCGAACTCGGTGTAGCCTCCGCCAATCTCCACTCATGACTTGGCTCCCACGTAGTCCCGGCTCGACCTTGGTTTTGAGGCTCAACCAAGAAACCGTCCACGACTTCATCTTGCTTGTTCATGCCACCATGCGGCCCGCACTTGACCCCCGCCGGCCACCGGGTCCCTCGAACAAAGCCTACTTGTCTTCTCCACACCTGGAGGCCTCACCGGCGACGACCTTTCGCGCTTGTTCTTCACCTGCACCAACACGAGTCAAGCCGCAACCTGCACCTGCAATACTTAGCCAAGAATCAGTCCACACAACGTTGTCAATCACTCATCACACAAGGAAGCGACCATCCACCGGTCCTCGAACCACACATGGTCCTCAGAAGCCCTCGAGTGGCGTGACCCTCGGCACGAAACAAGGCGACCCTCGATGGGATATCAGCGTGAGAAGGACGCCCGGGACCTGCTCGACGTAGAGCAGACCACCGCGGGCACCCATGCCACGTAGGACCCTCGAGCGGCATGACCCCCAACTCGAGACAATGTCAACCCTCTAAAAGAAGGCACGCGCGTAAGAGGATCGCCTGAGTCACGCTTGAAATAGAGCGACACCGAAAGCACTCATGCCGCGCCGTGCTGCCAACAAGCACCTCGAGGGCTGGCACGTCCAGACCCCTCGACGGCCGCAAACGCGAAAAGACGGGGCTGTCCATGCACGGCCCCGCACGACCTTACTGATCAGAGGTTCGAAGCCTGACCCTCGACGGGTTCGAACAGGCGCCCCGCATCACGCAGTTAGGGACGACGAGGGCACGCGCATTCGAGCCGTTCCTCGAGCCCGTCGGCTCGAGGGTGCCCCACATGTCGTGTTCGAGAGCCGCCGAGGGCGCCTAGCCGGGGGGGATCCCACCGAGGGAGAGCTTCCGCGCCCTCGGTCCCTAGCGAACGGGACCGAGCCCCACCTAGCAAACCCACGCAAGCGCTTCCATGGACGTGTCTCCGACCGCGCAGCCCTACCCTTATCGAACGGGGCATGGACGTCCACTTGAACCACCCGCTAGCAGCCCTCGATGAGGAATCCGCGATTCGCGACCCGCTCGATGGGAGTCGTGGAAACCTCACCCTCCGTCCCGCGGAGGGACGGCGAGGGCGCGATAAAAAACAAGTCGTCGGGCTCGACCCGATCGCCTCGAATGTGCCAAGGCTCGGGGGCTTGACGCGCGGCTACACCTCCTTGGAATTGCACCCGCCGGGAGACAAAGGACGGGGGAGCGTACACCCCCGATGCCGCCGAAATACCGCCGATGCCGGTTGGCATATGTGCCACGCCTTCTCGACCGAATTGCTCGCGGTTAATCCCCTCGCAGGAGAGCCCACACCCCCCGCAGGCTTCGGGGCTAGACCCGCGGGTCCGCCGACACGGCCCCACCCGAAAGCGTTCGCAAACAAGGAGGGAAGAACGTCCTATCGCAGGTTCCGCATCCGCGGGAGCCTCAATGGCAAACCCGCGGATGCTCGGGGGCCACCGTCGGGGACCGCCCCTAGGGGTTCCCTCAAACAATGGGGGAACCCTTACTTAAATTCCTCGCATCAAAATAAGCTAAGCCTAACCATGCAGAAACTAACCATGCGAGACATGGCCCATGCAACAGACTTCGGAGGCCCACCAAGACGGCTCGTCCGTAAGACCCCTCGAGCGGTGCTCCGCCGCCCGAGGGTACGCTCCTCCTCGGACGGGCTCCGCCCCGTTCGAGGGGCAACCCCCTCCTCGAACGGACTCCGCCCCGTTCGAGGGGCGACCCTTCCCTCGAGCGGTCCCGCCCCGCTCGAGGGCTCGATCCCCCCTCGAGCGGGCCTCGCCTCGCTCGAGGGTCCGCTCCACCCTCGGCCGGGGCCCGCCACGCTCACGGGCGCCCGCGCGCGTGCGCCGCCCCCGTACTTGGGCATTTAACGCCCCGACGCCGCAGACGGCGTCATCATGCGCCCGGGGCTCACGCCCCGTGCCGCCGCACCAACTCCCCGGGGAGGAGCCCATCCCCGCTACCGTGGGGGATGGACCGTGCGTACGGCCGGTGTCGTCCCGTGACACCGTGCGCCCGCTACTGTACGGCTAACGCGCCCGACCCTCGAAAGGGGGCCGTGCGCACCCTCGACTCCACTTTCCCGTGACCCTGCAGGTTAGGTGAGGGGCGCTAGGCCGGTGGGCGGCCATCCCGGCCACCGTAACGCGCGCGGCCGCCGTACCCACGCGTGCGGGCGCACGCCCGACTCCGCAGCGCACGCCCGAGCACCGCAAAGCAACCACTCCACCACCGCAGCTCATTGGGAAGGAACGCCGTTCGCCCGCTCCCGTACTCCGTACCGCCCATCATCGCACCTCCCTCGAAGCCTATCGGGGACGCCATCGCCATCCGCCGCCTCCTACCCTCGAACCGCCACCGTTCGGGTACGAGGTAGGCCATCATGGCCGGATCCCGCCGAAGATCGTCCGACGGCCGCCCACTCTACGCCGTAGCACGACGTGCTTCCACACGTAGCTAGGTAGCGCGGCGTGCATGTAACCTCGCCGCCCCCTTGGCCTATAAAAGGGGGAGGCGAGCCCCCGCACCGCGGGGGAGGACGAATCCGGAGGAACACAGCCGCACCGTGCACTCACTCTCTTATTCTCCCACAACATCTCCGGCCACTCACCCAGGGGACTTGGAAGCCACGATTCCTCTCCCGCCTTGCTTGTATTTGCCCCACTACAAGCACCCCCGTGCCGAGCAATATAGTGCCACGAGCACGCCCTCGTCGGGACGTACGGCCCCCTCGGCCGGAACCAGGATAAAACCTTGTGTCATTTGTTGCTTAACATCGACCATTGAGGGATAGACCTAGGCGTTATCTACTGGTTAGTGTCGGGACCATATTCCGCACCGACAATTTTAAATAAATCATGCTAGAGACGAGACGAAACTTTGAGAATAGGTTGTGTTCAAGGAGTGCGATGTACAAAAGAGATGTACAGGGTTGGGTATGGAGTTCGGCGATGTACGGGACTTCCGATGTGAAAGTCACGTTACCGAATGTATGACGAGGCTAGCAATAAAAGATAAGCACAAGAACATGATCATTGGTCGAAATTAAAACTCACAAGAGAGAAGGATCCTAGCCCAACTCATCGTGCAAATCACACTAATGGTGGAGCAAAAAAATTGGCTTTGTATAGGATTTTTTTCTTACTCTCAACTTGGAAAAAGAGGTTTTGCTAATCTTTATTACAAGGGTTTTAAGATAATTTTCAGAACTGAAATCCTCGAACTTTTAGCATTGAACATAGCACAACTAACATGTGAAGCTCAAGATCGAAGTGTGGTATGGGTACTTTAAGTAATAGCAATTCCACTAAGCACCACGGTAAATATTTTTCAAACCACACACTTATGTTCATATATCAAGAATCAAAGATTAAACAAACAAGTGAATAAAGATAAGCATCACACAAGACACAAAAAAATATAAAGACTCTTTTTATTTGTTTTTCTTTGACTCAACACTAATTTAAGACACTTCAAACTTGCAAAAATTTTTAAAAACAACCTCGAAAACTAAGACTCATTAAACTCTAAGACTCTCGCTCGAAGATTAAACCAAACCTAAACTTGAAACTCAAAAGCTAAGGCTAGCTAGCTAGCTCTCCCCCACGCTAAAAATATACGACGTCCTCGTCGTATTTTACAAAATTCCTAAGGGGAAAACTAGACCTAGTGGTACTTCAAGCAAGTATTGCACCACTTGCCTCTCATGTTTCCAACCATGCCAAAAAGTTTGTGCACGTTACGGTTTAGGAACTTGTAGTCGTCTTCGACTATGCGCTCCAAGTCCTACATACGCTACTTAATCGCTTCCATGGCTTGGAGACATTCATCAACCGACGCATAGAGATCTGCGATGGATTGACGGCAAGCTCGACAACACATCAGATGCAATCTGAAGGGGTCGTCATCACCATTATCTCCACCATCAGCACTGCCGTTGTCGCCACCACCATTGTCGTCGCCGCCGTCGTCGCCGTCGTCGTTGCCGTCGCCGTTGGGGCCTTCGGGAGTCCTCTCCTTGGGCTGCTTGTCCCAAATGTAGAGGTCGTTATCGTCTCTTCCGGCAGCCGCCCACGAGCTCGGGCTACGATCGTCCACTACCCCCATAATCCTTAGGTTCGGGCGACACCTCCTTGTAGTCTTTCCGCTTCATGCCTTGGATGCGCGCCGACCTTCGAACGGGCGTAGTGTCGGTGCGGAATGTGGTCCCGACACTAACCAGTAGAAAGCGCCGTGGTCTATCCCACAATGGTCGATGCTAAGCAATAAGAGACACGGGATTTATCCTGGTTCCGGCCGAGAGGGCCGTACGTCCAGCAGTGGGGTGCTCACGGCACTATATTGCTCAGCACCGGGGGTGCCTGTAGTGGGGCTGCTACAAGCAAGGCGGGACGTGCTATGCTGTAGAGTGGGCGGCCGTCCGGACGATCCTCGCGGCGATCTGGCCATCATGGCCTACCTTGTACCCGAACAGTGGCGGTTCGAGGGTAGAAGGGCGGCGGATGGTGGCGATGTCCCCTGATAGGCTTGAGGGAGGTGCTGACGTTGGCCCGTACGGAGTACAGGAGTAGGTAAAACGGCATCCCTTCCCAACGCGCTTCACAGTGCTGGAGTTGTTGCTACAGCGCCTGGCGTGCACCTGCACGCGCGGGGACGGCGGCCACACTTTTACAGTGGCAGGGATGGTGCTCCACCGGCCTAGCGCCTCCACCTAACCCTGTAGGGTCACAAGAAAGTGAATCGAGGGTGCAACCGGCCCCCCTTCGAGGGCTCGGCGCGTTAGCCGTACTGGAGCAGGCGCACGACGTCACGGGACTGACACCGGCCGCGCTGCACAGTCCCTCCCCACAGTGATGGGGATGGGCTCCTCCCTGGGGAGTTGGTGCGGCGGCACCGAGGCGCGAGCCCCGAGCGCATGATGGCACCGTCCCGCCGGTGTCAGGGCGTTAAATGCCCGTGTACGGGGGCCGGCGCACGCGTGAGGGGCGCCCTCGAGCGTGGCGGACCCCGGCCGAGGGCGGGACGTACCCTCGAGCGAGGCGGAACCCCGTTCGAGGGGGAGCGAGCCCTCGAGCGAGGCGGAGCCCGCTCGAGGGAAGTGCTACCCCTCGAACGGGGCGGAGCCCTCCCGAGGGGGGCGCTCGTCCTCGAGCGAGGCGGAGCCTGCCCGAGGGGATCTCTAAGAGGGCCGCCTTGATGGGCCGTCGGGGTCCCTGTGGCGTGGGCTGTTCCCTGCATGGTTAGGCAAATTGTGTTTCGGCTTTGTTGCGGGTTTTAAGTGAGGGTTTCCCTGTTGTTTAAGGGGACCTCTAGGGCTGTCCCCGACAGTAGCCCCCGAGCATCTGCGGGTTTGCCATTGAGGCTCCCGCAGATGCTGGAACCTACTGATAGGACGTTCTTCCCTCCTTGATTTGCGAACGCTTTCCGCGGGGCCGCGTCAGCGGACCCGCGGGTCTAGCCCCCGAAGCCCTGCAGGAGTGTGGGTGTTCCTGCAGGGGTTAACCGCGAGAACTGGTCAGAGGGCGTGGCCCATGTCTCAACCGGCATCGGCAGTGTCTCAGCCGGCTTCGGTGGCGCACGTGCTGCTGGCGCTGTCTCCGGCGGGTGCAGGACAAGGAAGTGTAGCCGTGCGTTAAGCCCCCAAGCCTGGGCCCGTTCGAGGCGATCGGGTAGAGCCTTACGACTTGTTTCTTAACGCGCCCTCGCCGTCCCTCCGCGGGACGGAGGGTGAGGTTTCCGCAACTCCCATCGAGCGGGTCGCGAATTGCGGATTCCTCTTCGAGCTGTTAGTGGGTGGTTCGAGTGGACGCCCATGCCCCGTTCGATAAGGGTAGGCTGCGTGGTCCGCAGACACGTCCATGGAAGCGCTTGCGTGGGTTTGCTAGGGGTGGGGCTCGGTCCCGTTCGATAGGGACCGAGGGCGCGAAGCTCTCCCTCGGTGGGATCCCCCCGCTAGCCGCCCTCGCCGGCTCTCGAACACGATATGTGGGGCACCCTCGAGCCGACGGGCTCGAGGAACGGCTCGAATGCGCGTGCCCTCGTCGTCCCCGACTCGCGATGCGGGGCGCCCGTTCGAACCCGTCGAGGGTCGGCTTCGAACCTCTCGATCGCAGGGCCGTGCGGGCGGGGCCTGGGCGGCCCCGTCTTTTGCGTTTGCGGCCATCGAGGGGTCTGGGCGAGCCAGCCCTCGAGGCGCTGGTTGGTAGCACAGCGCGGCATGGGCGCTGGTGGTGCCGGCTTTGCTGCAAGCGGGCCCCGGGCGGCTTTCTCACGCATGTGCCCTTTTTAAAGAGTTGATATCGTCTCGAGCCAGGGGCTCGTGCCGCTCGAGGGTTTTGCGCGGCATGGGCGCCCGCGGTGCCTGCTTTACTTCAAGCAGGCCCCGGGCGGCCTTCTCGCGCCGATGTCCCTTCGAGGGCGGAAATCGTCATGAGCCAAGGGCTCGTGCCGCTCGAGGGTTTTGCGTGCCATGGGTGCCCGCGGCGCCTGCTTTACTTCAAGCAGGCCCCGGGCGACCTTCTCACGCCGATGTCCCTTCGAGGGCTGAAATCGTCTTGAGCCAAGGGCTCGTGCCGCTCGAGGGTTTTGCGTGGCATGGGTGCCCGCGGTGCTCGCTTTCTCGCTGTGCCCGGGCGGCCTTCTCACGCCGATGTCCCTTCGAGGGCTGAAATCGTCTTGAGCCAAGGGCTCGTACCGCTCGAGGGTTTTGCGTGGCATGGGTGCCCGCGGTGCCTGCTTTACTTCAAGCGAGTGCCCCGGCGCCCTTCTCACGCCGATGTCCCTTCGAGGGCTGAAATCGTCTTGAGCCAAGGGCTCGTGCCGCTCGAGGGTTTTGCGTGGCATGGGTGCCCGTGGTGCCTGCTTTACTTCAAGCAGGCCCCGGGCGGCCTTCACACGCCGATGTCCCTTCGAGGGCTGAAATCGTCTTGAGCCAGGGGTTTGCCCTGCTCGAGGGTTCTCCTTGCTTGGCAAGGGACCGGGTCATTAAATGCCCCACGGTCGAGGCCGCGGTTTTGCGACGCGGGCGCGCCTTTTTAGGCGTTGTGGCCGCGCGCGCGCGCGTAGTGGGCGGCGTGGCAGGCGGATGTGACCGCTTGCCTCGGTCCCTGCTAGTCTTCGCGGCGATGATGGCCAGTCCGCGGTGATGTGGCCGCTGCGGTCGTGGTGGGGCCCGTTCGTCGGCGTGAAGAGAAGATTCCCTGCAGTTAATGCGCGCGGGACATCCGCTCCGGAGAGCTCGCCCGCGGCTTATAAATCTGAGGGGAGGGGGAGACGGCGGTTTTTTACCTTAGCGCCTCACCATTTCGCCCCCCTCGCGCCTTCGTCTTCGCCTCGCCTTTGCCACCGTGCGGTGTCGCCATTAGAGCTCATCTTCCGTTTCTCGTCCTCCGCTCTCGCATTCCTTTGCCTTCTTCCCATGGCGCCGCTTCCGCCCCTCACGATCCTTGACCCATATGCCTGGGAGCGGTCGACGGTGACCCCGCTGGCCCTTGGCGAGCTGGTCGCCGCTGGCCAGCTGTCGGCGAACGAGGATGGCCGCCCGGCGGAGTGGATAGTGCCGCTGGTGGCGGATCGCACGCCCAACCCGCCGGAGGGTTACGTGGTCAGCTTCGTCCACTTCCACGAGCGGGGCTTCAACGCGCCAGTGAGCCGCTTCATGCGGGCGTTGTGCTACTACTACGGCGTGGAGCTGCACAACTTCGCGCCCAACGCGATCTCGCAGGCGGCCACGTTCGTGGGCGTCTGTGAGGGGTACCTGGGGATCCCAGTCAATTGGGAGCTCTGGGTACACCTCTTTCGGGCGGAGCTCTTCACGCAGCCCACGACGGAGCCGAGGACCCGCCACGCGGTGCGCGCCGGCGGGATGTCGCTTGCCCTGCGGGGGCAGTTCAAGGACGACTACATCCCCTGCACCATGACGACGAACAACGCCGGCTGGGAGCGGGGATGGTTCTACTTGCGTAACGCCGAGCCCGCCTCCCCCGTACACCGGTCGGGTGTTCAAGGAGAAGCCCAGCTCTTGGGGCTACGGGGTGTCCACGGCCCAGCATCGGAGGCGGCAGGACTCGGTCCTGGCCGCCCCGAAGAGCCCGGGCGGCGCGAGGGGCCGACCGCATTGGGCGTCCTCGCCTTCCTCCATCACCGGCGGATCGTGCCCCTGATGGAGAGGCCGCTCTGCATCTTTGAGATGACGGAGGCGGCCAACCCCGTCGATCTGGCGACGTCGCGGATGCTCCCGACCCCCCTCGGGCGGGCGTATGCGCTCACCCGGGCGCGGAACGCCGTCGACACCCGATGCCGATGCGTCCGGACTGGACCCCGTGGGACCTCGAGATGCTCCCCACCGGCCCACTGGTGAGTGTGATCCTTGATTCTGTTTTAGTTCTTGGTGTTGCTTCTGCCTCCTGACGCATCCTTGGTGTTCCTGTATGCAGCTGGTGAGCTTTACCGCCTCCATGTCCGTTCCGCCCACCCCCGACTCCCGCGCGCTTGGTCGGGTGGCGCAGCAGCGGGAGCAGGAGCGGGCGGCGCGCAGGAGGGAGCGCGCGAGGCGGCGCAATGAGCGCCGTGAGCGGCGGAACGCGGAGTACCGGCGGCGCGAAGAGCTGGGGCTCTCCTCCCCGGGGACTGAGGAGTACTCGTCCTCGGGGGATGACGAAGAGGAAGAGGCCGAGGGGGGAGGCCCCTCGATAGGTGGGAGCCCTCGCCCGCCGCCGCCGCGGAGCCGGCTCCGGCGGCAAGGGCGGCATCGCCTGGGGCGGGCGCAACGGCGCCCGTCGCCGTGCAATCGACATCGTGGGCGGCGCGCGCGCCGGGCGCCGGCGCGCACCTCGGGGGCGCGCGCGGCGAGCGCGCCCGTGCGCGGGGCGAGCGCGCCGCGCGCGCGTGGCGGCGTCGTCGGGGAGGCGCGACGGCGAGGGCGTACCCGCACGCGGGCGAGCGTGCCGCGCGCGCGACGGCACCGCCGCGGAGGCGCGGCGTCGGGCGGGCCCGCGCGCGCGGGCGGGCGCTCCCACGCGCGCGGTGGCGCCGTCGGGGAGGCGCGGCGGCGGGTGTGCCAGCTGCGCCGGCCTCATCCGCTGAGGCCTCGAGGAAAAGGAAACGTGCCTTCTCCTCTTCGAGGTAAGGAGCTCGCCTTTTTCGCTTGGCTTGGTTTTGTGATGGCCAGGCACTCTAACTTTTCGTCTGTGCCTGCGTAGGGTGGTGCCAACCGTGCCTCCCCTCGCACCGGCCAAGGTGCTGAGGACGGACGCGTCCATCCCCACCCGGCGGCGCTCGTCGAGGGCGCCGCGGGCGGGGGTAAGCACGGCGGCGGCGGGCGAGAGCTCGCAGGGCGCGGGCCGGGGACCCGAGGCCTCGACCGGCAAATCCGTCCGCCACGGCACGGCCGGTGGTCACCGAGGGGCGACCCCGCCGGCCATTGTGGGGACGCAGCCGCGGCGGCCGGCCGTGGGTGGAGGCGCAGCCCCGCGGAGGTCGTTGCCGCGGAGGCGCGGTCCGTGGCGCCACTCGCGGAGGAGGCGGAGCGGGTGCAACCCGTGGCGGCGCCCGTGGTCGCAGAGGCGCGGCCGGGGAGTGGTGGCCGTGGCGCCGCGTCGGCGCCCGCGGCCACGGAGGCGCGAGTGGAGGCGCCGGTGGAGGTGGCGCAAGGGCCGGTGCCGGCCGACGGTTCCCGGCGGAGGTGGTGGAGGTCCCGGATGACGACTCCCCGCCGCCCGGTGGGATCGGTGGGCTAGCTTCCCCACACGCTCCCCCGAGCCCCGAGAGGGGGCCCTCGTGAGGCGCACGAGGGGCACATGGTGGCGGGGACCGAGGACACGGTGCCGAGGCCTCGTCCTCCCGCGCCGGCCACCCCCGCCCGGTGGGAGGGGGCCGTCGACGATCCCCTTGCGTTTGCTGACGCCCGGGGGGAGCAGGAGCTCTGGGGCGAGCTCCGGAGCCACGGCGCCACGCTCAACCACGCGCTAAACGAGGCGCTGCGGGTCCATGGCAGCCCTGCATGGCGCGTCTTCCAGGTAGGGCGTGGTTGCTCGCTTTCTTCCATCTCTCGTTTTTGTGTGCTGCCTCCATGTCGTAGTGCTTACGGGTTTTGATTTGTGGGTGTCAGGAGCTCGAGCGCCGCACCCACAACAAGTACGACGCCTTCGACCGGGTGAACGCCGAGGTCCACTAGCTCCGGGAGCGGTGCAGCGCTTTCGACGCGCTTGCTGACGCCCTCAGGACGCCGGACAGCTGGCTGGCATACCGGGCCATGGCGTGGCGCAACGAGCTCCCCGAGAGCTCGAGGCAGACCCGCCGCGCCGCTCGAGCCTCGAGCGGGTCCGCACGCCCTCATCGATCGTGATGAGGCCTCGTGGCGGCGCGCTCGGACTTGGAGAAGATGCGGACGCCGGCCACCGATTGGGAGGCGGAGGTGGCCAACGTCCGCGGCGAGAACCGGGAGCTCGTTCGTCGCTCGAGGGGGCGCAGCGCGGCAGCCGCCGGCCGAGGAGCGGGTGCGCGGGCCGGGAGCAGGGCCAAGGAGGCCGACGACTTGAAGGCCGCCCACGACGCCAAGGCCGCGCGCTCGTCGCCGCCGAGGAGCAGCCTCCCGCAAGAGCGCACCGCCCGCCAAGGAGCTTAGGGGCGGCTCCCGCAGAGCGAGGCCGCCCTCGTTGACGCCGGACCGGCGCCGGGAGCAGAGCGCGTCGCTCGCGAGGCGGCGCAGAAGTCATTGGCGGAGCGGGACGACAAGCTCTCCAAGGCCGAGGGCGAGGTGATTATGCTCAGCATTACCAACGCCAATCAGGAGCTGGCCCTCCAGGAGCAAGGTGAGACCGTCAAGCGCCTCGAGCTGACGGTCGAGGCCGTGCGCCGCGACTTCGAGACGGAGAGGAAGCAAGTCGAAGGTGAGCCACTGTTTGACTCTTGCCTTGTTGGTTTTTCTGTTAGAGGGCTCGCGTTTCCCTTTCTGATTTCTTTCTTGCCTTGGCGACTCCAGGCTTGCGCACCGCCCTGGGGCACGCACCGAGCGGGCCGAGGCGCTGCAGGCTTCCTACAACTCCTCCGAGCGAGAGCCGGCGGGAGCGCGTGGCGCGGCCCTCGAGACCTCGCCGCGCCGTGGAGGAGGGCGAAGCACAGGCCGGCAGCTCGTTGGCCAGCCGCCTGCGCGCTCTTGGCGGTCATGTCACCGAGCGGATGCGCCGGGCGCTGCACCTGGGCGTCTAGAAGGCCCTCGGAGTGGTGCGGTCCCACTACGAGGTCAACTTCGAGGCGCTGGCGGAGGGCTACATCGTTCCCGAGGGCGTCGAGGACGAGGTGGCGATGGAGCGTGTGGATGCGCTCGCCGCCGACGCCGCCGGGTCGCTCGCCGAAGCCTTCGAGGAGTTCCTCTTCCCGGATGCCGCTGACGCTGCCGCTCCTCCCGCCTGAAAGCAGTTGGGCACTTGGCCCATTTCGATGTGTATTAGTACTTTGGCTTCGTGGCCTTTTTGTAAATGAACAAGACATTTGCTGTAATGAAGTCATTTGTTTATCACGCTTTTTGTTTCTCCTTCTTCCTGAGTAGATTCTAGTTAGGGGAGTTCGATTTTCGCGGGGGGCCTGCTGGATTGGAGGCGAGAGGGAAGGGCCATATCCACGCGGCGTAGGCTATCTCTGGCTCGCACGCTCCTTCCGCTAGGTCGCCCGCGCCCGTTCGAATCGTTGCTCGTAGTCGAAGTAGAAAACAAACTTAGCGCGCGTGAGTTGTTTCGTTTTTGCGTGAAAAAATGGGACCATTTTGGGGGGGGGTGCCCCCCGCAGTAGCCCCCGAGGGTAACTTGGGTTTCAGGGGAAAGCCGAGTTGCCCTTTTTCTTAAACTTAAAGCTTTTACATAGTTGCAACCAACTGGGGCGTTGGCCATGTGATTTTTACAACAGAAAAAATGCTTGGGAATCCTAGCTAGGGGTAGAAACGACGTAGCTGTTGGATGTTCCAAGCGTTGGTGAGCTCTTCACTGTCCTCGTTAGCTAGCTTGTACGTGCCGGGCTTGAGTACCTTCACCACGACGTAGGGTCCCTCCCATGGGGGCGATAGCTTGTGGCGCCCTCGGTTGTCTTGACGTAGCCTTAGGACCAGATCCCTTTCACTGAAATCCCGCCGGCGTATCTTGCGTGCTTGGTAGCGCCTGAGGGACTGCTGGTACCTCGCGGAATGCATCAGGGCCACGAGGCGTGCCTCGTCCAGCTGATCCAGCGAGTCCTCACGGGCTCGCTGGTTGGCTTCTTCGTCGTAGCCTCGAACCCTGGGCGATCCGTATTCTAAGTCCGTGGGGAGGACGGCCTCCGCGCCGTGGACTGGGAAAAACGGGGTGAACCCAGTGGCTCTGCTCGGGGTGGTCCTTAGGCTCCACACAACCGCTGGTAATTCTTGGAGCCATTTCCGCCCGTATTTGTTCGGTCGGTCGAAGATTCTGGGCTTTAGGCCTTGTAAGATCATGCCATTGGCACGTTCTACTTGGCCGTTGGTCTGTGGGTGCGCCACAGCTGCCCAATCCACACGTATGTGGAATTTGTCGCAGAACTCCAAGAACTTCCTGCCTGTGAAGTGAGACCCATTGTCGGTGATGATGGAGTTTGGCACTCCAAAGCGGTGGACGATGTCGGTGAAGAATGTTACCGCCTGTTCTGCCCTGAGATTCGTGATGGGGCGCACCTCCACCCACTTGGAGAACTTGTCAATCGCGACTAACAAGTGGGTGAAGCCCCCGGGCGCCTTCCGCAGGGGCCAGACGATGTCCAGCCCCCACACAGCAAATGGCCATGTTACGGGGATGGTCTACAGGGCATGGGCGGGCAAGTTGGACTTGCGGGCGTAGAACTGGCACCCTTCGCAGGTGCGTACGATTTCGCTGGCGTCCGCGACCGCGGTAGGCCAGTAAAAGCCCTGGCGGAACGCGTTCCCGACGAGGGTGCGGGGCGCGGCGTGGTGGCCACAGATCCCCGCGTGGATGTCCCGTAGGAGCTCGCGCCCCTCGGGGATGGGCACGCACCGCTGTAGGATGCCGGAGGCGGCGCGCTTGTACAGCTCGCCGTCGACGAGGGCAAAAGATTTGGCCCCTCCCTGGCGATGCGCCTGGCCGCGGCCCGGTCCGGGGGGAGTTCCCCTCGAGCGATCCAGGCGATGTATTTTTCACGCCAGTCCTCCTGGACAGGAGCCGGCTCGATGTCCATCACGTCGGCCTCGTGGGAGCCGTACCCCTCGAGGAGGGAGAGCACGTACGCCTCGTTCGAGGGGTCCTCGTCCATGGGTTCCGCACCCGCTGGATTCGAGGGAGCCCCCGAGGGTTCGTTGTGACTCGAGGGGTAGGGCTCGAAGACGACCGAGGGTTGAGCGATGTCGCGCGCGAAAACGTTCGGGGGGACGGTGATCCGCCCGGACGCGATCTTGGCGAGCTCGTCCGCCTCCTCGTTGTACCGGCGGGGCACATGGTTGAGCTCGATGCCGTAGAACTTGTCTTCGAGGGCTCGCACGGCTTTGCAGTAGGCCTCCATCTTGTCGTCGTGGCAGCTCGCGTTCTTCATGACTTGATCGATCACGAGCTGCGAGTCGCCCCGCACGTCGAGGCGCTTGACGCCTAACTCAATGGCGATTTTGAGGCCGCAGAGGAGGGCCTCGTATTCAGCCATATTGTTAGACGCGGGGAAGTGGAGGCGCACCGCGTACCGCATGTGTTCCCCGAGGGGTGACACGAAGAGCAGGCCCGCGCCCGCTCCTGTTTTCATCACTGAGCCGTCGAAGAACAGAGTCCAGCACTCTGCTTGGATCTGCGGCGGCGGTAGCTGCATGTCCGTCCATTCGGCGACGAAATCCGACAAGATTTGGGATTTGACGGCCTTGCGCGGGGCGTAGGCGAGCGTCTCGCCCATCAGCTCTACGGACCACTTGGCGATCCTGCCCGCGGCGTCGGGGTTGCGGATGATCTCCCCTAGTGGGAAGGAGGAAATCACCGTGACGGGATGGGCCTCGAAGTAGTGGCGGAGCTTGCGCCGCGCAAGGACTACCGCGTACAGCAACTTCTGGACCTGGGGGTAGCGCGTCTTCGTGTCTGACAGGACCTCGCTGATGTAGTAGACCGGCCGTTGTACAGGCAAGGCGTGCCCTTCCTCCATGCGCTCCACGACGATCACGGCGCTGACCACCTGGGTGGTCGCGGCCACGTACAGCTGCAGGGGTTCACCGTCTTGCGGCGGCGTGAGGATTGGGGCGTGCGTTAGGGATGCCTTCAGCTTGTTGAGCGCATCTTGGGCCTCAGCGGTCCAGGAGAAGCGCTCGTGCTTCTTGAGGAGGCGATAGAGGGGCAGGCCCTTCTCACCGAGCCGCGAGATGAAGCGGCTCAAGGCGGCGAGGCACCCCAGCACCTTCTGCACCCCTTTGAGGTCCCGGATCGGACCCATTCGTTCGAGGGCCGCAACCTTTTCAGGGTTGGCCTCGATTCCCCGCTGGGAGACAATGTACCCCAGGAGCATGCCTCGCGGCACTCCAAAGACACATTTTTCGGGGTTCAACTTGCCCCCATTGGCCCGTAGGCAGCCGAACGCGATGGCGAGGTCGCCAACCAGGTCGTCCGCCTTCCTGGTCTTCACGACGATGTCGTCCACGTATGCTTCGACCGTTCGCCCGATGTGATCCCCAAAAACGTGCTGCATGCAACACTGGTATGTTACACCTGCGTTTCTGAGGCCAAACGGCATCGTGACGTAGCAGAACATCCCGAACGGTGTGATGAACGAAGTCGCGAGCTGGTCGGACTCTTTCATCTTTATTTGGTGGTACCCGGAATAGGCATCAAGGAAGCAAAGCAATTCGCACCCAGCCGTTGAATCAACAATTTGCTCAATGCGTGGCAAAGGAAAAGGAACTTTAGGACATGCTTTATTAAGACTAGTGTAGTCTATACACATCCGCCACTTCCCATTCTTTTTCTTTACAAGCACGGGGTTTGCTAGCCACGTTGGGTGGAACACCTCCCTGATGAATCTGGCCTCGAGAAGCTTCCGCAGCTCCGCTCCGATTGCCCGTCGCCGCTCCTCGTCGAAGCGGCGGAGCCGTTGCTGCACGGCGCGGGCGTTTGGCAGGATGTGAAGGGAGTGCTCGGCGACTTTCCTCGGGATGCCTGGCATATCCGAGGGGCTCCACGCGAAGATGTCGGCGTTGGCGCGGAGGAAGTCGACGAGCACCACTTCCTATTTGGGGTAGAGGGTGGAGCTGACCCTCAACGCCTTGCCCTCGGGGGCTGAGGGGTCGAGGGGGACCCCCTTGGTCTGTTCCGCGGCCTCGAAGGTGCCAGCGTGCTTGGTGGCGGGGTCGAGGTCGTCGTTGACCATCTTCTCCAACGTGTTCACCAGCGCTTCATCCAGCGCTAGTGCCTCTGCGTGTTCTACGCACTCGACGTCGCAGTCGAATGCGTGCTCGATGGACGAGCCGACGGTGATGACGCCGTTTGGTCCTGGCATCTTCATCTTCAGGTAGGTATAATTGGGGACCGCCATGAATTTGGAGTAACAGGGTCGCCCAAGTATTGCGTGGTAGGCCCCCTTGAACCCCACCACCTCGAAGGTGAGGGTCTCCTTGCGGAAGTTCTTCGGGGTGCCAAACCAAATTGGCAGGTCGATCTGCCCGAGGGGCTGGACCTGCTTGTCCGGCGCAATGCCATGGAATGGCTTCGTGCTGGGCCGCAGCTGGTCCAGCCCGATCCCCATCAGGCGCAACGTATGCGCGTAGAGGATGTTGAGGCTGCTGCCTCCGTCCATGAGGACCTTCGAGAACCGTGCGTTCCTGATGATGGGGTCGACCACCAGCGGGTACTGGCCCAGGTTGGGGACGCGGTTCAGGTGGTCCTCCCGGCTGAAGGTGATGGCGTCCTCCGACCAATTGAGGAAGGACGGAGGCGCCCTCTCCGCGGCGAGGACCTCGTGCCGCTCCTTCTTGCGCTGGCGGGTCGACATGTCGACGGTTGGCCCCCCAAAAATGAGGAACACATTTTCGACGACGGGTAAGCCGCCTGCGTCGCCATCGCCTCCGTCTTTCTTGGCCTCTGCCTCCTTCGCGGCGGCACGGCCATAGAACTTCTTGAGCATATCGCACTGCTCAAGGGTATGGTTCACTGGGGTCTTGTGGTAAGGACATGGCTTTTTCAGCATGTCGTCGAACACCCCCGGGCCTCGAGGGGCCGGCCGAGGGCCCCGTCGAGCCGGTCGACAAGAAGGGCCTCGGCATTGCCGCCGTCGCGTCCTCGCTCGCGCGCCTCGCGGCGCGGCTTCTTCCCCCTTCTTGCCCCGCTTGTCGTTGCGGTGGGGGCTCCTTGGACTTGCCGCCCTCCGCGGGCGCGTCCTCCGAGCGCTTGCCCTTCTTGCCGTCGAAGATCGCCCCCACGGCCTCTTCTCCGGAGGCGAAGCTGGTGGCGATGTCGAACAGCTCATTGGAGTCCGCAGGTGGGCTGCGTCCCAGCTCCCCTACGAGGTCCCGGCACGTGGTGCCCTCGAGGAAGGCGTGCACGATCTCGGATTGCGCCACGCTGGGGAGCTCAGTGCAGCGCTTAGAGAAGCACCGTATGAAGTCCCGCAGCGACTCGCCGGGCTTCTGAGTGCAGGAGTGCAGGTCCCACGAATTTCTGGGGCGCACGTACGTGCCCTAGAAGTTGCCCACGAACGTGCGGACCAGATCGTCCCAGTTGTGGATTTGGCTAGCGGGCAAGTGCTCGAGCCATGTCCGGGCCGCGTCGCCGAGATGCAGGGGCAAGTTGCGGATGATGACCTCGTCGCTGGTGGCCCCCGCCCACTGACAGCCAGGCGGTAGTCGTTGAGCCACACGCGGGGGGTCTGTCTCCCTGTTGTACTTGACGATGGTCGAGGGTTGGCGAAAGCGCTGGGGGAACGCCGCCGCGCGGATCTCCCCGGCCGAACACCCGGTGCCTGGGGGCTCCGGCGTCGGGGAGCGGTCCTCGCCGCTGTCGTAGCGTCCACCCCGTCGAGGATGGTAGCCCCTCGCTGCTCGTGCGTCCGCCCTGCTGGTGCGCCTGGCGTTGATGACGTTGCGGGCGTCACCATCCGGGCCGCCCGCGTGCGTCAAGGATCCGCTCCTTGGCCGGCGTGCGTCCTTGGTCGGCGGGCCGCCCCGCCGGTCCCCCCGCGTGCACCGAGGGCTTCGCCTCCCGGCGCAGCTTCGTCGTCTCGCGCATCCCCCTGTTGGAGGATGCGTGTGGCCGAGCTCTCGGCCTGCTGGACGGCCGCTTGCTCGATGAGAGTTTGCACCTCGCGGTGCAGGTCTCGAGCCTCGGGGGTCGAGGGTGCCGGCATGGCCCGCAGCAGCGTCGCGGCGGCGATGAGCTTTGGCTCGCCCCGCGGGGGCGAGTCCGTGTTGTCGATGTTGGGGACGGTGTTGATGCGGTCGCGGACCCGTCGGCCCGGCTCCCGTGCGCGTTCGCCGCGCGCGGAGGCCTCCCCCGCCATTGAGGCGCGGAGCGGCCCGCACCGTTCGGCATTCTTCCGCCGGCTTGGCCTCGAGCTCGCGGGCTTGGGCCGGGCCGCACGTCGGCGTCGGCCCCAGCAGGAGTGCTTGGCCCCGCAGCCAGGCACGTGGCGATCCCTAGGGCAGGCGTGACTTCCCCGTCTCCGGCGCCCACCGCACCGGCGGCATTGGCCGGGTCGTTGGTGATGACGGCGTAGCACTCCCATGCGGGATCGTAACTCCCGGTGCTGGAGTCGTCGGAGCAGCCGAACCAGTAGTCCGTAGCGTCGAGAAAATGCCGGAACACGACTGGGTCTGGCACGCCGGAGAAGTCCCATTCCGCGTACCCGTGGCGGTTGGCGGGTGGCAACGCGTCGACAGAGCCCAGGGACGATTCGTCGCCTGTTGAGGCGCCGGGGTCCCTGGCGACGAAGACGTGGCGGCCAGGTGGAATCCTGCGCATCGTGGTGTTGACGTTGGCGTTGTAGGCCGACGTAGCGCCACGCAGCCCGATGGGGATGCGCGGTTCGGAGACTGTGCGCTGTCCCGCCGAGGTGGTGGTGGTCGTGATGGCGGGCGCGCCGCGTTGAGTGGCGGCGCGCTCGGCCGCCGTCGCTCGACCGCGCCCGGCGCGAACGCCGCCCGCAGCGACGACGGCGTCGTGGCGTCGACGGCCCGCGACATCCGTGCTCCGCGGGCGCCCGCGCCGTGGTGGTGCATGCGGCGAGGGCCGAAGCGGACCTGGCCTGGCGCCGCGCGCGGAGCTTCTCACGGTTGGTGAGACGCATGAGATAGCCGTTCCCCGTGGCCTGAAAGTTCAGGTCCCCGAAGCGAATTTCGAACCCGGCTGGGAGAGGGTCCGAGCTACCCATGCAGTAGCGTGTACCACGGTACTCTGTGCGGATCACCATGGAGGGAGTTGGCGGAATGACCTTAGGCGCTCGATAGCCCCACGGTGGGGGCCAACTGTCGGTGCAGAATGTGGTCCCGACACTAACCAGTAGAAAGCGCCGTGGTCTATCCCTCAATGGTCGATGCTAAGCAATAAGAGACACGGGATTTATCCTAGTTCCGGTCGAGAGGGCCGTACATCCAGCAGTGGGGTGCTCACGGCACTATATTGCTCAGCACCGGGGGTGCCTGTAGTGGGGCTGCTACAAGCAAGGCGGGAGAGGAAGTGTGGCTTCCAAGTCCCTGGTTGAAGATATTGTGGGAGAATTGGAGAATGAGTACGTGGTATGCGGAGAGTTCCTATCTGTTTCCCCCCGCGGCTGGGGGGTTCGCCCCCCCTTTTATAGATCAAGGGGGAGGCGGACTACATGCGCGCCGCGCTATCTAGCTACGTGGGGAAGTGCGACGTGCTATGCTGTAGAGTGGGCGGCCATCCGGACGATCCTCGCGGCGATCTGGCCATCATGGTCTACCTTGTACCCGAACAGTGGCGGTTCGAGGGTAGAAGGGCGGCGGATGGTGGCGATGTCCCCTGATAGGCTCGAGGGAGGTGCTGACGTTGGCCCGTACGGAGTACAGGAGTAGGTAAAACGGCGTCCCTTCCCAATGCGCTTCACAGTGCTGGAGTTGTTGCTACAGCGCCTGGCGTGCGCCTGCACGCGCGGGGACGGCGGCCACGCTTTTACAGTGGCAGGGATGGTGCTCCACCGGCCTAGCGCCTCCACCTAACCCTGTAGGGTCACAAGAAAGTGAATCGAGGGTGCAACCGGCCCCCTTCGAGGGCTCGGCGCGTTAGCCGATCTGGGAGCAGCGCACGGCGTCACGGGACCGACACCGGCCGCGCCGCACGGCTCCCTCCCCACAGTGTGATGGGGATGGGCTCCTCCCCGGGGAGTTGGTGCGGCGGCACCGGGCGCGAGCCCCGGCGCATGATGGCACCGTCCCGCCGGTGTCGTGGCGTTAAATGCCCGTGTACGGGGGCCGGCGCACGCGTGAGGGGCGCCCTCGAGCGTGGCGGACCCCGGCCGAGGGCGGGACGTACCCTCGAGCGAGGCGGAACCTGTTCGAGGGGGAGCGAGCCCTCGAGCGAGGCGGAGCCCGCTCGAGGGAAGTGCTACCCCTCGAACGGGGCGGAGCCCGCCCGAGGGGGGCGCTCGTCCTCGAGTGAGGCGGAGCCTGCCCGAGGGGATCTCTAAGAGGGCCGCCTTGATGGGCCGTCGGGGTCCCTGCGGCGTGGGCTGTTCCCTGCATGGTTAGGCAAATTGTGTTTCGGCTTTGTTGCGGGTTTTAAGTGAGGGTTTCCCCGTTGTTTAAGGGGACCTCTAGGGCTGTCCCCGACACGTAGGGACCTTCTCTTCTTCGACGGGGTTGCGAGATGCGATAGCTCCGGTCGGGACACGCCATCCGCAACGGATGCGGGCGGTCCTCTTGATCCCGCCGGTACCTTGAGCTCGCATCGCATCGCCTCCTCCATCGATGGCTCCATGGCTTCTAGCATCAACTCTAAGCTTCTTCGGGACACAATGGCTGCTGCAAGGGTGCAAAATATTGCTTGAAGGGGTTGATTCCCGAGCTCTCGATTCGGCCAAATAAATAGTCCGGAGAGGAAAGCCCTGGGAACCTCATTTTCCTTTTTTAAACTCCCCTTAAAATTTTCTGACAAAAGAAGGAAGTCGAAAAGGAGCAATTCAGGCAAAAATCGGAGACGACCGCTGCCGGGACCCAGCTGGGCCGGTCGGCCTGGGCCGGTCGGCCCACCCTGTCTCGGGGGCCGGGCCAGTCCAGTTTTTCGAGCACCACCCTTTTTTCGCCTCCTTAGCCCATGGGAAAAAGTTGGCCCAGAAAATCTTCGCGAGAAACTCCAGAAAATTAAAAGAAAAACTATTTACAAAAATTCATGCCTTGTTTTTCGTCCTAGGCGGGACATTCGGGCTCTTCTTCCATGGTGAAGACGTCAACATGGTGAAGGGGCACAACATCAGGCTCGAAGTAAACCTTAAGTCATTGACCATTCACCATAAATTGATCGCCTTTTATATCCATAATCGTTACCGCTCCGTTGGAGAGCACCGAATGCACAACATAAGGTCCGTCCCACTTGCTTTGCAATTTTCCCTTTCCAAAGGTTTAAACCTCGAATTGTAGAGGAGGACCTTATCTCCTTCTTTAAATTCTTTCATTTTCAATCTTTTATCATACTACATTTTGATTCTCTCTTTGTATATGCTTGCATTTTCATATGCTTTCAACCTCAACTCCTCTAACTCGCTTATTTGGATTCTTCGTTTCACCATCGCGGCATCGAGATCGAGGTTCATCTCTTTAATCGCCTAATAGGCTTTATGTTCCAACTCAACCGGAAGGTGGCAAGCTTTTCCATAGACGAATTGATAAGGGGTCACACCTATCGGTGTCTTAAACGCCGTTCGATAAGCCCATAAAGCTCCGTCTAATTTCTTTGACCAATCCTCGCCTCCCTTCTCTATGGTTTTGTTGAGGAGGCTTTTTAATTGTCTATTTGACGTTTCCGCTTGTCCGTTGGTTTGTGGGTGATAGGCTGTAGAGACCCTATGCTCAATTCCCAACTTGGACAAGCACTTTTTAAAATTCTTCCCGGTGAAGTGAGTTACTCCATCACTTATCAAGATTCTCAGTATACCGAAACGAGGAAAAATCACGTTCTTGATCATAGTAATGAACTCCTTCGTGGAAGCTTTACGACATGGTATAGCCTCTACCCACTTGGATACATAATCAACCATGACTAGGATATACTCAAATCCAAATGAGTTATTAAAAGGCCCCATGAAGTCTATACCCCATACATCGAATATGTCGATTTGTAGGTTGTATTTCAAGGGCATAAAATTTCTCTGAGAGATGTTTCCGGTTCTTTGGCATTCGGGGCATGACGCAACATATCTTTTAGTATCTTCATGCATCTCTGGCCAAAAGAATCCGCTCGACCATACTTTTGCTTGGGTTCGAAAATGGCTATAGTGTCCACCGTACTCCGCCGAGTGGCACTTTCTAAAAATTTCTGTCCTCTCTTCTCTTGGCACACATCTTCTCATCACTCCATCATTGCCAAGTTTGAAGAGGTATGGTGCATCCCAAAAGTATTTCCTACTTTCGCAGATTATCTTCTTTTGAGAGTTTTTATCTAGATGATCGAGAGGCATCTTTCGAATCGCTCGAATGATGTTGATCATCCAAGTATCTTTATCAAGCACTCTATAGAGGTGATCATCTCTCATCTTATCTTTGATGGGCTCTTTGTTATCTTGTCCACGATTCATCCTAGACAAATGATCGGCCACAACATTTCCACCCCCTTTTTATCACGAATTTCAACATCAAATTCTTGGAGAAGAAGGATCTAACGAATCAAACGTGGTTTAGCTTCCTTCTTAGCCAAGAGATACTTGATGGCTGCGTGATCGGTGTAAACAATAACCTTCGAGTTCACGATGTAAGATCTGAATTTTTCGAAAGCGAATACCACCACTAGCAACTCCTTTTCCGTAGTGGCATAATTTAATTGCGCCCCACTAAGAGTTTTGCTACCATAGTAAACGGTGTGAACTCGGCCTTCATTTCTTTGACCCAAAACCGCGCCTACGGCGTAGTCAGTTGTGTCACACATGATCTCGAAAGGTTGGCCCCAATCCGGAGTTTGGATGATGGGAGCACTCACCAATGCACTTTTCAAGGTCCGGAATGCTGCTAGGCACTTCTCATCAAAGTCAAAAGCCACATCCTTTTGAAGGAGATGCGTTAAAGTCTTAGTGATCTTCGAGAAGTCCTTAATAAATCTTCTATAGAATCCGGCATGGCCTAGAAAGCTCCTTAAGGACTTAACATCCGTAGGAGGTGGGAGTTGCTCAACCGTCTCTACCTTAGCCTTGTCCACTTCAATTCCTCTCTCGGATATAACATGTCCGAGCACTATGCCTTGCTTAACCATGAAGTGGCACTTTTCCCAATTTAACACCAAGTCTACCTCCGCACAACTCGTGAGGACCTTTTCCAAGTTTGACAAGCAATCCATGAACGTCTTCCCATAAATGGAAAAATCATCCATGAACACCTCGACAATTTCTTTGATGAATTCCGAAAATACGGCCATCATGCAACGTTGAAAAGAGGCCGGAGCGTTGCATAGGCCGAAGGGCATCCTTCTATATGCAAACGTTCCGTAAGGGCATGTAAACATTGTTTTGTATTGATCATTCGGATGAATGGGAATTTGCATGAACCCCGAGTACCCATCGAGAAAGCAAAAATAAGCGTGGTTTGCTAATCTCTCGAGCATCTCGTCGATGAACGGTAGGGGGAAGTGATCTTTCTTCGTCGCTTTGTTAAGCTTACGATAATCGATACACATCCGCCACCCGGTCACGGTTCTTTGCGATATCAATTCATTCTTCTCATTCTTCACCACGGTCAAACCTCCTTTCTTTGGTACACAATGTACCGGGCTCACCCATTCGCTATGCGGAACCGGGTAGATGATTCCGGCATCAAGTAACTTGATGACCTCTTTCTTTACTACCTCTCGCATGGCATGAGTTAGCCTCCTTTGGTGGTCCACTACGGGCTTACATTGTTCTTCCATTGGTATACGATGAGTGCAAAAGGCTGGGCTAATACCTTTGAGATCATTAATCGAATATCCAATCACCTTCCTATGTTTTTTAATAAAATCAGCAACTCTTCATTTTCTTTGGGACTCAACTCGTCGCTCACGATGACTGGATAAGTTTTGTCTGGGCCAAAAATTCATACTTTAATCCTTTGGGCAAAGGTTTAAGATCTACCTCGGGCGCTTGTGGCTTCTCGGGTTTAATCTCTCCTATGTCTTCGAATTTTCCTTCCTACACGCTTCCATCATGTGGCTCCAAGCCTTTCGTTGCTTCTTCTAGTTCTCCATATTGTTGATCACTAATTTGATTTTCCATCACTCTTTGCAGCGGGTCTCTAAGGGTTTCAACAAAACAAAGGCTATCTATCTCTTCTACTTCTTCATCTTCGGGAGGAAAGGGTGTAAAGTGTTTAGAAGCATGAAGAAAGTTATATGTGTACTTTGTTCCATTAACGTTCATTGTTACTTTGCCTTCTCCGGCATCTAACACGGCATCAACCAACTTGAGAAAGGGCCTACCTAAAATTATGTGATCATGATTACTATGGTAAGCATCAATAACAAAGAAATCGGTTGGTATACAATTTCTAGAGATTTTTACTTTCATGTTGCAAGCAATACCTAGAGGTTTAATAGTTCTACCATCTCCCATAATTAATTTCGTTGATGTTGGAGCTAATTCTAGGTTGTGGTCTTGAACTTTATTGTAAATTTTAGAAGATAGGACACTTACTTGGGCTCCGATGTCGCATAAAGCTTTGCATTGAACTCCGTTGATCTCGCAACTCAAGTGTGGTGTCATCTTCTCTTCTTCTTCAGATCCTATCGCGTAGATTTCGGCGAGGTGAGCGTATGGTGATGCTTCAGGCTTGATCCCCATGATTCTCTTCACCTCATCTATGTGTTCCGGATCCACTATGTCATCTCCAAAGAGTTTTGGGAAAATCTCACTAGTGGTTTCAAGGTCGTATGAATTTTCCGCTTTCTTCTCCGATGGGAAATCCACTTCCAATGCTCTCGCCATTCCCTTTTGACTAGAGAATGGTCTTCTCTTGTCGAATACTTCTCTGTAATCGATAGGAACCCAATCCATTTGTTCGAACTCCCTTAGTGGCTTTGCGCTTGACATGCTTCTCTTGTTTGTCTCATTTGGTACGACGAAGTCAATATTCGGGGTAGTTCTTGACTTGATGTGTTGTTGTTCAAGCTTTTCCGCGATTGGTTCCTCTTTTGTGACTTCCGGGGTTGCCTCTTTAGAAAAATCAGCAAGCTTCTTCTTCCTTGAATTGAATTCCGGCTCTTCCGCAAGTCTTGTTTCCCAATCTCTTCGCATGGCAGCCACTTTACTAACTTTTTGTAGAAGTTGAGCGGCTTCCATGAGTGTTTTCTCCATGAGATCCCCGTCTGCACACATTTCGACGTGTTGCATGCAACTAGGGGTTAGGGAAAAGAAAAATGTATGCAAGAGTACGTCACCGGAGAAGCCGAGTCTTGGTCCTTGTTCGATCAACCCATTAAACCTATCCCAGGCTTGGTCTATCCCTTCCTCTTCTCCTTGCATGAAATTGATCACTTGCCTCCTTAGATGTTGAACCTTGCTAATTGGAAAGAACTTCTCGCAAAACTTCTTTGTCAACTTGTTCCAATTTCCTTCAACTTCAAAGGAAGCAAATGAATACCATGTCTTTGCATCGCCGACAAGTGAGTAGGGAAAGAGATTCCATTTGAACCATTCATCGGGGACTCCTTCTTGACGCACCGTGTTGCATATCGTCATGAAATGCCTTATGTGTCTATATGGGTTCTCCGTAACCATCCCTTCAAACGAGTTTGCCTCCATCATCTCGATGATCTTGGATTTAATGTCATACTCGGTTGCTTCGAGCTTCGAATCCGACTCTTGTACTTTTATGTCTTCACATCGAGGGCTAGCGTAATCCCTTAATGATTTCTCCGGTTCTTCCACGGGTTGATTAACGAACGCCATCTAGACAATAAGATAAAAACAAAAACAAAACAAAACAAAGCGTTTTTTCTAGGTAATATATGTTAGATATAGCAAATAAAAGATAAACTAAATATAAAACTAAATTAAATGCAAATCAAATGATGTAAACTAGCTTGCTCCCAGGCAACGACGCTAGAAAAAGGGGCTTGTTGACGGATAAAAGATGTATCCCTCTACGATCCGCAAGCGTACGGACCCCACACCTTTTTCACCACGGGATTCCCAAGGTTCTTGTCAATCTGCGAAGCAAGGGGATTACAAGCGTTCAATCTACTTCTAAGCACTTGCTTCTAAAACCCTAACTACTATTATACTAGAAAACAACTAAACTACACTAGAGAGAACGATAAGTGATCAAAGTAGGAGACACTTGCCCATGGGTCTACGATCATGCAATCAATTAAATACATTAAACCAATCTAATCTATCGGGGATTGTGACGACAGTTTCGCCCTTTCCCTCCTCTCGTACTGTCACTACGTGAAGGTATTCATGACTAGACCTATGATGGACATGGCGTATTGAATGGATTCACAGAAGCATTGGATCTCATACTCCCTTTACGGCATGGTAGCTTAGCTAACCTTAAGCATTAAAGTATATTCAACACAAGATGATAGATAGATAAGCCGACAAAGTAGGATTACATCTTAAGATCGATTACAACCCATGGACGAATAAGGAGATTACCCCATCAAGGTGCTGGACATAGCACCGTTGATCATGGTTTCCCTTCCGACGGTGTCTTCCTTCTCCACGAGAGGGTGCTTCCTTCAAGGTGGTTGATCTCCCTCCGGAGATCTCCCTCCTCTCTCTCTAGCTTGTGGACGGCCTCCTGGTGCGAATGGCTCTCTCCCTTTCGAATGGCGGTGCCACCAGAGTTTTAGTGTTGAAGATCCTTCGGGTGCAAGGAAAGGGGGGGCCGAACCAGCCACCGGAGTGGGCTGGGCCGGCCGCCCTGGGCCGACTGGCCTGGGCCCACCTTAGCCCGGTTTGGTCGCCCTTTCGCTCCCGTGGGTCCTCATGTAATTATGCACTTTGCCCCCTCCACTTGCATGATTTTGACGATGTCATCCTCGCGTCCAAGATGGAGGTTCTCCACGCATGAAGTTCGGTCTTTTACGCTTCAATCCCCGGGGGTGTTGCTTTGTAACACTTCGGTCCTTGCCACCATTAGAAGTGATTTCAGCAAGCTCATGAACACGAACAAGACTCCGTAAATGCTCCTTTGAACTTGTTGCGAATCCGTCCTTTATGTCCATGTTTTCATACATAAACACAACACTTCCAAATGCATGCACATAGATGAATTTGTTATATGATTAGTGTGCCTAGTGGCGAGTTAGTTCCATAATCAAAACCAAACCAAAGTGTAATGAACATGCTAGGTGTACCAAAATACACCGTCAACACATGCCAAGGGTTCTGTTACCGGGGGAGCCTGACACCACTTCTGCTTAGGAGAAACAGGAGGCCTTGGATGCTTTTCGGCAGACTATATAAAGCGTAATGGTCAGACATCATACTGCTTTCTTGAATATGTCCAAGCAGATGATGATAGGAGTCTTTGGCCCTGGTATGGAGAGGACGCTTAATCGGGTAACACATCAATCATCTACTGTGGAGGTTGGAGAAACTAGTGCTGCTCAACCAGCTCGAGATGCAAGTGCTCAACTGCCTCTGCAAAGTCAACCAATCCAACCACCTCCGCAAAGCGTGGGGAGTCAACCAATCCAGCCGCCTCTACAAAGTATTGGAGGTCACCCAGTCCAACAACAGAACCCGTATCAGGCAATGCCCATTAGGCCTACATATGGAGATCTAGCGTTCGGTTCTTCTGGAGTTCCACCTAACTCCACTTATAGGATAGCCCCAGCCAATAACAGTTTGCAGAAGAATATGTATGGTGAGGGGTATTCACAAGTCATGGACTATGGCGCCATTGATGCTTTCCCAAATCCTGGAAGCTGCAGGAATGCTTAATGGATCTGTTGGAAGACCAGGGGACCAAGATGCTAATGATGATCTCATGGTGCAGAAAATGGCCGATGTTTTGCAAAATCAATTTGGCCTTAAACCTAAGATACAGGGACAAGCTTACACACCTCCTTTCCCAGAGTGGTACCACAGGGTAGTTTTGCCACCGAGGGTGAAACCTCCTACAGATTTCACAAAGTTCTCTGGGCAAGATGATACAAGTACTGTGGAACACACAGCCCGATACTTGATGCAGCTTGGGGAAGCTTCAGCTGATGAGGCGTTTCGGGTCAGATACTTCCCCTTGTCATTGACAGGCCCGGCTTTTACATGGTTTGCTTCTTTGCCTGCTCAATCGATTAGTAACTGGAAGGATTTGGAACAGAAGTTCCATGCTCATTGCTTCAGTGGCAGTACCGAGAAAAAGCTAATTGATCTGGCTACCTTGAGGCAGAGGCACAATGAAACGCCCATGGAATTTCTCAGAAGGTTCAGAGAGACCAAAGGCATGTGCTTCTCTCTGAATCTGCCAGATGATTAATTGGCTGACATGGCTGTTGCGGGTATGTTGCCAGCTATTCTGGAGAAGCTGTTCGGCATGGAGTTTGACAATCTTGGTCAGCTGTCCCAGAGGTTGTCATTAATGAGCAATCAAGCTTACGGATTCAAGAAAGACTCCAGGTTTGCCAAACACAATGATATAGCTGATATCTACAACCAGTTCCTCAAAAGAGCTGATCAAGTGGAAGAGTTTGATGATGATGAGGAAGTAGCAGCAGCTGAGATCATGTGGGGCAAAGAGCCGCTAATTGTGAACCAAAGGTGGATAAAGCAGGCCAAGGGCACATACAATTTTGATTTGACCAAGGCTGACAAGCTCTTTGAGTTCTTTGTAAAGGAAGGCCGAATCAAGTTGCCAGAGGGGCATTATATGCTTCGTCCAGATGGAGTTAAAGGGAAACGATATTGTGGATTTCATGATAGGAACTCTCACTCCATCAATGATTGTAGGGTTTTAAGGATGAGGATCTAGAAGGCTATCCAGGAGGGTCACTTGAAATTTGACAATAAAATAAAGTTGGATGGCAACCCTTTCCCTTAGAACATGGTTGGTTTTTCTGTTAACATGGTAACCGCTGAGGAAAAGGGAAAAGTAAAGGCCTTAACTTCAGCAAGAGCAAAGCAAGATGGATCAGTTGATCCTGCTCAGCAAGTGACAGTGGAACAAGTCCACAGGGAAGCGCCTCGCATCCTGAGAAGCCAAATTGAAGTAGGGGAATCTTCCAAAACCAAACCCAGGGTGACTATGCGTATCCTCCTTAACAAGTCGCAGCGTCAACAAGAGAAGGAATGCTACCAAAAAACAGAAATACGAGGAGGAAGCACGGAGGTTTGAGGAAGAGGCGCACAGAAGGAAGCTGGAAGATCATGCGCGAGAGCAGGAGCGTGCACATTGGGGGTGTGCGTTCTTCAGACATTGCTGGAATGAGGGTTTGAAGCTTCCTACATTGAACAATTGCCCTAATTGCAGTGACAAGTACACTAAGTATAGGCAGAATACTGTCAATCGCCGATCCGTCCATGAAAGAATTGGAAGGATACATCCTAGTGATGGTCGGCGTGTAAAAATAAATGAAGTCAATGATCACCCAAGGAAAAGATATGCTGATCATAAGTGGGTTATTCAGGAAGAAAAGCAGCGTGAATACATCTGGCAAGAAGGATAGTGGTGCCCACCTGGCTTGAGGTGAAGCCAAAAGAGAAGGGTTCAACGCTTGAGGAACCAAGAGTTGAAACAAGCAAAAATCAAGAGAAAGCAGGTGTGGCGTCCAAAGGATAGGCCTGATGGATCTGGTCATTCGGCTCCGACATGCATGGTATACTTTTTGCCGAATGAGTTCATGGCTCCAGCTAACCAAGTTGTGCAGGAAGAGGCGTCCCCAGACATCAATGAGGATGAACAACTTGGGCTAATGGCACAGCTGGTGTTGGCTAAGCAGGCGACCTTCGACAAACCGGCCAAGAATCGACATATGAGGCCGCTGTACTTGAGAGGATACGTCAATGGCAAGCCATTGACCAAAATGTTTGTTGATGGTGGAGCTGCAGTCAACGTGATGCCATACACCACGTTCAGGGAGCTTGGGATGGGACCTGGAAACGCCAACGAGCATAATTCTGAATGATTTTGCTGGGAATCCTTCAGATACCAAGGGCTATGTGCACGTGGACCTGATGATCGGGTCTAAGACTTTGCTCACGACTTTCTTTGTCATTGAGGGCAAAGGGGCTTATAGCTTGCTTCTTGGACGGGACTGGATCCATGCGAATTGCTGCATCCCATCTACCATGCACCAGCAGCTTGTTCAATGGGTAGATGATGATATAGAAGTGGTCCAAGCAGATGATTCAGTGAGCGTGGCTAACGTCGAACCAGCCTTCTGGGAGTACCAAGGCATAGATTGCTTCTCAAGAAAGGACTGGGGCGAAGGTCCTGTTGAACCAGTCAGCAGTGATCAACAGCCGATTCAAGCAGTCGACTCTTATAGCAATTTTTAATGGATAATCCAATTGATGGAACTGATGGGAAGTTAGGGCGTGGATTCATGTCGGCTGGCAAATTGGAAGAAATTGACATTGGGGATGGTGACAAGCCAAGGCCGACATTTATCAGTGCTAACTTAGATTCAAGTTTCAGAGAGGGATTGATCAAGTTACTGAAAGAATATAAAGATTGCTTCGCTTGGGATTATTCGGAGATGCCTCGTTTGGATCGTTCCATTGTTGAGCATCGGTTTCCAATTAAGCCTAGTTTTAAACCTTATAAGCAACCTCCCCGAAAAATCTACGAGGATGAAGTATTGGCCGACGTGAAAAAAAGAAGTTGAACGATTGATTGATGCAAATTTCATTCGGCCATGCAGATATGCGGAGTGGATCTATAACATTGTCCCTATTTACAAGAAAAATGGGAAGATGAGGATTTGTATAGACTTTAGAGATTCGAACAGAGCTACTCCCATGGATGGATACCCAATGTCTGTTGCTGATTTATTGGTTGATGCCACTGCTGGACATAAAGTTATTAGTTTCACGGATGGTAATGTAGGGTACAATCAATTTTTTATGGCAATAGAAGACATATCAAAGACAACTTTCAGATGTCCTGGGCTAGGACTTTTTGAATGGATTGTCATGACATTTGGGTTAAAAAATGCCGGTGCAACTTATCAAAGAGCCATGAATTACATTTTTCATGAGTTGATCGGCAAGATTGTTGAGATTTACATTGATGATGTCGTGATCAAGTATTTGAATCATGACTCACACTTGGATGATGTGAGGAAAACTCTAGAGTGCACCCGAAAGCATGGCTTGAAGATGAATCCGAACAAGTGTGCCTTTGGGGTTTCTGGTGCATGGAGGAGGAATAGAAGTTGGCAGGAAAAGCATGAAAGCTATGATGAAGTTGTTCCTCCAACCAATCTCAAGGAGTTGCAATCACTGCTTGGCAAGATCAATTTTGTGAGGAGATTCATTTGAAATTTGTCACAAAAGGTTTTGCCTTTCTCTCCGTTGCTGAGGATCAAGAAAGATCAAAAATTTGTATGGGGTGACGAACAACAAAAGGTTTTCGATGAAATCAAGCAGTACATGAAGGAACCACCAGTATTGGTACCTCCAAAGTTGAACAAGCCTTTCAAGTTGTACGTGGCGGCCGATGCCCAAACCATTGGATCGGCCCTTATACAAGAATTTGAAGGAAAGGAACGGATAGTAGCGTACCTTAGCCAAAAATTGCTTGATCCTGAGACCAGGTATTCGGCTGCGGAGAAACTTTGCTTGTGTGTTCATTACTCATGTACAAAGTTTCAGCACTATTTGTTGAATGCCGAATGCGTTGTATATTCAAAGTTTGATGTAATTAAACACATGTTATCTATGTCAATTTTGAATGGAAGGATTGGCAAATGGATTTTGGCTTTATCTGAGTTTGAATTAAAGTTTGAATTGGCAAAAGCTATTAAAGGTCAGATTATTGCTAATTTTATTACCGAACATCGTGATCCATCAATTGATTTGCTTGAAATTACTCATTGGGCTTTATTCTTTGATGGATCTTCATGTGGCAAAGGTGGTGGAGTAGGAATTTTATTAATTTCACCCAGAGGTGAGATGTTTGAGTTTTCTATCCCTATTCAACCTACTGTCACAAACAATCAAGCTGAATACGAAGCACTGCTTAGAGGGCTTGAATATTTAAAAGAAGCAAAGGCTATTTCAGTTGAGATTTATGGATATTTAGAGCTAGTTATAAAACAATTGAATGGCCAATATGAATGTAGAAGTGATATCCTGAGGAATTACTACGAGGAGTGCAAGGAAATCTTGAAAAGCTTTCAGTTAGTAGTTCTACAACATATTCCTAGAGAACACAATGAAGAGGGAAACATGTTGGCTCAAAGTGCTTCGGGTTATAGGGAAAACCAAGAAGTGTTTTCCATGGAGGTGTGTGCTTTCGGGAGTGATTTAGCAGAGGATGATTGGAGAAAAGAGATTGTTGATTATCTGGAGAATCCATCCCGAAAGGTTTCTAGGAAGCTTAGGTATAAAGCTATAAAATTTGTTCTTCTTGATGGACGTTTGTTTTACAAATCATTAGATGGGGTGTTGTTACAATTCCTGGGTCCAGAAGAAGCAAAGAAAATGATGAGTGAAGTGCATGATGGGCTGTGTGGAGCGCATCAATCGGCTTATCGCATGAAATGGGTTATCAGACACACTGGATGTTTTTGGTCGACGATGCTGGAAGATTGCTTTGAGTATTACAAAGGATGTCAAGATTGTCAGAAGTTTGGAAATATCCAAAGAGTCCCAGCATCAGCTCTGAATCCTATTATCAAGCCATGGCCATTCAGGGGATGGGGTATAGACTTGATTGGCCAAATAAATCCTCCATCTAGCAAGAGGCATAAATTTGTGCTTTTGGCAACAGATTATTTCACCAAATGGGTTGAGGCAATTCCATTGAAGAAAGTAACATCAGAAAACATGGTTGAGTTTGTTAAAGAACAGATCATTTACAGATTTGGGATTCCTCAAACAATTACAACTGATCAAGGAGCACAATTGTGTCTTCGGAGTTCAGAGAGTTTGCTGAAAGCATGGGAATCAAATTATTGAATTCTTCTCCTTATTATGCCCAAGATAATGGTCAAGCAGAGGCTTCTAATAAGATCATGATCAAGATTATACAAAAAAAATTGATCAGAAGCCTAAGAGGTGGTATTCGGTACTCAATGAGGCTCTGTGGGCTTACCGAATGGCTCCTCATGGAGCTACCAAAACATCTCCTTATGAGTTGGTTTATGGGCATCATGCTGTTTTGCCCTGGGAAATACAATCAGATTCGAGGAGAGTGGTTTTGCAAAAGGATTTAAGCTCCAAAGATTACAGTGGCTTAATGATGGATGAGTTAGAGGATTTGCATAGGATTCGTCTTAAGGCCCTGGAAAATATTGAAAAGAACAAGATGCGAGTTGCTAAATATTACAACAAGAAAGTAAAGGTCAAGCAATTTACAGAAGGAGATTTGGTTTGGAAAGCGTTACTGCCGATTGGGACTAAGTACAGTGCATTCGGCAAATGGTCCCCGAATTGGGAGGGTCCTTTCCGGGTAGTCAGATGTACACCTGGTAATGCTTATATATTAAAAACTCTACCAGGAGAGGAATTTACTGCTGCTATAAATGGAAGGTATTTGAAGAAATATTATCCTAGTATTGAAGTTGATCGTTGATTACAAGCACCAGGATTACAAGCATCTGATACACAGAAACAGCCGGCATTCGGGAAAGAAGCCGTCTTTAGAACAAAAAATCCTAACAGAGGAGATGGCCAATACTGGAATGCATTGCCCTTAGCACAAAATATTCTACATTACAGATGAATCTTATTTGAGAACCCAGCTACCTAATATTTCAAGAGGGTGGGAAGCAAAAGGCCTGGAGAAAGAAGCGAAAGTATGCTTCATTCCTCTGATTCCTTGTTTTCCTCTTCATCTCTTCCCTCTTCAACTGTTCCAGGACCACCGTAACAACAACCTGGAAACTTCGGGGGTTGCCATGACTAGCAGCTTCCATTAGGTTGTCCCAAGAAGCCTTCAAGTTACTGTATCTGTCAGAGACATCTGAAGAAGGGAGCAGTTGTTAAATGTGAAGATCTGAGATTAAGCATGGGAGTCAAATAGAGATTGAGATCTTACCCCCTACTAACGCCTCCAAGCTCATGCGGCGCTCGCGTTCGGCATTGCAGCGGGCGGTGATGTCCCGCAAGTTATGCTCTAGATGTCAAATACGGCAGCGCAGTTGGTGGTTAATCCTCTGTTCCGGCGTGGCATTCTCTTCTTCAGTGGAGGAATCGGAGAGGATGTACTCGGGAACCTCTTCAGTTCCAAAGATCTCTTCAGGAAGCAAGTCAAGGCTAAAAAAAGTAGAGAGGGGTAAACTATGAGATTGCAATCGGAAGCACAAGAAAGGATTGACAAAAACTCACTCTCGAATGGTACGTTTCTTTGGTGGAGTGCTGCCCTCCTTGATGGGTTGCTTTCCCTTGTCCGCCATGGCTTTGGGGTTTTCTCTTCTAAAACAAAGGGAGAAGATGTGAAGTGATGGAAGTGTATGCGAGTGGATTTGCAGGGTATCCAGGGGGCTATTTTATTAGTTGTGAGAGCTCATTGGGAGTGATGACTGGTTGTCGTGCGTTATTGGAATACCAAGCGACAGGGTTTTCTACACGAATGCGAAGGGTTTTCATTGAACAGTGTTTATGGTTCCCGAATTGAAGATTTTCTGTGGATTTTGTGCCAAAGGGCAGGAGTTTTTGCGTGTTCGGCTAAGAGAAAGTTCCAGAATTCGTTCAAAAACAGTAAAGTTCGCATTCGCAAGCAGAAGGGAATCATCACAATACAAACACAGAAGTAAAAAATTCATTATTTATTGCCGAAAATCCAAGCACCCTAGTACAAACTAATCAAAGAGCCTGTTTAGCATAGACTGGGGATGAATGGTATCGGCAATGGCGTCGCCTTGGCCATCGAGGCGCTCCAGGATGACCTCGATCTCGTCGACGTCCTCTGGTGTGCCGCCCTGGAAGCCGCGCGGCTGCGTGGAGTAATCGACACCGGTGTGCGTCGCCATGGCGGCTAGACCCAGGGTGGTGCCCAGGCGGACGCCGTGGAGGGCCACCTCATCGACACGGTCTTCCACCGCGGCAATGCGGTCCGTCGGTGTGTCCCCGGGGGCGTTCACCTTGTCCGGCAGTTGCTTCACCAGCATCTTCAGCCAGTTAAGCTCGGTGTCGCGGGCTGCAAAGTTGCAAGGCAATGGCGGTTAGTTCAAAGTTGAGTTGGATCAAAGTCAATCAAGAAATTTACCGTCAATGGTCTCCAGCAATTGCTTGCGCTGATGCTCCCATTCAAGCTCGGCGATGCCGACCTTCTTGGAGACATCTTCCAGCTCGTGCCCAGTTTCGTCACGCTCCGCCTTGAATCGGAGAGCAGCACGCTCGTCGTAGCGCGAGGAAGAGTGGTTGTACGACTCCGAGGAGTCGTCCGGCAAGGCTGGATTCACAGCCGGCGCAGGGGCCGGATTCCACTGGATGAGCCTGAAAAGACAAGGGGGATCGTCAGAAACAGGAAGAAATCTGGAAGAAGATTGTAAAAGAAGTTGACGATCACTGCCTCTGACGAGCACCGGCGCGGCTTCCTTCAGCCTCGTCGCTGGCACGGCGCCTGCTGCTGCCCGCCATCAAGTTTTTGGGAGTGCTAGTGCTGGAGAAAGAAAGTTTAGATTGGCAAAGGCTTGAAGGCAAAAGACTTGGTCAAAGGCTGGGGGCACCTACGGTTTTATTTATGGGGATGGCAAAGAGATCGTGGCCCTGGATTGTGGTGCATATCCCGAGAATTTTGGAAGGTGGAGAGGCTTCCTTAGCCGAATCGCCGTCGGGTCATTTGGAATTCAAGCTGAGTCATATTCGGTTGACTGGCTCGGCTGAGTTGCGGTCGGAGTGCTATTCAGGTATGGTACTATTTGGCCAGAGTTACTGAATGGATCGTCTAAAAAATTGCAAACAAGAAGAGACAGAGAATGGAAAGTGAAGTTTGTGGTAAACAAAATTACAAGGACGATCAATCATTCAGCTACAAATTGTTTGGCACAGTCAAATGTTCTAATACTTTGCAATTACACTAGAAGCATCTGATATCATTTTGCTGATATTTTCTAACAGTTTCTGATAAGCTTCTTGAGTGTTGGACAGAGCGGAAATCTTTGTCTTAAGCTAGTTTGATTCAATCATGGCTGCTGAAGTTTCCTTTTGGATTTTCTCTGTTAATCCAGGAAGCTCGGCTATCTTTTTCCTATCAGCTTCAATTTCAGCTGACAGATTCTTCAGTTCAGTTTCCAATGCAGCTTTTCTAGCGACCTTCAGCTCAAGTGCGGGTTGCAGTTCAGTTAACAATTCCTTGTTGCTCTGGATCTGAGCCTGTGATTCTTTCACGAATTGCTTAACTTTGGCTCTCTTTTGCTCAAGGACTGGTCGGGAGGATTGGTTCTTTAAAGCTCGCCTCACTGTTGCATAGTGATTGTCCAAATGAGAGATGGGCTCCAGGGAAGCTTTGATATTATTGGGAAGTTCTTGATCGATGGATTCAAGTACTTCCTCCAAATGATCAATATCTTTAACTTGATCCTAGATATCCCTTTGCAACAAAGAAAAGACTTCTTTCAGTTTTGCATGATTCTCCTCTGATAAAGCTTGATTTGAAGATGCCTCATCTCCTTTTTCGGCAGTTGGGTCATTCACAATAAATGGAGGGCTTGATGATGATGCAGCCTGGTTTTAAAAAGGAAGAATTGCCGGATTAGGGATGATTTATTAAATGGAAATGAAAGTGCAGGTGTTTACACTTACCTCATTTCTGGTCTCTTGAATTGGAGAAGGGATTTTTTCAGGCTCAGGAAGAAGCTCTTGGGTGATTAGTTGAGGGGGAGCTTGAGGAGTTCCTGGTAAAGCTGAAGCTTCTAATTGAGGGGAAGCTGGTGGAGTCCCTGGTAGATTTGAAGCTTCTGGCTGAGGTGAAGATGGATTCGTCCCTAGTGAAACTGGAGCTTCTACTTGAGAGGGGGACGATTGAATCCTTGGTGAAGCTGAGGTTTCTGCTTGAGGAGAAGATGTTTGGGCCCTTGGTGAATTTGGATTTGAAGAATGTTGAGGAGAAGAAATCTCCACCGGTTGGTTCACCAATGTTTCTTCTGCAGATGACAAGTGAAGGGTAAATGCCAATGTAAATAATGGTCTTTAAAAGAAAGTAAAGTAGTAAGGACCATACCAACAGATGAGGCATTGGCAGGTTCTGAAGTTGTTGATGGTTGCTGAATTCTGGTCTGAAATTACACAAGATCGATTTGTCAGAATGAAGAATGGTCTTGTGTTCAAGAAGGAAGAGATATTACCTCAATGAGAACTCTTTTGGTGGTTCTTTTCTTCTTGGCAGCTGGAGGGGCAACCAGAGATGGAGCTTTCCTCTTATCAGAAGTTGAACTGATAAGATTTGGGTCTGATGTAGCATATTTGGACATCAGCTGAGCCAGAGTTGTGGATTGAAATCCTAAAGCAGAAATTGGGCCTGCAGCATTGTAAGGAATTGTCCTGGCTAGAGGGGCAGTCACTGTATTCTGCAAAAAGTGACAAAATCATGATCAGTAAAGGAGGGCATGCTTGACAAAAGAAAAAGATAAGTGCATTACCTCTGAAGTTGGCTGGAAGTCAGGCATTAGCTCGAGACAAAAAGAGTGCACTGGTTCACTGAAGATAGGATCATGAAGTTCTTGCCACCAGGAGATGAAAAGAGGATGAACTATTGATGTTGGTATAAAGGACCAAGGATAAATAGTTGGACTGGATTGATATTCAAAGACCCTTCTGGCTTGCAGGTTTTTTTATTTCCTCTCTGGGCTTGAGGAATTCATGAAGAAATAGTCTTGGAGGCACTTCGCCACATCCTAGCTATCGAGCCATCATGTTTGGCTGATAATATTCATAGGTACTATGATTTTGCCTTCCTCCACAAAATTCTGCTGGTAGGATGCATGGATGGATGAAGATATTGAAAATTTCTATGGATCTTGCATCATTGCATCCATTTTCGAAAGTGAATTCATAAGGGAGGGTCAAGTTATCATTGTTCAAATAAAGAAGCCAAAGGGGATTGGTGAAACCTCTGAAGAAGAGTTCAAAGAGTTGACTGATGTTTTGGTCAATGGATATGGTTGAGGTAGCTTCACCATAGGTTTGGCATCCTTTTGTGATCTGGATTTCTCCTTCCTTATAGCCAGATGAAGGAAAATGCCGATTGTTGAGATTAATGCCAACGATTTGGTGCATATATAGCTGCAGCCACATCTGTACAAACCACCAAGGACCATTGACGCAAGAGATCTTTTGGTTGGCGTACATCAGATGAGTGATTTGATGGAGCATATGGTATACACTTCCTAAGAGGTACTTCCCGAGGGGAATGGAGTGACCAGTAGCCAAATATTCAGCCATTGCAATATGGTTCAAGGTTGGCTCATTGGCTTTGCCACAAAAGATAAATCTGCATAGCCACATGTTCAGGAAGGCCCTGTATTCAACGTCAGTCAGAGGACCATCAGACATATGGTTCTGGATATATTGTTTATATCCAGATCCTGTTTTTACTCCTCTTTGCCTGATGGAGTTTTTGTACTTGTAAGGGTATATGGATCCTGTGACATCAATGTCGGTCATCATGTATACATCAACCAAAGTGGGGGACATTGGTCCATGACCAAAAAGGAAAGCATTGACGCCGTTTGACCATAAATGACAGGCTGCAATTAGAAGACTCTCATTCTTGGGGGTTTCGGCCAGAGATAACTCCAAACACTGGGCAATACGAAGGCTGTCCCAATTGCTGGTTTTTACACTTTTATCTTCGAGTATCCTCTTATAACAGTTCTCCAACCTGCAATTGGGGGTAGGGGCCAGTTTTTGAAGGCGTCTTGCCACACATGAGGTCTTGACAAAGCCGATTTAAAGGGTATTCTGTTGGATTCGACTTCAATAAACTCAAGGGGGTCGGAGATTCCCACAGGTCCGAGGAAATAGGATGATGATTTATCCTCGATGGGTATCAAAAGCTCCGTGGATAGAGCCTATCAGGAAAAGACAGAGGAAGAAATCTAAGGTGGGGATCGGAAAAGTAATACCGAATGGACCTTGATGGGATGAGATTTACCTGAACACCTTGATTTTGGTCCGCCATTGAAGGTTTGAGCTTGGAGGATGATGACCTAGGGTTTGGATCTGAGCGGGGACTCCAACAGATTGCATGAAGAAGGAATGGGTGTTAAATGGATTTATCTCAAAGACGTTGGGCATTTATGGTCAATTCCGGAATAAAATCACTTTTATCCCGTAATTGAAGGGGCATATGTTAACACCAAAAAATGGTACAGGAAAAAGACTGACTTGTGGGCCGAGTTTGGTGGCGAAATAGCATTCGGCTAGAAAAAATCTTCTTAGAGGATTCGGTAAAGGATGCTTGCGGTCGGCAATGCGGCATCATTCGGCAAAAGGACTGTTTGTGCTTTTAAAGGGAAGTTTTCGGGAATGCGTGGTGACGTGGCCCGATATAAGGAAGGAACGAGTCCATGACCAAAAAGGAAATTTGTCAAATGAAGAATGGTCTTGTGTTCAAGAAAGAAGAGATGTTACCTCAATGGGAATCTTTTTAGTGGTTCTTTTCTTCTTGGCAGCTGGAGGTGCAACCAAGGATAGAGCTTTTCTCTTATCAGAGGTTGAGCTGATAAGAGTTGGGTCCATTGTAGCATATCTGGACATCAGCTGAGCTAGAGTTGTGGATTTAAATCCCAAAGCAGAGATTGGGCCAACATCATTGTAAGAGAATGTCCTTGCTCGAGGGGCAGGCTCTGTATTCTGCAAGAAGTAACCAAGAGTCATGATCAGCGAAGGAAGGCATGCCTGATCAAAGGAAACAGGTAAGTGTGTTACCTTTGAAGTTGGCTGGAAATCAGGCATCAGCTCAAGACAGAAGGAGTGCACTGGCTCACTAATGATATGGTCATGGAACTCTTGCCACCAGAAGATGAAGAGAGGATGAGCTATTGTTATTGGTGTAAAAAGCCAGGTGTAAATAGTTGGGCTGCATTGGTATTCAAAGACCCTTCTGGCTTGAAGGTTCTCTTTGATTTCCTCTCTGGGTTTGAGGAATTCATGAAGAAATAGCCTTGGGGGCACTTGGCCACATCCCAGCTGTCGAGCCATTATGTTTGGCTGATAATATTCATAGGTGCTGGGGTTTAGCCTTCCTCCACAGAATTCTGCTGGCAAGATGCATTGATGGATAAAGATATTAAAAATTTCTATGGACCTTGCATCATGACATCCAGTTTCAAAGGAGAATTCATAAGGGAGGGTCAAGTTATCATTGCCCAAATAAGGGAGATAGAGGGGATTGATGAAACCTCTGAAGAAGAGCTCAAAAAGTTGACTGACGTTTTGGTCAATAGATATGGCTGAAGCCACTTCTCCTTAGGTTTGGCATCCTCTGGTAATCTGAACTTCTCCTTCCTTGTGACTGGATGAAGGGAAATGCCGATTGTTGAGATTGATGCCAACAATCTGGTGCATGTATAGTTGCAGCCACATCTGTACAAACCACCAAGGGCCGTTGACACATAATATTTTCTGGCCGGTGTGCATTTGAGAGGTGGTCTGATGGAGCATATGATACACACTCCCAAGGAGGTACTTTCCAAGGGGAACACGATGACCAGTAGCTAAATCTTCAGCCATTGCAATGTCGTTCAGGGTTGGCTCATTGGCTTTGCCACAGAAGATAAATCTGCATAGCCACATATTCAAGAATGCCTTGTATTCAACTTCGCCCAGGGGACGTCTTTCATATGATTCTGGATATATGACTTGTATCCACTTCCTGTCTTCACTCCTTCTGCCTGGTGGAGCCTTCGTACTGGAAAGGATACATAGGTCCTGTGATATCGAGGCCGGTCATCATGTATACATCGGCCAGGGTAGGAGACATTGGGCCGTGGCTAAAGAGGAAGGTGTTGACACCATTTGACCAGAAATGGCAGGCTACAATCAAAAGGCTCTCATTTTTTGGGGTCTCGGCTAGAGATAACTCCAAATACTGGGTAATACGAAGGGTGTCCCAATTGCTGGTTTTTGCACTGTTATCTGCGAGTATCCTTTTGTACCAGTTTCTCCAACCTGCAATTGGGGGCAGGGGCCAGTTCTTGAAAGCATCTTGCCACAACTGGGGCCCTGATAAAGCCGCTTTGAAGGGGATTCTCCTGGATTCAGCTTCAATGAGCTCGCGGGGATTAGAGATTCCCACAAGACCAAGGAAATAAGATGTTGAGTTGTCCTTAGTGTGAATCAAAAGCTCGGTGGATACCTCCTGTCAAGAAAAGGCGGAAAAGGAAATCTAAGGTGGGAATCGGAAAGGTGATACCGAATGAACCCTAAGGGGATGAAGTTTACCTGGATAGCTTGGTCCGCCATTGAAGGTTTGAGCTTGAAGATTGATGACCTAGGGTTTGGATTTGAGCGGAGACTCCAACGGATTACAGGAGGAAAAAATGGTGTTGAATAGATTTGACTTGAAGACGTCGAGCGTTTGTGGTCAATTCCGGAATAAAATTACTTTTATCCCATAATTGAAGGGGCATATGTTAACACCAAAAAATGGTACAGGAGAAAGACTGACTTGTGGGCCGAGCTTGGTGATAAATACCATTCGGCTGAGAAAAGTCTCCTCAAAGGAATCGGTAAAGGGCACTTGCGGTCGGCGGTGCGCCATCGTTCGACAAAGAGGCTGTTTGCACTTTTAAAGGAGAAATTTTCAGGAATGCATGGTGACGTGGCCTGATGCAAGGAAAGAACGAGTTGATGGCGTATACGAGACGAACATTGGCGTCGAAGCATTAATTTAGACATTAAATGTTGTACTCGTAGTCGACCAGGAGTCGTGTTAGGACAAGGGTATAAATATAAACCCTTGGTGTCTGTAATAGGAATCGAACATCTACACAACAAAACCTGCCCCGTGCCAAACATCAAGTCATTTAGTCAAGTCGTCGAGTTCTTCGAGAGGAGCCATCGATCCCTCGACCTCCGTAAGTACCGACAACCTTGTATCATGTCTAGTATCATGCGATGGATTTAGACCGTGATGCAAGAAGTCTTGTTACCTTGCTTAGTATCATGCGGTGGATTTAAGCTTGGTTCAAGAGGGTTTCCTGTTAGATCATGAGCCATGTGGTAGGCTAAGATCTAGCTCGAAGCTTGTTATCGGCTCTATTAGATTTGGCAAGATCTAATAGATTCATTAAGTTACCACGTGTTGCTTTGAGATTTTGCTTTATGTTTAAATTCATGTAACACCTTTTTGCCCAATCTATATCGATTGGTTTCGGCTTAACCTTCCCGAGATCCATGCGATGTGCTTTCAAGTCTTTGTTTATTATAAAGGATCAAGTGCTTTAAATAGCCGAATTTAGATCAATCTAGATTGTCACGTGTTGTGGGTTCAGGCTTTGACTTTTCAAATGATTGTTCCTTCTCCACAGAACCCGGATCGGCTGTACAGCTGTATTCGGCAATGCTATCATGAGTAAAATGTGCTCATAAGTTTGTTTTAAATAATGTGTGCTTTTAGCCTTCCATATTTAGATTGTTGTCGGGGACAGCCCTGAGGGTCCCCTAAAAAACCGGGGGAATCCTGCTTAAAACCTGCAAAAAAACTAAAACGAAACACCTCTCACTTAAGCACACGCACAGGGCACGGCCCACACTACGGTGGCCCCCGCGGCCCACCGGAGTGGCCCAGTCAAAGGCTCTCTCGAGCAGGTTCCGCCTCGCTCGAGGGCTCATGCCTCCCTCGAGCGGGTTCCGCCTCGCTCGAGGGTTCACGCCTCCCTCGAGCGAATTCCGCCTCGCTCGAGGGCTCATCTCCGCCTCGCTCGAGGCCCCCTCACGAGCACGCCTGCTCCCGTACGCGGATACGGGCATTTAATGCCCTGACACGGCAGAGCAGCGCCATCATGCGCCTGGGAATCACGCCCCGACGCTGTTCCGTCAACTCCCTAGGGGGAACCCATCCCCGCCACTGTGGGGGACTGTGCGACATGGCCAGTGTCAACTCCGTGGCACTGTGCCGCCCACTCCTGTACGGCTAACGCGCCGCGCCCTCGAAGGGGGGCCGGCCACACCCTCGAACCACTTTCTCGTGAATTTACAGGGTCAAACCATGACGTTAGGCCGGTGGGACGCCATCCCCGCCACAGTGGGTCCTGTACGGCCGCCCCCGTGCCTCCAGCACTACGCCGGGCACTGCTACAGCAACTCCATCGCTGTTGGGCACGCGGGGACGGGACGCCGCCACGCCTGCTACTTTAACCCGTACGGATCACCGTCAACGGCTTCTTCGGGCCCGTCTGGAGACACCACGGTCAACCACTACGCCCTTACCCTCGAAGCCGCCACTGTTCGGGTACAGAACACGCCATGACGACAAGACCACGGCAAGGACCGTTAGGACGGCTGCCTACTCCGCGGAGCTGCACGCCATACTTCCCCGTGTAGCTAAATAGTGCGGCATGCTTGTAACTCGCCCTCTCCTTGGACTATAAAAGGAAGGTGAACCCCCTCGCCGTAGGGGACATCAAACATCGAATATCGAACATCAGATAACACACACGCGCTCCTCAACTCACTCGCGATATTGGCACTCGCCTCAATCACTCCGCTTGGGACTTGGAGGCCACGCCTCCTCTCCTGCCTCGCTTGTAGCCGCCCCACTACAGGCATCCCAGTGCAAAGCAATACAGTGCCTCGAGCATGCCTCTGCTAGACGTACGGCACCGGCCGGAACCAGGATAAACCAAGTGTCTCTAGTTGCTTAGCACCGACCATCGAGGGACAGACTTTGGCGCTTACTACTAGCAACTGTCGGGACTACATTCCGCACCGACAGTTGGCGCCCACCGTGGGGCTCACGAGCGCTGAAGGTCAACCCGTCATCAACTCCCTCAATGGTGATTCGTACCGAGTACCGCGGTACGCGTTACTCCATGGGCAGCTTGGACCCCCTCCCCGCCGGGTTCGAAATCCGGTTCGGGGGCCTGAACTTCCAGGCAACAGGAAACGGCTACCTGATTCGCCTCACCAACCGTGAGGAACTCCGTGCGCAGCGCCACGCTGGGTCCGCCCCGGTCGCCGCTGCACGTGTCACCGCGACACCAACGCCGCCGGCCACGGACGCCGCGGGCCCATCCGCGCCACGGTGCCGCCGCCGCTCGGCCGGCGCTCGCGCCGGGGCGCGGTAAGAGTGACGGCATGCTGAGCGCGTTGCCTCACAACGAGGCGCGCCCGTCAGCACGATGACAGCCGCCCCGACGGGGGAGCGCTCGGTCTCCGGACCACGCTTCCCCATCGGTCTGCGCGGCGCTGCGACGACCTATGCTGCCAACACCAGCATCAACACGACGATGCGCAGGGTTCCCCCTAGCCGCCACGTCTTGGTTGCTAGGGACCCTAGCGCCTCTGTCGGCGATGAGTCATCCCTAGGCTCCCTCGACGCGCTACCACCCGCCACCTCGCATGGGTACGCGGAGTGGGACTTCTCCGGCGTCCCGGACCCGATAATGTTCAGGCGGTTCCTCGACGCCACGGACTACTGGTTCGGCTACTACGACGACTCTAGCGCGGGGAGCTACAATCCCGCGCGGGAGTGTTGCGTCGTTATCGCCAACGACCCAGCAAACGCCACTGGTGCAACAGGCGCCGACGACGGGGAACTTCCTCCTGCGTTGGGGACCGGGTCGCGCTTGGCCGCGGGGCCGAGCGCCCCTCCTCCTTCTCCACCAACAGGGGCCGATATCAACGCACAGCTGGCCCAAGCACGTGAGCTCGAGGCCAAGCTGGCGGAAGAATACCGCACCGTGCGGTTGCTCCGCGCCTCCATGGCGGGGGAAGCCTCCGCGCGCGGCGAACGCGCGTGTGAACTGGGCAGGCAAGCCCGTGACCGCATCAACGCCGACTTTAATGTCGACAACCCGGATACGCCCCCGTGAGCGAGCCAGAAGCTCATCGCCACCGCAACGCTGCTGCGGGCCATGCCCGCCCCCTCGACACCCAAGGCACAGAACCTACACTGCGAGGCGCAGGCGCTCATCGAGCAAGCGGCCGTCCAGCAGGCTGAGAGCTCGGTGTCCCGCATCCGCCAGTAGGGGAGTTCACGGAATGATGGGGGCGCGCAAGGTGCCGAGCCCTCGGTCCAGGCGGGTGGTGCGGCGGGAACCCCCGCCGCCCGGCCGGGGCGCACGCCGGCCAAGGAGCGGCTCCTCGACACGCGCGGGCAGGCGCGGGACGGCGATGCCCGCAATGTCATCAACGCTCGGCGGACGAGCAAAGCGGAGGCGTGGGCGGCAGCAGGCTACCACCCTTGATGGGGTGGACGCTACGACAGCGATGAGGATCGCTCGCCAACGCCGGAACCCCCGGGAACCCGTGTGTTCAGCCGGGAGATCCGCACGGCGGCCTTTCCCCAGCGTTTCCGCCAGCCCACAACCATCGTCAAGTACAACGGGGAGATGGACCCCCGCGTGTGGCTCAACGACTACCGTCTAGCATCCAGCTGAGCGGAGCCACCAGCGACGAGGTCATCATCCGCAACCTCCCCCAGCACCTCGCCGACTCGGCGCGGACATGGCTCGAGCACCTGTCGGCCAGCCAGATCCACAACTGGGATGACCTGGTCCACACGTTCGTTGGTAACTTCCAGGGCACGTACGTGCGGCCAGGGAACTCTTGGGACCTGCGCTCTTGCACTCAGAAGCCCGGCGAGTCACTCCGGGACTTCATACGACGCTTCTCCAAGCGCTGTACCGAGCTCCCGAGCGTGGCGCAGTCTGAGATCGTGCACGCCTTCCTCGAGGGCACCACGTGCCGGGACCTCGTGCGCAAGTTGGGGCGCAGCCCGCCGGTCGACTCGAACAAACTGTTCGACATCGCCACCAGCTTTGCCTCAGGCGAAGAGGCGGTGGGGGCGATCTTCGACGGCAAGAAGGGAAAGCGCACGGATGACGCGCCCACGGAGGGCAGCAAGTCCAAGGAGCTCCACCAGAAGAACAAGCGGGGCAAGAAAGGGAAGAAGCCGCGCCGCGAGGCGCGCGAGCAGGGACGCAACGGCGACGACGCCGAGGCCCTTGCTGTTGACCCGGCTCGATGGGGCCCTCGACCGGCCCCTCGAGGTCCGGGAGTTTTCGATGACATGCTAAAAAAGCCATGTCCCTACCACAAGACACCGGTCAACCACACCCTCGAGCAGTGCGACTTGCTCAAGCAGTTTTATGGCCGCGCCGCCGCAAAGGATGACGAGGCCAAGAAGGATGGAGGTGATGGCGACGCCGACGGCATCCCCGCTGTGGAAAACGTTTCCTCATCTTCGGGGGGCTGACCGTCGACATGTCAAGCCGCCAGAGCAAGCGGGAGCGGCACAAGGTTCTCACCGCAGAGAAGGCGCCTCCTTCCTTCCTCGATTGGTCGGAGGATGCCATCACTTTCAGCCGCGAAGATCACCCGAACCGCATCCCCAATCCGGGCCAGTACCCGCTGGTGGTCGATGCGGTCATCGGGAACGCGCGGTTCTCGAAGGTCCTGATGGACGGAGGCAGCAGCCTCAACATCCTCTATGCGCACACGATGCGCCTGTTGAGGATCGGGTTGGACCAGCTGCGGCCCAGCACAATGCGGTTCCATGGCGTCGCCCCGGCCAAGCGCGTCCAGCCCCTCGGGCAAAACGACCTGCCTGTCTGGTTCGGCACGCCAGGCAACTATCGCAAGGAGACACTCACCTTCGAGGTGGGGGGGTTCAGGGGCGCGTACCACACCATACTTGGGCGGCCCTGCTACGCCAAGTTCATGGCAGTCCCCAACTACACCTACCTCAAGATGAAGATGCCGGGGCCCAACGGCGTCATCACCATGGGCTAGTCCATCGAGCACGCCTTCGACTGTGACGTCGAGTGCGTGGAACACGCCGAGGCCCTAGCGCTGGATGAAGCGCTGGTGGCCAACATGGAGAAGATGGTCAACGAGGACCTCGGCTCCATCGCCAAGCACGCCGGCAGCTTCGAGGCTGCTAAGCAGACCAAGGAAGTGCCCCTCGACCCTGCTGCCCCCGAGGGCAAGGCGTTGAGGGTCAGTTCTACCCTCGAACCGAAATAGGAAGTGGTGCTCGCCGACTTCCTCCGCGCCAACGCCGACATCTTCGCGTGGAGCCCCTCGGACATTCCAGGCATCCCGAGGAAGGTTGCCGAGCACTCCCTTGACATCCTACCTCACTCCCGCGCCGTGCAGCAACGGCTCCGCCGCTTCGACGAGGAACGGCGGCGGGCGATCGGAGCGGAGCTGTGGAAGCTCCTCGAGGCTGGGTTCATCAAGGAAGTGTTCCACCCTACGTGGCTAGCCAATCCTGTACTAGTAAAAAAAAAGAATGGGAAGTGGCTGATGTGTGTAGACTACACCAGTTTTAATAAAGCATGTCCAAAAGTTCCTTTTCCTTTGGCACGTATCGATCAAATTGTTAATTCGACCGCCGGGTGTGAGCTACTTTGTTTCCTTGATGCCTATTCCGGGTACCACCAAATAAAAATGAAGGAGTCCGACCAGCTCGCGACTTCATTCATCACGCCATTCGGGATGTACTGCTACGTCACGATGCCGTTCAGCCTCCGAAACGCGGGCGCAACGTACCAACGGTGCATGCAGCACGTTTTCGGAGACCACATCGGGAGAACCGTCGAGGCATACGTAGACGACATAGTCGTGAAAACCAGGAAGGCGGACGACCTGGTTTATGACCTCAACATCGCGTTCGGCTGCCTACGAGCCAACGGGGTAAAATTGAACCCAGAAAAATGTGTCTTTGCCGTGCCGCGGGGCATGCTTCTAGGATACATTGTCTCCCAGCGAGGCATCGAGGCCAACCCCGAAAAGGTTGTGGCCCTCGAACGAATGGGTCCGATTCGGGACCTCAAAGGGGTGCAAAGGGTGCTGGGGTGCCTCGCCGCCTTGAGCCGCTTCACCTCGCGGCTCGGCGAGAAAGGCTTGCCTCTCTACCGGCTCCTCAAGAAGCACGAGCACTTCTCCTGGACCGCCGAGGCCCAGGAGGCACTTGACAAGCTGAAGGCGTCCCTGACCCACGCCCCAATTCTCACACTACCGCAAGACTGCGAACCTCTGTACCTCTACGTGGCTGCGACTACCCAGGTGGTCAGCGCCATGATAGTTGTGGAGCGCACGGAGGAAGGGCACACTTTGCCGGTTCAGAGACCGGTGTACTACATCAGTGAAGTCTTGTCCGACACCAAGACGCGCTACCCCCAAGTATAGAAGCTGCTCTACGCAGTGGTCCTCGCACGGCGCAAGCTTCGCTACTACTTCGAGGCCCATCCTGTCACGGTGGTTTCCTCCTTTCCATTGGGGGAAATCATCCGCAATCCAGACGCGGCAGGTAGGATCGCCAAGTGGTCGGTGGAGTTGATGGGCGAAACGCTCGCCTACGCCCCGCGCATGGCCATAAAGTCCCGAATCTTGGCGGACTTCGTCGCCGAATGGACGGACACACAATTGCTGCCGCCCCAGATCCAGGTAGAATGCTAGACTCTGTACTTCGACGGCTCGGTGATGAAGACAGAGGCAGGTGCGGGCCTGCTCTTCGTCTCGCCCCTCGGGGAGCACATGCGGTACGCTGTACGCCTTCACTTCCCCGCGTCGAACAATATGGCTGAGTACGAGGCCCTACTGTGCAGCCTCAAGATCGCCATCGAGATAGGCATCAAACGCCTCGACGTGAGGGGGGGTTTGCAGCTCGTGATTGGCCAGGTCATGAAAAACGCAAGCTGCCACGACGACAAGATGGAGGCGTACTGCAAGGCCGTGCGGACTCTCGAGGACAAGTTCTACGGCATCGAGCTCAATCACGTGCCCCGCCGGTACAATGAGGAGGCGGACGAACTCGCCAAGATCGCGTTGGGGCGGATCACTGTCCCCCCGAACGTCTTCGCCCGAGATATCGCCCAACCGTCCGTCGCCCTCGAGCCGCACCCCTCGAATTGCACGGAACCCTCGGGGGCTCCCTCGAAGCCAGCGAGCGCAGAGCCCATGGACGAGGACCCCTCGAACGAGGCGTATGTGCTCTCCCTCCTCGAGGGGTACGGCGCCAGCGAGGCCGAAGCCATGGACGTCGAGCCAGCCCCAGCGGGGCGGACTGGCGCGACAAATACATCTCCTGGATGGACCGAGGGGAACTCCCCTCGGACCGGTCCGAGGCCAGGCGCATCGCCAGGATGGCCAAATCCTTCACCCTCGTCGACGGCGAGCTGTACAAGCGCGCCGCCTCCGGCATCCTGCAGCGTGCGTGCCCCGAGGGGCGCGAGCTCCTCCGGGACATACACGCGGGTATCTGCGGCCACCATGCCGCGCCCCGCACCCTCGTAGGCAACGCGTTCCACCAGGGCTTCTACTAGCCCACCACGGTCGCTGACGCCAGCGAGATCGTACGCACCTGCGAAGGGTGCCAGTTCTACGCCCGTAAATCCAACCTCCCCGCACACGTCCTGCAGACCATCCCCATCACATGGCCTTTCGCCGTGTGGGGGCTGGACATCGTCGAGCCCTTACGAAAGGCGCGCGGGGGCTACACCCACCTGTTAGTCGCGATCGAAAAATTTTCCATGTGGGTGGAGGTGCGCCCCATTACAAATCTCAGGGTGGAGCAGGCGGTGACGTTTTTCACGGACATTGTCTATCGCTTTGGAGTGCCGAACTCCATCATCACCGACAACGGGTCCCAATTCACGGGCAGGAAATTCCTGGAGTTTTGCGATAAATTCCACATCCGTGTGGACTGGGCAGCTGTGGCGCACCCACAGACCAACGGCCAAGTGGAGCGTGCCAACGGTATGATTCTACAAGGCCTCAAGCCCAGAATTTTTGATCAGCTGAACAAGTCTGGTCGAAAATGGCTCCAGGAACTCCCTGCGGTTGTATGGAGCCTCAGGACCACCCCAAGCAGAGCCACCGGGTTCACCCCGTTCTTTCTAGTCCTTGGCACATAGGCCATCCTCCCCACGGACTTAGAATATGGGTCACCTAGAGTACGGGGCTATAACGATGACACCAACCAGCGAGCCCGCGAGGACTCGCTGGACCAGCTGGACGAAGCACACCTCGTGGCCCTAATGCACTCCGCAAGATACCAGCAGTCTCTAAGGCGCTACCAAGCTCGAAAGGTGCGCGGGCGGGACTTCAGCGAAGGGGATTTGGTCCTAAGGCTACACCAAGACAATTGAGGACGCCACAAGCTATCACCTCCGTGGGAGGGACCCTACGTCATGGTGAAGGTGCTCAAGCCAGGCACATACAAGCTAGCCAACGAGGACGGCGAGGAACTCACCAACGCTTGGAACATCCAGCAGCTACGTCGCTTTTACCCCTAGCTAGGATTTACAAGTATTTTGTTGTAAATAACATGCCCAACACCCCAGTTGGCAGCGCAATGTAAAATAACAGCAATTCAATAAAGTCAAAGGGCAACTCGGCCTTCCCCTGAAAACCAAGTCACCCTCAGGGGCTACTACGGGGGGCATCCCCCCCCCATAAAATGGTCCCATTTTTTTCGCAAAAATCTAACTTGTGAACGCGCCAAGTACGTTTCAACCGAAGGCTCGAGCGAATCAAGGCAGGACGCGGGTAGTCATGCGGGAAGGACGCGCGAGTCAGAGATAGCCTACGCATCCGCGAGGATACGACCCTTCTTTCTTGCCTCCGGCCCGGCAGATTGCCCACGAAATCGAACTCTCCCAACCTAAAACTCGCCTGAGCAAAGGGAAAAAACAAAAAGGCGCGACAAATAAAAGACAACACCCGAATTTACAAATATTCGAACAACTCCATAAGTTTGACTTGTTTATTTACATGGCCGTAAGGCCCAGATACTAACATCTAAGCAAAAATGGGCCTAGCGCCCAGCATGTTTTCAGGCTTGAGGCTCGTCGCCGTCGGCAGCATCCGGGAACAGGAACTCCGAGAACACCTCAGTGGGCGCCCCTGCAGCATCAGCGGCGAGTCCGTCTGCCTGCTCCATTGCCGCCTCGTCCTCGACGCCTTCCGGGACAACGTAGCCCAACACCACGGCTTCAAGGTTCACCTCGTAGTGGGAGCGCACCACGCCGAGGGTCTTCTGGACGCCCAGGTGGAGCGCGCGACGCATGCGCCCAGAGACGTGCTCGCCGAGGGCGCGCAGGCGGCTGGCCAACGAGCTCCCAGCTTGCGCCTCGCCCTCTTCGACGGCCTGGCAGGTCTCGAGGGCTGCGTCACGCAACTCCACCAGCTCCTGCTCGGAGGAGTTGTAGGCAGCCTGCAGCGTCTCGACCCGGTTGGTCGCGTGCCCCAGCGCGGTGCGCAGGCCTGAACGTCACAAGCGAAAGAAATCAGAAGGGGAACGAACCCCCGAAGGAAAGATCAGCAAAACAAAAGATGAAACGACGACTTACCTTCAACCTGCATCTTCTCCACTTTGAGAGTGCAGCGCTCAGCCTTGACCGCTTGCTGCAGGCTGACGACGGTGGCGCCCTACTCCTCGAGGGACCGCTCCAGGTCCGCGTTCTCGATGCTGAGGGCTATCAGCTCCCCGTCGAGCCTTGAGACGTCGGCGTCCCGCTCCTCCAGCAACTTCTGCGCCGTCTCGCGAGCGGTGCGCTCCCGCTCGAGCGCAGACCGGGCGTCAGCAAGAGCGGTCCGCTCCTGCTGGAGCTGGACCTCGGTCTCTTGGCGGGCAGCACGCTCCTGCCAGATCTATTCCTCCGCGATGGCGAGCGCGGCGACCTTGGCGTCGAGGGCGGCCTTCAACTCGTCGGCTTCTTTGGCCTTGCCTTCCGCTGGCCTCTCTGTGCCCTCTCCCTCGGCCCGGCTCCCGCCGGGCCTCGCGCCCCCCGGAGCCACGTGCGGATTTCCCGGCTCTCGGCCCGACGCTTCCCACCTCCGTCTCCCGGCCGGACGCCACGGTGCGCACCTTCTCCGCATCCCCCCGCGCGCCTGCTGCAGCGCCTCATCCCGATCGATGAGGGTTGTGCAAATCCGCTCAACAAGGGGGGGGACCGCGCCCCCAACCGCCCCTCGTGCTCCAAGAGCTGGTCGCGCAGGGCCTCCGCCCGGTACGACAGCCAGCCGTCTTGGGTCCTCAGGGCCTCCCCAAGGGCGTCGAAGGCGTCACGTTGCTCCCGGAGCTTGTCCGGCACTCATCCGATCGAAGGCATCGTACTTGTCGCGGGCGCGGTGCTCGAGCTCCTGCCGCCGGCAGACGGAAACCAATGAGTATTGAGTCGCGAGAAGTAAGCACGGGAACGACAAAATCAAAGAAGAAGACAACAGCGCCTTACCTGGAAAACGCGCCACGCCGGGCCATCGTGGATTCGCAGCGCCTCGTTCAATGCTCGGTTGAGCGAAGCGCCGTGATCGCGGAGCTCCTCCCACAACTGCTGCTCCTCCTGGGCGTCGGCAAAGGCGGGCGACTCGTCGACGTGCCCCTCTCCTGAAGCAGGGGGGCGGCGCGGGAAGAGGAAGCCTCGGCGCCGTGCCCCCGGCTCCCAGCCACCATGTGGCCGTCCCACCGCCTAACGAGCGCCCCCGCCTGGGGCTCGGGGGCTGGTGTGGGTAGACTTGCCCATTGGTCCCACCCGGGTGGCGGGACGTCGTCGTCTGGGATTTCCACTGCCATCCCGCAACGGGAACTCCCGGTGAGGGCGTGCCCGCCGCACGCCTCCATGGCCGCGGACCCCCCTTCCCGCCGCGGGCGCCGCGGCCGCCGCCCAGGTCGCGCCCCCCGCCGGCCGTGGGCGCGGACGGCTCTCCGACGGCGGACGCCGCGGCAACGCCACTCACAACAAGGCTCCCGCCGGCCGTGCCTCTCGCCGCCGCCGCGCCGCCGCCGGCCGTCGCTTGGCCGCGCCTCCACCACGACCGGCCGCCCGCCGCTCCTTAGCGACCGCCCCGGCCGCGGCCCGGCGGCGAGACCACCGGCATCCTGGTGGCCTCGAAGCCTCGGCCGCGCCTTGCGAGCTCTCACTCGCCCGTGGCCGCCGCGCCGCCCCGCCCGCGCGCCCCTCGACGAACGTCGTCGGGTTGGGATGGACGCATCCGCCCTCAGCACTTTGGCTGGTGCGAGGGGAGGCACGGTTGGCGCCGCCCTGCGGACACGAAAACAAACTGTCAAATTCCCGACTAACGGGTACGCAACCCCTCGAAGGAAAATTGCTTACCTCAAGGAGGAGAAGGCGCGCTTCCTCTTCTTCGAGGCCCCCGCCGATGTTGCGGGTGCGGTCGGCGCGGCCGCCGCCACACCCTCCCTCGCCACCCCGCCGCGCGCGCGGCCCCGCGCCCGCGCGGGCGCCCTCCGCCGCGCGTAGCACCCTCCCGAGGCGCGCGCCGGCGCCTCCCCCCCGGCCCGCGCCGCCTCGTCCGACCCGGGCGAGTGGCGGGCGCCTCCCCGCCCCGCCCCCGTGCGATGCTACTCCCCGCCATCGGAGCCGGCTCCGGAGACGGGGGTGCGAGCTCCCACCTATCGGGGAGAACCTCGCTCCCTAACCTCTTCCTCCTCTTCCCCCCTTTTCCTCATCCGATGACGAGTACTCCTCGGTCAATAACATCGTGGAGGTTTTCTATACGATCTTGGGTATAAGAATTATAACGAATTATCCTTGTTCTTATTCTTTTTTCCATGAAAATGGATTATTCCATGAATTCCTCAAAACGAGGCTTATCAAAATGCAAAATCTAAGACTACTATAAAGACTACTAATAAAATAAGAAAAGACTACTAATAAAATAAGAAAAAAATTCGAACGATTAAATTACTTCTCCCGAATATCCAACTGACTGATTAATTTCTTATAACGTACTCTATTTTTCTTAGCCAAATAAGCCAGCAAACGTTGACGTTTTCCCAAAAGTCTTCGTAGACCTCTTTCCGATGAAAAATCTTTTTTGTGTAATTCCAAATGTGAAGCAAGTCTCCGTATCTTATTGGTGAAACTGAATACTTGAAATTCAACAGAACCCCTGTTTTCTTGTTTTTCTTCTTTAACCATAAATCAAAAAATTTTTCTACCTCCTTTCTTTTTCATGTATTTTTCTGATCAGGAAAAATAAAAAATTATGTCAGTTATTTTGAAGTTATTCTAATCTCGTACACACAAAAATTTGCAATTATTCATCTACTGCTGGAATCTGGAATTTGGATTTATTTTATCGATGCAAATCCAATTTGCATAGAAGGGTACATTCTTTTATTTTAGATAGAAGAAACATTTCTTCTATCTAAAATAAAAGAATTTTGCTGATTTATTTATTG